>OY970756.1:34848396-36180271 GCA_963853795.1 Xestia rhomboidea
GCAAACGTTAACAAGTTCAAACACAATAAATGTTTTTCCGATCTACTTCTCTTAAATTGTTCGTTTACATCTGAGCCTGTAGCTTAGGTTTGCATCTAAGGACTAGCGCACACTATAGACAAGACTGTCTTTCGACAGAGAATTACCCTACGAGTGCGAGCGAGACAGATATGTATTCTCGCTCGCACTAGTAGGGTAAAGGTGAACGCACACATATCAGAGCCGAAGGAAGCGAAAGAGCTGAAAGAATCGAATTTTAGAATTACTTGTATAAAATCCTATAAAACCTCGCACACTTATCCGCGTCGAATCGGACGAATAGATAACGTTATACGGATGAGAAAATGTTTCTTTCGGCGCGGATAAGTGTGCGTTCACCTTTATTGTCCGTCTAAAGACAGTCTTGTCAATAGTGTAGAGACAATGTCATTGCCTGCACCTATATTTGTGTTATAACTATAACACAAATATAGGTGCAGGCAATGACGCGAGTCTCATTTCAACAGACAACAACTAAATAATTATAACTATATTTATTTAGGTGTTGTCTGTTGAAATGAGACTCGTGAGCAATAAACATGGTAGGTACGTAGTTAGTTACCTGTATTTTCCCCTCAACATTTTGTGCAGGTAGCAAGTAATGATCGCAATATGCCTATACCTACACTAAGTTATATGTATATCTACAGTAGTAAATATACTTTAATTTACATCTAGCCAATGGAAACCTATATCACTTAATTATTGTATTGAATAGCACGAGATTGTTACTAGAAGAAATCTGTGAGAAGTGTTTTGCAGTTATTTTTCCTGTTTCGTGACGTTTTGGAGCCGTAATGAGCGCGATAAGATAACGCTGTGTGAGAGCAATCATACTAAATTGTGTTTTATGATCTACTAGTACAAACTATAATTAATAATTTCCTGAAAGCTTACATAAACGGTTATAATTGATTATGTTATCTTGTTCACATAAAGTGCCTCAACCAACAGTATGTCCGTTAGTTAATGTTAGATTAGGGATTGCAGCCTCCTGCCTGTGCCGGGAGGATAATTGCGTGCCACACTTAATGGCAATGCCCTTCAATATGACAATATTCATTGTGTTATAGCATGGCGACCTGACGCTTTTTAGGGTTCCTTACCCAAAGGGTAAAAATGGGACCCTATTAATAAGACTCCACTGTCCGTTTGTCTGTCTGTCTGAACATGATAGCTAGACACTTGAAATCTCACTGCACATCAACTGAGTGTTATTTTGGAATTTCAATCACGTCCGACGAACAAATAAAATAAATAAGTAAGTAACTATAGAATAAAATAAATTATTAAAGTGGGGCTCCCATCTCCCATACAACAATCTTGATTTTTTTGTCGTTTTTTGCTTGATATTAATAACGGCAACAGGTAGGTAGATAACTTTAATTTAAATAAATATTTAAGGGGGGCCCATAGTTTCAACAAACGTAATTTTTTTCCGTTTTGTCTAATGTTGTCTAGATACCTAATGGTACGGAACCCTTCGTGCTCGAGACCGACTCGCACTTGGCCGGTTTTTTTAATAGATTAGGAATTTCATAAAGCATCCTTCTTTGTGATAGAAAGCGTTTTACACAAGTTAAGGCCGATTCGGGAAAGGTAGACGGACCAACTCGAGTGGTGTGGCGATATTGTAAACTAAACATAGGTAGCTACCTAAACTACGTGTAATAATGTCAAACAGGCCAGGCGTGCTCAAGAGTCGAGTAGTCTAGCGTCTGCCAGCCGATTTTTGGTACATACGGGTACTTGATAGCTGCTGCTCGATTCCGGCCTTACATTCGTTCACCACACTCAACCAGACCCACGTCTAACATTACTCGTGAAATTGTATTTTACTCACGGATCTTACTTCTAAGCACTTCAATGGCGTTGTATGTCTTCTAGAAAAAATTAGTTGACAGAGAAACAGTAGGTACCTAGTAACATTAGTCAATGTCAATGTTATAATTATGCTCGTTTTTACTAACATACATTAATGCTATTTTAAAAACGTACGTTAAATTTTCTGCGCGCGCTCTGATAAGAGCCGATGTTGGTAATTCGTAGTGCATCAATCCCCTGTTAGGCAGAGGGTTACCTGTAGTGCTATATAAGTATAGCAGTTCACTTTACATTTCGCCAATCGTTGGAGCGTAGTTTTATTCTTAATAATGCTAAATCCATCAAACAAATATTTCAGTGTGAGAGCGAAATACTAAACTTATCCATTTAACATTGATTTTCCTAACAGGCAAGTATAACGCAATTGCTACGAATAGAAGTGCTCTAGCTTTTGTAATGAATTGCATCACCTATATTGTAATGGAACAAATTGTCTGCTACTCGATAAAGAAACGAAGAGCAATTGAATTGCTCTTCGTGACCTACTAAACAATTATCTGCGAGACTAGCTTATATATACCTATATGACATTCATATTATTCTAGACTTCTAGAGCAAGACAATGTGACACATTTTATGCTAGCTAGGTATACACGATACAGTACTTACATTAACACTTGGTGACACGTGTTTCAATATTATTGCACTACTTATTCGAACGTTTAAAGTCCTAGGAGTTTTTATTTAGGCATTCACTTATTTGTTGCTTAATAAGCTGCGCCCTGACAGGGTCGTGTATGAGTGTCGCAGGCATATCGTAGAAGACACCGTATTACATAAAGGCGCGCCTACCAGTTACCAGTACTGCCGCGCGGTTACCAGTACTAGCCTCATGGTGTTGAAGCGCGAGCTATCGTATTGGGCCACTAGAAGCCCTCTCAAACTGAACAAGCTTGTTCGATGTACCCAGGATGTAGCTCTTTTTAGGTCGATTTGACATCCATCAAAAAATTGATTCCTTTCGTACTGTTTGCCTCTGCCAACTTTTACGAAAATGATAAACGACGCCTAAAACCGTCTTTCCCGGATCAAAACCTTAGAAATAGAAGTAAATACCACTAATTTAACATAAACAATTATTTACCTTTGTGTCTTAGGAACTTTACAGTTCAAAATACAGTTATTTGAGAGAAAAAGTCTGCACAAACGATCAACTCGATTAATTCAATTTTCCACTTTGATAACGTCACTACTATTTGTTGGCAAGGCTGCGCTTACTTCGAGTTGGTCGTGTAACTCAGAAATACAACGTCCGTTACTAAACTGAGTATTGTAAACAGGAACACACATATTTCAAACCCGAAATGATATCATTTAATCACGCTTCACATTAACATTATTCTATCTGTGAAAACTTTTAATTGGCCTTGTTTTTGTTACTCCTAATCGTGTGTACATTTTTTGCTGTAAGTTTTCCTAAAACTGTAAAATAAAATTACAACTCGATCTTGTAAATGTAATTTTTCGAGTAAGTACCTAAATTGTATTGTAATTCGGAAATGTCGTTAAATAGATTTGCGGATATTTTTCTATGATGTGTAGAGATGCCGATTTGATCGCAATATCTTATCTTTCAAGTTTTGTGTAAGTACACTAACAATAGATTAACTATATTGCATTACAAGTATATTATCTTACTACCTTTGTTCTAGATCTTTATCAAATTAAAGTGTACATTCTAAAACAAAGAATTCCATAATCTAATGGTCTAATCTTATCTAATAATTTTAAATGTGATTGCGGAAACAATACCAAAACGTAGTATGAACATTTTGAACCTGTTGTCGGCTTATTTAGCCCTCGCTTTGCAAATCTAAGACGGCACAATCCTGAGCTAGATTGCCAATTATGTAGTTTAAGTATTGCACTTGTGGAATATATCCCAATATAACTCCCATAAATGTTTTAGTGATTAGATCCTGCAAGAGCGGTGCGACGACCGGATCGTTATGTAGAACAAAATGACTCGTAATACGACTGAAGATTCAGAGGAAATACCACTGCCGCCATAGTTAAAGCAGATAGCACTGATAAAATTAAACTATCTGATGACTTTATTTGTATTCATGACACATCATTGATGGCTGAGAATGTGTACCTGCTTCACATAACGCAAATGTTTTCGCTCTTGTGTCTGTCTCATTTAGAGCGGGTATTTTTCTAAATCACTCCGCAATTATGCTGAAAACTTCTGTCCACGTCCTTTACGATCCTTACATTATGTTCAATATCCATCTTTTGACGCCGATCGATCTAAGTATACTGTTTAAATTCGACATTATTACAGGTTGACAAAAAACTTTCACCTTTCTAGTCTAAAGCATAAATAGCATCAATCGTCAAAACCTTTTCTGCACGTTAAACCACTGATGACCTGAGAGTAGCTTTCCTTCTACAAACGTTCAAGTCCCGCACGTCCCCTGCGAATTTGCTTTGCAAACCGTATATCGGTGGAAGCTGTAATCTCTGCACATCTTAGAGAACATTTTCCGACGTGCCTTCATACGTCTTCATATTCCCAAACGGCCTTGTAATAGGTATACGGAGAGACTCTTCACATTGCAGTACCTCGGACCGTCTGAGATTATATTACGATATTCCTCCTACACGATCGATTTAAAAATGTTCAGTTTATGTACGTAGATCGAAGCTCAGTGCTATAAGACGCTAGTTTAAACAATGAAGAATCAATAGGAATTCTAAATATAGTACGTTATCAATTAAACAAAATACCAATTATGTATTTCGTCAAGCAGATTTTTCAAAGTGCCTCGTTAATTAACCGGAGTTTATTTTTGTAGTTGTATTTATACATTAACTTTATTTGTTGTATTGACATAGAATAGAAAATACTATTTTGTGGAAAATCCTGCAGTACAAGAGCAACGTCAACGCCACTGTTTTGGCGTCCCACTCTTGTACACAACGAGATACTAAAGTACAACATTTTTATTATGTAAATCACGAGTATTTTAACTCATTTTGTAAGTTGTGAATAATCACCGTATAATGTTTAGACCTAATCAGCTAAATGTTTTGTTAGCACAGCATTTATAAAGCAATTTTTTATCGTTATCAAATATCATACTTACATACTAATGTTATGGTCGTGTAATTCCAACAATGTCTACGCCATATTGGTGGAATCACACGCCGGTTGAGGGATTTTAATAATAAGACATTATTGTACTACGGCACTATTGTCTTTGTAACACTATGCAAAGTTAGCTCTTTGTGCTGCGGTGGCCGTACGGCAACGTGATCGGAGAAATGGATTAGTAGCTATCGACATATTTTCATGTTATTATTTTTGTAAACACTAGTTTGGACTAATTTGAAAACGGGAAATTGCCCCATGTCCCGCGTCACGTAGATGAGCAACTGTCCCGCAGCGCGGCTATCTCTACGCGTAGCTCTCTACAACAGTGTGGTTCAGCATATTGCTGACCATTGCTCTAATAATAATGTAATATTCAGTGTGTGCCTTGTTAACGGCACCGTAAATGGAAATATTTTTTCCACATTTGAAACTCAAAAAGTAGGTACTTAGTGTCGCGTGTCGCGCGTGTGCTGCATCAGCCAGTCCTTTGATTTATTATTGAACCCTGCGCTCTGCTGTACCGTGCACTGTTAAATGTATGTATACGGTACGCCTAATCGCTGAACATGACAAGCGAGCGCAACATGCAGCTAAAACATCAATTTACTTAAAAGCGCTAGGTCGCTTTAAAATTCAATAAACAATTCAAATCGATATCGGTCAGACTCGGTACATTAGCCCACTTACCAACGCTAAGCTAGACATATAAATTATTCAAAAAACCCCGTTTCTTCGACCACATTTCCGTAAAACACGTAGTGTATAAAGGCATAGGACTTATTTATTCAAGTAATTTTAAAATTACATATTATTAGATATAAGGTTTTGCGCATAATATTATTGATATTTAACTCTCGAGTCAGGGTAGAACATGATGTTATATTTAATTAATGACATGTTGATAAAAACAATATGGCAAACGATCAAACATCAGCTGTATCGCAATAGGCGCACGAATTTAAGCAGGATTCGAAGTGATCTTGATTATAACAAAGGTCATAATTATGTAAACTCAGGTCATATTACTTAGTAATACGTTAAAGGTACTACAAAGGACAAGCGACATCTATGAATATTTTCTTGATCTTTATCATCCTCTCAGTGCGGATGAGACGTAACGTAGGGATTGCTATAACTACAGTATGAAACTACTTATTCATTGAATTTATTCAGCCGTAGCCTGGAGTTAAATTAATAGCTGTCAATAACCGTAAAACGGAGCTGTCAGATTTTTAAACGAATCAATAGTAACCGGACTTTTAATCCCAAGTTCAGTTGAACCCTGACTTGCCAGTTGCCAGCCACCAACGTGGGTTTGTGTTTTACGTGCATAGCTGCCCCGACTCGTGTGAACTCCATCAAACAATTAATTTGTCGACGGAAACTATACGGCGCTCTCTGGAAACTTTCACATAACTTCACCTACCTACTAATTTTGCACATTTCTGAACTGATCCTGAACTCGGTGCAAGTAATAAGTGGTGTTTGATGAAGAACAAATTAGTAATAGGGTAGGTAAACTTAAACATCGGTAAACGATGTTCGGATACCGAGGTTCAAGTTTTAGACATCAGCAGCTCACAATCTTTGTAAAGAGTCTGTCTACTATAGCCAGTAATATCCAGGTTAAAGATATCAGACGCCCTATCACTGTCTGCTGTGCCACCGAAGACAGCAACTGCGAATATGTCCAATCCTTCGGGGAGTATGGACCATAGACGTCCAGATTCGTTTACGGATGGATAGGTTTCCGGTTATGGCTGTTTAAATAGGTACTTGACATACATGAATGTACACTAATTTTGCTGTTACGAAAAAATTGTGATCCTAAAAGATTAAACTCACCAAAACTAAATTAATCGCGCTTATTTTTTGTAGTTCTACCAAATATTGTGAATAACAAATATTGTGAGGGTGCAAGTGAAACAGTTTGCGAATCGTTGTAATTCGAGATAATTATCATAGTTTATTCATTCGCAGCCAAGGTTATGTTTAGTATTGCCACAGCAATCAAGAAAAATATTAATTATTTATTCTATGTAATAGCTTTGTGAACGTCGTTAGGTAAATCATTGTATATAAATAACATTATATAATTATGTTTTCTTTTACTTTAAATATCCATAGTTAAGACTTATTTTTACGTAAATATTTTTTTAATGATATTTAAAGAGTGAATGCTATCTCAGATTTATTTGTAAGACTTCTGTTGTAATCTCGAGTCAGTTGCTGAAAGTAAGAACTGAATAATGCGAAATGTTAATTTGAAGTAAGCATCCGAACACCTTACATTGCCTTAAGCGAGGTCTCTGACCTTACCAACAGCCCTGTAAAGTTTCAGTTTAAAACAGAGCTCCTTGGCCGGTCTAGCACGCGGGCGGCGGGATTCGCGTTTAGTAGGCTGCACTTGAGTGGTAAACCAGTACAAGTTGGCCTCTTGCCTGAAACCCGTACTTCGCCAGGCCAGCTCAAGATCTAAGTGTTGGGTACCACACACGTACGGCAATATTACTAAAAAGCTCACGGAGCTACTTGCTACTTCTTCTATATTTCATCGGTGCAGTTTAAATTTTCGTCCGTTCACAAGGTGCTGTTTTTATAACTTTTACAACTGATTCTATTAATTTTCTTATTTTCTTTGTAAGATATGTTTATCAAATCATTCATCAACTGTTGATCTTGTAATCGTTGCCGTGATCATATGGCTGTGTTGTTCATAAAAAATTTGGGCTATTTTTTCAGTTCCTCTATAATAAAGTATTTTGTAAAATTCTAAAATGTATTGTAACTACCTACTTTTTAAGCTTTTTACGTTATTAAATGTAAAGTCGCCATATTATTTTGTGTAATTCTATTTCGGTAAATGAAAATAGATATTTACAGAGGTCATTTGTTTTATTTTGTGGTAACCCTTTACCTATCCAGCAAAGTCAAATCCAAACCGTTTCTAAATAGAAGGCACTTTTGAATGTCAAACTTCACAAGTAATTGTATCGATTCTAGTTGTGCAGTCGAAGGCGTGTGAAGCGGCTAAATAGGAAGCGGCTGTGAAACTGTGTCCGTTTCGACTGCTCGGCCACAGTGTCGTAGAAGAAAAACGACTACGTCAACATTACGAAGGAATTTGTAAAACACTAAGGGCCATTTTCACCGGTCACACTTGAACTGGTTCAATGGAGCTTGAACTCAGTTCAAGCGTTGAACTGAGTTCAACGCGTCATTTTGGATTTCACGGACATAACCTGAACTCGGTTCAAGCTAAGCTGAGTTCAATTCCTGAACGCCCATTTTTGGCGGTTCAGCGTGCTTGAACCGAGTTTGGAACTGTCAATATGTCAATATCAACTACCTATCTATAACTATAACAATGAAAGTCGCAAATTCGTAGATCCAATTTTAAAAAAGTTATAAAGGTTTAACCATGGCCGCGCGGTCCGCATATGGAGAACCCCGCGGCCACGCAGTTTTCTTAAACGGAGCTTAGTAGAGCTGTGGTAGAGATCCCATTCTTTTTGCTAACCACTAATACGATTTCGAAGAAAATGTAGACAGTATGACTAAAGCCCTAATGTTTGGATTTCACGACCTACCTACAGCACTTAAAAACTATAATGCAAGTTAGAAGTAGGGTGACCAAGATTTACGGTGCGTCAATCTGTGATTTTCAATTTTATTAAGATAAATAATAATTATGTAAGTAGGTACCTTTTATTGTTAAAAGGATTAGTTAATGATTGTCTATTCGATTAGTACCTACTTACCTATACGAAAAAATATACCTTCTGGCCTCCATATGATGTAAATGTCGGCGTCATCTTGTAACACCCGTCATTTTGTTACCTGCCTGGTCAGATTGTATTTTTTAAATTTATACCTTTCATTTAAGATCTACATCATTAAAATCGGTTCAGCCGTTTGAAAAATATTCGGTTCCCGGGTATGGTAGTGTTATTGGGTTTTTGCATCGGGAATTTGCTCAGTAGCAGCCACGGAGTCTGTATTTGTGAGATTACAGTCGTGATGTTATGTTATTTATATTTTGAACGAACAATTTATTATATTATTGCTAGATTTATCGTGATCACTCGCATTCTGGCCTTCTGCTTCAATGCCTCTATTTACCTAACTTTGAAGAAGCGTTGATTGCAGACCTGCCTGAGGTCGTTCATAGTAAAACAAATTTTTAAGATAGGTGCCTATACCTGCTACTTAAGTATCTACTTACTATAAACTACATACTTAGGTAATCTATAATAGGCAGGTATGAAATAAGAAATGTGAACCCACGTCTCGGAGAAGTGCAAAAAGCAAAATTACATAGGTAGGTCTTACTGTACTTAGGTAGGTACCTACTTAATTGCCAAGTTTTCTTTTGTAACAGTTTACATGTTCAAAAAATGTTTTTGTCTAAAGGTAATGTTAACTTTGCTTTTAGGATATTAGGTAGGTAACTACCTAGTTGCCTTGCTGCCTAGCTGCCTAGGTGCCTAGCTGCTTTCATCTAGGTAAAAAAAACAGTTTAATAATTTTGCAATTTGATAGGTATAAGGTAGGTATTTGTACCTACATACTTATATGCCGAGATTTCTGTTTTGCCGTCAACATCAAATTATTTATAATTTACAACATGTTACATTCCGAATAAGAGATTTGATTGATAGGCTGTAACTGTACTGCTGGATATGTTTCAATTTTATGCTGCCCTGCAATCTGACCGACCTACCGCGCCTTTGTCTGTAGAACCACGATGCTTTCCGATCTAACAGGGTAAAATGGGAAAACCGCTCTGGTAAACCACATAGCAAAACAAACAAACACATACCTAGTGGGTATATACTTACCTACCTACCTCGCAACTCGTCACTTGTGAAATGTTTCGCGACCGCAGGAACAGGATTAGGTACCTACCTGGCAACCGCCGCGGCGCGAAATTAAAATTATAGGAATCTTCGTTTCTTTTGTTTTTCATTGATTTGAAATAGATAAATAATGTATTAGCAATCACAATAATAACAATGAATAATTAGTACCTAATCTAATCCCTACCACGGATAACACCTTTCATGTGAATCGCATGCGGGAACACACAAATGCACAACCTCATCGTGGGCTGCTACCAGGCAACTAGAATCACTAATTAATATGTCAATATGGGTCATTGGTCTTTACCTAACATCTGTCCGAGGACAAAGTCATGTCTGACGAGGTACAGTCGAAGACTAATTGATGAGCCACTTGCCACTATTCATATTTTAGCCGTGAAATACAAATCGGGTTTAGTCTGTAATATTCGTATTGCTACAGTAGATTCATCTTTCATGGGGTACTGTTTGAAATGTTACAATAAAATACCTCCCCACATTCTTCAACTGAATGAGACGAAATTTAAATCTTGTATAAAACGCACACTATGTAGGCAAGCATATTATAAGTTGGGGGATTACATTGATGATAAAAATACTTGGCTAAATGCTGGTCCTGCTCCACAACCATAGTTGCAAACTAATTGATTGTACTGGTCGGGCATTATTTGAGTCTATCGACACGCAAAGAAGAAGAAGAATTGATTCCCATGTTAATGTATTGTGGACTAGCTGACCCGCGCAACTTCGTCTGCGTTATATAAGAGAGACAGAGAGATGGTTAGAGAGAGTGTGAGACACCCTTAAAAGATAGACATAATAATGCTATCGCGGATTTTTATAGAATTTTTTCCGTCATACACGATTGTTGCGTAACTTTAACCGTTTACGAAGCGCACGCAACGAAAGATCTCAAAAATAATATTTTTTTCCATTTTTTGCAACATTTTTCATTGATGCTCTGCTCCTATTGATTGTAGCGTTATTTTATATAAACGTTGTAACGTTGTTGTTCGTTGTTGCCTTCCCCGATTAATGGGCTATCCAACAGCAATAGTTACTTTCAACTCGAACCAGTAGTTCCCGAAATTAGCGTGTTCAACCAACCAAACAAACAGCTTTATAATATTAAGTATAGTATAGAATCAAGTAGGTAACAATTTAATTTCTCTGAAATATTTGCCTTAATCGCTAAAATATTCAGTTTTTCTAAATAAGGGCTTCCCTCGCCAGCCTCCTCAGCCTTACGTTATCATCCTTAGACACTTGATGACAGTCATACTCCATCTACGTCGAAAGTTCTCATCAAGGTGCATAAAATGAGCCCAAACACGATATAGATGCTGTAAACTCTTGATGACCTCTTGCAACTGCCTTCCGTCTCCATCGTCGACCTTCGATGAAAGTCATACTCTAGCTAAGTTTAAAGTTTTCATCAAGGTCCATGAAATGAGCCCAAACACGATTTAGCTGCTGAAAACTGTTGCGAACCTCTTGCAACTGACTTTTGTCTCCACCGTCAGACCTTCGATGACAGTCCAGGCAGGTCTTAAATTCTCACCAAGATGCATGGAATGAGGCCAATAACAATATATCTGTAAATATAATCTACGTAAACTGCGTATTCACAGCACAGTTCTTGCACGTCAAGAACACGTGAATTTATCAGGCTTCCGTTCGCTATACTACTTTTTGGAGAAATCATCATCATACTCCTGCTCCTTGTCCCAATTTATTTGGGGTCGGCGCAGCATGATTGTATTGTTCTTCCATACTTCTCTATTACTTTTTGGAATTTACACGAAAGAGTAAAAAATATAGAAATGCAACCAATTTAAATTAAAAAAATTTTTTTAACAAATCACAAAAAGTGAAAATAATGTTGCGGGGTTAGAACCTGCAACCCCGTAGTTTGCAGAGCGGTCATGAAACCGCTAGGCTATTTACTTCGTCGATATAAGCTACAAATAGCCGTTCTGATGTACTTACGTCATGACTGAAACGTCATACAATTGAAGTATACGGACATAATGTTAAATTGCCTACCCCCTTAAGGAAGTAGCGTGATAATATATACCCTAAATATTTAAGAAGCCTATGCAGTAGTTTTGACGTGATGCGCGCACAAACATTTCGTAGCAACTACTTTTACCGAAGAAAGTTGATTTTCTTGAGTTCCACTATTTTGTGCGTATTCACCTCAAAAATCAAATTTCAAGAAAACTGAGAAATTATATTTACCTGTATTAGATATGGAGTATATGTAGCAACTTTAAAAGGTTACACTTCATTGGTTTTGATTGTATAGGTGTTTGAAGTTTATTAATTTTAAACACAAAACCCTCTTTTTTGCGTCTCTGGATAAGATTTCAAAAAAATGCTAAAACAGGTATTTCTTTATTTTTATTAATAAGTATTTACTCTGAGTTTCATGAATCTAGAACAATCTAAAATTTTTTTCCATACAAACTTTAGCCCCCCTTTTCACCCCCTTTTTCCAAAAAAAAACAAAATTACTATAGCCTATATGTTATTCTGAATTTATTTAAATAGATTTGTGAAGATTTCAACAATATCGGTTCAGTAGTTTTTACGTGATGCGCGGTCAAACAAACAAACAAACAAAAATTTTTAAAATGGATTTAATATGTTCTGTTACTTATTTTAAGTCACCCTGGCTGGTTTTTTTTTTTTAATCTTCAATGAACAGATTTTTTGGTCTCAACGATTTTATTATATGTATAGAAGCTGCAGAAGATTGTAAAAATATACCTACTTGCATTGTATAGATTCCAGTTTTTAGTATTATATAATTGCATAGCACATGTGTGAGTACTTTGTACTGTTCAGCCACCACTTACATTTAGTTATCTTTCATTGACTTGAATATGCCTTGGTGGCTATGAGAGAATGTCATGCTCACTCAAATGTCTCGCTGATGGTGGCGGGTGTGTCGGGTCACTTAGTTCCCTTAAATATGGTCGAGTTGAATGGTGCCGATACATGCGTCATGTTCGTGAACGGGCGCTCTCAGTTGGGACTGGTCATCTCTTGGCTGCCACGGTTCGTTCATTTTAATTACTTTTTTTTTTTTAATTTTTGATTTATCATTTTACTCTGGACGCTCTTAATGTGCACGTCTTTCTACATCGTTCTCACATATATGTATAATCTCAACATGAATGATGTAACCAAGATTTTGTAACAATATTTTGATTTAAAAGAGTGTCCATGGAGTTTCTTGCCCGTTCTTCTCCATAGAGATCTACGTTAAGAATGGGCAACTACAGTACTTTCTCAAGTTATTATGCCTTGTGACTGTGACTGTAGCTTTGCTTTTTTTTTGTATTTTCGACATTCAAAAGTGCCGTAATGGTCTAATTGAAATAAATGATTTAAGTTGAGTTGATTTGAGTATTCGTGAATGTATAAAAGTGTAAAATTGGAAAGTAGTGAAAGTGGCTTATCAATTGAATCGGTTATTTTGAAAAGGGCTTAAGTCCACTTTTGTAAACTTTTCAGGAGACACAAAAAACAATCTCTTGCAACTTTTTTGTATGGAGTGTTAAAAACGTTTTATGGCCTTTAATAGGCCCTATTAAAAGTTATTATTTTGTTATATTAGTAAGTCATATATAATACAGGAAGTGTAGATAAAGCTCATTTTTAGACCTGGACTTATGCCCTTTTCCATGAAATTACCAAGTTTAAATAATGTACGTACAACATTTATTAAAGATTATGAATACTAATTACTACACACTATTTTAGCAATTATTCAGCATCTTCCTCAATTGTTTCAGAAGTCTTGGTGGGCCAATTATTTGTTACTTCATTATAGAAACCTATAAAGTTTGAGGGAATGTGCCTCATGACTTTCTTTATGTCCTCAATTTTTTATATTAATTGGAACCTTATCCCTATAAGCTTTTTCAGTTGGCCATGATAGGTACATTCTCTCGCCCGGAGGCCAGTTTGAAGTCATATTTCACTAATCCATCAATATGTTCACTGGTTTTCACAATACCTGGGTTTGAGCAATCATAATGAAATTCATGAAACAGTGACACATTAAAGTTCATTTTCTAGTTTTTAGGAACTTTTTTATGTTGTATGGCAAGGCAGTTCTTTTTGTAAAACCTAGGCCACCAGCTTTTAAAATCTGTAACCATCTGAGTATCTACTTGAAATACCGATATTTTACCACTGTATGCACTTGATACAATGATATCTTCATACTTTTCTGGAAGATAAATCCTGTCAAATCTTTTAATCTTTCTTTTTACTAGACCAAAATCTCGATCACAGGGCAAGAAAGAATGGCCTCTGGTTGGAAAATAATGGTATATATTGTTATGAAAAGGGCACAAGTCCAGGACTAATGCCTTTTTCAAAATAAACAAAATTTGACAAGACCTGTCATTCAGCAATGAAACAACGGACTAGTGCCGTTTTCTGTGAAAACGTGCGGGGATTATAGACAAACACTTCCTCATAATTAACTCAATTTCAGAAAAAGGTGTGACTTGTGCCCTTTTCAAAATAACCGATTCAATTAACCTTTTGACCGCCACGTCAAAAACGAAAAAGCGTGCCCTCGGCGCCAAGCTATGAATTCATCTTATAATACCTACAAAATAGTAGTGAGTTCGAAATTATATCGATAAAGCACTAACTATTTATTTTTAAACCTAGAGTATGTTTTTAATAAAAGGTCTATACAGGAACAATATAATACAGGAGTTTTATTTCATTCCGCTTTGTCCTATAAGACAGAAATAATAATGATATGTGTCCCAGTTTCGGCGTTAAATCCACAATTCATAACAACAATCGATAAAACCAAGTCAATACTATCACAGCACTATGTTCAATCATGACGTACTTGTCACCTTATGATGACAGTGGCGTAGCTGGCACGGCTTTTTTAATTTGCTCGCCTCTGCGCTAGAGGTGCGCAACTGATATTTATAAATAATATCGAAATAATAATAAGTATTTTGTTTTAATGGTTGGTCATGGTCTCATTATACTAAACGCAAAAATATTGATCTAAGCACAGTTAAACTTTGCATTTTTGGCACATTAAACGAGTGTCAGACCGTTTTTATTTTGCTGCACATATTTTGCATCGCTGACTTTTGCCGGTTAGTATTCTAACAGGAAAATGCTCTAAAGCATCATTATGTTATTAAATAAAAAAGTACATTAAACGAGCTGTGGTATTTTGGTCGTAAATATACGACCCTGACTAAATCGTCATGGACCCGAAAATATTTGTCGGATTATATCCGACGTAAGCGGTTAAATAAAAGGTTAATAATGGATGACCGCATCCATTATTAATAATTAATAACAGTAAAGGAACTACTCTATTTAAAAAAAAACCGCGTTTGACGTCATGGGTATGTCAAACATAGACGACTGTGGCGTCCCCGGCACAGACATTACAACAGTGTGATAGAGATTGGCATTACAGTCATTACAATTAATCGATAAACAACTAACACTCGACTTTTATAGAGCGCATAGCTCAGTTTCATAAAATTTTCTTGATTTCTCAAACATAAAAGTTCAATAGAAAATGTTTTATTTATTTACTATTGCAGAATTCAGAGTAAATTAAATATAACGTAGGTTGCCGTCGAGGTCGATATTCTTGTTATATTGACTGCTACCTACATCACTACGTGTCCTGTTATGGTGACTGTGGCGTCGAGGGCACTATGTTTTTCGAACTTTATGACTGGTTTTCTTTTTTGTCATACGTTACTAAAGATGAAATCTAACGAAAGCAATTCACTTCAAATAAATTAAGAAGAGTCAAGGAGCAGCTTATTTTTAAAACGAACACTGACATGGTTCTTTGCTCTTGTTACATAATTATTTTTAATGTATTTATATAGATTAGCTAATATACTTGCTTAGTGTACCTATGTACTTATGTGTATAATTATGTAAATGGTACACCACAGACTACCTGCAGGTACTCTAGCAGTATTGTTTTTCTCTCTTCCACCGACTGTAAGGTTGTCTTGAAAAGATATTATGGCTTTTGTGAAATGTCTTCTTCTAAGTTAATTAAAAGTATGGTGTAGGTACATAACAAATTATATTCTATCTAGATTAAATAGTATTTACTGAAGTTATTATTTAAGTAAACTTAATTAAATCATATACCTTTATCACTAACCTAGCGTAACCCAATTTAATGAAGTAGCAGTTCTGCACTAACTTGGCATGGAAAGTGATTAGGTTCACTAAGTTATTATAGTCCACAATATCGAAGAAATCTAAGCTTCGGATTTAGCAGCTCCAATTAAAATTACTCAATGAATGTCAAGGTTTTTAATTTCGTTTGTTTATTATTTATTCATTTCTTTACACTGCGACATAATTAATGAATGAATAAGAAAAAAAGTTTACTTTTTAGGGTTCCGTAGTCCTGACAAGGAAGTAGGAACCCTTATAGTTTCGCCATGTCCGTCTGTCTGTCTGTCTGACCGAGGTTTTGCTAAGAGACCGTAAGTACTAGAAAGCTGTTATTTTGTAGAGGTGTGTATATCAATAACGCCGACAAAGTGGTAAAATAAAATTTTGGAAAATACATTTTTTTAGGGTGGGTCCTACATGTGAAGTGGGGATGAATTTCTTTTTTCGTCGTCTACCTCATCGTGTGGGGTATCGTTGAGTAGGTCGTTTAAAATGACGTAAGGGTTTGCTAATGCTCCGGGGCTGCGGGACTATTCGAAAGAGATACCGTGGCCCCGGAACACAAAGGGCGATGAAGGAACATGGATGGGTTTTAGTCAGTAAAAGTCTGACACTCCCTCCTGCTCAGCCCAGAGCGGGAGAAGTCATTTGATGATTTCCCATCCGAAAAAAAAAAAAAAAAAAAAAAAGGGTTGCTAATGCTACTTTTTGATTTAACTCTCCATTTACGAAATATTATACTTTAAAGTGCAAATTTTTGTTCCAGTAGCCCCCCCCCCCCCCCTCTAAAAGCTAAACTGCGGGCTAGAAAAATCTGGAAAAATTCATGATGATAGTGCATTTTATGAACTATAAAGGAAAACTATAACTTTATTAGTTTAGCAGTAATAGTCGTTGAACTAGGGTGTTAGATAATTTTGTACCTACCAAATACAAAATCCTTAGAATAAATCCTATAAAGTGACTTAGATGAAGTAGTTGCTTGTTTATAACGGGTGAAGACTTGCATTGAAAAACAAAATCTATAATATAGGGGCTACTACACTTCGCGTGGCCCGACACGCACTTGGCCGGTTTTATTTATTTTTAATTTAAGTTAGGTACTATTGTGAATGAAAATTTTAATAATATGGTAAATGAAATGAAAACTTATTTTAAAAAGTATTATTTATTTTATTAGGTACATTTGTTTTTACCCACGACGGAACAGAGACGGTATATGCGTTTGGGGTGAGAGGATGTTTGTTTGTGCAAATCCATGTTGCCATGTTTCTCCAAAACGACACACACTAGTCCGATTTTGATGCAGTTTTCAGTTAGTCAGGGTTCGGGTTTGATTGGCGCATGTTCTTAGGTGGCGAACGCCCGGGGCGGCGCGTTATGTAGGTACCTACCTGCATACCTAATATCTATGCTCGCTAAAAAGTTTCAAATAAAAAGAAGATTAAAAAATTTTGAAAAAAATCCACGACGGTTAAAGTAATTGAAAAAGGATAAAATAATTTAAAAACCCAACTTAAAAAAAAAAAAACCGGCCAAGTACGTGTCGGGCCACGCGCAGTAGGGTGCCCTAGTAGCCTGTTGTATTTTAGATTTTGTTTTTCAATGGAAGTCTTCACCCGTTATAAACAAGTAACTACTTCACTTTAGTCACTTTATAGGATTTATTCTAAGGTTTTTTATTTGGCACAAAATTATCCAACACCCTTGTTCAACGACTATTACCGCTAAACTAATAAAATTATCTTAACCGCTATAGTTTTCCTTTAAAGTTCATGAAATGCACTAACATAGTGAATTTTTCCAGATTTTTCAAGCCCGCAGTTAGTTTTTAGAGCAACCCCCCCCCCCCCCCCCAAATTGGAACAAAAATGTGCATAAATGGAGCATTAAATCGAAAAGTAATATTAGCAACCCCTAAGACCTATTCAACGATACTCCACAAGATGGGATATATATTATACACAGTAGAATAGATTATGCTAGTTTTTTGTACGTTAATAGTTACCAAACCCCCAAAATCCGAAACCAATGTTTGAGAGTCATTGGAGGTTTTATTAAAAGTACACCCATACACGTAATGGAATGCGAACTCCATCTGCAGCCGTTACATGTTCGTAGATATTACTTGGCTGGAAAGTATTTTTTAAGGTCACATCTTTTGTAAATGGGGACACGTGTGAAATTGTTACGAATCTTAATATTTGTTGCCAAGATACCTATTGGAGACGGAAAAAGAAACCACTGATAGCTCACATATTTGAAACATTTAAATATCAGTCCACTGTAATGAGGTATTAGGATTATTTAAGCGGTGTTAACTTGTCTTGTACTATTAAACCACAAATTAAAGAGCTTA
The DNA here is from genome assembly GCA_963853795.1 of Xestia rhomboidea. Classification (NCBI taxonomy): domain Eukaryota; kingdom Metazoa; phylum Arthropoda; class Insecta; order Lepidoptera; family Noctuidae; genus Xestia; species Xestia rhomboidea. The sequence goes on from OY970756.1 coordinate 34,866,854, forward strand.
CCGAAGCTAAGAAAGCATACAATAATACTTAACTTCGAACTATTTGTAGCAAGAATTTTAACAGGAGTTATTCTGATTATTATAGGATTTATACAGATGGATCTAAAGTCCGAGCTAATGTTGGAGGCGCGTTTTACGACCCCCAAAGTAATACTGCCTGTAAGTTTAAATTAAATTTAAAAAAATCTGTCTTAATTCCGAATTAATCGCTATCTTTGAAGCTAAGTTTATCATACCTTGAATCGGTAAATTTTCAGGATTCCGTAATATGTATATTCTGACTGTAAAAGCGCACTCAAACATTTTGGTGAAGTGTTTAAGTAAGTCTAGTAGTTATCCGGTGGCATACCAAATAGATCATATTAGTAGACTAAGATACAAAGATAAATATATCGTTTTACAATGGTTGCCTTCCCATTTCGGCATTGGAGAAAACGAAAAAGTAGATAAGTTAGCCATAGAAGCGTGCTTTGAGGGGGTGCCGTTGGCATATAAACCTTACTGGACTGAGATTTTAGGTGAATGTTTCGATATGTGGAAAGAATATTTCGACGAGAAGTCATTGACCAAAGGTATTTGGTATCGCACGATGCAGCCGACTATCAATAACTGTCCTTGGTTTGATGATGCCGAAATGAGTAGGCGCGAGTAGTTCGTGACAAGTTTGAGGCTTCGCTCCGGACACATCCCATTGAATAGTTTTGTAGTAAATTCTTTGGTATTGCTCGTCGTGTCGTTGAGCTCCTTGAGTTATAAGTCGAGCTAGACGATGACCGAGACAAATGCTTGCACCGACTGGACAGGTCCACTCAAATATGTGTGGGTGGTTCTTTCGTTAAAAGACCATGACACTAACCTGCATAGTCCTCATGTAGGTAAGGTGATCAAGACTATATCTGGACCTATGAACGAAGAGAGACTATGACCTCTGAGTTTGTTTCGGCTGTTTCATCTCGGAGTAGTCAGGAATGAAACACCGGCCCACCCAAGTTTAAAAAAAAATACGTGCAAAACTTCGTAAGTATTTCTATTATTATTATTTTTTTTTTCTATTTAAAAAAAATATAATTTATCAGGCAGTTAACATTTTGCTACTATTATAAATGCGAAAGCTTTTGGATGGATGGATGTTTGTTAGGTACTCAATCACGCCAGAAAGGCTGAACGGATTTGGATGAAATTTGGCACAGAGATAGATTAAAGTCTGGAATAGCACATACGCTATTTCTGGCTGAATCTGTATCCGGTTGATAGCAATAGGCCCGCCCTTATTAGGTCTTCAATATACGGCACAGAACAGCCCACGCTAACGAAGTCGACACAGGAGCTAAATTAATAATGGTGGTTCAAACTTCGTTTGAATTTCTGTTAGAATAAAGTTCTAATCAGCTTGCACTACAAAGTGGTTGTTACTTCAGTCACTGCGGGCCGAATAGTGCGAAATAAGTGGTTTATTGCGTTTTAAAAAAAATCTATTGATTGAACTAAAAAAATAAAACACTATCATGCTAATATGTTGCTTGTAGAATTATTTGCCAAAAAATCAGAATGATCGCATCTATTTTAGTGTGGTTTTTACTCGTTAAAAGAATTTTTTAGAGACAAGTTCGTGATTTTTTTTATCGAGTAAAATTAGTTGTATTAGGTATGTTTTCAAAACATTGTCATACTAGCATACTTATATCCAGTGAATCATATGCTTTTTGCATTATAAACTTACTAAAGCTCCTGTAGTCTTCTTAAACCTGCCGCATCGTAACGAGGTGCTTAAAACCTACCCCCCCCCCCCCTCACGATACTGTACCCATACCCACTGCACACTGGAGTTACTCGTCCTGAGAAGGAAAAACTGCTAAGAGATATTCGTCAACCCCTGTAATCTGTAGGTATGAACACCGACTTCCTCGAGTGCGTTTTATTTAAAGAGATGAAAAAGCTTTCTGAGACACACTTTCTCTTTGAAGACATTGCCAAACACAAAAGATGCATCCTGTAGTAACAATTACCTATCGCATCTCGAACACAGTGTGAGATGAGATGCGGCATACTATCCTGTGTCGGGTAACAGGACACAGGATGTTATGCCGCATCTTCCCTCTTGCCTATCGTGCAAACTTCCTGCAGGACTTGAATGAGGTAAAGGCTTTAAAGCTATCCAGGTCGCTACATTCACTATGTTGTAGGTACTGTTCGGACTGGCGTCATGGATGGGAGATGAAGAGGATCGCGATCGACGCGCTGCGCTAATAAGCATCGTTGTCAAGATATAATTACGTTCCACAAGTAATCCTAAGATATTCTTCAAATAATATCGTGTTAAGGGCAATTTTGGTCTAAATTAAATGCTTTAGCTAAGTAGATCGACAAACATATTGATTTAGAAAAACACTAACACATCGACTTTTCATTTGATTTTTTTATGAAGAACAAGTTTTTGATACATTATTTTAAACTTTAACTACTTTGGAGTTCTAGTTATTTGGAGTTTTCAAGTGTCGATTTTTTTGCAATATCAAATAGCCTGGGTGTCGAGTCTGCTATTACAATAGTGTCACAATGATCTATCATTGATTTCATAATAATTGTTGATCAATGACAATGGTCATTTTGCTAAAAATCCGTAATCTGCTAAATTCATAATGGTCGATCATTGTTCGGTCAATGGTCTCGTAATAGAATTGTGATAAAATGACATTGTTGTATTGCCATTATTAAAAAACCATAATAGAAATGATTTTCGAAATACTAGAATTAAATTTGAACATCTAATCATGCCAGATTTCATTTATATATGTTTTTACATATTATTTATTAGTGTTCTATGCAATCTGAAGTAGTAAGAAGTTCGTGTGAAACTATTCAATTCAATAATATTAATCTGTTTAGCTGTCAAAGTCAAATGTGACATTACTGCCTACTGACGTTTTATCTGTTTTTATTTCTAGCGGTCGGTGTTTTGATTTATTTTCATTTAAGTGTTTTAAATTATCTTTAATATAGAAGCCTATATTTATAGCAATACAAAATGGCGATAATTGAGCAAATTTCGGCTGGAACTGTCAAAATTTTAGCAGATTACCGCATAAGTCAGTCATTTATTTGTCATTGTGTACGAGATTAGCATTCTATGCCATTTCTTTCAATGGAGTGTCAGTGGTTAATCATTGGAAAGTCATAATGACGCCACTATATTAGTAGATTACGAAACTTGTCAAAATCAACTATTATGAAATCAATGATAGATCATTGTGACACCATTGTAATAGCAAACTCGCCCCCCTGTACTGTGATATAGCATTCTACTGTTGAAAGTTTTTAGATAGATTTCGTCAGAAAAAATCTACTTACCTACCTACCTATGGTCTTGCACCTAAAGTCGAGTTTTCCGAAAATTTAACCATAGGGGGTCTAGTTAGGACTTAGGACCCCTAGAGCCCAAATCAACCGCTGCCGCTGGTTAAAAAGTTAATAATATATATATTTATATAAGTTAAGTTTGCAGAGTGATTAATTATTTTAGAATTTATTATTAGGCCAATCTATGTATTATTTGTTTCGATTACGAAACTTTCATGTTCATACAAAGTAAAAAAATAATAAAATGCTTCTTCTTGTGGTGTGTGAGTGTTTTCTTGTACTACAATACAAATCAGTAACTTATAATGTTAGTAGGTACAATTTTGCATTCTACATTCGAAGACATCGATCAAGAAATATTTAGAAAAGCAAAACCAACTATATTTCGTATTTTTTTGAAATTGTTTCGAAACTAATGATTCTAGAATCAGCCTTACTAGCAAATTTTCAAAACAATACTTAAACTCACGTATATGCGAGGTCTGATAATCACAGGACAATTACTTTTCCAGATATGCTTGTATTAGTACTCTAGAGGCAAAACCAACTAAAAGGGGGCTTTATTTTTTTGTTTATTTATTTTTTGTACGAATGAAGTTAGTTTTTGTGTTCAGTATGTAACTGTTTGATACTAAGATAATTATAGAACACGCTCATACATTTGCGACTGATATAATTAAATTACTAAGGACTTCATTTTGATAGCAAACCAAATGCCCTTACGGAAAATTTTAAATTGACTTTTTTGGACCAAATAATTGGTTTTGCCTTTAACCCGGCGATATGTATACCTACGTATGTATGTTGGTATGTGTACAGTCGTGGTCTTTTCCGCCTGATCAGTTAAATTTTTTTTCGCTTTCGCAACTTTAGGCCTATTAGGAAAGCGTCAACTTTGGCGCGCAAAATAACAATAACTCTCGTTTGGCATGTGTCGCCGATCGGTATTTTTTCATTAATTATTTATATATAAAGTCAACGGGGCGGGGATAGAGAGCGTTACTATGTTTTATGTGCAAGCAAAAATTAGCTTAGTGGTGATCAGGCGGGAGTGTCAACTGTCAACTGTAAACACTCAACAGCACCGATTGCTTTCAAACTTGGCCCAAAAATCCCCCAAGTATCATTTTATACAGTTTAGATTTTGAGTCGAAAAAGTCATTCTGAATGAGCTTGGACGGTTGTATTGATGATTTTGATGATTATAATTCTATAATTAAGTACATACGTCTTACAGTCGCGAGCAATATTTTAATCAACATACAACCTAGCAGTGGCCTGCAAATTTGAATTTCGCGGCTACCCACCGGAGCATCCACATTAAAGGGTAAACAGTAAGAACAGCAGAAAAAGTTTATTTCAATAGCAAAAAACATGGAAAAAGAATTACACAAAATGCTCGAAATGGGCACCACCTGCTGCGATAAACGCTCTGCACCGCCTAATAAATGACCGTTTGATCAGACGTGCAAAGCCTGCTGCTTTTATGTCTTGAGCAGCGATTCGCACCCGTTCACGCAGTTCCTTGACTGAATTCACTTCTATTTTGTAAACTTTTTCCTTCAAACATGGTAGAAAAAATCCAAAGGTGGTACCCATTTCGAGTATTTTGTGTTAGTTCTTGGGGTCCCCCACCTGCTGGCACAGGGTTATCCATTAATTATGCTACACCCTGTATACAAACTACAAATAGAACTAAAATAACAATGAAAATTAAGACAAAAATTGAATACGTACATACAACGACGACAAATAGGACACCAAGGTACTCCTCCGCATCTGTGCCATCCAGTAAAGTGATTTAAAAAAAAGGCAAATTAGGTTAGGTTAGAATATAGGTTAAGCCACACTAACCCTATCATAGCAAACCGTGGCTCGGAACTCACTTTGGTCACAGCTCGCGGACAAACAATCGTTGACCTAACGCTGGCTTTGGAAAGCGCGACAAAACTTAACTCTAAGTCCGCGTCCACACTGCGAGTTTTAGAACTTTCATGTCCACGTGTTATAGCCACACTGTGGGCACTATGGCTAAATGCCCGGGTGGGGGGGTATCAAACCAATTCGATATTGTCGCTCGCCCTTAGCACGTCTTCGATTTTTTTGTTGTCGAAATGGTGATCAATATTAAATACTGAAATTCTTCGTACAAAGTAAAAAAACCGGCCAAGTGCGACTTGGACTCGCGCACCGAGGGTTCCGTACAAACTTTTTAAAGGACAAACTTAATTTTGCTATTCGATCCCATAAAACGGCTATTGCATCAACCGCAAATAATAAGTTTTGTAATAGCAAAATCGCTTTTTGTTTAGTTATCAAACTACATAAATGTATTTACAGTTTTCAGATTTTTCCCTTTACATGTGCTGTAGGACATTGCTTCTCGCCAAATTTCGTGATTCTAGGTCAACGGGAACTACCATATAGGTTTTCGACCCAAAACCTATAGGGTTGACCTAGAATTATCAATTTTGGTTAAAAGCAAAGTCTTACAGCACAAGTAAAGGGTAAGTTCCAAAAAATAAAAGAATCTGAAAATTAAGGTAAATAGTACTTAAAAGTTTTCGCGAAAATCTGAATTTGCCCGTATCTTTTTATCGTGTTGACTCAGGACTTTGATTTTTACACTTAATAAGGACTATAGACATCAGTATCTGGTATAAATTCAACTTTCTTGGTTCACCCGTTCCTGAGAAAATTGGTGGTGATACACGGACAGACAGACAGACGGACAAGAGAGTGATCTTATAGGGGTTCCTTTTTTACCTTTTGCGGTACGAAACCATAAAAATCACCATTTATCTCTCTTTTTATTTATTTCATACACACCTCCACTCTCTCCCTCTCAAGGTAAACACAGGATTACCTAGTTCAGGTTCAAAGCATGGGGGAACTTGATATAGATTTAAGAAAAACAGTAAACTGTAACCTTATAATTTTGTAAAATAATAATTAAATTAAATTTTATATATTATAGTTATATAAAACTACAAAGCCATAAATATATAAAAAATATTAGCCCACCAGCTGCCGGTGGTCAAGGCTCTTGACAAGAGAGAGGATCCTCCTAACAATACGTGGCGTGTCCAGAAGTACTGCTTTCTGAATCAAGCCCTTGATCCAGCTGCCAAACGAGAGCTTCCTAAGTTGTTGGTCGAGGCTCTTGGCTATTAAGCCATGGCGAACACGACTATCGGCACAGTGACGGCTGCACGGTCCCACATGTCGACAACCTCGCGAGCCAGATCTAGATATTTGAATTGTTTATCTTTCTCAGCTTTCACGAGGTTCTCGTCATGCGGGACCGTTACATCAACAATCATTGTGCGACGCTCCATTCGATCTATCACCACAATGTCAGGCCTATTTCCTGTCGGTGGTGATAGGTCGATCCCAATACAACGTGATATTACTATTAAAGAGAACTGGGTCGGGCGCATACTTATAGTATGGTACTTCTAAATCCATAGGGTTGTACTTCAAAGCAAGTTGCTGGTGGATAATCCTGGCAACAAGGTTGTGTCTATGCAAGTACTCTCCGTTAGCCAGACTCAGAATACCGAGAAATTTTAATAATGTGTCGGATCGATTCTCCCGGACGGTGGCATGCCCGACATTTATGTCAACTGTGCCGTCCTTCACACAATGTATTTCCGGTAGTTATTCGTCATCATAACTTCGTCCATTATTGTAAGGCCCGGTAAAAGCTTCCGTGAAGCTCCTTGCCCTGCCATTCCTCCCTGCGGTGTCTAATACTTTAGACTTGCGCCAGTTCTCGTTAGCCAGGAAGAGCGGGGTGAGGCTCTTGTCGACTGAGACCACATCTCGGTGCATCCCCACGTCGGTTTCTAGGAAGTATTCCCTGAGACTACATACCTCACGGTTGTGCAGGTTCTTAGCATTTAAGAAGCCTCGACCCCCGCACTTCCGTGGGATATAAAGTCTCATCATCGACGACTGTGGGTGATGCATTCGATTTGCGTCAGCTGTGTGCGTACCCTCCTATCCAGGGCATCAAGTTCCGTCCGAGTCCATTTGAGTATGCTGAAAGAATTCATCAAAACCGGCATGACCCAACCGTTGAAGGCGCGCACCTTGTTTCCGCCTGACAAAAGACTGCCTAGCACCTTATTCAGGCGGCCAAAGAAGCGCTCCCTCAACGATTGTTGCATGTTAGCAGTATTGATACCTAATGCTTCCGATAAATTCAAATACTTGTAGGTTTCTGTTGAGGAGAGGGATCTAAGGAGTATGAGTTCCCACACTTCCCACGGATTCCATAATCTCCAGTCGCTTCACATGCATGACTGCACATTTGTCCACACCAAATTCCATCCTGATGGCGCTACTGAAAGTTTCTGTTACCTTCAGTAGCTTCATCAATGCAAATTGTTGGGGGCAAAGAGTTTCAGATCATCCATGTAAAGGAGGTGAGATATCACCTGACCATCTTTCCTCAACCGATAGCCTAGACCTGAACCCTCCAGCATTGTGCTGAGAAGGTTAAAATCAAGGTCGTGAGTCAACATGATTAAAAGATATGGGCAAATTTAGATTTTTGAGAAAACTTGTAAGTACCAAAATTTACTTATGTATGTATGCGGGCGCGCACATCTACGACAAAACAGTCTCAACCAAGGAGCAGGTATAGCTTTGCAAAAATATGTGTCTTGATAAGTAATGTAAGGCTCTATCAATTTCAGTAAATTATCAAAAGTTGACACGTTCATTCGGAAAATCGGAAATAGTCTAAAAACTTCTGGAGGTGTTGTCTTAATTTAATATACAGTGTATAAAATTTTCCATTTAGCAGTCTTTCACTGGATGCACCCAATATTTACGTCTGCGTCGTTTTGCAAGTAACTAAGATGCTTAATAGAACAGTATTGATAAAGTCCAGTTTGATACTGACATAAAAGTACTCTGAGGATACTGTAAAGGAATTGACGCAAACGATGTGCGCCGCACGCCCGGGCCGCTTCGTCGTAGTAGACCAAACAATTTCGTTGGTGTGCGATGTGTCGTAGACAAAACAGTTTTTGAGACAGTCTTGTCTATGTGAGGCAAGTCTGTCTTGATACAGTCTTGTCTATGTGAGGCAAGTCTGTCTTGAGACAGTCTTGTCTATGTGAGGCAAGTCTGTCTTGAGACAGTCTTGTCTATAGTGTGCGGTAGCCCTTACTATTACAAACTTATTATTTGCGTTTGGTGCAATAGCCGTTTCATGGGATCGAACAGCAAAGTTAAGTTTGTCCTTTAAAAAGTTTGTACGGAACCCTCGGTGCGCGAGTCCGACTCGCTCTTGGCCGGTTTTTTAATACTATATAAGTATGTCTATACTAATATTATAAAGAGGTAAAATTTGTTTGCATGCTTAATAGAACAGTATTGATGAAGTCCAGTTTGATACTGACATAAAAGTACTCTGAGGATACTGAAATCAGAATCTCCGGAACTTATGATCCAATTCTAAAATTGTTTTCACTGATAGAAAAATACATTATTTTATTAATTTTACAAGCTTTTATTAAGTTTCACCTGTCCCGATGTTTGCAAGTTTGTATGTTTGTGGTCAAATCTTGCAAGTTAAATTTGATTCACTTCCCGGTTACCGATTGAGCAAAAATTTTGCACGCATATGTATATCGCGGGGCAATGCAATATTATGATAACATGGAGCTGATCTGATGATGGAGCTGGAAGGTGACCATAGGAACCGGAGACTCTACACTCGAAGTTGTAGATGATTATGTGTACCTGGGACAAACGGTCCAGTTAGGTAGGTCTAACTTCGAGAAAGAGGTCAATCGTCGAATCCGACTCGGCTGGGCAGCGTTCGGGAAGTTGCGTAGTATCTTCTCGTCCAACTTACCGCAGTGTCTCAAGACGAAAGTCTATGACCAGTGTGTGTTGCCAGTGATCACATACGGAACCGAAACGTGGTCGCTCACAATGGGCCTCATCAGAAAGGCTTAAAGTCACCCAAAGGGCAATGGAGAGGGCTATGCTCGGAGTTTCCTTGCGTGATCAAATCAGGAATGAAGACATCCGCAAGAGAACCCAGGTTACCGACGTAACCCGAAGAATTGCCAAACTTAAGTGGCAGTGGGCAGGGCACATTGCTCGCAGAACGGATGGCCGATGGGGCCGAAAAGTTCTGGAGTGGCGACCGCGAACCGGAAGACGTTGCGTTGGAAGGCCTCCCACTAGGTAGACCGATGACCTGGTGAAGGCTGCGGGAATCCGCTGGATACGAGTCGCAGGGGACCGATCAATGTGGCGACACTTGGGGGAGGTCTATGTCCAGCAGTGGACGTCTTTCGGCTGAAATGATGATGATGAAGTAATAAAAGCTTGTTTTGAAAAGTTTTTTATTAATTTTATGTCATGCATGTTGTCACAATATTTGCGGACGATAGCGCGTCAAATTATGTCATAATCGGGACAAAATAAGGCTAATTTATTTATTTCAGCCTCTGTCTATACGGGTCGATCATGCGAAAATACGATAGGAGTACCAATCTAGAGGCAGAAAAGAGGAGTGCTAAAACATTATAACCTATGCATGTTTGGACTATTCAGAGTAGGTACAATAGCATTCTTAGAGGTAAATTCTTTGTTGAACAGATGACAATCGATTGACATTTCAAATTCTTCTTTGTTCCGAGTTTCTAAGGAAAATAGAAAAAGTTTTTTCTCAGAGTTCAAAGTACGAACCGCGAACATTTGTAAAAACGGAAAATGTGTAATTTGTAGCGGTAGTACGAGTGGGTACTCAGTGGCTCATTTTTAGTCATAAACAATAATATTTTAGTTTTTATCACAAATCAATGGGGAATTTTTCACAAATATGCCTAAAACAATACAAATAAGTAGGTAAATTAAATTGAAGTCTCTTTTCAAAATCAAAGTAATAGCTTTTTAGTGAATGTTTATAATAAATAGGTACGGCACTAATAACAAAAACACGTTTTTATTTGTCTTTCTGTCTGTCCGTCTGTCGGTCTGTTTGTTCCGGCTAATCTTCGAAACGGCTGAAGCGTTTTTGGTATGGTGTTTGTCGACCTCGAAAAGGCATACTACGGGGAACCCTGTGAGGTTATGTGCAGTTGATCCGTGCGATGTACAGTCGATGCAGTAGGTACCCAAGTCCGGTCTACAACGGGCACTACCAGGAGCTTCAATGTGGCTGTCGGCTTGGACAAAGGGTGGTCTCTCAGCCCTTACCTCTTCCTGGTGATAATGGACGCTTTCACGACGGACATCCAGGAAGCACCCTGGTGTATGCGGTTTGCCGATGACATGAGGAGCAGGTGGTTCTAACATTCGCTCTCACTCGTGGTGAGCGTGAACCACATCTGCGACGATAAGCTCGCATGAAACCGCCGGAGCCCCGCAGCGCCGGAGCCGTGACAGAAACCATGCCTGCTGCATGTTGCATGCTTGCTTGCATGCTGCATGCTGTATGCTACGCAACTATGCAATTTATTAATAATTAGACAATGTTATAATGTGTTTATCTGAAATTTTGCTATGTGTTTTTTACTAGGCGTTTTATCATATTAGACTAAATGATTCATGTCTTTTGAGTGGTAATCAAACGATTTTATATTCAATGTAGGCTAGGCTTATAAAAATTAGTAACTTTAAAATTATATCAATCGTTTATTATATTAACTGATCGTTGTATCGAATAAAATTATAGATTCAGTTGTTATGTCTTGTAAATATTAGAGATTTTGTAATTATATCATAAATTATTTACCCACATACAATACATGTTTAGTGTACCGCGAATACCGCGATGGGAGACCGACTGTGGCGACGCGACGCGGTGTGTTGGGTGGCCTCTCTGGCCACTTGCTTACTCAGATTTTACGTTGCTAAGTATCGGGTCGCCACAGTTGAAAGTTCGTGTTTTAACACTTAGACTATAAAGATTTTGAAATATGACGTCAAGAAATTTAGGATCCGTTCCACACCCTTGTCACACAATGTCACACTTCGTCGACCCCCCCCCCCTCCCCCTTAACGTGTGACGTAATTTATGGATGGCCCCTTACCATCTTTGAATTTATATAAATAAATAATAAAAAAAATTAAGACGAGAATGTTGGCCTGAAATTGAGTAGAATTAAAACGAAATACTTGTTCTGCAATTCGACGGCGGTCTCTCCAGTCCTGTGCCTATAACTGTTGCAGGAACGCCCAGACCGATCTGCTCCGACTTCCGTTACCTCGGATCATTTTGTTAGGAGATGGCGAAGTAGACCGGAACGTAACGCACCGGATCAACTCGGGATGGATGAAATGGTGACAGGGGGTTTAAAATGGCCGCTATAGCAGAATCATACTAAGAATCACGTTAAAAATTTAAAAGCCTTAAAATGGACTTTAAGGTTATGACTATAAAGTCCATTTTAAGATTTTTTTTTTTTAACGTGATTCATATTATGATTCTGCTAAAGTGGCCATTTTAGGCCCGCAGGTCTCTGGAACAACTTGCGACAAGCAAATTTGATTGCGGATCCAACTCAATACCTACATAAAGGGGAAAATACATGTCCGTAATTAGACCTGGGGGTCTAAAATGACCGCTTTATCAGAATCTTAACAAGAATCACATTAGAATTCATGAAATGAGCTTTATAGTCATGATTTTAAAGTCCATTTTAAGAATTTAGAATTTTTAACGTGATTCGTAATAAAATTCAGATAAAGCGGCCATTTTAGGCGACAGGGGTGTCGTACTGTATGGATCAAAATGCTAGGCTGATAAAAAGATGGATGAAAAAAGATTGTATGTAGCGGAGATGAGAATGTAGAAAGTGGATGTGAGGAGAGACAAGAATGGATAAAGTAAGGAATGAGTATATCAGAGGAAGTTTGAAAGAGGCGCCTGTTACAGAAAAATTTAAAGGAAGACGTTTGTGTTGGTGTGGACATGTAATGAGGAGGGATGACACGCATGTGAGTAAGAAAGTGATGGACAAGAATGTTGATGGATGGAGAGGGAGAGGGAGGCCAAAGAAAAGAGGGACGGATTGTGTGAGGAGTGGTAGGGAAGAGAAAGTAGTAGATAAATGATGCCGTGAGGCGTGACGTGTGACAGGGTAGAATGGAAGAACTAGACGTGTTGCGCCGACGCGACCGATATTACTGCATTACAGAACAAGGAAGACCGGAAAAAGAATCTTACGATACCAAAACCAGGAGACGAAGATATGTGCGTACTTCAAGAAAGTCTACCTACGTGCACCATTAACACCCACACCAATTCTAATAAACGACCAACCGACCTCACTATATTTGTATTTTAATTACTCTTAACGTTTTTTTGTGAATGGAAATATTTTGTATTTATCAGAGCATGGCAACATTAAAACAAAACTTTTTTTTTGTTTATTCCAGTCATCATTAGACATCCAAATTTATTTCTACACGATGTCATATATAGTACCTACACATTCAAATTAAATTAGCTGGCGATACCCATTACGCATTTGAAGTTTCACTAGCAAAATTTGATCTTGAGAGCCTATAAGGTGTAAATAAGGTCATCATCAGACCTTCAGAATGTGAAATGTAGTAGCTCTCGTGCTCAATTAAGTTGAAAGCTAGGTCATTCTAACTGTTTCCGTAACTGAGAACCGATAAGCACAACTGCTAGCCTAAAATGGCTGCTTTAACAGAATCATAATATGAATCACGTTAAAAATTGAATATTCCTAAAATGGTCTTTAAGGTCTGGACCATAAAGATCATTTTAAGAATTTCAAATTTTCATCAATAGACCTTCAAAAAGTATCATGTAGAGTACCCATGCTCAATAAAACCACTGATAAAAGCTAGGTCAGTAATCAAAGAAATTTATTTCAAAACAAATAAACGGTGTAAAACACTCTTAACGAAGCCGAAAGGTACTTGTTCTCCCCGTCATGTCATTGCGATCATTTTTTTTGTTCTTCACCATACATAGGAACCTTCTAGTTACGAAAATATTGGGGGTCAAAGTTTTAAACCAAGACAAGTTTTTATTGTAAGATATTTTTTATTATATTATCTCTAGATGCGCCTCATAAAAATGAATCTGCGTTTGTAGACAGAAACAGAAACCATTCAATTAATACTATGGTGGTATGCGGGCCAAACTTGATTGATTCATTCTTTTACTTTGTTAATATTTTTTTATATTTTACCCTCATTTAGCTTCATAAACAAATTTTTTTTCAAATTTATGTCAAAAGTCGACATAATTGTCACGACAATCCGACATAATATGTCACCGACAATTGTCAAGAATAATTCACCTGTCGCTTTTTGACATATCGCACCTTTAGGACGAAAACGACACAATTATAAAAAAACTTAAATTGAGTTATCATCATAAAATGACTCAAAACGAAATTCTCAATGTAACAATAGTTCAAACAATGCCGTATTCGAGCGGGAACAGGACAAAACCGTTATATCGGTCTCTTTCTTACGCGGCGACATGCGGGTCTGAGTCGGGGGGGAAACGACGCAGTTAGTGTTGTGTTTGCATCGCTGAGTGCTAGACGTCGCGCAGTCAGACGGGTAGTGACCCAAAGCGTATTAAGTCGTTTTCATTCCGAAACAATTGGTAAGTTCTCTTTCGATTTTTATTATGGAAACGACCAATTTAGCTTTGCGATGGTTTTCATCCGATTTATAAGGTAATATTCGTGACTTACTTAGAATTGTGGCATTTTAATTTTAAAGACACTTTTAATTCTAATGACGAATTCAAGTTTGTGTCGTGTCTTTAATGAATAACGATAAATGTTTTGGGACTAAATTTGACCTATTAGAAATAAAGTCGTTTTTATAATTATAAAAGTATTATTGTTTGTGGCTCATTGATTATTAGGCCATTCTTTTATTTTTTTATAGATTAAAAAGAAGTTGAATTGGTTAATGTGTCACAACACGATTACTGAACCAGCAAGTTTTTAAAGAAAAGGTCACCTAAAAGATTATAAAATGAAAAGAAGAAACGACATCATAATGGAGAATGCATTAAAAAATGTAAAAAATTACAAAGCAAACGAACCCGAGGTATGAACATGAACAAATAATATTATTACTTAAACAAATTCTTAAAATATTTTATACTCTGAACTTTTTATTGATTTTAAAAAATGTTTGAGATTTTAGATTGACTTGCTAAGCAATAATTTTAAAACGACTTTATTCCGTTATAATAAGAGCTATTTTCATAGTCTAAGTGTTACCACTGATGTGTTGCAGTTTACCGTACCTTTTAAGTCTAACTTCTCACTAGTGTATGTAAGTTTATACTGATAATACTATGAACATATCTTTATCTTCCGCCAGGAATCGCCGATTCCTAAAATGGAAAACCAAAAAGAAAACTTTAATCCAAATTCCGAAGTTACTGAAGAACCACTAATTAAAATGACAAATAGTGACAATATTGCTGTCAATAATCATAGTGAACTTGTAAGTAAAATATTATATCAATTTTCAATCTGGCAAAACAACTTACAAACAAAAGAAAACTAACGTTTATTTTATGATTTCAGAAATCTTCAATCAGCAATGATATGATAGAGAACCTATCTCCAAATTCCTCATCGTTCATTGAAAATTCCCCACAGTGTACACAGACTAATAGCAGCGACATGTTTAACTTTAGCCATTATATAGAAACGGTAAGTGAGAAATGCCTCTTATGCCTTGCCTATTGCTGTAATATCTAATCTACTTGATTTACCTAGCGGTTTATTTTTCAGCAGCGGAATGATACTTCAGACAATGAGTCAATTCTTAATCGAGACGCACTCGCCAAAAGACCTATTCTGGAAAAAAGAGTATCTTCTTCATCTTGTAATAGTTCAAGTTCATCTCGTTCAAGCTCGAGCTCCTCAAGCTCCAGCTCCTCAAGTTCTTGCTCCTCAAGTTCCAGTTTATCGTCTTCGAGTAACGCACAAAATGTGAAATCTAGCAGTATTACGTCTCATATTAATGCGGATGGTGCGAGTACCAGCCAATTAGCCACAAGAAGTGGTAGAGCTATCCCAAAATCGAATTATTGTGTATCGCCTGTTAATGCTCCTGAAAGTGACCCTGATTTAAGTGATAATGACCCCACATTTCAAGACCCCAACGAAATTTTAACGCATCTTAGAAGTTTGTCTGCTTCTTCGACAGACTCTAATTTACAAACTGTAACACCCCAAAATGAGATACAACAACCTGAGACAAGTAACGCCAATGAATCGAACATGACTCAAAGGAAGTCAAGAAAAAGGCAACGTAATCCCGCATCATGGAAGCAAAATATTTGTAAGGCATTACGCAACACTGGAAAATCTTACAATTCCCTATCGAAATCTAAAAAAGAAGTTCCAGCCCGCCGTATGAAAAATCCATGCACTCCATGTCGATTAAAATGTCCTCACCAAATTAATGAAGAACAAAGGACTGCGATTTTTGAATCGTATTGGAAGCTTGCAAGCATGACACTTAAAAGATCCTTCATCAGTTCTAGCATGATGGAAATCAAACCTAAATATAAATACACCAATGCTGAAAAGCCCAGAGCACCAAATAATGCGTTTTTCTTTACTGTTAATAGTCAGAAAATTCGAGTTTGCAAAACGTTTTTTATAAACACTTTAGATATAACAGAACGACAAATAAGAACTACAAAAGAAAAAACTAATGAAAACGGATTCATAGCTGAAGATCAAAGAGGAAAGCACACTAATAGAAAGAGAATTGACGAAACCATTATAAAAGATATTGAAAACCATATAAAATCAATCCCAAGGGTAGAATCCCACTACTTAAGGGCCTCCACATCTAGAGAGTTTATTGAAGGAGGCAGGACTGTAAGGGACCTTTGGAGAGACTTCTTAGAAGTGAGAGATTCGAATAAGCCCAAAGTAGACTACTGGCTTTACAACCAAATTTTTAATAATAATTTCAACTTGGGATTCTTTCAGCCTAAAAAAGATCGATGTGATCTGTGTTTGGAATACGAAATGGCGTCTGTAGATCACAAAGCAAAGCTGAAGGAGAAATTCGATACCCATTTAAAAGAGAAAGACCTTTGTCGCCTTGAAAAGAAAAATGACCGCAGAAACATTGGTGAAGGAAATATATGTACCGTATATGATTTGCAAGCAGTCATGCAATGCCCTTTGGGAGACTAAAGTTCTTTTTATTACATATCAAAACTCAACTGCCTAAACTTTACTATGGCTGAGCTGGCTCAAAAATCTGACAAGAAAACAAATAAAAACCAACCAAAAGGACAGGAAGTTGAAGGGAATGAGGGAGAAGATAGAATTGAAGAAGAAACTGTAGGCGCCTATGGGGATGTATTTAATTACTTTTGGGATGAAAAACAAGGAAAAAGGGGGGCAAACGAAATAGGATCCTGCATATTTGAGTATTTAAAAAATGTCAGTGAAAGATATCCTAATAAACCACTGAATATAATTTTCTATTCAGATAATTGCTGTGGACAAAACAAAAACAGGTTTATTGCATGTCTATACTCGTACATTGTGTCCAACTTTTCAAATATAATGAGTATTACTCATAAATTTCTCATTCGCGGCCACACACAGAACGAGGGTGACAACGTTCACAGCTTAATCGAAAAAGAAGTGAAAAAAAACCTCAAATCTGGACCTATTTACACTTCACATCAGTATGTTGCCCTAATAAAAAGTGCCAAGAAAACCGGAAAGCCTTTTAAAGTCCAAGAGTTAAATTATGATTTTTTTATTGATCTGAAATCCTTACAAGATCAGTGGGGTTATAATTTCAATGAAGACGATGAGCGCAACCAGGTTTCTTGGAACGATATTAAGGTTTTGAGATTCTTGAAAGATGAACCTTTAATGATTTTTTTCAAAACATCATACACGCAAGAAAATTTTAAGCGTGTGAACATGAGAAACAAACGAAAACGAATGCCTAACCTTGAAGATGTCTCAATCCCGAAAGCTTACACAAATAAAATAAAATTAAGTGAAAATAAGAGGAAAGGGCTAAGCGAATTACTGCGGAAAAATTTAATACCCGGTTTTTATTTAGATTATTACAAATCGTTATTAGATGATTAAGATGACTGACTGATGTAGGCAATAAAGTTCCTAGTGAACGAAGATTTTGTTTACTATTGATTTTACTGACTTAAAATAGTGTATTAGATTATTACAGAACTTACTTTTCGTTGCTAATTGATTTGATTTGAGTTTACATTTACGTTTTCTTACGGACTGCAATATTTTAAGAAAGTAATAAAAAATATTTTGATTTATTTTTAAGAGTTCTATTTTATTGATTTTTGATGGATAACAAAATGTTTTAGTTATCTTTTTCAGAACGTATCTTACGTTCTGAAAAAGATATCTGCTTATTTCTTTTTAAGTGCCAATTTTTATATTGAGATTTGTCTATAACATATTTCTGTTTAATAGGAAGAGTTCCTAATAAATAAAGATCTTGGTTAAATATTACAAGTGTTGATTATGATTTAATAAAGAATTTTAATTTTTTTTTTTAACATAAATTCATTTATTTTTTTGTTTTTATTTTGATCTAATAAAGGTACCTAATTATTCAATATTTTTTGTTTTTTTTTTCTGCCCCTGTTTTCCTCTTTGGTATCTCATAATTTGCAATTTATTAGGAAAAAAACAGACCTGAGTTGGAATACGTAAAAAATAATACATATTGTTAGAAAACAAAAAAGGCGTAACTCTTAAACTTTCACATTTAAGATATTTTTTTCGGTCGAAAAAAGACGCAACTCCTAGACAGTCAAATTTATGTTATTTTTCTCGGTCCAAAAATGACTGATCAAATTCAAAACCTTTTTTTCTATATTAATCCTTATAATAAGTATGTTTTTTTACGACACATTAATAGCTGAACGACTTTTTTATAATTTACAGCACAAACATAGTCACTGACGTGATTAATCACGAAATAATAGACGAAAGATTGCGGAGCTGCCAGAATTTAAAAATTTGTTTTGCTATTTCCCAAAAAGTTGCTTTTTTCAGTTACGTCGTTTTCGTCCTAAAGGTGCGATATATGAAAACATAATTATTAAGACAAATTTTCAAAAAATATTAACACCGTAAAGACGCATATCTCTTTGCCAAGATTAAAAAAAAACAATCACCGCCGACTATAGGTTTTGAACCATCTTGGATTAAGTTAAGTCCAACTTGGGTTAAGAGTTAACTGTGGCAATTTCTATTCATGTAGGTACACGGTGTTGGAAAATGAAAACAAAAAACGCACGGGTGTTAAATTCATTGCATGTTGAACCTAATCATAGTGCGAAATTAACCAGCTTTCGAGGAAGTGTATTGAAAAAATATAACTTTTGAAAATTCTGAGCCCCAAGGGCAGGGGCAGCTGCCCCCCTGGAGACGCCCATAGCTCGCCCTCTATTATATGAGACTTTAACACAACTGGCGAAATGTGGGTATTTTAGTACCTCTGCCTAACCTTTCGAGGAATCGGTGGCTTGTTTAAATCATCGGTGGTTTTATTTCAAGTACATGAAACCCTCTTAGAATGATTTCGTAATTTAGAATTCCGCGCGAACTAAATTAAAAAAAAAAAAAATAAGCTACCGATTCCTCGGAGCTCGCGGGCGGAATTAAGTATAGCGCTATGTATTTTTCATCCCCCCATATCGGAAAGAGTATTTTTGCTCTTCGATATCTGAGTGCAAAAGTCGTTTTTATCCTCTAGAGGATAAAGTAAATTGAATTTAGAACATCGTGTGCACTAAGTTTGTGAATTCAAAACATCATTAAACCTATTTACTTCTACCTCCATGGTGCCGCATTTATCATAGGTACAACCTTTTTTAATTTGTTAAAAACTCAGACTCGGAACCTTCTTGGTGTACTTTTATAATTTGCTTTGCGCGCGCCATTTTCTTGTCAGGTCAATTGTTAAAACCTTAGGTTAAAAACAAGTGAAAAACGTAAAATAAGTGGTTTTGGCGACGAAGAAGTTTATTTGACGCCAACAGAATTGACTGAAACTGTTAATAATGCGCAAATGAGCTTTCTCCCTCAACAATCACGCGAGAAGGATTTGAAACAGTACGTTAAAAAAATTGAAAAAAAATAGGTAGAAAATGCCCAAGGCATTAAGTACAGTTTTTACTTGTGCATAAAGTTTTAATAAATAAATAAATAAATATTACACTCAACTTAACTAACTGTAGCAACGTTACTTTAATTTTTTCTTAATTGTACTAAGTATTATTTGTTATAATTTAAAGATTATTCTGTAATACTTACCTATCATAATGTAGTAGTTAACACCTAAACTGAAATAAAAGTATCTTGTGATTGTAAATGTTTTTTTTTTGCATTTAGTAATTTCCTCGCTGAGGTGGGATGAAAAGTTACGTGTTGCACTCGAGTGCAAAGATTTTTCACCTCGTGCTCTTTTGATTCCCTCGCTAACGCTCAGGATTCTAATTTTTGAATCACTCGCTGCGCTCGTGACTCAATTTTAGAATCCTTCGCTTGCTCGGTTATCAAAATTGAGCACGCGGTTAAAAAGCAACTTTGCTCTCTTGTATAACAAATAACTATTGTTTAGTGCCTAAAATCATCCTTCCCATGTTTCATTATTTTAAACCTCATCGAGGTCTGCCGTCGATGTATCCTATAGGTACGATTAGTTCAGGTAGGTGTACAATTAAGTCGACACAGGAGCTAAATTAGCAACTCTATTTTTGGTGGTTCAAACTTCGTTTGAAATTCTGTTAGAATAAAGTTCTAATCAGCTTGCACTATAAAGTAGTTGTTACGTCAGTCACTGCGGGCTGATGTTAAGATTATGGTACGATTTACATAAAATCTATTGATTGGACTAAAAACTTAATCAAAATCATGCTAATATGTTCCTTGTAGAATTATTTGCCAAAAAGTCAGAATTATCGCATGTATTTTAGTTTGGTTTTTACTCGTTAAAAGAAATTTTTGGAGATAAGTTTGTGATTTTTTTTTATCAATCAATCAACTTTAGTTCTCACCACGATAGACATAAAGATTCGACAATGATACACAATTCAGGTAAGTATATATTGTGGGAGACTGGTGCCTAAGCTAGGCTCGTGGCCTGTGTTTCAGGACACCAGGGGTGGGAACCCCTTTACACTTTCATTTCATAAATTATGTACTAGGCGCGCTGACAGAATGTAAGAAAACATACGACATTTTATAGTTTTTTTATTATGCTTAGAAATCTAGGTTATGTATGCGAGACGAATGTTAGTAAATGTGTAGTATGGCTGATTTTGTGTGTGCGTGAGTGTGTGGGATAGTGAGTGCTTGATTGTGTGTTTAGGTCATTATAAGGATGTTTTCATATCATTATAGTTTAATTTTAGTAGCCTTTCAGTTAGCTTCTTTTTGCATTTATTCTTTGTGAGGCTAAAGATTTGTAGCACCTTATGTGTTTTATGGTCTAAGTAGCCACCCAGATAGCACAAAAGAAACGCCTTGCAAAGATAGTTTTGTGACGTAGATGATGGCGCTCCACTGGGTCATATCGTCTTTCCCCCTGGACAACGTTGGATCATAAACCAAGAAAGTATGCTGTTTCAGCAGAATATGCAATATAAACAGTTGACGCACTGTCCGGACTTCGTTCTCTTTGTATAACTGTTCAGTAAGGGTAGCGATACGGACGAAAAGACGATACTTTCAGTATAGCTCTTTGGGTTCTTTCAATTTCTATTAGGGTAGTTTTTGGAGCTCCACCCCAAGAGGTGATGCAGTAGCATATTACAGGGCTCTGAGCCGGTTTAAAAAGAGCGGTTATTTTCGATTAAATACCGGTAAATATATCGTTCCTTCATTTACCGGTTAAACAAGTGAACTGTTTTATGTAACCCCAATGATAAAGGTTACCGGTTATATAAACACAAATGGTTATGACACCCAAATTGACCGGTTAATTCCGAAATTTGTAATTTTTTTTGTTCTACTTTTTTAACACTTCCAACAGTGACATTACCCCAGAAAAAATTATAAAAATAAATAAAAATGTTTGATCTGAGGATGTCAAATACAGCCAAACAAAATGACATCGCAACGTCCAGACCGGTGCGAGCGAGAGTGGCGGGGGCCGGGGATCTATCAAACTTGGATTTAAACGGTTAATTTTGACTATCAAAACCAAAGTTCATGGAAAACCAGTATTCCTCATAAGCCGGTAAATACCGATAAAGTGCAACCTTTAACCTAAATCGATTTCGGTTTGGGGTCAATGACCGTAACCGGTTAAGAATTTTAACCGGTTTCCGAGCTCTGGCATATTATAGATTGAGCAAGGGTATAGTACACAGGGCACGCCACAATAGTGCCGGTAAGTCCCCTCTTTGAGAAGTGGCTGGAGAGACGCCACGGCGTCCTCACGTTCCGCCTGACGCAGGTTTTACCGGACATGGTTGTTTCGGTAAGTTCCTGCACCGAATCGGGCGGGAGGAGACGTCCGGGTGCTTCCATTGTGAGGATCGACCGGAGGACACGATGGAGCACACTGTGGAGGTGTGCCCCGCCTGGGCGGAGCATCGCCGTGTCCTCGAAGTGGCGATCGGCGGCGGCGACCGCTCGCTTCCGGCCCTGGTTCGTGCCATGGTCCGGAGTGAGACGGAATGGGACGCCGTCACCTCCTTCTGCGAACCAGTCATGCTAGCGAAGGAGGTGGCGGAACGTGAGTGGGAGAGATCCTCACGTCCCGCCGCCGCGGGAGACGCCCCGGGCGTCGGGGGCCACGTGGTGGCTTCCGGCCACCGTAGGCGCGGGCCTGTGGACGGGGAGCTATGAACTAGCTCGCCGTCCGTACGTCTCATGACGACAGGCCGTGTCGACGGCGCGTTCGTGTTCCACGCGCGCCTCAAAGAGAGTCTGCAATAAGGAAGGGGTCCGCAACGGCCGAAGCCTGCCGGGACTGCGGGACTATTCGAAAGAGATACCGTGGCCCCGGAACACATAGGGGCGATGAAGGAACATGGATGGGTTTTAGTCAGTAAGTCTGACACTCCCTCCTGCTCCGCCCAGAGCGGGAGGAGTTATTTGATGATTGCCCATCCTAAAAAAAAAAGGTTATAGTACACTAACTTCATAATATTTTTATCTAGTACATGTCTCAGCGTTTTGAACACATAATATTAGACTTAATATCGGGAGCTCATCGAACAAAAACAAAATCACGGATATCATCCCGTAAGTACTTAAAGTGTAGTGAAAAACCGTGAAAGTCTAAAACAGTACATAATATTAGCTTCTGTAATTGGTTATGTGATCTTGAAATCTTAGGTTTTTATCGATTGTTATTCCCAGGTATTTTACATTCTCAGCCTTGGTGAGTGGTTCGCAGCTACAACTACAGGTGAGTGGGTTATCAAGTAAAATTTGTTAATTAGTCATGTTAGCATATATCCTGAAGAATATCAACTTTTTTTATTGCAGCGAATCATACTTGTGCTTTTTTGTATTATAAATCTCGCGTTATCTCTTAAGTAGTATTAAGTGGATCAACGTCAGCCCATCACCTGTACACCTACGGGGATTGCCTATTATTAGCTCAGAACTTGCGTCAATACGCACTTGTATGAACGCAGCTCGACCAGGTATCGACATCTTGTTATTGCTTATATGGCAACAATGTCATTTTTCAATCAAATATATTACTAATTGATAAGGAGCTAAAAGGCGTTAGTTTGTGTGTGTGAATACGGACCTTCCGTATTCACACACACAAACTAACGCCTTTTAGCTCCTTATCAATTTGTAATATATTTGATTTGACACCTAATTTTATGACCACATTGTGTACCTATAAGGAGAGAATAAAACTGACTCGGGAGGAGGAGGTAAGAAATAACAACACATTATAAATATCAATAGTTTATTACATAAATTATAGCCAAGCTTACACTTCATTGTTTCTTTCACCTATACTGATTCATAGTAAAGATTTAAAACTGCGCTAATTTTTACTATCTCTGTATACGACACAGACGTGCGGCCATCAAAATATACTCGAGGCAGGACAACCTGCCCTAACCACACGCCTGCTTAATCTATATAAAAAGAATACTTATAAATAAAATCTAACATCACTCTATGTTATAATTAATTAGGCTATGATTGGTGTTACTACGTTCCTATTCCAATTGCGTCTGATAAAAAATATTCCTAATTTGATCTGCATATAAGCATTTAAAACTAATTAATCATTTAAAGTAATGGCTTATCAGCGTATCACAAATCGGGGACCTTTCTATTGATTTGCGCGTTGATTTATTTATTGATTAAACATCCACAATTGGCTTGCAATGCATAGGCATTACACGTTTCCGCACTTTTAGGAATCCTTGTTTTTTTAGTCTCATTAACCTTCACCGCTCGCGCTCTTTTAATGAGTTGTCAAAGTTTATTACGGCATAATAAATAAGACTTAGATGAAGATAGCAGTATAAAAGACCACAATGTCTTGCAAGGCGTATACTTGAGTTAGTGGTGATAGTTTCATTAGGCCTTACTGAAAATATCTTATTTTTATTCTGATAAAACTTATATCTTCTGAGATATAAGCCCAAAATCACAGCGCAAACCAACAAGAAAACACATTTTGTAACAGAACACGTTCAAGATGGCGCCTGCAACCTGTCCGCCATCACTGTCTAATCGAGGCATAAGTTTTATTGCTTTCAGTTTATTATCGGGTACAATCTGCTATCTTATTACGTTAACAATTAGATTCGTTTTCCATAACACAAATGACGAATTAGATTGACCCAAGTGTGAAAGGACCAATGTATTAATCGCCCTTTGTATTAAGGTGGATGCTCCAGGGTAGCCCGCGAAATTTAAATTTTCTTCCAATTTGCAGTTACGTATGTAGTTATAGAATTATTATTATCAATACAACCGCGAGTCTTACAGTCGCGAGCAATATTTTAATCAACATACAACCTAGCACTGGCCTGCTAATTGCAAAAAAACGTAAGAAAATTTGAATTTCGCGGGCTGGTTGGAGCATCCACCTTAACTGTTGTGATTAATGTTTGTTAGACTTTCAAATACTGGACTTAATTTGCTTTCGCTTGCTTGTCCAACGTATCAAAACTCTTATTATATTCTTCATTTATACTAGCTATTTTTTTTTGGGTATTAGTAAATAAAGGATTTTTTATTTTATTCGATTATTATAACTATTGTATGGGTTTGGTGTTATTTCATGATGGTCTGACGAGGTTGTCGCATGTCGAGTAGACCTAAAGATTTCTATCCTCATTCACGTATTTATGTATTTCATTCGCAAAAACTAGGTGATTCACGTATAAAAACTAGGTGTCCTATGAGCATGACCTGTGACAATCTCGGCAAATTATTAAATTCATGAATTTTTAAAATTCGCTATTTTATAAAGTATGTTGATTATTGCTATATTTTCACTATTGTCGACCAAGAATAACATCAGCTATGTGTAAGCTGCACTGTTATAGTATGTATATAAAAAGTTGCCATGAAAAATACTCGAACTATATTATAATTATTATAAAATGTATGATTAAATATTTGAATGTCAAAAATTCATGAACAAATGTACAATGTAGATATAAATTTCTAAATATTTAATGGTTTATAATATGTACTATGAATTGGTGTGATCGTGGCATGAAGGCAATTCTAATTACGTCTACTATAAATACATAAATAAGATCACAGTAAAATCGGAATACAAAATGGTGGATCTGACAACAAGTGTGCAGAGTTCAATCGATTTGATAATGTATTCGAATTGGAGATAAGTACAAAATAAGGTATTGTTTAAAATGAGAGATATAATAACATGTTATGAGACAATAGTCGGTAATACAATGGCAAGGAATCATACATCATCTCAAAACATAATGTACGGCAAGAGATTAAGTAACATGGAGCACCCTTGATAAATTCATACCAAAAGACATGTGTTTAGTTGTAATAATGTCCAGAACCTTGAGCGAGCTGCTCCACTTATATTTAGTTCGAGGCCGCGGGGTTCATATAGTATTGCTTATAGTTTCTCTTTGAAGTATTATCTAACACTTAAACAAAAATAAACTTTCAATGATGTCTGTGTTTTAGTGTACATTTCGTTACAATTACAATGAACTTTTTAGGCATATTTACATTTTGTTTACGTACGAGAGTAATAGCTTGTCACAATAGCTGTGATAGAGCTGCACACAGTTCAAAAAGTATTTGCAGGCGGTATGATGGTTTCAAATAAATTCGATACAAACTTTCATATACATGCTCACATACATAAACTCCCCCATGGGAAAA
This sequence comes from Xestia rhomboidea, assembly GCA_963853795.1. Lineage (NCBI taxonomy): Eukaryota > Metazoa > Arthropoda > Insecta > Lepidoptera > Noctuidae > Xestia > Xestia rhomboidea. Next base: position 34,892,596 of record OY970756.1, read on the forward strand.
AAGGGGAGAGTTTATGAATGTATGTGTATTTTCATAATAAAACACTTCATCAAACAAATAGCTGGAAGACAATATAGGTATATATATATATTGGAAATCAAAATATAATTATATTGATGTCATTTCGGTACATAACAAAAAAATACATAGAAATACAGCGATATATTGATAACAGTTCTATGTTTAAGTACTTTAAAAAATAATACAGACCACATCTCGTTTAGTAAGGTATAAGTACCAAGAATGACACCACTATATCGGCTTAATTATTTGCGAGCGGGGTTTCATACTATTGAAATGTGAATAATTAAAGGCTTATTTTAAAACAACGGTCATTGATCTCTTTATGCTATATCCAAGGGGAAAATATCACCAATGAAATAGAACGTGATTAGCACCTCTAAACTACGTTCTAGAGCTGTCAGTCTAGTAGTTCGCATATCAAATCAAATTACTTATCAATATGCAAGGGTTTTAATCTAGCTACCTACAGAATGTTGAACACAAAAAGTTTGTCAATCAAAGACGTTAGCGTATCGTCGCCTAGCTGATAGCGGCACAAACAGATTGCCTCGACTGATTGGATCCGTCAGACGTCACATGCATAGCTGCATACAACTCCATATTGGATGTGGTGCGCTTGCGGCTGGGGCACCGTTAAAGAACTGCGCAAACAAAGCGTTGGTTTGAAATATTTGGTTTGGTTTGGTAAAATAAATTCTGTCGATGGTTACAAATTGGAATTTCGTTCGTTGAAAAATATTTTTGTTTTCAGGTTAAAACGAGTTTCTGTACTAGTAGTATTATGAAGAGCTAGTTTCGATGTAGGAGGTACCTACTCTGCGACTGCTCACTCGATTTCAAAAATTCTCTAACTAATGAGGCGGAAAGGTAAAATATTACAGAGAGCCATAGAATGAAATGTTTCTTCGACGCGGACTAACTCGAAAGATATAGACGAAAATCTTTGTTTTAATTGAAGTTTATAGTTTTATTTTTTTATTAAACCACACTTGCAACTCCAACTGTCGTTTGAACTAAATAATACCCCAGGGCTGGCAGTCTCGACAGACATAGCGACAAAATCGCTAACTTTCGATCGCTAATAACTCACGAAAAAATCTGGTTGCATTAACGATGCTTGCGAGAAACGCAAGTCTTAACATCCAAGATGCGTTGAAAGTTAGCGATTTTGTCGTTATCTCTGTCGAGACTGCCGGCCCTGACAGATCGATTGCGTCGCCCATGTCACATACGACCCGTCACAGAGCTTTCGATAGCCGACCGTGCGCGTTGCTGCGACCATTCTCTATTTAAGCACGGTATTGTTCCTCAAACAATGTTGTGTTTCTCCTACAATATTCTGTTTACATCAAAGAGTACATTTTAAACAAAAATTATTATTTGAGAAATAAATTAATATTCACGAGAAAAGAAGTTACAAGTTTTTCACTGCAATGTTTTCCTACAAAGGAGTTGCAGGCAAGTTAATTTTTATTAATTTCAATTACATAGGAGAGAGTTTTTGCATCAAGGTTTCTTTTACTGCAAGAGGAATAAAATTAAAACTGAATGCTTGAAAAAAGCTCTAGGCGCTATGAGCTATCTAAAGAAAAGGTTTTGTGGCAACACCGGTAAGACTAAGACAAACATAGAACTTTTAAAACTAAATGTTCAATTCCCTCCTAAAACTGTTTGCTTTTTGATGAACACAATCATTGTGCTATTTTGATGTTTCACTCGAAAATATCGATTCTCTTAGAAATATATTTAATTAAATAATTAATGGTGCACAATAGGTTTGGAACATTTGTCTCAACTGAGCGGAAAGCGGAAACCAGATTAGCTGCTATCTCATATCCTTGCGTTCTCCCTAGCTCGAAACACAACATCTGCGTCGGTCTGGAGTTTTAAGAATAAATATGAATTTGCCTATGGACTGTCAGAGATAAACTTTACTTTAAACTTTCTATAAAAATAAATCATAAAGAAAAGAATGTGCAATAGAGGAGGAAGAATACATAATAATAATTAAACTAGTGAAGGCATAATAAAGAGATGATCTCAAAATATTTCAATTGTACGATACGACTGAGACTGAAGGATATTTCATTTCGATGAATTAGGTCTATTCAAGAATTCCATACAGTTAATTAAAAACTCTTTCGCAGGTAATATTGAAAAAGGAATGAAAAAAAGAGATATTTGTGCCGGTCGCAACTTATCGGATTTTCTCCTTTGATGTAGATTAGCAGGAACACATCACAGAAACACAATACGTATATGTTTTACGGCCGTTTTAAGTATTGAAAATACGAGCATGGCAGCCGGAAACACAGGATAACGTGCCGAAAGCAATCTCGAGGAATACCTTTCAGTGACCCGTTCAAGACTGCTTACATTTAACCTCAAAGATCCTAGAATTGCCTCATTTACCCGGCAGCCATTTTGAGAAAAGCTATTCGAAAGAAATGAAACCTGTATTTCCACAACGCGATCTGTGTTATGTTATGTGTATCTGTTATGATAAATATAATTCACTATTATAGTAAATATTTAACATCTACTACTGAGATAACTGTAGCTTCGTGTGTTATTTGAAGCTTGTGAAGCAAGACGCAGACCAACGACGAGTGCATAGCAGCTGTCATTGAATAATGTACCCTATATCAGTGAGTGAAAGTGCAAATGAAACCATGCCTTCAAGGACGCCTGAGGAGTCCTTTGATGTTAGCGTTGATGTTCGTACAACTTTGCACTTTATGACAACAGTGATAAAGTACACTAAGGAATGTTATGGGAAAACCCTATGCTTTGCGCTCCATTTTAGTCTGCGCGAGGTGTAAGGTTCGTAATGAAGTGCCAATTAAAACCCGCAGATCTATCAAATTCGCTAACGTTACGTGATTTACCTTAGTGGTAGTGAACCTCCAAGTCTTGATGAAGGCAGTTTAATGTGGATCAGACATGACAAGAATTAATCATAATTTCAAGCTTACTTAATAGTCGTGACATCTACCTGCGTTGCATTTAACATTTTAAATTCGCAATTTCAAATGTTAAATGCAACGTGTTGGAATTTTGGGCCGCGAATCACATTTTGTTCAACAAACAGCCTGCCACTGCACCACTGACACCAGCAAATAGCAAAAAATGTAAGGAAATCTGAATGTCGTGGGCTACTCTTGCGCTTCCACGTTAAGAAGATTGTATTACTGGTCGTCAAAGCACATAGTGCAACGCCGCCATTAGAGAGAAAACGGATCTAGTCTTTTATTCAGTCGACGACAAAACTGCTGTCGTCTGCAACAAGTAGATACTTGTCGTAGGACATTTTCGTTAATTTTTGAGCTACCCGACATGGCGTTCGCGACGATGTGAACGACACGTTAATCCAATATTGTGTACCATTTGAATTCCTGTATTTTATTCCTAGAACCGTTCAAATCAATGTTTTTTTTGGAAATTTGCGATTTCTTTTTCGTTTAACAACGGATCTCCTCGCGCTGCCGTGTATCTGCGCGGGGCAGCGGGTCGCGTTGTCGCGCGCGACTCCTAGTACCGAGTGCTCGTGCCAATTGAAATTGTATTCCAGTACCCCTGGGTACAGTTAAACTAACTAAATTCATTACTATTTTGTGAATGTTTTTACGAAAAAATGCATGTTATTGTTTTGTTTGATACATGTTTTTCATTTGCATAATACTTTAGACATCTAGTTAAAAAACAATGTGTGTACTTAATATTTACTATATTTAGACATTCTTGTTGTTTTGTGTTTCTTTGCATGTAATTTGAATTACTTATTCTTTTTTTAGATGGCTTTACGTCAAAATCTATTAGAAACTGAAGTTCAAAACCTCATTTTGGACACTCATAATGAAGAACAACTGGTTATAGTTTTCAAGAATAGACCAATTATCTCAAGACTTAGTGGATTTGACCATATAAATAACGTCATTTGGAGGGCCGATTTTCATACAAAAATTTGCCGATGCATCTCCAAATAAGTATTGACGGTATATTAGAAAAAAAGCGGTTTTCTGATGCTCCAGTCCCTTTAGATTGAAAATCTAAAATATGTTTAATTTGTCCCAGGGCAAAAGACCGTAAATCACGCTCTCTATGTGAAAAATGTAAAAGTTTTATACGTTTAGAGCATCAAAAAAGATTTGCCAAAACTGTTAAGTTCCTTATAATTACATCTAATTGTATTATGTAGGACTATAAGTGCCATAAAATTCTATGTAAGTTGATTATTAATAAATGTCTATTCTTATGTGAAAACATCGTTTTATTTACCGCGGTACTCCAATTCCCCTGGGTACTGTTATTGAAAGTCTGTTATGGGTACGGTTCTAGGGTTATATTCATATATATTAAATATAGGAAGGTTCATTACGAGTGCGACCGTATCAACAAATTATTGAATTCCTGCGTGTTAACAAAGCATGCATAGCGAGGTGATCAATGCATTCGTCATCGAGTGATGCACATAAATTGACGGGGCCGCGGATTTTCTCCTTAGATATGTCGGAACAATCATGATGGCAAAGTTAAAACGCGAACATAATACACAAATAAAACCAGTTTAAATCACTAGTAAAAGACAAAGAAGAGAAAATAAACAGAACAGTAGAATCGAAACAGTTCAGCGTAAGTCATAAAACTGTGAGATAAACACGCAGTATGTGTATGAAGGACTAGCGCTGGCCGGAAAAACGCTATTTAGGATCAGCACGCGATACTCAAACACAAACAGGTTCCCTACCTGACCCAAGACGCACAGTTATTTTAAAAATAATATGTTATTAAACTTAACTCGCAGATAATTTGCATTCGTAATGTGCAGCCGTTCGTTCCTAAACTGGATGCATTTCTGTGACATAGTGCCGATGACAAACGCAAGGTTTGTATGACTTCTAATTATTGTGCCAACACGATGTTGAGTTTTTGATATCTTTTCTATCCAATAAAACTACCTATGTTTTTGACAAAATGAGTAGCTACCTATGTGTACGTGAAACTTCATGTCGGCATACACCTGTACTGCTGTACATGTTTCAATTGGAGGCGAGTTGTTCTCTAATTAACTTTTCTTTTTACACTACAATAGCACAAAAACCCAGTTCGCAAATCGCTGTGGCAAAATGTTACACAAAAATATTAGTAAATAGCAGCCAATATGTAAAAGTGACCATGTTAAATGGTGCTTTTCTGAATCAGACGTGTGAAATACAGTTTACAACAGACATTTTGCTACAGAAATCTGTTATTATCGAATGTATTAGATGAAATGGCTAATTGAGCAATTTTGATGATCATGAATGAGAATTGACCACAGACTACTGCCACCACGTAATTTTACGTTTGTATAAAAATATGAACTTAACATCTTACATTACCAATAAACGATTATTTATAAACTAAATACAAAATCACTGATTACTTAGTTGGTGGTGCAGCCGGTAGGTGGTGCGCCTATCGCTCAGCTGACGTCGAAGGCGCGAAGCATTCAAACATCTATACATTCGCTTTGTAACATCACAAGCGGGAAGCAAAGCACTTAAAACTATATTGGCATTTCTCAATAGGTACAATTACGAACCGATTTGTTCAGTAAACAAAATTAATACTAGCTGTGTTAACATTTACAAGCAGTGTTAGGCCAAGTGTAGACGAGCAACTCCAACTTCATGTTCAACACAACATAGAGCATTGCGTGTGAGGTCTAACATTACAGGCATAGTTTTTGCAAATGACTTAGCAATTATGTGAATGTTTATATGAACATTGACAGAAACTTACAGAATTTAAGTAAATACATTTAGGTACACTAGTTAGTACTTAAAACTAGTGCATGTTTAAACTGTTTACGTACTTGAACTAGATTGATTTTAATTAAAAAGTTTAAGTTAAATATTGTAGTACTGATGATGTATTTTCCAAGTATCTAGTACCAAATATGAAACGAACCATAAAATGTAAATCAGTCTTTAAACTGTAAAATGTTGAATATGATGTTGAAGTTGATTTATGTGCCTGCACCCTCACCAAACAGAGAATCACAAAATAAAGTTTTAAAATATATATAAAATTCTTTTGAGTTACATTTTAAAGCAATTTAACACTAAATTATTCAGCCTTATGTACATGCGATGTAAAAAGGGAGTAAAATACGTACGAAACTTAAATGCATTTTTGTGGCAATCTATAAATTAATTAAGTACTTCAGTTCAATTACACGTTTTGAGGTTCAGTTTAAGAAGCTTTCAGTATTTTATAACGGGGTTAATATTGATGTTATCCTCCTGCCACGGCAACACATCAGGGTCACCTGAAGTCAACTTTAGCTTTACATGAACATCTCAAGCTGCATCAATATTAATCCTATTATGGAATATGAGATACCATAAAGCACATCTATACATATGTTCTCAATTGAAAATTCATGAATATACACATAATATATTTTCTCCAAAAGATTACAGAAAAATTGGCTAACTACAATTTAGATATACCCTTATTCTTACAAAAACTGTTTGATTTTCCAGACTGTGAGGTGTATCATTCATAATTATTGAAAGTTTTGTGTAAAGGAAACTTATAAAATAAGCTTCAAAAGCTTAAAGAGAATGTATCAAAGTTTATATAAAAATAAAATTAGCATACATCAGTCTACATAAATAATGTTGTCATGTATGTTGGCTAGCAATAACTAAAAATAAATTTATCACCATATTTTCTTTTTAAATAAATTTTGTCTACAAACAACCCAGACTGTGGGATATATCATTTGTTTTGATAATCAAAATTAAATTAAGACTTACTTTTCGTTGTAAAGTAGGACCTATACTGTAATCATAAATATTTCATAATTGGATGTCAGTACTATAGTCTTGAAATTAGGCCGGCAACTCAGTAGCAGTCACTTAACAAATACAACAGTTCAATAAAAACAGTAAATAAAAAGAATATAAACAGCACAATATCATAGATATAAATTTCCTTAACATCAACTATGAAAAGAAGTCCTTTTTACCCCTATATCTAAACTCTATGGCAGTTTTTTTAGAAAAATATACAAAATGCATCATTTTATTATTGAAGATCACTGTTGCACGTGGCTGCACTTCGAGATCAAGTCCAGTATGGGCGGCTCGGGCCGCGTACCGCGCACTCGCACTACACCAAGAAACCGTAAGGGCCACTGCCGCGGATCTGCGCGCGCATGCTCTGCACGCTGTTCATAATCTTCTTCTGGTGGCCGACGAGCGTGACGCCGAGCGACGCCAGCTGGTGCACCGTCAGGTCCACCACACCGTCCATGTCCAGGATGCCCGCCGCGCGGAACTTCTCGATGTACCGTGACATCTTAATGCACTCCAGCCACTCTTCCACTGACGAGAACTGAATCAGGTCAGGGGTGTCGCCCGCCAGAGGGTCAGCAGAGCGATTCTGGGCGATTTTTCTTAATGTATCTGGACAGCGGATCAGTTTATCTAAAGTTTTCACAATGCTAGCAAATGTGGGACGGTGTGTACGCTCTTTTTGCCAACAATCGAGCATCAACTGATACACCGCCTCGGGGCAGTCCATTGGCGCCGGCAGCCTGTATCCTTTCTCTATGGACTTGATCACGTCCTGGTTACTCCAGTTCCAGTAAGGTCGTTCACCGAAACTCATAACCTCCCAGCAGACGATGCCCATAGACCAGACGTCGCTGGCTGAGGTGAACTTCCTAAACGCGATGGCTTCCGGTGCAGTCCATCGAACGGGAATTTTGCCACCGCGTGTCGTATACGCGCCATCCGCGGTCGATTCTATCTCTCGTGACAAACCGAAGTCAGCGATTTTGCACACGAGTTGAGAATTGACAAGCACGTTACGAGCGGCGAGATCACGATGAATATAATTCATTTCAGACAGGTACTGCATCCCCGTCGCGATGCCACGTAGCATACCTACCAATTGCACAACACGGAATTTTCCGTCGTTAGCTCTCAAGAATGTGTCCAGAGAGCCATTCTCCATAAACTCTGTTATGATCATGATTGGATTACATTTTGTGACTACTCCTTGTAAGAAAATAACATTTGGGTGTTCAAACTGTCCCATTATCGAAGCTTCAGCGAGGAAGTCGCGTCTCGCTCGTTCTGTGGAGCCAGGTTTAAGAGTTTTGATAGCGACATCGATCTCTTGACCGCAGCTGGCTGGCAATTTCAGTTTCCCTCGACATACATCTCCGAATTCACCGCCGCCGATAATTGCCTCTATTGTGATACATGACGCATCAATTTCGCGTGCAAATTCCCGAACCGCCTGGTTAGGGTCTTCATACGTATGAGGGTCAATATAAGTCCTGGAGCCGGTTCCAGCGAACAATGGCGTCGTAGCATTACTGCTTGTCTTGGCAGGGCGCTCGGGACCCGTGTACACTTCTCCATTTCGGTAGTTAAGAGCGTTGCAGTCGCTTGGCTGCTTCTTATCACATTCATCATCAGTGCGTGATCGTAGGAACAGCACAGTAGCTATAATGGCAACCACAGATAATACTACAACTGCGACCATCACTCCCGCCACTAGGCGCACCTGCGCGCCTTCCTCTTCGCCTACGAAAGTGGTCTCCAGCACGGATCCGGTCCGCGCGTACACTATGCCACTGAACTCACCCCAACCCCGCTTCATCTTAGCTCTGACTCTAATACCATATTCCGTATCCCTTTTCAAACCTGTGATTATGGCATGTGGTTCTTTAGAGATCTTGAGAGTGGCATTTGCGCTTTTCTCCATGTTATCCTTTGGAAAGCATTTGACTTCATAAGTTTCTATAGTATCATCAGGATCAGTTAAGTCTATTGGTGGTGGGTTCCACGCTAACGACAGCTTGTCACTTTCAACGCTCAGAATGCGCAGTTTAGAAACCACACTGACAACAGAGGCCTCCGTCACAGCAGTGATCTCAACTTTCTTAGCTTCTTCACCTGTTTGTTCCGTGACACCATTCTCAGCATAAACCTGGAACTTATACTCTGTCACAGGCTCCAAACCCATTACAGTGACTCTTGTGTTATTTAAACCAGTTGCGGCCGGTCTGTACTCAATGTTAGTACCACAGTTAGAACAGAAAACCCTGTAGGTTATGTCATTGCGTCCTCCAGCTTTATGTGGTGGCTGCCAAGCAAGGGAAATTGAAAACTGATCAGCAAATGTAACTGTGAGGTTGACAGGTGCAGATGGTGGCTGAGTGCAAGGTAAATTCTTTGGGTCCTTCTTGGCTCTGAAGAAACCCGGTACACATTTACATTCAGCTGCAGCATATGCTGTGGATTCTGAATAATCTGGGCAAGTAATACATGGGTCATCACCAGTATAAGATTTGAATTTTCCTGGTGAACATTCATTGCACACTTGGTTGTTTAGATCAGGTTCATACCCAGCGCGGCATTTACATGAGCCACTGGGTAAAGTCCACTTGCCATCACCCTTGCACAAATATACTGGAGGGGCCTCACCTGATGCTGTCTCTGCATTCTCCACACACGTACCATTGGCTTGTTCAATAACAGTAACCTCACGGCCTGTTGGTGTCGCTAGGAACCTGGCAAAGTTGACTGTTACTTCGGGGCATGTTATGTAGTAAACTTTCACAGCCAATATTGAAATACATGCCCCCTGGTCTCTGAAGGCGAAGTAGACTCCTCTTTTAGTTACTGCTATGCTCTTGACTTCTGTGTTGATGTCAACTTCAGAGTTAGTATTGAAGCGGCCCTCACCTGCAGCGATGCGGCCAACTAGCTTATAGCTCTCGGGCTCCCACGGCGGTTGCTCGCGAGTGGCCACGTCGAACTCGTAGTACAGCAGACTGAATGTTTCCTTGCAGCTCAGTGCATTACCAGGGAACAAGGAACAATCTCTTATAGTGAATTTGATCTCAATATAAATACGGTTGGCGTTTCTGCGCTCGATGAAGGGCGTCCAGAGCCAGTTGTTGACGTTGTGGTGCGCGACGTCGCACACGACGTATGAGCGCCAGTTAATCTGCTTCTCGAAGTTAGTGTAGGACTCCTCCAGCCAGCCGGGCGTACTCGCCTGCGCGCCATACGGGAAGCGCGTCCAGCCCAGCGTCGCCTCAGTGGTGGTGTCGAGCAGCAGCACCTGCTCGGCGCGCGCGCTCGGCGCCGCCACCGCCAGCAGCGCCGCCACCGCCGCCACGAGCGACCACATCATCTTCTCGACATAATCACACGATGACGCCAAACAACGCTTATACGCCACTACACGCGTTATTGTTAACTTCTCACTACATATTGCACCTTACAGTTTACACACAACGTTCAACACTTCACTTTGTAGATAAAGGATGGCTCGGTCATTCTCTCTTTGCTGCTATATATTCAGAGTGCTCTGAGATCAGATCCGTTGTAAATGGATTTATGGGCGGCAAAGATTATGTAAATGTCTTTTGTTTACGTATTACGCGACGTTTGAACACAAATAACATTATTTTGTGTGAAGATTCCGCATTTTTAATTTATATTGATCCCGTATTACACAGATGAGTCTGTCTTGACATGGACGCGCAGCAGTTTTGAGTGTTGCCGTTCATGAAAAATAACAACACAAAATGGCATTTTAGAAAGTACACCATAGTGATTAAATGTCTATTCGTCTCATTGCTGTCTGTGGTATGTTATTGTCTATGCTCTTGATCAGCAAATAAATAAAAATACAGCTTGAGCTAGCTTGAGTCCTGATTATTGAATACTTTCTTTACATTTAATTATTTATCAAAAAAAAATCGTTTGCCAACCTTATAAAATAAAATATTGCCAGATTGAAATATCCAGTGTTGATATTGGGTTACCAGGTGTTTGTACGAAAATACCATTATTTTTAACTAATACTAATAAATACAATTATTTGCGCATTTTATCACATTTTTATTTTTATTTGTTGTGTTTGACATCTCTCTAATAATAGTTTATCCATATTTTACCAATTCACCTACAAATACTGAGCACACTGTACACACAAAGCAGTGGTGCCAGTGCTAACTCGACGGTGTGATTTCAAAATCTCACGTCAATACTGTAAGCACAGACAGCACAGACTATCTAAGTCTACGATCCACACGGTCCACACACAGATTTCGAAATTACTAGTCATTGGCCGTCGTAGTCTCTTTGTCAATCACGTGAGATTTATTATAAATGGCCTCCGGGCTAATTGACACCGACGGTAAAACGGTTACCACGTATTTAGCACATACGCCAGCACATTAAGCTACCTGAAACTGACAATTTTTTCCAAAAACCTTAAACATAAGGTGAAAGCGTCAGGGTAGCCCGCGAAATTCAAATTTTCTTACGTATTTTTAACCTTAGCTCATACCTCATACAGATGCAAGAATGACTTTTACAAAGGTCAAAGTCATTCCTGCACCTTTATGCGCTTGGAGTGTTTAATCGATGATTTTGATGATTATAATTCTGTAACTACATACGTGTTACAGCCGCCAATCATATTTTAATCAACATACAACCTGACACTGACCTGCGAATTGCAATAAACGCGCTCTCTGTGTCTTTTGTAAGAATCGTACTGCGATCGCCAACCCGCCTGCCAAGCGTGGCAATAATGACAAAACCCCCCACTGAATAGCGCATTACAGAAATGGCCCCTAGTGCCCGGCAGCCCGTCTACCCTCGACTACGGCAGCAGTCGAGGTTACGGCGTGGCAAGGGGTGCGAAGAATCTCTGGAAGGGATCCGGCTGCCAATACATACCGACGACTGGACCGGCCAACATACAACACCCGCACACTCCGGACCGACGACGAGATAATGAAACTCGAAGAGGAATTGAGCAGGCTGCGATGGAGTATTGTTATATGAAGTCCGAATAGAGGGGGAGGACACGATAATCCTGAAATCCGGCTACCTGCTTTATTTCCGGCAGTCCCAGGGTGGTGTTGGTTTTATCGTCTACAAGTCCCTTGTGAACAACCTGGTGAAGATCGAGAGTGTATCGACCAGGGTCGCCGAATATCCTCAGGATATTCGGCGAAGGTCATACAGGTCTACGCCCAGACCTCGGCACACCCCGACGACGAAGTGGAGGCCATGTATGAGGATATCTGTAAAGCCATGCGTGGTTTCAAAACTCACCTCACCTGACTGGACAAGTCCACTCAAATCTGTGTGGTTCTTTCTTCAAAAGACCATCTCAGACACTAATCTGCATAGTCCTCATGTGAATTGAGCAAGATTATGTCTGGACTTCAAAAGAGACTATGACCTCTGAGTTTGTTTCGGCTGTTTCTTCTCAGAGTAGTCAGGGACGAAACACCGGCCCCATCTAATTTAAAAAAAATGACGTGTAAAAGTGTTTGTAAAAACCTACTTGCAAAAATAAACATCATTTTATCATTTCATTTCACCGTAACCGTTGTCATGGGGAACTTCAACGCGAAACTGGACAAACGAGACGGGGATGAACTTGGAGGAGTTAGACGTTGGAATCACCGGGGTCACCAACTGGCTATAGTTAGAGAGCCCATGACACTAAACCTAGTTCGATAAGACTCCTAGATGACATATATAATTAGTCACGTTATTAATGGAGGAACACGAAATGGCGATGCTGCAATGCAAAAAACCTGAAGGAACTACCTATTAAAAAAAACGATTTTTCGTATGTTAAGACTCCCAAGTTTCGTAAAATTATTGGTACGTGAACGTGATACGCGTATTCAATCAGTAAAAACCGAAATGAAACGGGTGATTGCTGACAAAACGCCGAATCCAGCTGCGCGGAGGGCTACTTTCAATCGCTGCAGCAACCACTTTCTCCACTGTTTGGAAGATGCAGCAGTGGTTTTTCTTAAACAGTAATTGATGATCTTTCAGATGAGCGTTGGTGTTTTCAGGAGACCGATCATACTAGATACCTAAAATAGTTCTTTTTTTAATAGCACCGCCAGGTTTCTTGTAATGCAGCATCGCCATTTCGTGTTCCCCTATTAATAACGTGGCTAAGTATATATATCATCTGGTAGTCTTATCGGACTGGGTTTAGTGTCGTCGGCTCTATAACTAATAGTTTAATGGAGGAGGGCCTCTAAAGGGTGTAAAAAGACCCATAACGAAGCCGAAAGGCACTAGTTAGTAGTCGTTTTTTTGTTCTACCTAATAGAACAAAAAAACGATCGTATGGTCTAATACCTGGGAACCTTCTAGTTACGGTGAAATTGGGGGTCAAAGTTTCAACTTTTTCACAAGTTCGTTTTTTAAAATACTTACATGTTTTAAATGGAAGATTTTTACTTTTTGGTAATAGGCACATTGAACATCAATATCAAGCTTGAAAGGTCTCGACTGATGAAGTCTACGCTCCGTCCAGCACAGATCCAAATTCAAAACCCCGAGACCTTTCTGCTTGAACTCCAGAATCGTTTCAAGTGCCTAGGAAGCTCAGTTAATGAATACAACTATGGGTTTGTGGAAAGTGTGGGAACTGTCCATACGACCGGGTCTAAACTCTTCAAGACACGTCGTACACATCTGAACAAGAAACTCTCCGATCACACTCTAAAGCTCATGAAGGAGCGGTGTGAGATGATCCTGCAGTCTTCAGACGTGGAAATATATACATATATGTAATTATTACAGTAGTTTCCACTTGTCTTACATATCGTAAACTTAATACATTTAGTTTTTTTTTCTCATTTAGGAGTAGATTATTAAGATTAAACCAATTAAAAACTTTTACCAGGGCGCTATAACATCATCTGTAACTAACTGCTGACGTTTGAGTTTAAATAAAAGAGAAGTGTCGTCTGCAAACAATACTATGTTATGATTATCTAAGAGGTAAGGCAAATTATGAAACAAAAATGGAACAAGAATTGAGCCCTGGGGTATCCCCATTCTTACTACGGATCTTTTCCCGTTAACATCAACTTTCTCAATCCTATCACTCAAAAAAACACAAAAAAGTGAAAAATGACTTTAGCTTCAGAAGTCAGTGACCTTTGTTTGATTGATTTAGTTTTTATGTCACCGACTTGAAAGGCTCTAAATATCCCTTTTTTCTTGGTGAGTTTTATAAATGGCAATACCAAATTCACAACTAGCGACGCTGTCACCTGAAGGAAGTTGAACTTGACATTGGTGGGACTCAAACATCAAAACATCAAAATCCGAATTTAAATAGATTTGAATGATTGAAGGCGCCCAGCATCATTGTTCTACCGGCCGGTATTAGCTTGCTACATATTAGTAATCTGTGGCCGGTATGATGAGAGGTTGTTTCAAGGCTAGAAACAACCTCAGATCCTTTACAGTAGGTACATATTTGGCAGTACCAATAACTTACTATGCGGTAACTTTTGGCGGTTGCATGACACTGTCAGGAGGTGTACAGGCGCCAGCATGTCAAGCTACTACAATCTGTCAAATTTCGTTACTAGAATTTTAACTTTATCATTAAGGTGGATGCTCCAGGGTAGCCTGCGAAATTCAATCACCTCCAAGCTCATAAAGGTGTATGAATTTACTTTTTCAAGGTTAAAGTAATTCCTGCACCTTTATGCGCTTGGAGGGTTGTATTGATGATTTTGATGATTATAATTCTGTAACTACATACGTCTTACAGCCGCGATTCATAGTTTAATCAACATACAACCTGACACTGACCTGCGAATTGCAATAAACGTAAATTTGAATTTCGCGGGCCACCCAGGCGAATACCTTAAAGCATTATTTGGCGGATTGAGAAAATTTGTCAGTTTAGTGTAGTTTGATGTTGTGGCGTCTGTACCTACGTGTGGAAATCGTACACTGCTACATAGTTCTTTTGGTGCTGGAACGACATTGACAGGCTGGTGTTTATTGAATTGAATTGTCCTGGGTATAATTTACTCTCACTACTGATTCTAATATGTGTCCGCGGGTTAGTATTACTAATTTTAAGTTTATCTTTCTGCGGTGGATATTGAATTGGATAAAC
Source organism: Xestia rhomboidea (assembly GCA_963853795.1). Taxonomy (NCBI): domain Eukaryota; kingdom Metazoa; phylum Arthropoda; class Insecta; order Lepidoptera; family Noctuidae; genus Xestia; species Xestia rhomboidea. Next base: position 34,907,608 of record OY970756.1, read on the forward strand.
AAGATGTAGTTCCGATAACAGCGACGCGCCAAAAGATCCATGTCCTGCTATGTCTTCTAATATTTATCTAAAATGAGGTTTTCTAGGTGTCGGAGACTCGGAGCCAGTCGGAGGTAACCCGCGTCACTAAATAGTTTTTTGTAGTTTTCTGGTCAGTTTCAGGTTGTATGTATGTTGATCATAATACTCGTAATATAGGTACCTACATAATGATTGTATGACTCGCAGTAATTAATATGTATTTACAGTATAATCTAGTTTTTAAATATAAAAAATGTATCCCTATTTCCCTTGGCCACGGCATCACGCGTGAACGGCTGGAAAGATTTCAATTTTTTTTGTTGTGTTCGTTCTTGTCAGGAGAAGGTTCCTAAGAAAGAAAATTTTGAAATATAAAAAAAAACAAGGTAACGCACAGTGGTCCACTTTAAGGACTAAGTGCGGAAACCTAAACCCCATGATTGACAAGGTAGTAGGTAGGTGGTAGGTGGGTAGGTAGTCGGCATTGCAACGCATAGTTCATGGTCCAGCTAGTCTACACTGTATATAATTATATAATATAATATTATAAAGAGGAAAGATTTGTATTTTTGTGTGTATGTTTGCTAATGAAAAAATTCAAAAACAACTGCGCCGATTTCAAAAATTCTTTCACCATTAGAAAGCCACGTCTTTACTGAGTAACATAACTATATTTAATCCCCGTACTCTCACGGGAACGGGAACTACGCGGGTGAAACCGCGTGATGTTCTATAAAATCATCAGATCTTTCACCACCCATACCTTATTTTTGCTTTGATGTTTGAATTTCCCACAGCATTACATAATTTGTAAACTTTCCGTGGTCGCATTATTAGCTAGTAATTCATGAATAACTAATTAAAAAAAATATTTAATGTGTTAGTTATATCTATCTTATTTTTTAAAACTGTTTTAGTACAAAAAAAAAAGACTCGGTCATTATTAAGAAGGCAACCCCTTTTGCGCGGTAGGTATTGATCCGCGTCCCTTTTGTTGCGGACTTCGACGGAAAGCGTCACGCCGCGCCTGTTTATTTGTTACAAACATTTTAAAATCATAACATGAAAGTACCAGACATCTTGAAAATTGTATCGCAGTTTATATCACATGAATAATAGTTAAAATAAGCGTGCACTGTGCAGGACGCTCTACACCAAGTAAGTACTTACTCTATTGAAAGAAAACCTTTTGTTATTTAATTTTCAAGCATACAATTATATATACTATTACTGTTAGCCTGTATCATTCCACTGCTGGGCAAAGGCTTCCATATTCTTCGATCCAGGGCCAATGTGAACCACTGGTCGTTGGTTTTGTCCAGCTCGTCCCGTCATCTTCTGCGCGGTCCACCGCGTCGCCTTATGGCTGTGTTAGGGCTCCACATCGTGATTATTTTGGCCCACAGCTCGTCGGGCATACGGCAGACATGGCCGGCCCAGTCAAGCAATTCGATGTTATAGGTACTTTGCAAAAACTTTTGAATATCTATAACGCTGAGCTCGTCGAGTCGTTTTCCGGGAAAAAACTAAAATTAGGGAGTGTTAGTGCCGCGTTTACCGATAGCTTACAACACACCTGTTATACGTGTTATGTTAGAAGATCTGTAAAACAATTAAAACTAAATCTCCAACGAGGGTTCGTGGCTAGAAGGAGCTCGTGTGTTATTAATAATAGCAGTGGTTCGGGGCGATTTTCAAGATTAAACAACAATAATGGCGGTCGATCTGGGAGCCCGTCAGTGTCTCGGAAATTACCATAATCTATTGTGTTGTAGGGTAGTCAGCTGCTCGAATGTCTGGCAAACCAGTCCTACCACCAGATATCGTGTTACCCAGTAATTCGATTGTAGGGGAGGCTATGGGGAGGTCAGATATGTCGCTCCATGCGCTCCACACGGACTGAGCCACAGAACAGAAAATTAAGAAACTTTAAAATCACAAACAAAATGTAGATCAAGCACCTACCTACTATGTCATGCAGCAACATTTAACTTAAAATTATTGCTAGATGCTATTGAAGAAACCCAAGCTTCGTCCAAATATAAGATTTTTTATCAACAAACTAACGTTTTATTATTTTGTGTCCTAAATTAAAAAATATCCGAATTTTTAATTACTAGGCTCATTAACCTGGAAAGGCAAAGCGCGGGGAAAACCATGCACCAGCCTAGTTCTTTCTGTGGTCACATTGTCGCAAGCGCAACTGCTGGGCACCCTTCTGGGTTCTAATAAGAGCCCAGGAGAAGCGAGAGTGGGTTGTTGACAGCTGTCAGTAGTTTTCCAGTAGCAGTCCGGTGTGTAGGTACCTAAGGCAGTTGGCGAAATGACTCCCACCAACCACTATGTCTCGGAGAGCAAGTAAAAAGCAGTCGGCCTTGCACCTGATCTGTCCTGGTCAGGTAATTGTCCCTTGAGGCTATATGAGTTTGGCTATCCTGGACACACTTAATGTGCGCTATAGGTAATGATAGGAGATCTTTGATAGGAGTATCGGGTGAAATTAGCTACTATGTCCTGGTGATCATCAATTAGATCTTCTTAACTCGACTATAGAGAACTTGAATCCCTTACAACTAGAGCCAGAAGATATCTGAATGCTCTGTTAGATCCACGCTCAAACCTAATGACCACACTGACTATTTATTTATAACATTTTCAGGGCCAGGGACCTGAAAACTACCACTAACAACCACTAAAATCTATCATGGTAAGTAAAAATATTGATACGTATTACCTATCTATGTTAAAACTGTTCGTAGACAGGTAGGTAAGTCTATAAAGGCCGTTTTCTATAACTAAGTACTTACGTATAACTGCCAGTTAATATGCCTACGTATCGTAGCTATCGGTGTTTCTATAAACATAGTTAGCTTGAAATATCCTATCCGCGTCACCTTCCTGTTTGTACTTGATTCATAAAAAAATCAAAAAAGCTTTTCTGTGACGTTTTGTTTCTAACCGTCTGTGAGTCAAATGTCAAACAGACAGAGACAGCAACCTACCGATACCTGTTAGTCAGTTATTGAAAATGGCTGTAAGTAAGCGGCAACCATCTCGTTAAGATGGAAACGCCAGGGTAGACCGCGAATTCAAATTTTCTTACTAGTCTAGTCACTTACGCAGTAGTAAACCTACCGATACTTGTTAGTCAGTTATTGAAAATGGCTGTAAGTAAGCGGCAACCATCTCGTTAAGATGAAAACGCCAGGGTAGACCGCGAAATTCAAATTTCCTTACTAGTCTAGTCACTTACGCAGTAGTAAACCTACCGATACCTGTTAGTTAGTTATTGAAAATTGCCGTAAGTAAGCGGCAACCATCTCGTTAAGATGGAAACGCCAGCGTAGACCGCGAAATTCAAATTTTCTTACTAGTCCAGTCACTTACGCAGTATATAGTAATGGGGCAATCTCGGAATGAGGGATAATAAGCTGTGTATACACCTTCATTCTGGTGTTCTAAAAGTTGTCTCAAAAGTCACATAAAATCTCGTGTTTGCGTCATAAGTTATTCAAAAATCAGCTCCAGTGATGTCTTTGGAGACAATTTTTTTTGTTTCGAGAACAGGCCACCTCTTAAATTGTAGCGTTTAGTAATGAAACGTATATTGATTTCTTCCATAAAATCTCTAGATTATAGTGGTAATATTAGCTAAGCCTTGTCTAACCGGAATGCTGAGAAATTCGAAAATGAAAACGTGAATCTAACAATAACCTCAAAACATGCGACATTGTCGAATTGGATATGTTTAACCGGTATTTTAAGTTAAAGTAGTTCACTGTTTAAAAACAAAAGTAGTATAATACAAAGTCACTCATCCATGTCTGTACCTACTACTTGAAAGATTTTGAAACGATTTTCACGATTTGATAGACTGAAATATGAGAAAGGATTTATAATTCATTTCGAATAGTGCGGCATCGCCTAGAATTAACATTGAAACGTTCCTCGTGAGTCAATTTATTTCGTCATCATCATCATCAGCGCACAACAGTCCACTGCTGGACATAGGCCTCCTCAATAGCACGCCATTTAACTCGATTCTCAGCAACTCTCATCCAGTTGCTACCAGCCACCCTGCGAAGATTGTCTCTCCACCGAGCCTGAGGGCGTCCCACCTTACGTTTGCCGATTCGCGGTCTCCACTCAAGAACACGTCTACCTCAACGGTCATCGGTTCTACGGCTAATATGACCGGCCCATTGCCACTTCAGCTTATTAATTCTGTGAGCTACGTGGACAGCTCTGGATCTCTGACGGATCACCTCGTTCCGGTTGCGATCCTTCAGAGATTCCAAGCATAGCCCAATTAGCATAGTATTTAATCGAATCAATTTCATCTAAATACTTTCAGTGAAAAGTTCCGAGGAAAATCACGGACTAACAGACACATGGTGTGGAACTTTATTTATTTTAATATGATTAAATATTCGGCATAGGCACATCCCAACCCCCACAATGACTAGATGATATAACAAATATGCTTCTGTACAATATTATACCTACACTGATAAATATTAGGCAAATAAGATGTTAGACAGCTGGTCGTGTAAGAAGGAAAAAAAAACACATTATATACTTAAAAATAGTTATTTGTTATACAAGAGTGCAAAGTTGCTTTTTAACCGCGTGCTCAATTTTGATAACCGAGCAAGCGAAGGATTCTAAAATTGAGTCACGAGCGCAGCGAGTGATTCAAAAATTAGAATCCTGAGCGTTAGCGAGGGAATCAAAAGAGCACGAGGTGAAAAATCTTTGCACTCGAGTGCAACACGTAACTTTTCATCCCACCTCAGCGAGGAAATGACTAAATGCAAAAAAAAAACATTTACAATCACAAGATACTTTTACTTTTATTTCAGTTTAGGTGTTAACTACTACATTATGTTATGTAAGTATTACAGAATAATCTTTAAATTATAACAAATAATACTTAGGTACAATTAAGAAAAATTTAAAGTAACGTTGCTACAGTTAGTTAAGTTGAGTGTAATATTTATTAATAAAACTTTATGCACAAGTAAAAACTGTACAAAGGCGGACTTAATGCCTTGGGCATTTTCTACCTATTATTTTTCAATTTTTTTAATATCGTACTGTTTCAAATCCTTCTCGCGTGATTGTTGAGGGAGGAAGCTCATTTGCGCATTATTAACAGTTTCAGTCAATTATGTTGGCGTCAAATAAACTTCTTGGTCGCCAAAACCACTTATTTTACGTTTTTCACTTGTTTTTAAACTAAGGTTTTAATAATTGACCAGACAAGAAAATGGCGCGCGCAAAGCAAATTATAAAAGTACACCAAGAAGGTTCCGAGTCTGAGTTTTTAACAAATTAAAAAAGGTTGTACCTATGATAAATTCGGCACCATGGAGGTAGAAGTAAATAGGTTTAATGATGTTTTGAATTCACAAACTTAGTGCACACGATGTTCTAAATTCAATTTACTTTATACTCTAGAGGATAAAAACAACTTTTGCACTCAGATATCGAAGAGCAAAAATACTCTTTCCGAGATGGGGGGATGAAAAATATATTTATTTATTTCTTTCTTTCTATCTTTTTATCACACACATAAAAATATTACCTGGTGCAATGGTATCCACTGTAAAATAATATTTCTTTCGTCGGAGTCAACAAGGACAGCATGATTGTGTTTGGTGTGCTCTTAAAATTGAAGATCCACATGGAACGCAAACATTGAATGTGCAGTATGAATACTTTCATTCAATAACATTAGGCAGTTTCCACAAACTGCATCTAGTGCGTATAACTGGAAATGGAATACGCGGGTAAACTCGCACTATATCTACTAAAACTATTCTAACTTTTTTTCATGGTATCCTGTTAGCTACAACACAGGGATGCGACGTAAATAATATAACCAAGATCACATTATCAAAGCTTTATCATCACTCACCTCGCGAGAAATCCACACACATACCTATATAAGTTAGCGGACGTCTGTAGCAGTCTCTGAAATTAATTGTATTCACACATTGCGTTAAAATCTTACTGCACAATTGACACAACGACTCTGTGGAGTATGCGCTGTACTTGCAGATGCCATTTTCATAAAATAATTTTTAATAAATACGAAAAAATTGCAGAAACACTTGCACGAAAATCGAAATAAACGGAAGAAGTAAATATCAAATGGAGTTGTCCGTCAACCACCAAAAAGACGGATTTACGACGATTTTTTAAATCATCTACGAGATTTTAGCGAAAACCTTTAAAAGAAGCATAACAAAAGATCACAGTTTAATACTATTTATTTTTATATTCTATTCTATTTCTATTATAATGAAAGCAGATATTGTTACCACTGGGTAGCGTACTTTTTTTGTAAATGTAAAAAATGTCCCTGTTCACGAAGTATTTTCTGTCAAATGACATTGACCCATTGACCACAACAGGAATGATTTGACTCGCAAAAACATATCATAACTTATCTTATTTATTATGATTTTATGATTCCGGTTACGTTTCTATGTAATCTTTCGTTTATTACTATAATAAAACGGTTACTTTTTTTTGTGCAATATGAATTATAAATGCAACATCCAAGCAGAGTGCCTAAAAAAAAATATCTCCTTATAATAAAACTAGCTGACCCGCGCAACTTCGTCTGCGTTAGATAAGAGAGAGAGAGGGTTAGAGAGAGTGTGAGTCAACCTTAAAATACAGACATAATCCATACCCATACTTCCATCCATACTAATATTATAAATGCGAAAGTAAGTTTGTTTGTCTTCACGCCTAACCCACTGAACCGATCATCCTGAAATTTGCATATACATTTTCAGGTGTACAGTAACGGACATAGGGTACCTTTCATCGCAAGAAAAAGTACTGTTCCCGAAGAAAACAACAATAACGTGCTTTTAGTAATAGGTGGCGCCACGTGTCTTACGAATCATGATTGAATTAAATTCTAACAGTTTTTTTTTCCTAAAAAAAAATTTCGCTAGGATTGGTTGTTATCGATTAAGCGTTGTCGATCCTACTCGATCCTTAATTGTTTGTATGAAAATTTAAAAAATGTCTTTTAATTTTTCTGTTAGTTTAGTTAGTTTGTTATTTTCATAGGTTTGGTTTCTTTGTGTGTTTTTATTAGGTTAGGTTTTTTTTAAATGCCTCGCAAACTTAGTTCCATCTTAGGGAGGAGCTCATCGCGAGCTCGAGCAGCTAAATTTGCTCGATCCCAAGAATCCTCCGTTCATGCCGAATTATGAAGGCAAGAACAAGCGGAGCGACAAGCAGCTTTGAGAGCTGATTAGACATCTTCTCAAAACCAGGAAAGACTGGAGGGCCAAGCCAACCGTCGAGCTTCTCTGAGGGCATCTAAGACACCCATGCAAATGCAATTGCTGCGTTTGGAAGAACAAGCCCAAAAGCCAGTCCAGCCCAGCGGCAAGCAGTCATTAGAGGAGGGGCAGAAACTCCAGCACAGTTGCAGGCAAGAAGAGCCACTCTTGCAGAAATGCAAACCAAACGCCGACGGATTTTTTATGCATCACAGATGGTCCGTATTGAATAATTCTGGATTTGAATACGATCTTTTATTAGATTACAAAAATCATATTTTATTGTTGGTTTGATTAATGAAAAATGTCAGTTTTGTAATGCTTTAAAATGGAAAGACGACACTGCGGGGATGTGTTGTTCTATTAGGCAAAGTTTCCCTTCCTTTAGTTGGTGAACCAGAAGAACCACTGAAAACCCTATATTTATATGATGCAGATGAATCACGGCGCTTTTTAAATATATTCAGAAAGTACAACTCATGCTTTGAGATGGGTCTCTATCGTGTCCCCTAACTTTATTATCCATAATCTAAAGTGCCACAATATTTTTTGTCCTAATCATGATTTGCCCGAATGAGACCTTCACCGAATTTGATAACACATAATACCACATGCTATAAAATTAAATCCTTAAATACAATAGGCTAGATTGTAATCCTTAATTACAATCTAGAGTATACAAAAGACATAAAACCGTTTTCAATTAAAATTATAAATCCTTAATTCAAATTAGTCATTTAATGTTTTTAGACTAATAATCTATACATATAATAAAATCGTTGAGACCAAAAAATCTGTTCATTGAAGATTAAAAAAAAAACCAGCCAGGGTGACTTAAAATAAGTAACCGAACATATTAAATACATATCAAAAATTTTTGTTTGTTTGTTTGTTTGTTTGACCGCGCATCACGTAAAAACTACTGAACCGATTTTGTTGAAATCTTCACAAATCTATTTAAATAAATTCAGAATAACATATAGGCTATAGTAATTTTGTTTTTTTTTTTTGGAAAAAGGGGGTGAAAAGGAGGGGTAAAGTTTGTATGAAAAAAAAAATTAGATTGTTCTAGAATTATAAAACTCAGTAAATACTTATTAATAAAAATAAAGAAATACCTGTTTTAGCATTTTTTTGAAATCTCATCCAGAGACACAAAAAAGAGGGTTTTGTGTTTAAAATTAATAAACTTCAAACACCTATACAATCAAAACCAATGAAGTGTAACCTTTTAAAGTTGCTACATATACTTCATATCTAATACAGGTAAATATAATTTCTCAGTTTTCTTGAAATTTGATTTTTGAGGTGAATACGCACAAAATAGTGGAACTCAAGAAAATCAACTTTCTTCGGTAAAAGTAGTTGCTACGAAATGTTTGTGCGCGCATCACGTCAAAACTACTGCATAAGCTTCTTAAATATTTAGCGTATATATTATCACGCTACTTCCTTAAGGGGGTAGGCAATTTAACATTATGTCCGTATACTTTTTGTATGACGTTTCAGTCATGACGTAAGTACATGAGAACGGCTATTTATAGCTTATGTCGACGAAGTAAATAGCCTAGCGGTTTCATGACCGCTCTGCAAACTACGGGGTTGCAGGTTCTAGCCCCGCAACATTATTTTCACTTTTTGTGATTTGTTAATTTCTTTTATGAGGCTGTTAGATTGCCTATATTTCTTTTTGTATTTAAATTGGTTGCATTTCTATATTTCTTACTTTTTGATTTTTTTTCCAAAAAGTAATAGAGAAGTATGGAAGAAGAATACAATCATGCTGCGCCGACCACAAATAAATTGGGATAAGGAGCAGGAGTATGGTGATGATTTCTCCAAAAAGTAGTATAGCGAACGGAAGCCTGATAAATTCACGTGTTCTTGACGTGCAAGAACTGTGCTGTGCATACGCAGTTTACGTAGATTATATTTACAGCTATATTGTTATTGGCCTCATTCCATGCATCTTGGTGAGAATTTAAGACCTGCCTGGACTGTCATCGAAGGTCTGACGGTGGAGACAAAAGTCAGTTGCAAGAGGTTCGTGACAGTTTGCAGCAGCTAAATCGTGTTTGGGCTCATTTCATGGACCTTGATGAAAACTTTAAACTTAGCTAGAGTATGACTTTCATCGAAGGTCGAAGATGGAGACGGAAGGCAGTTGCAAGAGGTCATCAAGAGTTTACAGCATCTATATCGTGTTTGGGCTCATTTTATGCACCTTGATGAGAACTTTTGATGTAGATGGAGTATGACTGTCATCAAGTGTCTAAGGATGATAACGTAAGGCTGAGGAGGCTGGCGAGGGAAACCCTTATTTAGAAAAACTGAATATTTTAGCGATTAATGCAAATATTTCAGAGATACCTAATATTATAAAGCTGTGTTTGTTTGGTTGGTTGAACACGCTAATTTCGGGAACTACTGGTTCGAGTTGAAAGTATCTATTACTGTTGGATAGCCCATTAATCGGGGAAGGCAACAACGAACAACAACGTTACAACGTTTATATAAAATCACGCTACAATCAATAGGAGCAGAGCATCAATGAAAAATGTTGTAAAAAAGGAAAAAAATATTCTTTTTGAAATCTTTCGTTGCGTGCGCTGCGTAAACGGTTAAAGTTACGCAACAATCGTGTATGACGGAAAAAATTCTATAAAAATCCGCGATAGCATTATTATGTCTATCTTTTAAGGGTGTCTCACACTCTCTCTAACCATCTCTCTGTCTCTCTTATATAACGCAGACGAAGTTGCGCGGGTCAGCTAGTTTTAAAATAAATTTGTATTACAAAGCTTTTGCTATGAACTGAACGCAGAAAATTTACAGTTAGAATCTTCTTTTGGCATACATTTCATTTCGAGAGTCACTAAAAGGCAGAAAATCAATCAATGAAAGCGTCAATCATTGTATAACAGTTGATTATGAACATAATACGTGGATTTTATTTTCCTGAAAGAAGCGTGCAAACATGCAAACAAACATGCAGCGAGCATGCAGCAAGCATGCAGCATCCAAGCATGCAGCATGCAAGCAAGCAAGCATCATTCAACAAGCATGCAGCATGTAAGCGAGCAAGCAACATGCAGCAGGCATGGTGTCTGTCACGGTTCCGGCACTGCGAGGCTCCGGAGCCGGCGGTCCCACGCGAGCTTTTCGTCGCAGATGTGTTTAACGCTCACCACCGCGGCTTCAGCTCGCGGGCCGCTTCGCGCCTACGCGATTCTAAATTACTCTAGGCATAGGGCAGAGAAGACTGCTTGGAGTCGGGTTTACAGCGATTCGTTTCTGTCACTAAAGGCTAACTTTTAGCAAATGTTTTAGGACTAACAATTTATAAATGAACATTCGGAATAAAACACATTATACAGGGTTATAAAAACAAAAAAAAAAAAAAAGCACCGACAACCTCTCAGGACTGTGTTACTAACATCATAACCAACAACTTTTGTTCTATGACTTTTAAAAATTCATCATATTTTAGTTCATCAAATTTTCATAAAAAAATTGCTGATCGAACTGCGCGTGGCGAACATGAGAGGCGCGTTATTGCACCGACAATTAATGAAGTTTCTGTCGTAGTGAGTGGCGGCCAGTTCTCTTCACGAGACGTAGTGTTAGAACTACGAACACTGACGCGCGTAGCCGATACTCATAAGTTCTACGATGCATTGCAATACCCGTTAATTTTTAGCAAGGGCAGTCGGGATACTATTTCGATATACCACTCATTAATCCCACTACGAAACAGCCAGTTCCCAATAAGAAAGTTCCCTATATGGATTTTTAAGCCTACCGCACGATGCTTCGAGAAAATGATTATACCCTTCTTCTACGGTAAAGACAGCTGTTCCACCAATTTGTAGTAGATATGTACCTACGTCAAAGTCGAGAGCCAACGTCTTTGTTACATTTCTTAAAACCAGAAAAAATTACGAGCTGAAAATTACATTCAGCAAGATGCGATTAGCACGGTAGGAATCTATACATATAATAAAATCGTCTATACATATAATAAAATCGTTGAGACCAAAAAATCTGTACATTGAAGATTAAAAAAAAAAAACAGCCTGAGTCTGAGCCGAGCCTGACTTGAAATAAGTAACTGAACATATTAAAAACATTAAAAAAAAAATTATTTGTTTGTTTGATTGTTTGACCGCGCATCACGTAAAAACTGCTGAACCGATTTTGTTGAAATGTTCACAAATCTGTTTAAATACATCCAGAATAACATATAGGCTATAGAAATTTTAGTTTTTTTTGGAAAAAGGGGGTGAAAAGGGGGGGGTAAAGTTTGTATGAAAAAAAAAATTTAGATTGTTCTAGAATCATGAAACTCAGAATAAATACTTATTAATAAAAATAAAGAAATACCTGTCTTAGCATTTTTTTTAAATCTCATCCAGAGGCGCAAAAAAGAGGGTTTTGTGTTTAAAATTAATAAACTTCAAACACCTATACAATCAAAACCAATGAAGTGTAACCTTTTAAAGTTGCTACATATACTCCATATCTAATACAGGTAAATATAATTTCTCAGTTTTCTTGAAATTTGATTTTTGAGGTGTATACGCACAAAATAGCGGAACTCAAGAAAATCAGCTTTCCTCGGTTTAAGTACTTGGTACGAAATGTTTGTGCGCGCATCACGTCAAAATTATTGCATAGGCTTCTTCAATATTTAAACTATATATTATCACGCTACTTCCATAAGGGGGTAGGCAATTTTGCATTATTTCCGTATACTTCAATTGTTTGACGTTTCAGTCATGACGTAAGTACATGAGAACGGCTATTTGTGGCTTATGTCAACGAAGTAAATAGCCTTGCGGTTTCATGACCGCTCTGTAAACTACGGGGTTGCAGGTTCAAACCCTCCAACATTATTTTCACTTTTTGTGATTTGTTTAATTTTTTTTTTTGATGGTGTGAGATTTCCTATATTTCATTTTGTATTTGTTATTTATTTTTTAGTATTTTATTTATTTTTGTTTCATTTCTTATTTTTTTCGTGAAATATTTTTCCAAAAAGTAATAGAGTAGTACTTATGGAAGAAGAATACAATCATGCTACCCCCAAATAAATTGGGATACGGGCAGGAGTATGATGAAGAGGATGATTTCTCCAAAAAGAAGTATAGCGAACACCAGAAGCCTGATAAATCCACGTGTTCTTGCCGTGCAAGAACTGTGCTATGCTATTCGCAATAATCAATAATCCATACGCAGTTTACGTAGATTATATTTACAGCTAAATTGTTATTGGCCTCATATCGTGTTTTCGGGCGGGAGGAGACGCCCGGGTTCTTCCATTGTGAGGATCGACTGGAGGCCACGGTGGAGCACACTGTGGAGGTGTGCCCCACTTGGGCGGAGCACCGCCGTGTCCTCGAAGCGGCGATCGGCGGCGGCGACCTCTCTCTCCCAGCCCTGGTTCAATACATGGTCCGGAGCGAGACGGAATGGGATGCCGTCACCTCCTTCTGCGAAGCAGTCATGCTAGCGAAGGAGGTGGCGGAACGTGAGAGGGAGAGATCCTTACGTCCCGGCTACAGCGGGAGACACCCCGGGCGTCGGGAGCCACGTATTGGCCCCCGGCCACCGTAGGCGCGGGCCTGTGGACGGGAAGCTATGGGCTAGCTCGCCGTCCGTCCGTCTCATGACGACAGGCCGTGTTGACGGCGCGTTCGTGTTCTACGCGCGCCTTAAAGAGAGTCAGCAAAAAAGAAGGGGTCCGCAAAGGCCGATGCCTGCCGGGGCTGCGGGACTATTCGAAAGAGACACCGTGGCCCCGGAACACAAAGGGCGATGAAGGAATATGGATGGGTTTTAGTCAGTAAAAGTCTGACACTTCCTCCTGCTCCGGGAGGAGTCATTTGATGATTTCCCATCCGAAAAAAAAAAGCTATATCATGTTTGGGCTCAATTCATGCACCTTGATATGAACTTTCGACCTAGCTGGAGTATGACTGTCATCGAGTGTCTAAGGATGAAAACCTAGGGTTGTCGAGGGAAGCCCCAAATTGGAAAAACATAGTACAATATTTTAACGATGATTGCATATATTTTATTTTAAATTGTTACCTACTTGAATCTATACTTATTATAAAGGAGAAAAGTTTGTTTGTTTGGTTGGTTGAACGCGCTAATTTTAGGAACTACTGATTCCAGTTAAAAACATCTTTTAGTGTTGGATAGCCCATTTATCGAGGAAGGCTATACGTTATATAACATCACGCTACAATCAATAGGAGCGGAGCACCAATGAAAATTGTTGCAAATACAGCGAAAAATAATTGCTTTTGAGAGCTTCCTTTCCGGGCGCTGCGTAAACGGTTAAAGTTACTCAACAATCATACATGTATGACGGGATTGTTCCTCTTAAAAAGTCCGCTAAAGCATATTATCTGCATTTTTTTTAGGTTGACTCACACTCTCTCTAAGCCTCTCTCTCTTACGTAACGCAGACGAAGTTGCGCGGGCCAGCTAGTTGGTAATATAAATCCCAACGAAGCCGAATTGTTTTTCTTCCCTCTACGCTATCTGCATGAATATACACAAGACGCTTTCGCCTATGTACGCACTTACGGCAGACCTGACCTATTCATGACTTTCCCTGCCATCCCTCATGGAAGGAAATAACAGAAGAGCTTATGCCTGGACAAAGAACTACTGACTGACATGACTTGTTGCCCGCTTGTTTCGTTTAAAGGTCCACAAACTAATGAATGTTATTTCAAAGGGAAAAGTATTTGGAAACGTCCAGTGCCACGTGTATTACCGTTGCTGTACACTTAGAAAATGGACAGCGTGTTTTCTTTAATGAAGGTAATTTCCAGGAAGATTTCATCACCTCTTAAAACCACTTTAACCGTGTCATGCTCTGCCGCGGAGCCACTATCTTAGAAATCGATCAATTCTATCTTAAAATGATGTACGTCAAACGTACATCATGTACGTATAATCGTTATCGCTGTACGTGCATTAGGTAATGAGAAAATAGACATTGATTGTGGCTCTGCTGGAGAGCATACTCTTTAGCAGAGCCACACTAAATAACCGCCTTTTTCGATTCTCCCGTTGTTATACACGGAACACCTCAAGAAGGGAGTGAAAACGCCCCGTTCAAGGTACGCCTGTTGAAGGTTGGCCTGGGGTAAAATCATCAGACGCTCTTGGTCGTGTATGTACCGTCCATGTGACGAACCTGAACTTGAACATTGCAGATAGCTTTTCCAAATGCACCCCGCATTAGGAAAAGCCATGCTTTTCCCATGGCCAGCTATATGTAGCATGTTTGCGTGTGTCCAATGCCCAGACCTTATACGTATTAGCGCCACATAGAAGGACATACAACATTGTATATAGGAGCGGCCTATATAATAATGATCCTTTCTGAGCCCATAACTGCAATGGCCATACAACAAACAGAGTACAACCCGAATTGATTGTCAAATTCTAAATTAACGCGAGCGAAGCCGAGGGCGAAAGCTAGTATCACATATCGCGAACTTTTTAAGAGGAACAATCCCGTCATACGTGCATGATTAATTCCCTGTATTTGCAACATTTTTCATTGATGCTTCGCTCCTATTGATTGTAACGGGATGTTATATAACGTATAGCCTTATGGCTATAGCCGTAATAGGCCAACACTAAAAGATGTTTTTAACTCGAACCATTCCTAAAATTAGCGCGTTCAACCAACCAAACAAACAAATACTTCTCCTTTATAATAAGTATAGATTCAAGTAGGTTACAATTTTATTTCTCGGAAACATTTGCATTCATCGCTAAAATATTCTACTATGTCTTTCCAATTAGGGGCTACCCTCGGTAGCCTTACGTTTTCATCCTTAGACACTCGATGACAGTCATACTGCTGCTAGGTCTAAAGTTCTCATCAAGGTGCATGAAATGAGGCTAAGCAACTTTGAGATAATTATACGCTTTTCACAAAACGGAGACGGTTAGAGTTTAGACCAATCGATTTAAATGAAAAATAACCAATTTAAGTGTAAAAAGTAACACTTATTGTTTTTCTTTCAATCTTTACCACTAAAAGCGACTCGTTGATATAGACGTTTCACGGCCAACGGCCGTGTGTGCATTGACACAGACCCACCCATTTTTTTTTTAACAATAATTGGGGATAATTTACATTCGACACAAGACCATTGATAGATTTTTGGTTATCTTGTCGTAAAGAATACACAAAATTAGCTCATC
The DNA here is from genome assembly GCA_963853795.1 of Xestia rhomboidea. Taxonomy (NCBI): domain Eukaryota; kingdom Metazoa; phylum Arthropoda; class Insecta; order Lepidoptera; family Noctuidae; genus Xestia; species Xestia rhomboidea. Next base: position 34,923,177 of record OY970756.1, read on the forward strand.
AAGCAATAACTTTTCTAATGCCTTTTGTCGCAACTTATAAAATGTGAAGCTGGGTTTTCAACACTAGTTTACCTTATATAGAAACCGACTTGAAGTGGAGCAGATCTCAGGATAACACTTTCATCATTTCCCGAGCTTTCTCCAGCGCGGGAGGGGGGGGGGGGGGGGGTTAAAAAGTACTTATACACAGTATACACACAGACATCAGACAAACATTAAAGTTAGTAATCCTTTAACACGCCTACTATTTTTTCTAAATATTTTCAATGTACAGAAACGCCACGTCTACAGATTTATTATATGTATAGAAATAGATTATTCTTCTGAGAGTGTCGCTGTCGATGGCTATCGATGTTGTGTCGGCCCGGAATGGAGTCACTAGTTTGGCGCCTTCAGTAGTCTCCTTTGGTTCCTGTAATGAACAAACAACAGGACACGCAGGACACAATATTAAGTGTCCCATAATTTAAATTAATAGTTTGTCAGTTTATTATGTTGTAGATGTAGAGGATAGGTAATAGGAAAGTAGGTACCTACAACGATTACTCAGACGTTCCCATGTCGTAATGTTCCCATAAAATGCCATAAAAATACATGGTCACGTGCACGAAGCTGCGGGCACAGTTAGTGTGAAGTAAAATATATTTTTTTAACACCCTTGGCCTTGCTCGTAAAGCTGATGTAATTCCACCGGTTTTAAATATGTAAAAGCGGGTCATAAAAAACGCGTGTTTTATCAAAGCAAATAGTTAAGTTATAGTCCATACAAATTCCATAACAGTATTATTTGCCATTTCAAATATGGAACTGATCGCCGCCGCACGACTCCAGCTAGTGAGCAGCGCGCTGTTGCTATTCAAATTTCGAACTAATCGCCGCGCGGCGCCAGTCAGTAGGCAGCGCTAGCGCGCTGTTAAAATGGCGGGAAAGCAACAGTGTGCATTCACAGATTGAGTTTATTAAAAAAAAAAAAAAAAAAACAGTTTATTCGGTAATTTAAAAACTTGGCTACATGCTCTAGCGTCATTGCCAACATTTCACGCAGCCACGGCAGAAAATAATCCTCGCGCCATTTTTCTCAAATTTTCTTTTCTTTGTACTTGTATTGTGAATATCTAAAAATGACAACTTTCAATAATGAAGATGAGCAATATATTACTTTAACTCCACCGGATATACTAACAGAAGCGCGAACCGCATGTGACAGCTTGCTGCCGTCAATATCCAAGGACAGATACATAACCACGTATGAATTTTTTTTTTCTGTTTCCTCGCAACTGTGATAAAAAACGTCGTACGATATACGTGCGTATTGGTTATAACATCTTTACGCACTAATATCGTAATGTACTATAACAATACATGTCATGGTAATAGGCATATCCCAAATAAATGGAATTAACATAGGTACCTAACTGTCGAAATCTGGGTGTATTGTACACATTCATCTGCGTACAGAACACACAGGCGTGATGTTATGTCATGATGTTGTATAAACAATAAACATCCAAGCGATTGCAGCAATCACTACAGATTTGCCGTCTATTTTTAAAGAGTTCCATCGTATATCTCCGCAGATCAGCATCAGATCTTCACCAAATTTAAATGGGACGACCTCAGGAGTATACTCTCAAATTAAAAAAAAAAGAATTTTAAGAGTCGGTGCATGAATGGGGGAGAATTCGGTGAACATATATAAAAAAACGCGAGTTGTCATATTTTGGTGATTGCAGATCAAGAGCTGGTGGCAGGTAGCTAAAACAAGTTTTTGTCAATTTTCTAGCAGGACGAGTCACTCTTCTTGTTGGTGGTGAAGCTGGCGGAGGACGAAAAAATCAAGAAGAAGAAACAAGAGCAAGATCACCAGCTAACAGATACAGAGGTAAAAATCAAGAAGAAAAACTGTTTTTACTACATATTCGTCCAAAGATTCTCCATCCTTTTGATGACGGGTGAAAAAGTTATACCGTTCCACAGTTGTATTTTTGCAGGGATTCAATTTTTCATCAAGTTTTTTTGAGAAATACATCCAAAGTTACTGTTTTTCCATCTATATTGAAAGAATTAAAGATTTCTAAACCGTCGTCACCAATCGAATTAAAAAAAATGGCTACCTGCTTTGTTTCCGGTTGCTTGTCCAAATCATTGGCGTCGCTAAGAATTTGGAATTTTTGTTTCCACAGCTTCCATTATTCTGCTGCGTTTCCTCCATTAGTGATTGACAAAGGCTTTAAATTGTTTGAAACAACGATGCTTGGTTTTTCGGACATTTTGGTATGTTGTCAGTCAGGTACGTACTTGGACACGAGACAAAAATTTTGCTGAAAACTTGGAAATAAGAGTGTTCCCCTTCTTTTTCGTGTTTTGTGATATTATCCCATAACTTACACCATGTTTTTACTTTGTTTTATGGGTGATTCCAGGAGATTTACTTTTATCAATTATAGACGTTACACGTTCAGTTCAGACTCCATTTATTCTAATTATCTTTGACAGATGGATGACAGATCGGCGTTGACACTTGACAGGTTGTGTGCGTTCATAGACTAATCATAGATAATACAACATAAACAAGAGCAAGATCACCAGCTTACAGATCCAGAGGTAAAAATCAAGAAGAATAAACTAGAGCAAGATCACCAGCTAATAGATCCAGAGGTTAAAATCAAGAAGAATAAACTAGAGCAAGATCACCAGCTTACAGATCCAGAGGTAAAAATCAAGAGAAGAATAAACTAGAGCAAGATCACCAGCTAACAGATCCAGAGGTAAAAATCAAGAAGAATAAACTAGAGCAAGATCACCAGCTAACAGATCCAGAGGTTAAAATCAAGAAGAATAAACTAGAGCAAGATCACCAGCTAACAGTTCCAGAGGTTAAAATCAAGAAGAATAAACTAGAGCAAGATCACCAGCTAACAGATCCAGAGGTTAAAATCAAGAAGAATAAACTAGAGCAAGATCACCAGCTAACAGTTCCAGAAGTTAAAATCAAGAAGAATAAACTAGAGCAAGATCACCAGCTAACAGATCCAGAGGTTAAAATCAAGAAGAATAAACTAGAGCAAGATCACCAGCTAACAGTTCCAGAGGTTAAAATCAAGAAGAATAAACTAGAGCAAGATCACCAGCTAACAGATCCAGAGGTTAAAATCAAGAAGAATAAACTAGAGCAAGATCACCAGCTAACAGTTCCAGAGGTTAAAATCAAGAAGAATAAACTAGAGCAAGATCACCAGCTAACAGATCCAGAGGTTAAAATCAAGAAGAATAAACTAGAGCAAGATCACCAGCTAACAGTTCCAGAGGTTAAAATCAAGAAGAATAAACTAGAGCAAGATCACCAGCTAACAGATCCAGACGTTAAAATCAAGAAGAATAAACTAGAGCAAGATCACCAGCTAACAGTTCCAGAGGTTAAAATCAAGAAGAATAAACAAGAGCAGGATCACCAGCTAACAGATCCAGAGGTTAAATCAAGAATAAGAAACAAGAGGAAGATCACCCTAGTTAAATTTTCATCCCGAACTTTATTGTCTTCCTAGTTTGTTTAGTTATTCTATTTAACAGGTCCACATTTATGATAATATTTAATTTACAGCTCTGCATTGAATACATCAAAGAGCCTGCAATACCCGCCAAGCCGCCCATACTACTGGAGCTTGAGCGAGACTGGGCCTCGGAACCGTCGTCGCCACCGTCGTCGCAACCGCCGTCGCCACCGTCGTCGCGACCGCCGTCGCCACCGTCGTCGCGACCGCCGTCGCCACCGTCGTCGCGACCGCCGTCGCCACCGTCGTTGCCGCCGCCGATCGAGGTAGATCCACTTCCACACACATTATTTATCATTTGAAACAAAATATTAATTTATATTATAAACACCGTCGACAACCGTAAGGTGATACGTACAGTGGGGAATCTCAGTTGTTTGAAGAACATGACCTTCAGTAGAAAATACAATAGGTGGGTTTTATTTTTTTAGAATACTACCTCCAAGAAGAGAACTACTTACTTCTTACGGTATATGGTTTGATCCACATGAATGATATAATTTATTTTACAGCCGCCTACGAAACGTCCTAAAGCGTCAGATTAAGGAAAGAGTGTCCGAGAACATCGTCGGCCGTGGTAGGTCCACATTTTCAATTTTTTAAACTCTTGAGTTGACACCTAGAATCATCGTCTTATGTTCAAAAGGTTTTCACTAATTGGAATTTCAACACATTATCACGATATTTTTATTAAGTATATCATCACGGAAACGCATTATGCGATAATGTTTCGCTGCACGACTGTTGGTCAACCCTTGCTTTAAACATTTAACAGTATCGTATTTATTAGGGATGAATCTAAGGGCTACCGCACACTATAGACAAGAAGATTGTCTTAAGACAGACAAGTACCCTACTAGTGCAAGCGAGACAGACTATGTATTCTGCGCAGGCAGTCTCTCTATGCTTGCCTGCCTGCACCGATTACCTGCGCGGACCGGTTCCGATTAGCGCTGGCATATCGGCGCCGCCGCGCCGGTAGCCAGCGTTCTACGTGTATACTTCCCATTGATAATTTTCCTTCACTGATGGTAAACAAATTAATGCACCATTAGCAGGTATAGTGCTGCAAGATTGTTTGGCGTGTTGCCTCAGTCAGAGCTAACTTCTTATCTAGGTCAATATGGCTGACGTGTACCATACACGTTGGGTTCATTACATTTTTTTTGCAGGTCGGTGGCACAATTAAGGAAGAAGAAAAGGAAAGGAAAAAAATATTTATATGAACGAACCCGTTATTCATAAGGAGACCGTTATTTATAAGAAGAAAAATAATATCTGCTATGGTGATTTGATTACGTGACACAGTCCACCGAGGCTTCAAGCCTCACAGTTCTCGACACACGCAACTAATTAAAAATTATCTTTGCTATTGGGATTATCCCATGTTTGTAAGCGACAATGTTGCACAAAATAAAATATGTAAAGGTTTAGTTACATAAATGTAGCCTAAACCAAAGCCTAGTATTAAGTGATTCATATTTTTGATATGGTCTAAGACTTTTTGAGAAAACGTCCTCCTTATCCTATGTTGGTATACGCAGGGCATACACCTGCATAGTTATATCAAGGTGGTTTTTTTTAAGTATAGGTACAAAAAAAAACCTTTTTTAAGTCTTTGATAATATTAGTCGGTGGGCATGTATCCCCATTGACACATTTAAGTGACATAAGTGCCACTTGTAGGGAACAGGGTTTATTCCCTTAATGTAAGCCCCTAAAAAAACGTGGTGACTGTTTTGATATTAAGATTGATGTTTCTGCAGTTTATAAGTTTAAGAATTGATCAGTAAGTAGGTATATTGTATAAAATCACGAATGTAACTTTTTTGGAAGTGAAATGAATTCCACAAATGTCAAGTCGCTCACAAGTCGAATGCAAAACTTTCCCTAATTTTAAAGACCTAACGACGACCTAATTGGGACACAAAGATACGTGCTGCAATTATAATAAATAAATAGGTACCTAAATAGGTATAGGTACCTACCTAAACTACCTAATTCGAAAAGCCAATTAGGTATTTGTGCTGTGCCACGCGTTGATAGCATCGATAATAGCATTTTAATTAAACTTAAGTCAAACTCGTAGGTAAGGGTAACATTAATCTAAAAATCATATCGTCATAAGGAGGAAGCGCCAGGGTAGCCCGCGAAATCAATATTTTCTTATGCTTTTTGCAATTTGCATTGATGAAAATATGATGATAATAATCGATTAGTACGATTAGTTACAGAATTACAATCATTTAAATCATCAATACAAACGATTAGTTACAGAATTACAGTCATTAAAATCATCAATACAAACGATTAGTTCCAGAATTACAATCATTAAAATCATCAATACAAGCGATTAGTTACAGAATTACAATCATTAAAATCACAATACAACTCTCATTATTCATTTATTCCAATTCATAGGTAAACTACTTATTTCATGAAAAAGCCATTCAATGGGATTAAATTAACTTAGAGGATTTTATGAATGTATGGAATTAAGTACTTAGATAAGTTTATTTGCCCCACCACTGTCTGTCCAGGTCACGGCATAAAAACAGACAGTCAATGTCACTTTTATAGCGGTTTCTTTAGATACCTAGTGTTGAACACTAGGTTTGTACCTAACTACCCACCATTATCATTTTATATGAAAGGCTTGTAGAAGGTAAGCCATGTGAATAGTAGGTAAGTATTAAGAACAATAAAATTATAACGGTACGCGGTCAAATGCTTTTCCCGGTTCAAAATCGGACGACTGCCCCTTTTCGCTACCTATAGGTAATTAATATTCTATTACCTACGTAATATTTTACGTTCTAGTTAGATTTTATCATTATGTTACAGTCGAAACTATTTGTCAGTCAAACAAAACCACATACGACCGGTTCTAAGATAACTAGCTTAACTACTAAAGTTACCTATTGGGTTGTTTGTTTTTTTGTGTCCCTTTTAAAAAACATTCTTTGTAAGAATACTAGTACCTACTACCTACCTACTTATAACAGGCGTTCTGAAACAACATAATAAGTTGTTAACGCGTGTTAAGTTAATGAGGGTTTTGGCCGATTAACAGTTTTGACTGTAATGAGTAAGATGGTGTGAACGGAGCTTCCACGAAGCCGTCAACCAAGCTAACTACTCTATGCCAAAATTATTGCTGGGAAACGACTTTTATTAGAGTGAAAATAAACTTAGTGTAACGCAAACATTGTGCTGATGAATGCAACTTTAAACTTAACTTTAAAATATCTCCATATTGGAGGTCAAAGTTGCATCCATCAGCCATTTTTTTTGTTCTGGATCATCAGAACAGAATAATGAGCGAGTTATAAGTACTAGGATTTGGTAAGGGCTATTGTTTATAGTCCTTTACCAAACTCTAATTTATCTTACTATAAGCGCCCATTATAATTAGGTATACCGACCAATGTACCTAATCACTCGTGGTGTGTAGGTAATTTTCGTCAGTCTAATAAACGTGTAGAGGTCATAAGTTTGTTTTATTTATTTTAACTTTGAAATAAAATAACATAGGTACCTACCTAAACATCACGCCTGGTATCGCTAAAGGGAAAAGGTAAACGAATGCCTATAGTAGGTGCACCCACATTATTTCAGTTACTTGAGTTTTAATCCCATAGGAGACGAGCCATCAACCGGGTGTTAAATGCTGCTTGCTAATGAGAAGCGAAGCACAAGGCAACACCAACCCCTGTCTGACCGCCATGCCCATACTTGGTAGGGATTGCAATACAGCACGGCGCTGGATCCAGCACTTACAGCTTAGCTTCACATTGATAATTTTATAAAGCAAAGTGTGATTGTTGGATATAAATTATTTAAATTACATTAACATGAACATACAATATGTCTCCAAAAATTGATTGTTTGAACAAAAACATGATTGTTTATTTTACATGATTTTATAAAATTATTCTAAGAGTGCTGGAGTCCGCCGGTTCCAGCGGACTCCAGCACGCTGCTGGATTGCAATCCCTAATTGAAGGTATGTAGACCAAGGCGTAGTCAAGAAACAACCACCTGTTAACTGTTTGATAGATTGGTAAGTACCTACTGATATGAGAGGTATTGAATTGAGGTACTTACCTATAGCAGTAGGCTCAGCAGTGGTCTGCCACTGTTGGACATCGGTCTCTCCCTATCTGCACCACAGCACCTTGTTCTTTAGCAAACAGTTTGTCCCGCAGAATGGCCGAAACCGGATCCGAACTCTTGTTCCGTATTATGCTGTATAGCAGATGTGATTGCGCGGTAGGTAATTTAAAATAAACTGTAGCATCTAAGAGATGACCAGTCCCAACTGACAGCGCCCGTTCACAAACATGACGTAGCTTGTTCTAAATTTACGTGTCGATAGACTCAAATAATACCCGACCAGTATGTTGCCACCTGCACAGCAGCCTGCAGCCTGCTCGTATGACGTATGGGTCAGCACCATTCAGTTCAACCATATTTAAGGGAACTAAATGATCCGACACACCCACCAGCTTCAGCGAGACATTTGAGTGATAGTCGATATCACAGTGTCCCCTTATTTTGCAGACAGAAATTTCATAGATTTTTGTTTCGCAGAAAATGTTTCATTTAATGTTTATCCTTACTTATATTTTTATTTTCAATATTATTGTTTTAACGACTATTTACTTCAATGAAACTGTGTTTCACAGAAACACAATTCAATGAATTTTATAATACCATTTTTTGATTTATCAAATATATCATACAGTAGAATATTTTTTGACGTGATAACGTCTTTAAAATCGTTTTAGTCGGGTGACATGTTCAGAAACTTGTGTCACACCAAAACCTCACGAGCGCGATCGCAGGTATAACGAGAGAGAGACGGACCGATCTCCCGTCTCATCTCGAGCGCTGCCAGTCATTCCGTGAAACTTGTCACGCAGAATCCTCACGAGCGGAGGCTGGCATAGCCTTCGAGTGAGTGGACCGATCTTCCGTCTCTCTCACTCTAGCGGCATACAAATTTGAAAAAATTGTTATCTTCATTAATTCCTTATTTCCCAAAAACTTATATCACCAATAAGACGTTATCACGTAAACATCTCGATCGTAAACCTACTTTACAAACAACCAATTTTTGACGTGATAACGTCTTTAAAATCGTTTTAGTCGGGTGACATGTTCAGAAACTTGTGTCACACCAAAACCTCACGAGCGCGATCGCAGGTATAACGAGAGAGAGACGGACCGATCTCCCGTCTCATCTCGAGCGCTGCCAGTCATTCCGTGAAACTTGTCACGCGGAATCCTCACGAGCGGAGGCTGGCATAGCGTTCGAGTGAGTGGACCGATCTTCCGTCTCTCTCACTCTAGCGGCATACAAACGAATGGAGATTTGAAAAATTGATTTGATTTAAAATAACAATTTTAAATCAAATCAATTTTTCAAATCTCCATCTTCATTATTTCCTTACTTCCCAAAAACTTATATCACCAATAAGACGTTATCACGTAAACATCTCGATCGTAAACCTACTTTACAAACAACCAATTTTTTTTTGTTTTTTTTTTTCTGTGTCTTACGCAGTGTTGCCTGAAATACTAACTTCCCTCAAGTACTGACAGTAGTGACCAAGGAACTTATATAATAACTGGAATGAGGACGGGCAACCCACAACCGTTCCGAGCGAGAAAGCTTCAAGAGTGGATGTTGTCTCTTTCTAATAGGGTGTCCAATAATCATACTAACTCTTGAGACAGTTATAGAGTAACTGTTATTAATGATGATGACCTGCAACTCAATAGCATTCTAGGCGAAATAGCTTCAAGAGTGGATGTCATTAACTTTTTATGTTAATTTAAAAGTACGTCTGTACCGTCCAGTTGCAAATTATCCATTTGTCCGATGACAACGATGTTCGAAACTTCGAACTTACTTACTTAATTTTTTAATTGTTTGTTCGGTGTAGGTACTTTTCCATGGTAGGTATTTTATTACAACGAAAATGCTATCCCCTCCGTGTCAGGTTACTTTAAACCCTGCAGAAGTGCACACAGAAATAGGAGCCCCGCGTAGCACTCCGACCAAATAGGTTAGAACTGTGAGTGTGACCAGCACCTACTACCTCGAAATTGGTCGCAGTAAAAAAATAGTGGCCCGTTTCGCATCCACTGACACCGCTTTCATATAACTATCCTACCTACGGTACCTATATAGTGTTATCAATTATAAAACAGACCACTTTAGCAGAATCTTAATATGAATCACGTTAAAAATAATATTTTTTTAAAATGGACTTTATATTCATGAGCGTAAGGTCTACGTATATTTTAAAACTTTAAAATTTTTAACGTGTTTCATAGTTTGATTCTGATAAAGCGGCTATTTTAGAAGAGAAAATAGAATAATATGCTGAAATGTTGAGCTGCGACTTTGATAAAGAAGAGACTCAAAACTAAAAGAATAGCGACACTGTCTAACAAGGGCGTAGACAGCTTTTGAGCCAGGAGTGGGGGGGTGGCGCAGACGTTATTTGAGAAGTCTAGGAACTAAAAACTCGACATAAGGAGACAATTTTTAAAACAAAGAGAAGTAAGGCTCCAAGAGCGAGCGTAGCGAGCTCGGAAATTTTAGCACCGTACCTTGGACAGGTTAGAAATTTACTGTTTCGACCCATTATACAAAAAAAAAACATATTATATTAAAATCGAATAAATTCAGATATTATTAATATGTCATTTGAGGTCAAAATGTCCACATGCTCCATTTTTTGCAACCTTGTGTATGCATGCCAAAATTGCCGATTAAGGCCTCGTGGCAAATCGGACCTCTCGCGTCCGGCCCTGGTTCAATCCATGGTTCGGAGCGAGAGGGAATGGGAAGCCGTCACCATCTTCTGCGAAGTAGTCATGCTATTGAAGGTGTGCGGAACGTCAGAGAGAGAGAACCTCACGTCCCAGCCGCGAAGACGCACCGGTCGTCGGGGTCCACGTGGTGGCCGCCGGCTACAGTTGGCACGGGCCTGTGGACGGTGAGCAATGGGCTAGCTCGCCGTCCATCCGTCTTATGACGACAGGCCGTGTCGACGGCGCGTTCGTGATCCACGCGCGCCTCAAAGAGAGTCAGCAATAAGGAAGGGGTCCGCAAGGGCCGAAGCCTGCAGGGGCTGCGGGACCATTCGAAAGAGATACCATGGCCCCGGAACACAAAGGGCGACGAAGAAACATGGATGGGTTTTAGTCAGTAAAAGTCTGACACTCCCTCAGTCACTGATGATGACAGTCATTTGATGACTTCCCAACCGAAAAAAAAGGTGTAGATGTAGATAATTATACTTCTACTGAATAATCATGTCTTTGAATCTGGGCAAGTACCAATGTGACATTTTCAATTCATATGTACTTTTTAAATTTATCTTGGACATCACAGACATCGGTGAAGGAAAACATGGTGAGGAAACCTGGACTTATAATAATTATAAGTCCGAAATCGCCAACCCGTCTTGAGCAATCGTGGTGATCAATGCTCGTGCCTTCTCTGTTGAGAAGAGGTTCTATGATATGAATATAGAAACATTATATTTTATTTCAAACAAAAATCTATGATTTAAATTTTTTCGAAGTAAATGTTCTCCGTATTGATTATTCTGTGAAACGATAATATGAGAAAAAAAATATCTGAACCGCAATTCTGTAAAACTTTTGTCTTTAAAACAGCGTACCTTTTTTTTTCGGATTGGAAATCATCAAATGACTCCTCCCGCTCTGGGTGGAGCAGCAGGATATATTACGTATCTTTCTGATATCCAGTGACTATCAAGCTTCGGTTGTACACCGAACTTTGATGACAACCGTGAATGTCATAATACTGGTATTACGTATCACACTGAGTGGATATCACTTTGACTAACAGGGTCATACTTATTACGAAACTAACCTTTTGACAGTTAATTGACGGACACTGAGCCCAGTTAGTTATTTCGAGCTGTCAACAGAGATACGTAATAGCCCTACTGTTACTATCATTTCATAGGAGTTACTTGGTCGACTTTTAGATAAACTCAAGAGTAAGTAGTTTAACACTTTACCTACCTTGAAGAGGTTAGAATTGTTTCGACTAACTGGGCTTAAGAGGCCCCTCTTATAGACAAAGTTAAGACTGAAAAAAACTAGACTGCAAGAGCGTGCGAGGCGAAGCTTTTGAAATTTTTTAGATCATTGCCTCAGATAATTATGTTTTAATTGCATAGGCCTCGGGGCAAGGTGCTCCTAATTTTTTCAGGCGCTGTCTATACCGGTCGATTATGCAAAAATCCAATAGGAATGCCAGTCCAGAGGTAAAAAAAGGAGACTTTTTGATAAATGTTTTTCCGCAGGGTTAAACAATATTTTATTTTGAGTGATTCCATTTTAAGCTACAATTTATTACGTACAATACCATTCTAAGGCATCAGGCAGGAAAAGCTATAACTCTTAAAAATCCTGAGCCTCTAGAGGCAGCTGCCTCCTCCTGGGCGACGCCCTGTATCCGCGCCTGCCTTTATCGCCCTTTGTGTTCCGGGGAAACAGTATCTCTTTCGAACAGTCCCGCAGCCAGCAGGCAGTAGGCGTCGGCCCTTACAACAACTTCTTTTTGCTGACTCTCTTTGGGGCGCGCGTGGAACACGAACGCGCCGTCGACTCTGCCTGTCGTCATGAGACGGACGGACGGCGAGCTAGCCCACCGTCCACAGGCCCGCGAATACGGTGGCCGGGGCGGGACTTGAGGTTCTCTCCCTCTCACGTTCCGCTACCTCCTTCGCTAGCATGACTGCTTCGCAGAAGGAGGTGACGGCGGCGTCCCATTCCGTCTCGGTCCGGACCATGGATTGAACCAGGGCCGGACCCGAGAGGTCGCCTCCGACGATCACCGCTTCGAGGACACGGCAGTGCTCCGTCCAAGCGGGGCACACCTCCACAGTGTGCTCCACCGTGTCCTCCGGTCGATCTTCGCAATGGTAGCACCCGGGCGTTTCCTCCGGCCCAAATCGGTGCAGGAACCACCCGAAACGGTTGTTTCGGGTGGTTCCTGCACCGATTACTGACACGGTTATGTCCGGTGAGGACCTGCGTCAGGCGGAAGGTGACGACGCCGTGGCGCCTCTCAAGCCACTCCTCAAAGAGGGCCCTGCACGGGGTGGCGATAGTCGCTCTCTCCATGTCGCCATGAGATCACGCCGGAAGACTGTCCACTGAGCGACAATTTGCCGCGGCAGCGGAGTTGGGTTGGCCTCCGCAACACAAAACACAATCGCTTCCGACAGTTCAAGTATATAGGTACATGGTGGAAATTGGATGTGGAAACGGTAAACGGGGCAGTAAGGGGAGCTTCCTTTACCGTTGCAACTACACGAAAATGGTCTTAGGGAATCCATAATTTTTCGTGAAATTTTGATCACCATTCACAGATTATCAAAAAAATATAGGTACTTTACTCAAGACATCTTTTTGATGCCAATCGATCCTGTTTTTAGTATTAATTAAACACTAATATGGGACCAACCCAAGTTGGAATAAGTACTAAAAAGTCAAAAATCGACAAAAAAAAAAAAACCTAAACCCGGTACCCGTCTTCATGATAAAAATGAGCGTCTGAGTACGTACCAGCTACTACTACTGGTACTGATGGACACTGAGTATACTACTACTACTGGTAAAAACTTACACATTTTCTTTAAAAAAAGGCGCGCGCGTTCGTACTTTGACACTTTTTTTTTTAATTTGTTTTTTTTTTAATAAAATATAATTTCTTGTGGCAATATTGTATGACGAAAAGAACGAATGAACGACAATGTCAAAAACGGTCAAATATTTAGTTTTGTGTCAGATATCCTCCGTTTGGTGTAAGTATTCTAGTCTTTCCATACATAATATTTATGAATTTATCTGATTCCATTTTATCCAACAAGACAGATATTTGTTCGAAATTCTATTATTGATGACAGCAGATGACTACAAAGCACCCCTAACCTATTGAACTTGGAGCGCCGCACCGCGCGCCGCCGCGCCGGCGCGGCGTGATTTGCTTACAAACATTGTACGTCATTACATGAAAGTAAAAATTCTTAATCACGATTTAAATCAATTGCGTTATTTTTTTAGAAATAAGTGCTCAAAGGTCTACAACAATTAACTGGTAAGTAGGTACCCACTCAAAGGAAACCCGGACGTAAGGACTTCACGAAAGTGGAGAAGAATCACAGAAGAGATGAGAGACGCAATGTAGATTGCAATCAATCCCAATGTGATTGTTTAGTTTCAGCACGTGTGGCACTCCTCTCCGCACGTCCGCGCTTTGGTGAAATCCGGGCCTTACTCATTTATTTTAAAGCTTATTATAGACCCGCCTCGCCCCGGCTTCACACGGGTGCAATGTAGATATAAACCTTCCTTTGGAATGACTATCTATTGCTGAAAAATGCATTAAAATCCGTTGCGTAGTATAAAACATTTAAGCGTACAGACTGCAGGAGCGACTTTGTTTTATATAGAATTAGCTGATGCCCGCGGCTTCGCTCGCTTTGCAGATAATATACCTATTAAAACCTTCCTCGAGAACCACTCTATCCATTGGTGAAAAACAGCATGAAAATCGGTGCAGTCGTTTTTGAGTTTATCGCCAACAGACAGACAGACGCGGCAGGAGACTTTGTTTTATAATATGCTAGCTATGCCTTTGCAAAGCGAAGGCGAAGCGTCGACATTATTTAATAGCTAGATGACATTGAAAAATCAAATTTTATAATATCTGGCGACTTCCGTGCTTGGAAAGTTTATGCCTTTAGTAGTCATAATTTCTTCACCATGATTATGAGTATGAGACACCAGCCTAGTTCTTTCTGTGGTCACATTGTCGCAAGCGCAACTGCTAGACATCCTTCTGGGTTCTATTATAAGGCTAGGAGATGCGAGAGTGGGTTGTTCTATCAGGAGTTTTTTAGTAGCAGCCCAGTGTTAGGCAGCTGGCATGACACCCACCATGTCTTGGAGAGCAAGTAAAAAGCAGTCGGTCTTGCAGCTGATCTGTCTCTGGTCAGGTAATGGTCCCTTGATTGAGGCTATACAAGTTTAACTATCCGTGTTGTTTGCACACACTTATGAACTATAATGTCTTAGATAGAAGTATTCGGTGCAATTGGATTTTATGTTCTAGTGATTCTCATTTAGATATTCACAACTAGACTAGAGAGAACTTGAAAATCTTACAATTAGGGCCAGAGGATGTCGTGAATGCTCTGTTAGATCCACGCTTAAATCAAATAACCATGCTGACTATTTATTTATATCATTTTCAGGGCCTGGGACCTGAGAATTACCATCACAGTATTACACAATCATCAGTATCGTCATTAACAATCCATCATGGTAAGTAAAAAACGTTGATATGTTTTACCTATTTAGGTATATAAAAACCAGTAAGCAGCCAGCCATTCCGTTAAGATCACCTTGGTAGGAAATGTGAGCTAGTTTTCTTAAAATATTTATGATACGTGTAGTAGATCATCAGTCAGTGAATAATATAAATTTATTACAACTTAACAACGTCTTCGTTCGTACCGAGCAATTGCCATCATAATTATTTTCCTTAATTCACCCTTTTCACCAGTCCGTTCATTCAGTTCAGAAACACTGATGCCCTCTGTCCTAAATTTCAATGTCATCTTTAGTCTTCATTGTTGTTCCAACAAGTATTTCCTAAAAAGTATAATTGATACTTCTTCGCAAAGTACTATTTATACCTGCAAGTGACTCAAATATCTTCATGTTTCAAGACTCCAAAACATCATCCTGAGAACAATCACAAACACACATTGGTTTAACAGAAACAACAAAATTCATCAACTCTTGAGTTTCTGAATAGAAATAAATGAATACGTATTTCAGCATTTTTGAAAATCTACCCCTTAAGATTGAAATAGGGGTTGAAAGTTTATATGGGGAGTTCATCATTTAAGAAGTTAGAAGAATTATTTAATTTATTATTAAAGATTCTGAGAAAAAATACATGCATACATATTTCGTCGTTTTTGGAAACTCAACCTCAAACAGGAAATATTAATATTATAAACTAGGTAACTATGAAAAAAAAAAGTGTATCAGACACTTTTTTTTTTCATAGTTACCTAGTTTAGTAGTTACGTGCTTGAAATTTACTATTTGTGTTTCTTGATTGAATTGATAAACATGTATTTCATAGTTTTTGGAAATTCCACCCCTCAGAAGAGAAAAGGGGTGGTAATTTCTTCATTTTTGTTTTAAAGGTAGGATTGCAAAGTAAAATTTTCCAAAGGGACATCATATTTAAGCGCAAGAGTTTAAGATTAACTTCATCAAATATTGATGTGGAACTGAAATATCATTAAAAACTGGGGGACAGTTTGAACACCATTTATGTAGATTGGCATTACCTAGTTTATGTACAGTTGCTCCATATCATCACAACCAGAAAATACATTGTCTACCTAAGTGCTAAAAATCATCATGCTTGTATCTATTGGCAAGTTCTATTAAGCACAGAGTGGCCAAAAACGTAGGTCAGCTACATCATATCAAAAAACTAAACAGGCCCATTCAGCATCACATCATTTAATGAAGTGTTGTTTTGAGATGTCCAATAGCGACTTCCAACAGTCTGTGAATTCTTTATATTTCTCCAATAACACAGGATTATGTTTAAATCTACTGTTTCAGTGTCGAGCTGCAGTTGTGATGCTGGTTGGTCTTGACTAAATAAAACTGCTTTTCGATATGAAGACTATAATGTTGACTAGGTGATTACAAATAAAAATTGCCGGTGTATTGCTGGCAAGCGCGTGTGCCACATTATGGTCGAGGGCCTAGCTTTAGGTGGGAAGATGACGTGGGACCGTATGCCGCGAGCCTACTTGCCGGCGCGATGTGATGGTCCAAAACATCTACCTTCTTAATACAAAAATCTTTCCTTTGGGCAAATGAGTGGCATGTCAACATGAAATGTATTATTCTCAAGGAGCACAGAATGCTGAAAAATAGTTTCCACCTATTGACACACATCTGTGACAGGTTCAAGTAGCTTTTTAATAAACCAAAAATTTTCCTTTGTCTTTTCTAGTTTTACATTATGAGATATTGATATTTGGCTGCATATAATAATCATTATAAGCCCAGTCATCTTTTTCATTAATATCATAAATTACTCTTATTATCCAGCAGATAAATTTGAATTCAGTTAGGTACTTAGCAGGCATGCACAATGGTCCACTCTAAGGACAAGTGCGGTAACCAAAACCTTTAACTAGAACGAGATACTTAGCAATAAACAACTCATAAAATAATAATAACTCATAAAATGGTTTAAATTAGGTATTATGTGGTATCACTTCACTACATATTATTAAAAAAAAAACCCGCCGTGTCTGTCCCTATGTTTGCTTATATCTATAAAACTTCGGGTTTTTTTATTAGATAGAGTGATTCAAGAGGAAGGTTCTAGTATATAATTTGCGGCCGGAAGCCACGGTCATTAGCTAGATAATTATAGGACAGCATTATATAACTCCTGGTTTAAATTTAAGTCCTTTCGAATGAAAGTGACATAGCCTATCTAGTCTCTGTCTCTAACATAGAACGCAACTATATTTTCGTTGAGAACAGCATGTGAAACTTTGCCTCAAATGCACCCACATCATCTGAGTCTTCTGCATTCAGGCAAAATAATATTTTGTCTAATCGCACTTCCGTATTGTTAAAAAAACAGCAATTAATTTATCCTTGCGGGCTTCTTACAAATAACAACCATTGCTAAACTAACCTTAATTGAATCATAGAGTTGGATCGGTAGGTAGCGAAGTTTTCCGTTTTCCATCCGTGCTAAAGTTCCTTTGTATTGTGAACGCGTAATTTTAAGCTTTTATACGTTGACCATTGTAGCGCAACACTAATTCTCTGTAAGTATATTTTTAACACTTAACAGTTTTAGACACTTGGTCACTTGAGAATTCAAACATTCGATGTTTGTTATTGTTTCTAACCTCGTAAGTCGAAGTGTCAAATTCGAATTGACAATGTCTTGTCAAGACGATTGGTTCCTCCAATGCGGGCTGTCAAAACCAAGGAAATTATATACTAACTGGAATGAGTACGAACAAAATGGTAAAAAAATAAAAATAAACTCTATCTCATAAGCTTAGAGTTTAAATTTGTACAATGGATTCAATAGAAAAGGAAAAAAAAAAACGTTCTGAGCGAGAAACCGGTAAAGGTGGAAAAACTAGCGGAGCTAATCTTAAAATTTACCAAATTGTCTCATTGTGTGGAGAACGTGGTTGATTTCACATTTGTATCACTTTTGCATCTTATCTTTTTGTAATTCTTATGTGTAATTGTTAGTTTTCCCGAATAAATAAAATAAAAAATTAAATAAATTATTGTTATCGGAAATGTATGAAACCTAGGAATTGTACACAATTCCTAGGAAATGTATACAACTCCGAGCTTTTTAAGAAATGTGTAAAGTAATGTTTCAAAGATTCTATAATACACACATTTCCTGGGAAATGTATGCATTTCCTAAGAATTGTATGCATTTCCTAAGAATTGTATGCAATTCCGATACTAGGAAATGTATAAAAACAAATGCTCTCTGCTCTCTGTGAATAAAATTAATGAATAAAACACTAACAAAATCAACATCATCATCTGCCTTGCTTTTTCCCAACTATTTTGAGGTCGGCTTCCAGTCTAACCGGATGCAGCTGAATACCTACCAGTATTTTACATAGAGCGACTGCCTATCTGACCTCCACAATCCAGCTAGTTCTGGGTAATACGATACCCCTTTGTGACTTCAGGCCACTGACTACCTGTAACAACTGTCAAAGATCAACAAATGTCAGCTGGGATCAACGGCTTAACGTGCTTTCTGAGGCACGGAGGAAACTCAGCATGTAATGGGCGCTCACCCATCCACGGACAAACCTAGGCAAGTGCGGCTTAACCTGAAGTTCGAGCTGAGCGGCTATTATTATTTAGTCACGAGCTCCTCAAAATCAAAGTCAAGTTAAATATCAAAATGTAATAAGTCGTAGTCAATTTATCCCCGCTACGCGGGGCTCCTATTTCTGTCTGTAGGGTTTAAAGTAACCCTGTCGGGAGCTGATGAGGTGCTCCAAGTTCTGAGCTCGCTTCGCTAGCTCTTGCATCCTAAGTTTTCCTTGCCGCAATGACTTGTTTATGTTGGTGTGGTGTGTTGTGTATTAGGGTAACATAAAAAAAGTCCTCGCGACTGTGTGTAGTCGCTCTTCGCACCACTATCTCCGCTATACATAAGAACATAAAAAATGTAATACATTTCCGATCGCTATTTAGGAAATGTATAGATTTCCTAGGAAAAGTGCATATTACAAAGTAGATCATAGATTTTCTATCTGTTTTAGGAATTGTACACATTTCATAGGAATTGTATACAATAACGGATTTCCTACTTTTCCGTTAACTATGTATGTAGTAGATGACGTGTGACTACTTCGGTTATTTAAAATTGATGTCTTTTTTACATTCTCGGTTGTCGTTTTTAAAACGTTTTTATTTTTAATCTTGTAGAACCCCAATAAATTGCTGCCGGGCGAGTACAAACCAGTTGTTGACGCCAGTTGGGTGAGTATTTTTAACCGACTTGAAAAAGGAGGAGGTTATCAATTCGTCTAAGTATTTAAAGGGTGTAAAAAGAGCCTTTACGAAGCCGAAAGACACTCTTGTTCTCTCCGTCATTCCGATATTTTTTTGTTCTAGACCGTACACGGGAACCTTCTAGTTACGGAGATATTTGGGGTCAAAGTTTCAAGTTTTAATACAAGTTTTTTACATTAAAACTTTAATTTAAATACCTCCACGACCCCCTTACTATTCAATCCACACACAGGCACAATGTTTTGAGTGCTTTACATTGAGTCCTATGATAAACTCGTTTCCCAGCAATAATTTTTGCGTAGAGTTAGAGTTAGTTGTAGAGTTACCTACATAATTTGGTGTACGTTACCCCAGCAGGAAAGTGTCTCCTAGAGTTATATGAGTGGAGCGTTAAATGTGTGCCCTAACTGCTGTAAATGTGCCCCTACATAAAAAACGGAAAAAACGATTCCTGCTGGGGTAATGTTTTTCTAGCAAGAAAATTCTAAACGAATGATCAGAGAGAGAAACATTGTGCATGGCCTTGTAGCTTATAGTAGTGCCAAAGTGTGCCCCCAAAAATAAATTGTGTGCCCCTTCAGGTTTTCGAAATATTGCATTTCCTGCTGGGGTAACATTTTGCAGAATCGTATATCTCTAAAACCATTGCATGTGCCCCTGTAGAATAAACATACACGCGTAGGTCTTCTTGTGTGCTCAGTGTCCCAATTAGATTTAGGAAAATATTTATAATTTCCAAGTTATCACGGTTTTATGAAAACTCGAAAGAACATCACAGCGCCTAAATGAGACAAGGTATAAGCTCGCTGAAAACTGTATTCGGTCCGTCTTGACGCTACTAATAACCACACAAAGTTTCAAAACTGCGCATGCATGCGTTTTTTAATTATCTTGATAAAAGTCAAAACGATGGTGTCATAACTTTGACGCCAAAAATACAAGGAACCAGCTCGTTCCCAGATGTGTAGGTGTTAAGGAACTAGTGTGCCTTTTATCAAACACATATGGTGAAAATATTCAGCTTGTAATGTTTCGCATTAAGTAAATATTAACAAAAAACCAAACATGTAAACAACGGCTGGTTATCCGACCAAATTCGAATGACTACTAAAAAGCGACGGATTCATACATATCGATGACCTTCTTTATTGGACGTATTATACCTAAGCTGTTGTCCGTACAATCGCATTCACAAGTTTTGGGGGCTAATTAAAAATATGTTAAATTAAATGCACCTTGTGACCATATTAAATGAAACAGCTTGTTGCTTGTTATTTTTATTTCCTTAAATGTTAATTCATAAAGTAACAACATTCAACAACATAACATCAACAGTAGTAACATTCTGTGAAAATAGAGTATTTAGCTATTTCGGCTAAACAGATACAGCCCTATGATATGTTGACGGATTGTGGTCGAGTTTTGGAGTCTTGTGAATTCTTGTCATGAATTATTTTTTTACATTGTAACTAGAAGTTATTAAGGGATCATATGTCATCAACGTAGCACAAGAAGACGAAATACGTATTAAACAAAAAAAAAAAACATATGACTGAATCGATTTTGATGAAATTTCTATTGGATCAATCGGAAAGTATATTTCCTTTTAGGTGAAAACAAAACAAACATGATTTAGAACATTTTTTGTTTACAATTAAATAAATAAAGTAATGAAAAAATATCCAAGTACTTGTTAAGTGTACGAAAGTACTCGAAACTCGAAAAAACAAAAAAACTTTGATGTTTTTTCGAGTTTTCTTAAAACCGTGATAACGACCTACGCGTGTATGTTTATTCTACAGGGGCACATGCAATGGTTTTAGAGATATACGATTCTGCAAAACGTTACCCCAGCAGGAAATGCAATATCTCGAAAACCTGAAGGGGCACACAATTTATTTTTGGGGGCACACAAGGCCATGCACAATGTTTCTCTCTTTGATCATTCGTTTAGAATTTTCCTGCTAGAAAAACGTTACCCCAGCAGGAATCGTTTTTTCCGTTTTTTTCCAAAACGACAGGGGGCACACATTTTTTACGTGGAGGCACATTTACAGCAGTTAGGGCACACTCTATAACTCTAGGAGACACTTTCCTGCTGGGATAACGTACACCATAATTTGACGTACACAATGCTTGATTGACGGTTTCGTGAAGGGACCGTTTACACCCTGTGTATTTTTTTGGATGTATGTTCAGCGATATCTTCACCTTTGGATGTTTATTGTTTACACAACATCATAAACATAAATAACATCCAGGACGTAACCAGTTATTTCTTCTCTCTCATAAACAATCTCTTTCTACCCCAAACCGGAAGCATAGACAATACATAATTATTTTACTTTTCCTTCCGGCTTGGAATTGTGGCTTTTCGCCACATCACCCCCCTACGGAGAGAATAAGGTTATCCGTAAAACAATATACAAACAAACCATAAGATTAAAAAATAAAAACTTTGCTAAAATGGGGGAGCCAGAAACAACCTAAAGAGAGAAATATTAATTAATAAAAATCAAACTTAAACATCAACCGGAGCTTTAAAATGAGACTCAGGCCTTGCAGTACTAACTGGATCAGGAATATTGGATCCAAGGTCAGTTGCAGCAGCTGGTCTGGAGGGTGATTCAGACGCGGCAGGAAGAGCAGGTGCTGAAGCTGGGGCTCAAAATGTCGATGAGGGGGTTTCGTCCAAAACGTACGCCGGTTTGACGCGATCTAGGCTCACCTGTACATGCTTTTCATTAATAGAGATATAGTAATCGTTTTATCATGACGTGCGACCACCTTATGTGGTCCGGAGTATGGTGGTCTAAGCGAGGGCCTGACGGAGTCGTCTCGTAAGAAAACGTGCAACGTTGAATCAAGGTCCTTGAACACAAAGGTCGACCGTTGCCCATGACGCGATGGTGGAGTAGGTCTCAATCGAGCCATATGACTTCGAAGTTGTGTGGCGAAGTTGGGGTCTTCGATGCAAACCGATGGCGAAGATGGAGTCATGAATTTGCCTGGCAAGTACAGGGGTTCCCCGTACACAAGCTCGGCCGAAGAAGCTTGCAGGTCATCTTTGAGGCAGGAGCGCATCCCCAGGAGTACGACGCGCAGGGCTCTGTGCCAAGTGTCTTCGTGACACATCAAAGCAGCTTTTAATTGTCTGTGCATGCGCTCCACCAGACCAGTCGCACACGGATGGTAACTGGTAGAGCGCACGCGTTTAATGCCACAGTGCTGCAGGAGACTCCGAAACAAAACCGACTCAAATTGACGTCCTTGGTTAGCAGAGAGGGTACGCCAAAGCGAGAAATCCATTCCCTAAAAAACGTTTCAGCGAATACTTCCGCCGTGTTGGTGATCATCGGCCAGGCCTCCGGCCAGCGAGTAAATCTGTCGACAGCCGTCAGACAGTATTGAAAACCTCGGCTGTGTGGAAGCGGACCGATGATATCGATGTGGACGTGGCGGAAACGCTTGGTCGGCGTGGGGAGATTTCCACGGGGCGTTACTGTGTGCCTGGAGATTTTGCTGTGCTGGCACATCAAGCAGGATCTGGCCCAGTTTCGGCAATCTTTGTTCATACCAGGCCACACAAATCGCTCAGACACCAGGCGCACAGATGCTCGCGCACCAGGGTGACTAAGGTTGTGCAGTTTGTCAAAGTATATACGACGAAAAGATGGCGTCAGGTACGGTCTTGATCTTCCCGTGGCTGTGTCGCATATAATAGATATGTTCGTCCCCGGAACAGTAACTTTCTCCAGTTTTAAAGACGAATTAGACTGCATCTTGTCAAGCTCTTCGTCGGTCGCCTGTTCTTCGGCGAGGGCGGCGAAATTGTCTTCGAGACTAAGAGCTTCGACTCGAGACAAGGTGTCTGCGACTACATTGTCCTTCCCGCTGACATGGACTAAGTCCGTGGTAAATCGAGAGATGAAGGACAAGTGGTTCAGTTGGCCCGGGGGCAACTTTTCTCGCCTTTGTGAGAAAGCGAAGATCAGAGGCTTGTGATCCGTGTAAATCGTTGCGTGTTGAGCCTCTAACACGTGGCGGAAATGCTGTACAGCGTCGTAAATAGCGAGTAACTCCCGGTAGTAAGCTGGCCAAGTGGAATGCTTCGGTGTCAGCTTCTTGCTGAAGAAAGCAAGCGGTTGCCAATGGCCTTTGATGTTTTGTTGCAGGCAAGCTCCGATGTGACTGGACGATGCATCAGTGAAGAGCCCCAATAGAGCATCAGCAATGGGATGGGCTAGGAGCGTAGCAGTGGAAAGGTGTTCCTTGCAGCTGCTGAACGCAAGCTCCAGCTCTGGCGTCCAGGGCATGGGTTTGGGGCCTTTCAGCTTGGTGGCAGCCAAAGCATTAATAAGCGGTGTTTGAAGTCTTGCTGCATTTGGGAGGAATTGGCGGTAGAAGTTTAACATGCCTAGGAATCTGCGAAGACCTTCGACCGTTTTAGGCAGAGGAAAATTCTTTAAGGCTTCGATTCTCTCCAGGGGTGGGCTGGAACCGTCTTTGTTGATCCGGTAGCCGAGAAAAGTCACCTCTTGAGCAGCAAGCACGCATTTTGATGGGTTTACGACGACGCCGTACTCTTGCAGCCTCCGGAACAGGACACGCAGGTGTTCGGCGTGTTCAACCGGAGTGCGGGAGTACACCAATATGTCATCGATGTACGGGTAGCAGAAGTCGAGCCCCCTCAAGACTTCGTCCATAAACGCTGGAAAGACTGTCCGGCGTCAAATAGCCCGAAAGGTGTCGTGATGGCAGTCTTGCAAATATCGTCGTCGTTGACCGGGATCTGCTGGTAATCCTTCACCAGATCGATGGTGCTGAAGATAGTAGCACCAGCCAGGTTATGTGCGAAGTTAGCTATGTGGCGGACGGGGTAGCGGTCAGGAACTGTTCGTGCGTTTAACGCTCGATAGTCCCCACACGGACGCCATCCGTGTTCTCCCTTACGAGCCAGGTGCAGCGGTGATGCCCAGGGACTGCTGGAGGGTCGACATGTTCCACAGCTGATCATTTCCTCGAACTCTTTCTTTGCAATCTGGAGTTTCTGCGGTGCGAGTCTGCGTGGGCGGCACGCAACTGGTGGACCATCAGTAGTAATGATGTAGTGCAGTGTCGCATGTTTCACGACGCGTAGCAGCCCAGGTGGTTGCGTTATGTCAGGAAACTCCAGCAGCAGGTTGGCGAAAGGAGACTCTGCCACTACCGTCTTGACGCTAGTTTGATTGCTCTTGCCAAATATTGCAGCAATAAAAAGTTTGGTGCGGCCATCTAGCAGTCGCTGGTGGCGGCAGTTAGGCATCAGGTGGTATTCAGCCAAAAAATCGGAGCCAATGATGGGCGTACCAACGTCTGCAATGATAAAATTCCATTTAAATTCCCTGCGAAGTCCGCAATTTAGGCGCAAAAGAATGGTACCATAGGTCTTGATAGAGCTCCCATTTGCGCCGCGGACATCAAACGTGGTGGGTGTGTACCGTCCTTTGAGCAGGTGACGTGGGAAACAGCTAATGTCTGAGCTAGTGTCAATGAGGTAGTTAAGACCAGACTCATAATCTGTCACAAACAGCCGGCGGCCGGGGTTTAAGCAATCAGATGCCGCCTCTACTGACTGCTGGGCAGGTTTCCCTTTTGCTGAGGTTTCCACGAGCAGGGTGTAATGCATTTGGTGGCCTTCTCCCGAAAACGTTTGTGGTACCAACACATTTGGTCACCAGTTTTGCTTGATGACCGTGAAGTGGACTTGGAGCGAGTGGTGGAGCGATAGCGGTCAGAACTAAGGCTTCGACTTTCCTTGATAACTCATCAAGGCGGTCCATAATGCGAGCCAACTCGGGTGAAAATGATGAGCTGGCGGCGTGGACAGCTGTTGAAGGAGGGCTGGTCTCCGCAATAGCGTCAGCAATCTCGGCCACCTTGTCCAGTTTTAGATCTTTTTGGGCAATGGATTAGTTATTGCATCCCCTACTTCAGCTGCTGTTTTTGTGTCTAACATAGACAGAACATAGCCAAATTTGGTGGAGTCTTGTTTTATGCCAGAGATATCAAACTGGGCCTCGGCCTGTGCAAACCTCAGCTTTGGCTTGTCTGCCCAGAACAAGGGAAGCTTAACTTTCACCTCAATCACCTGAGCACTTGAAGGTGTGAGGCTTGCTACCTGCGCCTGAAGCTGCCTTAGCTGTGACAAAAGCTCTTCATCAGCCATGGTCAATATTGCAATAGCACAAGGAATTATTTAATATTTTTTTAATTTAAATTTATTTGTGGCACCCCCAAGTTAGTCCGAACAATTAGACCACACACCGGAAAAAATTGTAAACAAGGAAAAAAAAAACAAAAATTACACATCCAGCAAATTACAAACAAACAAGTGCCTTCAAGAACAAGAAGAAGGCTGCCTTCGTGCAACTAAATGAAAGATATAACATTTTATTGTAAGTTGTGTACAGTAGTAGATACTTCTAAAATCAAGTTATACGTAAAGCTATTATTTTCCAATTACAATTTTATGAAGATGGTCTTAAAAATATTAACAAGTTTTCTGTGCAGTAGTAAATCGTTTGCAGGGTAAATATTTCATCACTGGATCATTCTTTCTAAAGAAATGTTCAAAAACTTACAGTTTCCCATGTAAACATTAACATGTCCTACGAACAGAAAACTTCACTGAAGTGGAAACATCGAATATTGTAGGTGTTGGCGCGCATGTCCCGGAACTCTGCTTTTCGTGTCGTTGCATTTGCAATACGCGCGAATCCGGTGAAAATAAAATGGCGGTGCGGCAGTACGAAAATTTTACATGAAATGATGGAATGTCACTTATCACATTGCACTAAGTATCCCATTCTGCTGTTATTTCACTAGAATTTGAAGGGGAGAGTAGCTAAATGCGAACGGGACGGGGGCGGACGCAATTCCTCTGGAAATGAATGCCGGCCGGCTCACAAATCGTTCCCGTACGGAGCGAGTCTTCCGCTGCTGCGGGAACAGGTCGGAGGCGCGTAAGAAGGCGCCCGATGTCCAAAGCTTACTCCAAGTACAACGGAGACGGTGTCACCAATTTGAGGGGATCGGTTGTAGTGCGGATAGGTGACATTAAACACTTGATCTTTGCCTTGAAAAGGTGTATTTACACGAAACACATGTTCACGTTTCTAAACATAAGATTTGTCGAAGTCTTACACCAAATATTAAGATACATCAGATGGACAATTCAAATGCACCACCGGGTCCACAGGACGTAACCAGTTATTTCTTCTCTCTCATAAACAATCTCTTTCTACCCCAAACCGGAAGCATAGACAATACATAATTATTTTACTTTTCCTTCCGGCTTGGAATTGTGGCTTTTCGCCTCACATGTATGGTTAACGGTTCACTAATGTTTCACCAAAACTCCTTTGACAATTTTTAACCGACTTAAAAAAAACCAGCCAAGTGCGTGTCGGGCCACGCGCAGTGTAGGGTTCCGTAGTAGCCCGTTATATTTTCGATTTTGTTTTTCAATGCAAGTCTACCCGTTATAAACAAGCAACAACTTCATCTTAGTCACTTTATAGGATCCTAGCGGTCGTCACACGGTTTCACCCGCGTAGTTCCCGTTCCCGTGAGAGTACGGGGATAAAATATAGCCTATGTTACTCAGTAAAGACGTGGCTTTCTAATAGTGAAGAAGAATTTTTGAAATCGTCGCAGTAGTTTTTGAGTTTATTCATTACAAACATACTCACAAAAATACAAATCTTTACTCTTTATAATATTAGTGTAGATGTAGATAATCTAAGGATTTTGCATTTGGTACAAAATTATCCAACACCCTAGTTCAACGACTATTACTGCTAAACTGATGAAGATATCTTAACCGCTATAGTTTTCCTTCGACGTTTATGAAATGCACTATCATCATGGATTTTTATAAAATGCCAGCAGTTTAGCTTTTAGAGGCCCCCCTCTAAAAGCTAAACTGCTGGGGGGGGGACGCACTGGAATAAATATTTGTACTTTCAAGTTAAATATTTCGTAAATGGAGCATTCAATCGAAAAATAGGATTAGCAACCCCTAAATCATTTTAAAAGATCTATTTAATGATACCCCACACAATGGGATAGACCACGAAAAAAATATTCATCATTACTTCACATTAGATATGAGCGCCGATGGCCAATTTCGCGGCGGCGGCGGCGTCGCGGCGGCGCGGCATGGCCGGCCGTGGGCCTTAGATTTTTTTTTATCAAGGAGAGATTTCTTAAAAATAACAAATAAAACCATATTGTTGTTACAAAAAAAAGTTTACAGTCTTCTAAATAATAATTGGGGATTACGTTTAAGTACTGAAAAATAATTATTTCAGCATTTTGAGTTCAAGTGAAACTGAGTTTTTTTTTTATTAGAGCACTATCTATCTATTCTATATCATAAAAACTATAAAAAAAAACAGAAAATATAAGTATTTAAAGTAGTATCACATATTTTGTTTGTTGTTAACACCACACAACAATACACGTTTACTCGGTAAAATATTCGACTCGACCGCGTTAGCGACGAGTGTGGCCGGTGGCGAAGCGACTAGGCTAACTAATCACGGAGACGCGGCGCGTCGCGCGGTGCGTTGTGCGGCGCGGCTCGCTTTCAATTCAAACATAATAATAATATGACGATTGTCGATGTTTGAGAGCGTTTACGGAGAAGCGAATTTACGCGCGTTTGCTGAAATGCAGCGTTGCCCGCCGCGGCTTCACACGCGCAAATACAAATTATCGCAGATGACACCGCCTCTTCGTAAACGGAAAAACGCGCAACGCGCCGCATGACGCGCCGCACAACGCGCCGCACAACGCGCCGCGTCTCCGTAAATGAGCACTTATGCGTTTGGGCCGCGCGTGCGAGCGAGAAAGCAAGTTGCGACTCGTCGCGACGGCGTGCCGCACGCTGCACTCGGCGGCGGCGCGCCGTCATGAACTCACGGCGGCGGCGGCGCGCCGGCGCGGCGCTCATATCTACTTCACATATAATAACCGAATAAAAAAATCAAAATTTTATTTTACCGTTTTGTCGGCGTAATTGATATACACACCCCTACAACAAATTACAGCTTACAGCTTTCTATTACAAACCGTCTCATAGCAAAACCGAGGAAGAGAAATCTAGGGAAATCTCCAAATTTTATAGGCACACATAGGCATTATGCCTGGTAATCATCATTGTGTGTATGTTCAACGATATCTTCGCCTGTATGCTCTAAGGGGGACGCAGATGTTACCTACGATGTGTGTTACCTACGTAAGTCAGCGGCGGCGGCGCGGGCAGCGGCGCGGGCAGCGGCGCGGTGCCGCTGTATTGTTCACGAAGTCAGCGGGCAGATCGCGCGGCGCTAAAGCGGCGTAGTGTTATGTTACGAGAAATTAATATATTTATTCGCGAACGAAATGTCTAAACAGCGACGACAACATCTTTTTGATACAAATTCCTTCACAATACATGAAACTTTATTTCATTTATTGTGGGCAAAAGAAGATGTAAATTCCTACGTAAATGCAGACGCGCGGGCACAGCTCCTTCGCCGCTCGCCGCTCGCACGTTCCCCGCGCCGCCGCGCCGCTGACTTCGAGAACAGTTCCATATATATGGCAAGACCCGCTGGCAAGTAGCTAAAACTACTTTTTAGTGCTAGACCTCGGGAAAGCCAAAAGGAAGGCATATGGTTTGACCAGTCTATAGTGCCTGCCTATGTTTGTTTGTGACATTATTTAGTTTTATCGTAACCGGATAGCCGAATACCTACCGATTTTATTTTTATTAATGTTATAGAGCTTCAGGCAGCTGGTCGGCCGGCTAGCCAGGCTGATACCATCGGAGGGCGAGAAGATTCTCTTCGTAGAAGCCGAAGAGCTGGGAGGTCCGCCAGGTTTGGTTCCTGCAATGTTCCGCCTCAATCGCCGAGCAGGCCGTGCCGGGCCGATGATTGTACCAGAAAGAGTAAGTATTTAACATATTTAAACTGTCAGTAAATAGACAGAATATACTTCATTGTAGATAGGTACTGTACTGCTATTGTTAACCTTTCTCTTGTGAATAAGTAGGTACCCACTTATTGTCAGGCGTACGCTGTCTTATCACACGTTAGATTGAACTCTCAGAACTCTGTAATATGATTACATTGTTAAAACCAAATGTTTATAAAAGAGTCACTATGGAGTTTCTTCGCGGTTCTTCTCCATAAGTAACTACCGAACGTTCCGCCGATTTTTGTGACGTTTCGTAAGTGCCCATGCCAGGTTAATGTGAAATTAAATATTTTGAATTTGAATGAAGCTCTTATCGCTTAGGTAGTAGTTAGAATTAAATAGTGGTCCTTTTTAAGATTTCGCAGCCAAATGGCAAAACCGAAACCTTTCGGCCCTTCGCACACGCAAATCAACGATACTAATCTAGGTAATATTACCCTCTTATCTAAGACAACCGTACCTACGTACAAGTATGAATTCGAGATAATAGGTACTGTGAAAAGTTTTTATCTTTGTTCAGAGTCGGATTTTTAGAAAATCTTCATATTGAATCAATTTAATCGGAAGTAGCGATCGTTTGTTTGAAATATAAATATTGCACAAAGATAAACTTTATCAGAAAACTAAGAAATTTCCTGATCATTTAATAATTCTAAACACCTATAAAAGATACAGGAATTTCTCCAACAATCTCTTAGAGAAGCTTAAAAATAATTACGATAAAAATGAATTAAATAAAGCAGGCAATAATACCGAGCAAATTTGGAAGCTTATTAAAAATATTTGTGCCGGACGGGCGTGATCGCTGGGCGCGAGGATGTATGCGTGTACCTAACGGACTATGTGCCTATGTATACTGCACTGTGCGCACGTGTTCTTCGCTCCTAGACGGCGCTGACGTCCTACTAGGTTGACGTCCTGTAGGTTCAGGCTACCTCAGACATTGTTACTTGGGAAAGGGGGTTACTGGGAATAATAACACTGATAAACTTTCATAACTGTTCAGGAAGCGATTCGGAATTTCAGGACTTACTCCGCACTACTTTTTACTGTTTGTTCACTGTTATAGAGGCATATTTGCCGTACTGATGACTACGATTCTATCTGAGTTTTGGGTCTCTATTGTACGCCGGGACTATACTGTAACGAGAGCCATGAATCGCTTCCTGATTTTGGAAATTTTTATTAAATTATTCCTCTATAATTTTTTACAATTTTAACAAAATATATAACTTTGTGCTTATATCTGATTATATTCAAGATAACACAAGTTATTAGGTACAGTTACCTATCTACTGGTACAAAAATAAAATTATCTTTATTGTCTGTAATCAAATAAAACTAGAAACTATACAATATTTCTAATTTTGGCTGATTGAAGGATCTTTTCAGCTGAGTTTTCATGAAAACCGTCATTGAGACCGTAAGCATATAATTGTCATATACTAGGAAAGTATATGACCTATCGAGTTTTACTGTTTCTGGTTACGAGTCTATGGTTTTCAGCCTGTAATGATCCTTCAACTGTCAGTCTGTTAGACGAAATTTACACGTTAAAATGAAGATGGACGCGTTAGACTGTCACATTCTCTGCAAGTGGTTTTCCTGAAGGGTCTAAGTTGTTCTAAACAAAAATACTATATCCAGGCCTAGGTCGCAACCTAGGCTACCTGGATTACATTAAATTATGACTTTAAAGCTCCACTTGCGAGTACATGTGAGTCTAGCGCGTACGTAAATGACTGTTTTGCTTATTCTAATGCACTGTTTCACTCATTTACTTGTCACTGTTATTGCCCATATCACTGACTATATGTTTATGGTAAAAACACTATGTACTATCTCAACGAACGAAATCTTACCACCAATACGGCTCTTTTTGTTTGCAGCATCCGGCCGCTATTGAAGCGCTAAACTTTCTCTTCCTTGTCCTTTTTTTTTTGTTTTTATTCCTATTAGTCAAAAAAAGGACCAAACGATAGAATAGAATTTTTGTAAAACAAAGGATAACGTAAAAAAGGGTCGCATATTTTTCGGCGTTTTACTGCTATTGGTCCGTACACTCTTTGTGCGGACCAATAGAAGTCCTTCTTCTTCTTCGTGTCGATGATTCGTTGAGGGTGGTAAACAGATGTGGACATCGTGTGCACGGGATTTTATTTTGAACATGAGCAGATTTCGTTCGTTGTCATAGTACACTTGGATTTGGTGACGTTCGTCGCGAACAATATTACATAAATTACTAAACAACGTGAATCAAATTCGAGGTTACTGCTAACCAATCTTTTACCCCTCTTATCAGCTAACAAAGTAAATAATAATAATAATAAAAAATAATAAATTTTTTATTCAAAAAATAAAAGGTAAATGTTTACAGTTTTTCTTAAATCTATGTCAAGTTCACCCATGCTTTGAGCCTGAACTAGGTAATCCTGTGTTTCAGGCGATTTGAGGTAACATTAATTGATTAAATAATCATATGTCTTATTAATAATATTGGTAACAATGTAAAAGGTATATACATTTTTTACTATTTTAACTTAGCAAACTAATTAAAAAAAAAAAAAACAATAATGTGGACAATATTTACTTTAGCACAACTAATAACTTCTCTGTATCTTCATAGGACATAGTTTGAAGAGCTTGCTTAAGGATTTTCTTGCAGTTATTGTGATTTAAGGAGTAGATGCTTCGTTTTTCATTTAGCCTGTTATAGAGTAGCGGTCCGAGGTACATATAAAACTTGGCTGTGAAAGCGTGTTTTGTACGTTTTTGAGGGCAAACTATATCTTTCAGTCTTTTTTTTGTGAATTCAGTGCTGTATGGAAGTGCTGCGTGTTGTTTTAGTACAGTGCTCATAATAAATAACTGTCGAACTGTTAGTACTTCACAAGATTTATACAGGAGGTTAGTGGGGAAAAGGAAAGGGCGGCAAGTAGCCAGCTTGAGAATAGCTCTTTGAGCTCTTTCAATGGGCAATAACAGAGTTTTTCTCGCCCCACCCCATGAAGTAATGCAGTAAGTCAGAATTGACTGACAAAGAGCAAAATATACTTGCCTAAGTATTTTTGGATCTGTAATAAATCGTATTTTTTTTTAATACGAATATCAGCTTACGAATTCTATTATTTAGAGCTTCCATATGTTGTTTGAAGGAAAGGGCTTCATCTATTATAATACCCAGGTATTTTATTTTATCAGTCTTCTTAATATTGGGACACTTACACTGGCTATCTGCAGGGACTGGGCAACAATGAGCGTGCAACGTTGAGGGGATATTGGCTATATGCTTGCGCATCGAAAACTTAATGTAATTTGTTTTCTCTGCATTTAGAGTTAGTGAGTTATTTTGAAGCCATTTATTTACAATATTAAATCCGTGTTGCGCAAGCTTGTAGACTTCATTTTCTGAGTCAGCCGAAAAAGTAAAGCAGTGTCGTCAGCGTAGGTAATGATAGTACCATGCTCTAGCTTTAGATTGCAAAGGTCATTTATGTAGATCAAAAAAAGGGTGGGTCCTAGAATACTTCATTGGGGAACACCAAAAAGTGTGGTTTTTTTAACAGCGCTGAGAACATCGCCAATCTTTACGCACTGGGAACGATCTTCTAAATAAGATTTAAAGATTACTTAAGAAAATTATAAACAGCAGACTAGTTAGCTTCCTGGAAAAAAACAACATCTTGTCACCAACCAAAGCCAGAGCCTAATTATCTACAGCCGATGCGGTGCATAGGCTTACCGATTATGTCTCAGAAGAGCTGGGCAAGGGGAACCAGGTCATGGGAGTCTTCCTTAATTTAGCGAAAGCCTTTGACACTGTCTCTGTTTCTGAGCTTCTAAGAAAATTAGAGTCAATAGGAATATGGGGCACGCCGCTAACATTACTTACTGTGACTACTTAAACGACTGATACCAATGTGTTAGAGTTGACAAATTTACGAGCGATAAGCAGAAAAGTACTGGATTTGGTGTTCCCCTGGGGAGTATATTGGGCCCTACCCTTTTCCTAGTTTGTATTAACGACTTGTGTAAGCTAAATATCAAGCACGGCAAAATCATATCATATATGCTGACGACACGGCGCTTATATTTTCTGCTGAAAACAGTGGCTAACTGTTTGAAAACGCTCAACTTGGCATTAATCCTGTGACAAATTGGCTTCAAAGCAATTTACTAACACTAAATGCTGACAAGTCAAAATACATTTACTTCTCCATGCGAAAGCCTCAACATAACACTGATAACTTTCATGGATATGCTCATCAATGTGTTAATCGGTCAGTCAACATATGCAATAATTGTCCTTCTACCCTCAAAACCAATAATATTACATCCTTAGGGGTTATAATAGACGACACACTCTTTTAGGTATCATATTGAAAGTCTGGTTAAAAGAGTCAGCAAATAAATATATGTATTTAATAAACTTTTGCAGATTCTAAGTTAATCACACAAGTTTATTTCGCCATAAATGCCAATCTATAATTAATTACTGTTTCATTTCATAGGGTGGCGCATCAAAAACTATCCTACTTCTCCTTAAAAGTGCGCAAGTTCCATCCCTTTTACTTTCCCACAGATCAGCTGTATAAATCCTGCAACTTGCTGACTGTGCGCCAGCTATTTATTATGCACAATAGGTATTAAAACAGCCCACCATGCTCACGTACAATGCTGACAATACTAACAAGAGACGGAATGATATAGTATGATATATAGTCATAATCATAATAATCATTTATTCATTCGCAAATGAACATGGAACATGTAACAAATGTACAAAATAAATTTCTAATGCAACCTCCAAACATGTCTTTGTCGACAGATTCTTTTCATGTTTAGGCCCATTTCTGTACAATAGATTTTAGTATTATGCTAGCAGTAATGTACTATGATTATAATCTAAAAAACCGGCAAAGTGCGAGTCGGACTCGCGCACGAAGGGTTCTGTACGATTATCATTTAAACAACATTAGACAAAACGGCAAAAAAATCACGTTTGTTGTATAGAAGTCCCCCTTAAATATTAATTATATTTTAATTTAACTATTTATTTTAGTGAATATACAACTAAATATTCTGTGACTATTTCGTTGTATATTATACCATCAACGTCATGAAAATCATAACATTAATATCAGCTATACAGATTATAAAATACAGGAAGTTGATAATACTAAGTTTTTAGGAATTATAGTCACTATCTATCTATACATATAATAAAATCGTTGAGACCAAAAAATCTGTTCATTGAAGATTAAAAAAAAAAAACCAGCCAGGGTGACTTGAAATAAGTAACAGAACATATTAAAACCATTTTAAAATTTTTTGTTTGTTTGTTTGTTTGCTTGTTTGTTTGACCGCGCATCACGTAAAAACTACTGAACCGATATTGTTGAAATGTTCACAAAGCTATTTAAATACATTCAGAATAACATATAGGCTATAGAAATTTTGGAATTTTTTGGAAAAAGGGGGTGAAATGGGGGGGTAAAGTTTGTATGAAAAAAAAAATTAGATTGTTCTAGAATCATGAAACTCAGAATAAATACTTATTAATAAAAATAAAGAAATACCTGTTTCAGCATTTTTTTTAAATCTCATCCAGACACGCAAAAAAGAGGGTTTTGTGTTTAAAATTAATAAACTTCAAACACCTATACAAACAAATCCAATGAAGTGTATCCTTTTAAAGTTGCTACTTAAATTTCGTATCTAATACAGGTAAATATAATATCTCAATTTTCTTGAAATTTGATTTTTGACGTGAATACGCACAAAATAGCAGAACTCAAGAAAATCAGCTTTCTTCGGTATAAGTCGTTGGTACAAAATGGTTGTGCGCGCATCACGTCAAAATTACTGCATAGGCTTGCGCATCACGTCAAAATTACTGCATAGGCTTCTTTAATATTTAGACTACATATTATCACGCTACTTCCTTAAGGGGGTAGGCAATTTTGCATTATTTCCGTATACTTCAATTGTTTGACGTTTCAGTCATGACGTAAGTACATGAGAACGGCTATTTGTGGCTTATGTCAATGAAGTAAATAGCCTCCGCTACCGCTCTGTAAACTACGGGGTTGCAGGTTCAAACCCTCCAACATTATTTTCACTTTTTGTGATTTGTTTAATTTTTTTTTTGATGCTGTGAGATTTCCTATATTTTATTTTGTATTTAAATTGTGTGCATTTCTATATTTCTTATTTTTTTTTCGTAAAATATTTTTCCAAAAAGTAATAGAGTAGTACTTGTCGGAGAAGAATACAATCATGCTACCACCAAATAAATTGGGATAAGGGCAGGAGTCTGATGATGAGGATGATTTCTCCAAAAAGTAGTATAGCGAACATCAGAAGCCTGATAAATCCACGTGTTCCTGCCGTGCAAGAACTGTGCTATTCTATTCGCAATAATCAATAATCCATACGCAGTTTACGTAGATTATATCTACAGCTAAATTGTTATTGGCCTCATATCGTGTTTTCGGGCGGGAGGAGACGCCCGGGTTCTTCCATTGTGAGGATCGACCGGAGGACACGGTGGAGCACACTGTGGAGGTGTGCCCCACTTGGGCGGAGCACCGCCGTGTCCTCGAAGCGGCGATCGGCGGCGGCGACCTCTCTCTCCCGGCACTGGTTCAATACATGGTCCGGAGCGAGACGGAATGGGACGCCGTCACCTCCTTCTGCGAAGCAGTCATGTTAGCGAAGGAGGTGGCGGAACGTGAGAGGGAGAGATCCTTACGTCCCGGCCACCGCGGGAGACGCCCCGGGCGTCGGGAGCCACGTGGTGGCCCCCGGCCACCGTAGGCGCGGGCCTGTGGACGGGGAGCTATGGGCTAGCTCGCCGTCCGTCCGTCTCATGACGACAGGCCGTGTCGACGGCGCGTTCGTGTTCTACGCGCGCCTCAAAGAGAGTCAGCAAAAAAGAAGGGGTCCGCAAGGGCCGATGCCTGCCGGGGCTGCGGGACTATTCGAAAGAGATACCGTGGCCCCGGAACACAAAGGGCGATGAAGGAACATGGATGGGTTTTAGTCAGTAAAAGTCTGACACTTCCTCCTGCTCCGGGAGGAGTCATTTGATGATTTCCCATCCGAAAAAAAAATAAGCTATATCGTGTTTGGGCTCAATTCATGCACCTTGATAAGAACTTTCGACCTAGCTGGAGTATGACTGTCATCGAGTGTCTAAGGATGAAAACCTAAGGCTGTCGAGGGAAGCCCCAAATTGTAAAAACATAGCATATTTTAACGATGATTGCATATATTTCCGAGAAATTAAATTGTTACCTACTTGAATCTATACTTATTATAAAGGAGAAAAGTTTGTTTGTTTGGTTGGTTGAACGCGCTAATTTTAGGAACTACTGATTCCAGTTAAAAACATATTTTAGTGTAGCCATTAGCTACACTAAAAGATGTTTTATAACATTTAGCCGTATAGCCTTCCTCGAAAAATGGGCTATCCAGCCCATTTATCGAGGAAGGCTATACGTTATATAACATCACGATACAATCAATAGGAGTGGAGCATCAATGAAAATTGTTGCAAATACAGCGAAAAATTATTGCTTTTGAGAGCTTCCGTTCCGTGCGCTGCGTAAACGGTTAAAGTTACTCAACAATCATACATGTATGACGGGATTGTTCCTCTTAAAAAGTCCGCTAAAGCTTATTATCTGCATTTTTTTTAGGTTGACTCACACTCTCTCTAAGCCTCTCTCTCTCTTACGTAACGCAGACGAAGTTGCGCGGGTCAGCTAGTTGATAATAAAATGACATGGAACACTCAAACTGACATAATAATAATATGTAAACGATTAAGCAAAGCTGCATAATTATGCATAATTCCAAAAAGGTTAATATTGAGACATTGCTAACAGCATGTTGTGTGTTGAGGGTCAGGATTTCTTCAATTAATTATCCTTGAAGGTTTGATGCGTTTATTATATCAATTTACAATTTTTATGTTTCGAATTATGAGTAAGTAGATACCAGTTTTTTTATGGTGAACTACCATAAGCTGACTACTTTTTCTTTTTGTTGAAAAATGAACGGAAGACCCGAGGAAACGACGAATGGTTCTTCAGTATTTCGACGACAACCAATCAGCGTGCGCCGCTTCGTTCATTCCTCTAGTGCCGAGCCTCCGTTACTCGACGCTAGAGGGTGTCACGTGACGCGGCGCGTCACAAATAGATGGCGTTAACACAGCATATCATGGACTTGTAGCTTCCTTTTTACGGTACGGTATTATTTTCTGGGGTCAGTCCGCTAATAGGGAGGTTGTATTTAGGATGCAGAAACGCTGTGTGAGGTCTATGTGCGGTTTAAAAACGACAGATAGCTGTATTCCACATTTCAAAAAACTAAAAATATTGACACTGCCAGCAATGTAGGTACGTATTGGAAACTGCATTATTTGTGAAAAAAATACCTGCATTTATTTGTTAGTTTACCTGAAGTATGAAGAAGAAATCCGCTGCGTATTCAATATATAAATACACTTAATAATGTTAAATGTAAAATATCCTTAGTGCGTAAAACCTTCTTCGGCAACGCTCCAAAAATATGCCATAAACAAAATTAAAAGAGGCACTTAATAAATTGCTTATTGGGCATTGGCTAAATGCACAAAAGGTGCGAAGCCTGAAAGGGAAAGAAAAAAAAAATTGCTTATTGACAAATGTTACTACAGTATGTTGGTTATTCCGTGAACTACTCAATAAAATTATAAACATATTAAACTCCAAAATATATGGTGCATCCGCACAGGAAAACGATCAGAAGTAAAAGACAACTGTACAAGTGTGACATCTGTCTAGAAGACTTATTATATACAACCAGGGTTTATACTGGGACATAATACGAACTCCATGATGTCTATTAGGCACATGCCAACATCGTTGTTGCAATTAAGTTATAACCAAGTTCCAACACTGGCCCTTGAACCAATATAAACTTATGTAAAACACATTACACACATTGAACACAATAAATTATCTAAGCATAGACACATCCGCAGTCTAAAAATAATAAAACATTACAACAGCAAAAACATAGCAAAAGTATAAATTTATCAAAGTATCCGTCACATATAAACAGTAAATATTCTAAACTATGTGATACGGATCTAAAACAAATTATACTTCTGCAAGTATACCTTACCTACTGCTTAGAACCAATAAGTCATTTATTTAACAATAGAAATAAACGACATACAAACTTATCGTGTTTTTCCCTTTGCCCATTTCATCGGTAGATAGGTATTTTATAACGACTGTACCTTCCTCCACGATTTCCCTAATGAAATGATGTTTTACGTCAATGTGTTTCGTTCTGGCATGATACATAGAATTAGTGCATAACTTCAGTGCAGACTGATTATCATAAAACAACGTAATCCTATAGTGTACCCCGTAAATTTCGAACACAAACTTGCGTAGAAAAAGAGCTATATTATAGAGATATATTCGGCCTCTGTGCTTGAAAGAGCCACCGTTCTTTGTTTTCTACTCCCCCAAGAGATGGTAGAATTTACAATTTTGAACACATAACCGGTATAAGATCGGCGATCGACCTCATTTGACACAAAATCAGCGTCAGCATATGCGACGATATCCAACCCTGACTTCTGAAAAGTTAAATAATGATCAGGCGTACCTTTCAAATAGCGAAAAACGCGTTTTGCCGCCTTCCAGTGAGTCTCGTCGTACGCGTCGTTGAACTGGCTAAGCAAGCTGACATCGTGCGCAATATCCGGCCGCATACATACCGCTATACATCAGACATCCTATCCGACCTCTGTAGTCGTGCGTACATTCCTTTTTCGTAGATTTCACGAGCTTCAGACCTGTCTCCATAGGTGTTCGCGCAGGTTTGCAATCTGACATGTGAAATCGTTCTAGCACCTTCTTAATATAGCTTGACTGGTCTAGAGTTATTTCCTTGTTCTGTCTGCAAAGCCTCATTCCAAGAATGTGATGTGCTGGCCCTAAATCTTTGATTTCGAAGGCCTTCTTTAATTCTTCTTTGATTTTTGCCGTATCTCGGCAACCAGCTGAAGAAAATAGCATTATGTCATCAACATAGAGCGCGATTATAATTATAGATTTCCCGCTCGACTTGACATAAACACAAGGTTCGGAAGATAACGTTTGAATTTCATTTTGCTCGTCAAAACGCCATTTATTTTCTCATACCAAGACTTCGAAGCTTGCTTCAGTCCGTATATGGCCTTATTCAACTAGTAAACTTTATCTTCTTGGCCTTTAATTTTGTAGCCCTCTGGCTGCTCCATAAAAACGGTTTCTTTTAATTCTCCATTCAAAAACGCCGTTTTTACATCCAGATGCTCGACATTCATGTTATGTTCCGTTGCTAAAGCTAGTAGCGTACGTATGGTAGAATATCGTACTACAGGAGAGAACGTTTCTTCGTAATCAATACCGTATTTCTGGGTAAAACTTTTTGCAATTAGGCGCGCTTTGTACCTCAATATTTTCCCGTCGAGGCCAAGCTTTCTTTTAAAGATCCACTTGCATTTGACAGGCCGTTGCTTCGTATCGCGTTCAGTCAGAGTCCAACACTTATTATCGATGAAGGATTTATACTCTTCCGCCATCGCGGCTTTCCATTTACTTGCTGTCTTACTGTCTGAGGGTCGCCCGTGTCACTGCAAACAGTGCGTGCTACTAGCTGACTCAAACTCACTAGATTCGTCCGTGGAGTTCTCGTAGTCTTCCATTGTGGAATCTCCTGGGACATACGTCTCATCCGCAGGGTCATCTGGGGTTTCACTACTGCTCTCAGAATCATCTATCGTAATGGCGCTGTTATCTTGATAGTTTTCGTTAGATATTTCTGCGGGCTCTTGGGGTAAATCGGGTAACGCGGGTTGCACTGGAACATTATTGGCGACAGTTACATTGTTCGGAAACAGACCAATCTGAGTGTAACGTGAACTGTCATCCTTATCCGATGAAGTGTCATTCCAAAAAGCATGTTCTAGAAAAGTGACATTTCTTGCTTTTATGACATTCTTTGGGCTTGCTGGATCTATCAATCTGTAACTCTTTGACTCGTCACAGTATCCGACAAAAATAAATTTCTTACTTTTGGGATTCAATTTGTCCCGTTTGTGCTGTAAGGCATAAGCTTGACAACCAAAAATGCGTAGGTAACTTAGATTCTCCTTTTTACCTGACCATTTTTCTTCCGGTGTAATGCCCATCACAGCCTTACTTGGAGAGCGATTCTTCAGGTAGACGGCGGTGTTAACTGCTTCTGCCCAGAATTCCTTTTTCAAGCCTGCTTCCTGGAGCATGAACCTAGCTTTCTCCGTAACGCTTCTGATCGCGCGTTCCGCGACTCCGTTCTGAGCTGATGACCTTGGAACCGTGGTCTGATGTCGAATCCCATGCTTCTTCAGGAACTTTTGAAAATTAGAATTGACATATTTACCACCATTGTCAGTACGAAGAACTTTTATTTTCTTATCGGTTTGGTTTTCTACGAGAGCTTTGAATTCTTTAAACAGCTCGAAAACCTCATCCTTCCTCCTAAGAAAATAAACGAATGTTTTTCGTGACAGGTCGTCAATGAACAAAAGAAAATATCTTTTCCCACCTAGGGACGGGCACGGTAGTGGTCCCATGACGTCACTGTGAACTATTCCAAGGATTTCCTTGGCCCTAGTTTCAGATTTCTTTGGAAATGGCAACTTAGTCTGTTTACCTAAGATGCAGGAAACACACGACTGAAAGTCATTGTTGTCATAAGAAATAGCTTTGACCATACCTTTTCGCAGTAACTTCATGCTTCGGGTGTTCAGATGCGCTAGACGATGGTGCCAAATTTGTTGCGTTGACTGGGTTCTAGTAGCAGGGGACTGTGGCGCTTGCTTCATGCTCACAGCAACAGGACGACTGTCAACCTTCAGTTGACGTGCCAGCACCGCTTCGCTGTCACCTGTACCTACAGACAAAGACGAACACATGGCCTGCGAGGACGGCTCGCTACACGAAACAGAAACAGTTTCAATGGCATCAAGTTCATAAATACCATCTCTGAGGGTAGCTGTAGCCAAGACCTCCCCATTGTCATAGACTGTACACACACCAGAACGAAACATAATTTCGTAACCTTTCTTATCCATCGCACTAACAGATAACAAATTAGCAGACAATTTAGGGACTAAGTACACATTACTTATCGATCTCACACTATTGTCCTTTAAATTAAATACAGCTTGCGCAGTTCCTTTTCCAGCTGTCGGCAATGCTTCACCATTGGCAATTACGACCTTCTTTGGCTTTTCAGTTGTAAAATCTGATAAAAAGCTGCGATCATTGCAAAAATGCTGCGCCGCACCGCTGTCGACGTACCAAACGTCTCGCTTGACTCCTGCGGCCAACGCTGTGAGATGCGCCTGGCTTTTCCGGCCACTCTTCTTGCCGTCAGAGTTGTCAGGACAATCCTTCTTGATATGCCCACTCTTTTTGCATCTGAAGCACTTAATTGGTTTCGGTGCTTTCCGAGCTGCTAAAGCCGTAGCATCTTCGTTTTTCTCATCGCGTCTTGCATTTTCCATTGTTCTTGCAATTTCGTTTTGACATTTTCGTTTGACAGTGACGTGTTCGAATTTTCTAGAGCCAAAATCAACGGGTCGTAGTCGATGGTCAAACCGCTGAGGAAAATCACGGCCACAAAGTCATCTTCCAAAGCCGCTTCGATGTCGCTCAGTTGTTGCGATGTATCCATGACCTTATTCACGTATGCCTCCATGCTCGCACATTCGCTTAATTTGGTGGCGAACAATGTGCGCAGCAATCCGAGCCGTCGTGACAAGCCTCGGTCCTCGTATGACTTCTGCAGGTTGCTCCACGCTTCGCGAGCCGTCTTTGCATTTCTAATTTGTGGAAATACACAAGACTTCACGCTCAAGGCGATTTTCGCGAGGGCCTTTTCCTGTTTCTTCGCGTCTTCGTTTTTATTTTCAGTTGTGCCCACACCATCCCAAAGATCGTCGTGAATGAGCACCATCCGCATCATAAATTTCCAGGATGGATAATCTTGGATCCCGGATATTTTTTCAATAGAAACATTCCGAATGGCAGTTGCCATCTTTTGTTTTCTTGCGAATAAATTTTGAAATAAATATTATGAAATCACACGCGCACACTTGGAAAATAGTAATTAGAGTAGCGAATTTAAACGCTCTGCTACCATGTTGGTTATTCCGTGAACTACTCAATAAAATACATATTAAACTCCAAAATATATTGTGCATCCGCACAGGAAAACGATCAGAAGTAAAAGACAACTGTACAAGTGTGACATCTGTCTAGAAGACTAAGACTTATTCTATACAACCAGGGTTTATACTGAGACATAATACGAACTCTATGATGTCTATTAGACACATGCCAACATCATTGTTGCAATTAAGTTATAACCAAGTTCCAACACAGTATGAATGAATTCTTGAATGATGGTTCAATATAGACCTTTTATGATAATATTGAGGGCATTACTATTAGAGAAAGATGATTTTCCAGGATAACATATTTATTTTATAACGGCCATCAGGCACCCAAACTCTCTTCACACTTGACAATCAGAACTACACCATAGACTCGTACACATAAACTAGACATAGGCAAAATACAGACTTAACACCCCACCTCGATTAATAGTGAAAAAAAAAATATATAATATATTTATTGAAAAATCAAACACTTTTAATCGCTCACAAATATACACAGTAAAACTTGAAATCAAATTAACATTCCACTTACATTGTCAAAACAAAAAAAAATATATTATATGGTGACACTAATTAATATAGTCACCCTACTACACCCTACATGAAGAATTATCATGAAACATTTTACAGGATAGAAACCCTTTATCTAGCTACTTTCTATAACATGAATACTTAACACCCTCACACATGGTGCTTGTCTAGCCATCTAAAATAATACCTTAGTTTAATATTTACGTTATAGGTACCGTAGTCACCTATTCTTTACAATAAATATTTAACCATTCACATATTTGTCTAAATCTGTCAACTGCTAATGTTTTTGTAAAAATATCAGCTAAATTATTTTCTGTATTAACATATTCAATTCTTAACTCCTTTTTGAATATCAAATCTTTTATAAAATGAAATTTTATGTCGATATGTTTGGTTCTCTTGCCATTCTCAAATGTTTTCGATATTTCAATAGCTCCTTTA
Source organism: Xestia rhomboidea (assembly GCA_963853795.1). Classification (NCBI taxonomy): domain Eukaryota; kingdom Metazoa; phylum Arthropoda; class Insecta; order Lepidoptera; family Noctuidae; genus Xestia; species Xestia rhomboidea. Next base: position 34,966,674 of record OY970756.1, read on the forward strand.
TTGTCCATGTCGAGAACACACTGCACATCTTTGTTTCTATTGAAACTCTTGCTCAGTCCCTTTATATTGATATTATCGCACGCACTCGTGGCTCCAGCGACATACTCCGCCTCTGCTGTGGACAACGCTACGCAGTTTTGTTTTCTTGAAAACCATGCCACAACATGACCATTGTATAAAGTAACAGAACCGCTGATACTTTTTCGATCGACTTGATTACCTGCCCAATCAGAATCAGAGTAGGTTTCAATCACATTTTTCTTGTTGTTCTTGATATAGGTCAATCCACTTGTCTTTGTTTCTTTTAAATATCGTAGCACTCGTTTTGCTTGCGTCCAAAGATTTAAAGTTGGTTCATCTAGGTACTGACTCAGAAATGTTGTACTAAAGACTATATCCGATCTTGATACCGTCGCTAAAAACATTAAACCTCCAATCAACTCTCTATAAGGTACATCAACACACTATCAGTATCTGCTTGAAAACCTTTCGTCATAGGACACTTCGTTCCAAATGCCTCAGTCATATTTAACTTTTCCAACATTTTATCTATTTGTCTTTCCTGTGTTATCTTAAGAGTATTTCCATTTCTCTGTATTTCCATTCCAAGAAACTTATTGACTTCACCAAAATCTTTTGCATTAAATTCTTCCTTTAGCTCTTCTTTTACGTACTCTATCTCTTTTTTACATCCTGTTACCAAAATATCATCTACAAATACTATCATCCAACATGTGTCATTATAATACATGCAAAAATCGTATTTTGATCTTTTTAGTCCAATTCTGAGAATAAATTTATTTAATCTATCATTCCAGCATTTCGGACTCTCTTTTAATCCATACAAGCTTCTTTTCAGCTTTAGAACTTTACCTTTCTCTTCACATTTTACTCCTTTTGGTATTTTTAGGTACACAGCTGTTTCTAATATCCCATTTAGGAATGCTGTTGGGATGTCCAATTGATGGATTTCTAAATCATTTTGTACTGCATGTAATAAGAAAGTGCGGACTGTGCTCATTCTTGCGACAGGGGAATAGTTCACTGTAAAACCATCATCTCTTTGTAGAAAACCTCTTGCAACCAGTCTCGCCTTTTTAGGTTATTGTCTTTCTTCACAAAAATCCATTTAGCATCTATTGCTTCGTTTCCATTTGGTAAATCAGTTATTGACCTTGTTTCCATTTCTTCTAATGCTTTCAACTCTTTAACAATTGCTTCATTCCAGCCTAATTTTATAGCTTCATTGTAACTTTTAGGAACATTTTCCATATCTGCACTATAAGCATATTGTGTCTCATATTCTTGTAGTTCTTTTGGTTTAACTACTTTTCTTCCACTTCTTGTATAGATTTCCTGTGGTAACTTTTCTTGTACTATTTCTTTCACTTGTTCAGTTGCATCATCAAATTTGTCACCATCTTCGTCTTGTATGTCTTGTCTGTATGTTCAGACAAAGTAGGACGTTCTGCAACTCTTAGTCCTGACGTACTTGGTATTTTTCCTTCTTCATCTATTTCTCTATATACCACTGACCTTTCATTGTCTTTTTCTATTTCTCTAATTCTATCATAAGTTACATTCGTTTCATCAAAATGTACATCTCTCGAGATTTTAATTTCATTCTTCTCTGGATCCCACAATCTGTATCCATTTGGACTATATCCAACAAATCTCACAGCTCTCGCTCTTTCTTCAAATTTTGAATTTCGTGGTAATACAATCATCCATGCTTTCGATCCAAATACTTTCATATTTGCTATATAATTTTTACCATAATACAACTCTGCTGGGGTTTTAATGTTGATAGCTGCTGATGGACATCTATTTATTTGATACATTGCACATATCACTGCCTCTCCCCATAACTCTCTAGGAAGGTTGGATTCCATCATTAATGCCCTTGCTTTATTATATACTGTCCGGTTCATCCTTTCAGATACTCCGTTCATCTGTGGACTGTATGGGTTTGTGTATTCCATTTTTATCCCATGATTTATTGCAAATTCGTTTATTATTCTATTCTTAAATTCTCCACCATTATCACATCTAATTCTCTTTACTTTGTTTTCTTTCTGTTTTTCCAAATATCTTACATAATCTATTAAGTTTTGTGTTGCTTCATGTTTATACTTTAACAGATATACGACTGGAAAATGAGTATAATCATCTACAATTACTTGATAGTATCTCTCTTCATTTAGGCTTGGTATATTTACTGGACCTGAAATATCAGTGTGTAAGAGTTCGCACATTTTTTTCCGATCTTGGCATTTCAACTGTATGAAACGGTAATCTAGTTGACTTGGCTTTCATGCACACATCGCATCTCTTGTCAATATTCGGTAAATTTAAAGTTCTCAACCCATTTCTATTCAAATGCCCTAGTCGTTGATGCCATAAATTGGTTTCGTTTCTTGTCATATGACATTCATTCTCAGTTTTAATTTTAAATTGTATTTTATATAATTTTCCATCTTTTTGTCCATATAATCTCATGTTATTTTGTATAATCTTTACCACATTGCCTTGAAATATCACATTACAATTTCTTTCAACCAGTTTACTTACCGACAGTAAGTTCTGTGAGAGATTTGACACAATTAAGGCTTCAATACTTGAGCTTCTGCCTTTTCCTTCCGTTTCTATCATTCCTCTCTCCTTGGCTTCCAAATATTCGCCATTCGCAACTTTTATTTTTACTGGTTTTGTCAGTGTTGTTATTTCAGTCATAAATTCTCTGTATTTGTCTTGTATCATATTATCCGAGGCTTCCGAGTCTACTATAAACTCTATTATGTTTGACTCTAACTCACTGTATTCGTTCGTTAAATTTGATTCATCATATGCTGTGAACATATAGTTTGACATATTTGCTTGTTCTCTCTCATCTCTTCTTCCTCTTCCATTGAAATTTCCCCTTAAGTACCTACCTCTTTGGTGATTACTTCTGCATCGATATGCTTTATGGCCTCTTTCCTTACATTTATAGCATACTATATTATTTTCAGTTGTAAAACTTGTTTCTGTATTTGTAGTATTGTTATTTTCATTTACACTTTTTTCTTTCATCTCAGCATCTAATAATCTCGCTTTCACAAAATGAATTGTTATTTCCTTTTCTGTTGACATTGTTTCCAATGACGTTATTACATTTTCATAATTATCTGGTAGTGTTAATAACAAGTGACACACCTTATCGGACTCAGACATCTTTTCCCCGATCCCAATTTCTGCTATTATCTCATCGAACCTTAGATAGTGGTCTTGGAGTTTAGTATCTTTTTGACATTTTAAATTTAGCAATCTTCTCTTTAGTTGCAATTTGTTAAAAACTGACTTTCTCTCAAAAATTGCTTCCAAGCACTTCATCATATCTAATGATTTTTCACACTTTTTTATATGAGCAATGTACTTATCTGACACGCATTGTACGATAATCGATCTCGCCTTGACACCCAGTGTACTCTGTACGTCCGAAGATTTTATCGCCTCTACGACACCTTTTTCCTCTAATAATAATTTCAGCCGAAATTTCCATGTTTGAAAATTCACTCCCTCTTTCAGAAATGGCATAGCCCCGTATTTTCTCATATCCATTAATCTTTTCTTTTGTTTCCTTTGACAGTTCAAAATTTTCTTCGTATTTTTCTATTTTCATTTATTTTGCCATATTTCCATATTATAAATTATCACAAATATAGCCCATAACCTTTTATGATAATATTGAGGGCATTACTATTAGAGAAAGATGATTTTCCAGGATAAAATATTTATTTTATAACGGCCATCAGGCACCCAAACTCTCTTCACACTTGACAATCAGAACTACACCATAGACTCGTACACATAAACTAGACATAGGCAAAATACAGACTTAACAAGACCAAATAAAATTACTTACGATTACAATGTGTCATTATAAATTGTGCGTATTTCTTTAGTCCATGTTTATATGTTAAAAAAAATTGTAATTTTTGCAATTATTCTTTTTTGCCAATTAAATACCATACTATGCATGATTTTTAAATATATATATTTTTTAGAAACTTTAAATTGTAATCTTGAGCTAGATGCTCACCATATTTGTAAGCCTGCTACTGGAATAGCAAAAAAATCACGTTTGTTGTATGGGAGCCCCCCTTAAATATTTATATTATTCTGTTTTTAGTATAGTTGTTATAGCAGCAACCGAAATACATCATCTATGGTAATTTCAACTGTCTATTATGTGACAGATGGACAGACGGACAGTGGAGTCTTAGTAATCGGTTCCCGTTTTTGTCCTTTGGGTACGAAACCCTAAAACCTGCAAACCTACCTGCAACCTGTAAACCTGCTGGTGTTTGTTAAGACTCGTCTAGGTTTACCTGTACGTTTATTGTGCTATCATAATAATAATATAATTCATATAACCCTTAATACATATTGTTTCCCGTTATGTATTTTATCAAAACTTTATACTCTTTCCTTAAATTTCCCATGTGTCATTACTTCCCAGAATTTGATCCTTATTAGTGACACTATCGAATGGTGAAATAATAGTGTTTTTTTTTTCCAAAATCAATGGGTTCGATTCCAGGCTAGGAATATCGATTATACTAAAATAGAATGTTGCAGTTTTAGTGTTCATCTAAATCAGGCTTGCGACTCCTTTGAGCATTTCTCGCAGTTCCTCATAGTTTCTGAAGGCCATCCACGCCCCCTTGAAAAATTCACCCTTTGTATCTCCGAAGACAAATAGTTTTCGACTTTAATAGTATAGGGGTCATGGAGGTATTTAAAGTAAAGTTATTACATTAAAAACTTGTATTTCTAATTTTGACGTCCAATATCATAGTAACTAGAACGTTCCCAATGTCGCAATGACGGGGAGAACAAGTGCCTTTCGGCTTCGTTAAGGGTATTTTTCACTATTTATACTCGTAGTTTAAATAGTAACATAAGGTTCATTTTCCATGCATCTTATTTAGACAAACATGATAGCTAAAGGGCCGTAAGAGCTCTTATGCTTCTTATGTACAAAACGGATGGAACGTACAAAATAGGATGCAGCTACGCCGCTTATGAGTAAGTGAGGCCGCACACCAGCGCCACGTGGTATCCGCATCGTACATTTACGTCGCGCGTCACCACAATCATTGCGCTACAATTCAGCTTGCTACAAATGTATTGTATACGCGCACAGTTGTAGCGTGGCGCCGCTTTGAGAATGTCAACATCATCTGACGACGACGATTTCTTGATGGGACGTTTATGAGAAATAGAGACGTTAACGTCCTTTTTCATCAAAATTGTTAAATTTACGAGAATTTCAAAATTTTGAATTTTTCACCCATTTCAATATTTTGAAATTTTCGCCCATTTCAGTCCAAATAATTTCTGTAATCCATCTGTTGCTATAATCAGTGAGCGTACGGTTGTTTATTATAGGGTGTTTTCAACCTCTGCAATAAACTCAACGTAAAAACCAACGCGACAGTGTTCGATCTTGAATTCGTGTGGCGCGGCCAACTTCACGCCACATAGTGCGCCCGCTACAAATGTGTCCTTAGTGTGCGTGCTCGCGACCAGATATATGGGGGCGATAGGTAAATGTGTCGCGTTTCAAATGTGTCGCCACAATTATCGAGATACAAGTGTATGCCTGGTGTGCGGCCTGCTTAACACTATCTCCGTTACAGTAGGTTCTTTCAAGCTGACTCCGAATCAAGTATTAGCTCATTTTTCATAAAATGCTACTTTCGGTTGTCTTAGTTAAGAGGGCAGAATAGTTACATCGCGAACAACTTGTACCGAGTATCAAGACCCACTGGCAGGTAGATAAACTATTTTTTTTTAATTTTCTAGGATGAGGCGGATGTATCGTTCATGTTACTGGTGGCCGTGAAGGACGACCTCGTACAACTGGAAGAATCGGACGAGGACGAAGAACTTGAGGTAGTTTCCTAACGAAAATTATGAATTCCAAAAACGGCAACGCAACCCTAATATTTCAGTCCGTCCGGATGTCTCACAGTCTTGACTCGGGTACTATTTGCACTGACTATCGATTAAAATGGAAAGGATTAGTAGGTCCACCTGTGAGATTTGAATCAAATAAATATAAACAACGAGAAAGGAGTGGCCATCAGCAGTGGGTGATTCCGGGCGGTAATGATGATAATGGTGATGATGAATATAAACAATATGACCTGTTTATATATCTATCGATAAAATTCCGCGTGGCCGCAATTTTGAATATGGTCTATCGACGCTTTCCGCCAGGCCCGGACTGGGACCCGAAACCGGCCCGGGCATTTGAGAGACGGTCGGCCCTCTACTCTCAAGATAAATATAAATCACTCAAGTAAATTTTGAATCAACTGTAGAAAACATCTAAAATAGAACGTTGGGCTGAAATGCTAGGCTACGACTTTGATAAAGAAGAGGCTTGAAACTGTAACGTCAATGAAAGGCGTGGGTCAACGACAGACTGGTTTATTTGGCCTAATGAAACTAACTACCCACCACCATACAATTATTAGTACCGACAGATGTCACATCTCTCCCCATCAAGTCTACTAATCACAATTTAACAGGTAGGTACATCTTACAACTAACAATTTTATAGAACTATTACTAAGTTTTGCTTCTATTACCTACAGCTTTTTTGCTCGATTGAACGCACGTAGTGCGCGAGCTGACGCACCCTGCGGTGGCGGTGATACCGACGACGAAAGCCGTTCCGGTCGAATTTGCGCAGACTTCGACCCTTCCAGCGGCGTGTCTTTAGTATCACTGTCACCGCTGGATGCGTCCTCAAACACCTCACCCTCGGCCCCGCTATCGACCCCCGGTATGGCTGCCCTAGAACCCGTAGACTCGGCTGCGGCCACGTCACTCACGCGTGATAATGAGTACCTATTTTTGCTACTTGCTGAAATAATTTGGTCGGCATGTCTACGCCACTCTACCCCATTAGCTAAACTAACTTTGTATGATATTGGCCCTGTCTTTTTAACAACAGTGGCTTCGGTCCACTTGTCCCCCCTCGCCGTGCAATCGCGAGCAATTACCGCATCCCCAACGCAGAATTCCCTATCGGTCCCCGTAGAACGAGCGACCTGACACTCTTGCTTCGCGCGTACCGCGGCGGCTACGTCCGGCCGTAGTGCATCCAGTCGGCTACGCAAGCGCCGCCCCTGGAGCGCCACTGCTGGCGAAACCCCTGTAGTTGCATGTTCACAGTTACGGTACTAAAGAAGAAATTTACCTAGGGCGACGTTGACGTCCTCGCCTTCGTATATCGCTCTCTTTATTGCCTTTTTAACGGTTTTAACTGCGTTCTCAGCCGCGCCATTCCCCTGAGGCCTATATGGTGCCGAAGTTGTATGTTTGATGCAATTCTTTTCACAATATACCTTAAACTCTTGTGAAGAGAAAGGCGGGCCGTTGTCAGTCACGAGCTGCGATGGTAAACCGAAACGCGCAAATGTACTTCTAAAAACTTTTATTGTAGCAGCTGCGTTTGTGCTACGCATCGGCAGGGCCTCTATCCATTTAGAATACGCGTCTACTATGATTAGATATCGCACACCGCCGCAGTCTGCGAAGTCAGCGTGTACGCGTTGCCACGGGTGCAGTGGGAACTCCCAGGGATGTAACTGCGCCCGTGGTGGCGCGTCCCGCACGGTGCGGCATGCCGCACATGACCTACACACTTCTTCAATGTCTTGATCCAAACTCGCCCAATAAATGTAGCTCCGCGATAAAGTTTTCATTTTGTTCATACCTAGATGACCCTCATGAACTTCTTGTAATATTTTCTTTTGCAGAACTTGAGGGACCACTATTCTATATTTGTAAATGACACATCCTTGATCTAATAGTAGGTCATTTTTCCTAGCAAAGAACGGTTTTTCCGCGTCGCAGCTCGGGGCTGTTGGCCAGCCGAATAGTACATAACCTTTTATTTTACTCAAGAATGTGTCGCGCTCTGTCTCTTTCGCGATGTCATTAAAACAAATAGGTAGCGACTCGTCTACTAGATTTAAATAACCTATTGTGTCAACGAAGCGACCCTCCTGAGGTAATGGTAGTCGTGACAACGCATCAGCCGGACCGTTGTCCACTGATCGCACAAATTCTATGTCAAAATCATAAGCTGCCAGGCGTGCCGCCCATCTTTGTAGACGACTGGCAGCTGTCTGTGGGATTCCCCCTTTTGCCCCAAAAATATGAGTCAGAGGCTGATGGTCAGTGCGTAGCGTAAATCGCCTTCCGAACAAATGTTGGTGATGTTTCGTGACGCCGAACATTATAGCCAGCGCCTCTTTATCGAGCTGGCTGTAGTTGCGCTCGGGCGCACTAAGCGTGCGCGACACGCAGCTGACGGGCCGCTCACTACCGTCGGAGTACCGGTGCGCCAGCACGGCGCCCAGTCCGTACGCGCTGCTGTCTACTGACAGCACAAGGTCGCGCCCCTCCTCATAGTGTGCTAATACACGTTCGCTCAGGAGTGATCGCTTTGCCTCCACGAAAGCCTTATCACACTTGGAGTCCCATTCCCAGCCGCTATCCTTTTTTAACAAATTGTGTAGTGGTTGTAACATAGTGCTCAAACTAGGAATAAATCGCCCGTAATAATTGACCATCCCTAAGAAACTTTTAAGTTGTGTCACGTTTTCTGGTCTGGGCGCGCTGGAAATGGCCTCCAGTTTATCGGTGTCCGGTCGTAAGCCATCCTTATTAATAATGAAACCTAGATACTGTACACTGTCTTGTAAAAATTTACATTTATTTAGTTTAACAGTAAGTCCCATTTTACGTAGCCTTTCTAGTACAGCTCTCAGGTTTTTCATATGATTCAAAGTGTTTGATCCCGTCACACAAATATCGTCTAAAAATACTACACACCCTGGCACCCCGCGCAGCGTCTCTTCCATAATTTTTTGAAACTTTTCCGGTATAACCGACAACCCGTAGGGCGTACGTCTATACACAAAAGTACCCATATGCGTAGTTATAGCCGTGTAGGGTTGCGAGTCGTCCGACAACAGACACTGTTCATAAGCATGTTTTAAATCAATCTTTGTGAATTTATCTCCCCCGCTAAGGTTTGCAAATAGCTCTTCTATACGCGGCAACGGATAATAATCTCTTTTTAATTTTGGATTGATGGTTATCTTATAATCCCCACAAATGCGAATGTCTCCGTTTTGTTTTACAACGGGTACTATTGGAGTTCCATAGTCTGAGTAGTCAACGCGGTAGATGGAACCGTCTGCCTCGAGACGCTCCAGCTCCCGCTCGACACGTGCGCGCAGTGCCAGCGGCATGGGTCTCGCTCGCACGTAAACCGGTTCCATATCGGACAGCTGTAGTCGTATGGGCTGTTTGCATGTACCTAACTTATCGGTAAATACTTCTGGGAATTCCTTACATAATTTGTTTACCAATTCATCATCTCTGATTTCATTGAGGTTTATTTGCGTTATCTTTAAAGCGCGCATCCACTCTCGTCCTATCAAAGGCCGCGCCCCACCTTTAATAATATATAATCGCAATGATTTCGCTTTAAATTCGCCTAGGCGAACGTCTACCTCAATGTAACCAAGTGATTCTATTCTTGAACCTGAGTAACAACGTAAAACTAAGTTATCTGGTTCAATCTTTTTATGTGAAAACATACATTGGTACATCACCTCACTTATTGCAGATATACGACTACCTGTGTCCACTTCACATTCCATATCAATGTTATCAACAGACAGTTTAATAAAATATGGTTTGTTACCTCGAGCTGCCACGTTCAAGTTGAACATACTATCGTCTGATTCATCACTCACATAATTATGCCGACCGCCACTCCCGCGCACTTGTTTGCACATCACTTTTAAGTGCCCTTTTTTACCGCACTCATCACAACTGTAATTTTTAAAACGACACTTCTCCGCCGCCGCCGTAGGCCCGCGCAGGCGCGCACCCGTCCGCCGCGTCCGCTCGCGCTCCGCCTGCGCCTGCTGAGCCCGCTGCTGCGGCTGCTCTGTCGCCTCCGCCGCCGAGCGCGCGTTGCGGCCTGCGCGGGCGCGCCTGTCCGCCGCGCGCATAATGCAGGCCTTCGCCCGCCTCGCCTCCGCCAGCCGGTTTTGCTGAGTCCGCCGCCGCCGTCGTCGTGGTGCCGCTCACCTCGGCTTGCTTCTCTGCTGCCTCAAGTGCCAGCGCCAGCTCCACTGCCTCTTTGTATTGCACTTTCTTTTCTGCGAAGATTCTCGAACGCATTACGTCACTTGCCAGCCCTGACACAAACTGGTCGCGCAAATTCTCTTCAAGCGTCGAACATGACTTGCACTTTCCGAAACTGCACGTAGATGACAGGTGTTTCAATGCCTGCAGGTATTCCGTAAGGGACTCGCCTGGGCGCTGTCGGCGCAACCTGAACACGTGGCGCTCGGCGATCTCCGATCGTTGCGGTTCCAAGTGTTCTGTCACCAATCGCACAAGTTCGTCAAATGTTTTGTTCTCCGGATAACTAGGTGAACACAGGTCGCTCATTAACGCATATGTTTCTTCCCCTACAACCGTTATTAACATAGGCACTTTTAATTCTTCGTCGATTTCGTTTAGCCGTACGTACTGATTTACTCGACGAATATAAGCTGGCCATTGTTTTGAGCTCAGATTAAATGGTTGAATTTTACCAATTGGCATCTTGAGACACTCGAAACCCGAAAATTTAAAAAAAGTTACTCCAAAATCCCGTTCTCGTCGCCAATGTAACGTCAATGAAAGGCGTGAGTCAACGACAGACTGGTTTATTTGGCCTAATGAAACTAACTACCCACCACCATACAATTATTAGTACCGACAGATGTCACAGAAACTAAAAGAATATCGACGGTGTCGAACAAAGGCGTCGCAAGCTTTTGAACCAGGGGGGGCAGGCAGAAAAGTACGAGTAAAAACGGATTTGTAAGGGTTAAGTTTACTAGTTACAGATGCAGGTAAACTTCTTCTAAGTATTTAGATACTTGATTAAATAGAAGTAGAAGTAACTAATTTTGAAAAGTCTAGATATAGAAAAATGAGCTCTCCACTTCAGAGAAGTTAGCTTTTCCTTAGTCCTTCTATTCAGAAATAGACGTTACTTAATCGACTTGGAAAGGCAATTTTAAAAACATAAAGAAGTAAGGCTCCAAGAGCGAGCGTAGCGTAGCGAGTTTGGAAATTTTAACACCCTGCCTTGGACAGGTTGAATTGTTTCGACCCTGTATACAATACTTACTTGGTCAAATGGCATACAAAGCCAAGAATCAAGAGGATGTAGCCTGCAATATTTTGACACCTTACCTTATAAAGGTTAGAATTGTTTCGATCTATTGGTATTAGTTGGTTAACTTATAATCGACAATGTAAAGATCCAAGATAAAGTAGGTTGTAAGAGCGAGCGAAGCAAGCTTGAAAGTTTTTACGTCTTGCCTTGAAATTCAGATATGTAATAATATGTAATTTCAGATCAAAATGTTTACATGCTCCATTTTTTGCAACCTTGTGTACGCATGCCAGAATTGCCTATTAAGGCCTCAGGGCAAGGGACTCCTAATTTATTTCATCCTGTCTTGTCTATACCGGTCGATCACGCGAAAATCCAATAGGAGTGCCAATCCAGAGGCAGAAAAAAGGAACTTTGTGCATGGAAAAACGAATATTTTTATCGTTTTAGAGTGATTCTTCAGTACGCTCCAATTTATTACGTACTTACTGATTCTGTGGCATCAGACAAATAAAAACTTTCAAAAATCCTGAGCCACTAGGTCTAGGGGGTACCATTACTACAGATAGTCTGAGAGTAAATTGAATTAGGCGACTTGACGGTAGAGGACGTTATTGCGATGTTTTTTTTAAAATAACAAAGTAATCGATCACCAATGGGCCACAACGGCCCACCGGGCCGGCTTTCCGCTACAAAGGGCGTCAAGACCATTTTGGCCGACTTTACTCTTTGATGCAGTCTTACTTAGTTTTTCACACTATTTCTACCTGTATATTTAAAATTGCGCTACGGTGAAAAGAATGGTTTTTACTACCCAACACTTTCTAAACGGTAAACATCCCTTTTTCGAAAAACCAAGTCCTAAAACACATTTCTTTTACTTTACGACAACAAACTTGCTGTATCTACAAACAAACATATTTTCTTGAATACAAAATGGCGTAAAACACAACTACAAAACAAACTGTGAGTTACGCCCTACAATAATTAGGTTTTCTAAACTCTGATCTACGAAAAAATTATGTATCTCACAAAGGTCTCTGTCGTAATATTTAGAAATATTCAACTTAGAGCGTTTAATACGGTGATAATCTGAATTGAATTCGAATTCTTGTTGGAAATAGGAAACTCGTTAAAAGGGCGTAACTCCAAATCCCATAGTTTTGGCTATGAGCAAAATAGCAAAAAAAAAAACAAACTGTTGAATAACTCTTTTGTTTTTATACTTATAAAATTGAGTTCTAGGATGAAAGTTCTTAAATTTTGGCAGTCTTTTACCTCATTTAATTACAATTACTTACGAAGCTATTAACAATGTTAGCATGGAGTTACACCCCTGAAAACGTAAAAAAATGTAAATACAACCCATAATTAAATGGCTTGGCAACAAACGTATGCAGTAAAAACCAGTTATGCACATACAAGGGTAATTTATACAGTTGTAAAGACCATGTTTTTTTTGCAAAATATGTAGATACCTACACCCTGAAATTAATACTAACGCAATGACTGTATGCAATTTTATTGGCAAAACTTGCAGCCAGTAATAAATCTACAATTATTTGTGGTGATTTCAATATCAATATTTTAGAAGAAAGTTCAAATAGCAGTCGGTTATTAAATCTTTTTAAGTCATTTGACTTAACCAACACTTTTATAGAACCTACTAGAGTCACTCCTTCTACTGCTACTTGCATAGATAATGTTTTCTGCGATTGTGATTACTTAGATAAGGCCATAGTAAATTGTCTGCCTTCTGACCATAGCGGACAAACTGTAACTTTTAGGTGTAATATACCCCCATTGCAAAAAGTTCAAATTAAATTTAGACCTATAACTTCTAGCAGATTAAATAGGTATAATATTTCGCTACAAAACAAGTTAAGTGCTATGAGCCTTGACGATATTAATATAAATCAATTGTATGATCGTTTCTTTTCAATAGTTCACACGGAATTCAATAAAACTTTTGAAAAGAAGACAAAAAGTATTTGCCCTAAATTCATATTTAGTGATTGGGCAACTAGAGGTATCCGAAAAAGTAGGGAAAGACTATTTGAGCTTTATGGCCTTAAGCCTTTTATAAACACTGAAACTTTTAACAAGTATGTTGCTAAGTATTCAAAAATTTTTAGAAATACATGCAAGGTTGCTAAAGCCCTGCACATTAGCAACAAGATCAAAACAGCAGAAAATAAAATAAAGACAGTTTGGAAAGTCATAAATAACGAGACTAACAGGAAGAAAATACGTAACACTAGCTACACATTAGATACAGCATGTGGTCCTAAAAGCTCTGATCAGGAAGTAGCTCAAGAATTTGTAAATTTCTTTACCGATGTACCATTAAAAACTACAGAGGCTCTTATTTCCTCACCTGAACTCTCAATTGGTTTATTAAAGGCGAATGTGTCTGGCTGCCTGGCTGAATTTAAATTTAAACACATTAACCCTATGATAGTTATTAAAGCTTTCCGGCAAATAAAAATCAAACTGACCGAAGATCTATGGGGAATGTCTATCAAAGTTTGTACATCCATACTTGAGACTATAGCCCCTTACCTAGCTTTAATTTTTAATTTATGTGTAGACCAAGGAGTTTTCCCTGATTTAATGAAATACAGTAAAGTCATACCTCTTTTCAAATCCGGGGACAGTAAAGACACTAATAATTATAGACCTGTATCGGTTTTACCAGCTTTTAGCAAGGTTTTTGAAAAGGTAATGCTTAATCAAATGCTCTATCATTTTAACACTAACAGAATCTTACATGATCAACAGTATGGTTTCACCAAGGGACGTTGTACAACTGACGCCGGTGTAACCTTATTAAAGCACATATTTACTGCGTGGGAAGAGTCTCAAGACGCCATAGGAATTTTTTGTGACCTCTCCAAAGCGTTTGATTGTGTAAATCACGACACATTACTTTTGAAACTTGAGCATTACGGACTGGGTAAACTTGCACTTAGTTTGGTAAAATCTTATTTGAATGATAGACAACAACATGTTCAAATAAATGGTGTTAATTCACATGGTTTAAAAGTAAAAATGGGGGTTCCACAAGGCTCAATATTGGGTCCTTTCCTTTTTCTAGTATATATAAATGATCTACCCGATTTATTGAAAAACCAACCTCAAAATATGGTGTTATTTGCTGATGACACTTCCTTAATTTTTAAGATAAATAGGCGGGCCCAAAATCTAGATGACGTAAATAATGCCCTACTTCAGGTCCAAAATTGGTTCACAGCAAACAATTTGGTATTAAATGAAAAAAAAACCAAATGCATAAGATTTGCTTTACCGAATGTTAAAAGTAGTGATTGTGATATAGTACTGAATAAAGAGAAACTTGAATTCGTAGATAAAACGGTTTTCCTGGGGATTACGCTTGATTCAAGGCTACAATGGGGTTCTCATTTAACATCTCTTGCGGGGCGGCTAAGTTCAGCAGCATATGCCATTAGAAAAATCCGTCAGTATACTGATGTAGATACCGCTAGACTGGTTTATTTTAGTTACTTTCATAGTATAATGTCTTATGGCATTTTGCTATGGGGACGGGCTGCAGATATTGAGTCTATATTTATTCTGCAGAAAAGAGCCATCAGAGCCATATATAATCTTCGTAGGCGCGATTCTCTAAGGGAACTGTTTAAGGATATTGGCATCATGACAGTACATTGTCAATACATCTACGAAAACATAATGTACGTCAGAAAAAATCTGCACCTTTTTGGTAAAAGGGGTGACAGACATAATTACAGTACTAGAAATAGGGACCAACTAGTTCAGCCAGGCTTCAGACTCGCTAAAGTAGACTCATCTTTCATGGGGTACTGTTTGAGATGCTATAATAAAATTCCACAAAGTATTCTTGAACTGAATGAGACGAAATTTAAAACATGTATTAAACGCACACTATGTAAGCAAGCATATTACAAGTTGAGCGATTATATCGCTGATAAAAATGCTTGGCTCAATGCTGGTCCTGCTCCACAAGGACAGGGGCGCTTAAATTGATAGCATCAAATGGTATTGTTGGAGCTGCTGAAGATTGTACAACTATCTTTGCATTGTATAGATTCAATCTCTTTAGTATTATATAATCGCATAGCCCATATTGTGTGAGTACTATGTACTAGAAAGCTATCATTCACTGGAAACCTACGTCTTTTCTTGACTTGAATGTGCCCTGGCGGTTGAGAATATGTCATGCTCACTCAAAAGTCTCGCTGATGGTGGCGCATGTGTCGGATCATTTAGTTCCCTTCAAAATGGTTGAGTTGAATGGTGCTGATCTATGCGTCATGTCCGTGAACGGGCGCTGTCGGTTGTGACTGGTCATCTCTCAGTTGCCATGGCTTATTTTAATGAATTATTTTAGTTTTTGAATTGTTTTTTTTTCTGTTTTGTTTTACTGTGGACACTTTTAACGTGCACATCTTGCTACATTGTTCTCACATAATATTCCATCTCAACATGAATGATGTAACCAAGATTTTGTAACAATATTCTGATTTAAAAGAGTGTCCATGGAGTTTCTTGCCCGTTCTCCTCCATAGAGATCTACGCTAGGGAATGGGCAACTACAGTACTTTCACAGTTTTTATGTCTTGTGACTGGGACTGTAGCTACATTTAATTTTCATCTTTGTTTCGACAATTCAAAAGTGCCTGTAACTGGCTTACTTGAAATAAATGCTTTGATTTTGATTTTGATTTTGATATTAAAAAGAATAACCTACTGGACTGATATAAAACACAAATTCTATATGTAATCGATGTAAGAATTTCGTACATACCTATTACCTACCTATCTTACAAGTCCTTATTAGGGAAACAAAGTAGGTACATAGGTACTTACTTTTCTGTTTTAAACAATAATATAGGTTCAATTATTTCTAGCAAAAACATCGTAGTAAATAATAAATAATAATACTTACTTAAATTAAAAAAAAATGTTTATTCTTTAACCAAAACAGAACAGCAAGTTATCTTCTTGGTTAGGTGAAATCTTCGAGAGAACTTCTTCTCCGTCAGGGTTTCAAACAAATTTGATCTTGCCTCAATAACCTGATATCTCGAGGTTTGTTTATATAGTTGACAATTTCTCGTCGTCGTTAAGATACTTAATTGTAAATGTGCCCCTTTTTTATAAATAATCGATTTATTATTATTATTATATAATAAGGATGGGGTTATTTTAATATAAATAGTGATAAGTTGAGTAAAAAACTATTCTGGAAAAAAATAAGGTGCTTGTTATTTTTCAATAACGAGTGGGTCCTCCTCTGCTCCGTATGCACTCTCTGAGCCTATCTGGGACACTCACTCGTCACTTTCAATCAAGTGAGTTACGTTTATTTCCGGTCTTTGTTCCCAACAGACTTTCAGGGCGTTAATGAGCTCCTGCTGGCTATTCAATCACTGTAATGCTCTTTCAGGTGGCTTTTGAGCTGATATCATAAATGTTCGATGGGGTTGAGGTCGGGACTCATGGCTGGCCATGTCAAAACGGTGATACTGGCTTTAGAGAGTGCTCTTTGTGTAGTGCGGGCTGTGTGTGCGCGAGCATTGTCATGTATAAAGACAAAGTTATTTCCCACTCTTTGTGAAAATGGGATGACATGTGGCCGGATTAATTAGTCGATGTAACTGGCGGCGGTTACGGTACTTTCATTCAGAATTGCCAGCTCTGTTTTGCCGTGTAAGCTAATTCCCCCCTATACCATAACACTGTGACCCCCAAATCGGTCTGTTTCATGGACGCATGGTTCAGAAAAACGTTCCCCTTCTCTTTTCCACACGCGTATCCGTCTGTCGT
Source organism: Xestia rhomboidea (assembly GCA_963853795.1). Taxonomy (NCBI): domain Eukaryota; kingdom Metazoa; phylum Arthropoda; class Insecta; order Lepidoptera; family Noctuidae; genus Xestia; species Xestia rhomboidea. The sequence goes on from OY970756.1 coordinate 34,983,757, forward strand.
CACTGTTAAACTTCACTTTACACTCGTCCGTAAAAAGCACATTCCTCCAGTTATCCATGGTCCATTCCAAATGTTCCCGGGCGTACCTTAAGCGTGCTGCACGATGGGCCCTCGTCAGTTTTATGGAGCATTGTCCATCTTCGTGAAGCCGATTCCGAATGAGAGTTGAGTTTGATCGCTGACTCTCGTTCCTGTGGATTGCCATAGTCGAGTTCATAAGCTCCGAGCGGTTCCAGTACGCTGCCGACGTGCGTTTAACCTTAGGTATCGGTCTCCCTGGGCAGTCGTAGCCCTAACTCTTCCTGGGCCAGGTCTCCTAGCTACACTTCCGGTCTCCTGATACCGTTCCCAAATGTTTCGGATCGCTGGTCGCGATACATCGAGGTGAATAGCCGCAGATCTCTGAGACTGTCCCTCTTGTAGTAAAGATAATGCTCTTGCAGCGGTTTCTATTTCTATAAATGTCGGCGAGAACCGCGTAGTGATCACAACTAACACAGGACCCAAACAAAATGGTTAAAAACGTGAGTTTTTTACAACAGCGTTTAGTGTAGACTGAAAATTAAGTACACTTAAAGACTTACACTTACATCATGATCGCGGGAATACGATGCTTGCAACAGCGTCGAAATATCGGGAGCTCATAGCAATAAAGAAAAATCACGGATATCATCCCGTAAGTATCCTAAGTGTAGTGAAAAACCGTGAAACTCTAAAACAGTGAAAACTTAAGTGACTGAGAATTTGTGCATTCGATGTTTTTTTCGAGTACTTCACTTTTTTAGCTACCCTCTTGATACCAATATGAATGTTGTTGGAATAATTATAATAATTATATATTAGTGAATAAAATAATTATGTTATCTAGAGCCCAACTTGCTTCACAGCACCTGCAACTTCCAATTGATAGCACATACAAATATGTGCAAAGCATTGATATTAACAATAAAATAAGTTTTGATTTTTAAAACCGTTTATTTCATTTTTACTCAAGTTATTACTATTTATATTAAAATTACCTACAACCCATCCTTATCAATTAAATTAAATCAATCCTTGTTAATGAAATTGCTTATAGAGTCATTGCATTAGTATTAATTTCAGGGTGTTTCTACATATTTTGCAAAAAAAACATGGTCTTAACAACTATATAAATTAGCCTTGTATGTGCTAACTGGTTTTTACTGCAGACGTTTGTTGCCAAGCCATTTAATTATAGGCTGTATTAACATTTTTTTTACGTTTTCACAGGGGTGTAACTCCATGCTAATTTCGTTATTAGCTTTCGTACATAATTGTAATTAAAGGAGGCAAAAAACTGCCAAAATTAAAGAACTTTTATCCTAGAACTCAATTTTATAAGTATGAAAACAAAAGAGTTATTCAAGAAAGTTTTTTTTTCTATTTTGCTCATACCCAAAACTATGGGATTTGGAGTTACGCCCTTTGTAGCGGAAAGCGAAATGCATGATTTTTTATATCATTCTAAAAAAAGTGCATTTCTGGATTTCTATTTTAATCATTTCTTGTTTCGTCCACCTCTTTTTTTACGTAGTCGGGTTAGTTAATTTTTTTAAATAAATATAAAAATACTAAGTTATAAGCATTTGAAACTGCTGATTAGACAGAGAGATCCGATACCTTTCGATATTCGACATATCGACGTACAAAATCCATACCAAATTCCGTTTATCTAGAAAGAGAAAGAAACAAAAGTTTTATTGGTTATTATCATCGGCCCGCCCAGGCCTCGCACGGGCCAGTTAGAGTTTGTTCAAACCGTGACATTTTTCTTAAATAGAGATTTTTTAAACCCTACATAACTTCAAAACAAAAAGTCCGATCCGAATAATTTAAAGTAGAATTTACACATACATAATATATCAAACCATTTAAATGGCATGCCATTAAAAGCATGAGAAGTGACCACTTTAGTCCCTAGGGAGTGAAAAGTAATTAGTTATGTGACATAGACAAACTCAAACAGCCAGTAAATACAGGGTGTTTGGTGCATCGTGTGCCAAATTGAAATGGTCGACTGAAGGGGTCATCTGCTAACCTTTCAGACCCCTTAACACCCCTCATGCCCTGTGGTTGTTTTTATCGACTTTTTATTGTTTTACTAAAAAAAGACCCAAATTTTACATTCAAATACCAATTTAAAAAAAAATATAAGGCGTAGACTCTGAATTTTAATTTTATTTCGATGTGTATTGTTTAAGAGTAGGTAGGTACTTTTAGACAGAAAATTAGTGACATTAGTCACCTATTTTTTTTTAAATTCACTCGCAAAGGTAAAACTTAAATTAAAGCTGTACATGTTACAGCTGTTTATATGGCTACAAAAAGAACCAAAAGCGACCGCGATCTTCCAACTCCCTCATTAATTCTCCAGTCTATTCTCTTGCTAATGATGTGCCACATGCCATAAAAATCTTTTAACAACTTTGTGAATTCGCTAGAATTGTGAATCAAGTCACATAAGACTACATTCCGAATTGTAATGAAAAAAAAAATATTGCGTTATTTTTACTTGAGGAAGAGGTAAAATTTGTTTTCTCACTCTTGCGCAGTAAAATCTATCTTCTATCTCTTTCTTGCATACCTTTTTTTTTTTTTTTTAGGATGGGAAATCATCAAATGACTTCTGCCGCTCTGGGCGGAGCAGGAGGGAGTGTCAGACTTTTACTGACTAAAACCCATCCATGTTCCTTCATCACCCTTTGTGTTCCGGGGCCACGGTATCTCTTTCGAATAGTCCCGCAGCCCCGGCAGGCTTCGGCCCTTGCGGGCCCCTTCACTGTTGCTGACTCTCTTTGAGGCGCGCGTGGAACACTCCTGCGCCGTCGACACGGCCTGTCGTCATGAGACGTACGGACGGCGAGCTAGCCCATAGCTCCCCGTCCACAGGCCCGCGCCTACGGTGGCCGGAAGCCACCACGTAGCCCGCGACGCCCGGGGCGTCTCCCGCGGCGGCCGGGACGTGAGGATCTCTCCCTGTCCTGTTCCGCCACCTCCTTCGCTAGCATGACTGCTTCGCAGAAGGAGGTGACGGCGTCCCATTCCGTCTCGCTCCGGACCATGGATTGAACCAAGGCCGGGAGCGAGAGGTCGCCGCCGCCAATCGCCGCTACGAGGACACGGCGGTGCTCCGCCCAAGCGGGGCACACCTCCACCGTGTGCTCCACCGTGTCCTCCGGTCGATCCTCACAATGGTGACACCCGGGCGTTTCCTCCCGCCCGATTCGGTGCAGGAACTTACCGAAACATCCGTGTCCGGTAAGAACCTGCGTCAGGCGGAAGGTGAGGACGCCGTGGCGTCTCTCCAGCCACTCCTCAAAGAGGGGACTTATCGCCACTATTGTGGCGTGCCCTGCACGGGGTTGCGATAGTCGCTCTCTCCATGTCGCCATGAGATCCCGCCGGAAGTCCGTCCGCTGAGCGACAATTTGCCGCGGCAGCGGAGTTTCCCCCCGGCGTAGCGCCTCCGCGCGCCACTCGTGTAGGCGCGCGAGGATCTATCGCCTCCAGATCCCATGGCGGCAATCCGGCAAGGAGGTTTGCCGCCTCGCGGGATTTCTTGCATACCTTAAAATGCAATTTTGTTTTTTTATTTCAAGTAAATCCCACGGAAATGTAGAGATACGAGACAGATTTTACCTTTTATGAATGAGATAACAGATTTATAGGTTTGTCAGGTATCATTTTAGCAAAAATATTTTTTTAAATCATTATTTTGAATATTAGCCTTAGGTGACTCGATTCACAATTCTAGCGAATTCACAAAGTTGTTAAAAGATTTTTATGGCATGTGGCACATCATTAGCAAGAGGATAGACTGGAGAATTAATGAGGGAGTTGGAAGATCGCGGTCGCTTTTGGTTCTTTTTGTAGCCATATAAACAGCTGTAACATGTACAGCTTTAATTTAAGTTTTACCTTTGCGAGTGAATTAAAAAAAAACTAGGTGACTAATGTCACTAATTTTCTATTTAAAAGTACTCCTCAATTATACACATCGAAATAAAATTAAAATTCAGAGTCTACGCCTTATATATTTTTTAAAAATTGGTATTTGAATGTAAAATTTGGGTCTTTTTTTAGTAAAACAATAAAAAGACGATAAAATAAAATCCACAGCGCATGAGGGGTGTTAAGGGGTCTGAAAGGCTAGCAGATGACCCCTTCAGTCGACCATTTCAATTTGGCACACGATGCACCAAACAACCTGTATACTACTATTATCTTTGGAGTGTGGACCATCTTCATTGCGAAAATGTTGAGAGTTTTAGTTCCATGGTTTTTCCGCAAATAAGGTGGCGCCATGCGTTATAAATAAATTAAATATAAAAATCTTTATTGCTAGGGAAATGTGTACAATAAATCTTCTTAAATATTAATTCGGTCGAATAGAATGTGCACTTAAGTGTCAAAGGAGTGCTTTGGCACTCGTACTAGGATTACCCAGTATCACGAATGCCATCACCTTCCTCCGGACCTGCTAGGTAGTTTTTTACATAATTTATTTTGATAAAAAAAAGGAAATCTGTGCAAAAGTAAAATAAATAAAAATGACATTAAAATAAAAACTAACTATACAAGGTTAAAGAATTAAACAAATTAAACAAAATACAAAAAAGGATATGCATGTATGTTTGTGGTGTGTGCTGTGGTTTGTGTGAGTAAGTATGTTTGTGTGTGTGTATGTAAGTGTATGTGTGTGTGTGGGGCAGTGTGTGTCCTGTATTTTAGAAGGTATAGGAGTAAATATGCGTTTTAACATAGACGGTCAACTCGCTAATTGTAGAAGCCTCTCGGACTCTTCATAAGTGAGACCATTTTGCCAAGCACTTACAGAATTCTTAGATTGGTAAGTCGGCAAATATTTAGAATAGCATTGACCTTATTGTAAACCCGGGAACCCAGTTTCCAATAATGCCTCTGAGCTAGAGCAGTTCTGTGTTTCTCCGTGCTACACAGTCTAGTTCTTTTCGTTTTCCTTCTCTGAGCCGTAGGGACTGTGGTACAGTGGCATGTTTGCGCAATGTTATTTGGAGCACAAAGAGTTGTCTAACCGTTAGAATTTCACACTCTTTATAGAGAAGTGCGGTAGGATACCTGAAGGGTTTCCTGCACATGACTTTAAGGACCGCTCTTTGTGCTCTTTCAATACGCAACATGCTGACTGCAAAGGTACCACCCCAGACAGAGATACAGTACCCCAGCAAAGATTGGGCAAGCGCAAATGTAAACTGTTTTGAGTGTTTTAAGGTCTGCCACTGATCTGAGTTTCTTAAACACGAAGATGAGCTTGCGAATGCGGGGGACGAGTTCATCAATGTGCTTCTTCCAACTTAGCAAACAATCGACCTGGACTCCAAGGTATTTAACACTTGAGGTCCTCTTAATGTGGAGGCAGTCACAATAGACGTTGGCAAAGTCGCAGCAATGCGCCTGAATTGTATAATTATGCCTCTGGTTGAGGTTGGCTTTTCTGTGAAAGGGAGAAAGTTACGAACGATGTTTTGTCCAGGTTAAGTGTTAAGAGATTGCCAGATAGCCAATTCATAACAATCCTAAAGGCGTCTTCCGCATAACCCTTGGCCTGCTCCCAGTTTGGTCCATCAATGAGGAGTGTTATAAACTGGTAAATGGTTTAGAAGATAAAACTGACCGCGAAAATTTCAGAATTTTTGTCGAGTGTAAATTTGTTCGGTTTTGAATAAATTTATTAAGAATGTCCAGTGACAGTGAAGAGTTTGACGTCGAGCAAAGAGCAAAAGACATAATAGATAATCTTTTGCCGCCAAAATCGCGGAAGATTTACCTAAAAAATTACGAAAGTTCTATGGACTGGAAGAATAATAAATGTTTTTGTACTAAATTGACTATTTTTCTCACACTCAAAGTAAAAAGTACATTTTGAACCTCGAGACTAAACGCCAACTTAATATACCCTCGGTTTCATTGACTCCCTTGCATGCTCGGGAGTCAAATCACCTCTGGTATATTATGGCTTTGTTTAGTCCCTTGATATAAAATATACTATATTTTGCGTGCGCTGCGAAAACTATTGACGATATATAAAATAGTGTTCTATGTAATGGGTCTTAAGGTGGATGCTCCAGGGTAGCCCGCCAAATTCAAATCTTCTTACGTTTTTTGTAATTTGTAGACCAGTCATAGGTTGTAAGTTGATTAAAATATTGTTCGCGACTGTAAGACGTATGTAGTTACAGAATTATAATCATCAAAATCATCAATACAACCCTCCAATTCATAAAAGTCGAGGAACGACTTTTTCAGGGTCAAAATCATTCCTCGACCTTTATGAACTCGGAGGGTTGTATTTATGATTTTGATGATTATAATTCTGTAACTGCATACGTCTTACAGTCGCGAACAATATTTTAATCAACTTACAACCTATCACTGGTCTACAAATTGCAAAAAACGTAAGAAAATTTGAATTTCGCGGGCTAGCCTGACGCTTTCACCTTACCTAACCTATGAAATTGCCGTTCTGACGTACTGGCTTGTTTGAAAATTAGTCATTTGTTTAATGACTCGGTCACACAAATCCATGACTTAGTCACAAATGTCCATGCTCATCCCACAAACATTTGCTCCTCCGGGATTCGAACCCGGGTCCCTAAGAACGTAAAGCAGTCTCACTATCACTGCGCCATCCGGGTCGTTAATATTATATATATGTGTATGATTGCCAACCCGCGCTCTAACGTTTACAGTCTCTTAGTAATTAGCGACATAAATGTGCCGATAACTTGAATGCCAACCCTCGCTCTAACGTTTAGTCTCGTAGTAATTAGCGACATAAATGTGCCGATAACTTGAATGCCAACCCTCGCTGTAACGTTTAGTCTCTTAGTAATTAGCGACATAAATGTGCCGATAACTTGAATGCCAACACTCGCTCTAACGTTTACAGTCTCTTAGTAATTAGCGACATAAATGTGACGATAACTTGAATGCCAACCCTCGCTCTAACGTTTAGTCTCTTAGTAATTAGCGACATAAATGTGCCGATAACTTGAATGCCAACCCTCGCTCTAACGTTTAGTCTCTTAGTAATTAGCGACATAAATGTGCCGATAACTTGAATGCCAACACTCGCTCTAACGTTTACAGTCTCTTAGTAATTAGCGACATAAATGTGCCGATAACTTGAATGCCAACACTCGCTCTAACGTTTACAGTCTCTTAGTAATTAGCGACATAAATGTGCCGATAACTTGAATGCCAACACTCGCTCTAACGTTTACAGTCTCTTAGTAATTAGCGACATAAATGTGACGATAACTTGAATGCCAACACTCGCTCTAACGTTTAGTCTCTTAGTAATTAGCGACATAAATGTGCCGATAACTTGAATGCCAACCCTCGCTCTAACGTTTAGTCTCTTAGTAATTAGCGACATAAATGTGCCGATAACTTGAATGCCAACACTCGCTCTAACGTTTAGTCTCTTAGTAATTAGCGACATAAATGTGCCGATAACTTGAATGCCAACACTCGCTCTAACGTTTACAGTCTCTTAGTAATTAGCGACATAAATGTGCCGATAACTTGAATGCCAACCCTCGCTCTAACGTTAACAGTCTCGTAGTAATGTAGAAGGGTCACCAACGCTGAAACGGTTAACTCGCATTCAATAAGTAAATCATTCCCCCACATCGACATTTTTTATCGGGAATTAAAAAAAAACCGGCCAAGTGCGTGTCGCGTGATGCGCAGCATAGGGTTCCGTAGTAGCCCGTTATCACAAAATAGAACGAACCCGTTGGCACAGCGCCATCTAGCGGCAGCTTTATGAAACTTATGACAATTTATTATGGTTTTTTAGTTTTTTTTTTTAGATTTTGTTTTTCAATGCAAGTCTTTACCCGTAATAAACAAGCACTACTTTAACTTAGTCACTTTAAAGGATTTATTCTAAGGATTTTGTATTTGGTACAAAATAATCCAACACCCAAGTTCAACGACTATTACTGCTAAACTAATAAAGTGATCTTAACCGCTATAGTTTTCCTTTAAAGTTCACGAAATGCATTAGCATCATGAATTTTTCCGGATTTTTCAAGCCAACAGTTCAGCTTTTAGAGGGGGGGGGGGGGCTACTTGAACAATTATTTAAAAGATAAAAGATATCTTTATTTTGCAAATATGGGTAACCTCAAACGTTGACAAAGGACATAATAATAGTACAGCTATATTTTACGACATAAGCATGCAAAAGATTGCCGGGGCTGCGGGACTTTTCGAAAGAGATACCGTGGCCCCGGAACACAAAGGGCGAGGAAGGAACATGGATGGGTTTTAGTCAGTAAAAGTCTGACACTCCCTCCTGCTCCGCCCAGAGCGGAAGAAGTCATCTGATGATTTCCCATCCTAAAAAAAAAAAAGGTTGTATATTGATTATAATATGACTTTTACCTTGAAAAAGGGTTGTATTGATGATTTTGATGTTTATAATTCTAAAACTACATACGTGTTACAGCCGCGAATCATATTTTAATCAATAAACAACCTGGCACTGACCTGCAAATTGCAAAAAACGTAAGAAAATTTGAATTTCGCCGGCTACCTTGGAGCATCCATCCACCTTAAAGTATCCAGCTATTACAATGTTGTTGTACAGTGTGCGTGAGATTTTACGCAGAAGCGTTTCCATTTTATCAAAGCAGTGAATGAGATTATTTATATTTGGTACTCTATAAATACAAACCACAATTATCTTAAAATAAGTAAGTTCAATTGCACATTGATAATTTCGAAATTTTGGCTAGTTCCTTATATTGAAGACCGTTTTTCACGAGAATACAAGCCCCTCCTTTTTTTCTCCCTTCTCTACAGAAATAGGCAGCTAGACTGTAATTTGGTACATACAATTGATGTTGGCACCCCTCCATAATGAAATGTTCCGTTATGCACAGAACATCAACATCTATCTTTTTTTCGGACAATTCATCTAAACATACAGTAAGGATATTTGCTTTATTTACTAGACCGGCAATATTTTGATGTAACAGTTTAATATACTTATTAGAGAAAAAAATGAATCGTGTTATCTTTTGTGTATGTTGGAGAAATAGGGGGAGACTTACCCTCATCCCGATCAATTAAAAGAAAATCTTCGCGAGTAGGAACTGATCTCGTCAAGCATTACATTAATATTTTTAAATAGGTTTACAAAGCCATTATGATTCACAGATCCACTTTTTGGTGAAAACGTTTTAAAGTCTTATGACAAATAAAAGTTCGAACAAATATGCATATTGATGGGTACAAGCGTCTAAGTATAAGAGACTGTTAAATGTTTCTATTCTTCCATTAAACATCATGGAGTAGTCATCCAATTTAAATGTAGGTGCACATATTATTATATTAGTATAATTAATTTTTAAAAGAGTTTCAAGTAACGTAATGATGAGATCGACATAGTTGCACTTTAAAGTTTAATATTTCGTAAATGGAGCATTAAATCGAAAAATAGTAATAGCAACTCTTAAGTCATTTTAAAAGACCTATTTAACGATCCCGACACGATGGGGTAGACGACGAAAAAAAAAACATCTCCGCTTCACAGGGTACTATCCTAAAAAAATATTTTCCAAAATTTTACTTTGTCGGCGTAATTGATATAACACCCCTACAAAATTACAGCTTTCTAGTACTAACGGTCTCTTAGCAAAACCTCGGACAGACAGACAGACAGACGGACATGGCGAAACTATAAGGGTTCCTCGTCAGGACTAGGTACGGAACCCTAAAAACTACAACAACTTAGTTCTGACACGAATCTGCCAACTTCTTGTGTAGGTATGTGTTCTCGAGCTTTTACTTTAGAATATTATAATGTGAACCGATTCAACAGATTTCAGGTTACCCTCCTGATATTGTGAGGGAACGCATTCCAAAGGAAGACCGCCTGGACAAAGAAATATGATTCCAATTTTATTTTGCGTATATTTGCTTTTCTTTGAGAATGGAGCTCGATTTTGTAACCATTGTGAGGCGGACACGTGTCACGCAACCCCATAAGATTTTCACATTTTTTAAATCACGTGGCAGTTCACGTGAACTCTCTTTTAAAACTCCGTGACAAGTTGGTGGTACGTTGTAAAGGAAGCCTTTAAAATAAGCGAGTGAGCGGAGAACCGTGACGTAGGTACTAAATGAACTCAACGTGAAAGGAAAATTAATTGCAAAGTAGCCTTTAGAAATGATGTTACAATGCTTTTCTTAAGCATCCTTAGAAAATTAAGTAAGGTTAGGAATGAATGAATTTATTTAAAAAGTATTACAAAAGGTACACGAGGGGTGGTTATTACCCAAGTAACAAAAATTGGTAGGTACTATAAAAGTCCTGAGAACGTTATAGTCTTCATGATTAGTACTTTAATGGTTTTGTAAACGTTTACAAAACCCCAAATAGGCCCGAGTTTTGTCACTGATTTATTCTATAAACATTACCTAAAGGCTCTCACGGTGATAAATCAGCTCGACAGTTGAAATGTAAAAGTGTAGTGAAACGCTGTTTAGTTCTAATATAGCGCTGTCTGCAAAGTTTATGTCACGAATTTGCACTATAAAAGTAACCAAAACATGTCTAAAGTGCTATTTTGCACTGTAAACGATTTGAGTGATCTTTCTATCGCACTTAAATTGTTCACCATTTTTTGTTCGTGTTGTGTCAGTCGTGTTCCTCAAGAAAACAAAAAATATCGGTACCTAACTTATGCTTTAAGTTATTTGCCATTGTTGCCTAATGTATCATTGTAATAAAACCGGCCAGGTGCGTGTCGGGCCACGCGCAGTGTAGGGTTCCGTAGTAGCCCGTTACATTTTATATTTTGTTTTTCAATGAAAGTCTTCACCCGTTATAAACAAGCAACTACTTCATCTTAGTCACTTTATAGGATTTATTCTAAGGATTTTGTATTTGGTACAAAATTATCCAATACCCTAGTTCAACGACTATTACTGCTAAACTAATAAAGTTATCTTAACCGCTATAGTTTTCCTTTAAAGTTCATGAAATGCATTATCATCATGAATTTTTCCAGATTTTTCAAGCCAGCAGTTTAGCTTTTAGAGAGGGGGGGGGGACGCCCTACTGGAACAAAAATTTAATATTTCACTCTTTCGCACTTTAAAGTTTAATATTTCGTAAATGAAGCATTAAATCGAAAAGTAGGATTGGCAACCTCTAAGTCATTTTAAAAGACCTATTCTACGATAGACGACGAAAAAAAAAATTAATCCCCACTTCGCAGGGGAGCTACCCTAAAAAAATATATTTTCCAAAATTTTATTTTTGAGACATTGCTTCTTGCCAAATTTTGTGATTCTAGGTCAACGGAAAGTACCCTGCAAATTTTGATTCCCTTGAGAGTGTCCAAATTCCTATAAATTTTGATTTCCTTGAGTGGGTCGAAATATTCATTTTTTGTGGCATAAACAGCGGTATCTTTTTTTTACGTTAACTTAGAAGTTTGATTTTTCCACAGCTTCGAGGGTCCTAGTACATGGTTTCAATTTCAATCAGCTATCAAAGTTACAAGTCCATTCACTGATGGCATCTTCAGCTCATATCTCGGAAACGTGACACTTTAGAACATTTTGCCTCATCCAAAACTGGTTTGTATTGGTACCAGCTATCGATAAATATAGGTTGTAGGCATGGCCGCAACTTTGAAAAAAAATGGTGTAAGTTAGGCCTTTCTTTACCTACTCAGTTGTCAAGTTCCCCTTGCAACGGTTTTGCTTAGTCCACATGAATGATTTAATTTATTTTACAGGTGCATTTGAACCGTTTGCCAAAATATAAAAAAATAAAACAATATCCTTCGAAGAAGACACAGAAACGAACAGCAGAACCGGCGCCGGAGGAGGAGGAGTCAGAAGAAGAAGACGAGGAGGAGGAGCAGTCATGCTCATCGTCATCCGTGGTAGTCACTTTTATATTTGTATCGACTAATGATATCAGATTTAACGCGTGGCCGTGGTGTGCTATAGATGAAATAGCGGACAGTAAGCAGGGAGCCAGGCTCTATACTAAAATATTCAAACCTCTATTAAGCATCCCACACTGGACTGGACTGGACACGCAAATTCAACGACCTGTTTTGGAGCATTTACCCCACGTTGCGTTGCTGGAAACACATTAAGTATTTAGAAAACAACGTCATAGAGTGGAATTTCTTACCTAGGTCTTGATTTGGCCACAGTTTGATGTGGTCAGGCCACATTCATGTTTAAATTTATTTTACAGCTTCATGTAAAACGATCACGTCGTGTTAGACAATATGGTCCGAGGAAAATTCGCGCGGCAGCGGAGGAGCCAGGCACTTCATCGGCCTTGGTAATTCCACCTTTTAAATATTTATCGATTAATGTAAACGGTGACAGGATAGGTAGTAGGGAGACAGGGAGACAGGCTTCATGCTTAAATATTATAGCATCCCGCCTAGGATATGTTACGCCAAGGGCATGTTTTTTGTTACTTCAATTCAATTCAAATTATAAAAGTACCTCCTAGCAGAGGCGTAGTGTGGGATTTTGTCCCCCTGGGCCGACCAGCATAACTATTCACTAACAATCGAATCGATCATGACACTGGGCCCGATTTGAATCGAACGATTGGCAAAACGCTAATCACAGATCCGAACGACGACGTTATTTTTAAAAATAGCTACAAAAAAAAGGTTTTTTTATGGGATACGTAACAAAATGGTAGGAAATAGAAATTGTGTGGTTGAAAAAATTAAAGTGGCAAATAAATGGTTTTTCCTGGAGATTTTGTTATTATGCGACTATAGAATCTAAATTTAGTAAGCAAAGCAACGCAAAGCAACCAGCAAATACTGATTGTTATATTAAGTAAAGTTTATCAGATCTCTAACAAACTTGCTTCGTCAACTTCAATTTAATGTCAAACCGGGAATTTTTATAATACGTACCTAATCTCAGATTCAAGTTTTACAACAGCCCAAGACCCAAGTCTGCTATTTTCATAAATTCATCATTCCAACACGATCCCATTCTCATCCCATTTTCATTTTGCTAAAAGTTCGTAATCTGCTAAATTCATAATGGTCGATCAATGGTCTCACAATGTGATGAAATTGTAGACATTGTCGTATTGCCATTATTATAAAACCCGCCAGATTTCATTTATATATATTTTTACATATTATTTATTAGTGTTTTATGCAATCTGAAGTAGTAAGAAGTTCGTAAATAGCACCAGTCATTATTCTAGGTTCAGAATGTCCAATTCCACGGTTTCAAAAAGTCCATTTCCCAGAATGTCCATTTGCCAGAATGTCCATTTCCCAAAACGTCAATTTCCTAGAATTACCATATCCCACACAATTGCAGTTTTAGTAAGTGAAAAGGCTAAACATTGTATGAGCCTGTACCCCAGAATGTACATTTATCAAATCTATGTCATTGAATAGTAAAGATCTTCTATACCGAAAATAAAAGACGTGCATATCAGCAGTCTTGGACAAAAGTTATAAAGGTTTAAAAAAGTTGTTGTTTTCACTACGGCTAAAGTATTTTTATCTTTAATGTAGTGTATACAGTGTATAAACCACCTCATCACGAAGCCGTCAACCAAGTATTCTGTACATCAAACTAAGTAACTTTACGCAAAAATTATTGCTGGGAAACGATTTTTTGTTTTGGGGTGAAAAATCATTTTTTGTGGTAGAACTCCATGTAACGCACTCAAAACATTGTGCTGATGGATGGATTGAATAGTACGGGGGTCGTGGAGGTGTATAAAGTAAAAATAAAAACTTGTATAAAAAAAAATGACAAAAAGTTGGAACTTTGACCCCCAATATCTCCGTAACTAGAAGGTTCCCAGGTATGGTGTAGAACCAAAAAAATATCGCAATGATGAGGAGAACAAGTGCCTTTCGGCTTCCTTAAGAGGTATTTTACACCCTTCTTATACCAGTATTTTTTTTAATTAGTACAAAAAATGGGGCTCTATCGGTACCCTTTACTGATCATATTTATGTAGTCAAAAGTCAAAAAAACGAAATCCCAAAATTGTCTACGAAAATTTGTCATAATTGGTAAACTCATAACTGAATCAATCATTCATAACAATTTGCTACTAGAAAATGACCACGCGAACGGGAAAACCAGAGGAAACGATATTATTATGAATGGCCTGTAGGTACAATTTTTCCATACATTGAGTGACATTTTGGGATATAAACAAACGCTAATAACTTAGCTATTTATCAATATTATGCTGTAATGAGACTTTACACAGATAATAAAAAGACCTTATTTAATAAGCACTTTAAGTATTTGTACTAATTAAAAATTAGTGGTGTATGCACATAATTATTTTTCAAACTGAGAAAATCTATTTGTAACATTAAGATGAAAACAAAAAATGGTTAAGCTGGAACTAGGGAAGGACGAAATACGATTCGGAGGTGTGCAATGATTCCATTAGTACCAGCCTATTACATACCTGCGGCGTGGAGGTTCATTGTAGGTAAAGCTCCGGCTTCTGGAAAAATGGGACGGTTTGAAATGATACTCAAACGCGAAACTCCAAACATTTATTTCAATTAGACCAGTACAAGCACATTTGAATGTCAAAAAAAAAAGCGAAGCCTCAGTCACAGTCACAAGGCATAATAACTTGAGAAAGTACTGTAGTAGCACATTTCATCTCTACGGAGAAGAATGGGCAAGTAACCCATGGATACTCTTGTTTCAAAATCTTATTCACATCATTCATATTGCGATTATACCTACATAATATGTGAGGATGTATAAAGACGTGCACATTTTGCTTACATTACACTACCACTATTTCTAAATTTTACTTATTTACCATTTGAACATTTAGAGAATGTTGACAATTTTTTTTTTCCGATGGGAAATCATCAAATGACTCCTCCCGCTCTGGGCGGAGTAGGAGGGAGTGTCAGCCTTTTACTGACTAAAACCCATCCATGTTCCTTCATCGCCCTATGTGTTCCGGGGCCACGGTATCTCTTTCGAACAGTCCAGCACCCTGGCAGATGTTGACCCTTCCTGTTAACATACAGTTCCTCGTGAACGCTGGAATTTTTCAGCAGGAAACGAAATCTGCTGTAGTTCCTGAAAATAAACATTTAAGTAATTGTTTAGTAAATACATGTTTTTTTCTTGTTCACAATATTTATTGTAACAGCTCATTAACAATGTCATAATTAAGTTGTTTCAGTGCATATATTGTGCCTGGTTGTGGTTGGTAGCAATAGTAATAAATGTGGGTGAATTATACACCTCGTCGAGCTACCTTCTCGACCGTGACGTTATTGTGATGA
Organism: Xestia rhomboidea; assembly: GCA_963853795.1. Lineage (NCBI taxonomy): Eukaryota > Metazoa > Arthropoda > Insecta > Lepidoptera > Noctuidae > Xestia > Xestia rhomboidea. The sequence continues at coordinate 34,999,128 of OY970756.1, forward strand.
CATATTACTTTCAAATTTTACTTTTCAAATTTTACTTTGAGTTCAATGGGGATTGCGGCTGATGACTGCACATTTGGGAAATAGGATTGTATTTCCCCTACGACGCGTATTCTGCGGCACGGGTCGTTTGGCGCTTGTCCACAGTCAGAAGTAACGCTGCCATTCAATACAAAGTTCCATAGACAATTTCATAAATCTATCTATCAAACAGATGTTGTGTAATAGATACCACTATTCGGCAAGCGTTAGGTGTGCCCCTCAGGCTAGGTGGAGCGATGACCTCCGCAGGCAGCTGAATGAGAGTTTCCTAGAATCGAGTCACGCCAACAAGTTTTTTTTTATTTTGAAAACTACGCCCGAGAATAGAACTTCATAACTAAGTTACAATATGCCCAAACGGTAAAAGTTTTTGATTGGTGATAACATTTATTTTACATTACAGGTCCCGCCGCGGAAACGTTCAAAAAGCAATTAAAGAAGTCCGCAGGAGCTCGCAGGAGCCCGAGCCCCGAGCGACAAGAGAGCTTTATAGGGTTTGACCGTTCCATCCTAGTCAAAACAATTATTTGTGATTATTTATTTGATAAATTAATAATTCCTAATTAACCATATTTTTCGACTGATTTTGTGATAGTAATGGTAGAGATTTGATCACGTGACATAGTCCAGCATGGCTTCAAGCCTTCGCGACGCCCGCAAGTAATTCAAAATTATCTTTGCTATTGGGATTATCCCGTGTTTGTAGACGACTGTGATGCCAGCCATAAAATATGTAAAGATTTAGTTACATAAATGTAGCTTAAATCAATGTCTAATCAGTGATACCTACTTGTTTTTGGCATTCGTCTTTTTGAGGAACGTCCCTCACATATGAGGTGTACCGTATACCTACAAAGTTATTTCAGGGTTTAAATATGTTTTCCGCCTCTGAAAGTATTTTAGGGTGGGCTTGTATGATTGTATCCCCATGAGAACATGAGACGTACTTAGGTAAGTGCCACTTGTAGGGGAAAAAATTGTGATGGATTTTTTTGATATAAGATTGATGTTTCTGTAGTTCATAAGTTTTAGAATTGATCAGTGTATCTATGCATAAGATCACGTATGTAATTTGAAGTAGAGAGAAATTCCAAAAATGTATTTTTATATCCTAAAAATAAAAAAATATACAAGTTAGAAGGAACACCGACGTAAGTACATCATTCTGAAATGTGAACCACGCCACGGAAATTTTTCATCGACTTCAACGACTATTACTGTTAAACTAATAGGTAAAGTTATCCACTATAATTTTTCTTTAGAGTTCATGAAATGTAGTATCATCATGAATTTTTCAAGCCAGCAGTTTAGCTTTTAGAGGGGTGGGCTACTGGAACAAATATTTGCATTTGGAAGCTTAATATTTCATAATTGGAGCATTCAATCGAAAAATAGTATTAGCGGGGGCGCTGATAGGTACTATTTTTGACACCTTACTCATCATAATCGGATGAATCATTTAGGTGCTATGGTGGAACATATGTAAATACAAACATATATACAATTATACATACATAGACTGCTAAAATCATAACCCTTCCTTTTGGCTTTGCCGTAGTCGGGTAAAAATAGTATTAGTAACCCCTAGTCATTTTAAAAGACCTATTCAACGATATCCCCACATGATGGGACAGACGACGAAAATCAAATTCATCCCCACTTCACATAGGGGAGCTACCCTTAAAAAATAGTTTTCCAAAATTTTATTTTACCATTTAGTCGTAGTAATTGATATACACACCTCTAAAAAAATACCGCTTTCTAGTACTAACAGTCTCTGAGCAAAACCTCGGACGGACAGACGGATATGACGAAACTATAAGGGTTCCTGGTCAGGACTACGAAACCCTAAAAATCAGGTGTAGGTATATTTGACCGTGTAGGTCCTACGCGACACGATCAAATGTAAATGTGTAAACAGCTGTTGTTTTTTAATAACCAACGAAACATTTGTATGTGGTCCAGAATGATGTGCCGAATACGTTGGAACTGTTAGCGTCGGTGTGCCTTCCACCCTGTAGCTATCATGTTATATTTTTCACACTTATGAAGAATAAATAGATCTAACAATATTATAGTCTTATTAGTAGAAATAAATCATGTTCATACATAATTTTATTGATGTGTACCAAAGTCCGAGAATCCATTACCTTTACAATGGCCAATTCTTTATATGTAGAGTCGTGGTCTTTTCCGCCTGATCAGTTAAAAGTTTTTTCGCTTAAATCATGCGGAGGCGCCGAGCCACGCCCCTTTAAGTTTAGTCCTATTAGGAAAGAGTCAACTTTGGCGCGCAAAATAATAATAACTCTCGTTTGGCGTGCGTCGTCAGTGCGCTCGGCCGATCGGTATCTTACGGGTTAGCCAAGTTGACATTCTACAATCGTTAACGCTAGTAGAATGACATCATCTCAACGTTAAATCACGTGATCAACACAAACGAATAGAAAATTCGTAGACAAGTTTACATCGTTCGAAATGATAGAATATAATATTATCGTTTCTACAATGTTGATCGCTATACTCTTTGGTAGGAACGCTCACCATAGACTAAAGTGTAGGTTTTATCTACGGACATATGAGAACGAGCGATCGACTCACCCCCAAATACTGAAACGACACTCAAAACTTAAGGGCTGCTTAACATTTGAGCAGCCCCTCAACTTAACTTAACTTTAAATTTCGTATGACCAAACGTCACTTTTGAGTATCTGTTAAATATAAGTGCTACTTAAATTTTGAGTGACGTTTCAGTATTCGGGGGTAAGTCGTGTCAATTTGACTACCAATTTAGCGCCTTCTACAATCGCTTACGCCGAGGTGTTTACGATTGTAGAAAGAAAATTGATATAAAACGTTTGTAACTTGGCTAGGCCTGCTTTTCATTCATTATTTCTATTCAAAAAGTCAACGGGGTGGGGTTAGAGAGCGTTTCTATGTTGTAAGTGCAAGCAAAAATGTATCCATTGACATTATGTGCCGTTACTTCATCAGTGCCAGTTTTAGGTAACAGGATTTTTGTCCTCCTAAGTATTATATTAAGTATATCCTTGGGAGAGATGGAAGGATATGGGGGAGGCCTTCGCCCAGCAGTGGGACAGAATTGGCTAATTTTAAAAAAAAGTATTATTGTCGAAGGAAGCTGGCGACTGGTAGATTTTGAGTGCTAGACTAAGCTAAGATCTTGCTTTTTTTCTGGATTAAAAAGTGATGTATTGAATAGCACTTTTAAAATAATGTTTCACACTTTAAAATGTTTGGGTTTAAAAAATAATTAATGAACTACAAAAATAATGGTTTGCACTATCTATAACTGTATCGACTACCAACTCCGAAACCAAGTAAGTTGGTAAAAAATAAACATTTTAAAGTGTGAAAGATTATTTTAAAAGTGCGTTTAAATATTCCCCTAAAAAAATGTGATACATGTTTTGATATGAGATGGATGTTTCTGTAGTTCATAAGTTTTAGATTGGATCAGTGTATACAATAGTAAGTATCTATGCATAAGATCAAGAATGAAACTTTTTGGAAGTAGAAATAAATCCTACAAATGTCAATTAAAATGTTAGCAATTCATTTGTAGTATTTATCAACAAAATTTTGTCTTGTGTTGAGTTAACAACTATGATAGCCTATTGCTGACTTTTCCCAAATTCGGACAGCCCCTTTCCGCTAGTATGCATACGGGGTTCTACCCTAACTATTGTAGCTTTCTGTATAATGAATATTTAGATGTAGGCATGATTTTCCGCTATTTGTACCTCCACTTTTTCTAATGATTTTATGTCATCATCATTAACCAATATACATAATCACTTTGTAATTTTTCTTACGTGAATAAACGCATAGAGAATGAATGAGAATGAGTTTGATTTATTTAAACTTAGGTATATTATAATCCATTTTATATGTCTATATATATATACATAATTATTTATCTATTCTGATAATACACACAACAATACATAATACACAACATACATAATATAGGTACACTTGTTATTCAAAAAGGATTACGTAAATATAATCTAATAATTTCGATACCTAATAGTACCCTCACTGATCGGAGAGGGTTTTTGTTGTAACGTATTGTATAGAAAATGAAGGGCGTCAAAACTTTCGTCCACATCGCTGTCAACAGATAAAGTGCCCAGTGGATGGAAATGCTGATTCTTTGATCAAAAAATTAACATAACATTACGTCTGGTATGGTCTATGGCATACCCTAATTACGTCACCCACACTTAATACACAATAATGTTCCAAGTCACAAAGGACCCAAACTGACAAGCCTTTTGCCATCAAGTAGGTGCAAATCAATTGAATGATCATACCTAGGAGTCTCAGCATACACACACGTAAGTGCAGCTGCAGCAAAAGGCAAGACTAAGTCTCTATTATCAACTCATTAAGGTAATGGGTACTATACGTACTGTGGTGCAGACATAGGCCCAACAGTGGATTGCCACAACACCCTGTCCTCCTTCATCGTAAAGTTTGTCACACACCTTTTAGGGTTGTTGGTCCGAATGATTGAATTTGAAGTACAAGTACCTATTATGTATTTATTTTCAGTATGTATCTTTAAAATACTGTGGTCTTTTTTTATAATTATAACATACGTAGCGTGGAACGCCCACCAGCTATACATAAACGACTTCGTGGAATACAGAAAAAAAAATAGGTACATCTTCGGTCTGAGAAACCCGTCTTGTTACCAAATCATTCTGTTCACCGGTGTACAAGACTCTCGACAAGGTGGACAGTAATCAGTATAGAGATATAAGGGCTCTATATTAGAGAAAGAGTTATTTTAACTGGAACATTAACTTGAGCATTAGCTTAAGTTAAACCACACGCTTAGATCGTCAGCGCCCCACGCTCCCGTCCTTATCCTCATCATCATGCAGGTGTTCAGTGACAATGTGCCCAAGATATTTAAAACAGGTGAACCCTTTCGTGGGTGTTCTGTTGAAAATAACTATAAGAACCTTAATTTGTGAGTTTGTGCCTGCTTCACTTAGATACCATGAACTCAATCAAACTGACATTATAATAAGGTCAAGTGGACGCACATATCCAACACCCAAGTTCAACGACTATTACTGCTAAACTAATAAAGTTATCTTAACCGCTATAGTTTTCCTCTACAGTTCATGAAATGCACTATCATCATGAATTTTTCCAGATTTTTCAAGCCAGCAGTTTAGCTTTTAAAGGGGGGGACTACTAGAACAAAAAATTGCACTTTATAGTTTCATATTTCGGAAATGGAGCATTAAATCGAAAAGTAATACTAGCCACCCCTAGGTCACTTTAAAAGACCTATTCAACGATACCACACACGATGGCGCAGACGACGAAAAATGAAATCACCCCCACTTCATATATTATTTAAGGGAGCTACCATAAAATATATTTTCCAAAATTTTATCTTATCATTTTGTCGGCGTTATTGATATACACACCTGGCGACATGGACAAACTATAACACGGACATGGCGAAACAGAAGGGTTCCTTGTCAAGACTACGGAACCCTAATAAATTACAAAGTGATAGTGAATGCGATTTTAGTGACTAGAAGATGAATTATTTGTGGCAATCAGCGGCTGATGGCTCGAGAACATCGATTACGACAGGAATTCCATTAGTGCGGCTGCTCGAACTTAGAAACCATGATTAAAAACAGAAACGTGTGCGTCTCGGGACGCCCGACAGAAGTGATAACTTAAACTAATCTAAGTTGAACTATTTAATATTGAAATTGTTTAAATATGACTCTGGCGCGAGACGGTCGTCCTCAAACACGGTCGTCTCGCACCAGTAAGGACATGATTGCCAAAATGACACTGGCATGACACGGTTGGCCACAACCACGGTCGTCTCGCGCCAGTAAGGACATTGGCTCGGACATTCCCGAACTAGTTATTCCCGAACTATACTTCGTTACACGTTACGGTAACAAAGCGGTTAAAGACGGACTTACTTACTTCCTTCCCTTTTTTCTTGGTGAGTGTGGTTGTTAAAAGGCAATACCAAAATCACGACTACGACAACTGATGGGACTGTACGCAACTGATAGAATGCGAGCGCATCGGTCGAGTCGACCGCATCACCCGCGCCGAATCCGATGACGTCATCCGAATTCGTCTAGGGTTCTGGTATTCTTCGATTCTGACGATTCGACGCGGACAAGTGTGCGAGGTTTCGTAGGATTTTATACAAGTAATTCAAAAATTCTGTTCGTTCGGCGTGTTCGGCGCGGATAAGTGTGCCTTTAAAATAGCAGATGAACAAATTTTAACACAGCGTTCAGTACGTCTAACCAAAGAAAAAAAAAACCCCTTTTTAAGGTGATCTTATTTTTTGCGTAATTACCTACTATCTTCTACTTATCCTAACAAAACTATTTTTTTTTTTTTTGGATGGGAAATCATCAAATGACTCGTCCCGTTCTGGGCGGAGCGGGAGGGAGTGTCAGACTTTTACTGACTAAAACCCATCCGTGTTCCTTCATCGCCCTTTGTGTTCCGGGGCCACTCATTCGGGGTATCTCTTTTGAACAGTCCCGCAGCCCCGGCAGGCATCAGCCCTTGCGGACCCCTTCTTTTTGCTGACATATCTTTGAGGCGCACGTGGAACACGAACGCGCTGTTGACACAGCACGTGCGTCTCCCGCGGCGGCGGCTGGGACGTGAGGTTCTCTCCCTCTCACGTTCCACCACCTCCTTTGCTAGCATGACTGCTTCGCAGAAGGAGGTGACGGCTTTCCATTCCGTCTCGCTCCGGACCATGGATTGAACCAGGGCCGGACGCGAGAGGCCGCCGCCGAACAACACTATCCTAAAAAGCTTCGCTTCGCTTGACGCTCGCATGACTCAGTTTGAACACAACATTGTCTACGTGGCCCGACAGGCATGCTGATGAGCACAGCGACGAGTCATTGCGATTATTTTTAACCGACTTCAAAAAGGAAGAGGTTATATGTTCGTGTCGTGTGTATGTATTTTTTTTTATGTATGTTACCCGATTTCTCCCCCATTTGTGGACCGATTCTGAAAATTATCTTTTTATTTGAAAGAGTATACTCCTGAGGTGGTCCTATTAAAATTTGATGAAAATCTAAATCAACTAGACTTCTAAGCTTGACCTTTGTTTGATTGATTTGGTGTTTTTGTCACCGGCTTCTGAAGCTTAAGTTATTTTTCACTTTTTTGTATTTTTCTTTTTGTTTTTTTTTTTGTTTTCAACCGACTTCCAAAAAGAGGAGGTTCTCAATTTGACTGTATTTTTTTCTTTTTTTTGTGTTTGTTATCTCAGAACTTTCGACTGGGTGAACCGATTTTGATGATTTTTTTTATTTGAAAGCTGGTGCTTCCCGTGTGGTGCCTGGCTGCGGTTGGTCGGGCTTCCTCTCCCATCCCAGAGCATATCTGTCCTTACAAAACAGTTCCCCCTGGTGTATCCGGCTTGTCCGGGTCAGGCTTGCTCCTGGCTGGGTGTGGTGCTCAATCATCAATCAATCAGTGAATGATGTGGTCTCCTATGATTGGAAACGTACACTTGTATTTGTCCCTGATCTATGTATACTTGCATGTAATTGTGTAGTTTCTGTTGGAGATCCAATAAATAAATAATCAATCAAAGCTGGTGCTGCCCGTGTGGTCCCATTTAAATTTTGTGAACATCTGATGCTGATCTTCGGAGATATACAATGGAACTCTTCAAAAGTAGACGGCAAATCTGCCGTAATTGCTGCAATCGTTTGGATGTTTATTGTTCATCATTCATCAACATCATGACGTAACATCACGCCTGTATGCTCTGAGGGGGAACGCAGATGTGTACAATACACCCAGATTACAGGTACAGTCGTGGTCTTTTCCGCCTGATCAGTTAAATTTTTTTTCGCTTAAATCATGCGGAGGCGCCGAGCCTATTAAGTAAGTAACCTAAGTTTAGGCCTAATAAGAAAGCGTCAATTTGGCGCGCAAAATAACAATAACTCTCGTTTGGCGTGCGTCGTCAGTGCGTTCGGCCGATCGCTATTGTCTTTCATTCATTATTTCTTACAAAGAAGAAAGCGTTTCTATGTTGCGAGTGCAAGCAAAAATAAGCTTAGTGGTGATCAGGCGGGAGTGTCCTCGATAGTACCTATGTTAGGTTCCGTTTATTGGGGATAAGCCTATTACCATGACATGTATTGTTAACTATGTCAAATAAATTCATGGCAAATATTTGTTTGGGAACAACTAAAAATGGAAAAATAAAAAAACTTTTTCGCTCGGCCATCCTGCCAATAGAAACAAAGTTGTTTCTAAATGGTACTTCTAATTAACTGTCTTGATTGACAACATAATTTCTAGTCTCTCTTTTTTCCTTAATTAAGTCGGGTTATGTTTTGGGCGACAGATTGGGCACCAGACTTGTACAGCGAATAATAAACGGAAAGCCTAAAGTATGACGCACTAGGTGCCCTCATAATCGACGGAGATAATATATCTATGTTCCGCTATTTTTCTAGCTGGGCATTCAGCGTCTCCCGTTTTGTGGTCACAGGGCTTTTTAAAGCGGGAGCAAGTCGCGCATCTCGGAGTGTCAGCTTTCTGCGCGCATTCGGACATCGTATGTCCTGCGTCACCGCAATAACCACATGTGTGGAAAATAGTTCTCTTCAAGATTTGGGGCTGCATGACCATACTGCTGGCATTTGTAATGTAACACCTCGTAACTAACGTGAAGTCCCTGACAGGACATGATGACCACTTTATAAAAATCCTTGAATGAGGAATTACAATTTTTCGTATAACCGCAACTTAAATAACGTAGTTACAGGTCGCAGCCTCTCTCTTTCCAGATTTGTGTATTAATTTTACCAAGGTCAAGAACGATTCTAAGGACATCGCTGGTAACTTGTCGGCTACATTTTGTTCGAAAATGCACTTGAAGACCTAATTTTCAGTCAAGGTAGTCGGCACTCCTATAACCACGATCCTGGGTTTACGCTTGTTGGGTGCATCGGCGGTAAGTCCAGATGTAGAAAGCTGGATTGCGTTCTTCAGCTTATCGGCGTCGTGTTTCGTCTCGGTACTTATTATTACGCCACCATTTTTTGTTTTCCGGACACCACGTACTTGCAGCTTCATTTACTCACCGTATGATTTTTTGCACCAATTCTTTAGTTTCGTTACTTGTTTTCAATTTGTCATTGGGATAAATGGTGACAGAGCTTAAGAGATTAGGTCGAACGAAATGGTTCGATCCCTTTTTCACCATATCGGCAAAAGAAGCATTTCCCGCAGAGCTACATAGAATCCCGTATCATCTGCTTGAGCTCCGAGATATGTTCCGTCAAGTCGCGCTGTTGTATTAGGGTACCGATCATGTCATCCGCGTGAATAGATTTTTGTTTCAGGGACTGGTATAGGACTGCCATTTGTGACGTACCAGATTCGACTTTACGGCAAAGGTGTGCGATCTTCATTTTCTGTTCGGTGTTCAGTTTCCTATCCATTGCAATAGAGCAAACTTCATCCAGGTACTGCTGGATCTGGGCCACCCATCCTTCGATTTCGGGCATTGAAGCAATGACAACGGCCGTGGCCGACTGCGACGGCGAGACGGAGGGTTGCACTAGCCTCCTTGGATTACTGGGGCTGTTTTCCATTTTGTTAGTTTTAATAAACTTCACTATTTCGTGTCCATTATTTGCAAAAACTACACACTAAGCAAGATTACTTCATCCATTACGATAGTAATACCTGCACTGAAGGAGGCCACTATTATTAAAGTTTTAATCAAATATTGCTGAGCACGTCTGTACTCTGCGAGTAGTCGATCTGGTATTTTACTTCTGTCTGAAGGCCAGTAGGTTGCCTGTCCTGTAGAGACAACATCCATATTATTTGCACCAATTTACACAACAACCAAGCCAACCAGTGCTGTTGTTCATGTGTTTATGTCAGTCGGAGAAAATACAGCAGTGCTATCATCAGCAAAAAGTACTAACGGAATTTTTACGGCTCTTGGTAAATCGTTTATATAAACAAGGAAAAGCAAGGGACCCAACAACTGACGATGGAGACGGAAGGAAGTTGCAAGAGGTCATCTACCAATTTTTACAATTCTAACTTCAAAAACGAAAAAGTTTCATAAAACCTTCTTCCCCTAATTTACCCCCATTAAGAATGAATGTTCAAGACAAAGTGATCTAATAAACTTTTTTCTCTTACCAAGAGCTCATAATAATATATCAATTTTTGATGTGAAACATCTATAGGCGCGGGTAAAACCAAAAAATGGCGTGGCGACGCGTCGCCAACTGTCAAGTTACAACCCGGCCCGTACAATCCCGAACATTACCGACCTGTTGAAGTAGCATAAGATAATCGCCACGGTTTACAACAAGCCAGCTGGTCTCGGGGCACAGCGCTGGGTTACAATCTCGTGACTTCGAGTTCGATCCCATCATAAGGATTTTCTTTTTGTTAATTGAGTCATTTTGCTTTTATTTTCTTTTATTTTATGTGTTTGTTTGTTATATTAACTATTTTTAAGCGTATTACTTGTCTATCTATCTATACATATAATAAAATCGTTGAGACCAAAAAATCTGTACATTGAAGATTTAAAAAAAAACCAGCCAGGGTGACTTAAAATAAGTAACTGAACATGTTAAAACCATTTTAAAAAAAAATTGTTTGTTTGTTTGTCTGTTTGTTTGTTTGTTTGACCGCGCATCACGTAGAAACTGCTTAACCGATTTTGTTGAAATGTTCACAAATCTGTTTAAATACATTCAGAATAACATTTAGGCTATTAAAATTTTGGAAAAATTTGGAAAAGCGGGGTGAAAAGGGGGGGTAAAGTTTGTATGAAAAAAAAATTAGATTGTTCTAGAATCATGAAACTCAGAATAAATACTTATTAATAAAAATAAAGAAATACCTGTTTTAGCATTTTTTTTTAATCTCATCCAGAGACGCAAAAAAGAGGGTTTTGTGTTTAAAATTAATAAACTTCAAACACCTATACAATCAAAACCAATGGAGTGTAACCTTTTAAAGTTGCTACATATACTCCATATTTAATACAGGTAAATATAATTTCTCAGTTTTCTTGAAATTTGATTTTTGAGGTGAATACGCACCAAATAGCGGAACTCAAGAAAATCAGCTTTCCTCGGTTTAAGTACTTGGTACGAAATGTTTGTGCGCGCATCACGTCAAAATTACTGCATAGGCTTCTTCAATATTTAAACTATATATTATCACGCTACTTCCTTAAGGGGGTAGGCAATTTTGCATTATTTCCGTATACTTCAATTGTTTGACGTTTCAGTCATGACGTAAGTACATGAGAACGGCTATTTGTGACTTATGTCAAAGAAGTAAATAGCCTTGCGGTTTCATGACCGCTCTGTAAACTACGGGGTTGCAGGTTCAAACCCCGCAACATTAGTTTCACTTTTTGTGATTTGTTAATATTATTTTTGAGGCTGTTAGATTGCCTATATTTCTTTTTGTATTGAAATTGTTTGCATTTCTATATTTCTTACTTTTTCGTGTTTTTTTTTTCCAAAAAGTAATAGAGAAGTATGGAAGAAGAATACAATCATGCTGCGCCGACCCCAAATAAATTGGGATAAGGAGCAGGAGTATGATGATGATTTTTCCAAAAAGTAGTATAGCGAACGGAAGCCTGATAAATTCACGTGTTCTTGACGTGCAAGATCTGTGCTGTGCATACGCAGTTTACGTAGATTATATTTACAGCTATATTGTTATTGGCCTCATTCCATGCATCTTGGTGAGAATTTAAGACCTGCCTGGACTGTCATCGAAGGTCTGACGGTGGAGACAAAAGTCAGTTGCAAGAGGTTCGCAACAGTTTGCAGCAGCTAAATCGTGTTTGGGCTCATTTCATGGACCTTGATGAAAACTTTAAACTTAGCTAGAGTATGACTTTCATCGAAGGTCGACGATGGAGACGGAAGGCAGTTGCAAGAGGTCATAAAGAGTTTACAGCATCTATATCGTGTTTGGGCTCATTTTATGCACCTTGATGAGAACTTTCGACGTAGATGGAGTATGACTGTCATCAAGTGTCTAAGGATGATAACGTAAGGCTGAGGAGGCTAGGGCACGCCACGATAGTGGCGGTAAGTCCCCTCTTTGAGGAGGCGCTGGAGAGACGCCACGGCGTCCTCACCTTCCGCCTGACGCAGGTTCTTACCGGACACGGATGTTTCGGTAAGTTCCTGCACCAAATCGGGCGGGAGGAAACGCCCGGGTGTTTCCATTGTGAGGATCGACTGGAGGACACGGTGGAGCACACGGTGGAGGTGTGCCCTGCTTGGGTGGAGCACCGCCGTGTCCTCGAGGTGGCGATCGGCGGCGGCGACCTCTCGCTTCCGGCCCTGGTTCGTGCCATGGTCCGGAGCGAGACGGAATGGGACGCCGTCACCTCCTTCTGGAAGCAGTCATGCTAGCGAAGGAGGTGGCGGAACGTGAGAGGGAGATATCCTCACGTCCCGGCCGCCGCGGGAGACGCCCCGGACGTCGGGGGCCACGTGGTGGCTTCCGGCCACCGTAGGCGCGGGCCTGTGGACGGGGAGCTATGGGCTAGCTCGCCGTCCGTCCGTCTCATGACGACAGGCCGTGTCGACGGCGCGTTCGTGTTCCACGCACGCCCCCAAAGAGAGTCAACAATAGGGAAGGGGTCCGCAAGGGCCGAAGCCTGCCGGGGCTGCGGGACTATTCGAAAGAGATACCGTGGCCCCGGAACACGAAGGGCGAGAAAGGAACATGGATGGGTTTTAGTCAGTAAAAGTCTGACACTCCCTCCCGCTCCGCCCAGAGCGGGAGGAGTTATTTGATGATTTCCCATACTAAAAAAAAAAAAAAAAAAGGCTGAAGAGGCTGGCGAGGGAAGCCCTTATTTAGAAAAACTGAATATTTTAGCGATTAATGCAAATATTTCAGAGAAATTAAATTGTTACCTACTTGATTTTATACTATACCTAATATTATAAAGCTGTGTTTGTTTGGTTGGTTGAACACGCTAATTTCAGGAACTACTGGTTCGAGTTGAAAGTATCTATTAGTATTGGATAGCCCATTTATCGGAGAAGGCAACAACGAACAACAACGTTACCACGTTTATATAACATCACGCTACAATCAATAGGAGCAGAGCAGCAATGAAAAATGTTGCAAAAAAAGGAAAAAGATATTCCTTTTGAGATCTTTCGTTGCGTGCGCTACGTAAACGGTTAAAGTTACGCAACAATCGTGTATGATGGAATTTTTCCTCTTCAGAAGTTCTATAAAAAGTCCGCGATCGCGATGATGGTGAGATGGTTAGAGAGAGTGTGAGACACCGTTAAAAGATTTTAAGTGTGTCTCACACTCTCTCTAACCATGATCTCTCTGTCTCTTTTATATATCGCAGACGAAGTTGCGCGGGTCAGCTAGTACAAAATAATTTCGATGTTTCACATCTGTCAGGCGTCCTGTAACGGCTCATTTTTTACATTTCTAACGTCGTAAATGACGAAGTTTCATACAAACTTTCAACCCCGTTATAACGAGCCCCAAGTTAAGGGAACTTGGGGCACATTTACGATATTTAAGAAACACTCTGCGGTGGTCCACCCGCCGTGCCAGAAAGATAATTGGCAAAGAGATTTCAACTAAGAAAATGTAGTTGATAATGATAAGGTATCCAGAACGACACTGACATCTTTTTTCGATCTATGTCAAGTAGATAACTTTGTAAAAAATCTCCTGTATCGTGAAATCGCATAATTATTACGTTTGGAAGAATAAACAATTAGAAAGAAGAAAAACAGGACCGAATGTGGATAGATGGCTAAAAAAAATGACGGCGTAAGAAAAGAGTATGCTCTGGGCAGAGTATACACGGTAATCTGAAGCATTATCTACTACGCCATTTACAATTTACAAAACTGTAAATAGCGTACAAGCTATAGGTATTTAAATTAGCCTGCAAAGGTTTAGGGCTTCTTGGAGATGATCAAAATTGGCAAGCAGCACTCTGTGAATCTCCTTTCAAAATGAGAGACCTTTTCAAAAAATCAAAATCAAAGCATTTAATTCAAGTAGGCCAGTTACAGGCACTTGTCCCAGTCACAAGACATAAAAACTGTGAAAGTTTCATAACTATATTAGTATTTTGCCAAGTATCAGATTCATTCAATCTTTGGAATAAATTTAAACAACACCATTCAGACGACTTTAAACAATAAATTGAGAGGCAAGTAGAAGGCAGGTGTAACGTCAATGAAAGGCGTGGGTCAACGACAGACTGGTTTATTTGGCCTAATGAAACTAACTACCCACCACCATACAATATTAGTACCAACAGATGTCACATCTCTCCCCATCAAGTCTACTAATCACAATTTAACAGGTAGGTACATCTTACAACTAACAATTTTATAGAACTATTACTAAGTTTTGCTTCTATTACCTACAGCTTTCTTGCTCGATTGAACGCACGTAGTGCGCGAGCTGACGCACCCTGCGGTGGCGGTGATACCGACGACGAAAGCCGTTCCGGTCGAATTTGCGCAGACTTCGACCCTTCCAGCGGCGTGTCTTTAGTATCACTGTCACCGCTGGATGCGTCCTCAAACACCTCACCCTCGGCCCCGCTATCGACCCCCGGTTTGGCTGCCCTAGAACCCGTAGACTCGGCTGCGGCCACGTCACTCACGCGTGATAATGAGTACCTATTTTTGCTACTTGCTGAAATAATTTGGTCGGCATGTCTACGCCACTCTACCCCATTAGCTAAACTAACTTTGTACGATATTGGCCCTGTCTTTTTAACAACAGTGGCTTCGGTCCACTTGTCCCCCCTCGCCGTGTAATCGCGAGCAATTACCGCATCCCCAACGCGGAATTCCCTATCGGCCCCCGTAGAACGAGCGACCTGACGCTCTTGCTTCGCGCGTACCGCGGCGGCTACGTCCGGCCGTAGTGCATCCAGTCGGCTGCGCAAGCGCCGCCCCTGGAGCGCCACTGCTGGCGAAACCCCTGTAGTTGCATGTTCACAGTTACGGTACTGAAGAAGAAATTTACCTAGGGCGACGTTGACGTCCTCGCCTTCGTATATCGCTCTCTTTATTGCCTTTTTAACGGTTTTAACTGCGTTCTCAGCCGCGCCATTCCCCTGAGGCCTATATGGTGCCGAAGTTGTATGTTTGATGCAATTCTTTTCACAATATACCTTAAACTCTTGTGAAGAGAAAGGCGGGCCGTTGTCAGTCACGAGCTGCGATGGTAAACCGAAACGCGCAAATGTACTTCTAAAAACTTTTATTGTAGCAGCTGCGTTTGTGCTACGCATCGGCAGGGCCTCTATCCATTTAGAATACGCGTCTACTATGATTAGATATCGCACACCGCCGCAGTCTGCGAAGTCAGCGTGTACGCGTTGCCACGGGTGCAGTGGGAACTCCCAGGGATGTAACTGCACCCGTGGTGGCGCGTCCCGCACGGTGCGGCATGCCGCACATGACCTACACACTTCTTCAATGTCTTGATCCAAACTCGCCCAATAAATGTAGCTCCGCGATAAAGTTTTCATTTTGTTCATACCTAGATGACCCTCATGAACTTCTTGTAATATTTTCTTTTGCAGAACTTGAGGGACCACTATTCTATATTTGTAAATGACACATCCTTGATCTAATAGTAGGTCATTTTTCCTAGCAAAGAATGGTTTTTCCGCGTCGCAGCTCGGGGCTGTTGGCCAGCCGAATAGTACATAACCTTTTATTTTACTCAAGAATGTGTCGCGCTCTGTTTCTTTCGCGATGTCATTAAAACAAATAGGTAGCGACTCGTCTACTAGATTTAAATAATCTATTGTGTCAACGAAGCGACCCTCCTGAGGTAATGGTAGTCGTGACAACGCATCAGCCGGACCGTTGTCCACTGATCGCACAAATTCTATGTCAAAATCATAAGCTGCCAGGCGTGCCGCCCATCTTTGTAGACGACTGGCAGCCGTCTGTGGGATTCCCCCTTTTGCCCCAAAAATATGAGTCAGAGGCTGATGGTCAGTGCGTAGCGTAAATCGCCTTCCGAACAAATATTGGTGATGTTTCGTGACGCCGAACATTATAGCCAGCGCCTCTTTATCGAGCTGGCTGTAGTTGCGCTCGGGCGCACTAAGCGTGCGCGACACGCAGCTGACGGGCCGCTCACTACCGTCGGAGTACCGGTGCGACAGCACGGCGCCCAGTCCGTACGCGCTGCTGTCTACTGACAGCACAAGGTCGCGCCCCTCCTCATAGTGTGCTAATACACGTTCGCTCAGGAGTGATCGCTTTGCCTCCACGAAAGCCTTATCACACTTGGAGTCCCATTCCCAGCCGCTATCCTTTTTTAACAAATTGTGTAGTGGTTGTAACATAGTGCTCAAACTAGGAATAAATCGCCCGTAATAATTGACCATCCCTAAGAAACTTTTAAGTTGTGTCACGTTTTCTGGTCTGGGCGCGCTGGAAATGGCCTCCAGTTTATCGGTATCCGGTCGTAAGCCATCCTTATTAATAATGAAACCTAGATACTGTACACTGTCTTGTAAAAATTTACATTTATTTAGTTTAACAGTAAGTCCCATTTTACGTAGCCTTTCTAGTACAGCTCTCAGATTTTTCATATGATTCAAAGTGTTTGATCCCGTCACACAAATATCGTCTAAAAATACTACACACCCTGGCACCCCGCGCAGCGTCTCTTCCATAATTTTTTGAAACTTTTCCGGTATAACCGACAACCCGTAGGGCGTACGTCTATACACAAAAGTACCCATATGCGTAGTTATAGCCGTGTAGGGTTGCGAGTCGTCCGACAACAGACACTGTTCATAAGCATGTTTTAAATCAATCTTTGTGAATTTATCTCCCCCGCTAAGGTTTGCAAATAGCTCTTCTATACGCGGCAACGGATAATAATCTCTTTTTAATTTTGGATTGATGGTTATCTTATAATCCCCACAAATGCGAATGTCTCCGTTTTGTTTTACAACGGGTACTATTGGAGTTCCATAGTCTGAGTAGTCAACGCGGTAGATGGAACCGTCTGCCTCGAGACGCTCCAGCTCCCGCTCGACACGTGCGCGCAGTGCCAGCGGCATGGGTCTCGCTCGCACGTAAACCGGTTCCATATCGGACAGCTGTAGTCGTATGGGCTGTTTGCATGTACCTAACTTATCGGTAAATACTTCTGGGAATTCTTTACATAATTTGTTTACCAATTCATCATCTCTGATTTCATTGAGGTTTATTTGCGTTATCTTTAAAGCGCGCATCCACTCTCGTCCTATCAAAGGCCGCGCCCCACCTTTAATAATATATAATCGCAATGATTTCGCTTTAAATTCGCCTAGGCGAACGTCTACCTCAATGTAACCAAGTGATTCTATTCTTGAACCTGAGTAACAACGTAAAACTAAGTTATCTGGTTCAATCTTTTTATGTGAAAACATACATTGGTACATCACCTCACTTATTGCAGATATACGACTACCTGTGTCCACTTCACATTCCATATCAATGTTATCAACAGACAGTTTAATAAAATATGGTTTGTTACCTCGAGATGCCACGTTCAAGTTGAACATACTATCGTCTGATTCATCACTCACATAATTATGCCGACCGCCACTACCGCGCACTTGTTTGCACATCACTTTTAAGTGCCCTTTTTTACCGCACTCATCACAACTGTAATTTTTAAAACGACACTTCTCCGCCGGGTGCGGCTTGCCGCAGCGCCAACAGGCCCGCGCAGGCGCGCACCCGTCCGCCGCGTCCGCACGCGCTCCGCCTGCGCCTGCTGAGCCCGCTGCTGCGGCTGCTCTGTCGCCTCCGCCGCCGAGCGCGCGTTGCGGCCTGCGCGGGCGCGTCTGTCCGCCACGCGCATAATGCAGGCCTTCGCCCGCCTCGCCGCCGCCAGCCGGTTTTGCTGAGTCCGCCGCCGCCGTCGTCGTGGTGCCGCTCACCTCGGCATGCTTCTCTGCTGCCTCAAGTGCCAGCGCCAGCTCCACTGCCTCTTTGTATTGCACTTTCTTTTCTGCGAAGATTCTCGAACGCATTACGTCACTTGCCAGCCCTGACACAAACTGGTCGCGCAAATTCTCTTCAAGCGTCGAACATGACTTGCACTTTCCGAAACTGCACGTAGATGCCAGGTGTTTCAATGCCTGCAGGTATTCCGTAAGGGACTCGCCTGGGCGCTGTCGGCGCAACCTGAACACGTGGCGCTCGGCGATCTCCGATCGTTGCGGTTCCAAGTGTTCTGTCACCAATCGCACAAGTTCGTCAAATGTTTTGTTCTCCGGATAACTAGGTGAACACAGGTCGCACATTAACGCATATGTTTCTTCCCCCACAACCGTTATTAACATAGGCACTTTTAATTCTTCGTCGATTTCGTTTAGCCGTACGTACTGATTTACTCGACGAATATAAGCTGGCCATTGTTTTGAGCTCAGATTAAATGGTTGAATTTTACCAATTGGCATCTTGAAACACTCGAAACCCGAAAATTTAAAAAAAAAGTTACTCCAAAATCCCGTTCTCGTCGCCAATGTAACGTCAATGAAAGGCGTGGGTCAACGACAGACTGGTTTATTTGGCCTAATGAAACTAACTACCCACCACCATACAATATTAGTACCAACAGATGTCACAGCAGGGTAGAGATTTTCTTGGATAAAATCTTTAATAAATGCCTAACGGAAATAGAGGGGGATTGTCTAGCAATAGGTCGTGTCTTAGAAGATTACGGTTTACTAAAACCGTACATCTAGGATTGTAGAAAGTGAGTTATGAGTACATGTAAATGAAATTAACTACGATGAACACAACCACCCATTGTTGTGTAACAAATTACTTAAAAAATACA
Source organism: Xestia rhomboidea (assembly GCA_963853795.1). Taxonomy (NCBI): domain Eukaryota; kingdom Metazoa; phylum Arthropoda; class Insecta; order Lepidoptera; family Noctuidae; genus Xestia; species Xestia rhomboidea. The sequence goes on from OY970756.1 coordinate 35,018,115, forward strand.
TTTTTGTATATAAAACAAAGCATTGTACAAATACGTATAAGGATAAATAGTAATAATACAAAACGAAATAACAAAATATAAGGATAAACAACGTTGAAAGATACGTCATGGACACAAAACACTCTGGTCGGCACTCTCTGTAATAGAACACGGATGATCGCTCCGTCAGCAAACCACTTCATGAATGATCAGAGTCCAAACTCCGCTAGGAGTAATAGTGTTCTGTGCCAAACTCAATCTAAAAAATATTAAAAGGTCCAGTTAGCAAGTAAAAACAATTTTGTGGTTCTCAAAGTTGACATGAGAGATCAGGTATTAAATACCCGTGTCAGCTATTGTAAGTGTGGTGTCAATGATATAATTTTCAAAATTGATTTTATTACGCACCTCTGTCTACACTTTCAGGGAATATAAGCGTTGTCATGTTATGCATAGAAGTATTATTTAAAAAGTAGGTATCCGTTTTCGATTTTCATTTTTAATGAACTCAGCTCGAAATATGATCCCATTTCATTGTTTTCCCTGTAAACCCCATACTCGTGGCGGTCGTGGCCACAGTAAAACAATGATCAGTGAGCGTGAGCCAAGACCTTTTAACCCTGATATGTGTCAAGTCTGTTGATTAAGTATTGAAAATGGTTTGTACTACACTACACTATCTCTACTTACACCTACTTACCATACAAGCGTGAATATGTTATGTCATCAATGCTAATAAACATTCGATCAGTCCATTCGATTTCAAAAATTCATTCAATGAAGGGAAAGCTTCAGTACTGCCGAGTGCCATAGAGTGAGGTTTGTCACGCGGGCGATGTCGGCGGTTGTAGAAGCTAGTGGAAAATTAATGAATAGGTAGTTGTTGCTGCCCGGGCAATGCGGTGGGAGGGGAGACGGAAATGCACAGGGGGTGGGGGCGGGTGCATACAGGTGAGGGCGAGTGCGTCAGGGTGCGGGCGGCAGGGTAAGGTCGTGAAGCTTCCCGGCGGTCTGGGCTGGCGCATGCGGGTCATACACAGGCCTTTTTCAGCTGTGACGTAAGCCGGTGGGGGCCCCCCACCAGCCACAGTGTCCGAAAAGGCAGTTGCATATTGAGTGCACTATATTATACCGCAAGCGATCATAATATCTTCAAGGTCGCTGGTAGCAGCTGGATGAGAGTCGAGAGCTAAGCAGCGTGCGATTGGAGAGGCCTATATCCAGCAGTGGACCGCTGCAGCCTGGTGATGATGATCTCACCACATTTATAAAGACCCTGTCCGATCCAAACATTGAGTATGTCATGTATGTTAGTGTTCGCACACTTTAACGTACATGACGTACTAAATGGCAAAACATGCAGATTATCTACCTACCTGTTATTTTAAGACATTGCACATATTATTTGATGTATACTCATGTTTTTACAATAAAATATATTCTACTCTATTCTATACCAGAAGAAACATTTAATTAAACGTATTTTAAAGAAACGGCACAGTTGGCGCTTTGGTTGAGCGACTAGCTGCTGCCGTGCTGCGCTGCGTGTCGCGGGTTCGATCCCCGCACGGAACAAATATTTACAGTATGACCGGCGCGCGGCGGGTAGTTGTTCCGGGTGTGGCTGTTTGTGTGTGTGTGAGTCTAAATGTTTGTAAGCGCACACACGATACAGGAGACATTCTTAGTGTCAGGCAACGTTAAAACAAAATTGTCATCTTTTTTACAAATGATGCAATATTTTCCCCGGATTTTGGCAAAGTTCCTTAGGTTGACAACACGTCAATTTATAGGCAATTTTACATCATAGGGTAAGTCATGGAATACTGAACAAACTCCTGTCACCCAACAAGTCGAATTTCGCCCCAGATTCTCTACAACTTCTGACCCTAGGACCATATCCTCGATATTCACATCACATCAGAGTGAATCGTTATCTTCTAGGCAAGCGTGCCCCACCCTGGGCCGCATATCGCATCACATCAGGCGAGTTGCAACCAAACGCAAGCCTATTTACAGTAGGTAAGTACCTAAAAAAAAACATTTGGAAAACCAGGAATTTGAAACAATATTGACTTCCTCAGAAACATAAATACCTAAATAAAATAAACATTATTTATTTATTAGGTTCACCTATACACTGGTAAGTATAGGCAAATAAAACAGAAGCAAGAAATAATGATAATTAAATAATATAATATAATAATATCAAGCTAGATAGCCCTACCTAGCTTGATACTCATTCGGAGCAAACTTGTTGGCAAGCTACGAGCGGAGGGCAACACGTTTTTTTTTTAAACTTTGTGCCACACTAGGATTGTATCCTGTACCGTGACTGCGTTTGTAAACACAAACAGCCAGACCTGTAGGGCTATTACCAACCTCTGTTGACAGCTCGAAATGATAGTAACTGGGCTCAGTGTCCATCAATTAACGGTGAAAAGGTTAGTTTCGTATTATGTATGACCCTGTTAGTCACCGTAGAGTGATATCCACTCAGTGCGATACGTAATACCAATATTATGACATTCACGGTTGTCATCAAAGTTCGGTGTACAACCGCAGCTTGATAGTCACTGGATATCAGAAATATACGTAGGTAATAGCCCTGCTGGAATAACTATCTGTATACTCCATACAAATATTTTTTGGGCGGGAATCGAACCCGCGACATGCAGCCACCACATGCACCAACCCTGCCCTGCTAAAAATATATAAAAATATAACCGTGCTAAAAATATATATTTTTTATTTAATTTTCACAATGGGGCCACATTGTGAAAATTAACTAAAAAATATATTTTTCAATACACTTCTTCGAAAACTGGTTTTTATCGCACTACGATTAGGTTCGACATGCGATGTATTTCACACACGTGCGATTTTCTTTATTTTCCAACACACGTGCGGGAATGAAAATTGCCACAGATAACTATACCTATATTTAGTCCAAATTGGTTCAATGCCTATAGCCGACTATAGGCATTGAACCAATTTGGACTAAATGTTTTTTTTTTTTAATTTCGGCAAAGCACTAAGCGCCTTTACGGCGTAAATATTTTTTGGATATTCAAATTGTGTTTATAAATAGAATATCATAGATAAACATGATTATTTAAAAGTAATATTTACTTTTATTAACAAATTAACATTTATTTGTGTTCTAAATTCAAAAATAAAAAAATAAACCATTTTTTATATTAGGCTGTATAGCAGCGTCATACCTTTGCTTCTCCTTCAACCTGGCGAAAGCAAAGCGTGGAAAAAAAGAAAATTAAAATCATAGTTTCTTCATGACAAAAATATTTTTGGTTCTTTTATTTTATTTCTTCAAAAGTGTATTGAACAACGTCGTTTGATACACGTTTGTTAATGCAGTTCTCGGCTCAAAAACAACCTCGCCTACGGCTCGGGTGTTAATTCCGCCTCGAATACAACAACAAACTTTCTCCACTTGTAACAAAATGTACTATTTATTCTATACAGAGAAGAACCGTATAATAAATTGATGATAAATTAATGATCACAGTTTTCAGTTTTACATGCGTTTTTAGATATATTTTACATCCTCAAAAACCGGGTGGGGCTGTGTCGGTGCACACGGTCGTTGGTTTTGATGTGAAACGTCTATATTTGTGCCTACTCTCATATCTCTATGTTTGCCCGATGCCTTATCATCTTCTAATAACAATTTATACCATTTGTGGCAAATAAAGCATTGCAAGCCATTGCAAATTTTTGTCAGTACAATTCAAACGGCTTATGGTAATAAAGCGGTTCAACGGAGCACCAAGCATGCGGCGTCTAGCGGTGCCAAGTCGAATAAAGCGATGGAAGCGGTGTAATGAGGCTCGCTTTAAACTTCGCAACCCAAAGGTCGTAAGCGCCGTGGAATACGCGTCACTTACGCGTTTTGGCCAGGTCGGGTTTTCTGACATGGTACCCCGTGTAAGGTACTGATTTTAAAGACGTTTCACGCCAACAATATCTAATTAATGTCTGTGAATTGCGCTAGTGTTGTTGGATGCTGACCTGACAAAAAAAGGGGCCATAGACACACTAAGAAGAAGAAGATTACAAAGCAAGGAAGGAAGAAAGCTTTCATGTTCCGTCGAGGTTCGCTCTCAGTGCGTCTACAGCCCCGAGCGCTAGTTAGGTTTTGTCGAAGACCTGACTATTGATTTTCACCGGTCTGTACCTAGATAATATTTTATGTAGCAGCTAACGCAGGCATCCTCAACGTTTTGCAGTACGATTGTATCCAGAAAGGAATAACAATTCCTGATAAGGGATGATTAATAATAATTGATCAATGTACTCGTAAATCTGCAAAGATACAATACAATGTTACTTACTTACGTGTTGTAAGCTTATATTAATTATATTTTGGGATCCAGATCATGTGCTCAGTTTTTCCTATCAGTCTGAGATGTACCTAACAAATTCGGAAGCTTAAACGAAAGATATCTTTTAAAGTTCAGACGTTGCATTTCATGTTGAGTGTCACTTATCAGAATTCTTTTACAAAAGAATTGTCTAATAAAATTTATCCCTTTGGTTGCGGTTAGAGGAATAATTTAGTTGCGCTCAGATGGTTGCGTTTTAAAATAGGTGCGCTCTGAGGAATACCTCGAACTCTTGACACAAATGTTGGAATCATGTATCGGTCCTTAAATCTATCTCTATCTATTTCAAAGGCCTAATATGTATGAAGGTACCTATTGCACCCGCCACTTGTAAATATGAATTGTTTACATATTTACACGTTACACCTACCTGAAGTCAGAACATCAAACATGTTTGAATCAGCTGGACCCTCCGAATGCTTTGACAATGCAACAAGTACGGGTTCAACTCACTACTCTTCGCAAGCCTATGATTGGGACTACCCAACAAACGTAGATGTATGGTATGTCTAGAAGGCTACAACTATACAATACAGGGTGTTCCCCAGAGAGCAGGGATTTTCTGATCGTGAAGAAAACGAGCAATAAATGGTCCCATATTTATTTAAAGACTTTGGAAGACTTACAGCTAAATACAATAGTGGTACATATGTAGGTATATGGCAACAGGCTTGCCTCGTAAGAGACAAGGGACTTCAATGCAGCTGGCGATATGTCGGTGTACTACACTACACTTCTGCATAACCCTTTAGGGAATAGACGCGTGATGATAAATGTTTGTGATTGTTCTGTAAGTAGGTTGTACGAACAATTTCACATGTTTTTGTTTTTAATTTTATTTGTTCGCAATTTCATTGTGACCACTTTTGAAAGAAAAAGAAAAGTAGGTAGCTGTAGCCTTGGTAACATTGATTATAGCTACCTACGCACAAAACATAAAGAATAACAAAAAAACCGGCCAAGTGCGTGTCGGGCCACGCGCAGTGTTGGGTTCCGTAGTAGCCCGGTGTTGTTTTATAGGCAGCATTGCCACCGTTTTCCATATAAGTAAACCAATCCTAGTGGACTCCAACTAAATTAAACCAGACCAGTTTGGGTAGTTGACTGACTCCAGATCCCGGAGAAATAAGTATAATGGAGTCGTACTGTGATTTACCTACATTCATTTTATGTTTTTACGAACTTGATCTTTCTTGGCCTCGTTTAATCTAAGTGTTGCGAGAGCGGCTGAAAAGGCTAGAATTTACTCTGTATACGTAAAGAAGCTGCATTTTCACAGTCCTTAAGAAGGTTTAATGATCTTTCCAGGGTTGTTTCACTCAGCGGTCAAATTGGATCCGATGTGGGTTACGGTTAAGATTTAAGATGTCGGTCTGAGGGGGTGTAATACAAAACACCTCTTCCCGACCCCTCAGTGAATACAGACATGATGTTACATGTTCAATATTATTAATATTCAAATACTTAATCTAATATTCAATATTTTAAATGTAGGTATAATACAAAACAAAAATATCTTAAGAAAATTTATTTTGAACTTTGACCTTAAATATATAACAGATCCGTGCTGAAGGTTGGCGTCCCCTGGCTGAGCGGGCGAGCACGACGGAGCTCGGGCTCGGTTCATTTAAAGCTTGACACTGGCGTCGGACAGTCGTGTGCAGTTATCATCCAGCGGCGAAAGCCCAACTGGTTCTGGCGAAGTACCGGAATCAGCAGCCATGACGGCTTCGTCCATGCCACTCGCCTCTAAGGCACCACCAGGTTAGTGATTACCCAAGTTTACCCCTACCCCACTTATGAACCAGTGCATCTCGATGCAACTTAACCTTTGGCCATAAGGCTGTTTTTATTAGTTTTTTTTATTAGTTTTATATTTTTTTATTAGTGATATCAGTGTTTGTTAGGTATGTGATTATGTTTTTTATTTTTTTTAATGTTTGATACCTACTCGACTACAACAGGCTGCGTAGGTGGTTTAAAGAATGGATATCGACCGCGCTTGCTAGGTCGTATTTATAGTCTCAACAAAGAAACCCTTAGAGCCAGGGAGAAGACTTATAGGTGACTTGTTTTGAGTGTGAATTCTTTTGTACTTGTAAATATAACAAGGCTGGGGCGTAAATGCTGGCACGAGGCGACGATTGCTAAGCAAAATTTACTTGACTTCTTATGGTTTTTTAGTTACTTCTTAAGGATCTATGTTTAGGTTCGAGCTAGTTCCAGGTTGCAGGGGCAAGGCAGCAGCGCGCGCCGGGGCGAGGCCCTCAGGGAAGCAGGGGGTGGGGGATTGCAATCCGCTCGATGCAACCCCACCTCCTGTACTATTTCCTATACTTAGATAGCCAATGTATTTCTGTTAGCCTCGGCGATCAATATTTTATCAGGTCTGCTAGCTCCCATAAACGCATTTTGAACTAGGTACCTCTAGGCTTCTTGGGTACGAAAGGCTTTCGATTTCAGGTTTTCATGTAATATGTTACATCAATAATGACGACAACTATTCGTCAGTTATTACTTTCGTTGTCGACTGTACCTACGTATTTAACCTGAGTATAATTTCAATTATACTTTGCCAATACCTAGCTAAGTGAGGACTTGGCTAGTATGCGAGATGTGTTGTCACGCTCACCCCTTAAAGTACCTACTGTACATTGCCATTACTGCATTCGTTGAATGAGCTGTGCAGTGTGCGTACCATTCCTTAAAGAACCCACACACTGTAGGTACTTACAAGCTAACCTCATGTTTTCTTTGATTCCAGATCAAAAGAAAAAACCAGCTGTAAAGCGCCGCAAGAAGAAGTCGAAGCATCAGAAGGAGAACGGGAAGACGGCCAAGTTCAACTACATGTATCATCGGCCCCCGTTTATAGTCGTTGAGAATTAAGTTTTCAACGACCCAGTAGCACAGTCAAACCTAGTTTATGGACCTTCTATCATTCTTTCTTCTCTACGTTTCTGACATTTCTGGATAACTATCTTCTGTACGCTGGACGCCTGGCCTCAAGACGACCTCAAGCGTTCGGAGCACAATCGGTTGCAAACTTTTGTTCTCCGATCGCATGCAGCGAGCAACGCCTCGCTGCAGTCGTCTGCTTCCTAGTAACAACCTCGTCGGCAGGAGCACCGTGGGGCCAGTATAGATGGACTATTTACATTTTGGTACTTCTGTAAAATCTTTACTTCTTTGAAAACCTCGGCGCAGGTTTGATTGTGTGAGGGTGGGAGGCGGGTCCTTATTTATGTGTCGTGATTGTTTTGATTATATGCATCGTAGCCAAAAAATCGTGTTTTTTTATTTAATCAATCTATTGGCATCTATCCTATCCTACCTACTCACATAACACTATAACATCATCACAACACGATATACTATAAAACTTGAAAATCACTTCATTACAACATCCATAATAGGTAGGTACGTCAACAAGTCAACATTCACACCTACTTACATACGTATAAACTCACCCCTTAAAGCTGTCTATAGGGGGAGCAAAAACTGCAAAACATCACCTGCTATGATCCTTTTTTTTTTTTTTTTTTTTTCGTATGGGAAATCATCAAATGACTTCTCCCGCTCTGGGCGGAGCAGGAGGGAGTGTCAGACTTTTACTGACTAAAACCCATCCATGTTCCTTCATCGCCCTTTATGTTCCGGGGCCACGGTATCTCTTTCGAATAGTCCCGCAGCCCCGGCAGGCTTCGGCCCTTGCGGACCCCTTCACTGATGCTGACTCTCTTTGAGGCGCGCGTGGAACACGAACGCGCCGTCGACACGGCCTGTCGTCATGAGACGTACGGACGGCGAGCTAGCCCATAGCTCCCCGTCCACAGGCCCGCGCCTACGGTGGCCGGAAGCCACCACGTGGCCCCCGACGCCCGGGGCGTCTCCCGCGGCGGCCGGGACGTGAGGATCTCTCCCTGTCCTGTTCCGCCACCTCCTTCGCTAGCATGACTGCTTCGCAGAAGGAGGTGACGGCGTCCCATTCCGTCTCGCCCCGGACCATGGCACGAACCAGGGCCGGGAGCGAGAGGTCGCCGCCGCCGATCGCCACCTCGAGGACACGGCGGTGCTCCACCCAAGCGGGGCACACCTCCACAGTGTGCTCCACCGTGTCCTCCACCTGCTATGATCCTTACATTCTCATTTCACGTCGTCTATGTGCTGGACAAATTCAGATAACATAAAGTAGGTAACACCTCGTTACTATCCACCTCGGCTTTCCTCAGCTGCATTGGGGTTAGCTTCCAGCCTAAGGATCAGCGCACACCAAGAGCAGAGCAGAGCATTATCTGAGACTACTGGAAAATGAATCTTATGACAACTCCATACGTTGCAAAACGTATACTCGAACATGCATCTTGCAAGCTCGAGCTTGGTCGAGCATCAAGTATGGACGTGTATTAATTTTATAACGTAAGATTCATTTTTCAGTAGTCTCAAAAAATGTTCTGCTCTGGTCTTGGTGTGCGCTGACGCTAACGGGAAGCAGACAAATACTAGTTAGGTTCAGCGCACATTGAACTGCAAAATGCTCGCTTTTGGTCGAGCTAAATTTTGACTGCTCGACCATGCGAGCGGCATGCTCGCCTCTCCGTAAGCAAGCTCCATTGAAACTGCTCTGGGTTGCCAGGCGGGCGTGCATGACCAGTTTGATGGCGTAATCCGACGTTGGCAGACGTGTTCAATATGGTTGATTGGGACTTGGTAATTATCGCCCTTTTGTCAGAGGAAGAGGAACATGAACAATATCTAATAGTACATTATGATTTATTGTGCGTTACCCCAGCCAGATCTTGTCGAAAATCGTCATCTAAGTGCAATAGATAATTAGAAATACAGCTTCTGTAATTGGTAAGCTGATTTTTAATTATTTGATAAAAACAGGCTTCCGGCTGGAGTAACGTTACCCCAGCCAGATCTTTTGTTTTTTAGTGGATATTTTGAAATAAATCTTATGTAAAAAATTTGAAATCAATTTGAAATAAATGGTATAACTTAATTTGTGTTTGTATTTGCTATGGTGGCGAAGATATTTAAAATCCTGTTGGGGTAACGTTTTACACGATCGCTGTATCTCGGAATTGACTATACGGATGATTGTAATATTTGTACACGAGATCTGGCTAATTAGTTATAATTTGGTAAGCAACAAACGAATCCACTTTAATGCACCGTTTTGAAGTTATTTGAGTAAATAGAAAATATGCTTTAATAGGACCTAGCACTTCCAATAAGCGCTCCAAGGACTAAACTTAAACGTTACTATATAGGTAATTACTGTCTCTAAATGTTACCGAAGTTTCATTAGTACCTATACTATAAGTAATTAAAAAGTTATGACGATGTTCCGGCCACGGCGCGCAGCTGAGTTATTTGACGACCGATTAACCGAGTTTACTGTAGTAGTGGTAACTGAATCTTATATCAATAATTAGCAATACAGTTCAGTATATACATGTGAAATTTCAGACTTGTACACTAATTAATTAACGAGATAATCGAAAAAAATGATGAATGCGTGGTAACCCGACCAAATCTAGAATGTAATAAAAAATTACAGCCGAGGCGATATTGCTAGCCCGAGCCGCAGGCGAGGACTATAAGAAAGCAGAGACTGTAATTATCACAGCGCACGTATGTCATACGACGTTTTATAACATATTTGCGAGGAAATAAATTAAACAAATAAAAACAATACAGCGAAAACAAAAAGCGCGCGGAATAATTTTTACTTGTTCACAAATTAGCGTTGCGCGCGCATTTGTGCTTTTTTTTAAGGCAAAGACACAAAAAACAGACAGTAATACTAATAAAGTAAATTAATATTTTTGTGTTTTTGTTACAGATAAATGGTTGTAATTTATTGTCAAATTAATTAAATTAAAGAATTAAATGTTTATTTATTATATTTCATCTCCCAAAGTTAACTTTAATCATAAATATTATTTGCTTATATAGAACCCCAGACAGCAACATAAACTCATTTTTTGACAAATTTGGATTACTTCTACATAAAATTTGTAATAAGCACAACAAAAAAATTATTCTAACAGGCGATCTTAATATAGATACTCTCAAGAGCAATAAAATAGCATCACGTCTTAAAGACACTCTAGTCAACTTAGGTCTCTTCTTACACATAGATCAACCAACGAGACAAAAGGCGTGCATTGATCATTTTATAAGTAACATCAAAGACGCGAATGGTAAAGTTCACGAATTATTCCTCTCTGACCACAACACAGGGCAAACTTTAAATTTTCCTATTAATAATAAACCCAAAAGATTAATAAGTTGGTATGTATTCAAAGAGACTATAGTAAAGATAACTTGGACAAATTTATAAATTGTCTATCAGCTTTAAGTTGGTCAGAAGTGTATGACCAAGAAAACTTAAATGCAGCTTTTAATATATTTCACGAAACTTTTTGTTTATTTTACAACCTCTGCTTTCCGATCAACAAAGTAAAAATAAATTCAAACTGTAAATCCCCAAGATGGATCACAACAGGAATTAGGAAATCAAGCAGACAAAAAAGAAAGTTAAGATATGGCCAATACATGTCAAAATCTGAAAATGATTCATCAAATTTTAAAAAATATAGCTCTATCTTTAAAGGATGTGTTAGTCGATCAAAACATATCATTAATTCTAAAATAATGTCAGCTGCAAAAAACAAAGGCAAAGCTGCATGGCAGATTATAAAAAACAAAACGGATTACGTTAATAATAAAACAAATATAGAAACTATCAAAATCAACAATAACCTTATAGACAAACCTTTAGAAATTGCCAAAACTTTCAATGACTTCTTCATTAATGTTGCCAAAGAATTCCAAAACAACAAAAACAAGTCCTCACTAGTTAAGAAACCGACAATAGATGTACCGAATATGGACCAAACCATGTTTTTACATCCATGTTATGAGAATGAGGTAAGAAGTATCATAATGTCCCTCAACAACACTAAATCAGTTGGATTTGACGGTGTAGCAACTCAAATTCTTAAATCCTGTGCCACTATTATATCCCCAATTATTGAACACTTGATCAATCTCTCATTCTGGCAAGGGATTTTTCCAGAAAAACTCAAACAATCAATTGTAAAACCCTTATTTAAAAAAGGTGACATAAAAGAATTGTCTAATTACCGGCCTATTACACTTATATCAAATTTATCAAAAATCTTTGAGAAAGTCATGCATCGTAGACTAACAAATTATTTAGAAAAATTCCAAATTATAAAAGAAGAACAAAACGGCTTTCAAAGAGGTAAATCGACGACGTTAACAGCATTTACTCTAATAAAAAATGTAATCGAAAAACTGGATAAAAAGATTCCGGTATCCGTTGTCTTCTTTGACATGAGCAAAGCTTTCGACTTTGTCAACCACGATTTGCTTCTAAAAAAATGCAACAACTACGGAATCAGAGGGATAGTTATTGACTGGATTACTAGCTACCTAACGAACCGTCAACAAAAAGTAGAAATTAGCTCAATGAACCAAAATAACGAGTCTACCTCATTCAGCTCAGAATATAATCGAAGAAAATCAGGTGTACCACAGGGAAGCATACTGGGCCCATTACTTTTCCTGATTTATATCAATGATTTACCCTCTGCTTTACAACAACAGTGCATACTTTTTGCTGACGATATTTCTGTAATAGTTGCTAATGATAATAAATCAGACTTAGATCACGAAACAAACCTTAACACAATAGTAAATAAAGTTTTAAAATGGCTAGAAAACAATTATCTCTGTGCAAACATTAGTAAAACCAAATACATACATTTTCAAAATTACAACTCAAAACCAAAAACTTTCAAAGTTAATTGTCAAGGACAACAAATTAACGAAGTTTGCGAATACAAATTTCTTGGACTCATTCTTGATCAGCACTGTAACTGGAAATTACACATAGAACACGTTTGCAAGAAACTAAACCAATTTGTGTTTGCTCTTAAACGTTTGAGACGTACCGCTAGTGAAGCAGTCGCCCTTATTGCTTACCACGGATACGTATCCTCTTTACTCAGATATGGACTCCTACTCTGGGGGAACTCCACAAATGTAAATGAAGCATTTCTTGTTCAAAAAAAATGCCTACGAGCAATTTGCGGTATTAGCCCATTAACATCCTGTAGACCTCTGTTTAAAAAATTAAAACTATTAACCTTATCAGGACTTTTCATAATGCAGGCCGGTATTTTTGTGAAGGAACACTCTAAATTCTTTATAGCATGTGATCTGCATTCGAAATACACTCGTCGAGATCCCACAAGATTGCGAATCCCTACACATCAAAGCACATTATGCCAAAAAAATAGTCTAATCACTGCAATAAAATTTTTTAACAACATACCAAAACAATTAAGGGAACTCCCTTTAAAATATTTCAAATCCAAATTACATAAATGGCTTATTGACAATTGTTTTTATAGTGTAAAAGAATTCTTTGAAAAAAAAGTATCCGATAGATATAGCTACTAAGTAACAAAGTATTGTAAGTTGATATATTTTTTAGTTTTCTCTATTATAATTAAAAGAGTCTATTAATTACTGAAAATTTAAAATAGACATGAATCCTGAATTGTGAGTGCTATTCTTATTATCTAGACATTGTATTAATATTAATATTTACACCAATATTGATGTTGTGTAAAAATTTTACGTTTATGATGTTCTAATATTTGTATGCCATTTCTATGGCGAAACATGTAAGTTCATAACCCTATCCATAAGACCTTAATGTACCATGTTTTTATACAAATAAATTATTCTATTCTATTCTAAAATGTTGACCACTTTTCTGACATAAAAACTCTTTGCTAAGATTTAAAAAAGTACCGTTCGGCTTAGACGGAGCATCTTGATAACCCGTGCATTTTACTTAACCATAACGCACAATATTAAAATTGGTGAAATAAGAGACCCTTTACGAGCAAATGTGTTATCTATATATATAAAAGGCAAAAGTGATTGACTGATGTATCAACGCACAGCCCAAACCACTGGGTCTACAGATTCCAAATTTGGCAATTAAGTTCCCGTGGTCTAGGGGTGCACTAAATAATAATAATAATAATAATATATCATTTAATTCAGGTAACAAAAGACCCATATCATATACAACATGTAACGTAATTAACGCACACCCTCAGACACCCCAATTAGTTTATTATGTTATAATCATAATACATGCACTGAATTTTTAATTAAACATGTCTAGGCAATGATTATTTAATAAATTAGTTTTCCTAATTCCGGAAGAATGTTGTAGTCACAGTACAAATCAACGAACGCACACAGTCGCATACGTAGGTCTCATACCTACGTATGCGACTGTGTGAGTCTTGCTAGCCTAGTAGGTATTCGCTCGCGTTCGAGACAGCTGTTAACGTCGTCGCTCGACTCAACTTCAATAGAAAAGTTCAATACATTTTAATGCCTGTTTTCTTAATTGATGTTTTAATTTAGAAAGCACTTCGTCATTTTTTATCAAAAGCGTTCACTATCCAATTTTTTAAAATAAACTAACGATTTAATACGTCCAGACAAAAAAAGTCGTCAAATCAGCTGATTGGGGATTCTCATCGAATTAATCCCATATTTCGTTTTGAAAACGAGTACGTGTACTAGAATCGGCTCCCCTGTCGATGGCTGTGTTCGGACGGAACGTTCCATGGCCACGAAGTAGCAGCTAACATAGTCCTACCCTGCGGTCTACTCCAGTACCATACCTTTGGTTGACTTGAATGTTCTGCCAGCTAGAACCACATTATCACCACACTGCACCATGCCACAATCCACCATTAGTCACCATTTCACTGAACATTTTGGGTCAATTATTGTAAAGACATCCCGTGCGAAAAACTATTTGCATACACTGTAAGGAACGGAAGGCCGGGCGTGACTAAAATTGTTTACATTTATTTAAGTTAGCTTTGATAGTAGGCGCCAGCGCAACCCGGTGTCATGGTGGCTATCTCGCTCTATCCCAGGTTTTTAATTTGCACGAGAAAGGGAACGAAAACAAGTATGACATATTTTGCATTTTGTTGGTTTATCTATTGTGTCCTTTAACGAGTGCCTGTTTAATGTGTGCGTGCGGTTGAATCGCCAAGTTTACCTAACTGTATATGTAACGACTTTAACTTACTTGAAATAAGGTTCATTTTTCTTTATTTTGTATTGAATGGCGGAATTTGTATTAATACAAATAAAACTGCACTTTTAAAAGTCTTATTGCCTTGAGTTACGGTCCATTTCAGTTTGCTTGGACTATACAGGGGTAGTGTGGCTATCAATTACGTAGCTTTAATTATTTTTGGGATAAAAAATTACCTATATTAGAAATTATAGAAATCTTGATTCTGAACAAAGTAATTTCAGTATGTAACATGTTGTATACCTTACAGACTAACATATTAACATACATATTTATAAAATCCACAATTAATCTATTGAACATGAAGAGACGGCGTCATGTCGCGCTGCATGGTGTCGCGTAGCCTTCCGCGGAATCGCCGATACATGACACCCTTCGGCCAAAACTCTTCCTTGAGGAAGGTCTCAATATGATGAGTCGGAACTCGCAGCACGAATGACTTAAAATTCGTGTTGTGGCGCGACTCCAACTTCTCGACCCTCAAGGTCCAGCTGGTCTTCGCTCGGACATACTCCACGATCTCCTCAACCCTCGTGGTGTGATGTAGTCGGGACACATAGAGCTGAGTCGATGGTATCGCCGGACGCAGCGTATTGGGTCCTACCAGCGCGGTCCCGCAATGGTTCCGACTAGGAGGCTTCTTCCTCTCCACCTTCACGAAGCCATCCTTGTCACACGTGGCCGTTGCTGGGCTAAGCTGTTTCGAACCCCTGTTGGCAGAACTAAGAAAGGATTTTTCAAAATTCATCTCCTAAGGGGGTGAAACGGGGATCCAAAGTTTGTATGGGAAAACAAGATTAGTTGGACTATTTTATTCGAAAATTCACTTTATAATACGAAAACAACGAGTTTAATATTTAATGTGGCAGACCTGAAATAGGTACCATCCTCCCCTGTTGAGGTGCGATGGGGTTGAAATGTTTAAAAATCAAAATGGGTGTCGATACCGAGATTATCTCTGCTGATTGCTGATTACGAATATGGCATTTATTTCGAGATGCAGAAGACTCGATCGTCATCGGTTGGTCGTGATTCGACTTCTATACAGGGTTATGGTTGATTTATTGTGATAACGACTAGCTGACCCGCGCAACTTCGTCTGCGTTACGTAAGAGAGAGAGGCTTAGAGAGAGTGTGAGTCAACCTAAAAAAAATGCAGATAATATGCTTTAGCGGACTTTTTAAGAGGAACAATCCCGTCATACATGTATGATTGTTGAGTTACTTTAACCGTTTACGCAGCGCACGGAACAGAAGCTCTCAAAAGCAATAGTTTTTCGCTGTATTTGCAACAATTTTCATTGATGCTCCGCTCCTATTGATTGTATCGTGATGTTATATAACGTATAGCCTTCCTCGATAAATGGGCTATCCAACACTAAAAGATGTTTTTCACTGGAATCAGTCGTTCCTAAAATTAGCGCGTTCAACCAACCAAACAAACTTTACTCCTTTATAATAAGTATAGATTCAAGTAGGTAACAGGGACACTTTGTTGGCTGAAGTAAAAAAAAATTTACCCGAAATTTATGGTTTTATGTGGCAATGTTATAGGCACCCTTCAAAATTACTTTACAAGGACAACGTTTTAGAATCTGCAGTTGGTTGCCAACAAGGTGACCCTCTCGGGCCCGTCATTTTCAGTTTGGCTATTCATCCCATAATTCAACAACTAAATTCAAAATTTAACGTGTGGTATTTAGACGATGGAACGCTAGGAGGTGATGTTGACACCGTTTTGGCTGACCTACAACTCCTCAAACATCAATTTAAATCTATTGGCCTGGACCTTAACCCCTCAAAGTGTGAAATTTACCTCTCTGACGTGACAGACAGACAATCAACTATAGATAAATTTAATGAAATAGCCCCACAAATCAAAATTTTAGAAAAAAGTTCCCTGCACCTCCTAGGTTCCCCTATTTTGGAAGAAAGTTTTTCATCGTTCATCGATGACAAAATTAAACATTTCAATGATATTTCGGATAGACTCTCCAAAATTAATCTACATTCGGCTTTCACCATTATCAGATATTGTTGTTTTGGTCCAAATTTTATGTATTTTCTCCGTTGTTCTCCTCTTTGGAAGAAACAACAACTTTTGGACAAAATTGACCAAATTATTCGCAACACATTAACATCCATTCTTAATGTGGCCCTGGACGACCGAGCGTGGCTGCAAGCCACTCTACCAATTCGTTTTGGTGGCCTCGGCGTCCGCAAAATTTCTAGTGTAAGCTTACCGGCGTTCCTGTCTTCTGTCCACAGCACTGAAAAGCTAACCACGAAAATTTTAACTCTCTCCCTGGTTAGCTCGGAAGTGCCGTGCTTGACCGACGCAGAGGACGCCTGGAAAGTGGCTTGCCCGGACACGGATCGGCCCGAGAACCCGTTTTCCCAGAGACAGTGGGATGAGCCGCTCTGCAGGTTGGTACGGAATAAACTTATTAATACGTCAACCAATACTGCTGAGCGTGCCCGCCTGCTGGCTGTGGGTGAGTGGGAGTCGGGCCTCTGGCTTCAGGCACTACCGTCACCTAATATAGGCACCTTGTTGGGTGACACAACCTTCCGGCTCGCTACATGTTTGCGTTTGGGCGCTCCTTGTGGGGCTCCACATCGCTGTCAATGTGGTGAAGCAGTCGACTGCCTCGGACACCATGGCCTTTCCTGCAGTAAGAGTGCAGGTCGGATAGCGCGGCACGCTAGCATTAATGATCTCATCCGTCGTGCTCTTGCCACCGCCGGGGTGCCAGCTGTATTAGAACCCACTGGCTTGGCACGCGTCGATGGGAAGAGACCAGATGGTATGACCATAATGCCATGGAAGTTGGGTAGGCCTTTGGTGTGGGACGCAACTTGCATCGACACCCTTGCGCCATCCCATCTTCCTAGCACAGTGGGCTGCGCTGGGGCGGCTGCTGCAGGTGCTGAAAACCTCAAACGGCGCAAATACAATAATTTAATTGGTAATTATGTGTTTGAGCCGTTTGGGGTTGAAACACTAGGGCCATGGGGTCCGAGTGCCCACCTAGTATTTCGAGAAATCGCCAAGCGGTTGGTCGACTCTTCACGTGACCAGAGGGCGGGCCTATTTTTTGGCCAAAGAATCAGCATTGCCATCCAACGTGGCAATGCTGCCAGCCTTCTGGGCACTTTTCCTGTTGACAGCGATGTGGACGAATTTTTTGACGCCCTGTAACGGTTACAGGTTGTTACTTGTACATATTTTTATTATTATTTAGAGTTATAGTTTATATAATAGTAGTGAAATAAATAGTATGATAGTGTTTTGAAAACAGTAGGTAACAATTTAATTTCTCGGAAATATATGCAATCATCGTTAAAATATTGTACTATGTTTTTCCAATTTGGGACTTCCCTCGACAGCTTTAGGTTTTCATCCTTAGACACTCGATGACAGTCATACTCCAGCTAGGTCGAATGTTCTCATCAAGGTGC
Organism: Xestia rhomboidea; assembly: GCA_963853795.1. NCBI lineage: Eukaryota > Metazoa > Arthropoda > Insecta > Lepidoptera > Noctuidae > Xestia > Xestia rhomboidea. Next base: position 35,036,142 of record OY970756.1, read on the forward strand.
ATGAATTGAGCCCAAACACGATTCTTATAGCTTATTTTTTTTTCGGATGGGAAATCATCAAATGACTCCTCCCGGAGCAGGAGGAAGTGTCAGACTTTTACTGACAAAACCCATCCATGTTCCTTCATCGCCCTTTGTGTTCCGGGGACACGGTATCTCTTTCGATTAGTCCCGCAGCCCCGGCAGGCATCGGCCCTTGCGGACCCCTTCTTTTTTGCTGACTCTCTTTGAGGCGCGCGTAGAACACAAACGCGCCGTCGACACGGCCTGCCATGTCGTCATGAGACGGACGGACGGCGAGCTAGCCCATAGCTCCCCGTCCACAGGCCCGCGCCTACCGTGGCTGGGGGCCACCACGTGGCTCCCGACGCCCGGGGCGTCTCCCGCGGTGGCCGGGACGTAAGGATCTCTCCCTCTCACGTTCCGACACCTCCTTCGCTAACATGACTGCTTCGCAGAAGGAGGTGACGGCATCCCATTCCGCCTCGCTCCGGACCATGTATTGAACCAGGGCCAGGAGAGAGAGGTCGCCGCCGCCGATCGCCGCTTCGAGGACACGGCGGTGCTCCGCCCAAGTGGGGCACACCTCCACAGTGTGCTCCACCGTGTCCTCCGGTCGATCCTTACAATGGAAGAACCCGGGCGTCTCCTCTCGCCCGAAAATACGATATGAGGCCAATAACAATTTAGCTGTAAATATAATCTACGTAAACTGCGTATGGATTATTGATTATTGCGAATAGCATAGCACAGTTCTTGCACGGCAGGAACACGTGGATTTATCAGGCTTCTGATGTTCGCTATACTACTTTTTGGAGAAATCATCCTCATCATCATACTCCTGCCCTTATCCCAATTTATTTGGGGTCGGCGCAGCATGATTGTATTCATTCTTCCATACTTCTCTATTACTTTTTGAAAAACTATTTCACGAAAAAAATAAGAAATATAGAAATGCACACAATTTAAATACAAAATGAAATATAGGAAATCTCACAGCATCAAAAAAAAAATTAAACAAATCACAAAAAATGAAAATAATGTTGGAGGGTTTGAACCTGCAACCCCGTAGTCTACAGAGCGGTAGCGGAGGCTATTTACTTCATTGACATAAGCCACAAATAGCCGTTCTCATGTACTTACGTCATGACTGAAACGTCAAAGAATTGAAGTATACGGAAATAATGCAAAATTGCCTACCCCCTTAAGGAAGTAGCGTGATAATATGTAGTCTAAATATTAAAGAAGCCTATGCAGTAATTTTGACGCGATGCGCAAGCCTATGCAGTAATTTTGACGTGATGCGCGCACAAACATTTCGTACCAACTACCTATACCGAAGAAAGCTGATTTTCTTGAGTTCCGCTATTTTGTGCGTATTCACGTCAAAAATCAAATTTCAAGAAAATTGAGAAATTATATTTACCTGTATTAGATACGAAGTATATGTAGCAACTTTAAAAGGTTACACTTCATTGGATTTGATTGTATAGGTGTTTGAAGTTTATTAATTTTAAACACAAAACCCTCTTTTTTGCGTCTCTGGATGAGATTTAAAAAAAATGCTGAAACTGGTATTTCTTTATTTTTATTAATAAGTACTTATTCTAACTTTCATGATTCTAGAACAATCAAAATTTTTTTTTCACACAAACTTTACCCCCCCATTTCACCCCCTTTTTCCAAAAAAAATCCAAAATTTATATAGCCTATATGTTATTGTGAATGTCTATACATATAATAAAATCGTTGAGACCAAAAAATCTGTTCATTGAAGATTAAAAAAAAAAAACCAGCCAGGGTGACTTGAAATAAGTAACTGAACATATTAAAACCATTTAAAAAAATTTTGTTTGTTTGTTTGTTTGTTTGTTTGAACGCGCATCACGTAAAAACTGCTGAACCGATTTTGTTGAAATGTTCACAAATCTGTTTAAATACATTCAGAATAACATATAGGCTATAGAAATTTTGGTTTTTTTTGGAAAAAGGGGGTGAAAAGGGGGGGTAAAGTTTGTATGAAAAAAAAAATTAGATTGTTCTAGAATCATGAAACTCAGAATAAATACTTATTAATAAAAATAAAGAAATACCTGTCTTAGCATTTTTTTTAAATCTCATCCAGAGGCGCAAAAAAGAGGGTTTTGTGTTTAAAATTAATAAACTTCAAACACCTATACAATCAAAACCAATGAAGTGTAACCTTTTAAAGTTGCTACATATACTCCATATCTAATACAGGTAAATATAATTTCTCAGTTTTCTTGAAATTTGATTTTTGAGGTGAATACGCACAAAATAGCGGAACTCAAGAAAATCAGCTTTCCTCGGTTTAAGTAGTTGGTACGAAATGTTTGTGCGCGCATCACGTCAAAACTACTGCATAGATTTATTTAAAGGCTTCTTCAATATTTAGGCTATATAATTATTATCACGCTACTTCCTTAAGAGGTAGGCAATTTTGCATTATTTCCGTATACTTCAATTGTTTGACGTTTCAGTCATGACGTAAGTACATGAGAACGGCTATTTGTGGCTTATGTCAACGAAGTAAATAGCCTTGCAGTTTCATGACCGCTCTGTAAACTAGGGGGTTGCAGGTTCAAACCCTCCAACATTATTTTCACTTTTTGTGATTTGTTTAATTTTTTTTTTGATGCTGTGAGATTTCCTATATTTCATTTTGTATAAGTTGTGTGCATTTCTTATTTTTTTCGTGAAATATTTTTCCAAATAGTAATAGAGTAGTACATAAGGAAGAAGAATACAATCATGCTACCCCCAAATAAATTGGGATAAGGGCAGGAGTATGATGATGAGGATGATTTCTCCAAAAAGAAGTATAGCGAACACCAGAAGCCTGATAAATCCACGTGTTCTTGCCGTGCAAGAACTGTGCTATGCTATTCGCAATAATCAATAATCCATACGCAGTTTACGTAGATTATATTTACAGCTAAATTGTTATTGGCCTCATATCGTGTTTTCGGGCGGGAGGAGACGCCCGGGTTCTTCCATTGTGATGATCGACCGGAGGCCACGGTGGAGCACACTGTGGAGGTGTGCCCCACTTGGGCGGAGCACCGCCGTGTCCTCGAAGCGGCGATCGGCGGCGGCGACCTCTCTCTCCCAGCCCTGGTTCAATACATGGTCCGGAGCGAGACGGAATGGGATGCCATCACCTCCTTCTGCGAAGCAGTCATGCTAGCGAAGGAGGTGGCGGAAGGTGAGAGGGAGAGATCCTCACGTCCCGGCCACAGCGGGAGACACCCCGGGCGTCGGGAGCCACGTATTGGCCCCCGGCCACCGTAGGCGCGGGCCTGTGGACGAGGAGCTATGGGCTAGCCGTCCGTCCGTCTCATGCCGTGTCGACGGAGCGTTCGTGTTCTACGCGCGCCTCAAAGAGAGTCAGCAAAAAAGAAGGGGTCCGCAAGGGCCGATGCCTGCCGGGGCTGCGTTCGAAATTGATTATTCGAAAGAGATACCGTGGCCCCGGAACACAAAGGGCGATGAAGGAACATGGATGGGTTTTAGTGAGTAAAAGTCTGACACTTCCTCCTGCTCCGGGAGGAGTAATTTGATGATTTCCCATCCGAAAAAAAAAAGCTATATCGTGTTTGGGCTCATTCATGCACCTTGATGAGAACTTTCGACCTAGCTGGAGTATGACTGTCATCGAGTGTCTAAGGATGAAAACCTAAGGCTGTCGAGGGAAGCCCCAAATTGGAAAAACATAGTAAAATATTTTAACGATGATTGCATACAATTCCGAGAAATTAAATTGTTACCTACTTGAATCTATACTTATTATTATAAAGGAGAAAAGTTTGTTTGTTTGGTTGGTTGAACGCGCTAATTTTAGGAACTACTGATTCCAGTTAAAAACATCTTTTAGTGTTGGATAGCCCATTTATCGAGGAAGGCTATACGTTATATAACATCACGCTACAATCAATAGGAGCGGAGCATCAATGAAAATTGTTGCAAATACAGCGAAAAATTATTGCTTTTGAGAGCTTCCTTTCCGTGCGCTGCGTAAACGGTTAAAGTTACTCAACAATCATACATGTATGACGGGATTGTTCCTCTTAAAAAGTCCGCTAAAGCATATTATCTGCATTTTTTTAGGTTGACTCACACTCTCTCTAAGCCTCTCTCTCTCTTACGTAACGCAGACGAAGTTGCGCGGGTCAGCTAGTATTTAAATAGATTTGTGAACATTTCAACAATATCGGTTCAGTAGTTTTTACGTGATGCGCGGTCAAACAAACAAACAAACAAAATTTTTTAAAATGGTTTTAATATCTTCAGTTACTTATTTTAAGTCACCCTGGCTGGTTTCTTTTTTTAATCTTTTGATTTTTTGGTCTCAACGATTTTATTATATGTATAGATGATGATGGTAATTGTGATGGTGATTGTGAGTGTGATGGTTATTGTGATGGTGATGGTGATTGTGATTGTGATGGTGATTGTGATTGTGATGGTGATTGTGATGGTGATGGTGATGGTGATTGTGATGGTGATTGTGATGGTGATTGTGACAGTGATTGTGACAGTGATTGTGATAGTTACCGAACTTCACGCGGGCGAAGCCGCGGGCAACAGCTAGTACTTAAATAAAATAAGACAACATTTTGTAAGAAGAACACAGTATGTGTAGAAAAAACGTGGCGGGAAAGATGTACCATAGGCGAATATATTGTATATACACTTTGTATGAATGTACCATTGAGAGGTGTTCATTTTTATGATTAATAAGACGCTTAGTAGGTAGTAATTTACCCTGTTAATTTCCAAACAGAAGAAATACATACATTGATACTCTGATGAAGAGTGTGCTAAGTGATCTGGAAAAGTGAAACACCGAAGATCACGTCCCCGTTAGTTCACGAATACGAAACACATAACAACGAATGCACGCTACCTCGAAAAACCTAACGCCGTTAGGTATTGTAGAGACTTAGATTAATTATATGCTTTACAGTTTTGTTTTCAAGAGGACATGCAAAACGGAACGTCGCCGAAGCCATGGAAGGGATCTCGAATAACTACATCTCTAATTTCACCTATTCGAAACACTTAACATTAACGAATGCACACTACCAATAAAAACTAAACACCACCGTAGCCATGCGATCAAGAATAACTAAACCTCGAAAAGTCACCGTAAAAAGTCTTTACAACATAATTGCTCGTAAAGTGTCTCTTATTTCACCAATTTCAATATCGTATTGTATCTCATAACGTACTTGTGCGTTACTGTAATCCAACTGCCTGTCAATTAGACCGTCCAATACCTTTGCAATAATGGGCCTGTAGTTGTTCTTGTCACACGTATCTCCAGTCTTGTTCTTTATTATAGGAACGACAATCGTTTTCATGAGGTCCTCTGGAAGATACGAGTGACTCATACACAAATTAAACAAGAGAGCTAAGACACGTGGCAAGTGCTTACCTGCATATCGTAGGTGTTCGACACATAAGCCGTCATGTCCAGGAGACTTACCCCGCGTTAGATCCTTTAGAAGAGGTTAAAGAAACTCAGAGACAATTTTACAATAAATATATTACACTTCAACAGTTGACTTTAAATAAACCATGATTCTCTTTTAATTACTAGACTAGATTTTTATATTGTCATAGAGAAATATATACTTAAGTACACATTTAAAATATATGGGTACCCACATAAACAAAAATATTGAATAACACAAAATAGGATCACATTTTTAAAAATGTTACAGTGTGTAAGGCACAGATTACTAATCGAGTGCGAATTTCAGGCCCGACGCGAAGCGGAGGACCGTGAACCACACGAGTTTAGTAATCTGTACTTACCCTCAAGTGACATATACTGCTTTACTTACTACACTTGCTTACAACATTATCAAACTATTAAAAAAAAAACAAAACACGTTAGTAATGGATTACTACCCTGATTTTCAGGGCAGTAATGAAATTCCATACATTATAACTGCCTAGATTTTTGAGAAGATTTAATGAACAGCTTTCAAGCCTTTTAGTGGGGTAGTATTGGTACACTTACTAAGCAAGTGTAGTATAAATGGATTTTACTTTACTGCTATTTGATAACACACCAATAAAAATAACAATGAATATCATAACCAAATACAAGTTAGCTGTATGCATTATTTAAGACAAGTTGTACCCATCAGTGTTGAAATGAAAGAATACACATAAATTGTATGACAAGCATGAGAAGCAATAATTTATGTAAGAGCATGACTGTCAAGAGATATTTCCTCATAAAGATGAGATTTTCAGTATTTGTATAATATACTGAAATAACAATTCTAGTTAAAGTTAAATAATTTACTGGAGCAAGCAAATTTTTTACTTATATTTTTCCAATTGTTTATCATTTTATCACAGTAGTTTACAAGGGCTTCTTATTATAGATATATCACAATTTCAAACTCCTCCGCTCAACAGCTGCACTCAACTCTTCCAAGCTCTTAAACACATGCCCTTGTGGCACACCGGACTGTTGACCCAGACTGGGGTTCACCAGCAGGGCATGCCAACCTGCCGCCCTGGCACCTTCATAGTCCTTCTTCACATCATCTCCTATGTGCAGAGCTTCTGAAGGTGATACCGAAGAGGTGCATTTGTCAAGAGCTTTCTTAAATATCCTCTGATCAGGCTTGCTATATCCAGTCTCGTAGGAAGTAACAATGAAATCAATATATTTGCGTAAACTGACATTTTCAAGTATGTCATTGAGGCGAGGATCAAAGTTGGATATAACTCCAACAGTAGGTACGCCCAGAGTCCTGAAGTCGTCTATCAGTTTGTGCCCTCCATCGGCACATTGCCAACATTTGTCAGTTTTAAACTCATCAATCAGCTTGTGACCGATGTCGGCGAGGTTTGCGTTGCTCGGGAGGTGGTCTTTTAACGTCATACTGACTACTCGGCACCACCAATCCTCCCATTGTATCGACTTCTGTCCAAAATTAGGATGCTCTGTCCACATCTGCTTGAAACTTGTTTTGAACTTAGACTTGACTTCATCTGCAGTGCCTTTGAACCCATGATCTTGGGCTACCATGGCGTAGTACTGCCATGCAGGCACCCTGAACTTTAGCAGGGTATTTGTAACATCGAATGTAACTAACTTTAACTTTGGTAAACTCATTTTTTACTTCATGTGTATTTTTACTGGTGGCTATGTTACGGTCTTGCGGATTTGTGATATAACCATTACGATAGAATTTAGTTAGCAAAAAGTAAACGTAACATACAATGCAGCAAATATTTCTTGATCTATGTATATAATTACGATTACAAAATTTTGATTTCTTTACATTTTTGACACTACAGAACCCATTTTTTTTTTATTTACCCCGAAGAGAAGGCAAAGGCAATTCTCATTCTATATATATTAGTCTATGAAGGCAATAGTCCGTAGGCAGCTTTTTTATTTTTTTAAATTACCCAGATAATCATTAAAAATATTTTTGAACCCTTTGCTTAATTCGTCTATCCCCATTGAATGACTTTTTCATGAAATAGTTTTATGGAACGTGCACAACGACGGTGCCAACTGGCGTCGCCAATCCCAATCTTGTACTCTGTTATTTGACATTGCTAAGTATCTAACAAGTAAACAGAATTAATTTTAATAGTGAAAAACATTATTCTAGCTAATCATAATGCATTGTTACATTTCTTTATGTGCCAATACATCCACAAAAATGAAAATAAATCAAATAGCGTAAAATTCTATTACTTTCTAAAGAATAGTACTTTCATACAAAAACATAAAAAATGGATAAACGCAGTAAAGAAAAATATTTGAAAACAAGTTCAATATCCCTCAAAATCAACAGTCCAAGCAAACATGCCAGAACCATTTTTAAACTTCAACTTGGAACACACGTGTTATATTAGACTGCATTGAAGTTCACACCGAATATCCCTCAATAGTTAAACAATGAGTCCACATGTACTCAGATTCTAAACATGGTTACACAATAAAGTTTTTAGTTGGCTGCACTCCTTGTGTTTTCATAAGTTTTGTATCTAAATGCTACGGAGGGCGTTCTAGTGATTTCTTTTTTTGCTTTCAAAATATTGTGGACTAATTGATTTGTTAGAGCCTGGAGATACTGTTCTCGCTGCTAAAGGATTTCTTCCATTAAAACGTGTTGAAAATAAGAAAGCTGATTTAGAAGCCACCATTTCTTCAAGGACCTCAATTTTCATCAGAGAAAGTATACGAAAGATATAACAGCTGATAAGTTTCCTTTACTGTCCGCATAGTGTCTCTTTTGTTGGTTTAGTGCTGCCACCTACCTAGTTTTTATAGTTCCTGCACGTTCCCAATCCCCGTACTCCCACAGGAACGGGAACTACGCGGGTGAAACCGCGTGTATATTAAAGGTATTCCTTTATTTATGTTTACCTGCAACACTATTGCAAACATTTAGTTTTTATCACATAATAACATGAAAATAACATGAAAAAATTAAAAAAAAAATCAGGAATGACTTTGACCTTGAAAACATAATTCCTGCACCTATAGGAGCTTGGAGGGTTGTATTGATGATTTTGATGCTTATAATAAAATTCTATAACTAAATACGTTTTACAGCCGCGAATCATATTTTCAACATACAACCTGACACTGACCTGCAAATTGCAAAAGAAACGTCAGAAAATTTGAATTTCGCGGGCTACCCTGGAGCATCCACCTTAAATACAATAAAAAACACTTGATTTCATCCCGAAAGTGTATCGGCCATATTGTTTACATCGGTGACAAGGCAAGACAGAGATACCATCCACCATTGTCGGTTTCTCTCTCGGAACGTTTCTTTTCTATTGAATCCATTGTACAAATTGAAACTCTAAACCTTTGAGATAGAGTTTATTTTTATTTTTTAGCATTATGTTCGTACTCATTCCAGTTAGTATATAAGTTCCTTGGTGTCAAATACCTACCTCAATGGTGTCAAACGAGCTTGTTCGAGACGTCCGCGTCAATCCAAAGAGTAAAAGTCAGTATTTTATATTGTCACTCACTCCGTGACTCCATAGGCTACGTGTGACTCCGTTTGATCCGTATAGAATAAGGAATCCTATGGAACTGCCATACCTACGAAAAAAACGTGCATACCTACGGTAACCAAACATGGCCGCCAAGTGTTGTACTAGTCTCAGCTTTTCATCAAAAGATATCGATAAAACGTACATATCGAAAAAGTTTTCTCTATAACTTTTGCGCACCATTGTACTCCTTCCATTTCATAGGTCGCTTATTGTTTTGACCTTTGTGAGATGAAGAAGGGCGAAAGAGAACGGCAGAAGAGAATTATCGAATACATGCACAAATTAAAATATTTTTTGACCAGCTATCGAAAACACATCTTTTATTAAGGAATCAATCAACCAGCAATCTCTCAAAAAAAATCAGCTGATCCACAAATCTGTGTTCACGAAACTACTACTATTACAGCTGACTTTAATTAATTATCGATTTCAGGGTTGGTTCCTAGTAAAAGTTGTACATTATTATGAGTTCAATTACCCGTTTTCGGGTTTTTATGTCAATTGGATTGCACTTTGTATAGGGAAACTTAATGAAAACATCAAAAACAATATTTAAAATATTTAATGAACACTATAAAATAACCACGTTTAGATCATGTTCATGCATCCGTTTCAGTCATGTTTCTACTAAATTATTCGCTAAGTAGGTATTGCTGTAAATATCTAATGACAATATTTTTTTATATTCATTCATTCATTTCGAAACAGTATTATTTTGTTCAAATAATTTCTACAAGATATCGTTTCGGTGTTTTTCTTTCCAAAATACCTAAACCTTATGTTGATGTAAGTTTGAAGGACAGACTTCATCAATAAATATTTATGGCTTGCATCATGCTCGCATGACTCAGTACTGAAAGTGTTTCTTTCGCCGTAATGTTCAATTATAAATGAAAATATATATAAATAATATTTTTCAAAATTTTGTTTTTTAAGTTACTTTTTATTATCTTTTCTGCTTTTTTACAGAGGTCCTCAACGTCTTTGGACGGATAAACGAGACCACCTCGACTTCTATATTTTATTAAAGAATGTCCATGTGCGCTGGGATCACCAAAAAGCATTGATGCGCAAACGACACATTTGATGGTGCGCGATAATTTCCTTGCCACAAAACCAGCAACATATGTCACAACACTTTCCGAATATTTTGTGAGTGTGCTATTAAGGCAGTCTATATATTCTTCGTATAGACTACTATCATCTTCTGGTATGTCTATTAAAGTTTTATTGGCAGTTAAATCATTTATTGTAGCTACAGGACCAGTCTTACTTGAGCAAGTCAAAATATTAACCTGTTCAAGAGGAACGCAATTTCCATTGCCACCACGAATCTCTGCTCGTATTAAAAGGCGTTTAAATGCAGCCCTAAATTGAACCGCATTTGGGTTATTATTAAAGCCACCCCGGGCTCTTATCGCGGAAAAGAATAATTCCACATGGTCCTGGCTTATTTTATAAACAGGAAGATATTTTAAAAAATTTTCTTCTAGTACCAATTGCCGAAAAACGAGTATAGCACTCCTCATATCTATTATGAGACCTATAAATCCAGTCTTCCTTCTGGAATCGATAACCAAATTTCCAGACGGAAATTTTAGGTTAGTAATATAGCTAATGGTCCCTTCAAATAGAGCTTCTACAAGACCAATATTTTCGGGACATATAGCTTTTTTCCACCCTGGGGGTCTTATAGAACAGCTGTTTAACACGTCAAATACATCATTCAAAATTCTTATAAAATTAATAGTTCCTTCACAGTCTTCAAAACCATTAAGTTTTAATTCTTTTTGGCAAAATTCCAGGGCATCTGCCACTGAATTGCTCAACAGTTGAGTTGCTAACCGTACCTTCATCTTTTGTTTAGCAAAATATAAATGGGCTTTCGTAATTTTTGTCCCCATATGCAACCCCTCTGCTTCCTGTAGCTGCAGGAGTCGCTCTAATAAATTAAAATTAATTTTACGCCCATATAAATCGTAAAACAATTTAAGTTCACCAAAAGCGTTCCTAATAAGCTTGATAACATGGCAAGGATCAATGAAAGCATAAATTGTATCACTATCCTGTTCAAAATATGTATTGATTTGATCTTGCATTAAATTGCAACCAAGATGGCTAAACATGCTGAAATTGGCAGCAGGTCCATCGCATGTTACACTTACTATTTTTACACCAACATCTTTACATTTTTGAATGCATATTTGTAAAAGTGCTGCTTTCTGTTCCCCGCTCAAACTTGTTATTAGAAAATATGCAACTGGCAATTTCCACCTCCCATTGATGCAATTAACTAAAAACACAAGGCATTGATTGGCCACCTCCATGGAATCACTTTCGAATTCAATGCCAGTATTGACACGCCCGCAATATTTTTGTAAACGAGGATCCCAACAAAGAGACTTCCTAATTGCCATTTCGTCCAGTATTAGGGCACACACTACTTGTCTTTCATTACATTGTACTTTGGCTTTTAAAGCTTCAAACGCCTCATTACAAAAACCAGGTTCCGCGTCAACATTTTGATACCATTTACATAAAGTACGTGGGTGAGGTAAACACGAATTATATGTAGTACGGACAAAATCATATGCTTTTGGGGAAAAAAAATGTAAGCTCAAGGCAAATTTCCTAACTTCTTCAGTATACTGCCTCTCTAAAGCTAAACCTTTGGCTTTGGAAATTTGTCTCATAAGAAAATCTTTAGGTCCAGCACACTGTTCCAAAACGATAGCATTATCATTACTTAATAGATTTTTTTCCTTAAGCTCCTTAATGATTGCCTTAGAGCTCTCTATTTTAATTTTCTGCCTACGGACGGTTTCATTGAGACATTTTATTTTTCTCTTCTGGCCAGCAACTTTTTCTTGTAGAGCTTGTTTTTCTTTGAGGGCTTGATTCTGAAATTAAAATGTTGTATTGATCAATTTTAAGAATTTCATTTTATTGTAAGGGGATAAAGGGCACAATCAATTGACCGTTAGATCGGTTGGGCAATAATTTATGATAGAAATTGAAGTTGAGAATTAGCCTCACCAAAATAGGATTTTGTTGACTGCCCGAAGGCTCATTTAGTTCTATTGGTGTTAAAGCTGGACTTTCAGCAAGGGTTGATAACTGCTGAAAATAAAAATAATGGGTATGTTAATTGATGACTTCTATTTCAAAACGTAGGTACTAATTCACGGGTCATGTTCAAAAATGTACTAAACTTAGTTTAAATTAATAAGAAAACATCCTAAATAATTGTAGCGCAACTTGGAATGAACTCATGTGTATATATTATATAACTATTTGGTACTGATCCATATGAAATTAAGGTTACCTGTTTATACAGAGACGGTACTGCATCGTCTCTCAATCTTACAACGCCAAGAGTTCTATTGAATGAACTTTCTTCAAAATGTAAGGAACATATAAATATCTCTTTGGTTTGACTTATTAAATTTTCATTTCCAATGGCTTCTAACCATATTCTTTTCTTTGCTTCATTTCTAGGTAACCTGAGTGTAAAAAATACAAAGTCAGTCGTGATTTAAAAAAACTATCGATTACTCCTAAAGCTTTCAGCAGCACATCACTATGAACAAAATAAAAACAATGATCAAAAACCCAAAATATCAGTTTAAGCTAACTAAATTACACGCGGATTAATTATACAGATCAATTTCGTATCAATTTAATGACAGACTACATAATTTCACGTATTTCCAGGCTTTTTTTAATATTTTAAATAAATTTTATGTTACTCACTTGTGAAACGACAAATTTGGCCGATTTTGGCTTTTAGACACACCACAACCCACAACAGCGCACTTAGTAGGCATCGCAATTTAGCGTCTTTTCACTGTTATAAATAATATAAGCACAATTTCCATTAAATTGAGAAAAAATAGTTCAACAGCGAAAGTAAACAAAGGCAAACTCAATTGTAATGTACTCTGTGACAATAACCAAACATGGCGGATTGGCACGCAGAAACATTCTAGTGACGTCACATGTTAAATGTTGCCAAAATCAGCAAAAACAAATATATTGTCGTCCTGCTTTCCTTACGCGAGACAATTTAGGTTAGAAAGAAAAAACAATATTTTTGGTATTGCTACATCGATTTCACTAACAAATGTATAGGCATTGTATATATAGTAAATTACGGCAACTCCATAGTATTCTTACCTCCATGGTATATACTAAGTCTATGGTCTGATCCGTCCAGCGTTGCCGGCGCGGATTTTTTGTTTCGAATTCGGAACTTTGAAGCCCTTGGCGGAACTTTTGCGGAACCTCAGCTTTGGCTGAACTTTACCAAAAAAAACATTTATTTGTAGAAAATTGAAATTGAAATGGACTAAATTGTATCATGGTAAAAACAATATATATATTATAGGTATGTTTTCTTCGCGTTTTTTTTTTATTACTCAGGCGGAACTTATCGGAACTTTTCAGAAGAAGTATCGGAATAAATCGAAGCTTGCTGCCGGCAACACTGGATCCGTAGTCAGCGTCACCGTCAGACCCAGTGTGACCATATGTGGCAGTTTCCTGCCTTTTTGGCAGGATTGGCCTCCTATTTTAGCCTCCGGCATGTTTAGTTACCGTTTTCTAAACTTGGCAGTTTTTGGCAGTATTGCAATGTAGAAAATAATTCTATACTGACATCTCAAATTGTCGAAAATGGCCACCCTAATCTAAAGTCTACCCTATCGGTAGACAATCTTCGTAAAAAATAAAAGATTCCACACGCCGTTGCACCAAACTAGATGGGCCAGCACCACCGCCGATTAACTTCATTTAATAATTGTAACAATAAAATCGTGTTAAGATGTTGCCAACTTGCATCCAAATTGTTGGATAACATCTTTAATAGTATCGTATGAATAAAAATATGTATAAAGAGATAGAAAATGAAGAATATGAGGCTAATTGCAATATTTAATTTACATTATTTACCTAATTAATAATAAAATATGATAATATGTAAAAAAACGTTTTTTTTTTTTACTATTTCGTTTATTCATTTTAACACATTTTTTAGATTTTTTTACTACTATTAAGAACGCTAAACAAACGGCAATTTTTGGGTATTTTTTACTCGAGTCTTTGGGAGGATTTGGCTGGTTTCAAACCAAAGTATGGCAGTATCGATAAATTTAAGATGGTCACACTGGTCAGACCGTCAGTGACAAATTAAACAATAGACTCCCTCTGATGGTTGACTTGGTGTAATAATTAAATAAACTAAACATCCGGAAAAAATTGCGGATTCCTGTGATTGTTAACCTAAAGCCATGGTGTATGTTAAAGGAGGTATTTATCCTGTTTCATTTGTGTTGTCGATCACAATTTATTTCACATAGTTCTAGAATCCTGAATAATTCTAGGCCACGTCAGTGAATGTAAATAAATATAATTGTTGAGCAATAACTTCAGGAAGTTAGCTTGTTATCTTCGATTAGCGTTCTGTCCTCGTTAGGTGATCCCAATTTAATTTAGATATAAATGAATTGGGTCAATATTATGTAAAGGTTGATTGTTGAAATAGAAAGCCTTGCAAATTTAATTGTTTCTACTTACTATTGCCAAGGGCATTGAATAATTTCTTTGTTATTTTAGAATAAACACTTTGATAAATTAAATTTAAAAAGTCTAAAACAAAGTAAAGGGTTGGAGTGTAGCCCTAGGGGCGCTACGGCGCGAGGACTTAGAAAAATGTAGCCAAAAAAGTGTTACAAATCGTTTATTTTCTCGATTTTATCGTGTTTGCCACCTAATTAAAAGGCTAAAAGTGTGTTGGTGTTTTTTGTCTCTGACTTACCGTTTGCCGTAAAAATGATGTCGAAGGGATCCATAGGTTAGGTTAGAACTGTGACCAACTACGCCAGAGCCGAGCTAGCGAAGCGAGTGGGGGTAAGGTTTGGAAACGAGTCGCCTGATTTGCCCTTAAGACCCACTGACCCTCTCTTAGTCAGTTACAGAATCACAGAAGTCCAATCTCAAGAATTGCCAGCAGCTAGTCTGAAATAGGAGTGGGCTGGCCATGCACAATGCACTTAGAGATGGGCAACAATTGTCACTCACTGGATGCTAAGCGAGGCCATCACTGTTGGGGTAGACCGTGGCAAACAGGGGCAATCTGGTCTTATTATCTGGACAGAGATGGCCAGAGCTCACACAAGGTAGATAGGTTTGGAAGGAGCACGGCGGCCTTTGTAGCAGTAGGACTCACTGTAGGCTAACAAAAGTATAGCACAGAAATCTTCATGTATATGATAATATATATGTCAACACATCAGGAGTTATTTTTATTTGTTGCTGCAACAGCAATACTTCTATAGTACTTGAAAATACTGTTTCTCTATTTCAGATGGCACTGTTGTGGAGCAGACTCCGTTCAGCGTGTTCGGGTGGTTCTGGGGCATTGTCAACTTCTTTTACTTATTGTGAGTACAGTATCTCACATTATCAATAGGGGTCTGGCAGGGTACGCTACTACTTATGTTCTGCATCTTTCTGATGATTTTCTAACTAGTTAGTTAATTGACGGTAAAATTCTTGCAAATCCCAGATAGAACATCTTGAATGTGTGTAAAGTAATATTGTTAAACACATTAAACAAACATTGTTAAACTAGACCTTCAGTTTTATGTAATAGAAACAACTATTGAAAAATTCAAAGAAATAGGTAGTTTATCTATTTATCTATTTATTTATTTTCTCCATCTTACGACTACCTTTACAGGGTTACCTAATGCGATAGTGTACACAGTAACAATATTAAATTTTGTAACTTATTACAAACAATAGTAATAGTAGCAATAGCAATAGTTTAATTGAAGTTATATCAAAAGCTTACTATATAAATAGTGAAGGTGCACAATGGTTTATAGCTAGGTGTTAATATGGTTTTTAGAAACTTACTGCTCAACTTGTAAGGTTACATAAGGGGAGCCCAGACCTTTCCAGCAAACACATTCAGCATGAGAACTTGATAAGTGAGTAGGCAGGGTGTGATGATGAGATGAGAGAATGCTAAAACTATACTACGAAAAGTTTTGGACAGCAGCCCTATAGGCAGGGGCCCCATTTTCATTTAAAAACGGTCAAATCCTAGCATTGAGCTGTTCAGCAATGTTGATTTTCACCTCATTTTCGGGGGCCTGAACCAAAACGACTTAAACAGGCAAAACTTCTCGAAGACGTGCTCTTTCACTACATGGTTAGTAGTATGCGGACAGCCCTCGGCGGCCGCAGCTAGATACTGGTTGGTTAATACTTTCCATTCAAACTAAGCATACAGCTGGGGTTCATGTTTACTCATGAAAACTCACAACCTTTGAGAATACTGACAGTGCTGTGTGTGTAAAAGTGTCTTATAAAACCAATTTTCAGAATAAACATCATGATTATCATTAGTCATTCACAAAAAAAAAACTAGATTATTCATTTAATAAATTTTTGAACGTCAAAATTACATTCGACAAACGGCCGCTCTTCACCAGTTCCTAGTGCTTTAGCTTAGCTAGGGATGAAAAGTGACGCAGCCAACTTTCCACCAGCACATAGATGTTGGTTCTAATCAGCTCAGTCCGTACAATATCTATGAAATGGTGATGTTCTTTGCAAAATACTCAAATATTATTGCGAAACGTTTCAGGGGCCAGACGCTGATCAACCCGAACTTCAGCAAGCACGGAGACAAGTACTCGCGGGACTTCAGGCCGCCGGGCAGTGGGTAAGTAGCCCCACATCATCAGAGCTAACACTATGCCAGCGCCGACGAGGGGTAAGTAGCCCCACATCATCAGAGCTAACACTATGCCAGCGCCGACGAGGAGGGCGCAAAGAAAGCATTCACTCAACGACATTCGCTTGGTGGTATGCTAATATTACACCCTCATTCGGCCAGTTATGTTTTTTTAAGTCCCACTCCCAGCCAGTATAACTAGCAGCCTATTGTCATCAACCGGGCACAACTCCGCAGACAGTAGCCCTGGCTACTAAGAAATTCCTTATTGAAATACCCAATAACTCGGCCCGACCGGACCGGGGAATCGAACCCAACGAGGCAGTCAAAACAAAGTGAATAAGTAATTAAAATAAGCCGTGCCAGCTAAAATATGAGCAGTCCCAAGGACACACGCGACACTATCAGCCAGACATTTCAGTGAGCATGACATTCTCTCAACCGCCAAGCCACTTCGAGTCAATGATAGTACACGGTACTCACACATGTGCCAACCAATACTAAGAAATTGAATGTAAACAAAGCAGATAGTCTTAGAATCTTTTGCAGCTTCCTCAATAATTTCTCTTGCTAATCAATTAGTTTACCCCTATGGTTGTGGAGCAGGACCAGCATTGAGCCGAGCAGTGCGTAGGTACCCGAAAGGGAGTGGACAATAGGTCCAGGTCCCACCGCTGTTGTCTTACTGGGGTTGAGTGTTGATGACACTTGTGTTACTACACGATAAAACTGCCTGTAAGAATAGGTTAAGTTGTTTTTCCCAAACTGGCTTCGTCACTTTAAGAGATATCTGTAGAATCCTATCTTTAAATTATTTATTTATTTATTAAAATATGGAAGACTTACAGCTAAGATAAACACATTAAAAAATTGTATGTGAGACTGCCAGCCAATTAAAAGTCCTCACTTCTAAAAACAAATTTAAAGATAGTGTGAACAACACAATACTTACAGCTACAAAAAAAAACAGGATAACTTTCAAGCTTAAACTAAAATCTTTATTAAAAAAGCTAAGGCTCAAGCACTTTCGGCTTATTCCCAGGCGCTCCATAATTTTATTTCCGGCGACTCCAAATTAAAAAAGCAATATTAAAATAATAAATAAAATCTTTCCCATGAGGTCCAAAAATTGTCAAGTACAGATTGCACAAAAAGTTATATATGTTGCTGGATCTTCCACATCCAGAGAATTTACATTCGTTGCTGGAGCTGGTAAGTACATGTATAAATTATAGCATAAGTTTTATTTTTATGATATGAAAATCTGTTGATTTTTTTATATTTATTGAGCCTTTAACCTAACATTTTAATATGGCATAGGGTTAATTTGTGATATCAGAAACTGTGATTTTTTATTGTATTTTGTTTTTATTTTAAAATAGATTATGGTCAATTTAAATGAGGAGACTGTCATTTTTAATTGTTTAACTTCATATTGTGTGACATAAAGTGCATTGTGAGATTATTGTTTTAAATTTTACAATAGGTATAAGTACATACTTAGCCAAGATAAGATTGATTGTTTGAGTGACTGTCTATGTGCTGAAACTACTTACCACGAAATTATAACATTGATGGTAGCAATTTGTGTTTTGTTGACCTCACGCAATTTGGTTTGGAGCCGCTGGTAAAAAGTTTAGTATTTTATTATTTAACAAATAAAATTATGGAGCTGTTGGGAATCAATGTATGGAGAGAAATTATTTGGAGAACAATAGATTTGGAGCTCCTGGGAATAAGCCGCACTTTCTGGCCGAATACACACTCGTTATGAAACCATCAAAATCATGCTGCTTACACATGTTATTAAAGCTTCTACTTGCACGCACTATAAATGAATTTTGCCTGTAATTCGTAGAGGTAAATGGAACACGCAACGGCACGTTCCATCGCTTTGACTTTCCGGGAACGTTAAAATAAAATTTGGATAGGATATCGGAGTTATTTATAGAATTATTAAATATTTTAAATAATGAAATACAATCAGAAATTGCTCGCCGATTAATTAAGGGTAAAATATGATACCTCTTACAGAGGTTGAGGTAATCATCAGAAAGTGCCCTACCGGTCGGGCACTTTCTGGATGCTCTCTATACGATCAATGTACTTGTGATAACATGGATTCCAGATTTCAGACGCGTATTCCAAGTGACTTCTAACAAAAGTACAGTAAAGAATTTTTAAAGTTTTGACATCATGATATACCCCCAGATCTCGGATACAGTCCGTTTTAGGTAGTAATTGATCACCTAAGCTATACGGTGAAGGTATAATTAAGCGCTTTCGAGAATATGTCAGAACCGAACATTTAGCAGGGTTGAGATCTAGCTTACTCTTACGACAATAAGCCTCCAGACGACGTAAATCATCCTAAAGTGCAATCACGTCCGCATGTTTTTTTTTTGTGCTTATCTGCTATCAGTCATCCCTGACTATGATCAGATATGTGGAAAGATACATCACATTTTTATAGAATCAGGACCAATGTCCAAATTCTACTTAATCAGGCAGCACAATATCAGCTTTCTTGAGTCTCTTGGTATGATTTGGCATCAAGAGTGAATGTGAGAGGGGGTTTGGATGGTTGGTTAATCTTTCTTTGTATTTCTCTAGGTAGCGCTTCGCTTCTGCTAGGATAGTTGGAATTTCCAGTTGCTCATGGATTTCTGAGTTGCGAGCGTATCAGGGTGCCGCTGCCAGGACCCTCAGGATGCTGTTTTGGCTTCTTTGCCTTCCGCAACCTCCGCCTACCATAATTGAATCCCATATGTCCATATTAGTTTTATGATGGAACAATAAACTCTAAGTTTGTTACTCAGGCTGAGTGAAGATTGTCTGCCAAGTAGCCAGAGCAAGTTCTTGAATCGGTAGTTTATTTCTGTTCTTTTTTTCTTTAGGTGATCCTTCCATGTCAACCTACGATCCAAGTAGAATCACAGGCACTTTACACATGGTGACTGTGGTAGAGTATCTTGGCCCAATTTGACCGGGGCGCAATTTCCATGTTTGAGTGCAAATGTGATGTGATGCGATTTGGGCGCACTTGCCTTTATAAGCCATTTGTTTAGCCAGTCATAAGTCCTGTCAAGTTGATTTTGCAGCATGTTGCTTGCCAAGTTGACATCCTGATCACAAGCCAGGAATGCGGCATCATCAGCGTAGGTTGCTACAAATACGTCAGGGCATTGAGGGAGGTCGCTGGTAAATATATTATATAAAACTGGACCCAAGACGGAGCCCCGGGGTACCCCTGCAAGGCATCTGGCGAGAGAGGATCTAGCGTCTCGTACCTTTACTTGAAATTGCCTATCAATAAGGTATGATTTTATTAGCAAATAAAGTGAATGGGGCAGGAGCAACTTTATCTTGCATAGTAGTCCTTTATGCCACACTCGGTCAAAGGCTTGTTGGACGTCGAGGAATGCTGCCGAGCAATACTTCTTCTTTTCCATGCATTGTCTTATGGTGCGGTAGACTCGGTGTACCTGTTCCACGGTGGAGTGTTGCTCGCGAAATCCGAATTGGTGATCAGGTACAACTTGGTTTTCTTGTAGGTGAGGTTTCAGCCTGTTCAGGACGACCCTTTCCCATAACTTCGATAGTACTGGAGTTAGGCTAATAGGGCGGTAAGATGAACGTCCGCATGTGATGATATTTTGGCATAGATTTTCATATCGTCAGCAAAACACAACAGTTTGGATGAGATCAAGCAAGAGTTGATGTCGTTTATATATATAATGAAAAGTAATGGACCGAGTAATGAACACTGGGGGACTCCACTGGGGATAGGCACCCAACTAGACATGTAATTGCTTAATACTACTGCTTGGGAACTGTTCTCCAGATAAGAAGAAAACCATCTGAGTAAATCACCTCGTTTTCCCATAGTATATAACTTTGATGTAAGATCTCATGGTCAATCCGATCAAAAGCCTTACTATAATCCGTATAAACGACATCAACCTGCTTACCATTATCCATGGCGTCAGTTATAAAATCATTGAGCAGAATTAAGTTAGTGATGGTAGACCTTCATGATCCTTTCAAAGATTTTTGCCACAAAACAGAGCTTGGATATCGGCCTGTAGTTAACAATTTCGGTTTTGACTCCTTTTTTGTGAATAGGCGTTATAAAAGCCGATTTCCAAAGTTTTGGTACAACACAGGTGTCCAAAAAAAAAATTATGGCAAAAGCAAGGATGAAAAAGCGTTTTGATTTTTGAAAGTATCTGCATCACCCAAAGGCTGACTAGTAAAAAGTGCCTATGTCATTAAATCCGCCTCTGTACTCTGTGCTTAATTTATGAAATGAATATTTTTTATTTCCAGCCCACCAAAGCCGCCATCGAGAAAGTTCGGCGGCTTCGGTCCCTCGGGCTCCGGGCCCTCCCCCCCGCCGATGGGAGGCTGTGGCTGCGGATAAAGAAGTGCTCGTCTTATGTCACCAAGTAAATTTAACTGTACTAAATATGGCTCCTAGGGTTACTCTAACATAGTATTGTTCATGAAGAATGAGTCTTGGCACTTTTACCACAAGACGGGCAGATACACGAAAACGTTGTAACTTCAGTCACTTGTTAATTGAAGTTACGGTCTTTTTAGTTTCAAGGGCGGAATGAGGGAATTGATTTGGTGACTGATGACTGATGACGACTGGAGAGTTGTATGTTTTAATTAATTTTGAAATAAAAGCCAATATCATAAAATGAACGGAAACGAACTTAAAGACTGTACGCGTGTAGTTTTGAGCCACTAGTGAAACATTTTCGTCGTTGACATGGTTCCTTTAAAAGCAGCGCCACCATCACGTTCACTATGATCCATTCGCACTGTCGTGTGTTCTGTTTGGTGTGTCCGTCCGTTCATCCAAACTTTTATGGAACAACCTCTATCGTAATGTCATGGGACTCATTCTTCGTGAAAACAGTGTAGTGGGCGAGCGGGACGCCACATCAAGGTCATCTAGCTAGGTCCAAGCATGTATAGATCTGATTATTATAAAAGTGAGAGAGAGCTAAAACTTAGGGACAGAAGGCTCTATGTATAACTATGTAGCAGTGGCCCTGGTACATATTGCCTCAGTTGCTGCCTTAAAGAGAACATTATTTTTTAGAATATTTCCTTCACCGTGATGTACCTTTGCTATCGTGGCGCTTCGACCGCGTCTTTTAACGTTTCGACCGCATCAAGTAGCGTTCCGCCCGCTCAATTAGCAATCAATATTCCATTTTTGTTTCTTCCTTAAACTTATCACATTAATTAGCTTTATTGTCAATCAAAATACTAAATGATTCCAATAGTAAAGATTGCCGATTCATTGCTCTATGATTTTACAGTGTAAAATGAAACAATGTATAGTATTTCGATAGAATTTACACTTTAGTACCAATTTCTTACTGCCTTCATCTCCTATTTAGTCAAGATTTCGCTTTGCACTTTAGAAAACACAATTTGTTTACTTAACCCTGCAATTCCATTCATTTTTATTTTTAAAAGTTTTGTTGAAAATTAAAAACTATTTCAATTATTAATAAGTTTATTTTCTATATTTAATAACGTCAAACGGATGTTTAACTAAATAAATAATATTAACTAATTTTACATACGTATTTTATTTCTTGAGTAAATCCTACGTGCATGGCAATTGAAATGGTGTAGGGATAATCATCATCATCATCACCCACAGCCCGACTTCACCCACTGCTGGCTATAGGCCTCTCTTTGTTTGTGCCAAGCTCCACGCTCTTGTGTCAACCTCATCCAGGATATTCCCGCAATGACGACAATATCGTCTGCCCATCTCGCCGCTGGACGACGTACACTTCTCTTTCCATTTCTTGGACGCCACTCGGTTACGGCTTTACTCCATCTGCGATCATTTTATGCTGACAATACTATCATCATAAAGTGATGTAGGTATAATGTATAGGCAAACAAATGTTTATCATGTGAGCTCTGTTAAAATGCAGTGATTAGCCTAACACACCTTCACTTAGCCTTGATTTTAATTCTTATGGCTTTGCTATCGAATAGTTCAAATATGAAACTCCCAACACTTAACAAAGGAAGTTTGTTATAAGTACACGCACCAAACCAATAAGCCAACTCATAAGATACTAATATGGACTGTCAATTTAACTATAAAAATAAGTATGTCTCTATGATACATATATTGAAATTGATTGACATTGTCATAGTTTTTCCTAACTAACACAATGGGAAGAAGTGGCAAATCAGCTATCAGTAGGAACGCTTAATGTTCTAATTTTATCAGAACATTATCTACCTCAGCATATCCGAAATGAGTACATAGAAATCTTATATATACGGAAAAAATCTGCGCTTTTAAGTATTGCATGAGCCACAGCTTCAAATATACAATGAGTGAATTTGCTAAACTATGTTAGGTTGCTATACTTATCGTCTAATAAGTACATAATATATGTACAGTTGCATTAAGATTGTGTATCTCACACATGCAAACAAAATGGAATGAATGTTTCTAGATTATAAATATTATAGGCCGACACGCCTGCCTAATAGTCTAAGGAAGAGAAAGAGATGGGGAGTACAGCCACTGGCTCGGACAAGTTCGGCTTGTTGATGTAGATGCTCCACGTGCGCTTGTCCAGGTCGAATATTCCTGAAAACACGGTTTTGTGATCAGTTTAGTAATTTTCTAAAAACATCATCTGCCTAGCCTTTTCCCAACTATGTTGAGGCCGGTTTCCAGTTGGCTTCCAGTCTAACCGGATGCAATATCTGTCTGGCTGAATATCAGTTTTAAATTTCCAAGAAGCCAAATCTTGGTGACATTTACTATGGGAATTAGTCTTTGTTGTGTACAGGAAAAGTGAAGTAGACTAAAATAATGTTAACAATGGTGCTACGCTCTGTTAGAGAAAGTAAATATTTAGGTACTGTCAAAAAGCAACCCCTTCAAATATTTATTTGGCTTTACGTATCGCATCAACGCTTACCACTATACGTCTTCAAGAGGATACGACATCGTCAAAGTACCGAGAAAAACAAGATGGAGAGGTACAATAACGGGGAGTACCTATAGCAGAAGAAATGGGAGATGATGATGGTGCCATGTACCTGCAGCGATAGTCATGATGATGTCATCGGGGTGGTCCTGGAACAGCCGGAAGCCGTCTTTCTCAATGGTGTCGGACAGGATTTCGGCTATATCTGCGCGGCTGCGCGGCTTCGGGTAGCCGTGGATCGTGCTCAGTCGCGCCACGCTGCTGTCTATGATGGGGCCGATCACCTCCGTCACGTTTGTTCGCTGGTATCTGACCAAGTGAGGAAAGGTTAGCTTTGTGACATTTACATTAGGCTGCATTACATTTTCAGGCCTATTGCCATAGACCGGGCACAAATCAAGACCTGCAATGAGACATTTCTGATGGAAAACCAGATGAACCAGAGCATCATATCACTATACCACCGAAGCGGTCAGTCAGGTGAATGCTTCTACTTGCAACAAATGTGACTGTGGATTAAAACAATTAACTTAACACTCACTTATTGCAGTGTACCAAGGGGTCCTTATCGTACTTGTGTATGTTGAGCTGCGAGCGGTCTGCCTTGAGGTCGGGAGACACCTCTACGTTGTAGATCTGGCGGTCTCCCCAGTTGTTGGTCCAGATCATGTTCACCGAGAAGCCGTTGCCGATGCCCAGCCCTTCGTCTCGTAATATCTTTTCCGCTTCCCCGAAGTTCTTGGCGGTGAGCATTGCTCGCGTTAGGAAGGTTCGCGCTGCATGAAAAGTTTGAAGAAGTTATTGAAATTGTCACTACAGGGGTATAGTAAGGGTTCTGTCGCCATTCAAGACGACTTAGGAACAGACCAGGGCGAGTGGGTTAGTATCTTTGCGTCTTCATATAAATAAAATGCAACTTCTCATTTCGTTTAAAAAAATTAGTAGGCAATATTAACGATTTCTTATGAACTTTAGATATTATTATATTTATTCTCTTTAACCTGTATTGACCCATTACTTGACAAGAATTCCATTTAAAAAAACCTTTGGTTAAGTTTACTTGCTTGTTTATACTAATGATCATATATGTGCAGCAGTCTAAGAGACCCATGTTTAAACTTATAAATAATTTAAAGTTACGTGTGTTGCCATGCTTCAGGATCAAGGGGCTGAGAGTGTTGATGGAGAAGACCAGGCCATTTTCGTTGTAGCCCATGGTGTAGCCTGGCATCTGTCCCGCGTAGCAGAGCGACGCGAACCTCTCCTCCACAGCCTGGTGAAGGGTTACAGGGTTTAGGTTTCATGAGGATAGTGCGGTGACGAAAGTTATGACTATAATTTATAAAGAACCAGCCAAGAAAACGGCTAACAGAGATGTTTGGACAAGAAATTCTACGCCAACCACAAAGTTATAGACAGGAGGATTTAATGCTATGTATGCAGTTAATGAGAGTGAGCAGCGGTGGCCCAGTGGTGGTGGCCCTGACTTACGAACAGTAAGTCCTGGGTTCGAACCCAGACAGGCGCATTACTTTGTGTAATTTATTTCATCACCACTGCTCTCAAAACGGTGAAGGACAACATCGTGAGGAAACCGGCGTGTCCTAAAATCAAAAATTCTAAGACATGTGACGCAATCCTCCTCCAACCCTCTCATTGAGGAGGCCGTGTCCCAGCAGTGGGAACATTAATAGGCTGATGATGAAGATGCATTTAATGTAGTTCTCGGATCAGAGGACCAAATGTTAGGCACTTTGTCTTTTGGTATCAAAAGTAGCCAAAATAGGTAGAAGTTATAGTTTATACTTACTCCAGCCTCTCTATCTTCAGGAGACGGTATGATGTGTGCAGACATGATGTAGAAATGGTTCAGAGTCTCACGGAAAGCATCTTCAGTGTGACCCAATAGCGTCTGTAACGTAAATAAAAAACAAACAATTTCATTCTGGGAAGCAATAAGAGCATTACAGTGTATGATCGGCGCGAAAAAAAACTTTTGTGTATTTTAATAAAACATTTAGAATTAGATCTTCGAAGATCGGATTATAACCCAGTCACCCGCAACGAGAGGAGGCCTGTCTCCCACCAGTGGGAACGTAGGTAGCATGGGCTGATTATATTTAGATCTTACAGCCTGTGGGGTCTTGATGGCGATAGAGCTGCAGCCGCCAGTGTCGTTGCGCGGGATGTGGTTGTCGTTCACGTTGCCGATCAGGTCGTCCATTTGCAGCAGGAACAGCTGCGAACACAAACAAATGATGACTAAGTCTTTCTGTATTTCTCGGTTGGAGCCGAACGGGTGGACCCGTAGCAGGTCCAGACCTTCTGCCACATGTTGATGGCGATCTAAACTGATCCAGTCCAAAATTTGGCGAGGAGATTGGCACGTTCAGTAGCGTCTATGAGCTCCTGTAGGTAATGTGCAAAGAAAACTACATACAAAAGTTCTTTTTGTGTGTCTGTTTGTCAAGGTTCCGAGACTTCGATCTGAACAGTCATCTGTATTCTCGCGTTATTTTATGAGAATAAAGTGTTCTGAACAATTTCGGATAAATCAATTATTGCTGTTTTAAATCAAGTTATTAGCATTTCTGACCTTTCATTGTAGGTTGTGCTTGTTGAATCGAAGGGGATAAGAACAACCATGTCCAGGTATTGAAGACTTGAATGCGTCATGGTCTTGCTTGACCTAGCTACCTGATAGAATGGCACGTTGGCGCCATCTGCGACTCCTTGTATCTCCTTGATGTAGTAGGGGAACTTCTTCTTCATGTTGGCGAGGGTCCTGTCATACGCAATGCGGCCGGTGTCCGTCTTGTACTCCTTCTCGAAGTCTCGAAGGTTCTCATACGTGGCGATGAAGCTCTTGATCACTGATGAGAAGGTGCGGCCCTGGGAATTATAAGCTATTTGTATACCTAGATAATGCTCAGGCATGATAATTTTTTTTTTTTGGGAAACCTGGCTTATACAAAGGGATGTATTGTGGTTCGGTTAAATTTGATAAGATCGAAAGTACCTAAGGCCAGATTCAGAAAGCCCAAATCTCAATCCTTCATTAACACAGGGTAGGGAATGATTCATCATCATCATCTGCC
This sequence comes from Xestia rhomboidea, assembly GCA_963853795.1. Lineage (NCBI taxonomy): Eukaryota > Metazoa > Arthropoda > Insecta > Lepidoptera > Noctuidae > Xestia > Xestia rhomboidea. The sequence continues at coordinate 35,063,051 of OY970756.1, forward strand.
TAGCCTTTTCCCAACTGTGTAACAGAATTTTTACATGCAGAGATTGCCTATCTGACCTCCACAACCCAGTTTGTACTGGGCAGTACGAAGCCCCTTGGTAAGGCTGGTTTTCAGATTTTCGAGCCACTGACTACCTGGTAAGATCTACAAATTACGTGCTTTCCGAGCCACGGAGGAAACTTGGTAGGGTAGGGAGTGATTACGTTAGCCAATACTCACGACATCGAATCCAACATCGTAGTGGGTCCCCTGGACGAAGATGACGGGCACTGCCGCTCGCCTGTCCAGCTTTTTCTCGCACGAGACCCCTGGAACACGTATATTGTGAGTGTCGATTGCGTAGGCATCTTAGGAAACAAGATGTGTCGCGTCACATATGTGCAGTATGAACGCAGTATAGATTGCGTGGTGTCGACTGTATATTTTTTGTAAGCCTTCTGCTATATTTTGTGTTAAGTGGCTATGTCAAAAGAAGAATGAAAAGTAGGCCTGGCTCTCAGTTTCTGCTGTGTACGGCAAAGATTTTATTAGACAATGCCGGACAATCATCATTCTCTTGCCCCTATCCCCCCATTTGGGGTCGGCGGCGGCGCAGCATGTCTTCTTCTTCCATACTTCTCTATTACTCGCGCGTCATTTCATCAGACACCTCATTTCGTGCCATATCATCCTTCACACAATCCATCCATCGCTTCTTTTGGTCTTCCTCTACTCTTATACCCATCCACATTCATACCTTCTTAATGCTTTACTAATGGAGGACTATGTTCTCTTAAATTATTTATTACGAGCGAGATAGACATAAGACTACGTTTGTGAATACGGGGGCTGTGTGCATAACTTTGTTCGTCCACAAACAAAGAGTTCTTTATCTGTTCCATAGATTACGTATAAGAATAATCCAGAGTAGAAAACTTCCGGGGCTGCGGGACTATTCGAAAGAGATACCGTGGCCCCGGAACACAAAGGGCGAGGAAGGAACATGGATGGGTTTTAGTCAGTAAAAGTCTGACACTCCCTCCTGCTCCGCCCAGAGCGGGAGGAGTTATTTGATCATTTCCCATCCAAATAAAAAAAAAAAGAGTAGAAAACTTATACCGAAAGGAAGAATAAACTGTAATCTGAATAAAGTCATCCAATAACGCAGCGCTAAATATTAGAAAGCAGGCAAATGAAAGGAACGCAACTTTCCATAATGTCAAAATTTATTTTGTTTTCTCACGGTATGTATCCGACTCTTTCTTGTTCAGTAATTCTAATTATTTATTCAAATCAATGGATGAGCTTCTTCGATTATTTGTTGATTTTGGTAAAGTGTTTTAATACCGACTGCATCGCTTTATCTAATCGACCCTTTTTTTTTTTTCGGATGGGATATCATCAAATGACTCCTCCCGCTCTGGGCGGAGCAGGAGGGAGTGTCAGACTTTTACTGACTAAAACCCATCCATGTTCCTTCCTCGCCCTTTGTGTTCCGGGGCCACGGTATCTCTTTCGAATAGTCCCGCAGCCCCGGCAGGCTTCGGTCCTTGCAGGCCCCTTCCCTATTGCTGACTCTCTTTGAGGCGCGCGTGGAACACTCCTGCGCCGTCGACACGGCCTGTCGTCATGAGACGGACGGACGGCGAGCTAGCCCATAGCTCCCCGTCCACAGGCCATCTAATCGACCCTCGCTTATTACTTGGACTAAAATGCTAAAGTACTCGTAAGTACATTTTAATAAAATTAATCATTCTGTGTATGTTTCCAAAGTATTCAATTTCATGGTCCACATTTTCATAATAATTATGGATAACTACTGCTAACTGATTTACCTACATTACCAATTAATTATCACAACAGGACCATCAACAAATATAAACTTTGGTCTATTTCCAGGTCCACATACTTCTTTGCGCAAAAGTTACTACGCCACCGCCGAAGTCGACGCCGACGTACAAGCACATGGCAAAATTGGATTCGTCCCTTTATTGCATTAGGAAACAGTGAAGGACAGTTCTTTACCAAATAGGTACTTACATAAAGAGAGTTGCTGACAGACAAACAGGTTTTGCCACAAAAACATTCGACAGAATAACAAAACACAACGAAACACAAAACTTTCAGTGTTATTGCATATATGCAACAATCACGAGTCCACGAAGTGCAATTAATTTCAAAATATTCAGGAGTTGTTCTTCAACTGTTATAACAAAAACCTTCGAATAAAGTTTTAGATGCTGTGAGGCTGTATTATAGTGTTTCATTTCTAGATAAGATAGAAATTTGGTCAGTAGCGCGAAAATAAGACAAAGTTTACATGCAGTATGCGGGGACAGCGGGGTGGAGGGGAGGGGAGGGGACACCGGTGCGTATTCAGTACCGGCATCATTCTGGACCCGCATATAGAACATGTTCGTCGGTTATTAAAAAACAGCTGTTTCCTAAAAAACTGCACGGTCGAAATGTACGGATCAGCTGATCTAAAAAAAGATGAAAAATTTCTATGTGGGGGGTTCAGAAATATGTACTGGTACCGGGGTTACCACCAACCACCACTTTATTATTTCAGCTCTAAATGGGAAACTGAAACATTGGATACATTGTAATGTTTCTAAATAGTCTTACTGCTCTCAAAACGGTGAAGGAAAACATCGTGAGGAAACCAGGTTGTCCTAGAACCAAAAAATCGAAGCCATGTGGCATCTACCATGGGCCCGAGTGGTGGATTTTAGGCCATGCCCTCTCATAGAGAGGAGGCTTGTGTGATGTGTCTCAGCAGTGGGAACGATATAGGCTGATTATTTGATTATGCTTATACGGACTCAGCTAAACTCCGTTGAGATTGTGTCTCGCCGCAGATATTCGACCGGGAGGATATTAATGATGGCATTGCACCTCTGTTCATATTGCTGACGTTTATAGGCGACGCGACGGGATGGCCGTTGATATGCAAAGCAGACAAGCAAATGGGACTTTGCCAGAAACTGCACTCGGCCGTGTGTGTTGGAGTCATTTGGAAAACGTTTTCCTCAAGCTAGGTAACTTACTTGGGTAAGTACACGGGATTCACGCAAAGCAAAAATAAATAAACTAATGTATGTACACCTACAGACGTCGTTCTTGTTTTCTGTTTGTTTTCCTACCAAGAGACCCGTTTGTATGTTACTAATAACTCATCGCTCTAGTGTCCGCCCCGCCTCGTGCGAGTGCTGAGCCTGAAATCCTGGGTTTGATTCCCGGGTCGGGTAAGTGTTTTTTGGCTTAGGAAATGTAAATTTCCAGGTAAGTAGTACGGAGAGATGCACTTCTAACCTACTCTAATAAATTCATGTTTATGTTAGGTGTTAATAGGTGAAACTATAAAGCATCTTTCAATTCAGTCAGATTATTAAGTGATTACTGATACTTTAAAGTAGCCTAGTACCTAGTTAGGTAGGTACGTTGTACCAAGGAATATCTACCTATAATCTGTAATTGAGACAATATAATGTCATAATCATAAGTTAGTAGGTGAACACAGGAACGTATCATTTATTTCGCCCTAGTAAAAGTAGGTATAACGCAAGCTATATCGATTGCTCGGAATGACACCTATTAAATAAACGACACAATTATATTAAGTAGTTCGAAGCATCAAAACGTCATCACATCGCAAAAGCTGCCCAACAGCAGCACAAGCAAAGTAGGAACAATTATCTTGTTTATATGTAAAAACCTAATATTCGTTCGCTCAGCAGTTTTTAAAGGGCAAAAAAGTTGAACCACAGGAATTACAGATTAGTTAGTGAAAGTCAAAATTATTTATTTGCAGTAAATGTGGTACAAAAGGTTGTAAAAAAACTTGTAGTGCGATCACACATTTCGCCATAAAAATAGCTTGCAAATATGAATAAACACAAACAATTATAGTAGGATACGTGTTTCTAATTTTAATTTACTCGACACATAACAAAAAAAAACAATTACATAAGTACTACATAAGAACTGTTATAATATTACCTATAGTATATAAGATATTTAACAAATTGTCAGCATAATAATAGTACATTTTGATACAAGTGGAGAAAGTTTGTTATTGCACCCGAGGCGAAATTAACTCCCGAGCCGTAGGCGAGGGTGTTTTTGAGCCGAGAACTGCAATAACAAATGTCCACGTGTATCAAACGACGTTTTTCAATACACTTTTGAAGAAATTAAATAAAAGAACGAAATAGTACATTTTGATACAAGTGGAGAAAGTTTGTTATTGCATTCGAGGCGGAATTAACTCCCGAGCCGTAGGCGAGGGTGTTTTTGAGCTGAGAACTGCAATAACAAATTTCCACGTGTATCAAACGACGTTTTTCAATACACTTTTGAAGAAATAAAATAAAATAACGAAAAACATTTTTGTCCTAAATTAATAAGAAACTATGATTTTAATTTTCTTTTTTTCCGCGATTTGCTTTCGCCAGGTTGAAGGAGAAGCAAAGGTATGAAGCCGCTAAACAGCCTAATATAAAAAATTGTTGTTTTTTTTTTTTTTTGAACTTAGAACACAAATATATGTTAATTTGTTTATAAAAGTAAATATTAGTTTAAAATAATCATGTTTATCTATGATATTCTATTTATAAACACAATTTGAATATTTAAAAAATATTTACGCGGTAAAGACGCATTATTGCTTTGCCAAAAAAAAAAAAAAACATTCACCTCCGATTTAATGCATTGAACCAATTTGAACTAAGTATAGGCAGTATAGGTATAGTTATCTTTGGCAATTTTCATGCCCGCACACGTGTTGGAAAATTTAAAAAATCGCACGCGTGTGAAATACATTGCATGTTGAACCTAATCGTAGTGCGTTATGAACCAGTTTTCGAGGAAGTGTATTGAAAAATATTTTTTGTCATGAATTATTAGGAAACTATGATTTTCTTTTCTTTTTTTCCGCGCTTTGCTTTCGCCAGGCTGAAGGAGAAGCAAAGCTATGAAGCCGCTAAACAGCCTAACATAAGAAATAGTTTTTTTTTTGTTTTTTTGAATTTAGAACACAAATAAATGTTATTTTGTTTAAAAAAGTGAATATTAGTTTTAAATAATCATGTCTATCTATGATATTCTATTTATAAACACAATTTGAATATTCAAAAAATATTTACGCCGTAAAGACGCATTATTACTTGGCCGAAATAAAAAAAAAACATTAACCTCCGACTATAGGCACCAATTTGGACCACCAATTAGGGACCAATTTGGACTAAGTATAGGTATAGTTATCTGTGGCAATTTTCATTCCCGCACACGTGTTGGAAAATGAAAAAAAACGCACGCGTGTGAAATACATTGCATGTTGAACCTAATCATAGTGCGTTATGAACCAGTTTTCGAGGAAGTGTATTGAAAAATATTCTTTATATATAAAAACATAACATCATAAAAAGGTAAAAATAAAATAAAACGTGACGATTGCAGTCTTATGTACCTACCTAAGCAAGCAAGCTATATACCTCGGGCCTGCGGTTAGTAGGTATTTTAAGGTATATAAAGAAATGCAAAATAATCAGCATTGGTTTATTTATTTTTACATACAACTCACAATAGTCTAATTGTCATGTTTTATGAAGCTAAGAAATGACTCTATTGTAAATTGTAATACTTAGATCTGGAGCTAGATTGTCTCAGTATTATAGACTATCAGCAAATGAGGTTCATTACTTTACTTCGGTTACATTATCTAAGCATCCATGAACATAGTGGGTACCCACCTCTAGTTTTCATATAGGTATTAGTAAAATACAAGGTAGGTAGGTATGGGAAATAATTATTTATTAACTTCTTTTGCATGTTTACAAAATGTGTTTAGAGCTGTTTATTTATTTTATTGAAATAAGTGCCACTTAATAAAATCTACTTTACGCACTTTAAAAAAAATGCAAAATTCATAGGTATTGACATTCACACATATTTGCCGTATTAAGTCAAATACTGCTGTGGAGGCTGTGACGTAAAGGAGCGCTAATTTGATTTTTTAAGTTATTTAAATGTGTACATGTAGTCGATTCTATATTTATCTCATTGCCAAGGTCACCTCACGAGCCGATGTTACGGGTATCTCGTGCATCTAAACGTCTGTGTTTATTCGGAAACTGATGACAGGCGATTATTTACAAAATACTCATTAATTACTGCTGGTATATCTAATCATTATTATACCTACGATGGCGTAGTTTACAACCTTCGATGTTCTCATAAATAATCTAAACTTTAATATAGTTACAGTTAGGTAAACTTTCCGTGTTAGTGAGAATAACAATATCAGAAAATTTTAAAATATTATATTCATATTCATATTCTTTATTGCACACAAAATTAAAAAAGACGTTACGACGTTACGTAGACGTTAGTAGGTAGGTACCTACTATCCTATTAAAATAATGAATAGAGATTGATGGATTTGAGAGACTATTAAACACCTATTTCTTAGTTTTTCACTACTCAGATCAGCATCAAAGAAATGACAAAGTTACAGAAGAATGTGCTAAGTTGTGTCAAGATATTAGAATCAGTAGCATTCGGTACAAATAGCCACAAACCGTGCAAGAAGACATTCAGAAACCGTGCACAGAGCAGAATCATCGAAAAATAAGGCAATCGGTGGACCTACACCCTTTTTTATTTATCGATAGTAATTTTATATACAAAATGCATGATAATATCTACCATAAAGTAGGTACCTGGTTCGTTACTGTTACAACGGCATTGGTTTAGGCCGCGGAGTCAGGAAGGGTCATAAATCAAATCTATGAATGTCATACATAAGTGTTTCCGTTTTAGCGCATTTTTATGGTTTCTATGACGCAACAAGACGTTTTCTGTTTCGTAATATTTGGGTACTTACCTACTATTCAAAATAGTACAATGTTCGATTCATAATTTGATTCAGAAAACGACGAAATATAAACATCTCTGTACATAAATAAACTGATGAACAATTAAAAATGTTGACTTTGGAATCATTTGTTAGTTGTCACTCGTTTAGATAGGTACCTACTTACTTCGTAGGCAATTATAATACTCCATTACACTAACGTTCATAGTTAGAAATACAACAGCAGTTCAAACCGCCCACTAATAGACGTAAACTATTATTCATATCATACGCTCGTCTTTGAATAGAAAATGGCAAAAAATCATCTGTCAGCTGATTATCATGCTACACACGTTTACCAACAATGCGTAGTGAAGACGGACAGAGTGATAAATAGGCAAATATCGTCTGTTATGGCGCCATTTTTATGGTCTTCGACGATGCCGTTTCAATATTTATTTAATTCCGTTAAAATGGTTTTCTATCTGTGTGAAAATCTTCGGTTTCTTTTTCAGGAGTAGGTACCTATGATAGGCTTTCAGTGGCTATGCGTCTTTACGCTACTTAATAGTCGCTTGATAAATAAACATTCTAAGTTCTGACTATTTAACGTAAAAGTGTGTCCATTATTTAGTACAATCAACTAAACTACTGAACCGGTTTTGGTAAAAATTGGCAGAAAAGGTAGTTTTGTGGATACTTGGGAAAGACAATAAGTACCTAATGTTACTTTTAATGCCGGTACATTCGGATCTGTGGGGCACAGCAGCCAATCTATGATTACGGAGATACAGGCATTAGATTGTTTTTCATCCTGGGGGTAGTTTCAGTTATGTCTCTTAACCGATTGGTAGTAAATAATATGATGACAAATATACTTAGGTAAATAATCAATGCAAACAGCATTTCAATTCACCGACTTGTTGAAATACAATTAAATCTGAAGTAACAATTATTCTAATTGAAATAAAAGCTCACCATTTAACTCCCTCATCGCAGGATAATAAAAATCAACCAATTTCGAACGGGGTGTTCTGTAGGTACCAAAACTAAAACGGATACAAAATGACAACACCGCGCCGCGATTCTAGATCGATAATATTATTTAAAATGTTTCTAATTTTATTCTCGACTTTGAATATTAATTTCGTAACGGCGCAGGCGACGGTCGGCGGCACACTGAGCATTGTTACAGGGTTTGTGTCTAATATAACAGACATTATCAAGGATATTAATGCTATGTCTAGCCTTAATTATGAAGATTTTGTACTTGTAATTGGTAGTGCCTGAGTAGACCCAGCAGGTACGAAGTTTGGATCTCAAAACTCTGTTGTTTGAGGTTTGGTCGGTCGCAGAAGCTTTGTCAATCACAAATGAACATAACAAGACTTTTTTTATGTCACTATCAACTTCTGTTGACAGATTTTTCGACCCCATAGGCATTATATCACTCACAGACTTCGACTTTAAATATGACTTAACAAGCGACCAACCTACTATCATGTTTTGATCACAGGTTGTTAAAACGTAAGTAAGTAAGAACCAAACGATAGTCAATGTGTTTGGAAATGGTGAGTTCAGCTTAAGCTAGTGACTCGACAACCGCGTCTGCAACCCGGAGGTCTACTTCAGGAGCGCAAGCGCAGCAGTCGCGCAAGCTTACAACAACTAGCATCACAGCTGCAGACTATTAACATTAATAAAATGGGGCGATCAAAAAAAGTAATCTTATCTACCACCTTTCATCCCAGGAGAGAGAGGAAAGGAAATTCATGTATCTAACTAAATGAGTGGTGAATGTAAGTGTTGGTGGAAGAGACCCAACAGATGGATTGATTGTGCGGAGGGTAGCAAGGAATGGCAAGGGAGGTCCTTCATAACTAATATCCGGTATCCTTAGAGTGGGCATGGCCAGTTGACATGCCTTCACTACGGCTTTGTGACAAATGCAATGTGTAAACAGGTACATAAGTAAATAATGGCCCATGTTGAACCAACACCGGTTGCAGAAGACAGTTTATCAATTTTCTGCAAGATCACGTTTTATAGGTCAATGTTTTTCTGTCTTGCCGGCGATACATACAATTTCTTAGGAATTGAAGCACAATGAACTTTAGAATATCAGCAAAGAAATAGAAAATCCGCCAGCGAACGCAAAATTGACAGATCCAAAAAGCAGTTTCATCGATCGCTAGAAAATGTTCGCAGGAGACTGGCACGACTGTCAGAGTCGTAGTTGTTGCTTACATTAATTGTGCCGTATTCCATGTTCTCTAAATTAGTATATCTATAGCTGAAGGTCTCCCTTCGATACCTGATTAGATACCCCAATGACAACACAGTACGAGGTAGTATAGACTGAGGCGTAAGTTTGGTCACGCGAAATTGTCGAGTGCGCGCGCGCAACGAACGCAGGGGCACGAAATTTAGAGCGGGAGGTATCTCATATCATAGGGAAATATGTTAAGCTCGTTAGTTTACTATTACCTAGGTACATAAGTCTCTCAGCACTTTTTGGCAGGAGTGGCGGCCGTGGACAGATCTATAGTTGAAGCAAGGATTATTTATTAGCTGAGTATGTCTGAGTATGCTGAAGTGTAGCACAGTGCGCTCGCCATATTTGTCGCAGGACCGATGGCCGATAGAGCAACCTGCGACGCCCTCTGAGCTAGATGGTCTGTCGACCTTAAAAAGATGGCCAGGACAGTGTTGGATGACAGGGTGTAGTGTAGCTTGGTTAGGACAGGCCTATATGTCCACTATTGGACTGTGATCTCTGCGATCGGTTTAGTTTATTGATGCCAGTAGTGGGACGTGTTGTCCTACGAGTGATATGATGGAAGGTGAATGTTGAAGCGCAGCTAATACAGTATAATGGAACAAAATAAAATATTTTGCGGTAATTTCAAGTAAGGTATAAAGACGCATATAAGGATTTGCCTTATAAAAACAAGTAAAACTGCGTCTGGTAAGATCCAAGTGCGGCTGACGCACAATGACGTCACCAGCGCACGTCCCCGGTCATTGACTTCAATCTAATTCCGAATGATGTTATGATTACGAAAGTAAATAACCTACCTTGACACTGCCAAGACACTTCACACCATCACCACCACCACCACCACCACCACACCACTTCACTTTCACTTTTCAGGAATCCAACATCAAACTATCGAAACAGTTATAATTAAAAAACACACAAATCTCATAACAAGGGCTCAAAACTGGAGAGAAAAAAACCTTTGAGATATTCATCATCATCACACCGGACGATGGATATTGACAACCATGTGAAACTATCGCAAATCGAGAGCGAAACAGTGTAGAGTGACAGACACATGTTTTTGTTAAATCGAATCTTTCCGGCTTACAAGTATCAGGTGGTACTGATTCTAATTACATTTCAAATTACCTGATTATGTACCATTTACTGCTGCGACATTATAACCTCTATTGTTATTAACACTGAGTAGTTAATTGCCTGAGTGCACGACAAGATTGGGAGCATGCTACCAAAATGAGGTTCCCAAACGTATGCCATATTAGTTTACATTCTCTATTGATATGATATTTCCGCATACGGTGTGAATTAGGAAATGTTAATTTGAGAAAGTGTTTCCTTGACGTTGTTACGTGACAGTTGGGATCCCCCGACATATCGATATCTCGATCTACCTCTATGGGCTGGCCGCCTATAACGTCTCCTAGAAGCTCTGTAACATCAACTGATATAAAATGGGGAAAAAGTTCTCAACCCAACTATTATAGAGTTTAAGGAATTTATTGTTTTCTCTAATAATACTGGTATCCAGTTAGACTGGAAGCCGACGCCGATAATGATGGGAAAAGGCAGTGATGATGATGATGATTGTTTTCACTAATGGAGCCGTCAAAGATACTCCGAGAGGATACTCAGTCCCTTAAATACAAAAACAGTAAGAGTTATTTCTTACTTTACTGAGGTAGGTGATGTTTTATGTACCCTACTATTGTTATATTAAGCCTACCTGACAATACTACAACACCTCATTATGGTATTTAACAAGTTGTTTTCCCGGTTCCACGACCGTACAAAATATTAAAATTAAATCAAAATACCATAATCACATAATAAGTAATAACAATAGTTGAGTGTGGGCCCGGCCTTGAGCATCGACAATACAATACTTATTATAATTAGTCGGAGCCTATGTTAGCATTGACAGGCCGAATTTAGCGTTGCTACCGGGACGGGACAGATAAATGAGACAATTATTTCTAGCTGTCATGAACATGGCTCCAAAGGTGAAGGAAAACATCGTGAGGAAACCGGCATGTCTTAGAACCAAATAATCTTAAGACTTCTACCAACCCACACTGGGCCAGCGTGGTGATTATTATTACCACCCACCCCACTCCTCATGGTGAGGAGGCCTGCGTGCTAGTACTGGAAACAATATACGCTGTTTATCCCATGAAACATGACATAGACGAACTGGACATAAGAAACCACAAGCTGCATGTAAGTAGTAGGAATGCAAAGCCTTTCACTAATGAATAGCATAATTATTGTAATGTACCTAGTCATTGTTGGCCCATCCATCGATTTTTAGCTATTCCTGGCGGATGCTATGAATAGAAAGAGGGTGAATGATAACGTGACAACTTACAGGAGATAATGAAAAAGGAGAACAATGGCAGGTAGAACAAATGTGAGTCTATAAATCTTTTTTCAATACACTTCCTCGAAAACTGGTTCATAACGCACTACGATTAGGTTCAACATGCAATGTATTTCACACGCGTGCGATTTTTTTCATTTTCCAACACGTGTGCGGGCATGAAAATTGCCACAGATAACTTTACCTATACTGCCTATACTTAGTCCAAATTGGTTCAATGCATTAAGTCGGAGGTGAATGTTTTTTTTTAATTTTGGCAAAGCAATAATGCGTCTTTACAGCGTAATTTTTTTTTAAATATTCAAATTGTGTTTATAAATAGAAAATCATAGATAAACATGATTATTTAAAACTAATATTTACTTTTATAAACAAATTAACATTTATTTGTGTTCTAAATTCAAAAATATAAAAAAAAAAACATTTTTTTATAATAAGCTGTTTAGCGGCTTCATACCTTTGCGCTGAAAAAAAGAAAATTAAAATCTTAGTTTCTTATTAATTTATGACAAAAATGTTTTTCGTTATTTTATTTTATTTCTTCAAAAGTGTATTGAAAAACGTCGTTTGATACACGTGGACATTTGTTATTGCAGTTCTCAGCTCAAAAACACCTTCGCCTACGGCTCGGGAGTTAATTCCGCTTCGAATGCAATAACAAACTTTCTCCACTTGTATCAAAATGTACTATTTCTACTATCTGTTAATGAAGTAATTAAGTAATAAAACTAGGAACAGTAATGACCCTTTCTATCATAGTTTTATGCAGTCTAATCATACATCACTCATGAGGCTTATATTCATGGGTTGCGGTGGTGTTCCAATGCTTGCAGGAGTTTTTTGACAAGACGATGATCCGGATATTGAGGCTCTGCGAGCTGTTGATTGTTATCCAACTGTTTCTTAGAACATTCCTTGTAAACTAATTGACCTTTCCTTATGTATGTATAATTTTGCGCTGGTACTAATAATGTAGCAATTTTTAGTAACTTAACTGGATTACTGAACTTGGCCTTCCTATACCACGCTAAAACAATTTATGATGTTGTCAAAGCACAATGTTTAATTGTTTTGGTTGCCCAATTAGCATTTTTTTTGTAGCATTTGATTATATCAACGTGGGTGGGTCATAATTAAATACGCCTCGTAGAACGACAACCTATACTTACTTGTTAAAGTAGCAGAAAAGTTAGAATTGGGAAGTTTGACGAGCAAAGGAGAAGATCTACATTGATCCGTTGAGAGGATATAGGTTGTTGAAAAGAGTAAAGATGGAGAGATTGAGGCAGTAGATACTGAAGGACGTACAATAGTCAGCTGCGAACAAAACTAGGCTGGAGTCATCAGACTATGATCAAACTTAATGAAGAAGTCAATAGCTAGGAATTAGGGATCCTTCCGATAGTCATGCGAATACGTGCAGGGCTGGCAACCGCAGAACGTTTCGTGACGTAACGAGAAACACGTGCAGCCGAGTAGTTGCGACCGCGGCGCAAGCGCATAGTGGAAGCGATTGCCTCGATAATATTAATTTAATTGTCTTAGACATTAAAACAGTTTCGTAACCCAGAGATTGAAAACCCATACCTTGGAAAAGACGTCGAGGTTAACAAGAGGCCCTGAAGGTCATGACATAGAACATGAAAAGTGGTTCTACATATATGCTTTCAATTTGTTTGCGTAGAAGGTAAGTAGTCAAACCAATGCACAGAGCGACCTGAATGAGATTACTTGCATTCTAGAGCACTGCAGAGTTTTTACGAACTTCTTGGTGTTATTAGACAGAACTTTACAAGAAAATCTTGCCAATGACCGGGGAAAACTTTTCCAACGTCTTAATTTGCTTTTATCGCCATGGCTCATACCTTCTATGGGGAACAAGCGCATTTACGAAATAAAGTGAAAATCTGAACAAACATAAAACCTCGCTAAGTGAGTCAAAACTAATTAATGGAAATGGAGAAAGACTAACAAAAGAGAGACTAAAAAGAGTTTTATATTAATTTACAAGAACACCTATGCACCTATAACATCTATAGGCGAAATGGTTTTTGAAGTAATGAACACATAACGAAACACAGTGAACAGTGGCTCGAATTGCATTGTAAGAGAATAGTCTAAATTAAAACAAAACGCGAGTCTCTTACGTTTTGAATGGCGATATATAAATGGCCGCGGTCCGCGAATCTGTGGCCTTGCTCACGGCCGAGGACTAACAGCGAGTCGATTATCGTCACGAGTACCTATCTTACTACGTTACGTAAATGCTTTAACCACGAGGTTCACCTACAAACCTTACCGTAGTGAAGATTACTTGCTACACCTACGACACGTCCCGAATGCTGTACGATTGTGTGAGGGAAGACAGCGTGCATGCACGGAGTGCACCCTTACTATTCACCGCTAATATAGACTGCCATGAACGAAATCGGTCTGGAGGACAACATTGTTTCTATCAAATAGAAACTCGGTAGCCAGCGCACAGTGCCTTTATCATACCTATAGCATACTTAAGCTCACGCATTTTCATGTGGGGGTTGGCAGAAACCACATACTTCTTTCACCTCGTCTTTCTCTCCTAACCTTTCTGAAGAACCTTACAAATAAGGTCAGTGTATGATCCTACAAGGACGGCCCGCGGCTCCCGGGTAGAGCAGAATTTGTAGGTGGACAGTTTTTCTCTGGCGTGATCCTTCGCGCTCGTAATTATAACAATACTGAGTATTCGCATGTTAGTGCTAACTTATTTGGACTTCATAAAGTATCCTGCCTGGGCTTCATCATTGTATGGCAGTTGTGGGCATGGCTGTCCCATTGAACTGTCCGTACGTCTGTCATTACGTACTATGAAAAACTCTTAGGACTTAAATGCACAGACCATGAATTATCTTTATTAGCGGACGTTAGAGACAATAGGCGTATTTTTTCCCTAAGTACATGAAGTAATTGACTCTTCAGTGGATGACTGATGCACCCGACAACTTTACTCCTAAACATAGTTAATAGATTGCTCATTGGCAGGTAGTGAAGCGATTGCGATTTTCTTATGTGATGAACATTTGCGTGAAAGCCAATTCTACTCCTGTGGAGTTGGAGTAGCGTCCGACACGGAGTGTCATATTAAATGTAATACTGCTAAATTAAGGCCCCATCGACTAAGCGTGTCGATGGCAATCTATTGAGGCGGCCCAGAACTTTGGAACCTTCATTAGCGTCGAACAGTTTCTGTAAAGAGCTAAGAGTCATCTATAAATCTCCACGTTTACCTTGCTTTTACCACCCTGGGTCAAGAGTCTGTTTAATGATTTTCATGGTAGCCAAGGTAACTCATGCCCCGGTAGAAGATTTTCGGCAGGTGGAACGAATGCCAACGGAACTGATTGACATAAACATGTCCTTCCAAATTTTATTTTTTTGTTTAGGACTGATATCATAACATGCTATCACGCCTGTAATCCCTGAAGGGTTAAGCAGACACCACACAGTTATGTTTAACTCCAAGTGGAGAACGAGTCTATTGACATTAACCGGTCACAAATCCAGTCTCCGTGGCTGCAGCTTCTGGGAAATTCTTGATGGAGAGCACAATAAGCATTTATCTCCCGGCTATCGAACCCATGCATGACGTCATGCACAGCGGTTGCTATTGCGAGCTCTAGTCCAACGAGGTGTTAACTACTCATCGAACTCATGACCGCGGCATAATTGATCTACCTACTGTACTTAACCACGAGCCCTCCAAATTACGTGTAATTACAACATTAGCGCCCTCGTGCTTCACGCCGGTCAGATTATAGCCTTTTGAGTGTTCAAACAGATAACGCAACAAATTGTGCAGACATGAGTCAGCCATGCATTCCTCGAGACCTAGCCGCCTTCGGATACTTTGACAATTTTGGGAGCAAATTCCTAGATTCTAGCACCTTGAGAACATGTGGAAATTGTAACGGTGTATATGATAGTTATAAAGTCAATAAGTACACCAATAAAGTCAAAACGTAAGTGGGAATTCACGCCTCGAACATTGTTGGTTTTTTATAGGCTAGTGATTTAATAGTAAAGAGGGATCACATCTTGACAGTGCACATAGAGTTTACTGATATGAAGGTGATGTAGTCCGCAATCCTTTCGACCGATAGCCATTTTTGACAACAGCCTTCAAGCTTTATGCCGATAGAGGGTAGGGCAAAAGGTACGTCTATGCGTCTTGACAAACGGTTTTATTTCAATGACACCCTTAAAATCTGATACATATCTTTCTATAATTAGTTTCTGTTCATCATGGAAATGGTAAATTAATATCAATTGATGTAAACTCTCGATCAATAGTGCGGGCAGCCCTGACATCTGCGCGGGCGCCGCCCAGTGCGACAAGGTTGCACGCGATCGTCGCATATATTAATATTAATGTGATGGACTCGTATCAACCCTCCAGGAGCACGTGGAACAATAACCGTCAATATCATCATGAGCTGAAAGACGTCCTTGGCTAAGCTTTCGACACGACCGGCCCTGTGCCCTGCACTGGAGGCTTAAGGCTACTACTTCCTCATAAGACCCTCTGAACTAAAGCCATGTCCACTTTCATAATGTATGGAAGTAAATGTCAAACTGTGAGCGAAGGGAGTTAAGATCCCACTCCCTTAGTTTTAACTAGGAAGTGAGGATCCTTATGTCTATGGATACTGCCCTCCCTTCCCTGAAAGAGTTCACTAGAACTGATAAAGAAAAATAACCGGTAGGGCAACCTCTGAAGGGTTGCCGTTTGAAACAAGATCATTCTGCTTATCTAGATAATTACCTACTTTACAACAAAATCATAAAAAAATAGTTAACCTTGCTACGGTTCCATTGTATGTAAAAGCAGACGTTTTTGTGCCGGAGACAGCAGTGTTTACAGTACTGCATAACTTGAATAATGGGCGTGAGTATTCCGCGTGATTGTTTCAGTGTCATTTAACTCTAGCACGATTAGGATCCCAGCTATCCAGGCGGCTCTCTCAAGGTAACTCTTATCAGACGTCGTTGGAAACAGCGGGACGAGCTGTACAGAACAGCCCAGTCGTCCACACTGACCCTGGATCTAAGACCTGGGAGTCATGGGAAGAAGCCCAGCAGTGGGCTGATGCAGGTTAACAGTAAAATTACGATGGGGAAATATGGCACTCTTGCCTCGGCACAGCCACATAGTCAACTGCATCACCAGGGGAGGAATAGGTCGGCCGAAACCGGACCGGACCGGACCTCGACCCGACCGTCTCAAAACTACTATAGAGTAATTTTGAGACGGTCCCCTATAAACAAACAAGCAAACAAAATAGAATATAGTAAAAAAAAGTAAAGCGGCAAATAATAAAATTGATCGTCGTTCATTCTTTGTTGATGGTTTTTGTAAGGACCCGACTTTTGTATAAACTGGCAACAGTATTTGCGTATGAATTTTGTATGCAAGTCATGTCCCTGCGATAAATAAAGATTTTTTCTTTCTTTCTTTCTAATTTATCTATGACGCGACAGGAACATACATGGACCATTTTGAATCTGCTGTAATGGTTAACCAAAAATTAATTTTCCAATGTCGCTTTGACATTGCATGAAACGAAACTTTCAGAACGTAGGTACATGAGAATTTGAAACCTATCAATATAAATATCATAATTTGGACCCGAGTTTTATTCAACAAATCGGTGAAGGCAAATAAGGGCAGTTTCTGAATTGAGTAAATTGAGGTTTAGGACTTTGCATACCCCACATGACATGTATACTGTTATAAATAGGAATTTCGAGTGCTACATAACATTGAAGGAATTAACAGTTTGAGTGATTCTTTATTCAAATACTCCAATCAGAAACTGTGTGTTGCCATCCCGCGTTACAGATGGCAAGTATCTAGATAAAAGTTTTGGACTATTAGTCAACCCAACAAAATCACAAGCTCTCATTATTGGTGGCAGATACTTCGTCAATTTATTAAATCACCAGTCCCTTCCTCCTGTTGTGTACGATGGTATCGCTATAGTCTACTCCAAGAAAGTTAAAGACTTAGGTGTATTTTTGGACTGCAACCTATCTTGGCACGTTCACATTGCTGATGTAAGCAGGAGGGTGTTTTGTTCGTATCGGTCTCTTAAGCGACTTCAGAAATTCCTACCATTTGAAACTAAAATTACTCTTGCTCAGTCTCTCCTTCTACCTATTCTTGACTATGCTGATGTATGTTTTCTTGATGCGACTGAGGAACTTCTTAATAAGCTCGAACGTCTGCAGAACTTGTGTATCCGCTTCATTTTCGGGCTTCGTAAGTACGACCATGTGTCGGAGTTTCGGAAGCAGCTGAAGTGGCTACCTAATCGGCAGCGTCGAGATTGTCACATTCTTTCGTTTCTCTTTTCCATTCTTCACAATTCTAAGGCTCCTTCGTATCTTCGGGAACGCTTTGAGAATCTCGTTCCTAGAGGTAAACCTTGTCGCTCATCATCTTCTCTTCTCCTTCGTTTCCCTCACCACTCCTCAAGTCGGTATGATGGATCTTTCACCGTTCGTGCTGTGCGCCTTTGGTTTTTAGTTTATAAAATTAGGTAACCACTTGTAATGTTAATGCACATTCATAAGTGAATCCCTTTTCTGCAAATCTCGCTATCAAAATTAGGTTTGCTGTAAGAAAACCCAATTCTGGGTTAAGCTCGCCTTTGTACATAAGCTATATTATTGCAATTATATGTATATTTGTTTTTTGTTTGTGTGCAATAAAGAATAAAGAACAAGTATCTTAAAATAATACATAATTTGTCTTTTTGAGTAATACCTACTGTTCCTGTCGCAAAAACGTGAAATAATTGCGCTATTGATTTATAGAATGACTTATTATAATCACTATTTTAGTCGTAATACATTGTAATGTATGCTGTAGGTATAACTGGACGCACTCAAGGACATCATAGTACCTAATTAATCACTCGGTCCACGTTTCAGGCCACAGAATAACGTAGAAAAACGTGTTTTTATAATTATTATAAAAGGTTCATAATAATATAGGCAACACCAGATTTTCCATCCCTGCCTGAGTCGACTGTAGTTGAAGCACGGAACAATATTAAAACACTTTTCACGCGAACAGAAAGGCTCAGCTTGTTATAAAATATCTACTTTTGTCTGTTCCAGAAAAAATCTTTGTCCTGCAGTGGGACTACAATAGGCTGGCACCTCATTTTACCCATTTCTGGACCATGGGGCGCTGGATCTGCTAAAAGCATACGAGGCTCCGAAGCCAGACGTAGAGGCCTGTGGGCCACTTAAGTTGGAATGAGGCACAAACCGACAACTACCCTTATTCGCACTTTGCATTTGCTACCAAAGACTATTTCTATTTTTTAACTATTTCCGGTTGGTGTAGGACTATTGCATAAATTCTGCTAGGGTCAGTGTGGAGATAGCAAATGTGTCCCTAAGCCCCAGTCAGAAGTGACGGGCAGGAACGCCGTGTGCTCTGTCTCAGTAAGTCTAACTGACACCTCCGCCCGACCGTGGAGGATATCAATGAGAATGTTATTCACACATAAAAATAACAATTGATATAATATGGAAGCTACGATATTTTCACCAAATCCACAGGTTGTTTATGTAAAGAAGCAGTATTCTAAAAGGTAGCTACGGCAAACCTACTTGTGTAAGATAACCACTTACCTATGTGATAAACCAGTTATCAGGTAGATTATTAATTTCCACATTTAGAGATAAATAAAAAAAAGGTTTTTAACAAACAGCTAAGGCACTTCAAATGAATTTGCATATTTTTTGTTAGCATGTATTAGTAGTAAGTTTTGAATATTAGCAACCATGCTTCGTACTTCTCTAGGATTCATTATGAAGTTTTCTGCCTACTGGCTGTTTCCGTTGTCATTTTTCTGAAATAACCATCATGTGGTCGAGCTTGCTCTAAAAATAATGTCTCTACTGTAAAAAAAAATAAACTGTGAAGTTTCATCACTTTCGCGTTTAATTTATTTTATTTTCCTGCTAATTAGATATGAAAAATTTTCGTGACGACTTTTCCTCCACGACAACTCTTCCGGCACTTGTAACTGAGCTGTCAAGCCGAGTCAGCTACTCACCCCCGCAGCACATCAGCAGCCATCACACATTATGGTTCTGATCTCCTAGACATGCACACCCAAATAGGCAATTCACTCACCTAGCAGTACGCCCAGCAACAGTAAACTTTTAAAATAAAACATTATTATACACAATATATTTTTTCCCGTGAATCTTCACCGGACACGTCGTCACGCGTCAAAAATCGTCCACATTTGATTCTGTACCAATTAGCACCGGTTTTATATTCGTCCGCAGGAAAACTTCTTTGAAATAAAAGTTGAAAACTGTTTGTTTGTTTTTCCACATTTTTTTTCCGGTATTACACTTACCGTGTTAGTATATTTACTGAACAAACGTTTATATAATGCGTATCTAAATTTTAAAGTTGTCAATTTTTACAGACCAACTTACGCCCGCGACGTCGGCCGCGTGGTGTTCTGTAACTGACCCACTGGACAGGTAACATTTATCCAACCTCACAAACTTTCGCATTCATAAAGTATTAAGATACGTTATGAAGATTGTTCTGAAATTGTCTGGTTTTGAGAATACTTACAGGGACCTAACGCCGTTGTACAAAATCATATCTATAACTTAGGTTAGAAACATGTTAAATCTGTGCAATCATGCTAATGAGGTGGATAGAATGTTTTACGTAAATGTCATTCTGTCCGCTTCATTGGAATGGCTAAGAATACAAAAATAGAAAAAAACTATACGTAGCTTACAGGTACCCGCGGCTTTACCCGCGTGGAGTTCGATAATTGTCCCACAGGATCATAATACCGGGATAAAAAGTATCCTATGTATTAATCCAGGTTATAAACTATCTGTGTTTAAAATTTCATCAAAATTCGTTCAGTAGTTTTTTCGTGAAAGAGTAACTAACAATCATCCATCCATCCTTACAAACTTTTGCATTTATAATATTAGTACGACCATAAATATCGTCACTGATTAAATTCTCGAACCGGTTTTTATCTAAAAAAACAAGACCCAAAAACTTCTTTCCAACATTCAGTATCCTTGCTATTTGTTAGTCTTGAGAATATTTGATATGTTTTTTTAGCAAACATTAAGGTGAATGCGCCAGGGTGGCCCGCGAAATTCAAATTTTCTTACGTTTTTTGCAATTTGCAGGTCAGTGTCAGGTTGTATGTTGATTAAACTATGAATCGCGGCTGTAAGACGTATGTAGTTACAGAATTATAATCATCAAAATCATCAATACAATCCTCCAAGCTCATAAAGGTGTATGAATTTACTTTTTCAAGGTCAAAGTCATTCCTGCACCTTTATGCGCTTGGAGGGTTGTATTGATGATGTTGATGATTATAATTCTGTAACTACATACGTGTTACAGCCGCGATTCATAGTTTAATCAACATACAACCTGACACTGACCTGCAAAATGCAAAAAACGTAAGAAAATTTGAATTTCGCGGGATACCCTGGAGCATCCACCTTAATCGAATCCTTTATAATGATGAAATTATAGATTATGCAAAAGGGGATAAAGCAGTGTATTTTAGTAATTAAATAAATAAATAAAAAGTGCGGAATAATAGGATTTTGATATTTTGTAGAAATATTTTTTCTTGGTCTCTACTCTCTAAGTTCGAGCGGTCGCTTTCGGATGGAAAAACATTAAATGACTCCTCCCGCTCTGGGCGGAGCGGGAGGGAGTGTCAGACTTTTACTGACTAAAACCCATCCATGTTCCTTCATCGCCCTTTGTGTTCCGGGGCCACGGTATCTCTTTCGAACAGTCCCGCAGCTCCGGATCTGCTGATTGCCTCAGTTATTCATCTTCTGTGTCACTCGAATCGCATTCACTGTCACACTTCTTCTTATCCCAACTTGGGAGTGATATGAAGATTCAAATGACGTTTTTGCGATGCACGCTATTTCGAAAAACTTTACAAGTAGTACGCCAGTTCGAAAACTCATTGACTCGAAAACCTCTATATCGAATGACGTCGCGAATACCCTGATTCGAAAAATTGATTGTGTGTGTTTTCGAACTAGCGTACCACTCGCAAAGCTTTTCGAAATAGCGTGCGTCGCAATAACGTCATTTGAATCTTCATATCACTCTCCAAAGACAGGGCGCCTAATTAATTAATTTCTAATGGACTACCTATAATAGTTCATGCCTGGAGGCTACACTGGAACAGTACCTAATTAGCAAAATACCTATTGCTATCTAGAATTCAATTGTTAGGCTTTCAAGGTCCAATTAGGGTCAGGTCTTAATTAGTAATTGTATTACAAGAGTAGTATTAACTGTTTCTGTTCGTTCTAAAGATCACCCAGAAAACATCAGACAATGCCATCAGGATAACTGAGAGCTTACCGAAATAATGAAACCAATTCTAAGTGAAAACCAACGGGAAATTCTTATAGTATGCCTGTGTGTATTACCTACATCAACTTAATGAATTAGTTAACAATAACCGTAATAATTAAAAGTTTATGGTACCAAGGTAAATAAAGAAAACAATAGTTTAATGCGCGCCATTAACCATTTTCAATGTTTGTAAAATTAGAGGTCAATCTACCTGAAGTGTGGGACGGATGACGGTAACAATCAATCAACTTATTCTGTCACAATCCACGGTTGGATTGCACCACTTGTCCTGCCCTCCAGCATCCGCATCCACTCTGTCCCAGGAACATAAATTACGATTTAGAATTTAGATATCTGTCCTTGTGGTTCTAGTTGCGAACTGGAGGCTCTACTAGCTACCCTGGAGCCAGTGTGGAGCCTGAAGCAGTTTTGTTACCACTATTTTAAAACCACAAGCAAAATCTCACAAACTGGTCATCATTATTGTTATAATGCACCGCTCACTGCAGTACTTTTCAAAACTGGTTATATATGTATAAGTAAATTTATATTCCTGTTTGTGGGTCAATGTCTCATGTTGCACCCAAATTCTTGGAAGCTCACATAAACAGAACATAACACCACACCACGCCACACCACAACACGTAACGTATCACCACGCCTGTACACATCCCTGCAGGGTTAGGCAGGGGTGTACCTAATATGTGGTACACCCACATTTCGACCGTTATGTTCTAGTCTATGTAATGAGGGGCGAGCCTATTGCCATAATGTTGGCACAAATCCAGAGTCTGTAGCTGCTAGAGAAATTCCTGATAGAAAAACCCAACACTTTTGACTTTTGGAGCTGTACCTAGTGCAAATTAGTTATAAGAAGGCTGGAGGTCAAGACAGAAAACTTCCACGAAATAGCCCTCAACTCTTCTAAAGAAGACACTGGGTAAAGAAGAATTCATGATGATAATAATTATTAGAACGGACTCAACCGAACCGCTGTTTGGGTCCCGCTGAATGGTAGGCGACATCGCAACAAGCCAAGAAGGAGATGGAGGAACGAACTTGTCACTTTTCGAAAGGACTGGCTAGCAATACCTGCGGACGTGTGTGGAAATGGTTGAGGGAGGCTTTTGCGCAGCAGTGGGACAACCAGTTACCAGTTAGTAACCAACAAGTTAGCTAGAAAATAAGCCACACGCTTCCAAGATGAATTGGGTAGCTGCATTCCCCTGACGTTATCAATATTCCGTAAAACTGTCCATTTCCATACCCCAACCTTATATTATAAATGCGACTTCACCTCTGTCAGACTGATCTCTGTTTATGCCGTTGTTGAACGGATTATGATAAAGGCATGCAGGTAGACCATGAGCTGCGTTAGGACATAATAGATTTTGACGTGAAACGGCTTTAAAATCGTACTGATTTTAAAGACGTTTCACGTCATAATTTCATACACGGGGTACCATGTCAAAAAACCGGACCGTAATGAATTGGGTTATATCGTCTGAAATTAATAACTACAACTACTCATTGTAGAAACTTGAATTTAGTGTCATTATTTAGCGTATATAGTCAGATCACTGCTAAGACCTTGAGTTTGCATCGGGAAATCGGGCGGCGGGGGAGGGGCACTGCGTAGAATGCGCTCTCGCTGGATTCTATTCAATATATCACGACTTACACGTGAAAACGCGGTGATTCTTTCGTGTATTTACAGAATTCGTTTAGACTAACCGATTTAAATAAAAAACGCAATAAGTGTTAAAAATGAACACTTATTGGTTTTCTTTCAATCTTTACCACTAAAAGCGACTCGTTGATATAGACGTAGACGTAGACGATACCGATCATGGTTTCAGATCACGTTAGCCACGGATCACGGCGAGTTGTATCCACTGATACCGTTATCCGTTTCCCTCGTTATCTTTTTACCCGCTGATCACGATATCCGTGGCGACATGAAAAAAAAACAAAATCGAAACAGATCGCGGTGTACCTACAGAGACAAGAAATAAAATAAAATGTTTTGTGCTTACAGCAGCAAAGTATATTTCCCGAGACAGATTCGTGCTAGAACAGCGGGAAAATAACACGGACACTGTCTAGAAAAACTTAGAAAATAGTTATTGTGCCTATTTATCCGACTGCGCCAGAAGGAGGGTTATGTTTTTTGAGAGTATGTATGTATGGATATAATTGTTTACCGAACATCATACGGGCGAAAACGTTCGCGAACACTAATGAATTAATGTTGCTGGACATTCTTGCTATGACCCTAGAAAATGGCGTGCGTATTGGCCTTTTGACATTGAAGCCTAAATTTGGATAAATTACTTTCAATTTTGTTTGGGTGTACGTTGAGAACAATAGGTACAAAAATAATTAGAAACAGTATTAATTTTATTTAGGTATTAATGACTCGTAAACGTACGAGTAGTTCGCCATAACGACGGGTCACATTAGTTACTGTTATACATTATACAACATATTATAAAACAATTAGTTATGTTAGGTAGCTTCATTTTTTTCTATGGGAAAAATGCTGAAGTTTATACCTAACATTTTTACTACTAGTTGTTGCCCGTGATAGGTCCGCGTGAAATAACTGATGACCCTAATCCTTTTTCTAAAATAAAAGTAGCCTAAGTTACTCCTTATGACATCAGCTATGAGTAAAAGTCCCGTCAAAATCGGTTCAGCTGTTTCGGATTTTAGCCTGAATAAACAGATAGACAGAAAAATGTTTTAATTATACGTACCTAAGTAAAAAGCTGATATTTTGAAATTACAAACAGAAACTTAAATTTTATTTATTTGTATAGATTATGCACGTGGCAGTGTCGTATTAATTTTATTATGTTGCTTGAACTATCCCGTAAACCAGATAGGTATTTAAGTGTACATTGTAACAAACTACTTGTTCTCATGAATCAACAATTTGCTTTAAATACCTACATACATATTTTACATGCAGTTTTCACATTAGTAAGACATCTGTAATACAAGCTTATGCAAACAAACATATTGTTGGGAAAGGCCCTTAGTTCTGGATCAGATGGAAGAAAACAGCTAGGAGTTGCACTCAGCATTGAGGGAAAGACAAAGAGTCAGAGGAATTCGGTAAACAACTAAATACACAGTTTTACTTCCTATTCCTAAGTATATTCACAGTTTAAATTCCATCCAGCAACGGCTGTTCAAATGGCAGTTCTACAATGATCTAGAGTCAGACAATGTACCTACAAATCATCAGACACGTCAAACTCATTATGCTGTCTTTGAACCCGCAGAAGTCAGGTAGGAAGTGGTTCGGTAATTACTGACGCCATTAACTTGACACGCACAATGCGTGGACGTGACTTTATTTTGGCAACAAAAAAAGTGTCGTTATGCCTGATAGAATTGTGCGTAGAATGACAAACTTAGTTTGTTTATAGTGCAAATGAGTTAGTAGACGCTAGGCAATGGAACCGAATCTCTAACTAATCTAGTCTTATCTTCAATATACTCTTATCATGGGTTGATCCAGGCACTTTTAAACCATAGATCATTAAAGTTCGAATGTTCTGGAAACTCAAAACACGTTGGATTGCTTTTTATTTCGACAGTTTAATTTCCTACCAAAAAAAAAACAATTAAATCGTTATCATAGAGGCAATTAATAACGCCGTGTCATCAAGGAGCCGGGCAGAGAAACCTGCGGGCAAGGCCGGTGAGTATGATAACAGAGTGACGTCGGAAGTATTGGCAACCTAGTCGCCATGCTGCGATGAGGGATGTCCTCGGTCCGTATTGTGCTATCGCTGACAAATAAGAATCTGCAGATGATATGAAATAATCAAGGCACCTCGACATCTTTTAGGACGAGGACTACGTTCTTCTGAAATGACTGACTGTTTAGGAAACTTGTTTGGGAGCGATCACATTTATAGACGCGGAATCGGCTTGAGCCCACCATAAAACAGAGATATAAAAGTCATGGCCTCGTTTTGGTTTGGTCGACTCGACACCGCGTCGTACTATTCGCTTTGTAACATCTTTGGCTCAGAACTGAGCCACTGAGCCTTAATTTTGTAACTGTACATGCCGCCAAGGAATGGTGGTCCTTCTAGAACTCTGATTTCAGACACTCATAACCTTAATAAGAAGCTTCAAACAACGAGTGGGGAATGGTCAGTCCAGTGTGCAGTGTTCATCATCACCGGCTGCATGATCGATACAGCAACATTGTACTTGATCAGACGATACGCTGCGCCGCACGGCCGCAAAATGTACGCTGACTGAATAGCTCAATAGAGACAACGCTGATCATAGACTGTTCACATTTTAGAGAACTTGACACCTAACCCCCTATCTGTCTTGACAACAGTGAAAGAAGAGAGAGCACACAGAACAGGGTACTAGGGAGCCTATGGCTGGTACTGAGAAATTTCTAATGAAAAATCCCAATATCACTTTACTTAGACTGAAATCAAAGTCAAGACCAACGCATAGCGGTGTACAACTACGTGACCAACGAGGTAGAGTATTAATTATGTAAACCTAATAAAGCCAATAATAGTACATTATGATATAAGTGCGGTAAGTTGAAAATTACAGCCGAGGCGATATTCCTAGCCCGAGCCGCAGGCGAGGGCGATAAAAGAGCTGAGGCTGTAATTATCAAAGCGTACGTATGTCATACGACGTTTTATAACATATTTGCGAGGAAATAAATAAAACAAATAAAAACAATATAGCGAAAAGAAAAAGCGCGCGGCATATTTTTTACTTGTTCACAAATTTGTGAGGCGAGCGCATCAGCGCTTTTTTTTAAAGCAAAGACACAAAAAACAGCCAGTATTACTAATAAAGTAAATTAATATTTTTGTGTTTTTGTTACAGATAAATGGTTGTAATTTATTGTCAAAATTAATTAACTTAAAGAATTAAATGTTTATTTATTATATTTCATCTCCCAAAGTTAATTTTATTCATAAAATGTTGACCACTTTTCTGACATAAAAACTCTTTGCTAAGATTTAAAAAAGTATAAACCGTGCATTTTACTTTACAGCACAAGTACGTAATGAGATATGTTACGATATTGAAATTGGTGAAATAAGAGACCCTTTACGAGCAAATGTGTTATAAAACTCTTTACAATCAACCAAGTTTAGGCAAACTAATTACGCACAAGAATTTAAAACACTTCTTTAGGATACCAGTCTCTTGTGATTTTAATATCACTACAATGAACGAATAGTAGGTAAAACATTAATGAATATCTGTCAACATTTGTTTTACTAAATGATAAAGTCTTTGCCTTGCTCTACATTGTATTATCACTTGGAGATATTGCGATAAGTCCCAAACACGAGTAAGGCTAGGGCTAGGCAGGATTGTTGCAACTCATAGAACACAGATACATCGTTGTTTTGTTTATGTAATGCAGCCCGACCCGCACCAGCTCTGCCCGGTGACGGATCTTCATACAAACTTTCAATCCCTATTTCCCTTCCCTAGAGTCCAACATTTTTTCTTAGAGGATACGCCATAACTATCTGTATGCCAATTTTAGTCCGATCGGTCCATTGGTTTGAGCTGTGCGCAGGACAAACGATTGTATGAGTATAAAGGACCAGTCCTTTGATTGAATAAGATAAATGTAATCAAGAAAGGAACGAATCAAGTTCGCAAGATGAAGACATGCTGCACCGTCCCCAAATAAATTGGGATAAGGGCAGGAGAATAAAAGGAATATATAAGGAGAAGTGACACTGTAGACTGCAGTAGTGAGCTAATCGCTGGCCACGGAATGTGTGCATGTGATGTGGAGGAATATCGAAAATGGCGTGAGGAAAGTTTTGAGTGATGACTGTTACAATAGCAGGGGAATACCAAAGATTAACGATAGACAGACTTTGTGAAACAGTGGCTTCCATGCGAAGGTGAGTACTGACCTGACGACTACTAGAGAGACATGTATGGAAGTTACACATGCTGCGTTAATCGCATGTCAATAAGGATATGCGTAGAACACTAGTGACGAAACAAATACGGGTATAGTTGCTGCCGCAAAAGCGGTCCCAATTGACCCACCTACATTTATTAAAGTTTTTAACTTTGAAATCCAAAAATAAGCCTGTTCAAGTCTTGAATCGTGATCTTCAACATTTTTTCTAATGAAAAACCAAGAGTTATTAGGGAAAGGGCAATGACCGCTATTGCGATCTTAACTGGCAGTAACTATACTTTTAGTGTATTGTTTGTCAGGCAGGTGATTCCCCTCGTCAGAGCGCGCATTTGGCGCACTGAAATGTACGGTTACATAAATTACTTTTTGAATCTGAACGAAAGAAACGTTACTGAATTCTTAGGTTGATGGACATCCTTCAGCAAGAGAGGCACATTTGTGAATTAGAAATACTTTTTACTCTTTTCAAACGGAATATTAATAAGTTTGGCTACATTATCTCATAAGAATCGTATGAGAACTAGTTAGATAGCTAGCTAGACAAATCGATTTAATTGATGTGGTATTAACTTCACGAGTTCGTGTTATGCTCACAGACGATGAAACCAGCAAGTACATGTTCTCAAACAGGGAGGGTAGGGAGGGCCACTGAGGTAAATGCTGGCGGGTGTTGTAAAGAGAAAGCGTCACCGGGCTTGGGGCTTCTCCTAGTAATAAAACCGCCCGCACACATTGCCTAGGCACCATGTGCGTCATCCGCACGAAACAAGGAAATTACTATTTTAATAATAATAAATATTATGTTTATCAGAAGAAAACTAGACCATGACCTAACACAAACGATCGTCACTCATTTGTTCGGAAAACTGGAGGGATCCTTCGGCGCGCGCCACGATGCCAAACAAAATGAACGTGACGATAGCTTGTTCAGGCGATGATCGGTTTGGTTAGGACGCGGCCGTATAGTTTGCATTCGTTTTGCAAAATGAGATTCATAATGTTTAGTGTATGGGTGCTTGCATAAAAAACAATATGTTTTCCGGTGCGCCTGAGTGACTATTGTGCCCGTACTGATTGGTACCGACTTATACTGGGAACCTGTATCTTAAAAAAAATGTTATAAAAAGGAAATAATTGAATAATTTAATTATTATAATGTTTTAATCATAAAAATGCGTCTGCTCTTGACCTTGATCACGCCTGATGGAAAGCGATTGATGAGGTCTATGAAGGAACGAGCGTGCACAGAAGATGCCTGTTCACTCTTGCTTTGAAGGCAGGCGGGTTAAATGTGGGTTACACAGACGCAGGCAGAGAGTGGAGGAGAAGCGGTAATATGAGCAAAAGATTTGTAAAGGCAGGAATGTCTAGCAAGAATTCAGTCGGTCCTGTAGCACCTTCCGGCGTGCAGCATGCTTGGCTAGGTGTAATACCTCCCCGCAGTGGCGTAGCTAGCATGGGTGGCACCCGGTGCAGACATTGTAGGTGTCACCCCAAAAATCAATCAGAACAGTTAAAATAAAAATTAAAAGTAATCACTATTTTATAATTTATGTTTTAATAAAGTACTAAATTACAAATGATTTTTCATCATTATTTTATTATTAATCAATGATGTGCGAAATCATACACACCGGAAGGATTATTTCCTAGGGTGAAAATTATTGACGAAAATGTCCCACTCTAGAATCATGTGCTGAATTGATATAACAGTTTGCACGTGGATGTCCCTTGCACCTGATATCCCGAAACGTGACCTTGCAGTCATTACCAGCATCTGATCAAATAGACGTGACATTCGAGTGATTAAACAGCTATGACCACAAAGACAGTGGATACCTATTACTACTGATAAGACTTGAGTAATTAGTAGACAACTACTTAAAATACGAGATCATTTATTTTGTTTAATTAAGAATTATCGGGACGTTTCAACTTGGATCCTAAGGCATCGGAGTACATTAGGTAGGTTTCTAAAACACAATTAATGTTGGGATGTTGGATGGTTTTAAACTATCAAGTACGTGGAATCCAGTGGTAAACCTAATAAAAAATAACATGCGTCTCCATTATCAAGAAAAACCTAGTGATACTGTGAGTGCGTTTTGTCGTGAGTTACAATCGAGTTCCAGTAGTGCGCGTAATAAAAGACTAAGAAAGAGGGTAGACAGATTTGTCTGCTCATAATAAATAATTTTCATCCCACCCGCATACCTCTTCAGTATTCCCGCGATCATGATGCTTGCAACAGCGTCGAAATATCGGGAGCTCATCGACCATAAACAAAATCACGGATATCATCCCGTAAGTACTTTAAGTGTAGTGAAAAACCGTGAAAGTCTAAAACAGTGCACAATTAATGTTGATGAAAAATCGCAAGGCGCATGTAAAACTAACTCAAAATTATTAAATTCGGGCTAGAATGAGCACAAAAGAGGCATCTAAATTTAGAAGACATAAAACGCACTTACCTTGAGCCATTTTCTCTGCAGCTGACTTGTCGCCACCCTGGGTAGTGAAGAACTGGCTTCTTCCCCACGGAAACCTTGCCCATGCAACTAATTGTATTACACGTATTATCTACGATGCTACATTACCAGGTTATTTTGCTGTCGACTAACTATTTGCTGATCGATAATGAGCTTTACTGTTTTATGACAAGGTTAGTTACTTGTTTCTGGAGAGGTTTTTACGTGTTGCATCAATTGTGTACTCAGCAAATCATCGTCTGAAGAGTGTGTGTGTTGAAGTAAATGAAACGATCGTTATGATTTGATACAGTTGTAGCATAGAGCTATCATACAGGGTGTAAATAGACCCTTGACGAAAACGAAAGGCACTTGTTCTCCCCGACATTGCGATTCTTTTTTTTGTTCTACACCATACCTGGGAACCTTCTAGTTACGGAGATATTGGGGGTGAAAGTTCTAACGTTTCACTAGGTTTTTTAATAGGTACATGTTTTTACAGTAACTTAACATTTTCACTTTATACACCTCCACGACCCCCGTACCTACTATTCAATGCATCCATCAGCACAATGTTTTGAGTGCGTTACATTGAGTCCTACCATAGAACGTGATTTTTCACCCCAAAAAAAAAGTCGTTTCCCAGCAATAATTTTTGCGTAAAGTTACTTAGTTAGATGTACTTGCGCCCTTTTTTTTTTTTTTTTTTTTTTTTTTTTTCGGATGGGAAATCTTCAAATGACTTCTCCCGCTCTGGGCGGAGCAGGAGGGAGTGTCAGACTTTTACTGACTAAAACCCATCCATGTTCCTTCCTCGCCCTTTGTGTTCCGGGGCCACGGTATCTCTTTCGAATAGTCCCGCAGCCCCGGCAGGCTTCGGTCCTTGCGGACCCCTTCCTTATTGCTGACTCTCTTTGAGGCGCGCGTGGAACACGAACGCGCCGTCGACACGGCCTGTCGTCATGAGACGAACGGACGGCGAGCTAGATGTACTTGCGCCCTGTCGGATATAAATGTAAATCTGAAGGTAGGTATAGAAGAATACCATGAGGGCAGTGCTGTTGTTGCTACCGTCACTGCTAGGTATAAAGGTGTAGGTTATGCTTATGTAAATCTTTATACATACATACAGTCACCCCTTTTCCCACGGGGGTAGTCAGAACCTACAGAACGCAATAACGACGTCTGCTACGATCATTACATAGTACTCCTTTAGCTTCGTCCATGTTCACACGTCACTGCCATCAGCTCCCAACAGCACCCACTTACTGTAAAGGCACTTTACCATTCCTACTGTAAGCTAAGATACGATGACTAGATCATTATTCTCCTCTCCCTACCGCAATTTATTTGGAGTCCACGCAGCAAATTATCTTTTTCTTTCATACTTCTCTATTATTCGTCATCTCAGTCGTCAACTCCCATTTAAGACATATCGTCCTTCACACAGTTTATACATCATTTATTTAGTCTTCCTCTGCTCTTAGTGCCAGCCAAATCATGCTCAAAACTTTTCCTCACTCACATTTACCTCAAGATACGTAGGTACTAGATAAAACGTTTGTTGGAGCAGTAAGGCCTCGCATACGAAGTCAGCGGTGGCGGCACGGGTGTGGCGGCGAGGTGGCGCGGCTGTCGCACGGTGCCGCTGTACGCACAGCTCGTATTGCGCTCGCCGCTCGACGCGTGTTCCCACGTCGCACAGAAGAAGAAATCGGCTTTGCACCCTTTGCTGTATCATTGGGGATCTTTCGTTCGTAAAAAAACAACGAAACGACCGCCGCACCTTTCTTTTAGTCCAGACATTTCACAAATGTTTACCAAAAGGGTTGCCTTATCTGTCAACGTCATTCGGATGGCAAAATATCATTGCAGCTCTGTTATAGGCACTAACCACGCTACGACCACGGCCCGAGCAGATGAACACAGCTCCTGGCCACCGCGTTTGTTAGCTCTAGCCTTTGGTACAAGTATTCTACTCTTTACTGTATCTACTAACAAGTTACACTAACATGTCTGATTTATGGCGTAGTGGACACATAAAACATGCCAATGATTTACTGCCAATTGTGTAAGGCATTGTGTGCAGCTGACAGGTGCAGAAATGAATTAATTTTAGTCATTTTAGTTAATTCTGTCCGTTTGTTTCGTAGAGATGTAGAGATAACATAGTCAGCGTTTAGTGTTCCCACTGCTGCTAGCATCAAGGTTGCTCAGGTGGAGAGAGGGAGTGAGAACCCTGTAGGGGTTGAGGGAGGGCTTTTATAAAATTAGGTTTCAGCCGGTTGCTGCCATATATGCTGCCTGCCATATATGTATAATCTCAACATGAATGATGTAACCAAGATTTTGTAACAATACTTTGATTTAAAAGAGTGTCCATGGAGTGTCTTGCCCGTTCTTCTCCATAGAGATCTACGTTAGGGAATGGGCAACTACAGTACTTTCTCAGGTTATTATGCCTTGTGATTGTGACTGTAGCTTTGCTTTTATTGTATTTTCGACTTTCAAAAGTGCCGTAATGGTCTAATTGAAATAAATGATTTGAGTTTGAGTTTGAGTTGCTTCTTGATTATTTTTTTCTTCGGATTTTACAGCAGTGATGACTAATATTTGGTTGAAAAGATTTTAGCCCAAACCGTGGTCTTCAAACGGGTTTTGGTTAATATTTCTCCAGCACGAATGCTTCAAAGATCTTCCACTAATCAGTGTACCGCTGTTTTCTGACGGACATAGTCTACCAAGGTGCACAAAACCTCAATAGCAGCCGCTTCATAGAAGACAGAAGTGTAACAGGCGGAGACGGTTGTAAAAATAGTTGTCTTAATTAGATTAACTATTAAGATAAGTAAATGGTAAACTATTATGACTAGTATTGGGATCGCATTGGATCCGGTTGACGTCAATAGGTACATTAGAATATTGTCCGGACCTGCGGATGTTTGGCCCCATTTCTCAGTATTCACTTACATCTTGGTGGAAGGTAGCATGTTCTCTAGGTCACTGACATAATTTGAGGTTTACGTAGGTTATAATATTTAACCTTGCATATAATTTACTTAATTCTAGATCAACCAGTGTAGACATTATTCATCGGACATAAAAGAAAACACCAGCTGCTCCGAACATTTTGACAGAGTACGTATTGCGCTTTTGTATGAAACAGCACATTGTTGACATCATGTACCTACAACTTACAAGATGACCTCATTTTATCTAAGGTTGTATTTTTCCTCACACATTAGAAACACAGATAAGAGACACACTTATAAATGTGAGTAGAACCGTAAAGGCGCAGGTAAGTTTTTTAGCAATTGTTAACAAAAACCAAGAAAAACTCTTTACAACGAATAAAAACCAAGATAGCACTGGCCGTCTATAAACTGAAAAAAACCAGACACGTGTCACAACCTGTCAGATGTCGGCCATGTTGTTTGTACCTATTGGCTAGTTTTTGACGTAATCGTTTAAATTGTATTATTTGATGGAAGTGCGTGTTTTGTAGGAAGAGGACGCTGCGCTGTGATGAAGGTAATGAGATTTTCTTCCACATGCTATCTTTGTTGCGGTGGCAACATGTTGGTAATATATTATCGTGTTTTATTTAATCAAGCACTATTACCTATTTCACGGTCGTTTAATGTACTGTAAGTACAAACAATTTCTTAGTGTACTTAAGTAACCATTTCTGACCTTATTGCCATGGGAATACAATGTTGTGCTGCTCCGCTAATGATAGGACATGTCCTGTGTGCCTTGCCTCTCTTGACCAGGTTTCGGTCATGGAGGCCATCTCAACATGATCTCGACGGAGAGGTACTAGCCAACTATTTAATGTCTGTCCCAATAGTATCTGCGGTGAAATTGAAAACAAACTTTGTTCATGTTCCGGTTGTTCTTCATAAATCTCACAGCTATCAATATCTTCAGGAATGAGTAATAGGTACAGTCATTCTTTATTTAAAAGGTATAGTAACAGATCTTATATTATCACTTGAAATAACGTTCATGCAGACGATGTAGTTTTCATATGCTATAAAAACAAAGAGTCGTGCCGCGGCACGAGTCGCTCCGCTCGCTCGCCTTCACGCGTTAATGTTCTAAACCTAACTTAACCCAATAAGTTATAATTGACTAACCTATACCTAATCAATTCTTACTAAAATATGCTACTAATATTTTAAATATAAAACGAAGTTGCAACAGGCAGACCGACATAATTCAAATTAGGGGACTACTCTACAACCCATTGAAGTAAATCTAAGCGTATCCCTGATCGTTATGAAAACTCCTGTCACCTCTAGGGCCCCGTACCCACTATGTCGTAACAACAGATAATCGTGTAGTTTTATTTGTCGTGACTTGTGTATTTAAATGGAGGTGTTCACATATAGGACGACGCGATTACTGTCGTCCACGAGTTTTGCCAACTAAACACCAACGATAAATTAATCGTCACGACATAGTGGAAACGGGGCCTAAGACCATATCTTAATTATATATTAAACGTTACTTATAGATTTTGTCGTTACTTATATTATGTTAGCTACTACTCTACTACTAACTAGTTAATTATACTACTAGTTAATTATAACTACTCCTAACTAGTTAATTATAGAAATATTCATTATAAATTTAGGTTTAATGAAATTATATTAATAATTCATCATTTAGACTATAATAATATTCTAATCGTTATTTAAAATTATATTAATTGATTATGATTTGCATGCCCATGTGACGGCAGAATATCGAGAACTAACTTCTATGACAACATCTATGTACCAATTTGTATAGCCATGTTTGCAAAGAAATAAATGATTTGATTTGATTTGATCATTTCAATTAACAGTTTTAATAAAAAAAAAAGTATATTCAATGAAGGTAGGTCATGTGATCATTAGAACTTTTGTTATTATTTCAAACGCGACACATGTACACAGGTACACAGCCTTCAACTTTATATTTCACAACAATTTTTATTTTAATAACACATTATATTTGAAAAATAATAGACGATTTAAGTTGAAAAATTAAGCTCAATTAATATCAAATAAAAACCTGCAAGTTTGATGATTGGCACAGCACATTAGCATTTGTGCAAGTTCTTCTATTTATTTGTTCCGGAATGTCAGTCAATATTAAACTCTTCCCTCTTCTCCTTCTGCTAGTTTTTTGTTCATATCCGAGCTGTACCCAGGAAGGTATCTGAACTCCAAAGGGTTACCTGATTTTCAAGTACTTGTGGCACAGCTCTTGAGGTAGAAGGTTGCTGGTTATCAATGGTAGGTGTCCTGTTCCATGGATTGGTCAGATGCAGGTCTTCCTCAATCTTCCTCACTTTTATTACGTTTTTTTCTTATGTTAATAACATAAAACTAATTTAATTTGGAGGTTAGGACATAGTGGGGAAATGATTTTAAGGGCATTATAAAGATTGTATTTTTTTATTTACTTATGATTTGGAAATTATTAGTCAAACTTTTAGCCACAGCAACCTACAAGGAAATACTGCTTACCGTCATATTAAGTTTGTTAAATTTTTTGTTGTATTTAAATAAAGCACTTGAATATATTATTAACTGTTTTTATTTTATTTAAACATATTAATTTTACTAGCAAACAGATTGACACGCGTCACGGAGCCCGTGAGAGAACGTAGACACCAAAGAGTTCGTTTATGCGTTCATATATTATCAACACCCTCTCCTGAACGCAAACCCATTCCAGCTGTGAGATGGCAGAGCTTCGGTCGATGTACTCCCTTTGTCAATGCATCTGCTAACATGAACTCGGTGCTTATGTACTCCACATGTATCTCCTTGCAAAATGCTGAAATAGCATCCATTTGATGAATCATTCTCTTCACTGCAGTTATTACAAATTCTTCTCTTCTATTTTATTTTTCGCTTCCACTAATTCCTTTCACTTTTTATCTGTGGTTTCAGTACAATTGGTATTTTTGTTTATTTTATTTTGGTTGACAGTTTCTTCTAAAAATACTACATCTCTACTCATTATTACTTGCTTGGTTTTCTTATCTATAAAGCCATATCCTTTAGAGCATTCGCTATAACCAATAAATGTCAACTTACGAGACTTAGCATCTAATTTGTGACGCTTTTCTTTTGGTATATGTACCATTGCTTGGCAACCAAAGACTTTCATATGACTTAAGCCAGGCTTGGATCCAGTCCATCGTTCCTCAGGGGTGATATAAGACAGTGAGCGAGTTGGTGAGCGATTAATGATGTAGGCAGTAGTTGCTATTGCTTCTCCCCAATACTCCTTCTAGCACCTCCGAGAGACTGGTTCTCCAAGGGTCCACATAGGTCTGAGTGGATGAGCTCTAGCAAGCTTGTTGCCCGGGAGCCTTCATTTTTGAATGGTTGTCTGGTTTGTTTTACCTCCAAACAAGATGTACATATGTAGTCCTCATCTTGTTGACATAACTTCACACCAAGAGTACATTCTGGAATCTTATTAATATCGTTGAAATTGAGGTGACCTAGTCTTTGGTGCCATAAATACTTGTCTTCAGCTGTAGCTGCCATTGCCTGCCCACTTTGGTAGGTGAGTAATTTGTAAGTATTATTTACTAACTTTGCATTGGCCACTATCTGATTATTCCTGTTCATTATTGAGCAACCGGTACTGTCAAATTCAACTTTATTACCATTCATTATAATCTTGCTCACAGAAAGTAAATTTGTGGATAAATTAGGAATAAATAATACATTATTTACCTGAATACAGTCAGGTTCTCCTGTAATTTTATTTGGTACCTGGATATTTACAGTGCCACAGCTTTGCACGGTTAGAACTTTGTTATCTGCGATCCTGATACTTTGTACAGGCGGTACAGTTTCATTTTCTAGCCAGTCACGGTTCATTGTCATGTGGGCTGAAGCTCCGGAGTCCACATACCAGCTACTGACATCATTTACAGATGTTGCTGAAAAAGCTGCAACAATACCATTTTTGGTGCCGTTATCTTCCTTGTTTTTATTTTTAAACCAACATTGTTTGCCCATATGCCCATATTTGTTACAGTTGAAGCAACGGTGGCCTTTTGGTTTTCCTGAGTGACTATCTTTATGTTGAGTATTGTTCATGAATTTCTTAGACTTTGCATAAAATACGGTAGTACTTTCTAATTTTGATTTAACTTCTTGCAATAGCTTTGTTTTTATCAAATCAGCACTAATTTTTATGCCTGAGCTTTCTATACCCATAATCATAGGCTTATATTCATCCGACAACCCGGCCAACATTAGAGTTCCGAGCCACTCATCATCCACATTGAATCCTATTCCTCTCAATTTATGTGCTGTTGACATCAATCTGTTTATATATTCTTCTACATTTGAACTTGATTCGAGATTGGTCATAATCAAATCTCTAAGAAGTCCTACTTTACGGAGCAGGCCAGTGTCTTCAAATGATTTTAATAAATTGTCCCATACCTGCTTTGCTATTTTCACATCTTGAATATGTACGTATAATTGTGGATCTATTAATAAAATCATTTTTGTTCTGGCTTTAAGTCTTTTTTTGAGTCACAACTATCAGACTGTATACATTCCCACAGTTCTTCATGTTGCAAATATGTTTCCATCGCAAATTTCCATGTGGAAAAATTGTCTCTTCCAGTCAATTTTTGAATTGTAAATAAGTTTAAAGCCCTTTTTTTAGCTTTTCGGACACAAAACTGTAAAAAAATATTCTTTTGTTTTTTTGCGAAATTTGCTTTTCACGGAATTTTCATTTTTACAGCTTTATTTTAAAAACTTTGATCAGGCAGGGACGGCCCATAACCTGTTGTATTCAAACTGAGACGACAAAAATTTAGAATTTCGTGAGAACCACCCTATTAATAGTGCACAAAGTGTGTTCATAGTGCCACTCCCACACTTGAGACCCTCGTCGGCTCAGCGACGTTTAGTTGTTCTCTTAAGTGTGTACAAGGCATATCACGCGAAGGTATAATCTATTGATGTACTTACAGCTTGTTTTACGCAAAAATATAAAGGCTGGATATACTGATTTTATTGAGTAAAATGCATAACTACAAAGATTAGAAAAATAAAGTCTTTACTCCTATACTTCCGTTCGTGCTGCAGTTAAAACGGATAAGGTGATTTGTAGACAGTGTTTATTAGATTATTTTGAAGATATTTTAACATTTGTTGTTAGATTGGAGGAATCACATAGTTTAATATTCCGATTGTGAGCAGCTCTTTAACTGAACAAATCAATTGATCACTAAAAAAAAAATCTCCAAACTTATGCAGCATCCGTCCGTTTAAACCTTACATGCAGCATATTATTTATGTAACCCGGAGCACCCTATTACTTGGGACTAGACGTAATTGGCGAAATGTAGATCTAAGTAATAAAGCACACCTCTGCCTAGCCCTTCGGGGACATACAGGCGTAATGTTATGTTATGTAGTCGGGTCCTGCATCTCCGACACCCATGGCCAGCCATGCAGTCTACGCGCAACCCGATCGTCCCACAAACCATTCACAAGCCAGGCTTCGACCTTGGGCTCCGCGTGTCGTTTCCGACAATTCACCCGTTGACATAAACGCGCACATGCGCCCTGCAGGGGATAGGTTGTTCTGAGGCTCGTCTACACAGAAAAGTGTTAAGTTTATCTTGTATATTCAGGGTGTAAACGAAGTAACTCTACGCAAACGTTATTGCTGGGAAATGACTTTTTGGGGTGGATAATCACGTTTTACGGTAGGACTCAATGTGAAGTACTCAAAACATTGTGCTGATGGATGCATTGAATAGTACAGGAGTAGTGGAGGTATATAAAGTAAAGTTATAACATTAAAAACATGTATTTAAAATAAAACTTGTGAAAAAGATGGAATTTTGACCCCTAATATCTCTGTAACAAGAAGGTTCCGAAGAAGGATAAGGAACATTTTGTTTTGTTTGTAACTAAGTAAATTTTCGGTAGGGTACGGTTTTGATGGTAGAACTAATGAGTTCTACCATAAAACATGATTTTTCACCCCAAAAAAAAGTCGTTTCCCAGCAATAATTTTTGCGTAAAGTTACTTAGTTTGATGTACAGAATGCTTGGTTGACGGCTTCATGATGAGGTAGTTAACACCCTGTGTTATAGTTGTATACCGTTAGATCAACGAGGCCGTCAGTCAGTTAGTCTGGTGTAGGTACCTCATATCTGACAGACTGCCTGGCTCGTCGGTGTAGCGCTCACCAGCGCTATTGCTGAGTTTCAGGTTTGATCTTCAGACTGGTCACAGTGTTGTTGTATATTTTCATCAGTTATTTATAAGTAGCAGCACGATATTGTTAGAAAGTAAAGAATTAATTTTTTCATGGTATAATTTGCTTAACTTTAAATCTCATGGAAAACTATTAATAACACTCAAGGTCTAGATAACATAGGTAATGCTAGAATAACAACAACAATACAAATTTAATTACCTACTCTACCTGTTTTAACTAAACTAGATTGAGGATCAGGACTAGTCAGACTCTACTTAAGTTTAAATTGTGAGTACATT
Organism: Xestia rhomboidea; assembly: GCA_963853795.1. Classification (NCBI taxonomy): domain Eukaryota; kingdom Metazoa; phylum Arthropoda; class Insecta; order Lepidoptera; family Noctuidae; genus Xestia; species Xestia rhomboidea. The sequence continues at coordinate 35,102,964 of OY970756.1, forward strand.
ACATTGAAGAAATCACGTTTAGTAGAGTTTGACGAGTTGTCTACTCGAATCGAATCTGGGTGTTATTTTCCTAAAATGTATTGCTTCTTACCGTGTAGCATGTAGGTGCAACGGCCTTAAGAAAAACTAAGAAAAGACTCCGGGTAGCCTAAAATGACCGTGTACATTATATTTATGTAATTAATTAAAATTACATACATTAATTACATAACAGTTAAACTATTTTTTCCGAGCACCGATTGGTAAATGGATACCTGCTCCAGTTACGAGTGTGCAGTGTGCAAATCAATTGATCGTCGAAGTTATTGACTACATACTATACTAGCTATGCCCGCGGCTTCGCTCCCGTTATGCTCAGATATTTAAAAAAAACCGGCTAAGAGCGAGTCACTCGCGCACCGAAGGTTCCGTACAAACTTTTTAAAGAACAAACTTAACATGGTTGTTCGATCCCTAGAAACGGCTATTGCACCAACCGCAAATAATAAGTTTGTAATAGTAAAATCGTTTTTTTTTGTTATTAAACTACATATTTACGGTTTTCAGATTTTCCCTTTACATGTGCTGTAAGACCTTGCTTCTCGCCAAATTTCGTGATTCTAGGTCAACGGGAACTACTATAGGGTATTACTTCCGGTTGACCTAGAATTGTCAATTTTGGTTAAAAGCAAGGTTTTACAAAACAAGTAAAGGGAAAATTCCGAAAAATTTACCCAAATATTTTTACCATGTCGACTCAGGACCTTGATTTCTATATACCTAATAGGGACTATAGACCTCAGTATCTGGTATAAATGTCAACATGCTAGGTCCAGGTGACAGACGGACAAGAGAGTGATCTTATAAGGGTTCCTTTTTACCTTTTGAGGTACGGAACTCTAAAAACAAACTATACCTGTGAAACCAACCGTATATATTCATACAACCTGTGAGTTGCATAAATTAAGATTCACGGGGAAATTCAAAATCGAGTAGGTCTTGTATGTCTTAATAATCGAAAGTAAAAACGGGCGTTAAATATTTTTCATAATTATTTATTCGCATTGATATATATGAGTCAGAACTATAGACTGATGACGTTAAATAAATTAAAGAGTACTTAATTGGATCTTCGTCAGGAAACCTTACAAGAACAGGCCAGTTTTATACACGTATAGTTCTAAAGTAAGAGACCAGTTCATCCATGTCCCTGGGAAATCGGGAACCCTTGCCAACGGTCAACCAATACACGGAGAAGACAACAGTGTCGTGTTATTATGCCCGATCTCGCCATCAATCCAAGTGATAGAATAACTCATACACTAGCAAGGGATATTTACCATGTTTACTATTTGTTTTGAGTTCCCGATATTTCCGCGCTGTTGCAAGCACCATTTTGTTTATCCGTGATTATGCTGGTGCTTGCAACAGCGCCGAAATATCGGGAACTCAAAACAAATAGTAAATATGGTAAATATCCCTTTTTCATTTATTAAAATTGCATATCGGAGCAGTCGAAACTTGATTTAAAACGCCATTTGTCTAGAAATTAACAAACAATTGAAAGTAAATCTAGCCTAACACTAACACTAACACTAACACTAACACTAACAGACCGTGTATTTAGTATCTGCTGACTTTCGCTTGATCATTTACACGATAATAGCTTTGACCAACAAATGCTAAAATAACTTTAATATTTAACTTCAAAATATTCTACTTACGTCTGATTTCCTCTAAACTTTAAAACTAAGTAAAGCTATTTACCTAATTACGAAGGTGACAGCCGGAGGACTAAAATAAACGAAATTAATTTAAAGAAGAGTTTAATTATTTTCAAATTACAATATTCAATGTTAAGTCTAGACTTGGACGATGTTAGTACCGAAGTGCCAAATTAGTATATGTAAAAATATTAATATATCAAAAAATACAACTAAACGATTGCGAAACGGATGCGGCATCGGCAGATTCGAAGTGGGTGGTCGGCGGTGACACGAGGCGTCGAGTCAACAGACTCCCTGTGTTTAGGTGGAAATATCCATTGTACGTAAATAGCATGTCGCTATTTAGCCGACGTGGTGTAAGCACTTAAGCAGGTCACGTAACAAGCTTCATTTTCTCAACTACTTAAATAAATATGATTATCGTATAATAATATAAAAATGGATATCGAAGAATCGAGAACGAATCTAGAGGCGAACGTCCGGTGAAGGAGTTTACGGGGAACATTCGCTTCCATTCGCTTCGTTCAGATACGAGTCTTACGCCTGGGAGTGAGAAGAACCGAGAATCACGGTGTGCAACCTGTAACGATGCAATTTGTAACAATCACTTTTTTCTGTACCTACTACATCGAATTTTGGATGGATTGTTACTTCTGTAAGCGAATGGTACCCCACCGAAAGTGTCGTATTTAAAATCGATTCTTGCATTATTTCATTACAGGCGAATGCTCCGGTGAGAGAGCGCCTTTACTTTTTTCGTTGAATGTCTAAAGAGCTTAGATTTTCATCAGGCGCCACGAATCTGGTGGGGACCCGTACTTGATCATCGTTGTTGTTCTGCAGGCTACGAAATTGGCCAAGCAGCGTGTAGCCCGCCTTGTGCCTTCCCCGAGGTCCAGCGTAGGCCATACGTTCAGCTCCCCGAACCTGCCCCGCCCCCGCACGAAGTGCAAAGGCAAGCCTCGACCTGAGCATCCCGGCTCGCCAGCGCTCGACGGCCACTCTGCTTCGGACTCACAAATAGGGGTAAGTGTATTCATAGATTATAGTCTGGGATAGCAACACACATGCGATGCCTCCGGTATATTGTAAGTTTTTGTGTGACGTCAGGTGATGCATAGTTCGTATGTCGCGTTCCATCGCGATTCCGCTTATATTACACCCAACAACATGCCTTTCCTGATTCCAGCTTATCAATGAGAATGAACCAACGCTGCCCGTGCCACGACTAGACAACCTCCCGGGTCCGGGATACTGGTGCGCCATTGTGGACAGCATGGAGCACAGGAGTCAGGAGGCAGACACCAGCCGCAAGTGCATGCAGCCTCAGAGAGTCCCTGGTGACTCGCAGAGAGGGGTGCGGAAACCAGACAAAGCCAAGTGCTGCGGCAAACAAATTGCGCCTAAAGTAAGTCATAATGAAAGTTAGTACCTTACCAATATAAGTGTGAACTAGACACAGAATGACTTCACGTTACAATTCAAAAAGTTAGTTAAAATTCGTGTAAAATAAAGGAAATAATAACACAATTATTTATTTCTTTTCAGATATCAAGATCATGTAAGTACATACATACCACTCACCCACTGGAATGATTTAACTAAAGTGCGTAATATGTTTACATGATCACAGACACAAGGCACATTACACGGTCCTCCGGTTGACCAAGAGTATCTCTGGACTTGACCATGATCTCTGGCTTTGTTTCGGAGGTTCTTTTCAAGGAAGGCGGACAGAAACTCCGACCTTAACTAGTTTATAAAATATAGGTATAAGTAGCATTTAGATGTCCTCGTAGGTTAACTTCGTATAAATAGATTCTATAATTTTTAGATTTTCACCTACCACTGTTTGTCTCTGCATTGACCTAAACTTGACTGGTAGAAAATGCCTGACATTTCGACCGCCTTTCTACTGTGTGAAATAATATAAATACTAATTTATAGAATAAACACCATTTATCATTTACATGCATACTGTTTGGTAGGTTCACCGGTTGCGGCCGAGGCAGACGAGCGCTTGGCGCGGCACATCCGGGACATCCACCACGACAGCCGGAAGAGCACGCGCATCATTAGGGACTCCAGGAACAGGCTTCTTGAGATACAGAAGGTATACGTCCCTTCGATATTCCGTCTAAATATAGGCCTTGTTACCGATATAATAAGGACATGTTAACATAGTCAACAATGTATACCATACATAGTAGTCTCTCTTTTGTGTCGATCTGAAGACAGACTTGCAGTGCAGCCAATACAGTGCAGTGAACAAATTGATCAAAATAAAAGCTTCCCAGTTTATCGCCATACATTTTTAGCCATTTTTGCCAAGTTAATATGTAACTGGTTGAACTTCTAATATCTCAGGTAACCGGCAGTTGTCGGCTGTTTTATTAGACTGAGAGTAACTAACGAACTCGCTAAAAGCTTTCCTGAAATAATCCGAATATATTGGTGCGGGCTTAGAATATTCGTAGCCTGTGGTCAATTTGCAGACGTCAATTCGCTCCGGATTTATTCAGACTAGGTAGCTTGATGCAAGAGTTAGCAGAATATGAACTGTTTGCTGATAGGAAGTTTATTTAGTAATTATATAAATGCACCTTCTGTGCTTATTTCTATTATACTAGCTATTATTCATCAAAATAGCCCCTTAGGCACATTTGTAGGCTCCGAGCTAGGTGCCCCTTAGGACGCTTCTATTGTTGGAATGAATAGAGCAAGCTACAATGCATTGCCAGTAGCACCGTAAATTTGAGCTTCATATTTCAATAGTTTATTTAAATCGTTATTGGCGAGTCGCCTAGAGCCGGTAGCAGCAACATTATTTAACGATAATTGTCATGTTTTGACACTGATCAATAATTAATGTCGGTTCGGATTCATCCTTTGGTTATAAATATTTCAATGTGTTTGGCGTGGTTTGTGCGAGATTTATTTCCTGAAACGGACGTCACTAGCCGTGTCAGAGTGTAGTGAAAGTTTTTAAAGTTTTATGATCAGCTGGGCTCAGTATTTGTGTAGCTGTGAGGCCAGAAGTGAAAAGTTCATATGCACACAAACTGTCTCCCCGTCCCTGACCGAATACTGAGCACGAACACCCCGGTTTTTGGGGTGTCTTTGTCTATGAACACCTTCACAAAGCTCGATTAAACTGATGACACAAGATAATATTTAGCTTTGTAGAGCATGGTCTCTGTCGCCCACTTCTGTCTCTTTCCAAAGTTTCTGGCGATTTGTGACAATTCCAGAAAGCAACAATTACGGAGGCAGATGTAAAGGAGCTGAGCGAGCGCAACGACTTGCTCCTCCGCGAGATGGAGCGCTTCGACCGCATGACCAAGAACATTCAGAAGCTGGTGGCACCTGAAGCCATGACCCGGAGGCCCTCCTCACCCACCAAGCTCCCTAAGGAGGAGCCGCAACGGTGCATGGATTATGTGCCCGGCAGTGCTTATGGTAAAGAACACTCTTTTTGAAAATTTAATAATGGAGCGCAGCGTTCTGGGTGTAAAGAGAGCTGATTGATGAGATTAAATACGGAACACTACGCTGCGCTCAACAACAGGGAGCATACACGTAGGCAAAAAGGCTGCCAGACTCAAATGGGATTGTGTGAGCCGCATTTACGACGACCGCTGGGCAAAGGTCTCAATACGATGGGGGTGCCTGAGGGGAAACGGCGCCGCGGAGGCCGGGTTAGAAAGAGGTGGCGACATGATCTAGACGCGCATCACGAAGGCTGGTCCGAGGTGGCGCAGGAGAAGGGTACCTGGAAGGATATGGGGGAGGCCTTTGCCCACATTCAAGGCCAAAAATAAAAGTTACTTCGTTAGTTACTTGGTCAGCACCAAGTAACTAATAGGAATCGAATCGGTCGGTGGATGACTACACGTATACACACACATACTGACGCATTCAGTTGCTACTGCTGCGGATGGAGCCTTAGGTTCGATTCCCAGGTCAGAAAGTGTTGGATTTTTCTTCAAGTAGGTTTCTCATTAGCAGCTCGGTAGCTGGATTTGCCGTAATTGTTGGTAACAAGCTCACTATTACATGGGGCTTAAATACAACTGGCAAAATGTGGGTGTAGCGCACACCCCTGCCTAACTCACCAAGGAATACAGGTGTGATGTTACGTTATTTTTACTTTTTGAACACCGGCTGCACGCACGGATAGTGTCACGCGCGCCAGTCACGTTCCGCCTAACTCATCAACGCCCAGCCCAAACCCTTGAACCTAAAAAACTGAAATTTTGCACAGTGATTCATAATGTAGACAAGGAGTAAGGAAGGATTTTTCGAGATTCAATCCCTAAGGGAGTTAAATAGAGGATGAAAGTTTGTATGAAAATCCGTCAGTTTTAAAGTTAGGATCTTCAAATTTTGTGTTTGGCTGACGATCGATATAGTACATTTTGATACAAGTGGAGAAAACTTGTTATTGCATCCGAGGCGGAATCAACTCACGAGCCGTAGGCGAGGGTGTTTTTGAGCCGAGAATTGCAATAAAAAATGTCCACGTGTATCAAACGACCTTTTTCAATACACTTTTGAAGAAATAAAATTAAAGAACGAAAATTATTTTTGTCATGAATTATTAGGAAACTATGATTTTAATTTTCTTTTTTTCCGCGCTTTGCTTGCGCCAGGTTAAAGTAGAAGCAAAGGTATGAAGCCGCTAAACAGCCTCATATAAAAACTAGTTTTTTGTTATATTTTTGTATTTAGAACACAAATAAATGTTAATTTGTTTATAAAAGTAAATATTAGTTTAAAATAATCATATTTATCTATGAGTTTCTATTTAAAAACACAATTTGAATAATAAAAAAGTATTTACGCCGTAAAGACGCATTAATGCTTTGCCGAAATTAATAAAAACATTCACCTCCGACTATAGGCATTGAACCAATTTGGACTAAGTATAGGTATCTGTGGCAATTTTCATTTCATTTCACGTGTTGGAAAATCAAAAAATCGCACGCGTGTGAAATACATTGCATGTTGAACCTAATCGTAGTGCGATAAGAATCAGTTCTCGAGGAAGTGTATTGAAAATAATTTTACACGTGTCTCAGCGTTTTTGACAATTTCACCCCCAAAAGGTTAAAAAGGGGATGAAGTTGTGTTTGGAAAGTCTATAATTTATTTCGAAGTAAAAATCACAAAATTTATTATCTAGGCGTATGGTTGGAAGCTAACACAACGGTGTTGTTAGAATTTCTATCCATAAGGGAGTGAAAGAAATTTTGTTTTTCAAGTTAAAATCATTAATATCATGAAAAATGACGTTAACTCGAAAAATTATCGTCCGTAAACCGACTTTACAGACAATCATTTTTTAAATTACAATATTGAGTTAGCTACCTTTCTCATTCGCCATGATCGCTAGTCATCGCTGCGACGTCGAAGCTACGAAGCCAGGGGTGGACTGCAGGTGGACTTTGAATCAAAAGCTTTAACATCCTTGTGGCTGGAATGACCGAGGCAATCGCAAGCTTGGTCTTCATTAGTTGTATGAATGGTTTAACTGAATTAGCCTGGATTAAAATGTGGTTCGTATGAAATATTTAATTCGCAACATGTTTTAAATAACTCCAGAAAGTCCATTGAAGTGCTGTGTTCATTTCTCTTGAAAATCCAGCTTTTTTCTCCCACAATGACAGTGAAAATCACGCACCATACCAACTAATTAACAGCGAAGCTCTAGCAAAATCACGATTCTTAGTGTCTGGTATGAAACTCTCACAAACGTGCTAATCAACTGCACATCGCGTCGTTTTTCAGGCGGTAAAATTAAGGATTGTTCTGACGACATTTTGCGAGGACTGTTTTTAACGAAAAGTGATGACGAGATGGTTATAATTATATTTTGTTTCTCTTTAATCTGGGGTGTTGTTAGTCGGCTGGATTGCGACTGAAAATTTGTTGTTTGGTTTTAAGAATTTATAATATAGGAAATGAAAAAATGTGTTAAAGTCTGTAGCCATGGTATGGGTGGGAGTGAGGAACATGTCGTCAGGGTTTCGGGTGGCTACAAGAATAGGAATCGACCAAAGGAACAGTGTAGGTAAGACAACACACAAATTACGAGGAGGCAGGTGATGATGGTTGTTGTTGCTGAAAAGATTTACTGACTTGTTCCAGAACCACCGCTATACCACGAGATGAAGATGAGCCACCCCACAGTACTCCTGGCGGGCACTCAGAACGCCAGCGGTCCCGGCCTGGTGGTCTGCGAGCCGCAAGTCCGAAGCAAATCCGTACGTCCTCATCCTTGTCCCAGACGATAACAAATTATGACGAAAATGTACTGTAAAAATAGCAAAATATACAATTGTAACGAAGCTTGTGTTTCTTTTAAGGAGATTGACCTGACTCGCAAGCTCAGCGAGAGCTACGACATGCAGGAGAAGCTCGCCGCCGATAACGCTGACTTAGAAGTCAAGAGGTCTGCTTTGACCTTGTTTCTCCTGCTATTAGAATACGGCGTGCTCTGGTGACGGAAACTGAAAGTGCAGCCTATAGCCGAGTGCAATTAGCCAAAAACTACTCTAAAAAAGGAACGAAGAAATAAGAAATTTATCATTCACGACTTTCTTTTTTCGTTTTTATATAATTTGAAAGTCGAAGAATTTATATTGTGGCTTTAAATAAATCATGATCTGTCGAATGACCGATTTGGTCGAGACGCCATTGTTTAACTATTGTGTCTACTTTGTGGACAGATCATGGGATATAATTGTGTGTTCGTAACCCGAGTGCATCCGTTAAACGCCAATTATAAAATAACTAGCTTCGCCCCGCGGTTACACCCGCGTGATGTGAAAAAAAAGAATCCCTTCGGCAAGCCGCAGGAGGAGGTAGATTTCGAAGAAGGCTCCACCAATATTTTTTTTTCAACCCCTTGTTAAAATCCTTCCATAAGAGTTTGGCATGGAAAAATAATACATCCGTTAAATTAAAAATTGTAAACAATTTGCTTTAAAAAAATATTTGGGACTGTAAAAATGTTTACCGTTTCGGAGATATAAATTTTTTTTCCCAAAAAATTTGGCAATATTAACCGCAAGTTAGAGGTTGCATCAAAAAAGTTTAAATTTTAAAGTTCTCCGTCGGAATGATAATTTCCAAAAAATTTCCATAGGGAAAAAGTTATGGCCAAAAAACTGATTTTCGAAAAACCGCCCCCCCACCGCCCCCCATGGACGAATTCCGCCCATTCACAAAATTAACCTAAGTTTTGACCCTTTCGATTTTTTTGGCCAAGTTTGAAAGCAATCGGTGCATGATTGGGACTTGTAGAGTGTGGCTACATGTTGCTTGTCGCCCCTCGTACACATACCAACACACATACATACGTATACATACATACATATATATAAAATTTTTGACCGGCGGTTGATTTGGGCTCTAGGGGTCATAACTAGACCCCCAATGGTGAAATTTTCGGAAAACTCGACTTTAGGTGCAAGACCAATAGGTACATTTTTTTCTGACGAAATCTACGTAATATAGCCTACGACTTATTCTCAGACCTAAAAATACACAAAAAAAAAACATAAAATCGGTCAAGCCGTGTCGGAGTAGTTCGATAACAAAAACTGTGACACGAGATTTTGATTAGTAAAATAATATTATCAACAACTTAAAACCTCCTTTGTCGAATACTTTTAAGCTCTAATCTCGCTTGAGCTCTAAATGAAACTAACTGATGGCTTCTGTCAAAAAAATATTCAAAATTGGAAACCAATCAGGATGTCATAACAATCTGTGAAACCAAGTCAAAATCATACAACATTTTACAAAAACGCAAAACATGCAACTTTAAGCTCCTACATATTACAAATTCTCAAGCTATGGATAAATTAAGGTACGCACTTGCAGGTATATTTTGTACAAGGAGTTGATGACGAAAGACCAGAATCTGGAGACTTGTAGAGCTCAGATCAAGAGGCTGCAAGGAGAGTTGAAGCTCATGAACAGAGAGAACAGCTTACTGCATGAGAAACTAAATAAAAATAATCCGGAGGTGAACGTTTTTGGTGATGTTAAATGTCCGAAGGGATTGACCGCGGTGTAACTGAAGCACACCCACATTTCGGTAGATGTGTTTAAGTCCCAAATAAAAGAGCCGAGCCTATTGCCAAAAACCGGACGTAGATCCAGACTCGGGCTTCTACTCTTTACTGTTGGAGACGTGTAGTTACACTGTGCCCGACATGTGAACCGAAGCTAGTACGGTCGAGCAAGCTTTAGCTTTAGGTTTACATTTTACAATGGAATTTGCATGTTAAAATGTAAACCAAATAGCTTGGTCGAGCGTACCTCATGCTTGGCTTGCGGCGCATGCGAGCACTCGACTATCGTGGCAGTTGTAGAGGCACAGTCTAGCTGAGTAGCTACTGACCAAACCAAATGTGTAGCTACTTCTTTTTGTTGTATTGAAGTATTTTACTAGTTTTGTATTATGTGCAGGGCGACGCGTCTGCGATGAACAAACATTCCAGATGCCAACAAGAAATAAATGAAAGTGAAGAAGTAAGCTGAAACAATTTATGTACATAGGCATACGGGCACCGGAACCGGAATTGGCTTAATTAAAAAGACAATTAGATTATTATTGTTTTGAGACGGTCGTGTCTTACAATAGGCTCAAGACGATAATATATACCTGTTGGAACAAAGAAGGACATCGACTGCTGTGGACATCGACACCTTGGGGAAAACACACATAAAACAAAATTAATGCTCGTGAATAACATTAATAAAATGTATTTACTCAAACACAGATTTTAGTAGGATACATGGTTATAGCAAAGTTCTTAGAAAATAATAATATGTTAGGTAGTCTACAATCGAGTGGGCGAAGCACTGTTCTCCTAGCTAGGTTACAGAATAACCTGTGTTAAGGAGAAACAGTCTCGGTCCCCTATGCTTAATGGTACAGAGATAATTTAACATAACATGGTACATGTGCTGATGCTACAATTTGACGGCATATTAATGAGTAAATACTACATAGTCTTATATTCTATACAAATCTTATTCTATTTAGTAATTTATTGTGGGTGTGGTGTGTCAGTGAATGTGGGTATGTGTGGGTCTGGCTTTATGTGAAGTATGTGTTGCGTATGTACCGAATGATTTCAAACATTATTTTTTCAGAACGACAAATCATTTGATGCTGTTCATGCGGAAGAACTTATAAACAAACTAGAGAATTATAAGACTTCTACAGAAGAATTAGTACGTATTACCTGTTGTAAGGTACTGTCCCACACCGCCGCCGCCCGACGTGGAAGTAGCTTCTCATCATCATTCATCTCTATCGACTGTTTCGTTGTTCAAAAAATGACAAAAGTTTGTGGTCTCCTGAAAGTTAGGGAGATGGTTAAATTAATAGTTGATGGCTGACTACTCACACCGCAGGCGACCATACTGAAGCGACTCCTTTTTAGTTGACAGCTGTACTCGCTTCCCGCTAACCGCCGCGGCGGGCGGTGGGACCGGGACCAAAGGGACACTGGTGTGGATACCTCCTTACTATTACGAGAGCAATCTTTTTTCTGTTTCAGGAAAAGCAACTAGTTGGCTTGGAGCTAGAGATCCGTCACGTCAAGATGGACATGCAACAGGTGAAGGGTGCTGGCGTGAAGGCGTGCCCCGCCTCGGCCGGCGCCGTCGCTAACATCTGCTTCGGACCACCGGTAGCTTTGCGTATTGTTGTTACCACGAAAGACAGATATTTTTATTTAAAGTTCTCAGTTGTAGCTCGGAGTTGTAACTAGACCGATACATAGATATAACAGTTTGTCTGCGATACATTGTTTGTTCCAGCTATTCTATCATCATGTTTTAATCCGCTTTCAGCCACGGTTTAAACTAAAGGATTTATTTTCGTCAGCCAGTGTGGTAGTTTGAGGGTTTGTTTTATTTTTGTGAGTTTGAATTCTTACTTTTTTTATCTGATGTATGAAACAATATGGAGAGTCATACAGGTCCATACCAAAACCTATACTGAATCTGGTAATCGACGCAAGAGCCAGATTGATCCGACGCTACGCCGATGAGACCCAGGCGTCAGTACGATTTACATTCTGGTTGGTTTTTAACATAACATAACATCACGCCTGTAATTCCAGAAGGGTTAGGCAGAGGTGTACTTTATAGTACACCCACATTTCATTATGTTAAGTTCCATGTTATAGGGGGTGAGCCTATTGCCATCAACTGGGCACAGATCTAGACTATATATAAATTGGATGGCTCTGAACAAAGTGACAAAAAGGTGGGATGATGACGGGCCTTGACATGTTGCAGCGTCGACCTGGTGCAGATCATGACTCCGCTGGGTGCAGGATTGGAGGTCTACGTTCATCAGTCCTTCACGTTACTGATTACTAATTTCGCTTTGACTCTAATACAATCTGAATGCATTACATATTCGCTTTCTGTTTTCAGCCAGGACCACCGGTGCCGCCTCTGGCGAGAGCTGTAAGTATCTCTGTGCTGAAATTCACCGTAGTTATGAAATGTTTGAGTGGGATTACTTGACATGATCTTTATTTGTTTGTTTCCAGTGTGGTGTGTGCCCACCTTGCCCGGCGCCATGCTCCTCCACCGCTCCGCCGGTAAGAATGTTGTGCGAACTTATCGCAATGTCGCAGCCCTCTTCTTGTCATCTCCTGCTTTGTTTATGTACCTTAGCCCCGAGCGCCTAAATAACTGGCAATTGCTGTAAAGGTGTTTCATTTTCTTTTTTGATTTTCGTCAATATTGACATAAACTCTTCGGTAATTTATTAGACAGTCTACTCATGTATACTCATTGTTAACGTTTTCATGATCGTTATCGCTGTTCGAGTGTCACTTTGCCGACGACCCTCTGTTGCGTTTATATATATTGCAGCAGTTGTGTCAACATCTTACATGCTTATTCAATATTTATTCCCACAGACTCCCGCTGAGAGAGAAGTAGTAAAACTAAGCTTTCAGCTGAAACAAACGGAAGAAAACTTCAAGCAGAAAGTGGCAGAGGTATCGCTCAATTGTCACGACTGCCCCTAGCTCTCTAGATGTGCTGGAAGCTAAGCTCACTTGTCCACAGACTAGTTCGTCCCCAAAGCCTAGCCATGTCGTAGAGTTAATAATATCTTGCCTAGGCTTATAATATTGCCTTTAAAAACAAAATTCAGATTGGTATTGGGCTACAAAACAGTATGTATTCAAATATTGGTATACATATGTATTGTATATATACTGGATTACCTACTGGGCTATAACTGAGATATATAAAGTGCTGTTTAAGTTAAATATACGCAAAGTCGGTTGTCCGGAGTAAGTATCTGTGAATAGGAGCATGTATCATTATCGATGCATCTATAAGTACAGTTTAATTATTTTTACAAAAGCTTTAGCGGGTTTTAGACATTGGTCTGAAATAGTCATAGTAACAATTTTACATTTTCATATTGCATTTGAAATGGGTTGGCTTTCAAATTCTTCGAAGTATAAACCAGCCAGGAAATTGGATCCTCACACTGGGAAGCTTTTAAGAAAAAATCGTCGTTTCTGGCTAGCATCTAAGAGAAAAATGTAACATTAGATGCAGTCAGAACTTAACGAAAAATGAAGATAACTAAAACACTAACCTACTGTGCAGTGTGCGATGCTCAGGGCAGACTTAATGAAAAAGAAGGAAGAGTTAGAGAAGGAGAGATGTCAGCACCGACAGGTTCAAAACAAGCTGCGAGAGCTGGAAATGAAGTTCGAAGGGCTCGCGACCCACACCAACATGCTGCTGGGGACCAAGGAGCAGGCCTTCGAACAGGAGACCAGCGTGAGGGCTCTGAAGCAGTGCTACAGGGAGGCCCGGGAGGAAATAGACGAACTGAGGACGTTGATGAGGGAGCAGAATGATCAACTGCAGGACTACAGAGTCAAGGTAAGAGATCGAACTTATCAAACAACTTGTATGCATAGCCCACAATGGTTGCCGCGCCACATGTTGCGGTTTACTTTGAATTTTTAAGTCCTCTTCATCCACAAACGCTTTTTCCAGTAAAAAAAATATGGTTGATTCACGTGTCTAGGACACGGTCGTCAGTTTTGTGTAGATTACTATGGAAATGGGCATGGAAGGTGGCGTTACAGTGCGGTTAACATATTGTGCGGTTTAAAACCTGTGCCGTAGACAAGAGGCTTTAAACTTATATATTATCTTCAGCTGACCAAACCAATCCTTTTGATTATATAAAACCTTGGTTTATGTTGACTTCCTAGCTCAACGTGAATTCTTTCCTCAGTACCTGCAAGCACAGCAACTCGTCGAAGAGCAGCGTCGCCAAATGGATATGATGGACATGGATAACAGTAGAATCAGCGAACAAATCAACCTTGAGATACAGAAAGTCAAGGTACAGTGTTGAAAGTGGACTTAACTATGATAGATGACATAATCCGTACCAATTTTATTCGCAGCACTTATTACTAAAAGCAATAATAATAAAAAAACAAAACATATTTTTAGGGAACTCTTCAATAATAGACGGCAAATCTGTCGTGATTGCAGCAATCATGACAGATTTGCTGTCTATTATATTGAAGAGTTCCCTAAAAAAGTGAAAAAAATAAAAAACTTTTTGCAAAAAATAAAACAAAACTTATAAGCAATTTTTCACTTTTTTTGTGTTTTTGAAGTAGGTTTTATTTTTTGCAAAAAAGTTTTTTATTTTAATCTATTCTACATAAATGCGATCCCATACCATTTTGCATTTATGAAAATTTAATTAACGCCGCAGTTTAATTATCAAAAAGTTTTCGCCTTCCGTTGACAGTTTACTTTTGCAACTCTGGATTAAATTAACAATACCAGCATGTTTCTGTTTAAGTCGTGGATCAGAAGTGTGGCGCGGATTACAACATACTTAGAACTTTGTAAAACGTACTTTAGCAATAAGCAGGTTACTTTGAATTAATGTACAGTTCAAAAGAAATCAAATCGATTGAGAATGACATGAGTGATGGGCAACATTACAATCCGTTCGTCTATTTGAATAATGTTATTTGAGACAGTTTAAACCCAGATTATTTATGGTATTTTGCTAATTTTGCCACGGAAATGGTATTAAGTGCCCCTCGAAAATTCTTACCGTAACCCGAGTACTTAACACGGACTATCCTGCAGTATTGTCCAAAGGCTGTCATGAAAAGGTCGCTTACAGCGTTTAGACCGCCCTTTGCAACATTTGTACATTTTATACTTAAAACTACATTTTATAACATTAAAACTACATTTTATAACATTAAAACTACATTTTATAACATTAAAACTACATTTTATACATAAAATGCTAGCTATGCTATGCTATGCTTACGGTGTCATCATTATCTGGCATTTTCCCAACTACGTTCAAGTCCGCTTCCGATAGGAATACCAGTATTTTATATGAAGAGACTGCCTACCTGACATATAGCATAATATTATGGTGTACATATTATGGGAGTACTTATTCTGTCTATCGTCCCTCAGATAAAGTTCCAAGAGAAGCTGCAGGAGCTGGCGCCGATCCCGGACCTGCTGAAGGCGACGCAGATGCGGCTGAAGGACGCGCAGCAGACGCAAGCACTGGCCGAGCACAACGCCGAGCAGCTCGCCAGGGAGCTCAACTGTGCGAGGGAGAAGGTAACCCCTGACGCGACTCCTTTTACAAAGAGAAAGAAACAACACACAGAATTTAACGTGGGTTCCTACAAATATTACGGAAAAATAATAATATATAGGTATTAGAGACTTGTGTGAAAAGTTAATTGAAAGAAAGGCAAGTGTGAAAATTTTATTTTATCTTATAAGTCGCAAAGTATTAGTTTGATGTGAATTTCTATTTCTTCGCACAAAAAGATTAGGTAACTTAGAACCAATATTTTCCGGTTCAATTACATTTGGGAAAACTTGGGGGTAACGATGTGGAAAGCTAATCTAAAACATATTCGTCGTCCCAGGTCCACATACTGCTGCACAACACCGTAAAGCCGGCGGAAAAAGTGGACAAGTCGCAGGATGACAAGCAGCAGCAGATGATGCTGCAGAGGATAGGGCAGCTCACGGAGAACAACATCGCGCTCAAAGCGGACATCGAGCGCCTCAAGTGAGTACCCGGGCCGAGGAGAGAGGTGACGGTGTGCCTTCTGTTTAAGTGCATCTCTTTCCTGTCCATGAGTATAATTGAAATAATACTGCTTTTGAAAGTTGTGTCGGCGCAGAACGAGCAGCTAATATAAAATGGCATTAACATTGGGCGCGTTTTGCATGCGAATGAGTAATTATTCATGTCTACGTACCTGTATATAATTATCTACAGTTTATAGCCAGTACTACAGCGCTGACAATACTAATAAGTAAAAGCATTTCTAGGTTGAACAAGTGTGTTGGTGCACGCCATGCCAAGTCAATTGCACAAAATGATTAAATAGGAGCTCGTCAATTTGGAACCTTGTGAAAATATAACCCCAGGATTAATAATTCCAAAGCTTTTATATATAATGAGTACTTCAGTCTTCATCATCAGCATTATCATTTCAGCCCGGAGTCATCCATTAGCCGGGTATAGGCGTATAGCCTCCCCCTTCTTCGGCCACACTTTCCGCTTCCGTGCACTCCTCCATCCCTCCATCAGATGTGTCCCGCTCCGAGCTTAATGTCTTGATTATTAAAGGAGATTAATAATCAAGACATTAAGCTCGGAGCGGGACACATCTGTTCACATCTATTCGCAGGGCGAACGTGATCCACATGGAGGAGTCGGTGTTGGCCAATGAGAAGCGTCTGCACGAGAAAATGCATGAGTGCGCGCAGATCGGTGGCGAGCTGGACCGCGCCCGCGACGAGGCGGCGCGCGCGTTGCAGAGATCCAACGAGCGTACCGAAAATATTCGCAAGTGAGTAGCCTTCAAAATAAAATTACACAGAGGAGTGCCCAGTAGTACACCCAGTTATGTACAAGTCCTATACAATAGGGGGCGAGCTTATTTACATCAACCGGACACAAAACGAGACTTCTACTGTGAAAATTCAATCTATTATATATACTAATTAAAATCAAGCGCACGCTAGGGTTTACAAAACTATTTGTCATGTATCAGTACACACACAAAACGTAACTACTTGTTTCGATGCAATAGTCTTCAACTTACTTACCAGTTTACTGTTACTCGAAGCATGCATAGAACACGTGTTAACGCTTTGCTTGCATGTGTGAGTCGATTCCGACCATTTATTCTTAAAGGTATTGAGACGCATTTGGTCCTAATCCCCCGGGATCCTCAAAACAGTGCCAGTTCTAGCCGAGGTAGCTAGTTCTCCACTTTGATAATACTGTTGGCTAATGAAGCCAAAACACGTTTTATTTGTAATGAGTCTTGAAAACAGTGTTAATTTATAGCCAATCTTAATCTTCTTTCCTGCCTGACAGGCAACAACGACTTAAAGTTTTTGGGATTGAATACGGCAAACGACACGGTTGTCTAGTATATATCGATAGGACAAAAGTGTTAGATTACGATGTGATATTTTGTTCATAATTTGTTGCAGATGTATGCAGACCACTGTAGCAGATTTGGAAAGACAGCTAGCTGCCTGCAGAGCTCAAGTGAAGACCTCTGAGAAAGATCGCGAGGAAGTAAGTATTTTGGTTCGACTATTTTTCCGGCTATGAGAGTTTAATACGAGCAGGCTTTGCACCTTCGATAAATACACCCAAGTTGGTACAACCAAGTTATGTTAAGTGTGATCCACTTAGAGCAGCGGTGGCCCAGTGGTGGCGGCCCCGACTTACGAACAGTAAGTCTTGGGTTCGAACCCAGGCAGGCGCATTACTTTGTGTAATTTATTTCATCACCGCTGCTCTCAAAACGGTGAAGGAAAACATCGTAAGAAAACCGACATGTCAAGAACCAAAAAATTCGGAGATATGTGACGTCTACCAATCCGCACTGGGCCCGCGTGGTGAATTATAACCCATTCTTTCTCTTAGAGAGGAGGCCCGTGTCCCATTAGTGGGAACATTAATAGGCTGATGATGATGATGATCCACTTAGAAAAACGTGTAGTGGTCCTCGTTATGAGGTCTAAATTAAAAAAAGACGTTACAATAAAATGCGTGTGTTCAATTAAAATGCTATGTCATTTCATTACCATCAATCGTATAGTGAACTGGGCACTAACGTTACCTTTCTCCACCACAGTTAAAATGTCGCATGCAGTGCCAGATCAAACGCCTGAATGACAACTTTGAGCAGGCGCAGCTGCGCATCATGGGACTCCAAGGACAAGTGGACACCCTCAGGAGAACTGTCTCCAGCACCGGTGAAGGAGACGGCGACGATGTACAGGAGTGCACCTGTAAAAGCTTCTTTGATGTATAATCCTTAAGGACACAGAAGAAAGGTCCTACATTTTTAAATCGGCCCATTGAAGTTTATATTCCGTTATCTTTGTTAGGAAAACTTTTGCTGTGTTTCAAGAGAGTTACATTTTGCGAAGCCTTTAAAGTAATACGAGGATAAGAGGTCCCTTTTAATAAGTTTTAAAATGCAGAAGTGCGTTCAAGACATGTGGCACGTAATTATTTGAGTAACTGCGGATGATCAGTCTAGTCCTCAATAATAATAGTCTGTCGCGAGTGATACACGGGATTGTAAAAAGCAGACAAGTCAATGTGTCCTCGTTTTTATCCAGTTACCTTTTATAAGTAAGTATCCGTTGGGTTTTCGTGTGGACTTTTTCAAGTACATCGACCCGATCTCCACGACTAATAAAACTTCAAGACTAAAACAAGGATTAAAAGAGGAGCAACCAGTTCGGTAGACATCCCTGTCTTGTACTGTAACATGTCTGTTTTGGGAAGGACTGTTGACGTAGAGTATTATTTGATGGCAAGTGCTCAAGATTGCTCTGCTTATGTTAATAATTTGCTGCGGTTTCTCTTGTGTGTAAAAATAACAACGAGACCGTTCTGTTCTAAATTGAAACGTGTAATAGTCATGAAATAAAAAATAAAAGTTCTTTGAGTTTTATTTTAAACATTCCTCTGACCAGTGGCCAGAGAACTGGGTTCCCCGGCTTGTCAATGCTCTTGAACGCGGCCGGAGAACCCCAGTCCCCGAGCGCATTATAAATTACCTACTTTATAAAATGCTTTAAAAATCGACTAAACGTGCTTTTTCTATGGTTTGTTCATGTATGAATTTGAATACAAAAATCTTCAACTCTATACCGATTATCTATGCCTATTCCTTTGACAAGTTGTCAAAATGAAATAAACTTTGAATTGTCAAAACAAAGATGAAAATTAAATGTAGCTACAGTCCCAGTCACCAAGGAAAAAAACTGTGAAAGTACTGTAGTTGCCCATTCCCTAACGTAGATCTCTATGGAGCAGATCGGGCAAGAAACTCCATGGACGATCTTTTAAATCAAAATATTGTTACAAAATCTTGGTTACATAATTCATGTTAAGATGGTATATTATGTGAGAACAATGTAGCAAGTGCACGTTAAAAGTGTCCACAGTAAAACAAATAAAAAAATACAATTCAAAAACCAAAATAATTCATTCAAATAAGCCATGGCAACTAAGAGAAGACCAGTCACAACTGATAGCGCCCGTTCACGAACATGACGCATGGATCAGCACCATTCAACTCAACCATTTTGAAGGGAACTAAATGATCCGACACACGCGCCACCATCAGCGAGACATTTGAGTGTGCATGACATACTCTCAACCGCCAGGGCACATTCAAGTCAAGAAAAGACATAGGTTTCCAGTGAATGATAGCTTTCCAGTACATAGTACTCACACAATATGGGCTATGCGATTATATAATACTAAACAGATTGAATCTATACAATGCAAAGATAGTTGTACAATCTTCAGCAGCTCCAACAATACCATTTACTGCTATCAATTTAAGCGCCCCTGTCCTTGTGGAGCAGGACCAGCATTGAGCCGAGCATTTTTATCAGCGTTAAATCGGTCAACTTGTAATATGCTTGCTTATATAGTGTGCGTTTAATGCATGTTTTAAATTTCGTCTCATTCAGTTCAAGAATACTTTGTGGAATTTTATTATAGCATCTCAAACAGTACCCCATGAAAGATGACTCTACTTTAGTGAGTCTAAAGCCTGGCTGAACTAGTTGGTCCCTATTTCTAGTACTGTAATTATGTCTGTTACCTCTTTTACCAAAAAGGTGCAGATTTTCTGAAGTACATTATGTTTTCGTAGAAGTATTGACAATGTACCGTCATGATGCCAATATCTTTAAAAAGTTTCGTTCCGTTCAGTCTGGAGGGAAAGTACTCGAAATACCTTCAGTATTTCGAGTACTTTCCCTCCAGGTCGATCCATCCCGGGTTCGATTCCCGAGTGTGGCAAGCGAATGATCGAAAATCTGTGAATGCAGATTTGTTTCTTTTAAAAAAATAAAGGAATGTTTCCTTTGAGTAAAATTTGATATCTCCAGTATTTCGAGTACTTTCCCTCCAGGTGGCATTAAAAAAATCCACCCTGTATATGGCTCTGATGGCTCTTTTCTGCAGAATAAAGAGTGCATCTGCAGCCCGTCCCCATAGCAAAATGACTAATGACATTATACTATGAAAGTAACTAAAATAGACCAGTCTAGCGGTATCTACATCAGTATATTGACGGATTTTTCGAATGGCATGTGCTGCTGAACTTAGCTGCCCCGCAAGAGATGTTATAAATGAGAACCCCATTGTAGCCTTGAATCAAGCGTAATCCCCAGGAAAACCGTTTTATCAGGTGAGAGGAAACATTTTAATTAGGAAACAAACATTAGAAACATTTTAATTACAACAACAACTCAACATGAAAAATACATATTTAGAGATGGGTTTCGTTACTATAATAATTATAAAGAACTTTTCCTTCACAAATACGCGTCGTCTTGCATTCATTGGAACCCCATTTGTCAATCCCACATATCATAATTATTATTATGTTCACACAGTATACCATCGGCAAAAAATATTACACTTCCTTCGCAGTCGTGTAAAAAGTCCAAATAAAACAAATTGCGATTTGTGTTATAAACCAAGATGACTTCCTATATTTGACAATGTGACCGAATTCCTGAATGCTGTCGCCGTGGGCCCAGACAAGTGGCTCTCGCTTCCGAAGCATTACTACGACTCGGTACGAACGACTCAGTAGGAACGAATTTTGGTATTTCTACTCTTTGGCAACGACTCGGCAGGGTTGACGTTAGTTTTTCGGCACCTTACGTCAATCCAACACATTGAGACCTTTTTTGTCATCGTCATCGCTGTTAGGATGACACCTTGGCTTGGCCCTCTGGATCTTGAAATCAATCTGCCTTGGAAGAGTCGTTGGCTTTGCTTTCAGCATCGGGTTCGGGGTCGCCCCGTACCACGTGCACGTTGCCGGCGGTTGAGAAGCACGAGCGCAGCGCCTCCTGCGCCAGGTGCGTATCACGGTGTGGAGGCCGCGCTATCTCGTGGAACAGGTCGATGGCCCCGCACATCGCGGCGATCGCTTCTTCTGTTCGCTCCTCATCCATCAGCTTAGCACCTTCCTATAAGAAGAGAGGGATACGTGATATTATAAAGAGTGGCCCGTAGATAAAGGTTTCTGAAGCATCTTCAGGAGTTTTATAGATGAGTATCCACGATTATCCTATCTTATAGGTTTACGGTTATGCTCCTAAACTTTGAAATAATATTCTGTAAACCAATCGTTCAATATTCATCCATTGATGGGTTCTTCCCCCGGATCTGCTTGTTTATTATGGGTGAGTCCTCCCCCCAACTAAATTCTTGGCTACGGCCCTGTATATTATCAAGATGCCAACACCTGCGTGAAGGAATAACTATGGCATGGTAACCTAGCTGTGTAACTGTACGTGTACTAGTAATTATGAAATCTGTGACCTGTGACTGTAACACGAACTTTAGAACCTTTGAACGGAGGAGCCATTGTTCTCCGGCGAATACCTAGATGGCGTTGTAATAAAATTAAAATTGATTATATCGTTTATTTTCTTTCTATTATTGTACAGCCTAAGGGTACAAAATAATACCTTCAAAATTACTTTACAAGGACAACGTTTTCGAATCTGCAGTTGCAGCCAACAAGGTGAACCGCTCGGGCCCGTCATCTTTAGTTTGACTATACATACCATTATTCAAAAACTACCTAAGTTCAAAATTTAACGCGTAGTATTTAGATGATGGAGTGCTAGGAGGTGATGTTGACACCGTTTTTGCTGACCTACAACTCCGTACGTCCACGGTCACGGTCCGCGTACGGTCGTACCACAACAAATTGTTATTCTATTCTATACAATATTAGAGAGAGATTTAGAAGTATCCGATGGAGTGAGGAACCAAGTCTCTTAAACGACCGTGGTTGTTCATTAAGAAAAATTCTTTGATTTAAATATGACTACCTAAATACTTCCAACAATGACTAATATGTGACCCTTTAGAGTTAGACAAACAAAAGAATAATTGAAATAAAGCTTGAATGTTTTTAGGAAAAGACAAAATGGTACTTACGGACACAAAACATCAGTACGATATCAGTCAGTGTCCGGAGAGCTGGACCGCGTCCGTAATTTTTCTGTATCAGTTGACTAATCATAAAGAGATTCAAGTTTTATTTCGAACGTTCTTTTGTTTTAAACTCACTCTATAAATTTACAAAGACTCTCGAAACAGTCGGGTGGATTATTTGTTTTGCTTGTTTCCGCGACTGAGCGACTCACCTGATACTGCTTGACACATCGGTTTACAGTCTCCATGTTGATCTTGACGAGCTCTCGGGAGATGACGGTCGAGCACTTTGCGCAGCGGCTGGGCAGGCACTGCAGGTTCGCCCGGAACTTGCCCGAACAGGAAATGTTAGGGCATCTGGGAAGAAAACGTAGGAATTGTTCATTACCTACTACAGGTACAATAATGTTTGCCTACATACTCAATTACTCATGTTACTTTGCACGATTTGGGTTGGGAATTACCTATGGAGATGAACCGGCAAAAAGTTCTATGGTTACTCTCAGTCTCTAGTTTGTCTGTTTTACTGTTCAAAGCCCTAATATCCGGCAATGCTGCAGCAGACATATTGTTACCTCGCGAGTGATCGTTTGTATCTGTTCGTCTTATCCTCTCTGTATCCTTTTGTGTTTGTTTGTATTTATGAGTTTTGTTACTTGAAGTAAACTATTTTTTTTATAACCTCGAGTTTTTCAAGCCTGCTTTACCTGATGAATGGCGGAGTGTCCCCACTCATAAGCTTTAAGGTGGGCCAGTCCTCCTTGCAGGCCACGCAGTCACACCGGAACCAGTAGCGCGAAGCCAGGGACCTCTGCCGCTCCTTGAGAGTTCTCATCATGAAGTGGGGGCCGTAGTTCTCAGCCACCATCTCGCCGGGGGCCAGGGGCCGCGTCGCGCGGAGCACGATGTTGCGACCTTCGAAGTATCTGGAGAACGAAGAAAGTACGATGTTAGACTATGTTCACCGGTTACTGGGGGTGAGAGAAAGGCTATTCGCAGGTTATCATTAGGTATTTTGTAACTTGAGTTATTAGAATAGGTGAGTCTATATTTTTATTATTTTTCGAGATGTATGTACGAGTGTGCTACGAGTATGTACTGTATGAGCATGTATCTCGCTCGTCTAGTTCATCACTTTAAAGCGTTACTAAGAAACGTAATCACATTTCTTCTAAAAGTCTAAACATAACATAACATAACATAACATAACATAACATCACCCCTGTAATCCCCGAAGGGTTAGGTAGAAGTGTACCTAATAGTAGGCACACCCACATTTCGCCAGTTATATTTTAAGTCCCATGTTAAAGGGGGCAAGCCTATTGCCATCAACCGGGCACAAATCCAGACTCCGTGGCTGCTACTGAGAAATTCTTGATGATGAAAACCCAAAAGCACAATGTCCGACCCGGAAAACGAACCCAGAACGTCACGCTCGGCAGTCGGCTGCGACCACTCGACCAAGTGGCAGTTACATCTATCTATATATATATCTTTATATATATTATAAATATCGTTAGAGACCCACAACTTTTTGAATTTGAAAGTTAGATCCAAAAGTTTTCCTTACTCCTTATAATAAATATAAATATCGCTGGACATTAACACACAGCGCCATCTAGTGCCACACTAAGCAACGAGGCTTGTGTCGTGGTCACCAGATAGTTGATATTCTACATACATAGATACTTTTTGTTTGTAAATACATACTTATTAGACATATTAACATCCATGACTCGGAAATAAACGTGCATGCTCATCACACAAAAATTTTCTCCAACCGGGATTCGAACCCGGGACCCTAAGAACGTAAGGCAGCCTCAATACCGCTGCGCCATTCGGGTTGTAAGCTTCACTGTTAAGTTCCCACCTCGCCGCGCCGGGATAACAATCGTGGTTGAACAGCGCGCCGACGGGGTAGATGCCCACTGCAATGTACACCGGCTTGGAGCCGCTGAAGGTGTGCGCCCCGCGCACCGTCTCGTATATCTCGTGCGCGTTGAACTGCAGCAGCTTCAGGTTGCGCAAGAGTAGCTCCGCGACGGACTGCTGCGCTGGAAATGCACCACAAGAGCAAAATACCACGCTTGTTCTTCCGGGAGATTAGGCAGAGGGGAACCACATTTCATCACTTAGGTATGTTTTAAAGCAAGACTGCTGCGAAATGGAAAACGCAATATTGCTTTGCTTGCCCCGGGAATCAAACACAGGAAGCCTCATGCTAGAAGTAGCGCTCGCAACTCCTAGACCAACGAAGCAATGTTCCCCTATGACTATATAATATCCGCGTGCAGTTAAACAAAAATACTCAAAAGGTGGAACGAAGTTAATAGTGGTCGGATTTTCATGGGGTTTTTATTGAGTTCCTAAAGGAGTGGAGATCAGAGTTAAAAAAATAATAATCGGCCGCGCGTTTTTTTTTAATTCCTTTGGAATATTTTTATTCAATTATGAATAACTTGAAATTCGACAAATTCAAACTGTGTCGTAATAGTGTGACCTGCGTGCATCCATTAAATCCCAATTTGGTCTGTTTCTTTGGTAATTGTTGTCAATGTAGGTAATGCATATTTCCAAGTACTTTTAAAAAAAATCCTATTTTCTTGCAATTATTTCTAAAATGTAAAATTTTAAGACTAATATTTCTTTTGAAACTGGTAACTAGTGTTTTTTCAGATTAGATGTAAATTATTCAAGGAACCCACTTTTACGAGTGAAGTGCCTAAATATTTATTCACAATTATCAGGAAATCGTCTGTGTAAAAGTTAAGAAGGCCATTTTTCTCAAAATATTTCTATGACGGTTAACGTAAATATTATCCTGAAAATATCTTTAATACTTTAATAACGATTCCAACGACATAAACTTGTAGAAAGCTACATAACCTGTTTTTCGAGATATAAACGGAACACTCCGAACTACCTCGGGCGACCCCGAAGCTCACAGATGTGTGCACTCGCCGCAAAATGGCCGCCACATTTCGAGGGATAAGTTGCTATCAAAAGATAACAATAACAAAAACATATTCGTACTCGATCGATATGTTGATTAATGCTGAAGAAGGTGATCGTAATTATAGCGTTACCATTTCTCACGATTTCTATCTAAGATTAAGAGTTGCAAGCTTCTCTGCGCGTAATTTAATATCAATACCGATACCGATACGAATTAATTTTAAGTCACTTCACTCATGAAAGTGGTCTACATGAATGTTTAGTTATATGTGAAAAAGCATTAGTTACCACTTTCAAAAGAAATCTTAGTAAGAAAATTGGTAATTTTCAAAAAGTACTTGAAATATGCATAACATGGACAATAATGAACGAAAAAACAGACCAAATTGGCGTTTAAAGAATGCTTGCAGGTCACACTATTACGACACAATATGAACTTGTTTAATTTCAAGTTATTCATAAAAGAAAAAAAATATTTCAAAGGAAATTAAATTAACTTAACTTTCTTCTCCACTCCTCTAGGAACTCAATAAAAAAACTACGTTCCACCTAATTGTCTAATTGCACTCGGCTATAAAATTAAATAATCAGTGCTTCATCCATATAATTATACAGTATTCGGGTTATTGATAAGGATGTAGTCGTGATGGCGAAAGCAGCGAAATAAATAAACTAAAAAACAATACAAAATACAAAGCTGAATTTGTTATAAATATTTGCACACGTTTTATGGTAGGATATGGCTTTAAGAACTTCTGTTGTATGTATCACCTCATGTACAAGCAAATAAATGATTTTTGATTCTAACGCTGTATTTGTTGTAAATATTAAAACCACTTTAAAAAAAAAAGAATGCCTTCTAAGAAATTTTCCAGTAACTTCTGACTCAGTAAAGTTCTTCGAAAGCGAAACGACATCTTTAGAATTGCAGTATTACGACAAAATAACCGATTGTAAAGTTATTTAATATTTGAGAAATTCAGGTCAATCAAGAACGTCGTATCCGTAAGGTCTACGAAGTTGTGTCAAAGACTTAGATTTGAATTGATTGTTAGTTAGGAGCTACGCGACTTATTGGACTTCTGTAGATGAGCTTATTCTAAACACGTAGCTCCACTTATTCACTAGTTGTGTTCCGAGCTCCTACCGGCCTGCTGTAACGGAGTTTCGGACTTTATCTATTTTACTTTACTCACCTTTCTCCACATCTTCTTGCTTGCATGTTTTAAAGAAACCTGCTTTGTTCAGACATTCCGTGAGGAATAGCGCCATAACTATCCTCTTCAAGTAATCATCTGCTTTCCTCTCATCCGAGTGAGTACACAGCGCGTATATTTGAGCTGCTCTTAACTCTAACTTCTCTTCAATCATTATTTTGTCATCAGATTTCACTTCTTCCTCTTCTTCTTTAAAGTTCTTTTCTGTAAAACTCTTGATTCCTTTCTTAGATCTGTTGAGTCTTTCTTTTCTGCTTTTGATTTTGGATTTCTTCGCGACTCCTTCGATGTCGTTGAGAACTGCTCCTTCCACTGTTTTCACTTCATTGCTGATGTAATTAGCGTGTATTGATAAGCTGGTGTCGAGACCGGCCTGTGTGACCATACGTAGCGCTATGTGACTCAGTACTGACATGCCAGAACCTGGAATGCAGAGACAGAAGAGTAACGGATACCACCCACTTGCATACATTCAATTAAAATTATGATGCATCATTGTAATAGAAAACATGATTACTAGAACGTGCTTTCAAACTTCCTTGTTATTGTAATTTCATTGAAAGTAGCTATTTTCTCACCTATAAAAAGATCTAAGTACTGGCATTCAAAAGAATGATACGTAGAAACAGCCGCGTCTCTGCACGTAATGCTACAGAAGGCGACTCCGGAGCACTTGGGGCACCAGACGGGGGCTTCATTCTCACAGTTATCCAACCTGGAAGATGAGGTCATGTTTGACATCTTGCGGACACCTCAGCTAAGGATGCTTGCATAAAGATACAGGTTCTCAGTACAGACAAGTAAGGATTTGTATCAATCCCTTGGGTACTTGAATGAGGCAAACGGCAGAGTCCAAGTCATTACGTACTATTTGGAGAAGATATAATAGGCTAGTTTCCACCATCAAGAAATTGCAAATCTATTTTGTCCGTCAGTTAGAGTATTGGAAAATAATGGACACGTATTTTTGTTTTTGTAAATCAATGAATGTTGACAAAGATAAAACGCATTAAAACTCGAGAATGGGGCTCGTGACGTCACAACGTACTAAAAATTATAGCACGGCGTAACGTATTGAGAATTTTAAAAGCGTCGTATCTTCGTCAATTTTGGTTTACGTAACAAAAGGAAAAAATCGTGGCAAATATTTTTTGATAATCTAACTGACGGACTAATTAAATTTTTTCAGGACACAAGCCTATTCAATACTTACTGAACGCGATCGAACATAAAGAAACAGGAGGCCTACCATGATCTAATTAAAAACGATTCAAAAGCAAGACATTTCAGTTTGGATTCCTAAACTGCATCGCTCAAACTCGTACCATGACGTCCGATACGCTCAGCGGCATTTGGATCGTTAAAAGTGAATGAAAGATCGCAATTTGTGGCTGAACCGTGTTTGAAACGTTTTTGGTGAAAAAGAGACAACGCTATTATATAAATAGGTATTTTAGACTTTAGAAGAAAGATTAAAGTACACTTACATTGGTTTTAAAACTTTATTTGCGTCAATAATTCACCAAACGTTTCAGTTTATGTTAGAGAAATAGTATTTTTTATTGAATCGCTTATTTTGACAGTTGAGCGTTTCAATTGAGCTGCTCTATGGACGTCATGGTACCAAACAAGTACAAAATTGAATGAATGCAACCAGAACTTGCGACTCAGTTTGGGGTCAATCGCTGTCAGATGGCGTGGCCTAAATTGAATCGTTAAACAGACGTCTTGGTACGAATTAGAAGAACAGTTCAGTTTAGGTCTTAAAATGGATCGCGTTAAGAGCTCGTGGTAGGCCTCCTGATCCAAACAGTAAACAAAACGAACAAGTTTTATGGTACTACCAAATTGGGATCAAAAAACGTACATCTTCATGCAAGCACCCTAAAACACTGGGAAAGTTTCTTACCTCTTGAAACAATGCAAGCAGTGCGTACCATAAGAGTCGGCGAGCAGGCAAGCCGCGTAGGGCGGGTCTACCAGCAGCACGTCACCAGTCTTGATAGGCGCGCGCGCGACCGCAAAGCGACCCTGACCAGAACAAGCAAGCGTCACAGCCACAACGCGGGGATGCTACTCTAGGGAACATTCTGGGAGCGTTTATGTACAGATATTCTTAGGTCATCATTGTCATAACGATTATGATGATGCTTCTGCCCATGTGCAATTCAGGTTTGTGCGTAATGGTCAGCCGCACGTCTTGCCTTTTAACTTTCGCAAATCTCTAATAGGTTTTAGAACTTGTAAACATATCTGTAGGTACTCGATCGAAATAAAACCCAGAGCAGATAGGTAATTAAAAAGAGAAACATCATCGTAGTGCTGCGTCCAAAAGCTCTAGTCGGCTATTGGCAAAGCGTCATAACGACGCAATGATTTCTATCTTACTAACAGAGAATGCTAGACTTGTTTGGTCCACTAAAATATTCAGGTAGACCGCAAAAGTTGTTTCGGAAAGTCATTCATCAAAAGGCACTTTTGAATGTAATGATGTACCTACAAGGAAATGAAATAGATTCTATTTTAATTCAGTGTCAAGCCACAACCTGAAATAAATGTTGACTTCAATGTTCATACTAGCTTTTCGATCGTCTGACTTGTTTCAATGAAATGATACGAATATGAAATGAGTCAGCTTATTTCATAGAAAAAAGAAAGTTTTTGATGGCAAAGAAAAAGCGTCCATCTACTAATAATTTCAGTTTGCAGATTGGTGGAGACATATTTGGATTTTCGTGATTACCGTAACCGAAACAGGCTTTTTACAGGCAAACAATTTGTAATCAACAAAATATTTACAAATTTTGAGAATATCATTTTTTGATATTTTAGAGGTCTAAACAAAAACAAAAAAATAATTAATGATATGAGTATCACATTACCTCCAATTCTTTACGTACGGTGACACTGCTATAAAACAATCCGACAAAATAAGCACGACAACAGGCAGCATTATATAGTTCTATAATTTATAAAATGAACTCGTAAATCCTTACCTTGATCTCTTCTTCAGTTATTTTTACTAACTTGGAGATTGAAGGCATATTTTGTTTAGCTCCACCTGTAAGCGCTATCCCTGAAAGAACAATTAAACAATGGTACGTATTACATTAAAATTTCAAATGTATTTGCTATCGTTTTGAAAATGAGATTTTATCTAGGTGATGAAAACGTCCCTACACTAGAACTGTAAAGTGGGTATGATAGAATGCGTTTGTGATCGACTGTCATTAAAAATCCGCAACGACTTCCGAAGCCGTGTTGCGCGGCATCGCAATGGCGATATTGCACTTTTATTTCTCAAGTTGCGGTTTCCTGTGTTACCCCACGAATCAAAAACAGAAATAATATTCTCCTCTGACTTTTCATTCAAAATATCAATATAAAGCCAAAACAAAACTAAAGCATAATACAAAGTGTTTCTGTGTTCCAGTACGTCGCCGAGTCGGTATGTCAGAGCCGTCAGCACTTCCGGGCGGGCTCACAGCGCCGGCAGCCGGCCCCGGCCGAGGGTTGACGGGTGCCAACCTCCGACGTCCCACTAGCCGCGGACTGGGCTATATGTAAGTACATCATGTCAGTCCCTAGAACGCACTAGGCACAACAATCGCGCGTAGCTTATTCATCTCACATGGCAAGCTCTTCGAGTATATCGATATGCGGTCTCTTCGATGAGGTTGACGGTGACATGACGGTGAAGAAGTCCCAGTAATTTAACGTTTATTTGAATCGAATAAGGGTTAATCATGTCAAGTGTTTACAACTTAGATTTTAAGTTTTAAATTAAGTTCTAATAATCTAAGTGTGTGGGTGTAGAGATGACTGCTACACTCTCACAGAGTGTGAGCTTTATTTAGCAGACAATAGTATCGACCAGCAATGATTTTGTAAATCATCAATGTTGCGGGCAATCATCAAAGGCACACGCCCTACATGATTGCAAGCAACATTGATAATGAACGATACCTCTATCTTCAAAAAAGCGACCTGATAGCTGATCACCGAATCAAACAGCAGTATATCAGCTAAGGACCTGGTAAGTGCGCATGGTGGTACAACATTACATTACTACTTAGTGAAAGCTACAGGATATCAGCTAAGGACCTGGTAAGTGCGCTGGTGGTACAACATTACATTACTACTTAGTGAAAGCTACAGGATATCAGCTAAGGACCTGGTAAATGCGCTGGTGGTACAACATTACATTACTACTTAGTGAAAGCTACAGGATATCAGCTAAGGACCTGGTTAGGGCGCATGGTCGTACAACATTACATTACTACTTAGTGAAAGCTACAGGATATCAGCTAAGGACCTGGTAAGGGCGCATGGTCGTACAACATGATATTACTACTTAGTGAAAGCTACAGGATATCAGCTAAGGACCTGGTAAGAGCGCATGGTGGTACAACATTTCAACTTAGTGAAAGCTACAGGATACCTATCTAAGGACCTTTTTTTTCTTCTTTTTCGCTATCGCTGTTCGAGTGTCACGTTGTATACGACCCTGTTTTGTGTATATCTAATATATAAACATCTTGTGTCACAGTGTTTGTTATCGAATTCCTCCGAAACTGCTTGAGCGATTTTAATGTTTTTTTTTCGTGTATATATGGTAGGTTTGAGAATAGGTCGTAGGCTAGTTTTTAGTCTCACACATACACATCAAAATTTCCACGCGAACGAAGTCGCGGCCAACAGCTAGTATAATCTAAACTAATGTTAGAAAGAGAAATGAAGAAGAAAATTTAACTCTAAAACTACTGGACCGATTTTAAAAATTATTTCACCATTAGGAAGCTACGTCTTTACCGAGTAGCATAGGCCATTACAATATTTTCAAAAAAATGAGAGATCCCTACCTAAAATGGAACAATGTAACCCAAGGTATCAAAATGTTCCGGGGCTGCGGGACTGTTCGAAAGATATACCGCGGCCCCGGAACACAAAGGGCGATGAAGGAACATGGATGGGTCTTAGTAAAAGTCTGACACTTTTTTTTAATACATTATTTTAAAGAATACACTAATATTATAAAAAAGCAAAATTTGTATTAAATTAAATCCCTACCTAACTTAACCTTGACCAGTTTGTTTAGCTAACTTCTCTGCAACATTTTTGCAATGAAGCATAACACAAAAATCCAGGTCACGTTTACTTTGTGTATACAGAGAAAAATGCTGTCACTAAAATGTAAAATATACATAATGATTTTATTAAAATGTATAAATTTTAGTATTTAGACTAAAAATATATAAGTGCGACAATTTGTAGGTACCTAAAGGTCAATAATATGTTTAAGAGTAAACCAAGTATAACACAAATTACTAAACAGAACTATTGAATAAAAATTACGTTCTCACGCATCATTATAATCAATGGAATTGATATATCTTGCCTCAGCTATTTTCTTAACGGGGCACTCTAGATCGCCTGTTTTGTGGTTGCTCGGTTTTTTAAAACGCAAGCATGTTGCACACTGTGGCAGCTCAGCATTTTAATTGCACTCATTGGATTGATGACCTTGTTCTCCACAATGTCCACACGTGTAGGTAGCTTCCCGACAAGTATTTGCAGCGTGTCCATACTGTTGACATTTAAAGCATCTGGTCACAAGTGTTGTCCCTCACTGGGCAGGATGTCCAATTAAACTCGGTTTTGGTTTATACGTAAGGGCCTTTCTTATGCTAGCAGTAACTTCAAGAATAAAGTTACACGTAGGTCCTTCCTTTTTACCCGACCGTTTGGCAGTCTCTAATATCAGGTGGAAGAGAATTCCACAACCATAAAGCGTGCACAGTACAGGAGTAGGAGGAACTCGGTGGTAGTCATGATTAGCCCTGGATAGAAACAAGTGCAAGTCATGGGGGCAGGCCTTTGCCCAGCAGTGGGATGACGCCGGCTCACAGTATCAGTATATTAAGTGAAAGTAATCCATGTTTTTTTTTAAAGAACAATATGGCTGGTTTATTGCCCAAAATCGTTGGGCACGCGACACGAGACCCTTACTACTAGTATTTGCCCCGGATCTGCATGTCACATAACGTTCTTTGCCGTGAAAACAGGTTTAATCTGAAACAGCTAAGCGAGACATAAACATAAAGTTTTAAAAGACAGTCAACAGCCACAGTTCAGTAGCCGAGTGCGTCGCCACCTCTTGACGAAGCTCCACGTGTCATGACCGCGTTGAATAAAGCTTTTCCCGCGCCGCATCACTGAGTACCGAAGTGTTGGCACTTTAATGTTTAAAATGCTTCTGAGTATATTTTCATTTACAATCCAATTTACTTTGCTCCGTAATAAATGTATTATTGAAACAGACAAACAAATTGCATTTCACAACGTCATTGTTTTTTCATGGGGCGGACCTTTTAAACGTTGGCTCTCGTATTTTTTCTGTGTTTTGAGACAGACAAATGATTCTGGAAATATTATTTTGTGCTTCGTAATGTCATGGGTTCCTCGTTGGTCAAGTATTCACAGGCGCTTATGCTAAGCGCGAGGTCATGAGTTCGAATCTCAGGTTGGGGTCGTGTCATTACGTATTCCCATCAGGAATTTCTCACTAGTCACTTTCTCACATTAACTAATTAATTGACAAGTGGGTCGGGTGTACTAAAGGTAATCCTTTGCTTACTTTTGAGGTCAGGCTAACGATAAATGTTGTGTTAAGCAGATTATTCCAACTCAGAACCCTGCGAAGTGTTCAAATTCAATATCTACCCACTCACCAGGTTTAGCAACGTTCTGCTTGGGCTGTGCCTTATAGTCCAGGGATTCTATATCTTGTGCCAGCTTCGCCTTCGCGGCCTCGTCGCTGCCCAGCAGTCTGCCAGCCAGCTCGTACGAGACCTTGGCGCGAGTCGCTTCACCTGCACCTAGAAATACAGCGAGCAGTATAGTGTGTAAGATGAAGTTTACAGTACTGTTGTGTGTAGGTTACAGAGGTTCTGGAAACGTGTAACCATTATGTACAAACATAAAGTTTGAGCAAAACATCCGTTCTTCTTCATAGTAACCTATGCTTCGGAACGAGCAACTGCTACCGACGTTTTGACTGACTCCTACCCAATTCCAAAGTGATTAGAAGAATAAAGTGCTTTAGCTTGGAATTTCAGGACTTACGGCATCATTTAAAGTACTAAGAGGAGTGGAGTTGTTGCCCGATATTCTTTTTAGAAATCTAAGCTTCGCGACGGGCAACTAGATCCTTGCCAATTTAAAAATTCCTACAGACTGTACTAGCTTTAACTAAACTGAATGCTTGAAATCCAGGTCTTCCGGCATCCTCAGGAGCAAAATGGAAGTTAACGGAAACTTAATTCTGTAAATTAGGTAGATATTCATACATAGCGACCTACATGCAGCCCGTTCGCAACGTAAACTACATTATGATACTCTGGTCCCCGCTGGCAATAATTGAGTTTAATCATAGTTTAATTACGACGGCGGAACGTGGGGATGCATCTGCTGACCATCTAAAATAGGAAGCGCCACTGAATCGCAACTGATGGAATACGGTATCAAGAACAGAGTGTTGTGTCGGGTGGGCTGCGACCTGCTGCTGCCCGACCGATAGTCGTCCCATATTATTTATAGTCATAAGTCGCGGCTGTCGCGGATAACTTTGACGGTGTATTCGCGCGATTCAGTGCTTTGATGTTCTTCCTTTGTGGCAAAGATGGCACTGTACTACTCTTTGTTCTAATATGTTGCTGTACTGCCGCTATGGAAACACGATGGCCACGGGCGAATGTTTTCCTTGCTTCGGTGAACGATGCAAGGTCAAATTGAATTACCCAACGAAACTCGGGACAGGTCGGGGGGGGGGGAGGAAGGGGTATCGATACCTAACCATTATAGAACAAGACGTGATGCTGACCACAGCTATTGTAGTGACTTTAATCATCGTGCATCCTCTTAAAAACAGCATCAGTTTATTATTGAGTAAACGGAACAGACGGATAATAATCCAAAAGTTGTTTTCTCTTATCTTGTTAGGATATCGATACGTATATTACCTACTTGTTCGGAGTTTCGTAATTCAGCTTGTTCCTGTAGAACGAGTCCACGAGTTGGTACTGTAACTTTAACTACGAAATGTATTTTTCAGATACTTCTCGGATTCGCATTACTTTGACCACTTCGTAATCTCGGAGACATTTTCATAATAAAGGCAATCTTGAAGTAAGCCATTTCCTTTTCCACGTGTGTGGATGCTGTGCAACCGTCAAAGTCAGAGATTGTTGATGGATATCGGATTACTTACAGAGCCTACTCCTCAAAGCGCCGCGTTTTAACGAAACTGCCTGTCAGGTACAAACGATGAAAGGGTTGGAGATGAATCTCAATTATCTGAATCTAAGATTTACTTAAGGACTAGTTTTTGCCGGCGGCTTCGCTCGCATGTAGTCTGATTATGATCCCACGGGATTAAACGCGCGGGACGCATTAAACTAACGTGTATACACGTGCTTCCGGCGGTGTCTCACATCGGCACAACTAACTATCGTCCCTTATTTATACCTTGTAGGAGTAGAATTATCAAGAATCCTTCGTTGAAAAAGGAATTGTGTTTTTAGGTTAGAGGTGTCGTTGTCTGTCGGTAAGTTTTGAGTCCTGCGAGTATTGTCATGGCTAATCAAAATATATTATTTCACACAGGTGACAGCCTGACAGGCCTACATAGGGATTTATAAATCGGCGGCGAGTAAAAGTGCGCGGCTCGGGTAGGTCGTGTTCTATGGAGAAGAACCGGCAAAAAAGCTCCAAGGAAGAAGTACATTTAAATATTTATAAGCGATAGACGGGACAAAACGAAGAAAGTCAAAATCCAATACTTGTTACTACTTTGTAACAAGTCGGTCTGTCTAGGTGTCGCGCCCGCTTTTCAGGTACCTAGCACTTTTTTGTCAAAAACGAAAATGTTCGGGAACAAAATTATATGACAATACTCCCATAATGTCTGATCTAATAATAATTTAAATCTCTTCGTGTGTATGTATGCGAGGACAGATAGAGCCGAATATAAGTCGTTGCTTACCTACATCACAAAAATGTAAAACAAGGTAGAAACGTTAATAATAATAAGTAAATAGGTAATTCGAAATCGGCCGATGTGTTTCAGAATGATCGCTGAGCATAGTGAACATACACACAAAAAACATTCAGATGAATTGATAACCTCCTCCTTTTGTAGTCGGTTAAAAAGGTGTTCATATAATTTAAAAACTATTGTAAAACAAATACAAAATTAGATGTGGAACGAGTGTGGAACTAACATTTTTAAATAGTCAAAAACATTCACCAGCGCTATCTATTAATCAAATAAAACATTAAAAGATGTTGATGATCACGAGACATCGAGATGACCAGGTCTCGTGACGTCTATTTTCTGAACAGCAGTGTAACATAAGATACTCTGCGACCTACGCTGGAACATTCGACTGTTGTGAGTTGAGATTGAGACTGAACTAGTGTGTATTCATGAATCACATCCTCTTGGAATAGTTACACGAGGCTCCGGTCGACTTCGTCCCTCCTGGAAAAGGTAGCGAGCAATCGGCCTACTTCCTTCCCCTCCTTCGTCCCTCCTGGGAATAGATTGTTGTTGTTAAAAAGGACGCGTGGAATTGATTTAGTTGTAAAATATTAAAACTACTCGTAAAACAAACCTTGTGAAACAACGACTGTTCTCATTCCAAATGCGAATATGCTGATTGAGAAATGACATCCACATATTTGGGCCGTTTATGAGCTACCAGGAAAGCCGCATACGCAGTTTTTAACTAAAGCCTAACTTCAACGTATAGTCCATTGTTTTCCTAGCCTGCTGTCTAACTACTGGGCAAAGGCCACCCTCCGCTCTTGCCACCTCTAGTCCTTGTTTTGTAATATGCTTTTTTAGTTAAGGCCGTTTGATGTAGTTTGGGCATTGGATCCGGTTGTTATTGGGAGACATTTGCAGCAACGTACACATTCAGCTCCATCCCATTAGACAGCCGACTCCAACTGAGTTGGGAAATGGCTAATTGATAAGAAAATGATTGTATGCAAGTCGCAAGGCACACTGACCTCGATAGCAATGTCCCATCCTCCAATAATACTCGCTCCTCATCTTAACTGGCAGCCGTTCTTTCAGCGCCAGTTTCAGGTCTACCAGAGCAGCCTTAGGTCTGTCACAGCGCAGCAGGATCTCTGAACGAAGCCACAGGGCCAGCGCGAGGGAGATTCCACCTTCAGATATGGCGTCGTCTCCTCCTGAGAATAGAGTAAACACTCTATAAAGATATACATTAGGTGTGTTTACAAGTCAATGGCGTACATTCACGCTTCATTCTCGGAATACAACTCGACGAAAAAATCCAGACAACAAGTTTTGGTAATGGGATAGATCTAAAGATTTTTGTTTCTCAGAAAATGTTTCATATAATGTTTGTTCCTTATATTTTAATTTCCAATATTATTGTTTTAACGACTATTTACTTCAATGAAACCATGTTTCACAGAGCCATCATTCAAAGAATTTTACAATCCCATTTTTTTTTAGCAAACTTATCTTTCAGTAGAATTATTTTGAGCAAAGCACACATAATACTATTAAAAAAAAGAAAAGAAAAGAGAAAGTAAATGTGGCCTTACAATGAAAGTGAATTCAGAACCGACTTTGTCAACCCCGACACGCCGTGGTCTTAGTCTGTGCTACCCCTACATTGTTTTGTAGAGCCCGCAGGCGCGGAGGGAGGGCAGTCCCCGCCTGCTGTGACTGCGGCGCAGGCGCAGGCATCGCGCGACCCGTAGCGACTGAGGCTACACTACAACAAGCCGAAGGTGCGGGGGGGAGCGTGCTTGCCTGTGACTATGTTACGCAAAGGAGAAGGGGCTGCTATTCCCGCAGCGCCGGAGATAAGGCAGAAGTACTGGTTCTTATTCCTCTACCCTTTGCTCCTTGAAAAGTAGGGACAGAAAAAGTAAGGTTACAATTTATCAAAGGTATGAATTGAAACATTTAGAAACTGTCACTCGATTTAATGTTTTTCTTGGTAATAAGTTTTATAATAACTAAACAATATGAGAATAAATAATATTTGATTTGTTATTTTGTAAATTCATTTTACAAAATAACATGAAACAAAAATGTATGATTTAAATTTTCTCGAAGTAAATATTCTGCGTATCGATTATTCTGTGAAACGATAATTTGAGGAAATTTTAACACGAAATTCTGTAAAACTTTTGTCTTTATAGCTGTGAACAACCGTGACTATTATATTGTACTTATAGACGTAGGACGTGCTGTGACACAGCTCTGAGGTCTCCTATCATCTTGAGAGGGAGTGAGCCATACTCCAGCACGCGGGTCCAGTATGACGTGACTGTGTGGCGGTCACGTGCTTTACATAATATGGTTGGTGAATGTCGCGTGTCTTGGAATGTTTGGTTCTAGGACAATGCCAGTTTTGTCTTCGAATGTTTGGTTCTAGGACAATGCCAGTTTTGTCTTTGAGTGTTTGGTTCTAGGACAATGCCAGTTTTGTCTTCGAATGTTTGGTTCTAGGACAATGCCAGTTTTGTCTTCGAATGTTTGGTTCTAGGACAATGCCAGTTTTGTCTTTGAGTGTTTGGTTTTAGGACAATGCCAGTTTTGCCTTCGAATGTTTGGTTCTAGGACAATGCCAGTTTTGCCTTCGAATGTTTGGTTCTAGGACAATGCCAGTTTTGTCTTTGAGTGTTTGGTTCTAGGACAATGCTAGTTTTGTCTTCGAATGTTTGGTTCTAAGACAATGCCAGTTTTGCCTTCGAATGTTTAGTTCTAGGACAATGTCAGTTTTGTCTTGGAATGTTTGGTTCTAGGACAATGCTAGTTTTGTCTTCGAATGTTTGGTTCTAGTACAATACTAGTTTTGTCTTCGAATGTTTGGTTCTAGGACAATGCCAGTTTTGTCTTTGAATGTTTGGTTCTAGGACAATACCAGTTTTGTCTTCGAATGTTTGGTTCTAGGACAATACCAGTTTTGTCTTCGAATGTTTGGTTCTAGGACAATGCCAGTTTTGTCTTTGAGTGTTTGGTTCTAGGACAATGCCAGTTTTGCCTTCGAATGTTTAAAACCGTTTTGGAACCATTGTGAAGTTATGTACACAAAGTGCATGACTGGATCCGTATTCACGAAATAAGACGCGTTGCTGGAAGCCCTTCCCTAACACTGGGCCACTGCTGCTTATAAATAAGACGCGTAGAATAAATCAACGCAACAGAATGGACAAATCAAACTTTACTATCTCTTGTTCTTAAACAGCGAACTAATGAAGAACCGCCAAGCGACATGCTGGCTGGCTGTAAAGTAATAACGTAGTACTGAACGGTTACAAATAACATTATTGTGTCATTATCCATCTGATCTATTTATCTCGCCGCGCCGCGCGCCGCCCAGATTGCCTTTGTGGCGCAGTATCTTCGTGCCCTAATTACTGAACCCCCCAGTAAATGTAACGCAACACTATTCTGCTCGATTTTTTATATTTTTTAGTCTTGACTTGGTCTAGCTACTGAGTGGCGTTTTGGGTTCCACATAACATAAAATCTATACTTAATCTATCTAACCCTTAAAGAGTCATGGGGAGCCTATTGCCATCAACCGGGCCCAAAGACCAGACTTCGCTGATACTTGAGACCACTCACCGACGACGCAGTCTCGTTTTGAGCTCTTTTTTTACAGAGTCAGGTAAAACAATGTTAATAATGTTTCACGATGGTGAAGTTTGAAATGTGCTCATGAAATAATACTTTACTAAAATGTACACTATTATTTTCGAACGAATAAATTACTAATAGGAAAACCAGTTGACAAAAGTGTGCAACCGATTGATTTTCGTACTTTACAGTGGGTGACAAAATTTAAACGTCTTCTAAAAACGTTGAAAATATATTAAATTAACAAAAGCAAACAATGGATTAAAAAATAATTTTAAAAGTAGTCTGTATCTAGAATAGGGCTGCAACTTGTAACAGTGTGGGGGGGGGGGGAGGGCGTTGGTTGCCGCGCCGTCGCCTCACCAAGACACCTTATTAAAAAAACTTCCCTCATTAGTCTCTGCACATTTTTCAGCTTTACACTTAAAATGAAAAAAAAAAGCTATTCAATTCCTGTGTTGTGATCGGAACAAACCCATCTCTGGTGGAGTTTTATCTTCTGAAGTATGAATAGTAAAATATTCACTTTTCAGTTAGTTAAGCTTGGCTTCATTGGTGACAGTGCGACATTTTTAACAGTGGAGTTCCTATACTTTTAGTAATATAAGAAAAATAAAAAAATGCGGAGACACCACGGCGGTCCACAAGATATGATGCTGAAATATATTCCCAAAAAAATCTTGGTATTTTGTAATTGTTCAGCAGTCTCTAAAGATGTAACCCTTATAACCTGCAGAAAATAATATTCACTTCGGTAATCATGTCCTTGTTTTTTCCTTGTTGATGTTGTTCGGTGATCACAAACTGTGCTTGTGTTTGGTGTTTCCATTAACACCGGTGTTTTAATTAACTGAGAAGTAATGAAAAATGTCCAATACCCAATTTCCTCCAAAAGAATGCTCTTCAATACTTGCATTCTCCCGTGCTCAACCACTGAAACTGGGATGATGACATAGTGGGACAGCTGGTCCCTCGTGGGCTGGAGACACTAGAGACCCTGATAAATGCTATCTACTGTCAAAGATACAGGGAGGTACAGGGTGGAATTTTTCAATGCCACCTGGAGAGAAAATACTCTAAATACTAGAGATAGCAAATTTTACTCAAACGAAACATTCCTTTATTTTGAAAATAAACAAATCTGCATTCACAGATTTTCGAAAATTCGCTTGCCACACTCGGGCATCGAACCCGGTATGGATCGACTAAGATACGAAAAAATAACATTTTGTACCTTTTTGACCTCAATCGATAGAGGCAATATGGATAAAATAAAATATATAAAATATGGATCAAATGTCTTATAAATTAAATGAAAGGAAAACCATGAATAAAAGTGCTTTATTATTGAATTTATCCCATTGAAATTATGACTGTTC
This sequence comes from Xestia rhomboidea, assembly GCA_963853795.1. NCBI lineage: Eukaryota > Metazoa > Arthropoda > Insecta > Lepidoptera > Noctuidae > Xestia > Xestia rhomboidea. Next base: position 35,143,517 of record OY970756.1, read on the forward strand.
TTTAGATTTCATGGTTTTCCCGTCATTTAATTTATCATGTTTGTCAGAGAAATTTGATCCATATGATTGCCCCTATCGATTGATGTATAAAAAGTACATGGAGTTATTTTTTCGAAAATCCGTTCCTTTGAGCAAAATTTGCTATCTCCAGTACTTGGAGTACTTTCCCTCCAGGTGGCATTGAAAAATTCCACCCTGTATCTATATTGTGGTGCCCAAAAAGTTGACATGTAAACTTTTTTGAATTTTAAGATCTTATAAAACATATGTGATAAGCAATCAAGAATTGCACTGAATTGAAATGGAGGAGCCTGGGGGAGCCCTATGCGTCAAAGGAGGCGCTGCTTGACGAAGACGCCAAACTGCCATAGTTGCCATGCCTTGCAAAATTTATTTTTTATTGTAAATCGTTTTAATTTATCAGTAAATAAAGGCTTTATTTATTTCATGTATTATCAGCAGTCATTAGTAAGAAGCTCAGCGGTGTCCAGTCGGTACTTATTACCGGAATAGGCCCATAGCCCATAACCACCAATTTCTCTAGAAGCCGGATGATCATAATGAAAACATAAGTACAAATGAACAACAAACAAGGTACGAACAACCTCCGTTGTTTTTCCTAAAACTTTGAAATTCTTCAAAGTTCTCCAGCCCTTCAATATCGGAGAGAAAGGTAAACATTTAGATTCGGACGGAAACGTGAATGTTTCTTACGCCAGCAAGAAAATCAATCAAATTCACTTCTTTGTTTCTCTTTCATCTAAATAACTGAACCCAGGGACAATTTAATTCGAGCCGGGGTCGTATCGCCCCACAACCGCCGCAACAATAATTAATTTCTGCTTTTAACATGGATTACTTTTGTCATAATAAGATATTATTAATATTTCCCGCCGCAACTCTCCTCTGTGAGACTCTACGTGTGGCTAAACACGAACTTGTCCTCGGGATGATCTTCAAGTTCACGTGACGTGTGTGTGGATGTGTTGTTCCAATACAAAGCTAGCGGTCGCCTGCTGCCTGCCACGGAGCGGAGAGCGCACTTGGTCCCGGCTGTCATTCGTAGACATTTGTTTCTACCAGTGTTCCGAAGGGGGTATATTAAGTCCTATTACCCAAAGGTTCAAACATTTAACATGCGTTGAAATTAACTGTCACAGTCAGATAGACCTTTCCGCTTAATGCCCCATAACAGGCATTCTACTTTTCTTACCTTACCTATAACAGCATTTTATTCCAGCGGAATTCTTTTGAATACACTTTAATGGAATGGCCTGTTTTTGATGTCTATTCAGAGCTGAGCTTTCAAATAGGAATAACAATATAAAGCATCGGTGTGATAATGCACATTGTTTTACTCTTATTTTTAAAACGAAACTTTTTGTATTTTCTTAGGTAGGTGTATTATTCTGACGTCTTTTAATGCCCCGTTGTTGCCGTGGTCGCAAGCGTGACAACTGAGTGCTACTTGGGTCCTGGGTTCGATTCTCGCGTGGTGCAAGTTATTGGGTTCTCTATAAAGAATTTCTCATAATTAGCAGCTTGGGGTCTGGGAGTGTCCACGTTAATCTGTTGGTCCTGCACCATCTCTCTTCGGTGGTGTCCGAACTTCGTCCCATCCCCATGGGACTATACGAATGGGGGAAGAGAGGGAGAGCGTTGTAGTCTTCGATAATATTTGCAACCACAACACAAAAGTGTCAGGAGGACAGTCTAGTCCTTTTATTTTTCCCCTTACCAGTCATAGGGGCTCTTAGCACAGCTTGGCTGGCGAGCGCGAGAGCCTTGTCCAGGTCGCCATCCTCCAGCGCCTGCTGCGCGGCGAGGCGGCGGTCGCGGGACACCCCCGCGTCCTTGCCTCGGTGCAGAGGCTGTATCCTGGACAGCACCTCGCGGAGCGCCCCCATCACCTGCAAGGATATCGGAACAAACTTACTCTAAGGCCCGTGCACGGAGTCGGGCGAGGCGACAAGCGACGCGATTGTTGCTTGTCAAGTGACTTGTCGTGATTATTCTGTAATTAAGTTTTTATAAACTTAAAATTCGAAGACATGTGACATCTACCAATCCGCACTGGGCCCGCGTGGTGGATTATAGTCCATTCCCTTTCATAGAGAGGAGGCCTGTGTCCCAGCAGTGGGAACATTAATAGGCTGATGATGATGATGATGATGAAACTTAAAATAACCAAATTCTGTACTTAAAGGTAATTCGAAGTTTCTACACAAACCCGTGATCCCTGTAACGTACTTAAAAATACTCCATACTTCTCTTTCATGCCGAGTAAACAGATCAAACACAAAATAAAATGGAAATCATGCACTTTTCTCCGGCGGGTTCATTATTACAAATCCTTGTGTTTACCTCGCGTAGTGAAAACAAGGGGGTTATGGAACGGCTACCCGCTTTTCTAACCCTACATCACACTATATTCAAAATAAATCCTTGGATCTCACCTTAAAAAGCTGAAAATCCAACGTTTTGTATAGTCGGATTTAGTACTTTCAGTTACCAGTAGTTAAAGGGTGGTTAAAAGTCAGCATCGAAGCGACAATAGGGTCAAGAGCATTATGACTCCGAAGCTCCAGACTCGCCTAGACGCAAGTCGCATCAACTACGTATTGCCTGTCTGAATAGACTAGACAAGGTATTGTGTCCTGTTCAATGATTTTTAATGTAGCCACTCGCGTCAACGCTAAGGGCTGGTATTGATACGTGACAGCCGATGTCAGATCTTTCTTTGTTTAGATTTTGTATAGAAGCTAATGGCTTGGCTTTGTTACCGATGGTTTTATCTTGTACCTGTCTGTCGTGCCCGCCTATTGTTCGTCTACGACCTAAGATGTCAATAGTTACCAGGCCACTCAGAAAGTATTGCGAAAATAAGTTTTTATGGAATGACAGACTGGTGAGTTATAGTCTATTTTGAAAATATGATATTTGCTTTGTAAAAATTGGAACGTACCTAACGTTCCAATTTCAAAATTTCCCTCCACATTCTTTGCGAGCTAATTTAAATTATCGTGTCTCATTAAAAAATGGATCTGCGCCGGGGACGTTTTCGCGCTATGATTTTTTACGATTTCAAGTGTCGCCTGAAACCGGACGGATAGTGCGATAGACTTCAAATGGCATTCATGGATGAAGGCTCTTCTAAGGCAACCGTGTATCGTTGGTATAACGAATTCAAGCGCGGTCGACTTACTTTGGGGGATGAAAAAAGAAAGTGGTACCCTTGAGGAAAACGTGCTAGCACTGAAATATTTAATCCAAGACAGTAGGTGAGTTACGTATCAGCAGATTAGATTCAGCACATACTGCAGGTTGGATCGGGAAGCCTTCACGAAATTCTACAAGTGCATCTTCGCGTGAGGAGGATAGTTTCACGCTGCCGTACAACCTCACCGATGCTCAGAAGCAGGCCCGGGTGGAATGGTGCCGTGATATGATAAACAAATTTGAAGCAGGCTCGTCTCGGCGTGTTTACGCAATCATTACAGGTGATGAGTCTTGGATTTATCAATACGATCCAGAAACGAAGCGCCAGTGGACGGTTTTGGTGTTTCAAAACGAATCAACGCCTACCAGAGTGTAGCGATCTAGAAGCGGGATTAAGATTTTTCTCGCGAGCTTTTTCAATTTGACTGGCTACTAGGCGTCACTTGACAGGCACACATGGAACGCATCAAGGACAAAGGCCTGCTAAACCGTTGTCTACCACAAGATATGATGGGAAAAAGCATTGGATTGTACCTATAAGCACAGAACGCCGCTGTACAAGTCAATGTGGAGGAAAAGCTAAATTCAAGTGTCTCTTATGCAATGTAGGCCTCCACCCTAAATGTTTTATGAACTATTATGCGATGGGCTTGTCATCATAACATGTACTAACAAGAACTTAACGTCATAGTTAATTATATATTTTTTTCTAATAAATATCTTCATTTTTTATTTCTGTATATACCTTTCTAGGGTAGGCATCAGGGGCCGTCGTGCATGGCGTACGATATATCGGACAGGCTATAAAAAAAACTATAATACACATGCTTCTTTTTTTCTAACTAAACTATAATTTTGACCCAAATAAATTATTATTTTATAAGTAAATAAAATTAATTGCTTTATTAAACTTTATGCTGTAATGGGTTAATAAGGATTGCCTGTCAAGCGTCGATATGATCTAGCCATAATGTGCTATTATTTCATTATAATATTGGGAGTAAAAGTACCCTTAAAGAAGCCGGCAGGCGCGTGTTCTCCCCGTCATCGTCATTGCGATCATCTTTTTGGTGTAGACACTCGATTCCGCCCCATTAGACATTATACGTAGGTTATGAATTGACTTTATACGGTATCACTTGTATTTATATCCAAAAAATAAAAAAATAAGTGATGTCACAAAATATTTAAAGCAGAAAGACCGAATTTCTATAACTGGATAACGTAAATAATACACCACTCACAAAGTTCCTCAGTCGCCTTCAGAAAAACAACACAATATCGTAGAAGCAAACATTTGTGAACTTTTCCAAGCGCGGAGGTCGGAAATGAATAAAATCTTTCACAATGTTGTTCAGGACATTTATATTTCTATTCAGTAGCTGGTTCATTGGAAGCCATTATTTGCGACGTGAGGTGCATCGTCGAGTCGTTGAGAGCCTCCATTTGTGGTGCAACTGTTGCTTGGTTCTGCTAGTTTTCTTTTGTTCTAATATTACACTCGCGGACAAGGAGCACGGGTCAATACGAAATACTAAATGTACTCTTAAAATAATAGAGCTTGTGGCATGAATGAAACTGTATGTTGTACATAATTTACCAGTTAATAAAACAACACTAAATTTTGGAAGCAGATTGCCAGTCGCTTAGGCAGGCTGTTTATTAAGTTTCTTTTGCGATGTTGCGGGATATTGGTTCATTCTTCCAGTAACGCACCTTAGAGGCACGTCCAAGAGTGTACAATTGGATTCAGGCCCGGGCTTCTCGCTGGCCAGTCCATATGGCGATTGATGCCAACGTCCTGAAAATATTGCCAGGCGCTGTCATGCATGAATATTGAATTTAATATTTCTTTCACATAATATATCTTGCACTAGTTAGCGTACCATTTTCTATCCGCACTAACTCCGTGCGACTATCTGGAGATGGTCTTTCAAAGTTGATTGTCACTTCCATCTCCGAAGGTACCGATTTCGAAACATGGTCGTAACAATAAATCGATCGTCTCAAGCCGTAGTACATCTCAATCTGCAGGTCCCTGGTCTTCCTATGTTCTGCCCAGAAATGATTACATCAAAACTTAAAAAAATGACATAAAATTATTAATTAAAAAACCTTTTTCAAAACAAGCTTTTTTAGAAGTACACTTATAAGGAAAAAATAAATTCCTTTGAGTAAAACAAGATCTTTGACGTCATTGTGACGTTAAAATGACGAAGAACTATTTAGATAGAAGGATTGCAATTATCACGTGTTTGTTTGTGCAAATTGCAAATTTCTTTCTTCAATTGTAAAGGTCCATCCTTTGAATAAAACTGCTATCTTATTGAATTTATCCCATTGAATGCATAACATTAGATTTCATGGATTTCCTTTCATTTAATGTATCATTTTTGTTGAGAGATTTGATACAAAACCAATATATATTATATTGTTTATTACCAATTATATTTTTGGTCAAAACTAACAGTAAGTAATAATAATAAAAAATATATATATATTTGTAAACATATGTCATATATATATATTTTTAATATTTGTGCTATACATTTGGGAGAAGTAAGCCTTCAAAGAGAGGTCTACTTTGTAGTTTGGCGTGCCTATTGTTCCGGTTGTAGGTACTTCGCTGACTTCGGCTTTCTTCTATCATTGTGACGATACGTGTTCATTCTTCTGGTGATAGCGACACGTTAGCAATTTACAATATAAAGGGGCAAAACAATTAACTGAAAGGCGCCTTTTATCATTTGGAATTGACAGATTTTTAAAATTTTAACCTTTTTAATAACGGTGTAGATTATTTTAATGTTTTATTTCATACGATATTAAAATTCTCTATATGAAGTTCCACTATTGATGTGCAAGTTACGGGGATGTTCGTCATCGACGCGTATTAATTGAACTTCGGTTTGTTTTTCTATTGTTTGTTGTACGTTCGTTATTAGGTTGTAGTCTTATTGGACGTGAAGTGATCGTATTTCTATGCATTGCTCTGGGACTCGAGGTTTATTCAAGAGGGCCAATTTTGAGTTATGACGTGCAGGGCTGGTTTTATAATAGGTACAGTAGCAATTAAAGTTTGAAAAGGAAACAATGAACTCGCAAAAGCTTGTTGCTAAGTAATAACAGCTAATTTAACGCTTGCCGGAGTCTATCCGTGGATGAGTTGTCCATGGGTCTTATACATGCCGTTACTTACTCCATATCTCGAAGGAAGTGCAGCCCCGGTTGTCACTTTTAAATGTTTGACAGTTTGTACTTTGTGGTCAGAAGTCAGAAAGTCTGACAAGGTCCACTAACCCAACCAAACAACCAAAGGGTATCGTGTCATGGGTTGTGGAGGTTAGATAAACAGTGGTTCCGTCAAGAGTCAAGTGATAAAGCACACAGCTCATCTCACCGTGTTGTTCTCCAGCACAGCAGCCACCTTGTTCCCCTCCTCGACCGCCTCGAACCGGGTCAGCCAGCCGTCCGCCTCGGCCATGGACACCAGTTCCTCGCCCAGGCTCTTGAAGAAACCCTTAGAGTTGCACAGCGTGCCGTTGCTGCAGGCGGCCGCGTACCCAGGGTCGGTCTCCTCGTAGATGCGAGGCATTTTGGACCCTGGAATTCGGCAAATAAGACTGGCTATACGTATAATTGTGTAATACATTTAAATATACGTGTAATAGTAATAAACTAGTGCTGTTTACGTCATAATATTACCACTAGTCATTAAGTAGGTATCCACGGGTACAGTTGTGGATACAGTATATATGTTACACGAATAGGTAACGACTTGTGCTCACTACGGAAACAATAGGTATATACTTCTGGTGAAGAAAGACAAAATGAAATCCACATTGAACAGCGACCGTCTAATATTAGCCGATGTTTACTGACCAAATGTCAGCGAGGTAGGATCTTAGCAAATACAACACTACGCAGATAGATCACAACGAATCTTAGCAGTTGCACTCTGTGCGATAACTCATGTTACACTCTTAGCACTTCCATTTAATTGAAGCTTATTATCAAGTTATCACAGGACAGATTGGGACAATCCTTACAAACTTGAATCCCATGTCCAATCCTTAAACCCTTGTTGATTTGTCATCTTTATCCTTGGGTACTACATTTTAGATAAATGTATGAGGTTCGTTTGCGAATAATGTCACGCTTGCCAGCCGACTAGGATGTGCCTTGTGTGACAGATAGTGAATTGATTAACTTAAGTAGAAGACGACACCACTATCGTCTCCATATAAGAGTTGTGATCAATGATCATTATCATCTCGTATGTGCCTTAATTCTACAGTGGGTCAAGAAAATAGAAATAATAAAGATACATAGGTAGGTAATAATATTGTCTCGAATTACAATGCAGAGCTAACAAAATGAATCTCCTAGTGCTAACGACGACATTCCGGAACAAATTATTATTATTTTGGATTCATTCCAACCTCTTCTTCATTGACAATTTCTTTTAATAATGACACTAAACGCTAGGTAAATTGTATACTCTACAATATTGCAAAGATTTACATAAACTGTTTAATTAGAATAAATTAAGGAAGGATAGAAAATGTAAATAATATCTTGAACCAAAGAATAGATTTACACATTTTCTAAAAGTATGAGTTTCAGAATCAAAGTACCCGTAACGTAGACAATAACATTGCGAGCTATCAGAGTTATTGAAACGTCCGCTCTGTTCAAGCCTAGAGAGAGCAACACCTAAGTATTTGTTAAAATAATCATCATGCTACTAGGATGTGCTACTTCAACGAGAGAGTACACTGGACAACACAGACAACTGTACATCTGTCGGCAGACAATATGAACCTTATATTACCTACTACGAAATAAAACCGATGGTGTTGTTAACATCGACGTGCACTTGATTGTATCCGAATGTTTCTATTCGCTTTGTCACCAACAATAGATGCAGAATCATCTAAACACAATATTATGATTGCAATTGATAAATAATAAAGTACTTTGACATCATGTCGGTATTGGATGTAATCTATGTAGTTATTTCTAGAACTAGCTGTTATAAACAGAATTAAGCTATTCGAGAGTCGCTGGAAAACACGTGACATGTCTGTGATAGAATGTCGTAACGACGGTGGATGACTAAGTCAAAATGTAGCAGGATTGATATAAACTCTTCAGCAGCAATCCTATGTCAATCCTGCTAAAAAGCCCCTCAGAACCAGCGAGGGACAAGATGTAGGTATCGGACGTGAAAAAAAATAAAAAGAGTAAACTGTGTACATTGTGCAGTACGTTAGTGGTTATTCTCCAAAGGAAACAACCGTTGCGTTCCGTGCACCCTAGCTTCTGACTATAACTAATCATATGTGAAATATTTTGATTATTTGTATTCGAGTATAAATTATAACATAGTTTCCTATAAATGGAACTTGTGGATGTTAATTTATGCGTGATTTAATGTTGAGTTCCCTAACCACAAATAGACTTCCTTGTCAAAAGCAAACTTATAATTTTGGAACATTTGGGATGCTGATGAAAATGGCCCATATGATAAACATAAAAATCTACGAAGGACCGGTGTCCTTCGTAGATTTTTCCCCAGAATTTTTTTGGCCTTCCGAAGACAGTTTGTCCCGGCGGTGGACAAACTGTCTTCAGAAGGCCTGTCTCCAGCAGTGGATTGTGTTGAGTTAATAATAATTTAAATTGATTGGTATTCAATAAACATGGCTAAAAACGATTTTTGAATCGAAAATATAAGAATAACCTACAGCATTTTGGTATGTACGTAACGCTTTTACAACAAGCACAATTATTAGTATCACCCATCGATAAGAACAAAGTAAATAAATTTATAATCCTTCGTATTTACATACTCGGGACCTTTCTACCGTTCCTATAATTAAGGTTATCGTACATTGGATTGTGCAGTCAAAAGTTATTATTTAATTATGGTTTCAGCATCGTTACAGGATTGTTTGGTACGACCGGTCACTGAAATAGTTTCATGATGGCTGGCGTCAAGTGCGTGCGGTCTACAGTAGCTAGGTACACTCACCGCCACCAATATGTATACACTTATTTCAAAAGCGAGAAAGACTGCAACTTTGAGAAAATACCTATTTTGTAATAATGCATGTGTTGCATAACATGAAATTGCAATCAATCTAGTAGAGAAAATCACTTCATCATCATATCAGTCCGGAATCACCCACTGCTGGGATAGGCCTCCCCTTTTTTTCTGAAAATCACTTGAAATTTGCTAAATGTTTATTTCATATCGATGCTTGTGAGAGTAGGTACCATTGCTGCTTAATAAATGAGGCAGATTGGTCTACGATGCCACCAGCCGCCTCTCTAGTTGCCAATGCAAATATATCAAAATAATATACACACATTACCTACAGATCGGAGTCCGAAGAACAATGCTATAATGTCTAACAGAGAATGTGATTCAAAGTTCCTGAATGGTGCTCTGATGTATCCTACCTACCTATGAAAACATACGAAGTAACCTACGCCATTAATATTTTTGTAATATTTTATAGTTAATAAATAATGGTATTTTTGCGAATTGATTATTGTAACACAGTCATATCTTGGCATATCTAAGTAGGTACGAGTAGTGTACTCATCGACAATGCTAATGTTCTTTAGTGTCGTTTCAAATTACAGCCAAGTAAGCACTTACCAACATTTTTAATTAACAGTAAACTTATTCTAAAAGTTAATCCAATATGCACGGATAAAACAATAGTTTAAATATGAAATGAACTTCGCATCTAAGCATCCACCAACACATGTAGAAAGATAGGTATTAATGATACACAAAAAAAAAATATTCGCCTCATCGAAAACTTAAATTCACTGCATAATTACTCAAAAAAAAAAACAAGAAAAAAATCATTTTTTTGTTACCTTATTTTGTTTACTAGATATAGCGAGCGAGCAGCGAGCAGCGCGCGCGCAGAGCCGATGCGCGCGAAACGTAGCTAAAATTACATGTGCGTGAAACACTATCGAGTCTATCGTTCTATTTTAGAATTCCTCCTCGCCAGCGCCGCCTAGCGGGGGCAGTCGAAACGACGACGCCGTAAACTTCAGGCGATTACTATCGATCGTTAAAACCTGTGATTGAAAGCGATTCTTCTTTGTTTTTATTGCCTTTATGTCGGTTCCTGTTTTAGTGATCGGTTTTGAGTGATTATTCATAAAAATAATGGGTTTTAAATTTTTCCTAAGTACCATTTTAAATTAATTCCGTAGATTTGAGAAATTGATATGTCAGTATTTTTTCTCATGAATTGAATCTTTATTGAAATACTGTACAAACCGTACTGTAAAAGATAAATCGAGGTAAATATTTCTTCCTCTTCTTCTTCTCTCTTCCTCGAAAACTGGTTCATTTCGCACTACGATTAGGTTCAACATGCAATGTATTTCACACTGGTGCGTTTTTTTTTTTCATTTTCCGTTTTTTTCTTAGTCCAAAATAATTCAATGCCTATAGTCGGCGGTAATAGTTTTTTTTAATCTCGGCATAGAGATATGCGTCTTTACGGCGTTAATATTTTTTTAAATACTTATTTAATAGTTATTTCTTATACAAGAGTGCAAAGTTGCTTTTTAACCGCGTGCTCAATTTTGATAACCGAGCAAGCGAAGGATTCTAAAATTGAGTCACGAGCGTAGCGAGTGATTCAAAAATTAGAATCCTGAACGTTAGCGAGGGAATCAAAAGAGCACGAGGTGAAAAATCTTTGCACTCGAGTGCAACACGTAACTTTTCATCCCACCTCAGCGAGGAAATGACTAAATGCAAAAAAAAAAAACATTTACAATCACAAGATACTTTGACTTTTATTTCAGTTTAGGTGTTAACTACTACATTATGGTAGGTAAGTATTACAGAATAATCTTTAAATTATAACAAATAATACTTAGGTACAATTAAGAAAAATTTAAAGTAACGTTGCTACAGATAATTAAGTTGAGTGTAATATTTATTTATTTATTTATTAAAACTTTACACAAGTAAAAACTGTACAAAGGCGGACTTAATGCCTTGGGCATTTTCTACCTATTTTTTTAATTTTTTTTTAATATCGTACTGTTTCAAATCCTTCTCGCGTGATTGTTGAGGGAGAAAGCTCATTTGCGCATTATTAACAGTTTCAGTCAATTCTGTTGGCGTCAAATAAATTTCTTGGTCGCCAAAACCACTTATTTTACGTTTTTCACTTGTTTTTAACCTAAGGTTTTAACAATTGACCTGACAAGAAAATGGCGCGCGCAAAGCAAATTATAAAAGTACACCAAGAAGGTTCCGAGTCTGAGTTTTTAACAAATTAAAAAAGGTTGTACCTATGATAAATTCGGCACCATGGAGGTAGAAGTAAATAGGTTTAATGATGTTTTGAATTCACAAACTTAGTGCACACGATGTTCTAAATTCAATTTACTTTATCCTCTAGAGGATAAAAACGACTTTTGCACTCAGATATCGAAGAGCAAAAATACTCTTTCCGAGATGGGGGGATGAGGTTAATGTTTTATAGCTGACCCGCGCAACTTCGTCTGCGATATATAAGAGAGACAGAGAGATGGATAGAGAGAGTGTGAGACACCCTTAAAATCTTTTAACGGTGTCTCACACTCTCTCTAACCATCTCACCATCATCATCTCTCCATCATCGCGATCGCGGACTTTTTATAGAACTTTTTAAGAGGAAAAATTCCATCATACACGATTGTTGCGTAACTTTAACCGTTTACGTAGCGCACGCAACGAAAGATCTCAAAAGGAATATCTTTTTCCTTTTTTTGCAACATTTTTCATTGCTGCTCTGCTCCTATTGATTGTAGCGTGATGTTATATAAACGTGGTAACGTTGTTGTTCGTTGTTGCCTTCTCCGATAAATGGGCTATTCAATACTAATAGATACTTTCAACTCGAACCAGTGGTTCCTGAAATTAGCGTGTTCAACCAACCAAACAAACACTTCAGCTTTACAATATTAAGTATAGTATAGAATCAAGAAGGTAACAATTAATTTCTCTGAAATATTTGCATTAATCGCTAAAATATTCTGTTTTTCTAAATAAGGGCTTCCCTCGCCAGCCTCCTCAGCCTTACGTTATCATCTTTAGACACTTGATAACAGTCATACTCCAGCTAGGTCGAAAGTTCTCATCAAGGTGCATAAAATGAGCCCAAACACGATATAGATGCTGTAAACTCTTGATGACCTCTTGCAACTGCCTTCCGTCTTCATCGTTAGACCTTCGATGACAGTCCAGGCAGGTCTTAAATTCTCACCAAGGTGCATGAAATGAGACCAATAACAATATAGCTGTAAATATAATCTACGTTAGCTGCGTATGGATTATTGATTATTGCAAATAGCACAGCACAGTTCTTGCACGGCAAGACCACGTGAATTTATCAGGCTTCTGATGTTCGCTAAACTACTTTCTGGAGAAATCATCATACTCCTGCCCTAATCCCAATTTATTTGGGGTCGGCGCAGCATGATTCTATTCTTCTTCTATACTTCTCTATTACTTTATGGAAAAACATATTTCACCACGCAAAAAAATAAGAAATATAGAAATGCAAACAATTTAAATACAAAAAGAAATCTATGAAATATCACAACATAAAAAAAATAAACAAATAACAAAAAGTGAAAATAATGTGACGGGGGGTTTGAACCTGCAAACCCCGTAGCTTACAGAGCGGTGATGAAACCGCTAGGCTATTTACTTCGTTGACATAAGCTACAAATAGCCGTTCTCATGTACTTACGTCATGACTGAAACGTCAAACAATTGAAGTATACGGACATAATGCAAAATTGCCTACACGCTTAAGGAAGTAGCGTGATAAGATATAGCCTAAATATTGAAGAATCCTTTAAAGAAATCTATGCAGTAGTTTTGACGTGATGCGCGCACTAACATTTCGTACCAACTACTTATACCGAGGAAAGCTGATTTTTTTGATTTCCGCTATTTTGTGCGTATTCACCTCAAAAATCAAATTTCGAGAAAACTGAGAAATTATATTTACCTGTAGATATATTAGATATGAAGTATATGTAGCAACTTTAAAAGGTTACACTTCATTGGTTTTGATTGTATAAGTGTTTGAAGTTTATTAATTTTAAACACAAAACCCTCTTTTCTCTTTTTTGCGTCTCTGGATGAGATTTAAAAAAAACACAGGTATTTCTTGTGTTTGTGTTATGTTATTCTGAATGTATTTAAACAGACTTGTGAACATTTCAACAAAATCGGTTCAGCAGTTTTTACGTGATGCGCGGTCAAACAAACAAACAAACAAACATTTTTTAAATGGTTTTATATGTTCAGTTACTTATTTCAAGTCACCCTGGCTGGTTTTTTTTTTAATCTTCAATGTACAGATTTTTTGGTCTCAACGATTTTATTATATGTATAGATAGATAGATAGATATCATCAAAAACCACGATTATTAAAATAAAATAAAAACTTTTATGAACAAATTAACATAATTATATTAGGCTTTTTAGCAGGACAAAAAAAAGAAAAATTAAATCATACACTAGCCTGCAAAAATAACTATCACACTTTTCAAATTGCAATAACTTTTTAAGTACACAAGAATTCAAACTCAAACTCAAATCATTTATTTAAATTAGACCATTACGTCACTTTTGAATGTCGAAAATACAAAAAAGCAAAGCTACAGTCACAGTCACAAGGCATAATAACTTGAGAAAGTACTGTAGTTGCCCATTCCTTAACGTAGATCTCTATGGAGAAGAACGGGCAAGAAACTCCATGGACACTCTTTTAAATCAAAATATTGTTACAAAATCTTGGTTACATCATTCATGTTGAGTTATACATTTATGTGAGAACGATGTAGAAAATCTAGATGACGAAAATAATGCCCTACTTCAGGTCCAAAATTGGTTCACAGCAAACAATTTGGTATTCAATGAAAAAAAAACCAAATGCATAAGATTTGCTTTACCGAATGTTAAAAGTAGTGATTGTGATATAGTACTGAATAAAGAGAAACTTGAATTCGTAGATAAAACGGTTTTCCTGGGGATTACGCTTGATTCAAGGCTACAATGGGGTTCTCATTTAACATCTCTTGCGGGGCGGCTAAGTTCAGCAGCATATGCCATTAGAAAAATCCGTCAGTATACTGATGTAGATACCGCTAGACTGGTTTATTTTAGTTACTTTCATAGTATAATGTCTTATGGCATTTTGCTATGGGGACGGGCTGCAGATATTGAGTCTATATTTATTCTGCAGAAAAGAGCCATATATAATCTTCGTAGGCGCGATTCTCTAAGGGAACTGCTTAAGGATATTGGCATCATGACAGTACATTGTCAATACATCTACGAAAACATAATGTACGTCAGATAAAATCTGCACCTTTTTGGTAAAAGAGGTGACAGACATAATTACAGTACTAGAAATAGGGACCAACTACTTCAGCCAGGCTTCAGACTCGCTAAAGTAGACTCATCTTTCATGGGGTACTGTTTGAGATGCTATAATAAAATTCCACAAAGTTGAACTGAATGAGACGAAATTTAAAACTTGCATTGAACGCACACTATGTAAGCAAGCATATTACAAGCTGAGCGATTATATCGCTGATAAAAATGCTTGGCTCAATGCTGGTCCTGCTCCACAAGAACAAGGAACAAGGGGCGCTTAAATTGATAGCATTAAATGGTATTGTTGGAGCTGCTGAAGATTGTACAACTATCTTTGCATTGTATAGATTCAATCTCTTTAGTATTATATAATCGCATAGCCCATATTGTGTGAGTACTATGTACTAGAAAGCTATCATTCACTGGAAACCTACGTCTTTTCTTGACTTGAATGTGCCCTGGCGGTTGAGAATATGTCATGCTCACTCAAATGTTTCGCTGATGGTGGCGCATGTGTCGGATCATTTAGTTCCCTTCAAAATGGTTGAGTTGAATGGTGCTGATCTATGCGTCATGTCCGTGAACGGGCGCTGTCAGTTGTGACTGGTCATCTCTCAGTTGCCATGGCTTATTTTAATGAATTATTTGAGTTTTTGAATTGTTTTTTTTTTGTTTTGTTTTACTGTGGACACTTTTAACGTGCACATCTTGCTACATTGTTCTCACATAATATACCATCTCAACATGAATGATGTAACCAATATTTTGTAACAATATTCTGATTTAAAAGAGTGTCCATGGAGTTTCTTGCCCGTTCTTCTCCATAGAAATCTACGCTAGGGAATGGGCAACTACAGTACTTTCACAGTTTTTATGTCTTGTGACTGGGACTGTAGCTACATTGGATTTTCATCTTTGTTTCGACAATTTAAAAGTGCCTGTAACTGGCTTACTTGAAATAAATGCTTTGATTTTGATTTTGAAAGACGTGCACATTAAGAGCATCCAGAGTAAAATAATAAATCAAAAATTTAAAAATAAAGATATAAAATGAACGAACCGTGGCAGCTAAGAGATGATCAGTCCCGACCCAGACCAGTGATGGACATTTGTTTTTGCAGTTCTCGGCTCAATAACAAACTTTCTCCACTTGTATCCAAATGTTCTATTTTCACCGAATGTTGCCTTTAAGCAAAGAGAACCAGAACTGTAGATTTTCAAAGTTGACGTGTAGGGCAAAATTTAAAATTTCGTGCTACAACGAAATAAATATACTTCCAAGAAAGGAAAGCTCACAACCTGAAAATGAAGAAAAATATTTTATAAATGTCAGTAAAGTTTTCAGAAAAAAGAAAATACATCAGGAGCTAATGGATCCCTGGATCCTAATGGACGTCTCTAGAGATCTATTATATAAACGTCGCAGTACTTGATATTAGTATTAGATACGTCTTAATAAGAACTTAGTTACCTAAGGTTACGTACGTAGGTGCCCGGGTGACCTATGCTCCACCCAGTGACAGCAGGTGACTCACAGAGACATCTACGATTAATGACAACAACCTTTTCACGGTCAGATCGGGCATGGCTTAGCTGTTCCTAATGAGTCTCAGGAGAGATACTGATATCATGCGTCTTCTTCTTCTTCATGATGGCATGACAGTTTTTCTAACGTTGTTGGCTAACACTTTACCTCACGAGGTGTCTAGCTTAGGTGCACGAACGGATACTAATGCATTGTTATTATTATGGCACTGATTTAAGAGTAATGATTTTTAGAGGAGCACTGAATTGAATACCAACTGCTTACAGCCCATTAATCAGTAATCGTCTTAGGAGCGCGCCGGCTGCCTCGTGGCTCGTGGCTCTACTGGCTGTTATCGTTGCAACCAAACATGGTCCCGAGTTTGATTCCCACAGCGGGCAAAGTGCTATTGGATTTAACCATCAGGAATTTCTCAGTAGCAAGAGCGTCTCGGAGTCTGGGTGTCACCTGTTAATGGCAATGGGCTCGTTCCCTATAATATAGGACCGGTCATAATTATTGAAGAAATGTGGGTGTAGTATTAGTACTACAGTTTTGCCTAACTGTTCGAGTAAGTGCAAGTCTGAGTCATCGTCCTAATAGAATACGAACGCGCGATTAAACATATTGAACTCGAATAGGTGTCCTAACTGACAATCGCAAGACGCGGTCGCGCGACTTAAATGTTTGTAAATCTATTCGCGCGAACTTAGTTCGTACGAACGCGCGATCAAACATATTGAATTCGAATAGGTGTCCTAATTGAAATTCGCGCGATATTGCGCTGCACTGCGCTGCCCGCATTTATTTCCATCTAAACCCGCACAATAAGTCATCCAAATATTTCCCGACAGCAAAAATTGAGCGTCTGTTGTTGGTATCGACCGTGCCACTGCCCTAGTCCACGGTCGCTCGCTCGCTCTCGTCGTCAATTCGCGCGATGATAGGACACCCAGTTTTTGCCATCGCGCGAACACACGATGGATGGTCGCATCACTTACTCGCGCGATGATCGCGTATTCGCGTTCTATTAGGACGATGCCTAGGCGTGATTACATTATCTATGGTTCTCTATTGTGTTCCCTAACTTGTTTATCCTTAATCTAAAGAGCCATAATTGTTTGTGTCCTAGTCATCATTAGTCCGAATGTTATCTTACATACTTACTTATACCCTAAAAACAATATGCCGTAAAACTGTAAGTCATAAATATTACAATTAATAATATACAAAAGACTTAAAACAGTTTTAAATTCAAATTATTAATTATTTATTTATCATAATAATAATTTTGACCCCTAAAATGTATCCAGGCCTAGTTTGGGGGTTAGGATTAAATTTGTGGAAATACACTCGTGTGCTTTCTTATTGTGACTGGCTTCTAACATGTAATTTTAAGTGTCATATGAATATTTTAGTTTCTATTTTATTTCATAATTTTATTATTTTTAAAAGCAATATGGCTTTTGTCACGCCTCCGGCGCTGCATGTAGGTATTATCTATACATATAATAAAATCGTTGAGACCAAAAAATCTGTACATAGAAGATTTGAAAAAATAACCAGCAGGGTGACTTAAAATAAGTAACTGAACATATTAAAACCATTCTAAAAATTTTTGTTTGTTTGTTTGTTTGTTTGACCGCGCATCACGTGAAAACTACTGAACCGATATTGTTGAAATCTTCACAAATCTATTTAAATATATTCAGAATAACATATAGGCTATAGAAATTTTGGATTTTTTTGGAAAAAGGGGGTGAAAAGGGGGGGTAAAGTTTGTATGAAAAAAAATTTTTAGATTGTTCTAGAATCATGAAACTCAGAATAAATACTTATTAATAAAAATAAAGAAATACCTGCCTTAGCATTTTTTTAAATCTCATCCAGAGGCGCAAAAAAGAGGGTTTTGTGTTTAAAATTAATAAACTTCAAACACCTATACAATCAAAACCAATGAAGTGTAACTTTTTAAAGTTGCTACATATACTCCATATCTAATACAGGTAAATATAATTTTTCAGTTTTCTTGAAATTTATTTTTTGAGGTGAATACGCACAAAATAGCGGAACTCAAGAAAATCAGCTTTCCTCGGTTTAAGTAGTTGGTACGAAATGTTTGTGCGCGCATCACGTCAAAATTACTGCAAAGGCTTCTTCAATATTTAAACTATATATTATCACGCTACTTCCTTAAGGGGGTAGGCAATTTTGCATTATTTCCGTATACTTCAATTGTTTGACGTTTCAGTCATGACGTAAGTACATGAGAACGGCTATTTGTGACTTATTTCAACGAAGTATATAGCCTTGCGGTTTCATGACCGCTCTGTAAACTACGGGGTTGAAGGTTCAAACGCTCCAACATTATTTTCACTTTTTGTGATTTGTTTAATTTTTTTTTGATGCTGTGAGATTTCCTATATTTCATTTTTTATTTAAGTTGTGTGCATTTCTTATTTTTTTCGTGAAATATTTTTCCAAAAAGTAATAGAGTAGTACTTATGGAAGAAGAATACAATCATGCTACCCCCAAATAAATTGGGCTAAGGGCAGGAGTATGATGATGAGGATGATTTCTCCAAAAAGAAGTATAGCGAACACCAGAAGCCTGATAAATCCACGTGTTCTTGCCGTGCAAGAACTGTGCTATGATATTCGCAATAATCAATAATCCATACGCAGTTTACGTAGATTATATTTACAGCTAAATTGTTATTGGCCTCATATCGTGTTTTCGGGCGGGAGGAGACGCCCGGGTTCTTCCATTGTGAGGATCGACCGGAGGCCATGGTGGAGCACACTGTGGAGGTGTGCCCCACTTGGGCGGAGCACCGCCGTGTCCTCGAAGCAGCGATCGGCGGCCAGGCGACCAGGGCTGGGAGAGAGAGGTCGCCACCTCTCTCTCCCAGCCCTGGTTCAATACATGGTCCGGAGCGAGACGGAATGGGATGCCGTCACCTCCTTCTGCGAAGCAGTGATGCTAGCGAAGGAGGTGGCGGAACGTGAGAGGGAGAGATCCTTACGTCCCGGCCACAGCAGGAGACATCCCGGGCGTCGGGAGCCACGTATTGGCCCCCGGCCACCGTAGGCGCGGGCCTGTGGACGAGGAGCTACGGGCTAGCTCGCCGTCAGTCCGTCTCATGACGACAGGCCGTGTCGACGGCGCGTTCGTGTTCTACGCGCGCCTCAAAGAGAGTCAGCAAAAAAGAAGGGGTCCGCAAGGGCCGATGCCTGCCGGGGCTGCGGGACTATTCGAAAGAGATACCGTGGCCCCGGAACACAAAGGGCGATGAAGGAACATGGATGGGTTTTAGTCAGTAAAAGTCTGACACTTCCTCCTGCTCCGGGAGGACTCATTTGATGATTTCCCATCCGAAAAAAAAAGGTATATCGTGTTTGGGCTCATTTCATGCACCTTGATGAGAACTTTCGACCTAGCTGGAGTATGACTGTCATCGAGTGTCTAAGGATGAAAACAGGCTGTCGAGGGAAGCCCCAAATTGGAAAAACATAGTACTATATTTTAACGATGATTGCATATATTTCCGAGAAATTAAATTGTTACCTACTTGAATCTATACTTATTATAAAGGAGAAAAGTTTGTTTGTTTGGTTGGTTGAACGCGCTAATTTTAGGAACTACTGATTCCAGTTAAAAACATCTTTTAGTGTTGGATAGCCCATTTATCGAGGAAGGCTATACGTTATTTAACATCACGATACAATCAATAGGAGCGGAGCATCAATGAAAATTGTTGCAAATGAAGCGAAAAATTATTGCTTTTGAGAGCTTCCTTTCCGTGCGCTGCGTAAACGGTTAAAGTTACTCAACAATCATACATGTATGACGGGATTGTTCCTCTTAAAAAGTCCGCTAAAGCATATTATCTGCATTTTTTTTAGGTTGACTCACACTCTCTCTCTCTTACGTAACGCAGACGAAGTTGCGCGGGTCAGCTAGTCACTGAATAAAACTGTTGATTGTGAACATGTGGTTTTTATTTACCTGTAAGAAGCATGCAAACAAGCGTAGGTACACCTTGCATGCAGCAAGCATACAGCATGCAAGTGTGCATAAAACAAGCAGCAGGCATGGTCTCTGTCACGGCTCCGGTGCTGCGGGGCTGGCGGCGCGGCGTGGCGGTCCCACGCGGCTGCCAAACAATACAATACTTAGGACATAATTATGACTGTACTCGATATTATCACAGAATGGTTTAGGTATGGTTTAAAAGTAAAGATAAAAACAAAATTTCGAATTTTTGAACATTACGGTTACTGAAGATTAAAGCAAACGTGTTATGTACATAATGTATGTGTGTATGTATGTGTCATGTGTATGTGTGTGTGTGTGTGTATGTGTGTATGTATTTTCGAACAAACAATTTTAGGAGAAGAAAGGAAGTATACATATAATTCTCTCAGGAAAAATAAAGGCGCTTTGTATCGAAATAGCTACATGTTTGTAGTATTATTTCTTTGTAATGTAAGTCATATCAGAAATATCAAAGTATTTTTCCCAGATATTCACGTGTACAGAGAGATTTGCAAGCTTTAGAGGTATAAACATCAAAGTTTCACCGCCCGGCTGGGGATTTGGAGATAAAGTCCATTCCTGTGCACCCGCGAGCCTCACTCTGATGAGTTAATGCCTCACGAATGGTTCACAAGAGCAACGCTTAATGTATCATCTTGTTGCTTACATTTTTTTGCAGGCGATTTACGTAATGAACCATAGGTATGCAATTAAATATATTCTGAAATTGCATACCTATGGTTCATACCATAGGTATGCAATTTCAGAATATATTTAATTCTGGTAGTGCGATAATATACACGTGGGAAAAGTCACAAAGCTGGGCTAGAGCTAGATCCCTGGGTTAGCTGTCGTTTTACCACTAACTTGGAAGTAAACGTCACGAACAGACAGTTGCTCAGAGGACTCGCCACTTCGTTATTTTCGACTGCATCTTTGTGGATTCAGTTTATCTAGCTTGATTAGACTGCAACACGCCACGGCGCATAACGAACACTAAGCCCAACATAAAACACAACGTTTTGAGTGGCCTCGCTGCCATTTTGCTGAGTTTCTTAGAGAACTACGGTGTTCCGCTTGCTTTTACTACAAAGCAATGGTTGTCTTTACAGCAAATGTGTGCGCTTTCCTGTGATGGTAGTAAAGCTGCTATAATGTTCGTGGTTGGAAATGTGGTTTTCATCATAAAGCCCACAAGTGGTGGTGGTTTGGTGGCCACTTTGAGGCTGCGGTTTCATTTTAGTAATTGCTAATGGTATCACCTGAACCAACTGTGACGCAGTTTGGCCGGAGCAGTAAAATGTTTGTTATTTAAATAATTTTACTGCTCCTGCCTAATAATATTTTATGAATGATCACATTGGTAACCTATCCTTTTGTTAAGAAAACTATAGACATATATAGAACGCCTGAGATGTTTAACCATTTCAAAAATGACTTTCTGTAAGTAAACAAATCATCGTTATCATCAGGCTGGAGCAGTCCCCCGCTCGACACAAGCCTCCACCGCAATCACCATTTGCTTCGGTTCTAGTCCTCCTCCGCCAGGCTGCTGCCATGCCCCTCGGGAAGTTCGCCGTCGTGCAGACTCAAGCCGAATGGAAACCGGCTACCTATAACTTAACCTAAGTATTTAAACATTGTTTTAAACCGGTTTTCTGGTTTAAGGCCTGATTCGAATAGTTTTACAGGTGAGGTATGAAGGTACTATAAGCCTGGCTGTGTCGGATAGTGCAGTATTAAGTCGACAGGACACGTGTGAAGCACCGAACACTACGTATGTGTCACGCCTTAGGCAGTGAAAGTTGACCCGACACTTGTAAGTCGACCCGACAGGTGTGAAGCACCGTACACTACGTATATGTCACGCCTTAGGCAGTGTAAGTCGACCCGACACGTTTAAGTCCACCCGACACGTTTAAGTCAACCCGACACGTTTAAGTCGACCCGACAGGTGTGAGGCACCGAACAGTACGTATGTGTCATGCCTTAGGCAGTGTAAGTCGACCCGACACGTGTAAGTCGACCCGACACGTGTGAAGCACCGAACACTACGTATGTGTCACGCCGGTAAGGTCTCCGGCACCATGCCGCCTATTGAGCAAGCGACAGTCACGAGACTATTTTTCCAGTTTCGTCGTATGTATGCTAATTGAGAGGGTACTGTTGTACCGCGACTTGCTACGTATGAGTGAAGTGCAGGTACGGTTGGGAGCCAACTTTATCATAGGACTAGCAGTCTCTTATAATCAGGCTGTAATGTTCCCACTGCTGGGTCTCAGGGCTCCTCTCTATGAGATGAACCGTAATCCTACACGCGCGTCGAGTGTGGTCAGCGGATGAATGTTTGACGAAAACAGGTATCGTGCGGCTAATGTCTATGTTGGTGCGCACCAACTAATGCCTGCCACCTTCACCTGCCCTGATGATTATGGTAAGGCTCCGTGGGTAATACTCCATTAATATCCATCAATTATGTTAAGAGACTCAGTGTAGGTATGTATTAATAGTAAACTTTCGGAGAATTAACACCCCTTTTTTGCCAAAAAACAGAATCACTATGTTTTTCGAATTTTCAAATAGTTTCCCAAAAACTGATAATGAGAGGACTATTGTCGCTATGATGAATCTATTAGCGCCGCTCAGTAGCTGGAAGCAGATGTTATCATCCCGAAAAGCGAAAACCTCGAAAAAGCTGAGGAAGCCAACAATCAAATCAAATACACATTAATGTGTAAAGAGGAACCAGCATTATCAATTGATGTAGCAGCCATCAGTGGCAACCCAACGAAAGCCTGATGAAATGACACTTCATTATGTAACATTTAATCGTCTCTAGTTAGGTGGCTAGATTGAGGGCCTGATTGAGAAGACAGTTCTCCTTGATACAGCTCGTACTGCGGGGGATGTCCCTGTTAGTGTTGCCTAAATCACTGGTAGTTGGGACGCTGATCCCAATCCCTATTTTAAAATCGAGAAGGGCGGATGATATTTTGCCATCGCAGTTAGAACTTGGGAGAGCCGACACGAAAATTGGCACAAGCAATGAGAACCCAAGAGTGGGTCAAGTCAGGCTGTGGATGATGGCATTGTTGAAATGTTTTTTTTTTATCATGTTATATTAACCTAACCTACCTATGAAATAAAAAAACCGGCCAAGTGCAAGTTGGACTCGCGCACCGACGGTTTCCTATAAACTTGTAGGTATTTGGTTAATAAACTACATAATTATTTACGGTTTTCAGATTGTTTCGTTTACATGTGCTGTAAGACATTGCTTCCTGCTATATTTCATGATTCTAGGTCAACGGGAAGTACTCTATACATTTTGATTCCCTTGAGAGTGTCGATATATACTCTTCTTGCGGCAAAAACGGCGGTATCTTTTTTTTCGTTAACTTAGAAGTTTGATGTTTCACCGCTCCAAGGGACTGTACACTTGAGTATTGGTTTAATTTCAACTCGATACTTCCACGCGTTCCCGAGATAAAGGGTCTTATTACATACAGACGGACAAACGGACAACAAAGTGATTCTATAAGGGTTCCGTTTCTTGTCTTTTTGAGGTACGGAACCGTAAAAATGAAGAAAAAATATTTCAAAACAGAAAACAACCGTGCGGAGTCGACAGCACCTAATATATAGTTTTCGGAGTGGGCGATATATTCTCACCTGTCATTACCGAACATAATGATTCCGGCGGTGTGCGGAGCGTCACTTTAACGGCACGCTGCGTAAGCGATGACGCGCTGCTTATCAGCGGTTATCACCCCGCGAGCCTCGCGCCTCGCGCTGCGTCCAGTCGCGCGTCCACGCTTGTCGCAAGCGCACGTCGCCCGCGCCTCCCCGCGCCCCCCGCGCGCCGCGCAGCAGCTCCCGTGTCCACACTACACCCGTAAGTGTCATACCCTCACCACTTCGCCCGCACCCCCGCGACCTGCACAACACAACATCTTCTAATTAGAATTAGACTAACCAACTGGAGTTCAGTTCTCTGATTACTCTTCATTGTTTGTAGACGAGTGCTCGTCGTGACCGCACTCTTACTTCACATGTTTTGGAGAAAATTGGATTTTTTCTTAAGTGTACACGTGAGTCACTGGAAACGCACCAAGGCCGCATCATCCTAAAGCAAATTAGTCGGTCTTAGTGTATCAGGAGGGATAATGTTATCGCGTTAGATGCTCTGCGGCTCTGCCTGATGGCCTGATGGCCGCGTGTGATATCGTGTGCCGTGGATTCCGTTGGTTTTCGTCACAATTTCGTAAATGTGGTTAATAGTTGTGACAGACCATGGGGCATCGGGCAGTTACTATACGGGCCCCACTTCATAACTGAAAGTGTTCACTGAAATGATGATAGAATTGTTTGTTTACGGTGATGTCATGGGACGGGACTGCAGCTGCAGTCAATAGAGTAGTACGGGTAGGAAGGTTGGCTTCCAGTGGTAAGATTTTGGTGAGTGAGATAGATAATGTGAGAGTGCGATACGACGAGCCTTTGTAAACAAAGTGTTAAGTGTTCGCTAGTGAGCTAGCTGTACGAGTAGTAGGTAGCTGCTACTCGCCGCCGCCGACGCCGCCGCTGAGACGATTCTCACGCTTTCGGAAATCTCAATATATTTGTTTTACATAACCGTTGTCTATGTGCTTATACTGTAATGGGAGGTTAATATCTCGTTTAAAATCGTATTTGAGGTGATTTTCACGGGGAGTGTCGGAGGTGAGCACAGTATACGTCGGTCGGATGTTCCGGGCGGTTGTTATTGTGCTATTAGTAATGGTAATAGTCTATTGTGTTGGCTCTTCATTAGTTTGTAGTGTCGTGAGTGTCGCTACATCGTTGAAAAGGTTTCTATGAATACGACGCGGTCGGCGCATGAGTGCTTGGTCAGAACAGTTGCACAACACGCGATGAAAATGATTAAAAACTAATTTTACTGAAGAAAATGACATGCTGGAATCAGCTAATGATGTTCTTACATGTACTATAAAGAAATAGTTCTGTAGCTATAAATATTGAACAGTGATATTGAATCAAATTTATAGTCCTTCAAATAAAGAGCCTTGTTTACATTTACATATAAATATAAACAAACAAACAGATTAGAACCAGTCTTACATGTAACTGTGGCGGCGGTGCTGGCGGCTGCTGGGCAGGGGGGGGGGGGGGACTAAACCGCGGCAGGTGGGGGGAGGGAAGGGGGGCAAGGTCCATTCTTTTACGATTCGTTCACTAGAAACAGCTGTTTTTGTTCAACAATTAAAAGGTTATGATCAATAATTAACCGAAACATTCTTCGGTTTTAGATTTTACAACATGATAATGTTTTATACAAACGTTTCTCACCATAACGTTACGAGATTTAGCATTCTTTGCTGCGATTTGTAGTATTCAAAAATACCCTCAACATCAACTATTTCTGCTGAGGAAATGTTACCTCATTTTGAGGAACTGTGAGCCACGCTATCATTCGAATAGAATTGGTATGGCTGATGGGAAGCCTTCGGACACTTCATCCGCGCTTAGCGCTCGTCAGTTATGTTCACTTTGGACACTTCATCCGCGCTTAGCGCTCCTCAGTTATGTTCACTTTGGACACTTCATCCACGCTTAGCGCTCCTCAGTTATGTTCACTGCATTATTCTATTGGGTGCATGTCTAGGCAGTATTGACATACATATATAGTGATTAGATAAAACTCAACCTGTCAACCGAAGACTTAAGCAGAGATGTACCAGCCTACTACCTACATTCCTCCATTTATGTTCTTATAGAAAAACATTTTACTTTCCGTACTGGAATCGAACCCCGGACCCTTCGCTCAGCAGTAGTGCTTGCAACCACTAGGCCAGTTTAGTAGAAAATCCTCTAGCTTGACCAATGCAACAAATGAACGACGCAACGTGATCTTGTATTATCGCCTGATCAACTCGAAGTCGGTTGTGTCGGTTCTTGTGTCGGTTGTCTCCATTCTTTCCAGCCAGGGTGGAGGATGGCGGCTGACAGATGTATGGAAGATACGTTGCGCTGCATGAGCATGATCTGCTTATACCGTGTTCCCACAGCTGGGACACATGTCTGCCCTCGGTGAGAGAGGGTGAACCATAGCCCACCACGAAGAGAGTCAGCGCAGGATTGCTCAGGCATGCTTTCGGTTGTAGAGTAGAGTAGGGACTCCATTTTCCGCACTTAGACTCTTAATCGGTCCGTTGTGCGTAGGTGTCCTTGCTAAGTTAGCCAGCCTAGCTCCGCCCAGAAGCACAGAATGTTCCTGGGAGCTTCACAGGCTTCGCGGAGCGACTTCATTCAAATATTAATTTACTGTTAGTTTAATTGTTTGTTTTCTAGGGCTTTAAGCACAGCTAGGCTATCTATCAGATACGAATCTGATTGCGTAGTTGTGAATACCTACATAGACGCTTTACGGCTGTCACAGCTTGTGTTAGGGCGACACACTCGCATTGGAATATCGAGCTGTGTTCGCCTAGTGGTAGGTGAAAGTTAAAGTTGAGGTCTAGGGAGTGTACGCCAGCCCCTGAGCCGTCTGCTTTCGGATGTAACCAGTATAAAGCGGCGTTAACCACAAATATCCCCTATTCTCACCTAGTAATGGAATCCACTGTAAATGAGACAGACATTTATTTATACCTGGATATCTGAGACCCTGGGTAAGTGGAATACCTCTATAAGTGAGACAAATTTGCAGGTCCCTTAATGTCCCAGTTATCCAGGTTTCACTGTGTATTGATAGCGTAAAAATAGGCCATGGGAATAATATAATAATATTTGCAGTCGGGTTTTAGATTTTCTTAAATAAGTAACTTGTTGTAATAAATTGTACTGAAATACTATTTCGTATAATGATCACAGCGATGTGGAGGAATATTTAACGTATTTGTTTTAGTGTTTTAAACTAAGTTAGTTATTTAATTATGTGACAGAAGTAAATAGTTACCTACCTATTAGTTTTTTTATACGTGAGGAAACCAGCATGCCTGAGCGATATTTCTTGACGGCATGTAAAGCTAAGTCAGAGGCCCATGGGCGGCGAAAAACTCTGGCACCAGGTTAGGCACTAACCACACGATACAGAAAGAGAGGAAAGAACTTGTGTTATAATTATATAATAATTTGTACTCTTTTTTTTTTATTCAAAATACGATCGATAAAATCAAGTTGAAAAAACATGTTTTACTCCCATTTATAATACTTTCAGTGAGAATGGCTTGTCATCTCGATTATACTTATCTCGATTCTCAAGATAGTATATCAGTACTCTGTGTAATGCCAGTCAAATCGGTTTCTACAAGTGTTTGATTATCTCGAACTATAGTCTGATGGTATCTGTATCCCGTGCTGCTATCTAAACGTGGCTATGAACCAGCTATTTATTTCTTCTCTAGTTTCAATGTTATTCAACCAGTCTTTAGGTCACAAAATATCCCAGGAGACCATACTACCGGCATAAGAAGTACCTTCTATCACGGCAGGTGGGCCTTGTGGGCCTAGGCCTGAAAACGTGACAGAGTTATTGTCACATTTATTAGTATATGCTTAGTTGGCTTCTTGGTCAGAGGTTTCCAACTGCTTGGGAGCCTATGGTGTCACACTACCCTCATTAAGCATGCTCGCACATCTCTGGTGAGAATACAGTCATACTTTTAGCGGGCCCTCGGGGGATAGAAGCGTTATGTTGTTAATTTCTTTTAAAAAAATCTGGTAGCAGCCCATAGCTAGAGGCATCGTATAGCCCGTTTGGCATATGGCGCTCGCCGTATTACTGCGGTAATGTCACAGTTTCCCAGGAGAGGGAGGTACCTCACGCGACGTATGGCTCCTTACAATTTCAAGACTTAGAGGTTTTTGCCTTGATTAAGTTCCCTTCTGTCCCCGGAGATACTTTGCCATGCGATATTAATATGTTCGGGAGACCTTGATATACATAGATCTACGTTTTTCTCACAGCTTTGGATATACTAAATTAAGCATTATGTTTTGCTGTTTGTTCATAATTGTTCATTCGGGTGAAAAGAAAGTATTCCCTGTAACTACTATTACTTCAAAGTTCAGTCAACGTTTGTCCTCGTAAAACTTTCTTCTGTTGTTTTGTAGAATGTTACTAAAAGTGTAACAATCAGCCCAAATCCGTATTGTTATCGATTGAGTGTCAATGTCACGCGACGGGCGGACGGGTAATAGGCTTAGCTGCTAGCCGGCAGCCGGCAGCCGCCAGCCGGCAGCCGCTCACCGCGCTGTCGGTGTCGTAACGCAACGGTCGCGCGGTCGTGACGGTCACTGGCCAATAGTCTTACTTATCTACTAAAAGTACTGTTCCTGCTTTAATGTTGGTATGATTGCGATAGGACAGTTACTATGTCGTTTATAGTACTGTCAAAAAGATGTCAATTTCCAGTAAATTTTATTCTATTCTATTCTATTATGGGGTTTAGGTTTCCCCACGTAGTCCCTGGACGGGATTTAATATTTCCTCTCTTAGTACCTACCTATTCAATTTATTAAATAATTCATTTTCTAGAAACAGATGGGGGCGAACGGGAACGCTATGTCGTGGCGTATGGTTGCGAAGTTAGGGGTACTCTCTTAATATTGCACATGCAGATAATCACATTATTACTTAAAACACACTTTTATTAATGATCACTGGCTCGAACTGACCTTCGACTTCGCATTCATAACCCCCGGTTCTTTCCACCAAACCAATGTCACAGGAAAATAATACATCGTCTCAAATTCTCAATAACATTTATTTTTCTCTGTGTGCATACTTAGATAGATTCAACATGTACATGGGTATATTATACGTGCAGGTACATGATTAATTAAGTATCCAAATTTTCCTGTTAACTTTACTCTCATTTCTTACTAGGTTATCCAAATATATATGTTCGTCATCTTTGGCCGTATTAGGTAACTGTTCTATGAGCTTGAACATTCGACATTGATTTTGTAATTAGAAATCATAACCAGATATTTTCATGAAAACTACTAGTAAGTAAATAAAGTAACTAGCCTGCAGTATTTTTGTAAAGGATCGCGGTTCCGAACTCTAACAGTTATGTCCTGAAGTACCAGCAGTGTCCGTTGACTACAGCTAGTCCACAGCTAGTCTACATCTATACTGTTTCGATCGAACCGTAAATCTATAGTTTACTTTGACAATAATAATTATGTTCATAATCATTAACCTATTCTACATACAACACAACTTTTCACGAGCGAAACACGATATTTATTCTCTGAGGTAGATCTTATGTAACACTAGTACCTAACACACTCGTTAGTGTACAGGAAACACCTAACAGGTAACGACATTACCTAGTGTATTTATTTATGTTAGAGATGTGCATTATGTACGAGTATCATCAACACAACCTATTTTATTGTTTATTTATTATTATTTATTGTACCTATTGAACAATAAATTCAACAACATGATGCCACATCTCTGTCACGTTTAATGAACCAGTATACCGCAGCCATATTTGAATGCAGTCTCGTTTACAAGCGTATATTTAACGTAATAAGCTGACTCCAATCGGCTGCTCATGAGAAAGAATGACAAACAGATTTGTGTGTGGTAATCGTGACTTGCTATTGGTCGAGAGTGACGTGTACGGTGATTAGCCAATCAGTAGTTAGCTAAGTAGTTAGTGGTTTCAGTTTTTGGCGGGACTGTTTAAATGCATTTCTTGTAAAAGTAAGCAACGTTTAAGCAACGTTTACTAATGACTTATGATTATATTGTCTGGTATACAACGACTATGGGCTATTCAGTTCACTGGCCTGCACAGCATCAGGTCAGTTAAGAGTTTGTTAAGTCTGGAGTAGGGACTTCTTGCAATTGAAACATCTTTAAGCTGATCGTCCACTACGCCACTCAAAAGTAGCCAGTTACAAACTCAAATTCTATGGAACCAGAATATCACCAGCACTGGTATTTAAATGGTGGTAGGTAGACGCGCGACTTATTAACGCGTTACTAACTATTCAGTTTATAATTATTTTGTAGCAGGTTATTTTCAGAAGCACCACTGGTTTTAACACAACATGAACTATTTCCATACAGTCAGTATCAATACTAGTAAAGGAGACACTTGTACATACAGTTTCGGATTCTTAATGTTAATAAGCACAGGTACAGTCAGGTATGCGAACGGAACTGCGTCTACGGATAAACCATTTCAATTCACTACATGTCTGATGTGCACCATACATTCAGTTTTAAAATTAGTAAATGACGAATTCATACGTTTCGCTCCTCAATTATGTCACTCAACAGAAATGATCAGAAAGCCAGCGCACTTGTAGGTAACCGTCAGATAAATTATTTGTGATAATTGCTCGAAACATACCCGGAAGTTAGGACACAAATCATGGATTGATAGCTAAGGTCGACGATAATAGGTACTTCGTCAGAATTTAAAATTTAGCTTTTGTCCCCTTTTGATTCTTCTTGTACTTCTTGTCGAGTCGATCTTGTCCGACCAGTACGTAGCGACCTGAGAGGCATAGCAAATAGAAGAATCAATTCTGATTGTGATTTCTATCGGCTATTCCTGAAGACGGCTTCCAGTGAACCTTCTGGACACTAAGTTGTGTTGTGCACAAATCTGTAGTCACGCGACGTGAGTTCATTGACCGTTTTCAGAGTAAGTAACATCACTTACGCAATGTATGCCATACATTGTGCGTTTTCCATCACTTGTTGATATAGCTGTTGTAGTGAGGAGGCAATGGTTGCGTTGCGCTAGGTTTTGTGTTAGTTGTTGTGTGCTGTGGAAGGATGTAGACTGTAGTGCTTCAATAGCTCGTAACACTGATCTTGATCCGGCTTTTGTGTTGGCTTCTATATCTTGTTCTCTAATCACCTCATTCGGAAGTGTCAGTTACCTGATGTATAAGTATCCCACTGCAGTACCCAACATTGGCATATCTTTAAGAAAAGAGTCGACTGCGACGTCCGCTTGCGTAGCCGATTGCGATCCAATGTGCAGTGGTTTCTTTAGTCCGTTGCTCCTCCGGCATGTGGCAGTTCCATTTTTGGCAGCCATTACCTGATTATCTTTAAAAGATTGTTATTGTGATCTCATTATTATTAACCTTTGTAAAAATTATTATGGCAAACTGTAGAAAGGTATGTTAGCGGAAACGTAATACATAACGTTATAAGCGAGAAATGACTCATTGAGTTAGTACGTGTCACCATCACTCTGGCCGGACATAATGATCTCTTGGACTCTAATCCAAGGAACGATTTGCTAGCGAATTCATGGCAGTATTGTATAGCATATCAGAAGTAATGTGAAAAGGCAAAGTAAATACACTGACCTGCAAAAATAAGTACTACACTTTTAAAATTTAAATTTTTCCTAAACTATAGAAGTTAGACATTCAAAATAAAAAAAAAACGTTATGAAGCAATTTTTATCAGCTTTTTATGAAACTATAGACAAAATTAAACTATTTTTCGAGTCCTTTTTGTTTCGAAAGTAATATCTTGTGTACTTTGCAATTTTAAAAGTGTGATACTTATTTTTGCAGGCCAGTTTATATTGCATGTTTCATGTTTTACTATTGTCTCTATTTTGTGTTATTTTTTGTCAAAATGTTTCATTAAAGTAAGTGTATAAACAAGCTATAATCATTCGCTGACCAGGCAAAGTGATGCCACTTACTGGTGAAATCGAGGGCGAGATCCCTTTTACATAAGATATAAAAACCATGAATATCAGACCAATTTAATAAGCAAATTGCCAGAATATGCAGGTGAGTTTCCGATAACCTGTGGCGTCGTCGATCGAAGTCGTACAATAGCGTTAGTATTGTATTGCGTGTATATTGTTCGCTCAGCTATCTGCTTGAACAGAGCATAATGCGGCAGGAAATCTCGGCATTAGCATGCGAACAGGCCTACCCCAACCGCGCTACTTGCTGGGTGCCGGCGAGTGGCGATGCGCGACGACGCGGTTTCTTCAAATAGCCAATTATTTTCAATGGGCACTTCGACTGCGTTACTTGCTCCGCGCCTCGCAGAGCACGTTAAGCCGTTGGTCCCGGCTGTCATTTGTAGATCTTTGAAAGCCGTTTCAGGTACCTAATCAGTGGCCCAAAAAATATGACAACCAGTCTTACTAAGGGTTATCGTATTACTCAGTACTAACGGGGCTGTGGAAGTCAGATAGTCGCTTCATGTAAAATACTAGTATTCAGCTGCATCCGGTTAGACTGGAAGCCGACCCCGACATAGTTAGGAAAAGGATAGGCTGCAGATGATGATGACTTCAACTGCGTTAAAATTTTAATTTTGATCTACCTTCGTCGTTCAGTGTGTAGCTAGAAAATATCTGTTGTACCACCACGTATCATCATGCCTGTAATCCCAAGGGTTAGGCAGAGATGTAGTTATCTAATGGTAGGTATACGCACATGAACTGTGCACCTTTTTCGAAGTTTCATAAGTGCCCATCTAGGTCTATGTGAAATAAAATATTTTGATTTTGATTTTGAACTGCCTTGTTGATCTAGATCAAAACGGAAAAGCCGCGGACAAATAGTTAATATTCTAGGCTGTTTGTTCGAATTTAGTTCCTGTACCGTGTCCCAAAATACGATATCTCCTAATATAAAAGTGATTATATTTTTCTCATTAATGTAGGTCCTACCTACCAGCAGTACGGCCATACGTCCACGATAAATCTTCGTAAAAAAAAAGGTCATTGAATTATTCCGGTTCAAATTCACTCAAGTTTTATAGCACCCGCGCCGCGTTGGTACATAAAGACGTCTATTCATGTAAGTTGTATTTGATCATTTTGTCATAAAAATACATGTCAGGTGTTTATTAGACTTTATTGCAAATCTTAAATAAATAATTTAACTTAAATTATTTTGTCAATGTGGGCATTAAAAAAACTCATTTTATATAAAGGGTGTAAAAAACCTCTTAACGAAGTCGAAAGGCACTTATTCTCCCCGTCATTGCGATCATTCTTTTGTTCTGCACTATACCTGGGAACACCGTAAATCCACCTAGTTACGGATATATTGGGGGTCAAAGTTAAAATTTTTGACAAGTGTTTTTTAAATACAAGTTTTTAAAGTAAGATTTTTACTTTAACCACCTCCACGATTCCTGTACTCTTACATCCATCCATTGGCACAATGTTTTGAGTGCGTTACTTTGAGTTCTACCACAAAACATAATTTTTCACCCCAAAAAAAAGTCGTTCTCACCAATAATGTTTGCTTAAAGTTACTTAGTTTGATGTACAGAATGCTTGGTTGACGACTTCGTGATGAAGTTGTTTACACCCTGTAGTTTACCAGTTATTTTATCTATGTCTGCTCTTTGTAAGACTATCTTTATCTGTGAGGGCTCCCCCGTACCCCTCGGATAAGCTAGTCTGCGACTAAACATTCTCATCATTCCTCAGAACTACAGCGAGTTAACTGTATGTGACCATCTGAAAGGCTTTCCAGTACTTTCATGTATTTGGGCTAAAACCCAGTTATGGTGGAGGTGAAAATTAATAGGAAAACAATTCTCCCTGTAAATGAAACACAATACCTAAGCCGTCCTTTATCTTTGATCAAGGAACTAACGATACGCTGATTAAACAGTAATTACATCGGAAAATTGCTTCTTTCAAGAAATCTGATCTCTTTCCTTATCTATCAGATCTTCTTTCCCTTTCTCTCTAGCCGAGGCAAATGACGAGCCATAACATTTCATGAAACCATTTTAATATTTAACAACACGAGGAAATAAACTTATCTGATCGTTTCGTATGTCATTTATAACAAACTAATATATATGCGTGATAGAGCGGGACGGAGGTAGAACGTCCGTCGACCTTTACGTCGTATATCCTAATGGTCGCTCAATAGACACTATACTTTATGGTTTTTACAATAGAGTTGGGTTTCAAGTTTAGGGTGTGGTTGTTGTGGTTTTATGGTTGGAGGTTGTAGGTCAGGGTTGCGTGGAGGTCGGTTGCTTCCGAGTTGAGGCAACCGCTAGCGCCGGCGCGGCGGTGGCTGCGAGCCGATACGATCATACGACGCGACGGCGGCGCGCGGCGTGGCACGCGATCTTGTGACGATCTGATCGTGGCGCAATCGCTTGTTTCGGAAGATGCCACTGCTAATGTTAGTATTTATAGATTTACTTACTGCGCTTGCACATAACATTCTAACACTGAAACATTATTTTATCTTACATCTTTGTCCCATGGGGGTAAGCAGTAACAGCACAACGCGACCGCCACCCGCCACGATCCTTGAATATTCCTCTTGTTTAGTCCTCGTTCTTACTCTGTCTGTATGACACACGCATGTGACGCATGCCGGCTGCAGCCTCTCCCCTGCACCTTACCTAACCAGTCAACAATTGCTACCACTGGGATGGTGGGTGATCAAAACTAAGCTACTTACTATTTGGGAAGGTACCTTCCACTTACGTTATCCTCATATTTTATTTTTATCATCACGACTGTCTGGCAGTTTGAGTACTATAAGCGACCTACCCAAATGTCCTTTCTTAGGTATTGTTCGTCGTTTCGTTGAGCTCCTTGAGTTATAAGTCGAGCTACACGATAACTGACAAATGCTTGCACTGACTGGACAAGTCCACTCTAATCTGTGTGGTTCTTTCTTCAATAGACCATCTCAGACACTAATCTGCATAGTCCTCATGTGAATTGAGCAAGATTATGTCTGGACTTCAAAAGAGACTATGACCTCTGAGTTAGTTTCGGCTGTTTCTTCTCAGAGTAGTCAGGTACGAAACACCGGCCCTATCTAGTTTAAAAAAAAATGACGTGTAAAAGTGTTTGTAAAAACCTACTTGCAAAAATAAACATCATTTCATCATCATCATCATTTCATTTCATAATATCTTCTTGTTATTTTTCTCTCCACGCAACACTAACTAAAACAACAAGGTGAAACCAGTTACTTACTAAAGAAGTGAAAATATCCATATATCACGCTTGTAGTTCACGAAGAGTTAAGCAGAGGTGCGCCTATTATACACCCACATTTCGCACTTAAGTCCCATGTAATTGAACAAGCCTCTTTCCACCAACCGGGCACAAATCCAAACTCCTGTGAATTCCTGAAGGGAAAATCTCAATCACGAAAGCGTGATTGGTAAAGACCCGACCCGACCTGACCCGGGTATCAAACCCGTGACCACCGAGGTTATATTAACTAGTTGTGCGTTGCAGTGCCTTTTTTCAGAAACCTTAGCGTAGGTATATAATTTGTGTGTGTGCAAAATTTCATAAAAATCGGTTCAGTAGTTTAGCAGTCTATATGGTACGAACAGGCCTTGGTTTTTATATAAGTATAATAGATTTAGAAAATTACATAGCCATTTTAATGTAAGCGTAAAATAATAATTCAGCTGCATATTAGCATTAAATACAAATCCCCCTCAACAAAACACAGTTTCAATGCGTCGAACATTGAAAGCGCAGTCTATAAGCAGCTCACGTCGCAACTAAATCAACTGATAATATTTGCATCAATTAACTAAAACTCGTCGCTGACTTCACCCGTATCTGCGAATCTATTACTCCACAAAGGAACTTCCGTCGTAGAACCACAAGCAAAGCAAGCGCACTAATACTGATACGTACGAGTACGTACTGCCTCCCGGTACCAATCTAACAAGTATTCCGATGTCGATCCTCTTCCACGGCGGAGATACGAGCATGGAGCATGGTACAATGTTGCAATCAAAACTCTTACCCAGTCAAAAGTACTTTTAACTAGCAAAACCAGTACACAGTTACAACCGTATGTTTTCGACAATAAGTACTTCTTAGGACTGAAATAACAGTTAAAAGTAGTTTTGCCCAGTGAAGCTGGTTATGATTAACAATAAGAATAATTTATTTGCTTAAAATACAGGTGTTACCAGATGTTAATGTTGGTGGTTTAGGCACAAACCATATTTTGCCTTTTTAGGGCATGCAATAAAAGTAGTTTTGACTAACTGATTCCGTCAAAAGTGGTTTTGACTGGTTACGTCAGTCAAAACTCTTAAAAAGTTAAGGAGGTCGATAAAAATAACAAAAGAAACTTTCTCAACTAATATTTAGTTTTTATTATAATTATTACACACGGCTTGCTTCCATGCTCCCCTGTCAACCCGTGTGGCTACAACAATTACTAACATTTCCAAAGACACTGTAACTGGTTAAAAGTCATTTTGACCGATTCTTGCTGTTAAATGTAGTTTTGACTACGACATACAGCAGCGATACAGGATGGAACGTATACCGCAATAATATTGTCTGTGTTCGCAAAACGGGATTACTTCGACGAATACCTCTCTTCATAGGCTTTGAATAGTGAAGAGTGCACGCTGCCGCTGCAGCTGGTTCTACGATGACTGGCTTGTTTCAACAAGCGTTGAAACTTGAATATTTTTGATGGTAATTTTCATGGTTATTACAAAAATTATTGAAGGTTTTCTTGAGTTGGTTATACGAGTTTATCAGCGAAATCTCTAACCTTGTTTTTGCAACCATTTGTTTTGTATGGGAAATCATCACATAACCTGGGCGGAGCGGCAGAGAGTGTCAAACTTGTACTGACTAAAACCCATCCATGTTCTTTCTTCTTTGTGTTCCAGGGCCGCGGCATCTCTTCGAACAGTCCCGCAGCCCCTATAAAATTAGCCTTGATTTAAGCTTAGATTTTCGCATTGTAGAGTACGTAAACCATCCGTGAGTAATTATGAATTGGGTCATCCGGTACGACATGAGGAAGGAAGGCACCAGACGTGCACAGATTTCTAAATACGGGGTGGGAGTGTGTAGGTGCTCTTATGTCTCTCCCGTATGTGGCTGTATCGATGTTTTCCTGTTCCTAACCGAGTTCTGTCTGAAAAAAGAACAGCACACTATCACTACGTTTCTCTGGGTTTGAGCAAACATGAACATGCAAACCGAATATTTTACGAGACATCATTTTTGCGGCTACGTGCTACATTCCAATTACATATTTTTTTCGTTCGTTTTAGTTTTTAGAGAAACTCGCTTCGGCCTTCTTTATGAACTTGCAGTCTTGTTAGTAGGTAGGTCCTCTACTGTGTTAGTGCACTACGTTAGTTCTAAATAAATTAGTTGGTGTACCTGTTGGTTTCCTGACGTTCGTTCTAGTAAAATCTTTTCTATCTACATTTCTATGTATGTATTATCACAGTTGGAACACAATTATAATTCGTTAAAAATGTCAAGAAAATAATCATACAGCGAACTAGTAGAATTATTGGTACTCATTGTAGATACGTAATAACAACAAGTTATTTATTCAGAGCTCTGATAGGCAGTCGATCCATGTAACATTCTGGTACAATTTAGCAGCTTCTTAGACTCGAACTCAACATAGTTGGGAAAAGGCTCAGCAGTTGATGAATGAAATCAGTTATCGACATCAACCATCTAACTAATTTTAAAATCAGAATACTCCATAATTATTTTGTACATTGATTCTTACAAGATCTAGGTACTACTACTGTTCCTAAAGGGACATCGATAACGAATGCAGGAAAATGTTTCATGAACCGACTAGTGAAGCCTATTCATACGACAATAGTAATAAGAGTAATTACAATTTGATTGTGTTATTTGTGCAGAGGCGCGATCAATAACAATGAGAGCTAGTTCCCACGATCTGCCGCCTGCCGTGGCTGTGACCAAGTTGACGGAGACTGCAATCATTATAATATCAGTGAGTAGTGTTGCAATCCACGTGTGTGATTACAATAACGTATGTTAACCGTAATTGCTTGAAAAGGATGCACACGGTCACTGGCCAGTCAGATCCTCCTGCCGACTGATAGGCATTTTAAAAACATAACTAACGACGATTGTCATTTAGTTTGAAACGCATCGGGATCGTGACGACTAATTATGCCGTTTGTCTGTCCACTTCAGTGCTCAATGGTAGGCTTCTGTGCAATAAACATCCCCACAATAATATGCTACTCACACAGGGTCACAAAGGGTTTTAAAGCTTAACGTGTCTAAATATCAATTAAGCTAACTATGAATGAGAAATCGTGTTAGCAGGCACAATACCTGTCCGATTTGTTCAAAACCCGGAGCTCTGGTAATTGCGTTATCCAGTAATTAGCTTATGTTAGTTTATCCCCAGAAAATAGGCACTGGAATGCTCTCACGGCGGTG
Organism: Xestia rhomboidea; assembly: GCA_963853795.1. Lineage (NCBI taxonomy): Eukaryota > Metazoa > Arthropoda > Insecta > Lepidoptera > Noctuidae > Xestia > Xestia rhomboidea. The sequence continues at coordinate 35,181,952 of OY970756.1, forward strand.
GATAAAATACTCACATATTTTTTGTCATGGGCTGACTTTAAGTGGTTTAGAGCTAAGCAGACTGCTGGTAATAAGATTTTAAAATTTCTTTTCCATTTTTAAAACGCTGTAGCAAAATAACTTGTAAGTTTTATGACAGTGTGTCAATCTACAAACATGACGTATGTAATATTCATCTGTTCTAGGCAAGCATCGTAATTTAGCCCGGCTTATGTCCAACAAAATATTGTTCGAATACATTTTTTATCGCAAGAAAGTAGGGGCTTTCATATGCGTAGAGAATTTTCGTCTCTGAAAGCAAATTGAGCATTATGAGAACTATATTTGAATATTTTAGTAGGGCTTTGTTTGTGAAAGGGTGACCCTCAAAATGCTATTATTTCGCGACGTAAATGTTCACTGAAGTTCAGAAGCACGTGTTTGTTTGCTGAAGAAATAGAATTGTTGTTGTTTAGCGGACTTTCATTTTGTAGGGTTAATGGCTCCTGCTCATACGTACCTATTAAGTTCTTTTTCTTCTGTTGTGCTAATTAGCAAATCTTTATCGGTAGTTAAAATAAGGTAAGATACCAATCTACAAGGCAACTTGGCACGTTTTCAGTATAACATGGTTCCCTGTATACCTAAAGTAGAAAAGCTGTAAAATACAATCAAATTAGCAGTCGTAACCTTACGCTATTTAAAATCTTTATCTTTTTTTAAATGTCAAAACATTGATGTTGATTCTTGACACGAGTGTCTTAAAATCAAAATGTGTTACATTGACAAGTATTAACAATTTGGTACATTTGTAGTATCGGTTATCTGTATGATAAAGTATCAACGTTTCATTGACAACCATTTTCACTTTATCTTTTAAGTACGTTACGCTAAGAATTATAAAGAGATATTGTTATTGTTGAACATTAAATGTTATTCATTTTTAATTTTCCGGGTGAAGTTCATTCTGAGTGGAATTCAGAATCCCTGTCAGTAGTACTGGGAGCTACTTCGAGCTACTTCGAGCTCGGCATCACAAGCAGATAACAACAACACTAAACGAAAATTTCCTGAATATCTATGCATGATTTTTTTTTTATCACTCTAAACAAAGCGTATTAACGTCGGAAATAGCAAAGTGAAATTATTTTTTAAATAGATATTAATTACAAAAAAATACTAAGTTATAAGTATTTGGCTTGCGAAAAATCTGTGCATTCTCTCTTAATTTGTCTTCTGTGTAAAATTTTGACTTTTCGTTTATTAACGGTTCACCTTAAATAATATATAATACTAGCTGTTGCCCGCGGCTTCGCCCGCGTGAAGTTCGGTAACTGTCCCACGGGATCATACTAAAGGGATAAATAGTATCCTACATGTTAATTCAGGTTATAAACTAGCTACGTGTCAAATGTCATAATCATCGCAATTATTATAATCACAATCACCATCACGATCACTATCATTATTAAAATCATTATCACTTCAGCATCACCGTCATTATCACTATCATCATCACCATCATCATCACCATCACCATCACCATCACAATCACCATCACCATCGCTATCATAATCACCATCACTATCACATTCACCATAATCGTTATCACAATCATTATCATCGTAATCACAATCATCATCATCACAATCATCATCATCATTATCACAATCATCATCATATAATCACAATCATCACAATAAATCAACAATAACCCTGTATAGAAGTCGAATCTGCCATCTTCTGGATATCAAAATAAATGCCATATTCGTAATCAGGAACCCTGATAATTACTCGGTATCGACACTATCGACACCCATATTGATTTTTAGACATTTCAACCCCTTCGCACCCCAACAGGGGATGATGGTTTTTCAGGTCCACCACATTAAATCTTAAAATCGTTGTTTTTGTAATACACCCGACAAGATACACCTTACAGTAACCATGTTGATTTTCAGACTTTGTTACCCCACTTCCCCCTTTAGGAGTTGAATTCTGAAAAAACGTGAGACACAAATGTTTCCTCATTTATTGATAGGAGTACGTACTCCTGTTAAGTTTCGAATAATATAGACTAACAACTTTATTTCCCCATACAAAGTTTGCGCCCCGTTTCACCCCCTTAGGGGGTGAATTTTGAAAAATCCTTTCTTAGTGCACCCCTATACTACATAAGGAACCTACTTGCCAAATTTGGAATCTGTAAGCCTAGCGGTTTAGGCTGTGCATTGATTTTTAAACTTTGTTACCCCATTTCCCCCTCCTAGAGGTTGAATTCCGGAAAAACCTGAAACCCGTTTCTACTCTTTTATTAATAGGAGCACTCCTGTGAAGTTTCGACTAAAATAGTCTAACTACTCTTGTTTCCCCAATTCCCCATACAAACTTTGGAGCTCCGTTTAACCCCCAGAGGGGGTGAATTTTGAAAAATCCTTTTTTTCCTTAGTCCCTTTCTTAGTGCACGCCCAGACCACATAAGGAACCTACTTGCCAAATTTGGAATCTGTAGATCCAGCGGTTTGGGCTGTGCGTTGATATGTCACCCAGTCAGTCAGTTTACCATTTTATGTAAAAAAGAAAGGTGCGATTTATTCTGCAAAGGTATTTATGTTATAAAAACATGAATATGACAAAATGTTGGAACAATGAACTCTCCCTTGAGAGTAATGTAAATTATTTCCAAATACTATTATTTTATTCACAAGTCCACCTCAAAAATCACAGTGAATAGGTAGTCGTTCTTAGTAATTAACTTTTATGAATTCTGACCTTTTTAGTGTAAAGCTGAAAGTTTAATTTAATACGAAATTAATTAGGTACGTTTGCCCTGTACTATTTACCTTCAAAAATAAACAAAATATCGTATTTCTGGCTGAGTCTTGTCAAGCTTTGCAGGTCTTAATTAGAGATTCGCTAAATAAATTATGCTCTGAGCAATATTTTTGTATAAAGATATGTTTGAGAAGTGCTGGCCGTTCTTGATGTTCTTAAATAAGTAATGATCCACTGATTATCTTTTGACTTCACGAGGTGTCAAAGAAGATAATATATTTTAGAAGTAACTATTTTATTTATGTTTAAAAAGACTAGCTTCTGTTTTTCTTTCTAAATTCGTGAGCTTTGTGACTAGCTGCTCCAAATCAAACACAAAGCCAATCATGGCGTGTTCAAATAATCTCAGGAACACAGTGATTTATCGTAAGTTTTCAATTTGTTCGTGCAATATTGTTGGTCCTTCGTACTGATGATTTCCCATAGCGCGAGGTCAGTAGGACTCATTTATGTGAAATTAAATACGATGTCAATAGAAAAGTGCTGTATTATTATTTGTGTCAAATGTTGATTAAAATGTTTGAGTTAAAAAAAGGGTTTAAGCTCCTGAGCTTTAACCTTATTCAAGGGCCTGCCCTTGAATAAGTTTTAGATTCGATTTTATGAATAAATTCAGGTAACTACTTTTAAAGTGATTTTTAATATATTATAACGATATCTACAATAGTTTAAAAAGCCATTATAAAAATCAAGCATGCCGAAAAGCTCATCCTTAACTTGTAAACAGACTGTCGCTCCTGCAGTGACAGAGTGTCACCGCGCCGCAATCGTTTCCATTTATATGCAAAACGCAGCTTGTATTGTCAGAGGGCGAACTAGGAATTACATTCCCTCTGTTCAGTGGCTGCTGTGGTTGCGCGCTCGTTTCCTTACGATTTATTGAATACAGTCTCGAGTGACGGTCTTTTTGTATTACCTAACGCACTTGCTGGCTGCACGAGGAATAAGGATGTAGTGTTCTATAGAAAATATGAATGCCTGAAAAGGTCGATTTCAAACGTAATATAGCTTCCGTTTGCTTCATGGAAATTCTCATAACGTGCTTCGGTTTGCCAGCTTTCGGCGATGTTTTATTGCGTCGATATTATGGTTTTAGAGAAGACAGATTTGATTCAATTTTACATATTTCGCAGCAGTAACTTTATTGTTTAAACGTATTTTTGTAAATATAATACAGGTATTCCTAAGGTATTTCTTAACTGTACTGATATAAACCTCTGTATATCTACTAATATCTGCTTTAAAAATCTAATCGGTCGTTACCTAGGTAACAATATTTTCAGATAGGTAAGACTTTGAATTAGGAACAAAATCTTTTCTATACAACCTACGAAGCTTGTGCAAGAAGAAAATTTGAAGCGCCCACAATCTTTGAACTGCTACTATTTAGGTGTAAGAAGTTTAAAGCGCCCACAATCTTTGAACTGCTACTATTGTAGGTGTAAGAAGTTCAATCTTTGAACTGCTACTATTGTAGGTGTAAGAAGATTGCAGCACTAAGCTTGTCTTTTGTCTTTTGTCTTTTTAAGATTGTCTGACTTGCTCTAAGGTCTTCTCTAGACTATTATGTTTTATAGTTCACAGACTTTGTAGACGTGTTGTCAATAGGGAATATAAAATTTCCGCCGTGGATATGTTATGATGTACGAATACTGTGCCAGGTTAGCGACTACTTATCGCCTTACGAAACAAGTGACAGTGCGTACTGGCGCAAGTACCAAGTCTCGTACTCACACTTGTTTAGGAAGAGATAAGAAAACGCTGCAGTTAAGTCCTGCTGACCGAAACACCGGAAGAATTGGAAGAAATTATTTGCTCGCTAGACAACGAAAGCTCCATGGTAGGCTTGGAAATGAATGCAAGTTAGACCAGAGTAATGACAAACAGCTTCAAAAAACCAGTATGCATCAAGGGAAAGAACATAGAATATGTAGAAAACTATATTTACCTAGGAAAGCAAGTGTCATTCTCCAAGACGAGCATATCCATGCTCGTCTTGGAGAATGACACTTGCTACAAGAAATACAACGGAGAGCAAACATCACTTGGAAAAAATTCTGGTCTCTTAAAAGAAATTCTAAAAGGTAATTACACTTTAAACCTAAAAAAAGTAGTGATGGAGACTTGCCTCTTACCAAGCTTATTATATGGTTGCCAGACCTGGGTACACACTAACAGAACAAAACAAAAAATTGTGACAACACAGAGAGCAATGGAAAGAAGCATATTAGGATTACGAAAAATACAAAAAGTAAAAAGTGCCAACATCAGGAAAAAGACAAAGCTTACAGATGCCCTAACAAAAGCGCTAGCATTAAAATGGCGTTGGGCAGGTCATGTCGCACGCCTCGGTGACGACAGATGGACTATCCAATCTACCAAATGGACTGGGCCACCGGGCAAAAGAAAGGTCGGGAGACCATTTAAAAGATGGGCTGACGATATTGCGCAGACCGCTGGCTCAAACTGGCTAAATATTGCCAAGGACCGTGAGAAGTGGAAAAAGATGGAGGACGCCTTTACCCGTAATGGGACTACATCTCCAACATTTAACAAAAACTAACACTATTATATATATATATATATATATATATATATATATATATATACGTAGGTTAAGTAATAGACTAACACAACTAATATTTAATTAGGAATGAATACATAATTGTTATAAAGTGTGCAAATTTAATTGAGTGTAGAAATAAAAGGCTTTTATTTTTATTTATTATTATTTTATTAAGAAAACGCTTTTTAAATTTTTAAAAGTATTCTGAAACGTTCTATTTACAATTATATGAAATGTGTCTATTGAGCACGGTGCTTTCCTAGAAGTGAGAGGATTTTATCTTTCACAAAAGACTTGCAAGCAGAACAAAAGATACTATTTGTGGAATACTCGAGAGTATCGCGCTGGATGCTAACAATATTCCTGAGCACTACAAAACCACAGTTCTCCAAAATGCTGGGGAAGTGGATTATGCTTACAGTTTCTATCTAACAGAATATTTCCGTTTTCATTTTACATGCCAAGCTTCTATAATTTCGTTCCACGTACCACTCAGAAGAGTATCCTAAAATTAGACTAGTTAGCATGCGAATGTCCGTTTTAAGGTGTACTAGGCAACAATGAAATAAAAACACATTGTTTCAAATTCGATTTTCACTGACATCCCAATGAAATTCCAAAAATGAAATAATATGAAGATATCGCGGAGTGTTCCTGACAACGTCTCATACTTCGTCGGTAGGTACTAACTATCTCTAACATAAGCTATTGATCCCAACCACTACGGCGACAACAAAGAACTTGTTCGTCCCTAGTTACGCAAATAACAGGTGACAACTGGTCGTGTTACATACTATATACATGGCATGTGAAGGACGCGAATTTTTTATCCGACAACTGACGGTTCCCACGATGGACACGGACAGAGATGAACAGTATGGCAGTAATTGTAGACCTTTTGTGTTGTTTGACAGACAAATTATTGCAAAAATGCATGGAAATTGTCATTGTACCTGCGCTACATGTAGGTAGGAACAAAGACTTTGACGTCCTTTTCTCTTTGAACATGCCATCAGTGCAGTAGTCATTGGTCAATGTTTGCTGAAAATGCATAGTGCGGAATCGCCGAAAATTGTTCACATTTAGCGAATTTCAAATCTCTTGTTTGCTAAACATGCTGCAAGACAAGACAAGACATTTATTTGTAGAAACATCAGTATACATGACATACAAGCATACAAGATATTACAGGGTGCAGTGACGAAGGGTGAAAATTGTGTCAGGGGAAGCCGAAGAGAAAAAAATAGAATTTTTCTTTTTGCTGTTTTTTCTTATGTTCATATTCACCAAATTTTCATTATCTGCGACTCCGAAAACCATGAAGAAAAACCGAAAATATTCGTCGGTGCTACCTTGAACTTTCATTTTCACCTCATTTTCGTTATCTGCGACCCCAAAAACCACAAACGACGAAAATGACACCCATGAAGAAAAACCGAAAATTTTCGTCGGCGCCATCTTGAATTTTTATTTAGACCACCATTTCGCTATCAGCGTCCCCAAATACAATAACAGAATGTGGGAGGTGTGTACGTGTGCGTGTGGGTGGGTTCCCGTTCATGTACTACCCGTGTGAACTCATACACATGAGATGTATGAAAGAAAAGTATTATCTATACGTACATGTTGCTTTTTAGAGTAAGATTAATCATTTATTATCTTCTCCATATCCTCATAATCTCTAGTAAGGAGGCAGTTCTTGACTATAGATCTACATTCATGTAGTGTTAGCGGATAACAATTTTGGATTCTATAATTTTTTGTTGTTTAAAATTATTTTTGTACAACACTAATAACATTGGTAAAATTGTATAAAAAATATACAGAAGGAAAAGCGTTTTGTGGTCTTGCAAAAGCCGTACGACATTTAACAGATCATTCAATAACGTTTGGAGTAGTTCGCTTATTTTGAAGTTTACCTGGAAAATAAAAAGTTGTCTTACTAGTACTTACTTGTGGGAAATCTGTATGCTTTGAATGACATTGACATTGTTTTAAGCAGGGACTCGTGCGCTCTTTCTAGGCGTAAGAGATTCGTATAAATAAGATTCCGACGATGAACTATAAAACTTTTGTTCTAAATCATATTTGAACTAAAGCGATGATAAAATGAATGCGTTTCAGTAAAATTAAATCAATATATCAAGTGCTCTCTACTAGTTGAGTTATGAAATGGAAGCGAACAGACAGACAGGCTTTCGCACTCACGTAGATATGAATAGCCGAACGATACGCATATTTAGGGTACATTACATCACTTCCGCATCAAACATAACAGTTTTAACATTCAGTGCACGATAATAAAATAGCTAATGTCGAATAGATAGTACAGAGTGGTCGTACTGGATCTAATAAACGGATTAACTATGCGGATTTGTCAGTCTGTGGCTTCTTAATAATAAGATTACGATTGAATTGGGCCTGTCGCGGCTCATGCAGGGGTTGAACTTATACCTACAATGATTGCATGAACGATTGAGTTTTCTATTTGCCGAGTGTCTTAAATAAGATAACTAACAAGTAAACATGAAATAATGAGGTAAATAAAAAATAAAATATTAAATAATCATTTCATTAAATATTGGAATATTTCATGAAAGGCATAGCAAGGAAGAGATTGATTTTTGTCAGATAGAACAGGTCAATATTATGTTTGGCATTTACTTCACTTTGCGACGGTATAGAGAGACGTTTATCAAAATGTTTGGTTTGCGAAATTCATGAAAGCGATATTAAATTGATGGCACATTCCACCCTGATGAAAGCTTCGGGCGCGACACTCCGCATAACGCCAACAATCGGATTTCATATAATAATATGCATCAATATTGTGTGCGATTTTAATGAGGTAGGTAATGTAGGTAATATATTTATGCACTTTTGGAAGTTTCTCAACTAAGTAGTTAGTGAGCTTCAGGGTGTGCTTGTATAAGCCATTTTAATAGTTCAGCCCTCAACAAAATAAGATTTCAAGCATTCGCCCCTAAAGATCAATCCCCTCTTTCTAAATCTTGTAACTCTTGAAGCGCCTGATACATTTCTAATAATATTCCCATTTGAGTATTACATGAAGTTCTTGCATATTAACGGTTTCCTATAGTTTCTTTGCAATTAAAATTGTTAAACTTGCCTCCCAAAAGTAACATAATAAAATGTATGTCGCAGGCATATCGTATTACATAAAGGCACGCTGGATTGCAAAACGTCGTTGTTATGTAATGCGGCGTCTTCACGTTCAGCCGGATTACAATTCGGCTGAAATAATGTACGCCGCATTGAATGAGCACTTGGCGTTCGTCACAGCGGTGTAAACGGGCCGCCCAAATACAAACGGGCGCATCGTCAATACGCCGCTTTGAAAGCCAGCGAAGCGAGCTCGGTACTTTGGGTCCCCGACGACGTTAGGTTTGGTTAGGTTACTTTAAACCCTGCAGACAGAAATAGGAGTCGTTTCTTCTTGCTGACAAGACGGCTAAACGTTGGACGCCGCTTTCTCGAACGTATCGCCATCACAATCCGGCTAAACGCGAGGACGCCGCATTACATAACGGCGACGTTTTTCAATCCGGCGCGCTCTTATGTAATACGGCGAGTTATACGAATTGGCTGCGACATGTTTATAACGCTCCGCGAGACGAACGTGTGAGCTTTGGATTTATTAGAACTCTGGAAGAAAACCTTTACCAATTTTGATATTAATAATGCAGTGACTGCAGCGGACTGAGACGGAAAGATTATTAAAATCTTTTCAAGAAACTGAAAATACTCTTGTCTTAAATTCGATTTCCGTCTGGACTTATTTCATCTTCAAGATTTGTTTGTGAGAGTGCAAGCCTTGCTCCATTGAACAGGTGTCGTTAATGTCAGGAAATTAGAATTTCTATAAATTGTGTTAAATAAAAATCTGCAGCTTGGGTTTGGACTCCGGGACAGGTGAAACAAAGAAGCCACGTAATGTTCATCGAAGAATATGGAATGATTTCTTGGGCTGAAGGAGCCATCTTCTTTTTTCACGATGTTGCTGCAGGGGGGACGCCCGGCTGTCGGCTCCAATATCTGCTGAAGGCGCCATCTTCTTTTTTCACGATGTTGCTGCTGGGGGTCGCCCGGCTGTCGGCTCCAATATCTGCTTAAGAAAGCGACGCCTTCAATTGAAAATACGACTGCAGATTTAAATTCTTTCGTCTCATTTTTATTTTTATTTAATTGAAAAAGGTTTTTGTCAATATCAATAAGTACTAGTTATTAAATGTTTGTTGTGTGTGCATTTTCCATAATAATGGCGGTAAAAGTACATTTAAAAAACGGAAGATCTTGTGTTTTCCCGTCATTTGCAATACAATTTTTACGGGGATGTTTGCGGTTACGAAGATATTGAAGTCCAAAGTTCCGTTCCAAAATTTTTAAGTCCGTTTTAAGTCCAACATTTTTAAGATCTTTTTAAATGTTACAACTTAAATTTAAAAACCTCTCACGACCACGACGAATGGGTTTCCTGGCGAAGCGCGGTTTTTCACGCCAAAAATTAAAGCCGTTTCCTCAAGCTACCCACGCTCAAACCTATTATGAATAGTCGACGGGGATGTCGCGGTCGTCGCTCTTTGTACAAATGTACACCCTGTAAGTATATCAATGACTGTAATCCTTTAAACATTTCAATTTCCCAATGGAAGTAAAAACGGAACTAGCTTTGTTATCGGACATGATTACATTAGGTACTAGTCACAACTGCACGTGGCCACCGTCAACTGTCATGCAATTTTAGCAGTTATTGCTGGTAAACAGCTCCCGTATTGGGGTGAATGATGTTTGTTTAATAACAAGGAAGCATTCGGGCCGCGGAAGTGGTGGTTAAACAATTGAATGAAACAATTAGCTTCGGTCTCCTTTAAGCAGCAAAGTGGTTCCGATTTTTAGAGTTGATGTGGCTTCCCTGCGGACTTAATTCTTTTCAGTGAGTGTATTAGGCCTCTTGTTTGTAAAATGAATGGGCCATAATCCACCTTGCGGATTCGGAACGGGTTAGGATATGTTTGACCCAAGCAAGCACTTGGCATTGTGTAATTTACCACAATGTAATGTACTTGCCTGGATTCGAAGACACGACCTGCGCCAATCGCAGTTCTTACTACTGGTACTGACTCACCACTCTTTCCATGCAGCTGCAACGCACACTCATCACGGTAACGGCATCGCAACTTTAAAAACTACATACAAAGACGTCTTTACAGAAAGTTCATTTTGAGAGAAAAGAACGATTTGTTTCTTGCCACGTTTTATCTGTCTCCGTCGAAAGTGACTTTTTCTCTCTTTTTAATTAACTTGAGTGTTCGGTTTGCTCTTACAGTACCTAATTAAATATTACTTAAATACTACTTTTACGGATCATTATTTAAATTCTACACTAATTAATTACTACTTTTACGTTTTATTAAGAATTTGATCTACTAGAAGATAATATTAGTCTGGGAACAGGGTCCGGAGCGAGGACAGTGGACTGGCATCGTTTCTGAAGCTTATCTCATTTCTACAACAACTTGAGCGGGGATTATCAGAAGCTAAACGGTACCTAATAAGTAGTAGTATGGGACCTACAATTTGCGAAAACGTTTGAAATTATCTCACGGACCCCTGACAAATTCATCTTAAAATACCGGCTATGGGAAACTGTAAAACAAATACTTACATAAATCTTTTTAAATAAAAATGAATTATGTATGTTTGTCCTCTATATTGTGCTATGGTACGGACTAAGCTGGGTTGCACCAGCACGCTGGCCAGTCCCACATGAACGTCACTACGTCACCTAGCTAGCGTCTCGGTGCTATTCTACAGACATGGCGGGCAACCACCAGCTTGCAACAAAAGTTCACGTGAAACTTTTGTTGCAAGCTTTTATTTCTATACCAACGTTGTCTTTATACGTTACCTAAATCGAAAACACTTAAGGTCATGGCACACAATACCGGCACCGCATCGGCACCGTTCCAACTCAGCAATTCTTGCAAAACTTGTCATTCAAATTAGAGCCCTAAATCGTGTGTCGGTCGTATAATAGATTTCATAATGTCAATATGAAAAAGCCAACGCCGGACAGTTAGCGTGCTTGCCGCTACCATACAACCCGACTCGCAGCCCGCACACTGCTTGCGAGCGGACCGCTTGCTTACAGCGCGACGTCAGCGTCCTTACCGCGCGCTGACTCCGAGACGCAGCGAAACAACGTCGATCACAAATGTCAGATAAAATATTGTGTTCGCGGTGACAGCAAGCTTGCACCACGCGGACTGCGAGCTTGCTCCTCGCTGGCGGCTATCCGTAGCCTAAATTCGAAGCGAAGCGGCGACGCGACGCCGTGCTGCAGCTGTGCTGTTGCGGTGCCGGTACACTGTGCCATGACCTAAAACCAGAAATGACAGGCGTAAAATCATAATTCCTGATTCCAATATTCAGTTAAATTCGCGAATGACAAACGCATCTCGCTAGCTGCCTAAATCATTATAAGCTGAAATGAGTCGTGGGGGAGTATTAAACGGAATTGATCCAATCACCCGCTGCCCCCCCATCCTGCCCCCTCCCCCTCCCACCTTCGCCTGTTAATATAGTACGTATGACCACTTATAAATAATCTCTGGGGGCTTGACAATGTGGAGTTAGCAGGTTTGATCATGTCTCATATTATACAGTAAAGTTGCCTAATTGGTTTTCGGTTTGGTAGAGACGGTGGTAAATTAAATTATTAAAATCAAGCAACTTTTATTAAAAGCTTGTCGCGTGAATATAAAAGGCATAAAAAACTATACCTACGCGACGATTATTAATCAAAATCCCTTTTTAAAAATATTAAAAAGGTTTTTTGATTAATAATTTTTTCAACATTTTAGTTAAAAGTATACAACTCGTCAAAATTTGTGACACCTGGGCAGTATTCCTAAAAGAGTTCCCAAACTACGCCATGAAAAATTTTATATTATTTTTAATTAGGTTTCTTCCCCCCCCCCCCCCCTGCACGTCGTCTCTTCCATCTCTCGCACATTTAATGTTGTAGCAGTACCTACGTTTAATTTAATCTTGTAGCAGTACCTACGTTTAATTTAATCTTGTAGCAGGAATCTTTAATTAAGATTTTTCCCGATGGTGGGTCGTTGACCGAAGGTGGCGGAAGCTGAGACCGAAGATTTGGTTGCCATGCATAGCCAAGTTTATTGTCACCTACGACCTACACATGAATACATTCTGTGTTCTATGTTCCAATTAAAAATAAAACGAGAGTAAACCAATCTGTTAAAATAAATTGAAGTAATTCTCTACTCTGCAATGGACATGATACATAGTCGCGAGAGCAATGTTCTACGCCAGTAAAAATCCGTGCGAACTAAAGTTATGAATTTATACGAAATTACAACAATTTATTTCAGCTCAAACCCCATTATTAATGTTAACGTTTATTTTTTCTGACCACACTTATAATATATTAGACAGAAAACGTAGACACAAGATTATCATGTGGTATATAGGTAAGGAACATGGCTCTGAACCTCACTAAAAGTATCAAAACAGTGACTGTAATGATACCATTTTCATTGAATCAGTTTGTAAGGAGCAGTTCAATGTTGTGAATCCCTCCTCCGAGCCGGAAAGGTCAGAGCAGAGAGGTAGCTAGCATTGCACTAAGTAGGTAGTCAGTTGGCTTCGTGCCACGATGCCACTGAGAACCTCAATTTCAATAAATTTCTTTTGCCAAACCAAGTTTCAAATTGCGGGTTTATTTAATATCTAAATATATAAAAGAAGAAACTGACTGACTGACTGACTCATCTATCAACGCACAGCCCAAACCGCTGGGTCTACAGCTTCCAAATTTGGCAAGTGGGTTCCTTATGTGGTCTAGGGGTGCACTAAGAAAAGATTTTTCAAATTTCATCCCCTAAGGGGGATAAACGGGGTTCCAAAGTTTGTATGGGGAAACAAGATTAGTAAGACTATTTTATTCGAAACTTCGCAGGAGTGCTCCTATTGGTAAATAAGTATAAAAAGGGGGTTCGGGTTTTTTCAGAATTTAATTGGGGTGCAATGGGGTTGAAATGTCTAAAAATCAATATGGGTGTCGATACCGAGATTATCAAGGGTGCTGATTACGAATATGGCATTTATTTTGAGATACATAAGATGGTGGATTTGACTTCTATACAGGGTTATTTTAGATTTATTGTGATGATTGTGATTACGATGATAACGATGGTAATGATTGTGATAGTGATTGTGACAGTGATTGTGACAGTGATTGTGACAGTGATTGTGACAGTGATTGTGACAGTGATTGTGACAGTGATTGTGACAGTGATTGTGGCAGTGATTGTGGCAGTGATTGTGACAGTGATTGTGACAGTGATTGTGACAGTGATTGTGACAGTGATTGTGACAGTGATTGTGACAGTGATTGTGACAGTGATTGTGACAGTGATTGTGACAGTGATTGTGACAGTGATTGTGACAGTGATTGTGACAGTGATTGTGACAGTGATTGTGACAGTGATTGTGACAGTGATTGTGACAGTGATTGTGACAGTGATTGTGACAGTGATTGTGACAGTGATTGTGACAGTGATTGTGACAGTGATTGTGACAGTGATTGTGACAGTGATTGTGACAGTGATTGTGACAGTGATTGTGACAGTGATTGTGACAGTGATTGTGACAGTGATTGTGACAGTGATTGTGACAGTGACAGTGATTGTTTAACATGTAGAATACTATTTATCCCTTTATATTGATCCAGTGGGACAGTAACCGAACTTCACGAGGGCGAAGCCGCGGGCAACAGCTAGTAATAATATGTTTCCAGACTGTATGAGTGATATACGATAGCTTAATCCTCGTTTAGAATAAAGGTTATATGCTGCAATAAAACTGCAATCTAATACGCTCGGTCGCCGGTCGGTTGGTCAGAGTTCCCTCCGAGCCGTAGTTAATTCATCAATCAATCATCAAATCACAATTATTGATGTCCTGTCAGTCTATTTTTAGCGTTAAGATCATTTGGCGGCGAGCAATCATCAAATAACCTGTTACCTTATACGATTTATGTAGGTAAGCCATTGTTATCAGACGCGGTAACAAGTAGCCATCAAAATGCTATAAACCGCAAATTTGTTGGTTCGTTGTTTTCTATTAATATGTACTAATTACGTAATTTATTTGTAAATAAAAGTGAAGTAACTAAATAAGCGATTAGAAAAGGAAAAAGTATGTTTTTTAAAAGATTAACCACGGGGTTTCTTGCCAGTTCTTCTCTTTAAGAAACGAATAACCCGAACCGTGCACTTATTTTTCGACGTAACAAAAGTGCCCAAGTTGGCCTAAGTATTAGAATCATCTTCCTGTCCTGGTCCCAGTCTACTTGGGGTCGGCGCAACACGTTTCGTTCTTCCATCCTCCCCTGTCAGACGTCACGGCATTATTTACTCCTTTCTCTTTCATATCATTTTGCACACAATACTTCATTCACGTCGGTAGGATGTGAAACAAAATATTTTTAGTTTTGGTTACTTACGTTTTAATTCTTTTTCTTACAAATCAAATCAAATCGTTTATTTGTGAAACATGGGTTACATGCAGGTGTTCATTACATAATTACATACTAATAATGTCCATTCCATGATCAGCCACTTGGGCATACAAATGATTAAATAACATAGTGAAAATAATAGTCAAAAATTCCAATTCCATTTCAGATTTAAATATAAATTAAAGTATTACTAAGTCAAGCATGAACAGACACAAGACAATCAACAACAATAAATTATCGTCAAGCGGACATGAAACATTTAAAAAGATCTAGTCATTAAAAAATTATCTACAGAGTAATAACACTTTTCCATTAGAAATTGGAACATTTTATTTTAAAGACATTAATATTGCTACATTATTTTATGTCATTTGGAATTTTATTGTAAATCTTGGTGGCCATAGCAAAGACACTTTTCCCAAAGAGGGTAGTTCTATATTGGCTGGTAACATTATTATACAAATGACTGCTATTTCGCGATCTGAGCTCTAATGTAAATAGGGATGGATGCTGTTTAATAAACAGGGCCATTTCAAGAATATATAAAGAAGGTACAGTAAGTATTTTTAATTTTTTAAAGTACTCCTTGCAGCTGTCAGTTCTGTTGAGACCACACATTGCTCGCACGCACCTTTTTTGACATTTAAAAACTTTATCCCAGTTGGTATTATTTCCCCAGAATATGATGGCATATCTGAGTCTAGAAGCAACATTACTATGATAAGCCACGAGCAATGTGTTAAGATTTACCTTTTTCGCTAGCATGTATAAACTATAAGATGACTGTGACACTTTTTTGCAAACAAACTCTATATGACTTTGCCATTTCAAATTGTTATCTATGTGAACGCCGAGAAATTTAGTTGTAGTCGTGAATTCAACTTTTTCACCGTTAAATTCTATTCGAGTATGTAAAGTGGTTTTAGTTTTCTGTTTAAATTGCATTAGTTTAGTTTTATCGATATTAATTAATAAATTATTATTTTGTAACCATTCAATTATTGAATTTAAACTACTATTAATAATGTTTTCATCATTGTATACAACAGTGCAGTCATCAGCAAATAGTACCATACGATCTGTAGTAGATTTTGGCAGGTCATTGATATAGATAATAAAAAGTGGTGGGCCCAAAACACTACCCTGTGGAACTCCATATTTTATTTTTCTACTCCTGGACTTATAATTTATTTCGTGTTTTGTATTAGGACAAATTTTGACAATACTCGTAGACTGAGTTCTATTACTGATGTAAGATTTTAGCAAGTCCAAAGTGTTGCCCCTAACACCGTACGTTTCCAGCTTACTCAGTAGTATATTATGATCCACGCAGTCGAAGGCCTTTAACATATCCATATACAAAGCATAGACAGGCAGTCTTTTATCAACTCTAGGATATATTAAACTTAGGAAATCATAAATAGCTAAATTTATGGACATATTTTTGCGAATGCCTTTCTGATCCGGTGTAAAAATATTATTCCTTTCAAAGTAGTCGTACAAGTTATTGGATATGGCTTTTTCAATTATTTTAGAAAATGTCGGAGGTAAAGCTATAGGCCTGTAATTTTTTATATCTGATTTAACATCCTTTTTATGAAGCGGTTTAATTATAGTCGCTTTTAACACAGATGGAAAGATTCCCTGTTCGAAACACATGTTAATAACATGGCTCAGTATAGGTGCGATTATGTGAGATACGAATTTTATTACCAACACACATATGTCATCAAAACCAGTGCTCTTAGTGTTATTTAATTTTTGTATAATAGTATAGACATCAAAAGGACTAGTGGGACTCAGAAAAAATTTTGGTGAATTATACGTGCAAATAGATGTTGTTGGGATATTATTACCCGTAGAACTAGTCTGAGGTTTAACCATGTCTACATAGTAGTCATTAAATAATTCAGCGATTCGTTGAGGGTCTGTGATTTTGTTTATCTATTACCAATTCACTTACAGTCTCAGGAGGAAAATTTTGTTTTCTACCATTAATTATGTTCCAGGTGGCTTTCGATTTGTTTTTAGAATTTAGAATGTAATAATTATTCTGAGATTTTTGAGTTAGTTTAATGATTTTGCCATATCTCAAAGAATATTTTTTAAAGTTAGATTTATCTATGCTATTTTTTGATTGTCTATATTTCCAGAGAAGAGAACGTTTACGTTTACTACATTTCTTAATACCATGTGACATCCATTTTGGTTGAGCTATTGTTTTATTTTTAATTTTACGTATTGGAAAGCACAATTCATAAAATAGCCTAAATGTATCATGAAATGAATTAAAAGCATCATTTGCATCCTTTGATTCAAACACTTCGGTAAACTTGAGCTCTCTAATACAGTCTTTAAATTTTTCTAAATTATCTTTAGAATAATCACGTTTAAACGAAAACCAATGGTCAAATGTACAGGTCTTTTTAACTGGACATGATATATACTGCGCCTTATGATCAGATAGGCTAAGTTCCAAGACAGTTGATTTGGCACCACGAATATTATGGAAAATATTGTCAATGCAGGAACCACTACTTGGTCTTGTAGGCTCATTACAAGTTGTGCAAGTGATATTCAAAAGACTACACAAGGAACATATTATCGTAATATTATTGATTGTACGATTTTGTGCTTTGACGAATTATTGATAGGTTAGGTTATTATGTCTTGTAGCATAAAACTGATCTACTGAGAAATTCTAACGTTAATAGGAGCCATCTGTTGTTTGACGTTGTCCAGAGTCCGGCTTGCGGCGGGTTGACGGCAATAGACTCGCCTGTTACATGGACCTTCAACAATCATAACAGCAAAAATGTGGGCCCTAACCTTGTGCCTGTATCTACCTGTCTAACCCTGCAGGGAAACAGGCGTTATGTTATGGTGTGTTGGCTTGATAACTATACAAAAGTTCAGGTTCCATTATCGTTTCCGAAGTACTCGAAAAGTAGCGATTGTTTGTGAATTGACTTGGATTTTTTTCACAACGTTGCATTTTATATACAAGACTTTTCTAATAAGTATACTTTTTGTCACGAAGTTCCTACGGGATCATAATATTATAAGTCAAGCGAAGCGTGGTGGGTTTTAGCTTGTATTTAGACACTTAAACATGAAAATGTGACGAATGTATACAGGTATGTGATAGAAAGGTTCTGTTACCGGAGAGCGGCGCGCTGCGAGCCGACGGTAGGCGGCTGCGGCCGGTACACTATTTATAGTTCCCAGCTTCCGGCGGGAACATGCCACGGGAAACTAGATATTGTGTAATTAGAACATTATTATTCACTAAGGAAAATAATAAAATGTTAATTTATCTTTTGTTTTTAACCGACTTCATTACGTAAAGATATTTCTTAAATTAATTAAAAGTAAAAAACTTTTTAAACAAACAAATAATAGTAGATTATTGCATCGAGCACAGAGTAATTTATTAAAGCACCGAGTGCCTGATTTAGAGCCCGAGCGTTAGTGAGGGCTCTAGTCTAACAGGCACGAGGGCAATATAAATTACTTAAGGCGAGGTGCATAATCTACTTTTTTTTCAACTATTACCTATAGGAATAGTAGATAAAAGAAACTCATATGAAACAGTTAAAATAGAAGTTTAATTATTGAAATTAAAAGTTATACTTGAGCAATTATTAAACGTAAGGTTAAGAGTTTTGTTGGGCAAATTTATATTTGTTTGTTTAACTTGGGACTGAATAATATTATCAGACAAGGTAGATGGGCCTGGCTGATTTGTTACAATGAAGTCGTTATCACGGGAAGTAGATGGGCGCGGCGATGTCGATTGATTTAAATTTCTTTCATTTTTAAATCAGAGTTAGCAGCAATCATTTTATAAATTTGGAACAAGTAGGATAGAAACGAATAATACGTAAGTAAAAAAAAAGTATTGATATTGGCTGACTGAATAGAGCTAATCCATTGAGATTGGCACCTTTTGGTGCGATTAAAAAAAAACTGTGCAATAATGAAATTTCATACATTTTTATTGCTCTAGAGCATTAAAGACTCGCTTTGTACTGAGTTTATAGTGTGATTGTGATGAAATTAAAGCATAGTTGGAAGAAAAATCTTTTAATAAAATGCGTTACAAAGAATAAAATAAACTTTTCCTTTAAAACTTTTACTATCATCATATAACGTCATTACACAATTTATTAAATTTATTTTATTTATTATTTACTTGTTTATCTGTACAGATAAATCTCACGACAAGCTTTTAAATCATATAAATTGTGTAATGACGTTATACGTAAGTTGATAGTAAAAGTTTCAAAGGAAAAGTTTATTTTATTTTTTGTAGCGCATTTGAATAAAGGCTTGTTTTTAAAAAAGTTTTTTTACTTTTAATGTTTACGTTTTAGTTGATGATGAGACTTATTTTTATTTATGATGAAATTTAAAATAGTGATGGTAGCCCCCGACGGATATTCTTCTTATTAAGTTAAATTATTTAGATCCTTTTGTAATTACTTTTTAACCGTCGTGTGGTTTTTCCAAATGTTTCATTTTGCTTTTTTTTCTTTTGCGACGTGTAATGTTCAGGCTTAGGATCGCACAACTCAATGTTTGCAGTAAGGCACGGGTGTGTTGTGTTTATTTTAAAAACTTGTGCTAGTTGAGACCTTTATCTTCTTGTTAGCGTGTCGATGGCTAAAAGTTCAAATGTGTTTGGCCCAATATGCAGGTACGCGAACAGGAATAATAGAGAACTGTTTCCTGTAACATTCATTTAACGTTTGCTTTTTTTGATTAATTCCCAATATTTACTTGAAATAGTAACGTTGTCACATCTGTTAATATTTCATGTAAAAAATAACAAAGAAGTCATATTTGACGCCTTAGATCCAAGCGCCGACGGATGTGAAAACCCTCCGATTTCCGGTTTCCAAATTTTCCGTTCTTATACTTCAGTATAAGACTTGCGAGCTTGTAGTAATTACATTCGTATGGCCTTTATTGGTTGTATGCACATAAGTATATGTAGGTGACAATTATAAAGGTAGAGCAGTAACACACATACAAAGTGCAGCTGCATCAGTGTTGAGAACTGAAGACCGCATCGCCGGCGCTTGGATCTCTCGCCTGGCGCGGCGGCCGGCAATGTTGCTATTTCACGTCTACCAAGTGGGCGGGATCTCATCCACACACCGACACGCTCGCCGTGCAGGTGAGCCGGCGGCGCACGCGCGAAGCAACAGATAGCGTCACCGCGCCCCGAGCGCTCCCGCACATCGCGTGCCCGACAGCCGCGCCGGCCAGACGTGCTCGCTCCGGTCCGACGCGACTCACAACTCCGTATCTCCGCGCGATCGCTCTAGTTGGTAGTTTTCTCTTCGTAATTTTAAGGTACGTACCCTACAATATTTTTTTCCGACAATGTTTTTTTTTGGGTTTTTTTATTTTTTCCGACGAGTTGGAATAATGTTCGGCTACCGACGTCTTCGGTTGTGATTTCAATGTTTTAGGCGTAGATCACGTCAATTTGAATTTAAAATTGTGCGGTTTAGTTGCGGCGAAGTTCTCAGCTACTTACCTACTTTGTGTTCCGATCCTTTGAATTGAAAACAGGCGTATTAATCGATTCAGAGTCAGAGTGTGAATTTTTAAATGAGATTTCGGTGGTTTAGTTGAAGTTACTTGTTGTAACGACGAGTTTATTGGATTTGTGGAAGTTTTACGCTTTCATTTTATGCGTTTTTCTTTGAAGTTAGATTTTATTATGTTGTAAAATTATTAAATAGGAAATAACTTTCTAAATGGTATTTATTCATAAGTTACAATTTATTTCAGACCTTATAAATGTAATCAAGTTTATGATTACACTTTGTAGTCCCTGAAAAACTTGAAAACGTCTTTTCAACTTCCAAGTTCTTGAGTTTGGTTTAAATAATTGTGTATTGCCTATACAAGTAAATCAAGAGAAAAATCCAAGACTGAACTTAAAGTCAATTAAGAAGATTTGTAACTCTTCATCTCCCAAACAGTAAAAATAACTAATTTTGGTAGTTAATGAAAAGAAGAATACTGTTTGACTTGACAAGTGGTCTCGTATTATTAAACAAGGAAAATCCTCAACATCACCAAATGGCCTAAGTCAAAATTAAGCAAATAATTTGAAAATCTCTCTCGCGGTGGCGTCAATGGCTGCCAATCAGCAATCAGTGGGCTCATCACTCAAACAGACTGAACTTAGATAATGAATAGCGGCCAATTACCAGCCGGAGAGTAGTTCACGAGCCGCTAGCGTGCTCCCCGAATTAACGCCTAAACCTATTGGGTCATTAACAATTACGTTCAAGAAAATTGATTTATTTTCATCAATTTTAGTTTGGGACTATAATACGTCTGGTTTATTTGAGGTAAATGGGTTAAAATGATTGAAACAATGTATTATTTTGACGGTTGGAACAGTGTATTTTGGCTTTCTTTGTGGTTCAATCTAAAATTCGTGTTGTCGAATTTGTAAGCCTGAAAAAGGAATGAAAAGTCATGTTTCGTTCGAAGTCGTTGTTACACTTTTGTAAGAGTTAGCCGAAACTAATAAGAACGTTTTAATAATGATCTCTGAAAACTTTGTCTTTTTCTTGACAATTGTTATCAGGTGGCGCCATGCACTGGTTCTATTATTTCTTAACATGATTCATAATGTAATGATTTATTACATTGTTACAAGAGGGTCGGCATGGTGCTGAAACAATAATAACTATACTATTAGGGTAAGTTCGTGAAGTCATAACGGATTGTAATTCAAATAATTATTGGTGGTTCAAAGATACGAAGGTGAAGCTGTGTGCTTCGTATGTCCGCGTTACTTATTTCGGAGATTGGAAATAATAAGATTAGGACGATAGATTTAAAGTGAGGACTTTGTTTTGTAGTTCTAGCTTAAGAAAATGATCGGTTCTTAAAAAAGAGGTTTTTACAGCTCCTATAGTTCGGCCGAACCAATCAAACGGGCATTATTTTTGAAATATCTTTGCCGTTCAATATACTATTAATTGATTTTTCTTTTTTTGAAAAACGTTCTGATCAGATCATCTGCTACATTATTGTTTGTGAGATAAGATCACAAAAACTTTTAGATATCGGTTTTCAAGTTAAGATTAGATATATCGATTTTATTTTACTGTTTTGTTACATTTGAATGTGTGGCCTTTGTCAAACTGAGTTACTGAATCGAAAAGAATTTAGTGTCGGAAATGTAACAACGCGGTATTACCGAACTAGATTCGAAGAGGGCGAACCAAGACTTACTTTAACACATAATATCACGCCTGTTTTCTCGAAGAGTTCGACGGAGGTGCAACTACGATTGAACACCCACATTTTGCCAGTCATGTTAAGTCTCATTTAAAAAGGGGCGAGCCTTAAGCCATCAATCGCGGTCTAGCCTTGACTGGTAATGTAGAGATAATAAAACATTCATATGACAAATGATTGTAATGTCTTACTCAGTTGAAACTTATTGGCTGACAACTGTTATTATTTGAGTGAATCATTAATAACAGTGAGACGAACACTCCTCGAGCTCCATTCGAAGCTACGGCCCATAAATAAACTGCCGATACTCGATAGACAGTTGACTAATAGCGGTGCTCGTAAAACACGCTCCGCGGCGGACTTACTTGAAGATGGCGGTAAAACTTGTAATACTCTCTATTACCGCTTTACTGTCGATATTAGGACAATGTACTCCAGGCTCTATTTGTTTGCGTGTAATAGGTATATCGTTGGGGCTTCAAGTTCAAAGTAATTTGAAACGATTTTGTTGAATATGGAACAATGCTAGCTGGAAGGAAGCTTGATTTGTTTGTATCTGTTTGTCTCGGTTGAAGGCAATATAGTCCGGTCAATTTAGACATCCGAGGGTAAAATAATTCGCACCCAGCTGAAAATTGGTAGGATTGTTCAAAACACCATCATAAATAAAATATAAAAAGTCCTTATCGCTCCTGCTAACTGGAAAACGGGTTTTTCGCGATTTTCAGCAAAACGGTAAGTTTTATCATAAAATTAGTAGGTAATTTTTTTCCAATATTTTACCACTTTGTCGGCGTAATTTATGTACGCATCTCTACAAATTACAGCTTTCTAGTTCGTAGAGGTCCCGTAGTCCTGACAAGGAATCCTTAGAGTTTTGTCATTCCGTCTGCCTGTCTGTCTGTCCGAGGTTTTGCTGAGAGGCCGTTAGTACTAGAAAGCTGTAATATTGTAAAAGTGTGTAGGTGTATCAATTACGCCGACAAAGTAGTAAAATATAAATTTTGGAAAATATATTTCTTAGGGTAGCTCTCTACCTGTGAAGTAGGGATGATTTTTTTTCGTCATCCACCCCATCGTGTGGGGTATCTTGAATAGGTCTTTTAAAATGACTTAGGGGTTGCTAATACTATTTTTATTTAATGCTGGAAATCGGGAAAAATCCGTTTTTGTGACCTTTGACCCCGATTTTTTTCCGATGCTGACTTTTAGGACTTTAACTATGATGGTGTTTTGAACAATCCTACCACCGATCAGCTGGGCGCGAATGAGTGAACCCTCACTCCTAGTTGTTGGTCTAATTTGACCGGACTAATAGGACTCCGTCTATCACATACAACTTATGAATAACTGATTTATGTATATTATCATAACTGCAATACTCCCAGTATTGCAGGTCACGTGTAAAACACGCTGTTATGTTATGTTGCTAATATTAGGACAGTGTACTTGCCTCTCTATTTGTTTCTGAGTTATTTATTTCTGGGGCTTCTTGACGTAACTTGATATTTGTGGCAGATCTAAATATGTTTGAATGTTTAGCGGTAACAGTGAAACAAATCGATTAGTCTCCTGTAAGTTGATTACTACTACTTATCGTGTGGTTAGTGTCTAACCTGGTGTCAGAGTTTTTATGCCGCCCATGGGCCTCTGACCTGGCTTTACATGCCGTCGAAAAAATCTCTCAGGCATGCTGGTTTCCTCACGATGTTTTCCTTCACCGAAGCTAGTGATAATTTTACAATACGCACATGAATCCGAAAAATCAGAGGTGCGTGTCTTGGGTTCGAACTCGAGACCTATGACTTGGCAATCCGACGGTCACACCACTAGACTATCACTGCTTTGTAAGTTGATAATGTTGGTTGATAGAATTAGATAACCTTTTTTTTGAGGAGTGGAGAGCTGAGGAGAGTTACGGTGGACTCTAACCGACTAAAGACCTATGGAGAGCTGAGGAGAGTTACGGTGGACTCTAACCGACTAAAGACCTACTGTTTCTGGTGCAAATACTACCAGACTGTGTCGGGGGCCCGGGAGATACGATTAGTACATTCGCGCCGCCCGACGGGAAGTGTACCCCTTGCCTAGTCTGTCGAGAGAAAATGGGGAAATGGAGAAAATCGGTGCGGTGTGATTGTGGACCGGCTGATTAGTACATTGTCTGGCGTTACCTGAGACCTTATTGTTAACGGTGGCAGTATTTACAGTTATAGTGTGCAACACACAGTTTATGATACTCTTTTATTCAACTTCAACATTGTGTTTCACAATATTTCAGAACTGAAACCGAATTTGTTCGAAAAGAAAAGCTATGATGGTAATGTTAGAATGATACTTGGTCCCTAGAGGTTAGCAGCGCCTCTCGCCGTCTCTACACCAAATATTATGCTGACGGCTTAGAAATTGAGAATGTAATCAGTAAAATGATGTGTGTTTAGGATAACGGACTTGCTTGTATTGAATGATATTAGCCTTAGCTAGTGGGATAGCTATAAGATAGCGTTCATTTGTAATGGGAACATTAACATTTATGAGTAGGCCTTCATTATTGTCGACGTGTTAGTGAATGGCACTTATTATTGTATTTATAGTATATATTCTAGGGAATCTCGACATTTCAGAACTGACAAATATTTATGTTTCAAGCCAAAGACGAAAATCCTATCACACCTGTGTAGTGTAGGTACCTATACAACATACATATAATTAGGGATTAGAGATCTACGTTAGGGAATGGGCAACTACAGTACTTTCTCAAGTTATTATGCCTTGTGACTGTGACTGTAGCTTCGCTTTTATTGTATTTTCGACTTTCAAAAGTGCCGTAATGGTCTAATTGAAATAAATGATTTGAGTTTGAGTTTGAATTATGTATACCCATCAATGCGTAATAAACTGCCTTTCATTATCTGTCCGCACCTACCTCGGTAGACCATGACCATGGGTTAGGACATAGTAATATATTTCGTTCGTTCCCGACTAATTTAATTAAATTCAAAACATTGATTTCAAACTTTTTGGTCCACAGAGTGTTAGTAATATACCAAAATGACTTAAAGCTATGTTAGTAACTCACAAATACATAAAATAAGAGAAAAAAAAGCCAATGGTCAACAGTCAATAATAGATAGAGATTTCAGCCTTTTTTATTTTATCCTCTAGTAATCTTATTATTATTTCTTCAAAAACTTATTGAAACAGATAAGACTACCTCGATGGTCTATTGGTTGCAGGTGGGACTGGGTGCGGGCTTCCGGGGTTCAAGTTTCAGGTCAGGCAAAGTGTTTTGGATTTTTACTGCAGACATTTCTCAGTATCAATCTGAGTTTGTGTTCGGTAGATGGCAGTATGCGCGCCCCCTATTGCACGAAACTGACGTGGGTGTACTGCGTACTGTTAGATACTGTTGGGCCTAAACATTAGGGTATGACAGGCGTGGGAGTATGCTGCCTGTTGAAACACTTGTCTTGACAAAATCGCGATGCTATCTCCACGACAGGCTGTGGGTTCCCGTTGTTACGGGTTCACACTTTGCACATCAGTTCTCTGTAAGACCGCTGCACGCCGGGCGGCGGCGGCGGTGGCTGCCGTGACGTGCAACAGCGACGCTGTAGTCACGCGTGACGCGTCGTTTGGTGTAAATCGTCCGTGAATCAGATGCAATAGAAAGTTCTCTGATTTGGACAGTTTGGGGGAGGAGTTAGGGGTTGATTTTGATATAGTTTTTGAAAAAGGATTGTCACTGTATAGTATGATTACATTGTAAAAATGCAGGGTTTTTAAAAGAGTAGAGTGGTGTTTCTGCCTGTGCTTCTCCATAGTACCGATTAAGAATAAGAAACTTATTATTTGTAAACATAGGACGGAGGAGCGCAATTAGCTTCTGTCGTTTCATAAGTGCCCATGTTGGTGGTTTATATCTGTTTATATGAAATAAACTACTTATTTGAATTTAAAAGGATTAGTGGGGAGGCAGTAATGATCATCGTTGTAGCGTATTATAATTATTATGTTCATGTGGATTTTATAGAACCGACATTATTCCAACCCGTTGTTCGGCAATTTATTCCCAAATATGAACTAGTGAATTGAATTTGATTTTAATGTTCAGGACGTAGCTAACTAATTTTATATTACGGTAACAAAAACGTAAAACCTACTTATAATTATTTTAGTAATGCGAAAATGAAACCAGTTTTTGTTTACGGTTTTTAACTATTTTCCAACAACGACGTTTAATAACAAATAGCCGACGATTCCCTCCCGATGTCTGAAGTATAGCTCCTGATCTAATACTATTAAATGAGTGAAACAACTAAATACTGTTCTGGATGTACCTAGTAGGTACCTACTAGGTTATCAAAGCCAGAGTCCTCAAACTCTTTCTTGGAGTCTGGCTTTAATTCCATGAAACTAATTTAAACCAGTCACCATTACAAACCCACACCAACATACGTCTTTGCAATCAACGTTCATTGATTAAATCCAGCACTAAGCACAAAAACTTCCCGGCTGTTATCACTTCGTTATCTAAAGACAATAGATTCCCTCGGGCCGACACTCTCTAAGTAGTGTCAATAGGGCGGGTGGGGGGGGGGGGGGACCTCTGATATAACCCTAAAAGCCTCCCGTATCGGCGACGTAAGTGAGAAGTACCGTCAACTTAACTTTATGGATTGTGTGCCAGGCAGCGTTTAGTGGTTAAGTTTTGAGGATTGTTTTGCAAGATTCTTTAAATGGCTGTTTATATTCCTGACGATATCTAACCATATTGTCATCAAAAATATCGTGCTTAAATTGTAAATGTTAATATTTCCTATGGGTATAGGTACAACATATTTTATTGCGAACATAGAGTTTTCTAATGGATGGAGAGTTGCGTGTATCAATGAAAGGCTGAGAGTGTGTCACAACACTGAGCTGTGACTAGTACTTGATTGTTTTTTTGGATTCGATGTCTGTGTTATACACGTACCTAATGTTATTCCATTTTCTTTTTTTAGTTTGGGCAAAAACCCACGCATAACCAAAGAAGGGCAATGTTCTCATTTCTTATAAATTTTATTGTATTTTTAGTGAAAGGGGCTAGATACTTTTACGTAGGTAGATACTCTGACGACGGGTGCAGATGAAAGAAAAATGCGAACCTACAGAACAACAAACACTCAATATCCGTCAACGTTGATCATTTAATAAACGGAACAATTTTCACTTGAAAAATTTCGCTAAAGACTTTTGAAGGAGCACTCGACAACCGGAAACGGATGCGAATAATTTGATTAATTCAATTACGTACAAGTCCGACCGGTTTTCTATAAAACGTCGGTGTTTTTAGAAAATAATTTATTTGGTTTTCGTACCTACTTTAATTAGTTATTAAAATAGAATCACGTCTTTTCACTAATCTTCGTCAAACTTCGGCGTTATTTCCGGAAATAATTAGACAAATGGATAATTAGACGAACACATAAAAGCGTAGAGGAAAAATAGGAAAAGTTACTTAAAAATAAAGTATTAATTGATAGCTAAGTTAGTGTTACGCCGATAATGATAGAATACATCCATACCTACTACATAAACTCGCGCCATGCCCCCATGGGGGTAGGGAGGGGGTCCAGTACGCCACCTGCTACGATCTTATTAATATAACTGAACTAATAACATCGTCTACATTAACGAAACAGTTCTAATGGATTCAGAACATTGGAATTTTTATTAGCATTGATTTAGGTATCGTTTGGTGTCAACGTTAATATAACCTACAATAATTCAGTTATTTCCCTTCCGATGTGATATCACGCTGCGTATCATCGCCAAGACATAGCCATACAAAGTAGGAAGATATCTTTTCTCAATATAAACCTCAGCACGTCGATATCTACATATTCATACTTGCTTTTCAATTTCATCGGCTCCTGTCCTGGGTGCGGGCTCGGTTTCACACACTCCAGTGAATAACATCGGGTGTGCATTTATATCGACATTCTAACTTGAAATATGACGAACATAAACCTTATAGTTTTCTCTTCAATTACATTTTGCACTCCCGCTGTTTTTTAACAAACCTTCACGTTTGATTTATATTTAGATTTATAATAGATATATGATGATGATAGATTTATATTAATAGACGAATTAATTCATTAATTGAATTCTCACAGAACTGATTATAGTTTCCAGAACGCACGGATCTGTTGCAGTTTAAAACGAAACCCATGTATCATTTACTTAAAGCTGTAAAAACCCGACGAAGCGCACCGTAGCGGACTGGAAGCTGCGCCAACATGTAGTTAGAGCCAACTACGTATTGCTCTATATACGGAATATAGAATAAAAACGAACCTAAAAAAACATGGCTGTCTTTTCGGCTGTACCGTGCGGCGGCAGCGCGTACAACAAGCGAGTGATGTTCTCTAGCTTTAGTCCCAAGCTAAACAATGTCAGCTTTCTGTGGACTTCACTACTAACTACCTACAACTCCCAAAATGATCACTGGAATGAACAATATAACAATATAAAAATTAGATATATAAATTAGATAAACTTCTCCGACGATCCGATTTCTTTCTACATTAAAGTCGACATATTTTTTTGCTCTCAAAAATTCGAATAAATAATTGAATCTCATTCACGCGACGACCATTTTATATCAAGCATTCTCTCTGTTTAATCAAAAGGGGGAAAATACAAAAATGTCGTAACACCTCGGTGAAATGTTCTCCCTTTCAGGAGGTACATCTTATCGACGATTTCATCCTTTTTTGACAAAAGCGTTCTTTGGAATTCTCATAGACTTTAAGGACTTCAATATTTTGGTCTGTAAATAATTCAAATTCGCCGAGGGCCGTCGGTTCGATATTTGCAAGTGAATGGGGTGGTTTCGTTAGGCGTGAACGCGTGTCGTTCCTTTTATTGCCTCTTTGTGCAGTTTTACCTGCTTTACATGTGATTTAGTACCCATTATAGATAATAGTTTTATTGCCTTGTAAAGATGGTACGTTGGTATTTTTTTTTAGTTAATCCTTAACAATATCATTATTAGGCCAAATTCCAGGCCCTTCAGTTAATCAACTCTTCAGCTTAATATCTATTGGTAATATTTCTAAGTCAATTAAAATTGTTGGAGATCTTAATTCTCCTGCAAATTATTATTATACCTACTGTTACACATTTGCAACCAGATCCAATCTAAGTGCCAACTGCCACTCAGCAACATTCCGCTTTAAACAATTTAAATCGTGCAGTTCTTAACTTACACTTAAGTTTTATTATTTTATGATCGCAAGGAATCAAAATTAATTGTTTCACCCTACCCTACATTTCAGAGGAAATTTTCCTTTTGTTGAGGTCTGGTTTACATCATAATGCTACAAATGACCATACATTGAATAGATATTAACGTTAGCAACACTAAGCCACTGATGCATTTAATTTGTGTTGAACCGGTTCAATTACAGTTAAGCTCAATGCGAAATTGCCTATTTAATTTTAATCAAAAGCAGGCTTCGGTGTAGTTCAAATATTAAATATTGACTACTGTAAATTGACTGAACAGTTCAAAGATTAATTAACATTGTCCAGTCGGCGCAAAAAACTGTATCTGTTTTTATACAACTATTGTACCTATTTTGAATGATTTTATTTTCATTGAATACTTCGTTTCAAATCGTTAACTACACCATAACTTACCCCTGCAGGCCCCGGAGGGCTAGACAGAGGACATACATATAGTAGTATAGTCACATTACACCAGTTTAGTCTGAGGTTGATCACCGTTACTTTGGTAAGTAGGCACAATAATAAGTAATTCAGCCAACGGTCAGTTTGTTGAGGAAGTTATTATTATCATTGAAATGTATTTTTCTAGATTGTATTTTATTCCCAGCAGTCGGAACTCCTGAGGAGTTATTACAGCGGTACCCGGTAAGCTGTCACTTCAGTTACCAGCTTAACTTCGCTCTCGCTTTTCTTCGCTGGCTTCGTTTTGTTCCGTACCTATTTCAAAGAATTGTTCTATACTTTGTTTAAGAATAAAAATATAAACCTAGACCTTTGGCAACTTGAGTTCCTTGTAGGAGTTTTATATTTAATTCCTACAAAGAACTTAATTCTTTTTTGCAGGAATTTTATATTAGTGGTCTGCTTGGGAGCAATACACTATTCTACTGCTTAAAATACGTCCGGACGAATTGCCGAAGCCGTCCGCTTCGGACATCGGACCTACCGGACTCTGACAGATCATTCAGTAGGGACACTATCGGGTATATCCGGTGTACCGGTGTGGAGCCACGTCCGGATTTTTTCCTACCTCCAGTAGCATGAAAGGAAAAATCTATTTATTCATACATAAATAGAGAAACACGCTTTTATTCAATCAATTCAGTATTCATAGTTATGGAGATATAAAGATTTGCGCAACTGCCCCAGATTTATACTCGTGGGTCGTAGATAGAAGCTACAATGGAAATTGAAGTGGAAATCTTTTTTTTAATTTTGTTAGTTATGTAACTATGTTTGTATATTCATAAACATACTAAGATATGTATGTACTTATTTGAATGTACCGATGATTAAGAGTAAGTGTATTATTAGTGAACCAGCTGACATGGCTGTTATAAACACCTACCCACGCTTTAACTCACATTACAAAAAATGTGAAGATTTGGCAGATTGGGTACTTATTCCAAAGCCGTTTTAGGTATTAGAATATCTTCAACATTACATAGAAGTTTATAATTTTAAAAGGACGTCAGCTATAACTAAAAACTGTTACGTAGGTTTGTTCATCAGTAATTATATAAAAGTAGCGTAGAAGATATTGTTGAAGTTCAGTTAATACGAATATTTTGTACTAACTTTGTAGTCAAGGCTGGCAGAATTAAATGTAGTGATCTAACTTCTACCCCATTTTCATAGCTTCAGTTCTAACTGTCGCTCGGACAGGTTAATTTAGATCAAAGTTAAAGTTCACAAGTTCATAACTATTCGTATTTGTTGAAACTTGATGCATTTCCTATTACTTAGCTGTACGTTTTACAACGAGTGTTAAAAGGCGCTGAACAATCTCAATATTTTATCACATTTCTCAAATATACATTTAATACAGAAAATAGACAAAGCTCGTACTACATAACGAAACTTGTAAACACTAGGTACAGATATGAGTACAGTCCAATTGTTGATTAATTATCTTATAAAACAAGCTCATTTATCCATCGCAATAAATTGCAATCGACGTCTTCTTGGTTCGTCGGCCGCATCCACATTAGTCTCGTCTAGGTAGGGCTGCTCCATCGCCGAAGCCAAATAACTTGGCTAATGGTTTAAATTTATGTTTTGTGCCGCGAATGCACATGCTAGTGGCACGGATTATTGAGATGATGATTCTTGATCTTCACCAACCCATCACTACGCTAAAGGACCTATTCCAGCGGTCAGCTATTGTAACTCCAAGATGTTTTATGAAAGTAGACATTTGTGGAGCGAAGACTCCTTCAAGAGATGTAACAAGAGGGGTGAATGTAGCATGTCGCAATTCACAAGCGTTTGAATATTTTCTTATTTTTTCGTCTTCGGCGGATTTTAATACAGAGGCGACAGGACGTGAAATATAAGAAGGAGCGTCAGTGTCTACAACACGGATGTCGAATAACGCCTCCCTCTGAGCATCCCAAACGCCACGGCAAGAAAGGTCTCCAGTCTCCAAGTAGTCCACAATCTCCTTCAGAGATGATGGGTTCTTTGACTGCGTTTCCCCATGCAAGTTGACATAAGTCACAGAACAAATCTCTAATTTCATTATGACGACGTGTTATTAGACCACCCTTTTTACAACATAGAGCATAATCGACATTGAATTTATTGCAGCCGCAGCCATCACATGATTTTGGCATAGAGACTGGTAATCTGTGGTAACGTAATGCAAGTGCGTCTCTAAACTCTAACAGACGTGGGGACAGATCGAAATGGTCTTTTTTAGTCGGTATGGTAGATAACCAGTTCGAGGATTTAGTTTACATTTTGTCGAAATTGAACGTTCAATCGCTCTTCTCTTGATAGCAGAGAGTTTGACTAAGACGGTATCCAAGAGTTCGTCATTGAGAGAGTCTTTCACTTTGCGGCTTTCTTTTTGTGCATCTTTGAGGGATTTATGGTGTTGAGAGAGCTCCATATGTGTCTTTTTTTGAACATACATGGTTTACATTTGTCATTTTTGATAAAGCGGATATTACTAGACCACCTTTGTGAACGGGTAGAGAGAATAAATCAGCTTCCAAAGGTGAGATATCGCCTCCTAGTAGAGTGGGTATAAATTGGTACACAGTGTGTTTGTTAGTGGTTCGAAGAATTGCTTTACATCATCTAAGACTCTTAAAAGGAATGACTATTGAAATTGAACTGCTTTAGAGGGCAGTTTAAGCAGCTTGGGGTGAGTCTTTACAGATAAGAGAAAGTTCTATTGTATATTGCCAGTTTTTAATTTTCTTGTTTACAAAGTGTTCTTTTCCTTCACCAATATAAATACCAAGGAAGCGTGATCCGGTTATTCGTTACGTTAATCCCTTTGAAAATCTTTAAGCTGTTTGCTTGTCGCTCTCGGAAATGATTAGGTATGAATTTTTATCTAGAGGAAAGTAACCATATTCAGGGCCTATTTTACTCATTTTATCCCACCATTGACGTAGGTTTTTGAGCTTGCCTTGGGCGGAGGAGTCATCTGCATACCAGCATTGGGTAGTAGCTTGTTCTTTTTTTAGTTTGTTTAATATGGGTAGTGTTGCAAGGGCATACAATGGCATGGCAAGTGGATACCTTGGGTAACTCCTTCTTTGCTATATAATCTCATATCGGAATCACGTATTACAAGTTTTGCGTGACCATTGTATGTGTTGTATAAGAAACATGCGCAATTTGGCCAATATATTCTTCCTTGCCAGAGCTAACTGTCTTTTCATAGAATTAAAGGCGTTATTTGCATCGACGAGTAGCATTTCCCAGTTAGAGCTTGGTTGGCATTATTTTTGGAAAAGATCGTACATTGCGTGTATAGCACTGCATAATCCACTGCAGAGTTGCGCTTGAGCACAAGCTTCGGTGACCTCGGACCCGGTGACTAATATCATGCATTTAATATCCTACGTAGGCATTCGCCAATGCCAATCGGTCTCACACCTGGGCATTAATTTGTCTAGGGCGATGAGTTGACTTGACATAAGAGCTTGTAATTGAATCCATGGCACAAAGTTGTTATTTAAATGCATTGTTAATTGTGCTACTGCAGTCCTCAAATGCAGGCTTGCTTCTCCAAATCGTAGAAAGAAATCTTTCCAATTTTCTGATGTGGTGCCTGTTGGGCCTCCACCGCCATGCAATTTTCTCGCAACCGATTCCACATGTTCGCTAGTTATGTCTACTTCTAGTAATGGAGTCAATTCGGGGAGGCCGTCAGGTAGTGAAAATAGTCTTGAATCAGGATTGAATCCGGGTTCGTACTTTTCCTGCAGTACATCCATGACCGTTTTTCCTGTTACGTCAATTTCGTCTTCAGGTTTAAGGATTTTGCTTGTATCTTTTGTCAATAACCAATTTAGCGCTTCACGTGTTTTTCCTCGCTGTATGAGACGCGTGAATTTTTTTGTGACATAGTCATTATTATCCTTATTTTTATTGTAGGAGGTACGGAGAGAGTGGTCTGCTTTCATAGCCTCAGTTATTAGTATATCAATATTTTCTTCAGCCCATAGATGTTGGCGTCAGTCAAGTAATCTTGTTATATCTTTTGCTTGTTTAACATTCTTTTCTCTTTGTAACATGACAGCAACGTAAATCAAAATCAATTATCAGATTTCTCTCTTACCACATCTGCTTAAAGTATTCAAGATTGATTCAGATACATAAGTCATAAGGTAAAATATTTTTCAACACATTTTCTCGTAAAGTGAGCCTTATTACATCATTCTTAGGGCTTAAACCAAACTACACGTGCATCATAATGTTACACACTATTGCATAATAGAATTATCCCTACAAAGTGCGTTTGAAACTCGTGAGCAACTTGCTCACTAGCCAATCGGCTGATTTACGCCCTCGTCTTCGGCTCGGGCTGCAACCCACAGCCTCGTGTGTGATGAGCCACTTAGCTCACTTGTATCATAATATACTATAAATACATTATATTTTATGTATACTTTTTTCACGAAAAGCGTTGCACAGCATGCAACCATATTAGCACAGGCGCGTTGAATTAAATTAGATGAACAGGATGCGTAGACATCGGCTATGTGATATATTGTTCTTAACCAATAAATCTACTAAGATTAGGTAAAAATTGATTGCCTCACTCACATGGCAGTAACAGATTTATATTCAATTTTATTCCTGTATCCCGGGCAGCTAAGCATGGGGTGGAAACGACCTTGACTCCCTTGGACCAGTTCCAACCCGCGCCATGGCAATGTGCCTACAACAACTGTACTTCCTCCTTCACGGTGTTGATCTATGGCACGATTGTCCTTGGCATTCATCCGCGTATTTTGTATACTAGGAGTTAAGCAAACGAATATTATGTATTCTGAAAACAACATACTTAACTGGCGAAATGTGGGTGTAATGTGTCCAACTGTGCCCAGCCCTTCGGTGAAAATAGGGGTTATGTTGTGTCATGTATCTATATGTATATAATTAATGCATATTAACAAGTATGTACGCATGTAGGTACTCATTAACTCACTTATTGAGGCTTGATTAAATATGAAGGAACTTAAACAACAATATATTATTAACTTGTCCATGTCATGTCATGCACGTTGCAATACATACAGCCCACGGATATGAATATTTTATACATTTCTCTCGGATCAAAATGTACCGCACGTTGATTAAAATTACCTGATCCGATTAAATGTAATGAAAGCAGGAGAATGATGATAATGCAGCCTTTTTTTTTTACAAATCTCCATACTTTTTTAACTTTTGTGTCAAAATATTGCGAATTCGGTTTTATTTGGTGACTCAGTAACGCTGGTTCAAGACACGTATTTTGTCTCCAGTTGTGTGTATACTCAGTGTGTCCACACTTTAGAAATTAATAAACAGTGATAATCATATTAACGAGATTTTAGAAATTGCAGTAACTTACGTAGAAATGGTTCATGAAGTGTGAAATTTGATTTATAAATGCACGTTCATTTCACGTTGAAAACTTTGTTGTCAAATACGTATGTTAGGTACATATAACATTACACGAAAAAGAAAATCTATAAACTTTAGTACTTTAAATTTCTTAAGTGTTTGAGTAAGTACTTCAATAATAGGAAGTTACTTCACATAACCTTAAATGTCTTACTGAAAACCTTTGTCAAATCCAACCACAGTTATTTAAAAACCCCTCCAAAAATGCTTATCTAATTAGCGGGCACTTCCTCTTAAATTGTCTATCTGTAGGCCTCATTAAGCAGTAATTAAGTCGTTAAAAAAGATCTTTACGGCATCAACCAGCGGTTTTGTTCAGCGGGCTTCAAATTCAAATTCATTTATTGGTGTGATTTTTGGTACATTTTACATGAGATCTTAATGATAAATAATTAGTTCCTCAAAAATCTACCCTAAAGGTGTACACTCTTTCACATAATCAGTCATTATTTAAAAAAAAAGGATAATCAACATAATAAATAATTAAACACAAAATAACTTGTCAGAAAAAAAAAGCAAAAACATTAACAATTGAGTAAAACATAAATATAGAAAATGAATTAATGAATGAGGTAAAATAATTAATGGAAATAAAGATAATAATACAATGTCAATAACAGAATAAAATTTACAATGTCAATTAAATAAATATAAATGTCAAATATGTTACAATTTCTCATTAAGGTATTCGTCAATAGTGTAATAACATTTTTCCAATAATAGATGTCTTAATTTGTTTTTGAATTGAATAATGTTTAAGTCCTTAATTCCATTTGGTAATTTATTAAATATTTTTGGAGCCATGCAAAGTATGCTCTTGTGCATCAAGGCGGTCTTTGATGGTCGAACGCATAATTCATGTCTATATTCTTGTCTAATAATTTTATAGCGATGTTCAGATGCTTTTCTGAATAGGTGCATGTTCTTTTTAACAAATAAAGCAGTTTCAAATATGTACAAGCAAGGTAAAGTCATTATTTTTAACAATACAAAATAAGGTTTGCAACTATCAGTTATTTTTATACCAGTAATAGCTCTAATGCATCTTTTTTGCGATTTGAACACCATGTCCTTATTGCAGGAGTTACCCCAGAACATGACTCCGTAGCGTAGTATAGAATCGACATATCCATAGTATGCAGTGACTGCCGCTGCTTGATTGACTACTTTCTTTAATTTGTACAAAGCAAAAGCAAACTTACTAATTTTTTTAATTAATATTGACGTATGTTGTTTCCAATTAATTTGATTGTCGATTGTTAAGCCCAAAAATTTTGTATTTGCAACTTCTTCAATTTTTTCGTTATTAAAGCTTACATTTAGTTCGGAATTAGCTACTCTTTGACGAAAATTCATAATTTTTGTTTTCTTTAAATTTATAATTAAGTTGTTATGTTCTAACCAGTTAACAGCTTGTTGTAATGCATTGATTATGTCAGCTTCAAAGTCATTATTATTTCTGTCAAGTTTAACAATGATAGTACTGTCGTCGGCAAACAATGTCATGGGATAGGGTATATTCTGAGGAAAGTCATTTATATATATAAGAAATAATAAAGGCCCTAGCACACTGCCTTGGGGCACTCCATAAAATATTTTTCGTTCTTTAGACATGTATTTTATAACGGTTTTATTTAATTTACAAATTCGACTTATTTCTGTATGTTGTGTTCTATTTTTTAAGTAAGAATTTATGAGCGATAAAACATATCCCCTTATCCCATACACATTTAATTTGCTCACCAAGATATCATGGTTCACCAAGTCAAATGCTTTGGTCATATTCCATGTATATTGCCGATATTGGGACTCTTTCATTCATGTTAGCTATGATAACATTAAGAAAGTCGTATATTGCCATATTTATTGAATGATCTTTCCTAAATCCTTTTTGTTCTTTCACAAGTATATTATTTTTGTTGAGGTATCCGTCTATAGCCCTATAGATCCACTTTTCGAATATCTTGGATATTACCGGAATAAGAGTTCAGTAGCTGTTCAGTAGCAGCGGACTGATGCAAAGCGCTGCTTAAAGGTGTTAAATGGCACTATTTATTGCATCAGCCTATTTAAAGTTTGTGTTAATTAAAATAACGTTTTGAGACATGTTTTTTTCCCCCCATTCGGTCGGAAATCTTACCACGGAAACTTGCTGCAGGTATAAAAAATAGTAGGTATCATGTATTCTGTAATAGGTATACATCAATTAAATTGTAATAGGTACCAACCATATTTATTAAGGTAACAGGAGATTGTTTGGATAGTAATTATCACCTTAATGATAAACAATAACACACCTACGTACCACAGCCAGGAGTTAACCTATTAATACGAGTCATGTACATAATTACTTTATAAGGAGACCATTACTTCAATAAAGAGGCAGTATGTTATAGTATATTATAGTCTGTCATGAGTTTTATTTCACGACGCCTCTCCCGGTATTATTACTAGCCCAGCTCCTGTTTGTCAAATTTCACTGAAATACGTAGCCCGTTAGTTAAGACGTGAAATTACAACAGACAGACAGATTTACATTTGCATTCGTATTATTGGTATGGAATCTGGTTAATCTGTATAATATCCAGGACAAAACACTCACGTCTAAATTTTTTCATTTTTTTTATTAAGTATTTCTCTTACACAAAAACAAGTTATTTTTTACAGTTACCGTAAGTTAGGTAGTGACCAGCTGGAGCTGGCCACTCCGGCCTACTCACCGCCTATCACAGTCCGACGACGTGTCCGCGTTCTCCAGAAACAAATTCTTTAGTTTTCATTTTAACACACCTTTGCTCAAGTTAGAGTTATTCCTGAATAATTCTAAATCAGTTAACAAATACCGAGTTGTAATTATATCCCTAATGAGAAATGGCATTCATTACCCACGCGTCTGTTCATGAATACAGTTTTCTACATCCTTTATGTAAAAAGCTTGGCCAGTGACACGTGTCGAGTTTTAATGTTAATTGCGCCGGCACGTGTCAAGTCCAGCATTGCATTACAGCTACAGCGGTCTTTATTGCATTATATCATACAATTGGTATTAGACACTCGTGGACTGGGACCTATATGAGTGATAATAAGTAAAATTTTTATCTGATTACCGCTTGTCGTATATATCGCAATTGTATCATAGGGACTTACTTTGTGTTATTTGAAAGCACTTATTTTATGAAGGACTGCCTCGTTAGTTTTTTGCCGCAAGCGCAAAGGCGAGCATGGTCATGGGCTAGCTGGTGTCCAGCTCGGTGAAGTGAGTGATATGGTTTCCCCATCAGGAAGTTGGCCTAGACTGGCGCCCAGTTGATGACTAAGACTCGTCCCCAATTTCATGGGTGTTGGAATATGGGTGTGCTATGGGTCGGCTCTGCCTAATCTCTCGAGGATTAAAGGCGTGAAGTTATCTCATAACTGTACATGTTTGCTCGCCTTTACTTCAAAAGACCATAATATAATTGTGATGTAATTGAAGTAGAACGTAGTCGAAACGTTCCGGGGCTCGCGCTCGGTGCCACTCATTCCGTGTTAACATCCACATGTACCCATTTTCATTACGTTTTACATTAGCACGGGTAAATCGGGGCTTATTTTATTATGTACATAGATAACACGTGTACATAGGACGCATGTCGTATTCAAATTATATTCGTGAACATGTTTCTATTTTAATGAATGTACTTAGTTAATGTTGCTGATTAACGTTAATAACTATTTGTAATTCATAATATCTTAAAATTTTGTCATAGCATAATATCTGGTTTAACTCGTCCATTGTTATAGAATGAAACAGTGCAATAATAGTATATAGTATATTATGATATAAGTGCGGTAAGTTGAAAATGACAGCCGAGGCGATATTGCTTGCTGTTTTATAAAAGCAGAGGCTGTAATTATCAAAGCGCACGTATGTCATACGACGAGCGCAAGTATGTGATATTTGCGAGGAAATAAATAAAACAAATAAAAACAATACAGCGAAAAGAAAAAGCGCGCGGAATAATTTTTACTTGTTCAAAATTAGCGCTGCGCGCGCATCAGCGCTTTTTTTTTAAGACAACGGCACACAAAACAGCCAGTATTACTAATGAAGTAAATTAATATTTTTGTGTTTTATTACAAATAAATGGTTGTAATTTATAGTCAAAATTAATTAAATTAAAGAATTAAATGTTTATTTATTATATTTCATCTGCCTGAGTTAATTTTATTCATAAAATTTTGACCACTTCTGACATAAAAACTCTTTGCTAAGATTTAAAAAAGTACCGTTCGGTTTAGACGGAGCATCTTGATAAACCGTGCATTTTACTTTACAGCACAAGTACGTAATGAGATACATTACGATATTGAAATTGGTGAAATAAGAGACCCTTTACGAGCAAATGTGTTATAAATAGATAAATTAAATTTATCCGTACTTTACAAATTGATTTCACCTTTCCGGTTTTTGAATTCTTGATTTCAGCAAATTAAATAGGCATTTC
Source organism: Xestia rhomboidea (assembly GCA_963853795.1). Taxonomy (NCBI): domain Eukaryota; kingdom Metazoa; phylum Arthropoda; class Insecta; order Lepidoptera; family Noctuidae; genus Xestia; species Xestia rhomboidea. Next base: position 35,221,856 of record OY970756.1, read on the forward strand.
TTCTAATCTTCTTAGTACATAGCATTTAGATTTCGTAGAATGGGACCCTGCGACCATTTCTATTTAAAAATAAAACAATTTGCCAAAGTGATAAGCTAAGTTATATCTTTAATATTCGTAAGCCTAACCATACAATATAATGTAAGGAAACTTCCATTGGACTGGATTGAACTAATAACTGTACTCGTACAAGCTTTGCATTGCGTCTCACCCATATATTACAGCGATTAATATTAGTCTCACAAGCTCACAAACCAACTATCTGTAGACTATTCAATATTAGTTAGCAGGTTGCAGGTCCATGTTAGCAACTATTCAAGTTGCACAAACAATTTAATTCTCCTGCGAGCAAGAAATTAGGAAGTGATTTGAGCAGAAGCAAGTTATAATGTTAGTTCAGTTCTAGAGGACCACATGCTACTAGGAATTCTGTATTCGACTAATTACATTTTAGGATAATAATATTAAAAGCCCTATTAACACTCTTATAATTATGTTACATTTCATGTTATAACAACTTGTTACTAATATTAAACATGGTGTTTATGAAAGCAACGTTATTAAATGTTATTATTCGTATTAGACACCGGTTCCGTGATTGTCTTGCTCTTTGGCATAGGCCTCCCCAAGTGTTCTCCACAACGATCTATCCCTTGCTATCCTCATCCAACATGGTCCTACCACCACCTCCTTGATATAATAATAATAATAATTTATTTCATAAAAAAGGAGATTGTAGTACATGAGGCATACACAGAGTAATACATATAGGTTTGTACAATGTCAATCACAATCTGGTGGGTGAAGTTCTGTTTTCCTAGCTAGGTTATAGAATAACCTGTATTAAGGATAAACAGTCCCTATCCCTTACAAAAGTTACAAAAAACTAGTACAATATTTTTTCTTTTACACCACAATAATTTTAATAATTGAATACGTGCAGATATCATCCTCCCATCTTCGATACTGCCTGCCTTTACTTCTCCTTTTATATCCAGGGCACCATTCCGTCACTTCTTTCATCCACTTTTCCGTCTTACTTCTTGTTAGGTGTCCTGCCCATTTCCGTTTCAGTTGTTTGATTTGGTATTTTATAACTATAATCTTGGTTTGTTTTCTGATTGTTTTTTTACCTAATTTTGTCTTTTGAGTATGCTTGTTTCCATTCTGTGCTGGCAAGTTTCTAGTGATTTGATAGCATGTATTCAATATTTTCTTCTTCCCTTCAATTGGTATATCCGAGTTTTTCATAACATCTTTTAGTTTAGTTTCTTCCGTCCTCCTGTTAGAGATATTATTTGGCCTAAGTATGTATATTCGTTAACATATCCCAGTTCAGTAGCATTATAGGGTTTACTGGGAGTTTTAGGTAATTTGTCATTAATTTTGTTTTACTGGTATTTATTGATAGTCCTACCTTTTCGCTTTCATATATCAGTTGTTCAACCGTAATCTGCAGAGTGTTTGGATCACCACAACATCCACAATAGGGTGGAGTGAAAATGTATGGAGATTTTGTTTTTTTTTTTGTTTTTTTTTGTATTAACATAGCTGCCTATGGATGAGTAAATAAAGTATGTTAATTATCATTTATGATTATAATGGTTTGAGGTGCCCCAGCACGAAAGTAATTTGAAAAAAGGTTTGGTTTCATTCATTTTTGACAGCCTCATTCAGATGTATATAGACCTTACTATGGTATCGGAATAGTAATTTTCATGTTGTTTGAAACCTATATTTTTGTGTGATTATAAAAAAATATATAATAATTTGGAGTTCATGGTGCCCCAAAACCTCTTCAAACTAAAATAAATCAAGAATTTTGCAAAAAAAATGCGATTCGTATTTACGAAATATTTATGTAAAGAATGTTACAAAATAGCCAATTATGTAGAAAATTCGCGTTGAGTATTATAAAAAGGCATCAACTGACGCGATGCTAGTCTGGCCCTGATAAAACCATCACGTTTTTCCTCTCCACATTCAGCACCTGAAGCTTCAGTTACAAGCTTGATGCACCGCTCCACGGCTTGCGTATGACAAGGAAAGAGTGCTATATTCTCTTTCGTTTCTAGACCATTTTCTACAATTTCAATTAAGGTTTCAGCAGATAAACTTTTAGTTAAAGTTGGCTCAGTAACAGTAATCTGACTATCGTGATTCCAAGCAATAATGTCAGTATAATGTGGAGCATTGAAATTAAATGATGGAATTTTGAATTTTCGGATTCCTGTGACGTTATCTGACCTAGCTTTCAGAACACGTCGGTATGCCAGTTCCCGTACGATAATTCCCCGTACGAAATAAGATCTTCTGGATGACCAAAATATCCATTTCTTTGTATGACTGGATCAATCACTTTTTTCAAATTATCGTTTAAATAGCGACTACAATTAATCATAAACCACAAGTGATGTGCTCCATTTAAACACGAAGGATTGCATTTTATTTGAAACCACGTTCGCCCATAAACTTTCATCACGAAATTGGCTAATATAAATAGATTCTCATTCGGATCAGTTTTTGTGACATATATTCGTAAGATCCTGTTCGCAGTCGTTAGCCATCTGGAATGGTTGAGTGGACCGGGTTCTCTGTTTGCCAGGTCAGATGGGAAAATACCAGTGCTAATGGCCGTCATTATCTCAAATAGATATGTTTGATCGGAGCTTAGATCTTTAGTAATAACAGGAAGTGGTGTGGGTATAACTGCAAATTTCACAACTGCCTTTTTTTCACAATGTAGCAGTTCAGATCCTATTGGACCTGAAAAACAGCGAGGTCCTGTAGTTTGTCTGTCCAAATGTAACAAAAGGTGTCGTAGTGGCAATTCATTCGAATGTAATGCACAGATAAACCATTGTAACGGTTTTTTTATCTCCTCCTCTAACAGTCTAATGACACCGCCTTTGGATCCAGTATTTACTACTGTCCCATCACAGCCCACTACTGATAAATCACTCAAGTCAACCGATTTATCATTTAAATATTTTATAATGCTATCTTTGATTGCCTTAGCCGTTCCTGTCTGCAACGTGATATGACCAAAGAAAATGCTCCCTGGTTCTGAAACAATGACTTAATGATCTTCTATTTACCGTATATCATTATACCGTATACCATTTATCTCCTTTCTTTAGACACTTACTAATGATTAGGTGCGTTCAGAAATACAAGAAAAACATATCAACGACTTTTTATGAAGTTTTGCATTTGGTTTTACACTATCGATCAGTGACAAGTATTGATATAAATATAAACTCCTCCTCTAAATATAAACCTAGATAAAAAATATTTTCGCTTTGGCTTATTGTGCCAATCACGCAGCTTTCTGCGGGTATGCCGTAACGAAAATATAAAAAAAAACACTCCACCCTAATCGACAACCATCAAACAACCATCTTAGATGGTTTAGTAATACTCCATTAACACTTATACCATATTCCTTCCATTCCAGTTGTCGAAATATATGTTCTAGGGTTGCCAAGAAGAGTTTGGGTGATAAGGGATCTCCCTGTCTAACTCCTTTTCTAATGGGGAAACATTCTCCTACCTTTTCTGTGCGTATTTTAGCTTCCATATTTATGTATTATGTTCTTTATTATGTATTTACTGTGGACATTATAGGATACTCTACATCAAATAAAACAACTTAACTTGAAACAAATTTTACCATTTTACACGTACGGAACCGCGCTTCTCTTTGTTTTAAAAGTCTAGTTATGATGAGAGTTAGCTCACACTCAAAAGTGAGAGTGCTAGAAAACTGTTCGGTTTAGCATATTCGCTTTGATAGTTTTGGTTGAGAAGCTCAACCGGCTCGAATCAATCACTGCTCATATTCTGGCTTTCATTCTCAGCGCTTCCATCGCTGACTCACGTTAGGGTCGGCTCGGCACTGCTCGAGGTAAGCCGAACGGCTTCTCCCGAACGTACATCCACATACATTTTGCCAAATAATACAGACTCAAACATGTACCATATGCAGAGAACATGCTTCCGTGATAGTGTCAGCTGTCACCCGATATAGGTTCAAAAAAGACAAAATACAAATAAACGCTTTTCAACTGTTATATATATTGTAGTTATAGTTTACTTATAAGCACTAATTATACAATTGTACTACTGCACCTAAATGTACACCTTTGTAAAACCCATCTACTTTTAAATAAATTATTCTTGTTCTTATTGTGGGTAAATAAATTATTTCATTAATTATTCATTTAGATTTTAGCTCGTTGTCCAATGATTTCAAACAACCTTTTTTACATAGGTACGTATTGAAAACTTTTTTGATCAGGGTATGAACAAAAATATGTACTAGTTGTGTACTGTGGTGTATAGTGTAAGTGTGGTTTGTAGGTGTGGTGTGTTGTGTGTGTGTACGGACGCACGTATCATTATCCCGACGTGGTCTCCCATGAGCTTCCAGCCGAGCGGGCACGCGGCCGGGACTGCGGGGCTGCGGGACAAACAGTTTCACACAATGTGCGAATTGTTCACAGCTATGGTTTTACAAACTCGATTAATATATTCCACGACCCGAATTCCAATAATAACATTACTCAACATTTAAATGAGTTTCATAAAATAAAATATGTTTATAGAACATAATGGAACTTCACAGTTTATTTCAAAGAAGCTTGAGAACTCTCAACAACTTCATCTCGAAGTTATATAATATTTATTAATATATTAATGTATATGAAACACCCGATAAGTACCTACACAAAGACATCATAGCTAAAAAAAAAATTCGAGCAGACACAATGGCGAGTACGTACACGAGCTCGCTTGTGATTTCATCATAATTATTTACTATCCTGCTCTTGTCGGTGTACATATTTCTTGCTTAGAAGAAATTTTGTAGTATACGACTATTATTTACTTCAAATAAACGACGACGTCAAATATTTTCTTTTTCTTTCTTTCTTTCTTTACTTAGTGTCGTTTATTTATTATTTATATTTATTCCGAAGTAGTTAGTAAACTTATAAACTAAGCGCCACAAAAACGTTGCAATGACTGTTGCGGTCGGTGAGTCCCTAGACATGTAGACATTCATACTTCGTACTCAAAAATTTAAAAACTTACACTTATCATATTTCTAAATAATATTTTTTTAATTTACTTCTAAATCTATTTTTATTTGTTTCACTCCATAAGCCTGCTGGAGACTGTTCAATAAATATGGTATTCGTTTTTTTAGGGTTCTGTCACCAAAGTATTTGGTGCCCCGGGGTAAATTGAACCTGTCAGCAGACACAGATCGTGTGTTATGGTTATTGATTACGCGAGTTAAGCTATGCTCTTGGGTAGCAAGGTTGTTTACTATTTGTTTATTCGTTGTCGTAGCATTTAGTGTCGTTTCCATAAATTCCTTATAACACCTAATCGTCATGAATTTTGGGCGAAACAAAAATCGAGTATGACTAGCCCACCGAGGGTTCCGTACAAACTTTTTAAAGGACAAACTTAACTTTGCTGTTCGATCCCATGAAACAGCTATTGCACTAACCGCAAATAATATTTTCTTTAATAGCAATCTCTTTTTTTTTGTTATTAAACTACAAAGTCACGGTTTTCAGATTTTTCCTTTTACATGTGCTATAAGAAATAGTTTCTCGCCAAATTTCGCGATTCTAGGTCAACGGGAACTACCATATAGGTTTTCTACCCAAAACCTATAGATTACTTCCGGTTGACCTAGAATTGTCAATTTTGGTTAAAAGCAAGGTCTTACAGCACAAGTTAAGGGTAAATTCCGAAAGCAAATTAAAAAAAGTTGAAAATTAAGGTAAATTTTGGCACTTAGAAGTTTTCGCGAAAACCTAAATATGCCCATATCTTTTTATGATGTTGACTCAGGACCTTGATTTTACACTTTATACACCTAACATATAGGGACCTCAGTATCTGGTTTAAATTTTAACTTTCTAGGTCCACCCGTTCCTGAGAAAATCGGTGGTGAGGTACGGACCCTAAAAGTATTGTGTATTTTTTGCAGCAATACTTCTGGTTAAGATAAAACAACTCTAAACATATTCTTGGCCTCATTTAATTCACTTCTACGTAACTTTCTATGCAACATTCAAACACTATATATATATATATATATTTAATTAAATAAAACTAACAAGAAAACATCAAAGAGCTAAGCCTATACAGTTAACCAGAAAACAGTCGTGACTTAGTATCGTCTGCAACACATTTAGCACGTCCTCGTGCGAGTAATGCACCACTAATTGGTCCGCTAGCTATGCGGAGCCAAGCCACTCTCGGAGAGATTATCCATAATACCACGCGAACGAAATATTAAAGCCAAGTATTGAGGAACGTCGTCAATTTTTTATCGTGAGATAAAAATATGCACACATGCTGCGTCTAGTTTGTTAAACGAACCTTTTTATAGGTAGCGTGGATAGAAGCATCTAATAATAGTGACCTGAAAATAAAACCTCGTACGCGCTTAAAATAGCCCGGGATGATCACCCGATCGTAGCTCCGCTCGTAGCGCCGCGCTACGCTCGTAGGTGCGTAGCGCTACGACGGTGCTACGCATATGGCGCGCGACACTTCATGCTTTTATTTTGTGTTTATAATTACTAAAACTAAGAACATATTTCTGAAGTTCTTTTTCTTACAATTGTCTTTGGCTGCTGTCATAATTATTTTTGTAATTAAACATTTCCAAACAAAATTTAAGTTTCTATAAAGTAGAGGTGGAGTCCAAGAATTACTTTCATAATATGATAATTACCATCATTAACAAAAAGTTATTTCTCAACGAGACTTTTACTTTTATCAAAGCAGGAAGAAGAATAAATTAAATACGCTTAGGATGTTTGTTCGGGGAATGTTTCCTTAATTACGTTGTATTACCAGCATCTTGTCGGGGCCGCGGGCACTGACTACCATAATTACGATTAAAGAAAAGACGTGACATTGTGATGACCATGATCTGTAAGCATATTTATTATTGTACCCATATCATATCACGTAGCAAAAATACCGCCCATTGCATTGCCATGTGTACAATTTCTATATTTATAACAGTAATTAATATAATTTTATTATTATTATGTACATAATAATGTAACTAACATAGCTAGTTCCTAGTTTGCATGTCGATAGCTCAGATCGGCACTGGCTACGCTTCCGTTATCTGCTATAGTTTTGACAAGCCTGCAACTATTATAAATGCCATAAGTCATATAAATTCATAAAACACCGTTTGACGAAGCAGAGACAAGCTTCCGTCGTCGGCCGCACATAACCGAATAAGTGATGACGTCATGTCCGTTCCCTACTTTGCTACCTACCCCCGCACCGACGTAGTGGACGCCACAAGTAAACAGATTATTTACAAACCGCTTACTAATGGAAACAACTTGTTACAAATGAGTCGCTCTTAAGTTTCGGTTAAGGAAGTTTCTTTTTAATATAGGCAAGTAATTGGGTAGTTACCCTCCACATTGCTAGATGTTAGCAGTAGTAGTAACCTTCTTGAATAAATTCACAACGTACTAACATAAAGACACGGAATTACCTCTAAAGAAAGAAACATACAAGCGAAATTTGTGTGTCAATAATGTCAAGAGTAACTATTTGTTCTTTAATGTTGGCATTGAATCAACAATCACTTTTATGTTCTCAACACATAAACCTCTGTAAACAGGTAGGTACCATTAGAAAGCTGAATAGAATATTGTAACAAGTAAAAAATAAAATTGAACAATAAATAGAGAGAAACGTGAACTCCCTTGTGATCCAGACAACTACAACGCGTTACTACGTAAATACATAAAACTATGTACAATATACAATATGTACATAACTATTGTCCTATTCATACAAGCTCGTTAATAAGCCCCAAGGCTGGCTCTCGTTTAAAAACCCGTAACCATGGCAACCGAGCCTGACATCAAAAGACCCTCTGGGCAGGTTCCTAACAAACCTAAAATATTCCTATTATTTCCGAACTCCATATTTTGTGATTGTTATTTTGAAATTCGGTGAAATGAACGGAAATTATATCTTTGATATAATATATTGTGTGAAGTAAAAGGTCTCGCGTTTTCTTGCTTTGGACCAATACATAATAAATACTTAGAGAAATAAACAAACTGGTTGACTTTTGTTGGGAAATGATTTGATAATTTACATCATTTGTTAACCAACGTACGTAAGCCAAAGATGAATGATACTTATAACTTAATAATTTAGACTCAAACAGGACAGATTGGTACACCCGTTGTTCTTGTGACTCATGACGCTCTTTGTCTGATTCCCGTAACAATCGAGTATCATTTGACCTGGAGTAAGTCACTGAACTATCTGATCCTACTACCAGTCTAAAGCGACTACTTTCTATGAGGAAATGGATTTTTGTTACTCCGTTGAATCGTTTTTCCTGGCCCATCACTCGTCATTGCCCCGACGCTACTCTGGTGGTTACCACAGTTAATTCTGCATTACAGGAGTTGTTGAGATTGTGAAAAGCGTAATGTTAATATGCGAAAAATAAATTCTGTCGATAAAGTCAAACGCGATCAAAATATGTATGATTTGATTAAAACTGAAGTGGCAAGAAAACGCTAGCTAATTACAGCGGTTATCAGCGGCTGTTATCACGTCAAGAAGCACTAGCGCACGACGCCTACTTGAGATACAGCGCGATAAGCGCCGCTGGCGGCAGAGCGCGCTATCTGCCCTATCTCCGCCATCTGAGCGAGTTGATAACTGACGTCAGCGTGCTAGGCGCCAACCGATCGCTTGTACGCTGTTTTGTTTATTTATTATTTTTGGCGATGGATATAATATTTTGGCACACGTTTTTGAAAGATTTTAAGGGAAATAAATTTCTCAAAAATAACAGAACATCACGCCTTGTAACCACCGGAGGGTAAAGCGGAGGTGTACCTGTTATTGTAGTGTATAGAATAACAGTACGCCCGCATTTCGCCAGTTCCAAATGTGTATCTCCCAACAGAATTATAATTCACTCACAATTTGATTGGTTAGTTACAGTTTCGATAAAACTTTGGTACCTACAGTATAATATGAATTTTCTAAAAGAATGCGTGGGAAGCGAACCTGTGATACAAAGCGCAGGCTCATCACTGAGCTAGCTTTCTCAATGTTCACACGTTTAGGATGAGGTTGTACTGTAGTTCAACCTACACCTGAAAACTTAGACCAACTAATTTAAACAAGAATGTTGATGACAAAGCCGTGCGGAAACAAAAACACGGCTATCAGCGTAGACTCTCACTGTTGCTACGCGGTTGGCACTCGGCCTTGGCACGCAGTTGGCAGCCACACCGAATCGATAGCAGACGCATTGCAGGCTACTGCTGCAAACCTGTGTGGGCTGACCACTTTCGATTGTCTTCTCAAAGTTGTGCGAAGGTATATCTCGGGGGCATGAATGAAGGGGTTTAAGAGCGGTGGACGACAAGAATAAATGAAATGGAATGACATTACATCACTCCTGTAATCTCTGAAGACTTAGAGAGGTTTGCTCCACAGAACGCCCACATGTCGCACGTTATGTTGAAGGCCCATCTATGGGGAGGTGAGCCTCGTATGGGACTGCTCATAGGCTAAAAAAGAAATGTTGTTCAATAAATCATCGTCCATTGCACGAAGCTTTAGACGGAATAATTCGAATGCAGATTTAACTTACTGTTGTTTACAAAGGCTTTTATTTTATTGAATTATTCTTTTAAAAATGCCTTTGCAAAAAAAGGCGTATGTTGAAGCTTTTGCACTTCAGTTCAAATAAATAGTAAAGTAAAAGCGCCGACAATAGTGCTCTCATCCAACTCGTGTGCTGTTTTTCTGCTCGGATGTACATGAGCGAAAACGTGATAAACAGGAACAGGACATTCCAACACTGAACTGCTTTTTATTGACAGTGAATAAAGTTCATTTGTCTATTATGTTTACTTGGTGCTGTAAACTGTCGAAAGATTGTGAACCGTAATATACTGCTTACAATTTAATGCATTATTTTTCGGTATATTTTTATCTATCGAAGTGAAACTGTCAAATTGTGAAATGGCATGCGACGGAACGCCTTTCCCGCGCTGAATGTTGATTGATTGTTGAACGTCATATGCCCCGCGCCGCCATATTTGTTTGTTAATTCGTTTGTTGTCGAATGTAAACAAACAGTGTTTTGGTGATTGTAAATTTATTTCGTGTCGAAAATAACTCACAGCTTTAGAATAGTTATATGAGATTGTGGTGGAAGTAAAATGAACCAAAGAAGTTTGAATGATAAATAAATTAGTGTTAGTCACCGAACATAACCTAACTCTACTGGCCTACTGTAAGTCGGACTAATCCTTAAGCTTTCCTAAGCCTTCGGACATTTGCCAAATCAACGCGCGACGGATTGTGATTTAACAGTTTCACTTCGATAGGTTATAATCTACCGAAAACTAATGCGTTAAATTGTAAGCAGTATGTTACGGTTCACAATCTTTCGAGAGTTTACAATCTCGCGAGATAGATTATAATCTAACGGTATTTACAATTTTACGGTGAGCTATATATATCAGAAACTAATAATACTACAATTTTCATCACGGACCTGTCCGGTAATCATGGTGATTTTTTGTTGGTCGAACGATAGGAGCGGTCACTGTCGACCCATGGGACTATGGACCGTTTGGCGCTTGTGATTCATTTTAAGTGCATACTCATCAGGACCCAATGTATATTTTGATACAAGTGGAGAAATTTTGTTATTGCATTCGAGGCGGAAGTAGGCGATGGTGTTATTGAGCCGAGAACTGCAATAACAAATGTCCACGTGTATCAAACGACGTTTTTCAATAGGTACACTTTTGTAGAAATAAAATAAAAGAACGAGATATATTTTTGTCATGAATTATTAGGAAACTATGATTTTAATTTTCTTTTCTTCCGCGCTTTGCTTTCGCGTGGTTGAAGGAGAAGCAAAGGTATGAAGCCGCTAAACAGCCTAATATAAAAAAGATTTTTTATATTTTTGAATTTAGTACACAAATAAATGTTAATTTGTTTGTAAAAGAAAATTTTAGTTTTCGATTAGGTTCAACATGCAATGTATTTCATGCGCGTGCGATTTCTCCATTTTTCCGCATGTATACGTGAAAATAAAATCCACAAGTAACGAAGTTCAAATCGGTTCAATACCTATAGTCGGAGGTGAATGATTTTTAAAAAAAATCGGCAAAGCAATTGCGTCTTTACGGCGTAAATATTTTTTTAATATTAAAATTGTGTATATTTTAATATTAAAATAGAATATCATAGATAAACAAGATTATTTAAAAATAATGTTTTTACTTTTATTAACAAAATAAGATTTACTTGTGTTCTTAATACTAAAAAAGAATTTTTTATTAGGCTGTTTAACGGCTTCATACCTTTGCTTCTCCTTCAACCTGGCGAAAGCAAAGCGCGGAAAAAAAGAAAATCATAGTCTCATAATAATTAATGACAAAAATACTTTTCACTCTTTTTTCGTTTCTTCAAAAGTGCATTGGAAAACGTCGTTTGATACACGTGGACATTCGTTATTGCAGTTCTCGGCCTCAATAATACCCTCGTCTACGGCTCGTGTGTTAATTCCCCCTCGAATGCAATAACAAACTTTCTCCACTTGTACTATTTAAATAATCATGTTCATCTCTGATATTCTACTTATAAATACAATTTGAATATTCAAAAAATATTTACGCCGTAAAGACGCATATTGCTTTGCCGAAATTAAAAAAAAAACATTCACTTCCGACTCCGGCATTGAACCAATTTGAACTTCGTATATGTATAGTTATCTAATATTTTATTTCCGCACACGTGCGGATATATTAAAAAACCCACGCGTGTAAATTTGTAAATACATTGCATGTTGAACCTAATTATTATTAATAATTACTGGTAGTCGTTTTTAGGGTTCCGTACACTATAAGGGTTCCTGGTCCGGACGGACAAGGAACCCTTATAGTTTCGTCATGTCGTCTGTCCGAGGTTTTGCTAAGAGACCGTTAGTATTAGAAAGCTGTAATTTTGTAGGGGTGTGTATATCAATTACGCCGACAAAGTGGTAAAATAATTTTTTTGAAAATATTTTTTTAGGGTAGCTCCACCACATGTGAAGTGGGGATCAGTTTTTTTCGTCCTCTACCCCATCGTGTGGGGTATCGTTGAAAAGGTCTTTTGAAATGACTTAGGGGTTGCTGATTTTGCTTTTCGAATTATTGCTCCATTTACGAATTATTAAATTTTAAAATGCATTTTTTTGTTCCAATAGGGCGTCCCCCATCTAAAAGCTGTTTAGGTTTTAGAGGGGGGGGACGTCCTACTGAATCATGATTTTTTCCAGAGTTTTCAAGCCAGCAAAACTGCTGACTTGAAAAATCTGGAAAAATTTATGATGATAGTGCATTTCATGAACTTTAAAGGACAATTATAGCGGTTAAGATAACTTTATTAGTTTAGCAGTAACAGTCGTTAAACTTGGGTGTTGGATAATTTTGTACCAACTTCAAAATCCTTAGAATAAATCGTTCTATATTGTGATAACGGGCTACTACGGAACCATACAGGGTGTAAACCACCTCATCACAAAGCCGTCGACCAAGCATTCTGTACATCAAACTAAGTAACGTTACGCAAAAATTATTGCTGGGAAACTACTTTTTTTTTTTTGGGGCGAAAAATCATGTTTTGTGGTAGAACTCAATGTAACACACTCAAAACATTGTGCTGATGGATGGATTGAACAGTACGGGGGTGGTGGTGATTTTTATAGTAAAAATCTTACATTAAAAACTTGTATTTAAAAAAAATGTTGCCAAAAAGTTGGAACTTGACCCCAATATCTCCGTAACTAGAAGGTTCCCAGGTATGGTTTAGAACAAAAAAATGATCACAATGACGAGGAGAACAAGTGCCTTTCGGCTTCGTTATGAGGTGTTTTACACCCTTTATAATGCGCGTGGCCCGACACGCACTTGGGCGGTTTTTTTTCTTTATAAAAGCGAGTTTCAATTAATGCCTTTTGAATACATATGCATACATAAATAGGTTTTTTAAAAACACAAAGAGCGCTATTTACTTTCAAATACATCGTACCTTTGCATTTGTTAATTTTTCTCGTGATGCTTGCTTTAGATTTCACAAAGGGAACTTGACTAAAACATTAACTGTAGTTTTCTCAGAAACTCGTTATATGTATAAAGTATTTATAAAGCTGAGTTATAGTTTATCTCAAAGTCAAGCATCCTTTGTGAGTTGTTCTGCGAAGAAATGCATATTCTTATATAATGTTTCTTCGGGTTTATTTTTAGTTCATTACTTAGAAGAGCATGCAAAGGCTATGTATCCACAAAGGAATCATTTGTTGGTGTTCGCGAAACCTTGGAGAGAACTAATATCAGAGAAATCGTTGAATAAAATTAGCTTATTACTTTCCTCTTGTGAGGATTCTCTTGTGAAAGAGTCAGCGAATACTTTCATTCGTTCTGTTTAGAACATTACAACTGTGTGAGAGGTCATTGGTAAGTACCTCGCTATGTTTTGACTCCACAACCTGCAGTCTAGTCTAAGTTGCCTAAGATAACACACTCACATTGGTAATACCTTTCAAATTGAAAATTAATTGCATTGTTTTTTTTACTATAGAGCAATATGTGAGGTGATGATCATTTAAAATTCTTAGGATTGTGATTGCAAGTGTGTTCTGCAATTGTTAGGTTTCTGGTGTTAGATACCCATATGTTAAGGCAACGAGGAAATAAAACGTGTGAACTCATATTTTCACGTGGGGTAGGCAAAAAATGCACATAGCCATCTGATACGTTCCTTTTACTACGCTCATATACCTACATCTGGACATACGCGCGCGCCGCCGCCGCTGCCGCCGGTTGTATTACGCACCCGGCCTTCTAATAACTAACTGTCCCTAATAAACTGGAAACGAGACGATTGTTTTAACAAAGCCACTATAACACCGGGCTCGTAGTCGGTGGCTCAGCAAACTGCCTGCTTACCACTAGGCTTGCTACCGAGTACACAACTACACAGGGCATGACGTCACGACATGAAAGTGAGGCCCCCGGCTATTTGCTAATCTGTGTGTTTTCGTCAAGCCGCAGTGTGACGAGGGGCGACAGCGCTCCAGGCGCCCAGGAGCTACCGGACCCGCGGTAACCCAGTGGTAACGTTGACGACTACTCAACGGTAGTAGCGGTCTACTACTAGATGAGTTGTTGTCCTACAATTTGACATGTTGTGTATCCGTTCCTATACTTTACACCCGATAATTTCTGAAGTGATATTGTTTATAATTTTGTTTCACTCTTTACTCACTTATTGTAGAATCAGAGGAAAGCGTTAAAATATCAAATTTCGCTTCAGTGTAGCATACAGCAATTGATAAAACAAAACACAGAGTTATGTCCAACTATTTGCCTAACAAGAACTCGCATACCTTACAAATCCTCAACCAAAATTAGTGGCTACTTGAAAATCCCAGATAACTCAATATTCGTATTGTCTATCTCCAAAGGCCCGTTCAGCTCGGCCGAGCACTTTTGTCGCGTGAGTGAGCACTCGCCCTAAAGGTCTCACATAACTTTGTAGGCCGATGTCTTCAATAGATGGTTATTTACTTTTACCTCGCTTTTATTTGAGCCCGAAAATACAGTTGCCGACTTCGACTCAAACGACCAATATCTTTTGCTTTTCAGATATTCATTTTAGAGATATTTACATTAGCGGGCGATCAACGATAAACTACTTTCTCAAAGCGATTATTTTTCATTAAAAATAATCCGGGCCTATCCGTATTCTGTATCCGTATTCCGTATCCGTTTTTTTTCAGTATATCCTTTCAGCGACATGCACAGGCGCGAGATCATGAGTAGGTAACAATCAATCCCTTTGATTCGGAGACCTTTTGATAGTCCAAAAATGTAGACAGGTCGATCGACATTCGCATGTCATTAACATAATTTGTTTTATTCATGTTCAACACCCACGTCTTTTAACTTTTTTTTTGTCTTTTTTGTCTTTATTCCTAGAAACAACAATTCTAAACCTATTCTGTCAACACAACTCATCATATTTTTCTCATCAATAACACAATTGAATCGTCGAGAATCTATCACATTTACCTTTATTTGTATTTGTTTACATTGGAGCATTTTGCAGACATTGTTGTGTTGTCACTGTCATACCTTTTTTATTAAACCGTCTAGTCGCAGTCTGGAACTATTAAGTACCGACAGAACGTGACAGATTCATACCTACAGGCTTGCTTGATAAAAGAAACTACAAATAATTCACTAGTTGTACACTTTATTCAAAATGACAGTTCTGTTGTAATGCTACGTTGTATATAAATCTGCAGATAGAAAGAGTCTGGGGTAAGATCAGGAATAGTTTGGATGTAGGAAGGTTTTATTTGTGTATCTGTGGCATAGTAACTTCCAATGAAATGACCAATTGCTTTTCGTACTTTTTTTTGTAGAAGACAAGTTTAATTAATCTGAATAAAAGTAAAAAAAAAACGTAAGAACATTCTCAAGCCGCAAACTGCAGGACTTGTACCATATTTACATGTTCTTCATTTTAGCGTTTCGGCAATGGCAATCTATACTGAGTTTGCCCAGAACTCAGCTACGTGCACTTACATGACGATGTCCTGGACAGGCAACATTTTCCCGTAGTACTTGTGACAGCCAGTGAGTGGCATCCTTTTAGCCAAGTGCACCTACTCTTTGGGACCTAAAAGCCTCTGCTCTATGTCACTCTTTCCCCGAAGCCTTATAGTTACCGAACTGAACTGAAGAACTTTCCAACGGTGTATGCAGCACTTACTAACAACTTACTGACAGCTCCTCTCAATAAGCGCGGTAGCAGCAGTATTAACCGTCCTACCTGTAACAGGCGTGACCACGACGCGCCGCGCTTTGCGACAGCGACTGCATAGAACACGAATGAAGATAATTGTGTAGAACATGACACGACTTGCGACGCGACCGTGTTCGCGAGAGCACCGTCGTCGGTTGCCGCTTGTCGCGAGTCGTATTCCCTGAGGTTGTTCACGAGGCGTTATGTGTGTGTATGCGTTAAAGTAACTCTTAATGGAGAAGTTGAGATCTGTAAGTCGGTAACTGCAGTGAGGTGGGCAGGTTACTGTTGTTGCCTCACTTAGGCACAACTGAAGCTGACGTTGTAAAGCTCAATATTTGCAGAATTGAGAACTTAATGCACAAAACAGCGTGATCTATTTTATTTTCATGTCTATATCCGCTGTTAGAGCCCTTGTATTATGTAGTTGTTAATGCTTTGATATGGATTTGACAATCATATAGAATGAGGAATGAGCTGATATTAATTACTTTTTACGATTTAATTTTCGTAACAACAACATTGGCAGGAAGTTTATTATTGTCTGGAGATGTCAACTCTAAGTAGGTACTTATTTAATAGCTAACTAACTATAGAAGGTTTTCTAGCAAAGCAGTGTTTTTGTGCAAGGTTAATAACAAAGACATAATTATGTTTTTTGTTAAATATTTCGTTTTGACAAGTTATTTTACAACGTTACACTCCGATACGCTTGAGACAGAAACGATAAACAATTATATTGTGTTTACGATAATTGCAATTTATTAAGATCCGTATCGCGCAGGTATCGATTATCGGCTCTCGCGTAATCGATCGTTATCCGATACTTGTAAAACACCTTCTTATCAATCCTTATCGTTCGTTTTTTTTATAAATATGTTTACTAAAATGCGGGCTTTATTCTCTCACAGTTAAAGTTTAAATCCCTTTGAGGTTGAGAACAGATTCTTTAAATTATTTGGTCAAAGTTGCAGTCACAGTAATATCTACTCTGTGCTTTATAACAACAGTGTTCAGATTAGTTAATGTGCATTATTAATGTTTATGGTATAAGTGAACACAGTTTTTATAGGTTTATGATCCAGGGATCGGTCGATACGATTGTATGGTAGGACGGCAGTTAACATTTAGTAGGATACGTTACGAGTAGTCAGCTGACCGGACGTCTGAGAACCAGAGCTAACAAGGGGTATCCTCGCAACCAGTAACTGAGTTGTGAAGGTCAGATAGGCAGTCGCTCCATGTAAAATACTGGTTTTCGGTGGCATCCGGTTAGACTGGAAGCCGACCCCAACATAGTTGGGAAAAGACCAGTGAGTTGATAATACTATGGGCATGTATGTATATGTTTCACGGCATCTTGTATTAAGTGGGATCAGCAGTTTTAAATATATCCCGTGAAAGTTTCCCCGCGGTCTGACTCGGTCGTCGTTACCTCATCTGCCTCATTTTAAGTCGGGACGCGATTTATGTAAAATAATTATGCAAATGTAATTTTAAAACCGCTCCTGCAATATTGGCTTGTTAAACCACCAATTTACCTCAACTTAGGGGAGGAAAACATTTTTAAACCGCTGCAAAAGTAATGATTGCGCCGTTTTAAATTATGAGCTACTTTCTGGTTAAAGTGCCATCAGGGAAGTTACTGGTTAAGCAAGTGGACACTCTACGTCAATTTGGCATTTTATTTCGCATTTCCTTCTAGGTATACAAAAACAGCTGTTGATTGTTGTGATTTGAATATACGGACTATTTCGGTGGATCATGAAATTATTCTGCATAGTTTTCAAAAGAAATTTCGTTGTTTTATAGTGACGATTATCTTCACTAATATCCAGGAGTTTAATGAAACACCTACATAATTGTGATGCAGTGACAAGTTGTACCACACATTATTACATGTCTCAACTGTTGGTGTAGCAGTTCGGCCACACGCGCACGCGCACATCACACGTCAGCGTGCTATCTTATCCAGTGCTATTACATCAATAAAGATTACTTAATAATTTGGCCGTTTAATAACTAACGCAACAGCGTAGTAAAACGAGAACAAAATAACTGTCGAGAAGTATCAAGTTACGTTTATCCTTTTGGTCGGCTGGACAAAAAGTTTAAATTCAAGTTCAAATAATTGTTTGAGCTTTTAACGAAGTCTAAAATTATGTCGATGCTAGAATCTTTGCTAAAGTGATAACTATCAGATCTGGAGAGTGGAAGGTACATTCCATTCACGTAAAAATAAATAATCTTTTTGCGTATCTGGGCTAAATTGTATAATCTTTATCAAATTCTTTCAATGATTATCTACAAAAGTCAAAGTCACTATCTTAGAGTGTAGTAGTAGATAGTGGAAAAATAAATCGTGAACTATTCGGAAACATTATCATTATCTGTTTCTATTGAAGATATTTATCATTCAAGTAGTACTGGGACGCATACAAAGTACAACAACTATTTTAAAACGCGTGTAATCTTGTTCATAGATAATGGTGTTTTAAAAGGTAATTCGACAGCGAGCTGAACCATTTGCTTCGAGGGACCAATAACAATGCACGGGGCCAATCAATTTCCTGTACCTTTGTGCCCGCTAGCAAGTCAATATCGTTACAAAATGGCCGAAATAACTTGATCGTCGCTTGTTTGTCAAGCGCTTTCATATTCGCGATCGATGTGATTGAACTGCGCTCATTTGTCCGACTCAGGGTCTTCCAAGACATGTGGAACGGTTGAGTACTTTCAAATAAATTCCTTTACCTTATTGCGGATTATTTAAAACGTAATCTTGTCTTTAGAAGCAAAAAAGGGGTCCCCTTTACCAAGTCTTCCATCCAACACTATGCTTCAGCTACGTTTGTAAGAGTTGAGAAAAAATATGATTAATTAAGTTTGCCTCGTTGGAAAGTTAAACTGACTTGAGACCGTCAAAGAATAGAAAACTAATAGAAAAACTTAGCTTTGAGGCCCCGGCCTCGCTGATAAATAAACTTTGCATTTAAAAGCTAGTCTTGCAAATTGCTTTTTCATTTGATGAGGAGAGAAGGAAAACAATTGTACCGACCGCGAACCGCGACGTGCAAGTTAAATTTGAAATTCTATTAAATCATAAACCTTTTTAGATATTTTAGTGGAAATGAAAGTGCCGATACAGCGGAAACGTGTTGATAAACATTTATTTTTGTTACTCGGTCTGTCAACACGGATTCACAAATGGAACACTAAACTGAAAGGTTTGCATTCAGTAACAAACAGTAAAAGCTGATCCAATGCTTTTGTAGAGTGCTTCAGTAATGCAAATTGTTTTACCTCGGCGCGGTGTACAATGACAAGGGTGTACCGTTTCGCAAACTATTTATGTGATATTTTATCTGTTTCTCGTTAAATTCCGCTTATTTAATTAAACGACAACCACGCTTTAAGGAACACGGTGTAAAAAAGGACCTGTATGATGTTTCATTACACAAGGAAGTTAGAAATTGAGCCTTCACCTGTTCCACTTTATCAAATATTACCTGAAAGCAGTACATTATCGACAAACACATTATGCCACTACACACGTCGGCTTTTGAACAAGGCTCGTAATATTTGCTCTTAATTTGAGGCTTTTAGTCGTAAGTGCATTATCACCGCAAATCAGCCGATAATATTCGATACTGATGAGACGCGATGATAGCCCGCGGTCTGACTGACTTCTGTCAGTCGTTTAGATTGTTTCACGGAACTACTATTTCAAATCTCAAATCTCAAATCTCAAATCTTTATTGCATTCCATATGTATTACATAGATGGTGTAATCAAATAATAAAAAGAAAACAATATGGACCCTGTCGGGCACAGCAACATTAGGAGAGAGGAAGAGGGCTAAGTAGCTGTTTAATAATATTATTACAAATTATTAAATGTGTTATTGGGTGTATAATTATGAATTTATAAATTATTAGAATATTAAATCTGTGCATTGTGTATAATATACTATATTAATAATTTCTATTTATGTATTATTTATATTATGTATAATTATTATGCAATTATTAGAACTATGTTTCATTTATATTAAATAATATTATTGTTTATGTATTTATATTTTCATTTTTGGTTTCTTACATTCCATATTATAATGAGAGCGAATTATTTTATTTTGAAATCGATTTGTCATCTATAAACTCCTTTACTGAGTAATATGCCTTGGATTCCAGAAATTTTTTCAATTTACTAATAAATACATTTGTTTTTTCTG
Source organism: Xestia rhomboidea (assembly GCA_963853795.1). Lineage (NCBI taxonomy): Eukaryota > Metazoa > Arthropoda > Insecta > Lepidoptera > Noctuidae > Xestia > Xestia rhomboidea. The sequence continues at coordinate 35,242,002 of OY970756.1, forward strand.
CTTCTCGAATATCATTTGGCAATTTATTATAAATTTTTGTGGACATAACTAAAGGGCCGGTTGAGTGCATTTTAAGTCGGGATTGAGGTATGTTTATTTTGTTTTTGTTGTGTCGAAAAGTGTATCTAGTTTGTGTTTCTTCACAAGTGGTATAAAAATCAGGGTATTTTCGGACAAATTTACATAATTCAAAAATATATAAACAGGGAAGTGTGAGTATTTTATGGTTTTGGAAGTGTGGTTTGCAGCTATCAGTTTGTTCAATGTTTGTTATTATTCTAATTAACTTTTTTTGTAAAATAAATATGGTCTGCGAATCTGTACTGTTTCCCCACAGCATGACCCCATAACTGAGCCATGCCTGAGCGTATGCATAGTACGTGACAAGTGCTGTTTGAAGATTGGTAGTTTTTTTAATTTCGCGTAGGGCGTATGAAAATGTAGATAGTTTTGCTCTTATTTTTTGTATATGGGATTTCCAATTTATGTGGGTATCTATGGACAAACCGAGGAGAGTAAATTCATTTACTTGTTCCAGTTTTGTGTTATTAAAAGTGAAATTTAGTTTTAAAGGGGATTTTTGATGTGGGTGGAAAGTAATTAATTTTGTTTTGGTGAAATTAATTTCTAGGTTATGATTATCCATCCAGTTTACAGCTGCAGAAAGAAGGGAATTTAATTTAGCGTTAATATTGTTCTCGTTCTGGCATGAGGTGAGCAGAGAGACATCGTCAGCAAATAGAACACATGGTCCGTTTATAACTTTAGGGAGGTCGTTTATATAGATAAGAAACAACAGGCAGCCTGCTACACTCCCTTGGGGAATTGACGCGTTTACTACTTTGCTGTCAGATCTTATTTTAATTATTTCATTTGTGGTTTTATCGAAGTATTCAATTTCTACCAGTTGAACCCTATCCTTTAGGTATGATGTAAACCACTCATGAGCTTTCCCTCGTATTCCTATCCCATGTAACTTGTCCAATAGTATTTTAAATTGCACCTTGTCATAGGCTTTGGTCATATCAAGCAGCATTCCTATGGCGTAGTTTTTATTATTAATAGTGGTTAGTGCCTCTTGTACGTATTTATAGACTGCTAACGTTGTAGACCTGTTTTTGCGGAAACCGTTTTGGCAGTCGTCAAGTATTTTATATTTTTCACAAAATGAGTATACGCGGTCACACATAGCCTTTTCAAATATTTTAGACGCAGTTGAAAGCAGCGCGATGGGGCGATAGTTGCTAGGGTCGGTTTTAGATTTTTTCTTGTGTATGGGTTTAATCAGTGCATTTTTAAGTTGAGTGGGAAAAGTTCCCTCTTCAAACGATTGGTTAATTAATTTAAAGAATGGTAGCGTTAGTTCGTCTGCACATTGCTTAAGTAGGAATGGGGGAAGTTCGTCTACTCCAAAGCTCTTTTTATTTTTTAAACTTTTTATTATTTTGTTAACTTCATAGGGATCGACAGGACTGAGAAACATTGTGTTCTCTGTGGGGCACATCACTGGGGCTCCTTTTGCTGGTGAGGTTTTTTCCCCAATAGAAGCAAAGAAGTCATTAAAAATATTTGCTATTTGCTTAGGTTCAGTTATCAAGTTATCATTATTATGTAATTTAATGTTTATTTTTTCGCTTTTTATTGATTTATTTGTTCTTTCATTTATTATGTTCCACATAGATTTTACTTTATTTGTTGAGTTCTTTATTTTATTTATATATTGTAGTTTTTTTGCTGTTATTACAGACTGTTTCAGGGTTTTTTCGTATTTTTTATAATATTTTGATATTATGGGATTGTTTGTTTTTATAGTAAGTATTTTAAGTAGTCTTTTGTTTTTGCAAGATAATTTAATACCCTTAGTCAGCCAGTACTTCTTATATATCGGTTTTATTTTAATTTTCTGCAGCGGAATACACGCATTTAGAAATTTATTTAATATATTATTAAACGCAGAGTAGTTTTCATCAATATTTTTATCTGGTTGTATTATTTTATTCCAATTTAGATTTTTTAGTTCAGATTTAAAGTTTTCTACATTTTGGGTATTATATAATCTCTTTTGGGTAAACCAGTTTGTTTTTTTATTATTGCTGTCACTAAGTAATTTTATGTGTAAGATGGTTGCGCAGTGGTCTGAGAAACCTAATTCTTCTACGGTGGTATAGGTATGTCTATAATTAAAATTTGTAAAAATTAGGTCTAAGCATGTTGAGGTAGTTTGTGAGATACGTGTGGGGAGTTTGATATGTTGTATGAATTTATATTCCAACATTAAATCTAAGAACAAATTAGTTTTTAGGCAGTTGTCTAAGATATTTATATTTAAATCTCCTCCTAGTATCACGTTATATTTTGAATATTTTTTATTAATATAACACATCATTTCTTTTAATTGGCGAATAAAAACTTCCTCCTCTCTTCTATTCCAATAAAATATAACGATAACTACTCTCACGTTAAATAATTCTATTGCACATAATTCTATACAATACTCAACAGACATATTACCAATATCACAGATTTCTTTGTACTCAAAATGGTTTTGTAATAAGATACAGACGCCGCCGCCTCCTCGAGTGCGGCGACAGTAGGATGCTGCAATTTTGTAGCCGCTAAACTGTAAGTTATTCAATTTTTCTGGTGATAGCCAAGTCTCACCCAGGCATATAGCGTTATACATTGGTTTTTCGTGGATAAATGCTTCTAGGAGATGTTGTTTGTTAAAGATGCTTTGTACGTTTTGATATAGAATTTTAAAATGTTGTTCTGTGGTTTCGAAAAGTATTATTTTTAGTGTAGTTGTTATTATTAGATTTGTAAGGTTGTGTAGTGAGGGTTTTTTCATCGTTGTTTGTTTCTTCGTTAAATTTGGCACTTCTGTGGTATGTCTTCTCTCTGGTCGCTTCTTCTTTAGTTACTATCCGTTTCCCATCTACGAATAGGTTGTTATTTCGGATTACCGCGTACTGTCCATTTTTCCGTGCCCTCAGCATTTCCTCTCGCATTAACTTTCTTTCTTTTCGTGCATTTTCATTGAGAAATTCGGACACATGTATGTTAGTTCCTTGGAAATAGTGACTGTTCTCAACTATATACCTAGCCATTTTCTTGCTTAGAAGCTCAATAACTAGGGGTCTGTTTTTTGCGGTGTATCTTCCTATACGATTTGTTTCTTCTATGTATCCGTTTAGGTCTACATTCAGGATTTCATAAAACATTTCAATCAATCTGCTGTGTAGTTCATACTCAGACTCATTGTAGTATTCGGAGAAGCCATAGATTACTATTTTCTTAGAGTAGTTTTCATCTTTAATTTCTGGAGTTGTTGAATGCCTCATATTTTTTATTTCATTTTTCAGGGTTTCATTTTCTTTGTGTAGCTTTTCCATTTTTTTGTTTATTTCTTCTATTTCATGGGTTGTTTTTTCGTTTTGTTTATATAGGAAGTCTGTTTTTCCTTCGATATCTTCTTTGAGTTTGGCAATTGCTTTTTTTATTTCAACTTCAATTGTATTTTGTAGTTCTGAGATTATAAATTTATTATTTTCTTTTAGACGCTGTATTATAATTTCGCTTAAATTTTCTAGTGAAAAGTTAGTTTGTGAACCCACGTTTATATTAATATCCGTATCTTCTTGGTGGATTGTATCACCGAGAATGCACGAATCTTCTGATATTGTGCTATCATTGTTAAAATTTGTAGTCTTCTTTCTGATGGTTATGTTATTGTTGGTAGTCTTTTCTATGGGGGAATTTGACTGTTTGGTTTTTTTGTAGTCATGTCAAGTCATGTGTGAAGCTGTGAATATTTACAGCAGCATCGGCTAGTTACTGAAATCAAAAACAAATTGGTCTGTTACCGCCATCATCAACACAATATCACCCGAAACACATCCACAGCTGCACAAACACAGGGTTCATTCAATCGTTGCCACATTGGCCAGTTCTATGCTTCTAGCATCTAACGGTTTCCCGCGGATTTCACACGGTCAACTGTCTCCGTTGTGGGACCTCTATCAAACATAAAACTGTTCAACCCCATCGGTCATCCGAAGTGCGACATGCGAGCATGTCTTGCCCACTGCAACTTAAGTTAGGCATACTATAATTATTGAAGGTTCTTCAGTAACACCTAACGATATGGAGTAAGATCTACCTACTCGATGCTGACTAACAGACATAACTTGATGTGTTAGTATTTAGTTCGGTCGTTTTATTCGTTTTTAAAGCCCATCACTATGTTTATGTTCTGACAGTTGTCAACACGATGTGTATTTCGTAGCTATATTGTATATATAACACGCCGTATTACATAAAGGCGCGCCGGATTGAAAAACGTCGCTGTTTTGTAATTTGTCTTCACGTTTAGCCGGATTGTGGTGGAGATACCTACGTTCGATAAAGCTTCGTCTAACGTTTAGCTTTATTGTCAGCAAGAAGAAACGACCGAATAAAATACAAAAAATTCTGAAAATCAATACAAAATTTGCTGACGTAATGTTTTTCCATCAGCTTAAAATGCGTTTTATTTAACCTATGATATAAATAAAACAGGCATAAAAACAACGTCAAGAAAAATATAAAAATGTAATAAGACGTAGTCGACGTAGACCCGCTACGCGGGGCTCCTATTTCTGTCTGAAGGGTTTAAAGGAACCTACTAAACCTAACGTCGGGAGCCCTAAGTACCGAGCTCGCTTCGCTCGCTTTCAAAGCGGCGTATCGACAATGCGCCCGTTTGTAGTTGGGCGGCACGTTATTACGCCGCCGCACCGCTTTGACGAAGTGCTCTTACAATGTGTCGTACTTTAAATCAGCCGAATTGTAATCCAGCTGAACGTAAACACGCCGCGTTACAATACAGCGATATTACAATTGCGCCTTTATGTAACACGGCGTGTTATACGAAATGCCTGCGACATGTATATGAATTTAAATATTGGGTATTCAGCTTCGTTATTTTAATTACAAACAAAATTTTGCGAGTAGCATTTAAATATTTGTACCTAAAATTGAAACTGTCCACACGAGCTAAAGTCAAGCGGCAGGCGCTAAGAGTGGAGCGTCAGAAAAGACACGCGCGCGTCGCTTGACTTAGTATGAGAACGAGGCGTTACAGCTCTGTCTGTCTATATCTAGCTCAACATTCAGTCCATAAAAAGTATTAGCGCATTCCATAAATTAATGAGCAGCTAGTCCCGTCCCGTCGGGTAAACGACTCGGAAGCGACTCGACCTGATACCAACTCGACGACTCGACACGACTCGTAGTTTTCTAAATGAACAGTGAACTGCTTGAAAGGCAAAAGAAAGAAGTTTAAGGTCTTTATAGCTAATGGAGTTGTTTTTTATTTTCGTCTGTAATAGAGACTAATTGTATTTTTCATTTTGCTTTTAAATCTACACAAGTCAGTAACTGAGACTCTTAGTAATATCTGTGAGTCAATAAACGTTGACTTACAATAAAGCATTTTCCATCTATATCTACATAAATGGCTTCAGAACATCTACATTATTTTGTGTATGAAATCTCCAGACATACATGAGTTAGCTTTCAAAATGTCTGCTAGCGATATATTTTAGTGACAGTAAGAGCAAATAGCCTCGAATATATTGCTCTAATCCACCAGCCGATCGCTCTGTCACATTAAACACATTATTCAATTTCGTTTAAGTCTGTTACTTACTAGGCAGCCATTATGTGATTTAAATCTTTTTTTAGGCACTAAAGGCTTTTTCGCGTACTTTCAAAAGTCTCAAAGGTACTTCGGCCTACTTGCTTTGATATATTGAATATGTTATTTTTATCTTTTTCATGCATATGCTTCACGAGCGAGATAAAATGTACGAATAGATTCACTATGCCAATGTTACCTTAACGAACGAATTACGAATTCGATAGGTGACCCGGCTCAAAATAAATTCATACCCAGATTTAAAGATCTATTGTTTGTACATAAATGAAATTGGGTAAGGGTTCAAGTAGTGTTGGGCGAGTTATCGGTGTGGATGGATGATAGCAATTAGTTTCGAGTGTCGCATTGTCGAGCTAGATATCGCGTTTTGACATATTGACGGGAACATGGTGTTATTGTGCTGAAAACAGGGTGGATGGCATGTTTTGTTTGAAAGTCTTTTTTTAGTTAATTCTAGGGCAGCAAGAAAAATAGACAAGGCACGATCAGAACATGCCAAGAGCAGCTCTTGGACGCCGTTTAGACGTGCCGTTCGCGTTCACTTTTATTAAACAATTCCACGCTTGGTGTTTTTATTATATGTGATGTGATGTTAGCCAGAGAAGTCATTATTAATAATAATTCTGTAAATACCGGCCGCCAATCATAATTATGTTGTTCAATACACAGCCTGACACTGACCTGCAAGTTAGTTAAGTATACAACCCAATAGAAACATTTCAGGAGCTCCGCAGTAAGAAAACAACGATTAATCTTTTGCGAATAACGAGCCCAACTAAAACTGCGTTAAATTAGTAAAAGAGCTCTATTTCTGATGCTGGCAGACTAAATAACGGGTCAACGGTAAACAGCGGAGTTTTGTGCGCCCTTTGTATATCTCTCGCGAGATTCGCGTCAACAATGCCGCGCTACGTCGCATAAACATAATATGTGGTGCATTACTATTATAAATTTCGGTTCGTCGGCACGTTGGCACGTTCGTGGAACCGGCGCTTTAATTGTTACTGTTGCACTATAACTAGAGGGAGTTGCATTTTTTTAAAGAATGTTTTGAAATTATAATGCTCGTCAATGGATGAGGATCCCGAAAATAGTCATGTTTAGGCCCAACAATCGACTGTTGGGGCATACATCTTCTGTTTCTTCCTCTACGTCCATACATCCTAATTACAATAAAATAAATAAATAAATATCGCTGTACATTACACACAGTGCCATCTAGTGCCACACTAAGCAACGAGGCTAGATACTATTGAATCCCGGTAGTAGGTTTCCGTGGCAAAGCTGCTTGCGAAAGCTAGTGCTTTTATAAATTCAGCGGATCTATCGTGTTGTGAGACAGCTAGGCCTGGGCAGCAGGCACAGCTAGGGCTAGGCAGCAGGCACAGCTAGGCCTGGGCAGCAGGCACAGCTAGGCCTGGGTAGCAGGCACAGCTAGGGTTAGGCAGCAGGCACAGCTAGGCCTGGGCAGCAGGCACAGCTAGGCCTGGGCAGTAGGCACAGCTAGGCCAGGGCAGCAGGCTCAGCTAGGGCTAGGCAGTAGGCACAGCTAGGCCTGGGCAGCAGGCACAGATAGGCCTGGGCAGTCGGCACAGCTAGGCCTGGGCAGCAGGCACAGCTAGGCCTGGGCAGCAGGCACAGCTAGGCCTGGGCAGCAGGCACAGCTAGGCCTGGGCAGCAGGCACAGCTAGGCCTGGGCAGCAGGCACAGCTAGGCCTGGGCAGTAGGCACAGCTAGGCCTGGGCAGCAGGCACAGCTAGGCCTGGGCAGCAGGCACAGCTAGGGTTGTTAGCCTCGTACAGGACCTATCATTAGTACCTGTCATTAGAATTATCAGGTCCTCTACGAGGTTGGATGGTGTTTGAGTTTTAAAATATTTTTATTTACTTTTTTTTGGTTAGTCAGGTTTTTGAATTTTAATTTCCTTTGTTTCTTTCTTCATATTTTATTGTTTGTCCTATGTGAGTCCAATAAATACATTTTTTTTCTTTTTTTCTAGATAATTTACTAACACTATATTAAGACTCCGGAGTCTTTCCTGGTTCTCAAACGATATTGCTTTTCGTTTATGCTTTGTCGCCTTGTATCTACTTGACACTCCAGGTTCCAAGGTTAACAGATAGGCATCAGCTAAGGCAGTCCACGTTTTAGATCGAAGTGACAGATACACCTTTCAGGACTTAGCTAAAAATGTAGCCACAACGTAAGCACACTATACAGGGTGATTGTGTCTGGACCCGCCATAACAAATTCGCATATAGACGAGGTCATCTACTAATTATTGAAACCGTACTTTCCCTTGCCAAAGTATTATGGTTTGGGAGATATATCAATTTTAAACAGTATTGAGATTTTTCCAAACTTTTTTTTTGGATTATGTTAGTAGTTTTTTAATATTTGTTGGTGGTCATAAACTTTGATGATTAAAATTTCTCGGAACTTCCCTGAAACTATGGTTAAAAATGAAGATAGAATAAAAAAAAAAAAAAAAAACAAAAAATCTTGATTATGAAGTCTGAAGCAGGGTCCAATAATAATAAGCAAATAACCTCCTCTATATGCGAATTTGCTATGGCGGGTCCAGCCTCACCCTGTACAGTGTTGACGATAACATCATAGAAACTAGTTTGGTGTCAAATGTGATATTATCTTCAATAACAGTGCGTGTGACAGACGTGGTGCTCTCTAAATATAGCAGCCAGCTGGCAGGGTTCCGTGCTCCTTGGTGAGCAGGTTCTGTTTAGTTTACTGGGACCAATTTTGACAATTTGGCCAAATTGTTTGATAAATAAATTAAGCATGTATTTTGCTTTTGTTACGTTAATTGTCTTCGTACACTTATTAATATCGTATGCAGCTATATAGGAGACTGCAAAAAATTATATCCAAGCATTCCATTTATGATATTTGTTACAAATCGACAAAAAGAAGTACTTTCATGAAATTCCCAGTTTCCACGAAGGAGTCTGTGTCGCCTCCACAAATCCGTCTTTATTACAAGCTGAGATTTGACCTGAGAGAAACTGGGACTCCATGGATAACCCCCTCATACCTAATGGAATAGCTTTGTTTCACGTCCCCCTTAGGTGCGACGCGGGAGCAACAGCTCAACATAAATATTAGTTTCAAACATTCTTAGATGATTTCTCAGGTGTTGGTCGGTTTATGTTTATAGAAACTAACTTTTATTTCTAAAATAAGTAGGACGACAAAGAACTGTTTCTTTATGTGATAGCTAGCAATGTCATTGGCGGGACCCGTTTGAACATAAAATTATTAAAAAATAGAATGGGCCCCGTCTGCTTCCAAATGTGTTTCTTTTCTGCGGACGATTAAACTATTTGTTTTTATTTCAATTTATACGATTTTTCATTTCGAATAACCAACTTTAAATCGAAATATCTATTAATCGGTACGTTCAATGATAGTAATGTTTTTCTTCTTTTCACAATATGGCGCCTGGTTGTCGCCATATTGAATTTTGATTGCTGTCACGTGTTTAGTGACAAGTTTAAGACAAATCGATTGACGTAGGAATCATCTAAATCGGCACGCGTTTGCTCTCTGGAGCACCACAAAGCAACAAACATACATATTGATAATAGGCTGATAAACACTTTGTCCTTCTCTGCGTCGCGCAGCCGGATAAATAATACAATTATTTATGAGCGAGTACACGAACACTTGCTCAACTTTCCCGTGTAGAAACCAGCAGCAAGAATGGAAAAAAAAAAAAAAACCAAAATTGCCCTCATCATTCTTTGTCCAATACTGTCACTGCTGCCCAGATAGTGCACCAAAGTTGACCATACTGTACGACGCTGTTACCTAAAGTAATTGACTATAACCGGACGAGGCATTAGGTTGTTTCGCTGCGGATCCCCTTTAATTAATAGCCGCTATAAGGGAGACATTGCGCGCGGGATGTGTTGGTAGTGCAGTGTGGTGGACGTAGTTTGTCCGTTGATATTAACAAGGGGCTTAGCAACCGCCGCGGAAAATCTTACTTCTGATCTTACTTTTGAAAAAAAATTAAAAATGAAAAATATTTTATTTAAACAACAATGCTTCAAATACAATGAATTGTGTTTGGAGCCTCCTTTTAGGCAAACAATAACAAAAAATAAAAATTACTAATGTTAGTATTACAATTGTGAAAGTTTGTGTAAATGAATGGATGTTTGTTATTCTTTCACGCAAAAACTACTGAACGCATTTAGATGAATTGGCACAAAGATAATTTTTAACCTGGATTAACACATAAGATACTTTTATCCGGGTAGTAAGATTAGTGGTACGTACACGGTTTCTATTCAAGTGTTTGTAGGACTTTTTGCAACTTTTGGAAACAAGATCACCTGTTTTACTCATTGGTTCTATCTGGGTGAATATCAGCACAGTGCATTTTTTGTCAATTTTCGTGGCGAAATTTATTCTTCAGTTTTCGTGAAAAATAAGGACCTGGTATAACAATAGAAAGTCCAAGCTTAAAGAATCTTCAAGAGGCCCAAGAATATCTCGATAACTTTTTGAGTTCTTTTCTTTTCGTTCTTTTCTTCAAGAAGGGGAACAAGACCCAATTCAAGAATTACAGACCCATTTCGGTTTGTAGCCACGTGTTTAAGCTGTTTTCAAGAGTAGTCACGAATCGTCTAGCGCAAAGACTCGACGACTTCCAGCCACCGGAGCAGACCGGGTTTTGAGGAGGATGCAGCACCATAGACCACATCCACACTATGCGGCAGAACATACAGAAGTCCGAAGAGTATAATCGGCCGCTCTGTCTTGCATTTGTAGACTATGAGAAGGCTTTTGACTCTGTCGAGACCTGGTCAGTTCTGAAATCTTTACAGAACTGTTGTTGTCAATGGCGGTCCTCTCGAGATTGTTCGAGAATATGTTTATCTCGGGCAAACAGTCAAGTTTGGTAAGAACAACTTTGAGACTCACAGAAGAATTCAGCTGGGCTGGGCAGCATTTGGAAAACTTGGTCCGATCTTCTCGTCGCGATTCCACAGTGCCTAAAGACGGAAGGTCTTCAACTAGCCCGTCCTGTTATGTCTTACGGGGCCGAAACGTGGGCCCTCACGGTACGGCACGGTACTGGTCCATAAATTCAAGCTCAGCTCAGCGAGCTATGGAACCGGCTGTGGTTTGAGTCTCTCTGAGGTGGGGTGGATCTCCGGAACGAGGTGATCCGACAGAGAACCAGAGATGTCAAGATAGCTCACAGAATAAGTAAGCTGAAGTGGCAATGGGCCGGTCATTTAGCCGTAGAACCGGTGACTGTTGGGTAGACCTGTCCTTGAGTATTGACCGCGAATCGGCAAACGTAAGGTGGGCTTTTCATTGGTCTATTTTGGCATTCTAAAAGCAACAAAATAGAAATAAGAAACTTCATCTGTAGCATGCTACCCTTATAATAATAGCTCCCACTTACTGCCAAGTACATAACATTTATTTGTTTGCTAATGAAACTGTCTTGCAACGTAAAAACTGGCTATATATGTACAAACAGTACGTGAAAACGCCACCAAAATTGAGCCACCAATATTGGAACCAGGCATAAAAAAAAACTTTAAAAATAGGGGTTTTAAGTTACAATTAAATTAATATCACTGATTTATGCGTTACCCAAATCACTAGCTGAAACGTGTAGCTTACTATTGAAACACGTTATAATCAACAGCAAAACGATCCACCAAAATTGAATAATTCTTGTCCCCCGTGCCACCCAAGATGAATACTTACGTTTTTATCGGGTAATCACAGCACTAATCACACACCTGTTACGGGCAAGTCCATTGCACGACCAAGAGGTGCGAAATAAAAAAAACGCGATTGGTCGCACACGCACGAAACTTCATGTTATAGTAAGTTGAAAAAGTGCCACCAAAATTTTGTGTTTTGCTTGGACAAACTTTGATCGAGTGTCCTGTGCTTTTAAATTTGTTTTTCTAATATGGTTTAATTATTTTTAGATAATATGTCTAATGCATAAACAAAGGAAATGGTTATTTTTTTATTATACCTTAAATTGTTACTTAGGTGAATGCAATTATATCAAAAAATGGAACTGGGACAAGCCACCAAACTTGAATTTTAAGGCATTTTTTTTCCTGATTATTCATAAACACTTATAACAACAAAAATGTGGCCCTAGTGGCACCAAGCAACGTAGTTTACTATAAAAAATAATAAGAAACATCCTATAATTTTACACCTTGATTCTCAACGTGGACACGTAAATTTTGCTGCTCAGATATTCACCCATCTACACCCTCATAAATTGTTCACCATTAATTCTATGGACATCGATCAACATTTAGAATTACAACATCTCATAAAATGTTTTCACTGGTAACATTTTCATAATACATCGTTTTCCTTTCAAAAATTTGTCTTTGCTTTTGATTCAGACTATGGTTAATTCTTTCATCCGTCATTGTCTATTTTCTTTTAAAACCGGAATGGAGCCCGCCTTTCCACGGTATTTTGAAAATTTGTCAGTCTGACTGAACTGATTGTAATGAAAAAGGTTAGGATATAAATAAGTAGGATACTTTAAGTAATGTTTAAACAACATCTTAAACTTGTAAGTCACAAACTACAACTCGGCGATGTTCGACTTTAATTAGTGTCAGATTTAATCAATTACCTAATTGTAGATTCTAATGGATACTAATATGTAATGGTCTCACAAACTCATTCCCTCCGCCAGTAATTACAAAATGGTCGTGTAATTCCATTATGTAATTTGCTAATGCTAAGATCACCTGCACTTAGTTCTAATGTTGGCACCTTAGTGTAGCTGCGGAGGTTTTGCTGGCAAGTTTGTTCCGCTACTTCAGCCGCGCAGCTGTACCTATGTGGTGAAAAACAGGCGTTATAAGGGACTTCTTCTTAACGTTCGCAAATTGTTAAAACATGTTGGTCCAAAATTTAGCTATCTCATGTATTTTTTAATGACTTTTGATTTGTTAAGATTTGTCTTTTCATAACTGGCTATTACAAAACATATAGGGTAGCTATCTCTGAACTGCAGCGCGTGGGCGGAATACAAAAGAATTTCCCTTTCATTTCCGTCGTGTTTCGTTCAAGTTCTAATAATTGTGCAATTTTCTGTCCGTGGGTCGTACTATTATAGTAATGGCAGGACTTGCTATTTCCGTACTTAAATACTTGTAGCTGCACGACTCTTGGTACAGCTGGACGTAGCCCACTTGAGAGACTTCAACAAGTGAGGAGTACATAGGCAGTACGTAGAAGTACGCATATAATAGAAGTACGTGGGAAGAAAACACAATCTTTCTTTTTAATTCCCACGTCATAAAGGAAAAATAACAAACTATGGTCGTCTAAGTAAAAATATAATAAAGAAATCATGCCATTGATAAGAAGAAAATATAATAAGAACAGCTGTTCTATTTGGTTTTCTGAGAACACGTTGTGGTACACGTCGGTTGGCTGGTAATGAGTAGGCGGAGGACCAACGGCAATACATGCTTTCCAAGACAAGGGGGTGTCACAACGCCAACCTCCCCATGTCGGGCTGTGACTGAGGAATTCTCAATGGAAAGCGGCAGTTGGGATTACGGGCACGAGACCGACGGGGCAGCTATCAAGACTAAAAATAAGCTACAAACGACAAAAAACTGAAAATCGGCTTATATTGGGTTAGCCATAAAGTTTCTATTGTTAATCCTCATCAAAATTCAGTGGTATAGACGTCAGTATGTAGGCCTGACGGGGACATTCATACAGAGAGCGTCAGCGTTGATAAATGTTCTAATGTACTTTATTGAATTGGCTCTCTTTCAAATTGTTTGCTTTTTATTTCCGCGGGCTGATGATGGTCGTGTGTCAAAACGTCGCCAGTGGAGGTTGACACAATGGCTTAATGGCTCATTTGCTATATTTACACCGCTCGTTTTATTGGAATTTAGGGACTCTTCTTTTGAATTTGTAAATTGTATTTACTTTAGGTGATAATATATTTTTATTTACTTGGCTCCGTAAGGGATTGAAAGGGTGATAATGCGTAAAATATAAATAAATACATGCGACTGTACTCGGATTGCGACACCTCTTATATCAGCTAAAGTTGTTACTTGTTTAGAATAAAAAGAACACTGCACATCTTAATCAATGTACGAGTAGATAAAATACAATATCAGTACGTTGGGAAACTATACTACTCACAAGGCTCGTATTACACATCAAAGAGCATGAATCCGGCAACCTGACATGTCACTAAAATGCTTTTCGAATTTCCTGCTCTTTTAACTCGATTCGAAATTAAAAAAACACCGATTACCGTTTTAGAATAGACTGTATCGCAAATTGCGCTTTCCGACTGTCGCGTGTGCGCATACAGTGTCGCTTCAAATAACGTGACGTTCGATACAAAGTCATATATACCGTGTCACTGGAACAACAGATTTTCCTGTTAGCATTTGAATTTGAGTGACGATTGTTTTTTGAAACTATTACATTTTGAACGTGATGGCGGCGCGCAGCGGATTAAACGGGAATATGGTTTTTAATCGAATTTTTCGTTTTATTCGCCGTTCATTCAATACTTTCAGCACCAACAGTACCGACACGGCACAATGGCGGGACAATTCAATTATAGCGAGCGCGAAAATAAAATTGAGCTTTTACCTCCGGGTAATATTTACTTTGTTGCTTTTACTGATTTTCAGATGTACTTCCAACAGCTCGCTGCGGGGTACAATGAGACCTCAAACAATGTTTGGATTAAATAATTAGCCGTCTTCTTTTTACCCTTAAACTGTAAAATGGCATGGTTAAAGTCAAAAACGTTGGCACAGAATACACTTCGGTGCTTACATTTCAAACAAAACTGTTTACATAAGGACAAAGCTAGACGATTGCTGCCAAAATGAAATGAAAACTGCCCGTTTGTTTTCGTTTAACGTTTGCCGCGACGCGCGACTCTCACTAGTAGTGGGCCTCTTGTTGTGCAGCAGTGTTAGACTAATTCTCGAAAATACGGAATTAAAAAAAGCAGTTCAAAGTGTGCATGTACTCCGCTCCGTGGACGTCGTTTATTTGAATCACACGTAGTATTCATATGTTTACAATGACATTGTACCTATAATTATGATATGAGTTTAAAATACATATGAATACCGAAAAATGCAAACTTGTTGACAATACAGCAAGTAGGTACCTCTCAGTACAGATTCACTGCAACCGATCATATCAAATATTTGTGACATTCCTCACCATTCACGAGATATTATTTAAGCTCTCAGTTATATATAATAGACAATCAAATAACTCTCTCAGAACGGATGGGAGCGAAAAGAAAACATACCTACACATTATGTACTTACCCTCGTAATTTCATGATTTGATTGAGTTTCCTTTGAGTATTCCGGATGTTTAACTTTGGAAATATAATCATATTATTTTTGGAGTTTGAAAAGTGGTGCGTACCTACTTACTTACTGAACGAGTTATTTTGAGTTTACAGGAAGCTTATCAACTTTGTTTTCATTCAAAACTTTACTAAAAATCATGTTGTCTGTACATTTTAAATGGACTCGTTATGTTAAACTGAAGTTGTTTACAGCAGCGGAATCTAGGCCTCGGGTTGATTGATCGATTGAGAAAGCAAGGCGCAACGTGATCCTCACACAATTGTTTTGCATCGTGCGAGAGTTCAAATAGTGTTTGCGTACATTTATCTACATATTTAATATTCCACCAAAATATACAAACTAAATATGTTCACTTGTTCACATATCTACGTATAAATATAATTCTTTCAAATTACCACAAAAACTGGTTTCAGAAGCCTTCTCTTGTGTTACTTGTGCATCTCACCCCACAGAAACCCATCAGCTGTGTACTATAATAGTTGGTGCCAGTTAAGATCGCAAGTGCGGTCATTGACCCACTTACATTTATTAACTGTTCTTAACTTTGAAATCCAAAATAAGCCTGTTCAAGTCTTGAACTGTCATCTTTAGTGCTCTTCAACATTTTTTCTAATCAAAAACGATACATGGTTCATTTGTTTTGTTTCGTAGGAACAGATATTAGGGAGAGGGCAATGACCGCTATTGCGATCTTAACTAGCACCAACTACAGCTGGTCACCGGTGCACCTGGTGACCTGCTCCATCACACGCCGCGCCGGCTCGCACAAAGGAGCGAGGCTCTACTTACTATCCACTAATGTGTGGCTCTTTGTTTCAGATTGCTGTGTAGTGTTCGTAGTGTTAGATCGTAGTTTTTTTCTCTCTCGGTGTCCATTTAATCAGTGTTAGTGTAATAATGTTAGGTAGTTGTAGCTGTAGGGTTAGCTTAATGACGTCGCGCCTGCGATGTGTTCTTTGACGTTGAGTGACGTTTGTGAATAATGTGAGTAGTTGCGGACGCCAAACGCGATACAAGTGAATGCTCAGAGCACGCGACAGGGACGCACGATGCTGAGTGAGAGAGCGCGTTAGTGCAGTAGGCGTGCAGTGTGGTGCTCGCAGCCAGATGCGGTCGCACCGTGCCGACATGTCGCTGCCTATGAAGCGCTCATTCAGCTCGGAGGGGGGCGCCTCCTCCAAGCGCGACTGGAAGATGCGCCTCAGCCTGCGCAGCCGCAGCGGCCACAGTGTCGTGAGTATACTCTTTTATCTTTCTGTAATTAGGCTGACCTGTCTCACTAATGGGCAAAGGCTTCTCCTGTTCCTTCAATGTGGTGCTTCTTTCCGCCAAGTCATGAGGAAGTCGCAGTATATGTTACACTATCACGACCCACTATCGATTAATAATAATTATCGTTTTGTTTTTCTTCGTTGACGTAATGTTACGTTAAGAGCAGGTATTCCAAATTTTACCAATTTTATATAACTTTGATTCAATAGTAAACAGACAAATAGTGATTTTTTAAAGCAAAAAAAAAATAGATATCATAGTTGACTATATCTACTTTGATAATTTGTGGTTCAATACATGATATCGAAAACTTAACTCGATAAAAAAAAATCCGAACTGGAGCCTAAATCAAATAGTTATTTTTCATGTTTTCCTGATTTTTGTGAAGAATACGAAAATTTAACTCGAAAAAAAAAAATCTAACCAAATTAATTAACATATAGAAATAGTACATTTTGATACAAGTGGAGAAAGTTTGTTATTGCATTCGACGCGGAATTAACTCCCGACCCGTAGGCAAGGGTGTTTTTGAGCTGAGAACTGCAATAACAAATGTCCACGTGTATCAAACGACGTTTTTCAATACACTTCTGAAGAAATAAAATAACAAAAAATATTTTTGTAATAAATTAATAAGAAACTATGATTTTAATTTTCTTTTTTTCCGCGCTTTGCTTTCGCCAGGTTGAAGGAGAAGCAAAGGTATGAAGCCGCTAAACAGCCTAATATAAAAAATAGTTTTTTTTTATATTTTTGAATTTAGAACACAAATAAATGTTAATAAAAGTAAATATAAGTTTTAAATAATCATGTTTATCTATGATATTCTATTTATAAACACAATTTGAATATTTAAAAAATATTTAGGCGGTAAAGACGCATTATTGTTTTGACAAAATTAAAAAAAAAAACATTCACCTCCGACTTAATGCATTGAACCAATTTGAACTAAGTATAGGCAGTATAGGTATAGTTATTTGTGGCAATTTTCATGCCCACACACGTGTTGGAAAATGAAAAAAATCGCACGCGTGTGAAATACATTGCATGTTGAACCTAATCATAGTGCGTTATGAACCAGTTTTCGAGGAAGTGTATTGAAAAAATATTTGTGGTTACCTTTTGCAAAAGAGTTTAATCCTTTTAATAATAAATTATAATATAATACAGCGGCTTGCGTACGTGGATTCAGTCGCCCGCCAGGCCTTGACTACTTTTTAATGAAGGTCTGGAGTCGATCTGATGATGGAACCCGAGGACAGTCGAGGGCACTCCTCAACGATTCACAACAATTACCTGGTGTTTGGGCTTGATTAATTTGTATTGATGAGAACTTTACACCTAGATGGGTTGTTATTAGGGGTCTGATGATAAAGACGAACGACGGTCAAAGGAACTCCTCAACGTTTTACAGTAGCTACCTTGTGTTTGGATTTATTTCATTTCTCTTGATGAGATCTTTGCACCCATATGGGTTATAAGTGTCATTACAGGTCTGATGATGGAGACCATAGACAGTCGAGGGAATTCCTCAACGATTTACAATAGTTGCCTTTTGTTGGGCTTCCTTCAAATGGTTCAATGTGCCAAAATGTTCAGTTCGTACAAATATAAAACCTAATTAAAATTTAAGTTTGCATAGCAAATATTTGAATAGGATATTACAACTAAAAATGTGACAAATGGTTTCAAAAAAAACGGAATCAAATAAACAAGTCACCGACTTCTGAAGCTAAAAATATTTTACACTTTGTTTTTTGAAGTCGGTTTTAATTTTTGCAAAAAAGTTTTTGTTATTACTTTTATTCTTTTGTTTGTGAAGTAAGGGGAATAAAAATAAAAACAAGAAAGTAGCTAAGGATAAAGTGCGGAAGGTTGACACCCACATTTCAACAGTTAGGTACGAAAAATGGAAAAGTAAAAGGAACTATTTTGCAAAAAATAAAACTGACAATAAAGAAGTCGGTGTGTGTGTGTCATGTAATGACGCTACTCATCTTCACACAAACAATCACAAGGTGTTTTTACACCGTAAAATTGTAAATACCGTTAGATTATAATCTATCTCGCGAGATTGTAAACTCTCGAAAGATTGTGAACCTGTCCCTGATTGGTCACTGGTCAGTCTTACAGTAGGCCGTTCTGTTTGGTGACAGATACAACAAATAGAGCGCGTGTCGCTTCGTGAGATAAAAACAATGTAAGAAACTTAGTCAAATAATTGGATAAATTATGACTTGCAGCATTTTGCATTTACAATATCTATTCAAATTAATTTATTACATATAACTGTTAGGTTTTCGCAATTTTTTTTTTGCTGTACATTACACACAGCGCTATCTAGTGCCACACTAAGCAACAAGGCTTGTGTCGTGGACACCAGATAATTGATATACTACATAGATACTTTTTGTTTGTAAATACATACTTATTATAATATATGACGGCACAGGATCAGACATTAAATTAATAAAAGAGGTTCTTTAGTGAAACTAGAATTTATTATAGCAGAACTTATTTAATTTATTCTACAGGAAGTTACGGTCAATCAATTTCTTTTTGTTTTATGAGATAATTAACATAACTCTTACAATAAATGGCAATGCCACCCAATAATACAGTAACACCTTAGTTCACACAAAAGAGCAACAATATACAAAGAAGCAGAGTAACAATAGTTAAGAGTAATACAACCTGTGCACCGGGCCACGCCTGAAGTCAGAATGCCATTTCGCCGCTGTGCGGCCCCTTTTTTTCCTCATTTAACAAAGACAAAGTCACCTACTGAGAAAGATTCTCCTATAGCTCTACCCTTGTTAAATCGACTTTATTAAACACTTAATAATCAATTTAATTGGAATCATCACTTAATTAATTATAACACAACTGGAACTTAATTCACTATCACAAATATTAAATAACAGATTTTCACACAATAATTAACCACTCTAGGGGCTATGACACCATGTGCATTGGACCGACGCACAAGAATAGGCTTCCTACGGGCGCAAATTTTATGAAATCCAGAGGCCATATCCAAACAAGAGAAAAAACAGGCCCTATGTAACTTATCGATTTGATCACTAATTAATGGTAAAGGATAGCTGTCTGGTCGAGTATTGCTTATTGAGTTCCCGGTAATTAACACACATACGATCTCTACCCTTTTTTTATTAATAATATAGGACTCGCGAAAGGTGAAGAACTGTCTCGAATTATGTTAGCATCTAGTAATTGTTGAACCTTGTCATTAACGATTCCTAACTCGGTGGATGATAGCCTTTTCTTTACCAGTAAGATCTGTATAAATTGAAGCCATATGAAGCCAAAGGTCTCTTTAACTCTTGAACAGGAATTGAAAGTCTTTGTTTTAGAAAAAGTTAAACTATCACTATCAATTTTAACAGAAATTCCTTGCACCAAAATATCATGACCTAGTAAAACTTTTCGCTCAGACAGTCATTGGGTAAAACGTGGTTAATAACATCAAACAAGCAACCTTGTACCATGGTTAGACGTTTTACTTGTAATGAACAATCCACGCTATTAGGCCCTACACCCTTGAGAACCACTTGTTCATACATTTTTACACCCTGGAGAAAATCACAATTACTTTGTCTTATATAATACATTCGGAACCAGAGTCAAAATTATAGAAGGTATTTTAAATTATTTATCTATAACATACCTTACGTCACCTTGGAGCATAAGTTCACCTGTTTCCTGCTGTTGCCGCTGCTGTTGTTGTTTCTGCTTGATGCTGCATCTTCTTTTTTTTCGACCAGCGCTTAGGACATGGCAGCAGGTCCATGCTCGCGGCACACGTAGCAGATGACATTGGACTTGGGTGAATCCACAATGTTGTCTGAAGCATTCGAGTTTTTTAAGCAGGTACCGCTGCTGATCTCTACAGTCTTGACCTCGATGTCCTTTTTTGAGAGTAACCCTGCAAAAAAGCAACTCCACGACAGAATTTTGTTCCTCTTGGTCACTCCTGACCGAACTCTAGTAGATTCATCGGGTCGGTGAAAGTAAAGAACTTTACTGTTTTATTTTAACCAAATCCTACTCTATTATAATCAAACATCATAACATCACACTAGTAATCCCTGATGGGTTAAACTGAGATGTAGCTAATAGTACACGTCAAACTCCATCAGTCATGCCTATGTCCTATGTAACGAGCCCATATTGCCATCAACCGGCGCAAGTCCAGTTGTTACTGAGATTTTTTTTTATGGAAATACCCAATAACACTTTGCCCGACCTGGGAATCGAACCCACGACCTCATGCTCACCAGTTACGCTTGCGATCACTAGACCAACGAGGCAGTTGATTAAATCAAACACGGTTAAATTAGGAATAATCGAAAATAGGTCAACCTTTGGGCCATGTACCAAAGTCGTTTGGATCAACCTTTAAAACTCTATTGCAACAAACTACGAAGCTTACAGAAACCCTCGAGTAAACCCTCTAACGCCACGGCTCTCCAGCCGACCAGCAATCGCATTGCTCTCACATCCATCAAATGGATATTCCATGTGCATCACCCAGTGACTACACGCCACTACTGCCAGAGTTAAACACGCATCGCGCCTCTCGTACCACAACTATGTAATAACTACTGGTGCGGTCGAACACTACTAAAACCGAAAGGGTACTAAAACAGTGATACACAACGTATGCAACGCACACATTACGCATGTAACGCACACAGTACGCAAGCTACGCACGGAATACGTTTGCAACGCACACACTACGCAAGCTACGTATGCACTACGTATGCACAACGTATGCACTACGTTTACACTACGTATACACTACGTATGCACTACGTATACACTACGTAAGCACACCATTAAAGCTCCCCGCCCTACAGGTGCCACACAGGCCTACAGGTGCCACATAGGCTCAGGTTGCCACACAGGCTGCTACCACTTAAGCTTGCTCATCATCATCAAAATCCTTATCAACATCAACTGGTATGTGACCCACTGGCATCTTTCTTAGCCTACCCTGTGCATATTTGTAGGCACCCTTATAATTCAAAGCTTTCAGTTTATGACGTTCATCGTCCAAAATCTCATCACTCTATTTATAGGCAACATTAATTTGCCCTCTTTCATTAAGGAACATAAAGCTCCAGAATCAAAATCAAATTTGAAACACTCACCAAGTACTTTCATATTCCGGCTCGACGATGCAAAAGTCGATTCGCTTTTCCACCATTACAGCAGCACTGCACCAGCGCTAGCCTGCTGTGCAGCGACTGGCAATCTGGGCCGGCGTGCCACACTTTAAGCACACAGTGACAGTGAGCTGCTGTTGGCTTGTTGTCGCTGCCCGTAGCAGGCAACACAGGCAACGGCTTCTTCACGGCGGTCGTCTTTATCCGAAAATCCGCTTGGTTGTGTCCTTGTTTGCCGCATGCGTGACACTTGATTTGTGGTAATGATGAAAACCTCCGACATTTCTCGTTGCGCCATCAGTGCGTTGTCTGTCAGTTGTCTGTCACTACTAAAGTAAATGAGGGTATTCGTAAACGTTTTGACGTACACGAATCTGGCCTTGAACAATAAAAGTTGATGGTTATCACTTATAAGGACAGAATTGAGTTCACGGCGAATTTTATGTCATGAATATTGTCACCGCACTGTGTTGCACTATGGAAAAACCGGTCACTACACTTTCCGGTAAATTCGCGTAAGGAGCCTTTTCAATAAGTTGCCACAATCGCATTCCCGCCTCAGCTGGGGCTTCTTAATAACAACCCATGAAATCTGGCTTGATTTTTGTAAGACGCGGCGCGGCTCTTTAGAGAGAGTGAGTGAGGGCTAAAATAAACAACCTTCTAGGTTCTTACTCTCAATTACGATCACACTTAACGCACACTGCATCAGTATCGAAAGGAACCAGCATCAACTGCATACTGGGTGTCATGTGGCGAGGTGTCTATCTGCTGTATTTTTTCTTTAAATTGATTCCATAATTGCCAGAAAAAATTACATTTGTTCCTGTATTAAATTGCCGGCAGTCCCAGATAAAGGTGGGTCTGATCCCACTTCTGATGACGGCACAGGATCAGACATTAAATTAATAAAAGAGGTTCTTTAGTGAAATTAGAATTTATTATAGCAGAACTTATTTAATTTATTCTACAGGAAGTTACGGTCAATCAATTTCTTTTTGTTTTATGAGATAATTAACATAACTCTTACAATAAATGGCAATGCCACCCAATAATACAGTAACACCTTAGTTCACACAAAAGAGCAACAATATACAAAGAAGCAGAGTAACAATAGTTAAGAGTAATACAACCTGTGCACCGGGCCACGCCTGAAGTCAGAATGCCATTTCGCTTTTTTTTTTTTTTTGGGAACGGCATCTCGCAGTTCAGTCTAGAAGAGACTGGCTACTGCTTAACCGGACTAGACCTGTGGATGCCTTGAAGCTAAGGCCTCCAGCCAGGGGCATGTTAACTAAAAACCAAGCGACCACGCCTAAGGGCACCCCCTGTGGGGTACGAACCTCGGCTTAGGGCGTCGCTGGGGGCAGCAAAGGGACAGGCTGGATCTGAGTGTCATTATTTAGGGGCTCGTTTGAAATTACTGGCTCAGCATCGCGGGCTGGCTCTAGCAAGGGTCGGGGGGAATTGATCGGGGATTACGCGCCGGACCTCGGCGGCGAGGTCGGTATGTCTTCGGTTTGTATTTGTATTTTCTACGTACTGTGCTGGTGTCTTTGCTACTCTCCTGTAAGAGGGTAATAGCGTCGTCGGGGGTGACTAGAGTGTGCCGAGTACGGCGGACTGAGCTGATACGCGATGGGTCGTATCGGGCGGCCGATGCGATCAGGGGGTTCCTATGCTTGATGGAGGAGTCGAAAAAACGCTTTGCAAGACGTTTTATGAATTGCTGAATGGTGGGGATTCTAAGATCTAAGTGAAGACTATCGTTACGGACGTACGGGGGGGCTCCGGTGATCTTACGGAGAAAGCGGTTCTGCAAGGTCTGCATCCTGTGGATGTGGCGGGGATGGGCATGAGCGAATACGACACAAGCGTATGTCATGATGGGTCGGATAACTGCTGTGTAAAGACGCAACTTGCACTTGAGTGACAACTTGCTCTTTTTGACTAGCATGAAGTGGAGTCTGCTCATGGCAAAGGCTGCTCGGTTACGAGCTGCTTTGATATGAGCCGCGAAGGTCAGGTGTTCGTCGAGGATGACACCGAGGTACTTGGCTTGCTTCTCCCAAGGGATAGGCTTGCCAAACATAGTGATGGGGGCAGGAGACGGTCGCTGATGGCGTAACTTCTGATAGAGTACAGCCTGGCTCTTCTCAGGGTTTACTTCGATCCTCCACTTACGAAACCAAGCGCCGAGGGAATCGGCGGCTTGTTGAAGTGCACGATGGATGTAAACCTGAGAGCGGCCGGTGTAATAAATAGCCGTGTCGTCGGCAAATAGAGCTACCTGAACTTTCTTGTTCGTTGGGATGTCGCTGGTGAACAGCGTGAAAACGAGAGGAGAGAGGACGGAGCCCTGAGGGACTCCGGCTCGGATGGGGTGGGGAGAAGATAGAGTCTTTCCCACGCGGTAGCGGAAGGTGCGATCCGACAGAAAGTCTCGTAAGATGAGAACGAGACGGTCCGGCACGCCGAGTTTGTACAGCTTGTATAATAAGCCGTTGTGCCAGACCTTGTCGAAGGCTTTCGCTATATCGAAATACAATACCCCTGTCATCGCTCCACGCTGGAAACCAGCGCTCAAGTGTTCGACGATGCGGTGGACTTGGTGTATACAAGAATGTTCTCATAATCTCTTAGTCGCTTATAAATAAGTCTCTCATAGATTTTGCCGAGCGCGCTCAGGAGACTGATCGGCCTGTAGCTCGAATGCTGAGCTTTCGGTTTCCCAGGTTTGGGAATACCGATGACGGTGACCTCTTTCCACACTTGGGGAAACAAGTTGTTGCTCAAGGTGCCATTGAAGATGGCTGCCAAGAGGACTATGAGCTGAGCGGGGAGGGTTTTAAAAATCCTATTGGTGAAGCCGTCGGCGCCAGGGGCTTTCCGAGGCTTGAGCTTGTCAATGATATCCTTGACCTCGTCTGGAGTGACCGGAGGGAGGGGATCGTCGGGGTCTTCTACGGGAGGGAGTGCAGCTCTTCGTTCGACTTCTGCATCCACCTCATCGAGGTGCTGCTTGTCTACTGGAAGGGTGCTAGGGGAGCACTGTGATTCCAAACTGTCGGCCAGGCATTCTGCCTTCTCAGTGTCATCAAAAGCGACGCTCTTGTCAGGACGGATGAGAGGTGGAGAAGAGGCCTCCTCGGAGGACCTCAGCTTCCTCAGAAGTTGCCAGAAGGCTTGGTGGGTTGGCTCCAGTTCGCTGAGCATCTTGTCCCATTGATTCGAACGAAACTCACTAGTGCGCTTCTTTATAGCATGCTGCAAATAACGCATGTGAGCTTTGTTCTCATCGCAGGGCCAGACGCTATAGGCACGTATGGCCGCGTTCTTCTCGTTTGTCAGTTCACGGATGTCATCGGGTAGTTTCCAGCGATGATCACTCATCACTGGGACTTCCCGAGAGCAATCCTTTAAAATGGATTGCACGTGAACTGTAAACGAGTCGATAGCGGCCTCGGTGTCTGCGACTGAGACAATGTGGTCGGGGATACCGTCTAGGAGCGGTGACGTGTCGGATTTCAGCATATCGCTTACTTTCTTCCAGTCGGTTATTAGGGTGGTAGGAGTGGGTTGGCTAGGGTCAGAGATACCCGAGCGAGAAACTAGGTGCATGAGCACTGGGCGGTGGTCAGAGTTAAGCTCGTGTAGCTTCTCAATTAAATGTAACCTAAGGCTAACATTCTTGAGCAGCGCTATATCGAGCACATCAGGACGATAACCAGTGGTATCGGGATAGTGAGTGTTCTCCATAGGAGCAATGGGATCGAAATTGATTGACTGGCCTAGATCGCAGACGACTCTCCCTCTCGGGTTAGTCATTCTACTATTCCAGGCGGGATGTTTGGCGTTGAAGTCACCCACTATGATAGCGGAGTTACTCATGCCGAAGAGTTTGGTGAGATCATTAACCAGGAGGTTATGATTCTCAGACGTGTTTGAGGGGGGCATATAGGCAGACATTATATGAATCGGTTGATGACCTGTCATGGCTAGCCGACAGATTGAAACCTCCAGTAGGGATTCTAGGGGAGGGGGGTCGATTGGGATGCAGTGCAGTTCCTTGCGGTAGTAGATGAGCGTACCGCCCTTGTGACAACGTGTCCTATCATTGCGAACTAAACGATAGTTGGCAATTTTAGGATCACGATAACTGGGTTTTAGAAAAGTCTCTTGGATGAGGAAGATATTATCTACTTGATAATCGCGAAGGAAGGACGCGATCTCGTCGCGTTGCCCTCCCATGCCATTAGCATTGAAAAAGCCTAACTTTAGGGACCGGGGTTGGGTGCACGATGCTACGGGTGTGATATCCATTACGGAGTTTGGTTGAGGTTACGAAGGGCTTCCGCGATCTTAGGATATTTCGCGAATACATTCCATATCTGTTTCAGGTCCTTAGCTGACCTGAGCTCGGCTGCTAGGCAGTCGGCCTCAGGTGAGATAAATACCTAGAACCTCATAAGGGTGTCAATGGTACTCTCCTCTTCCTGGCTGGAAGGCAGGGGGCTAGGGGAGGGAAGAGGGACCTGGGACCGAGCCACTGGAGTGGGCACTGGGACTGGGTTGTCCATGAGGCCAGGCATTGGCATCGGGTTGGGCTGGGATTTCACCAGGGCAGGGAAGGCTCGCTGGTGGTTGAGCTGGTTCCACGGAGAGGGCTTCTGTGGGCTGAGACGCTCAGGGAGGTCTTTAGATGGGGCTTTTGTCAGGGGGCTTTCCCTCTGCTGACGGGCTTGAGCGCGATTCGCCAGTCTGTTGGCGAATTGTTTGGGGGCTTTGGGACAGCCCCTGTAGTTTGCCGGGTGGCCAGATTGACCGCATAGAACGCAACTAAGCGGCTCTGTGCACAGACTCCTGTCCTTGGAACGAGGGCAATCTGCCGTGGCGTGTTCGCCTAGGCATTTTACGCACCTGTGCGGTGCGTAACAATGCTTTTGGCTGTGACCGTATAGTTGGCAGCGATGACACTGCTCGACTATATTCTGCTTTTTAGGCCTCTCGATTGAGATGCCCGATAAGGAGCAGACTGATTTAATTTTGAAAATGGGGTGGTGACCCTCTACTGGGTCACAGATGACGAGCACCATGTCGTACTCGTCACCCCCCTAGGACCTATCTTTGTGGAGGCGGTGAACCGCCGAGACAGGGATGCCCTGGGAGGTTAAATCCTCCAGGATGTCCTGGGCAGGGATCTCCTTCGGGATCCGCCTGATGACCACTCGGGTCGGCTTTTCCTCTGGGAGGGAGAAGGTATGGAAGGCGATATTCCTTCCACGAAGGGCGTGCACCAACTGTCTGTAGTTGGTGGAGGTGGGAACTTTGACTTTTATACCCTGTTGGGTAGAAGTCGCGTTTGTGTATTGGATCTTGCGATCCGCACACATCTTGGACACTTCAGTCCACTTCCCCTTTTCTCTGATGTATAGAGCAGGGGGTGTGAGCTTCTTGGTCGAAGCGGATTGGAATGGAACCGGTTCCATGGGGCTATAAGGGCGGCTGACGGGAGCCGAGCCTTTGGACTGGGTAGCCATACGGCTGGGAGAGCGGCTGATGGGGGCCGCGGCCGAGGGTGATGCTGCACCGGCGGCAGAGGGGATGTGGGTTAGGGAAGCGGAGAGGGGTGCGTTGGATGCTTACGGCATCCAACGCACCCCTCTCCGCTTCCCTAACCTTCTTGGCCTTTCCGGCATTCGCTTTCCTCGCCTTCTTCCTTTTCCCGTTCTGGACGAGTTGGAATTCCTCTGGCTTGGATGGTGAGGACTCAGAAGAGGAGACCAACTCGGGGGAGCTATCGGGGGCTTCGGGGCTGACTACTACGTCCATATTGGCGGACTTGGGTGGGGGAATAGGAGAGGGAGATCTTGGTTTGGAGTCGTCTGGCTTGCCCCAGTTCTCCTTCTTGAATGGCTCAAGGAGCCCATCATATACTTCCCTAATGTAGGGGTTGTCGTCCGCTAACAGACGCTTGAGAAGTACTCCTAGCGAGGAATTTAATTCCTCGGTTCGGGGCGTTGCCATTATGGCAGAATTAAAAAGGGGGAGCTAGCACATAACCTAACCTATGCCTAGTCCTAACCAAACGTATCCCGAGGAGGTACGTGGAAACGTAATCCCCCCGGGCAGACAGTTCCCTTAAAACGAGGCTACCCCTTGTGTTTTTCCTAGTGCTCCACTGGCGAGAAGAAAAACACAAACAAACTCGCCAGCTACACTGCTGTCTGAATGGCCAGAAGGGCCGGAAAACACTATAAAACCTAACTCCCCGGGTGGGATAACCCAGGGATGTGTTCTCTCCCTGCTGGGATCACAGGGAGGTGAGTGCTATGGTGTGCCCTAAGCTTGTAAACCTGCCGCCGATATTATTGTGCGGCAGGGCCCTATGGGTCTTGCGACCGATCCGGGCCGCTGGGGTAGAGACACCCAGACGTCCTGGGTGCAGCTGTGGACAAACGGGGATTAGATGCTACCAGACTGCGACTAGGAGATCCCCCAAGGCCGCAGTCAGAGCCCTTCCAACGGATTGCCTCACCCTGAAGGGGATCGGCGGGTGTGTCGGGTCACCAACCTCTTGACTTCGTTAACACCGTGAGGTTTCCGTCAAGAACCACAAAATCGTGGATTTTACTTGAAGGGCAAAAACACGCGGACGTGGTTTCGACGTTTGCCGTTAAGGAAATATTTGTCTTGAAAAAGACAGTTTTTACGGATCGAATTAACTACAAGTAGTTAATCCAACACGGCGCAGCGCGACTAAGTCCAAGCACAAGGCAAAGACTGTAGTAGCACTACGACTTGGCGGGCCGGGGGCCGTCGAAGCTCGGCGAGGCGGCGGATGCTACTGACGTAGCGCAGTGGCGAAACCGAGTCGGGGGGCGCGGGGTGCGCGGGAGCAAGGCAGCGACGGAGCGGAGCGCACGTGTGCACTCGGCGGCGGCCAGGCGTCGAATAGTAACTTTTGATGCCATTTCGCCGCTGTGCGGCCCCTTTTATACGCTAGTTTTGGAGGCGGGGTAACGACGTAGCGTGCTACGACGTAGCACTCATTAACTACGCCCCGCAACGAGGAGGTGGAGAACGACGTAGCGTGCTACGACGTAGTGCAAACTTAGCTCCGTCTTGCCTTGAATGACGTAGCTTGCTACCGCGTGGCCTGATGCACGTGTTGTTTACAATGCGACGCCGACATATATAAACATCCATGACTCGGAAACAAATGTCCATGTTTATCACACAAACATTTGCTCTTACCGGGATTCGAACCCGGGACCCTAAGAACGTAAGGCAGCCTCACAACCGCTGCGCCAAACGGGTCGTCAATTACTACCTATAATAATAAATCAAGCTAACAATTTAATAAAATAATATACTGTGACACTTCGCTCAGCTTTGTGTTCACGTAAGTTCAAGTCGGCGCCGCGGTGCCGCGTGCGCACGGCTCGTTTCGCGTAAAGGGTGGTATCGTTAAATACCTATTTTGCTTGGATCTGCGCTCGCGTCCCTTTGTTTGTCAGTGTTGCCACTGACAATCATGGCATAGACAAACATTGAGGTTTCGTTGGGTGTAAATATTGTTTTATTTCTTCTTCATAATCTCATGTTTATTTTTGTTTTTATTAGTCTCTACACTATGACCGTGACCGTGGCGATCTTAGCCGTTTTATAAAAGTTGAAACGTTTTCTGCGAAAGTACCTTCATACCTTACTATGTCCACCACATAGTAAGCTATAAAGGTACTTTCACAGAAAAATGGTTGTGTGTAAAGTCGGTTTACAGAAGATAATTTTACTTGATAACGTCAAGATAACATTGATGAAAAATTGCATACTTTTATGAATTGAATTGAATCTTTATATATTATCACTGAATTATTAGAATTTTCTCTAATACAAAGAAGGAGTTAATTGTAAATTTCAATTTTTTCGATAAATTAACACTTAATTGAAAAAAACAAAATTTCATTCCCCTTTTTTCCTTCCTTTGAGGATTGAAATTCTAACACACCGTTGTGTTAGCTTCCAACCATACCCCTAAGTAATAAATTTAGTGGTTTTTACTTCGAAAATTAAGGACTCTCCATACACAATTTCATCCCCTTTTTTAACCCTTTGGGGGTGGAATTATCAAAAACGCTGAGACACGTGTAAATTAATTTACAATCGTCAGCCTTAACACAAAATTTTAAGATCCTGACTTTAAAACTGACTTTCATGCAAACTTTCATCCCCTATTTAACTCCTTTAGGTATTGAATTTCGAAAAATCTTTCTTTATTCCTTGTCTACATTATAAAGAGAACCCCTATGCAAAATTTCAGATTTCTAGGTCCAAGGGTTTGGGCTGGGCGTTGATGAATCAGGTGAAACTTGACTGGCGCGCGGAACGGTGTGATTTATAAATAAAATAAATAAATATCGCTGGACATTACACACAGCGCCATCTAGCGCTACACTAAACAACGAGGTTTGTGTCGTGAACACCAGATAGTTGATATACTACATAGATACTTTTTGTTTGTAAATACATATTTATTATACATGTATCCATGACTCGGAAACAAATGTCCATGCTCATTACGCAAACATCATTTGCTCCTACCGGGATTCGAACCCAGGACCCAACGGCCGTAAGGCAGCCTCACTACCGCTGCGCCATTCGGGTTGTCAGAAAGTTTCAACTTTTTGCTTTGTCAGATATCCTTAGCCCGTATGTAAAAGACTCGCTGTATAGTATGACGTAACTTAACAGCTATATAGCCAAACCAAAGCCACCACGACCGACTTATCATAATATGATCCAATTGTGGAAGTGCCAACTATAGGTTTCGTACTTTAGTAAGTTACTGCCTCAGAAAATGTTTCAGCTTTTATAAAATGACGTAGGTCTGGCGTCCATGGGATCTTATAATATAGTCCATTATTAAATTTGTACGGTGTGTCCGTGGTATCACTTGGGACCTATCAGAAAACTACCGTTTTTAATGTTACAGCACCATAATGCTGAGATAGGGCCTTTTGGCCTCGTACTTAAGTGTTTATAATGTCTTGATTTTTACATGTTTTGGTTGTTTTCTTTCTCTGTGATTTTGTTGTTTCCTGAGCGAGCCAAATCAAAACTTTTTCTTTCTTTTTTCTTTTTGGAAGCCATGCAAGGAGTTCCGCCATCTTCTCCTCTCTCATACTATCTTATTATCACAAATTCAAAACGGTTTAGTACGCTGATTCATCAAAGAGGCTCGACTTCCATTCCACATGAGATGTGACATCGCGTCACGTGCAAGAGCCACCTTTTTATAAAATTCTCGCTAGTGTTCCAGACTTCATCCAATTATTTTAAAACTTATTCAATTTACAAAACTGTTAGAGCACCTACTCCTAAATTAATGATAGCAGTGCCATTCGCTCTGACGACACTATCAGTTAGTTCGCCCTCCTCCCACCACCCCTGGGCTCGGTGAACATTTCTACTTATATCTCAAGGCTCACTGCAACCTGAAGCTTTCAGTAAATGAGAACACCGCGGGCTTGTTTGCCCGGAACATCCTAATTTTATTACAATTCGGTCTAACACTTATATTCATTCTGTTGGCGGTACATAGTTCTTTTTTTTTGTGTTCAGTTATGAAATCGTATTGTACAATGTACAGAATATTTTAGGGCGAGATAACTGAAACTCAACTCAAACTCAAAGCATTTATTTCAATTAGACTATTACCGCACTTTGAATTTCAAAAATACACAAAAAGCAAAGCTACAGTCACAGTCACAAGGCATAATAACTTGAGAAAGTACTGTAGTTGCCCATTCCCTAACTTAGATCTCTATGGAGAAGAACGGGCAAGAAACTCCATGGACACTCTTTCAAATCAGAATATTGTTACAAAATCTTGGTTACATATCATTAATGTTGAGATTATACATATACCTAATTATATGAGAACGATGTAGAAAGACGTGTACTGTAAGAGCGTCCAGAGTAAAAGATTAAATCAACAATTTAAAAATTAACTAATTAATATGAACGAACCGTGTCAGGTAAGAGATGATCAGTCTCAACCTCAACTGACAGCGCCCGTTCACGAACATGACGCATGTATCGGCGCCATTCAACTCAACCATATTTAAGGGAACTAAATGACCCGACACACCCGCCACCATCTGCGACATATTTGAGCGAGCATGACATTCTCTCAGCCACCAAGGCATATTCTAGTCAATGAAATTTATCAAATAAATGTAAATGGTGGCTGAACAGTACAAAGTGCTCACACATGTGCTTTGCAATTATATAATACTAAGAGCTGGAATCAATAAAATGCAAGCATATTTCAACAATCTTCTGCAGCTTCCACAATTCATTAACATGGGAATCCATTAGTTTGCCCCTATGGTTGTGGAGCAGGACCAGCATTTAGCGAAGCATTTATATCATCCCTTTAGCACCCCCAACTTATATGCTTGCCTACATAGTGTGCGATTTATACAAGATTTAAATTTCGTCTCATTCACTTGTAGAATGCCCCACATTTTACAACTGAATGAGACGAAATTTAAAGGTGAAATGTAAATGGTATTTTATTGTAACTTTTCAAACAGTACCCCAAGAAAGATGAATCTAGTTTAGCAAGCCTGAAACCTGGCTGAACTAGTTGGTCCCTATTTCTAGTGTTATAGTGGTGTCTGTCACCTCTTTTACTGAATAAATGCAGATAATGGTATTTCATAACGTATTTTTTTAAAGGTTTGAGCTTAAAGTTAGTATTTGTTTAGGTCCGGGTATATTCTAGTATCTAGTGGGTAATTTGGAATACCAATTTAAAGTGGAGGATCAAATTAAGAAGCGTGAGTTTCATTTTAATTATGATTAAACATTAAAACAATGTGGGTTTGCGACACATAATCATTGCGTTAATTGTTGCGATATTTTATTAGAGATACAGATTTTACTTGATTCTCTTCGTGATACATATAACGATACATATAACTTGGGCATTTTACCCTTGTATTTTGAGCGACTGTCAAAATTAATTAGGTGACTAATCCTTTCACCACGATGACTCAAACTCAATTAGGTACTAACTTATAGAGAATCATATAATATAATAGACCGCAATAAAACAAAAAAAACTCACAGACAATTTTTTTTGCAGAAATAAAGCTCGTTACAAAATAGTTGTTTAAATTATAATTTAAAATAAAATCCTAGTCAAAAGATTTGAGTCAGGTAATGTTTTAATTAAGAAAAGCCCCGGGCAGATGCTGCTGCCCCTGTTTCTTTTAGCTGAAACTAATTATTTGGGATTAGGCGCATTTGACCGCGTTTTCATAAAAATATAAACGGCTAATTTTCTGTCAGTTACATTTTAATTAGAAATCTTAGTTAGCTTCTTGTTACAAAAATACTCTAACAAAATAATCTAATATTAACGGAGATACAGCCGGACAAAGAAACGCAAAGATTGCTAAGATGTAACAAATAGTTTAACTACATATTTGTTACCATCACACATCTTGTAGCGCTCGGGGGCTACCGGACCTTCCTCGTCGCCATAGCTGAGGTTCATAGACACGTCCTCCTCATGATAGTGATGAGTGATCAACATAATTAACATGGAAATGCTGCGAATTGAGTGGTTCTCAACCTCCCTGGCTAAGATGGCTGATGCGGCCAGGTATTCCATGCATTCTAGCTGAAACACTGTGTTGTAGCAACCAGTGGTGTGGCTATTTGAATATTGAGATTAAAGTGAAGAAAGTATTTATTGGTACATTTCAGTTATTTTTAGGGTTCCGTATAAAAAATGAAAAAAATGGAACCGTTAAAGGATCACTCGTGCGACCCAAACACAGATGTGCAAAGTAATTTTTTTTTTTTACTTAATGGTCATTTTCGGAGGTCAAATTAGGAAATTAAAAATAAAAGTTTATCAAACCTTACTGTTTCATATATATTTTTGTTGTTATTGTAAAATAAACATTTTTGATTTTATTCATGCAAGAAGACGAAAATTGACCATCCCCCTGATCTCCAAAACTACTGAACCTAAAATGTTGATAAATTACAAAATATAGTTCATTGCGTGTTACACTTTCAAATAGGATGTGTTTCATAGCCGAACCCCAGCTGGTGGAGCTTCCTCGTGTCGCCCTGACCTTACTTTATGTTAGCTATCCAACTGACAGTGACATTACTACTACTACCACTGCTTACCGCTAGCTGCTGTTCCTCTGTTCCTCAACTATAGGTCACTTTAATAAACAACAGCGCACATTAACCAAGTAATTTATATTGAATTCAGCATAAATTGTATGTAAGTATAACATTACAATACTCGTCGTCGTCAAGTCTAAAAGGTGCAGCATAAAGGATTCATGCTCTGGTTCGGATAGGTGTCACAACATGACAGACACGTTACTTATAGAGCACAGGAACATTGCACTACGTTATTATAAATTTAGTTTAAAAGATCATCGAATGACGTCAACTATAAGAAATAGAGAAAACTTTAGCAATTAATTTTATAATTAAATTATTGAAAGTAACAAGACATAGGAGTACCAATTAAAGAAAATAATAATTGTTTCTGTCACAGTTTCATACCAAATTTTTTAAAATTACAGCACTCATAATGAAAACATAAAATAATGATGAAAAGTGACGAAAACTTTAGCAAATATGAAAAGTTTAAATTGTTATATAAGTATCGTAAAAGAAGTAAGTATTAAGAGTGAGGCACTTCATTCGGGTACTTTATTATTTTCAATGATGAGTCAAGCCAAGTCAGAGGCCTATGAGCGGCACCAGGTTAGGCACTAACCATACGAAAAAGAAAATAAAGAAAGAATGATAACTCTGAACTATATACATACTCTTGTAAACGTTATGTTCATTTCTCAATATGGCGAAAGGTGCCAACAACGTCGACAAATATAGAAAGATTAAATAAGTTCCGAAATGGGAGCTATTACTTGAACTATAAAGAATTCTGGAAGTCCAATATCTATTTTAACAAAAGTCCATCTATCAGAATTAACGACACATGTCATATCGGTTTCTCGCCCTTCGTACTCCATTCAATCACCTGCAGTCCTGGCACCTGTACGGCTGTTCGGTTCGCGCTCACGTCACATGGTGACTATTCGCGGATTTTATGTCTGTTTGGAGTTGGGATGAGGCGTGACGTGTACTGCACTACTGCTACAGCTAACGATGAATTAATTCGGCTTCATTCAACAATGTCATACCTTCCTGGCTACGTCACACGAGCGCCAAAAGGCCATCATGCTACACAGTACCAACACTTACAATGAGGCTTCACTATGTTACTTGTTATCCCTTTTGATTGAGTTATACACAATACATTTTAGTCCTTATTGCCCTGATATAATATCTGCCCGACATGTCTCATGTCCTAAGAAATAAACCCACAAAGTGTACTGGTTTTATTCAAAACAACGTCATTCAATTTACTTTCACTCAAATAAGTTATTCAAGTCCAGGAAATAAAATGCATTCCTTGAAAGTGGATTTCACAAATATAAAAACTTGGTCTATTTCCGCTGCACCTTTGCCTCCGCGACGAGGGCTCCTTGTGGCCTCCTGCGACAAGCACTCGCAAACGTTATGAAACTAGAAAGTAAGTCAGGCTTCCTTTGACCACGCGCCACCGCGCACCGCCCACCATCCCGCAATACGAGAATCCAATAAACTTCAGGAAATTGTACTCACTTTTGTAATGTTCAAGATCACTTGCAGAAAGTGAAGGAATCTACCGAGGATTTGCAAAACATATTTGATATCAACCGTGCTGTTAGATATTGATGCATGTCGTAAGGTGTTATCAAAAACTCCTTATCGGGAGGTGCAATCGTTTTCCTTCTTAGAATATGGAACTGGACACGTGTTCCGACCGTCCAACCCAGTACGTGACAACAGGCAGCACGAGCAAACAATTAAGGGAAACGAAAAAACGTTTCCGGAAAAAAATAATTGACTAACCGATTGTTTTGAATTTCCGATCAGTTCGTTGTGCGAACATCGGTATCGCGTCGCTTCGACTATACAGTGTGCACGGGGCTTTACCCAATAATTGTTATTTCAACGTTTCAGCCCCAATTTTTTTATAATAATTATATATAATACATATAATAATATAAAGAGGAAAGATTTGATTGTTTTTTTGTTTGTTTGCATTGAATAGGCTCCGAAACTACTTGACCGATTTGAAAAATTCTTTCACTGTTGGGAAGCTACACTATCTCCGGTGAACATAGGCTATATTAAATTTTCAAAAAAGTTAGAAATTCGTACTTAAATTCCAATAATGTAACCCAAGGTGTGAAATAATGACCAAAAAACTTTCTTACATCGCGTGCGCTGCGAAAACTATTGATTATAGAACAAAATAATGTACTACGCCTTTGCACAACATATAATTATCTACAAATAATAACAGTATATGTCTAACTATTATAGTTATGTCACAATAAGTGTTTTTCTTTTAAAAATATATATGTAAATGCCACCGCTATAAAAGCTCTTTTATTTATACTTTGGAATTAATCCTTATCAAAATAAATGACTTCATATTTAAGTCTGCTTTAAATACCATTATATGAATTTTTGAATTATTCAATTTGGACATTCCATTCGAAAGATTATCACAAGTCTAAAATACCCGTGCGAAGTCGAGGCGGGCTGCAATTTTTAAAATAAAAGTAATTGAATTGTAAGTACTTTTCAAACGACATCTTTGAAAGACTTCGCCTGGAAAATAGGCTTCTTTAAAATTATACATTTTTATTTTAGCAATCGTTTTTATCAATTCCATTTATTCGATCTTTTGCTGTTACTTTTATCTTCAGATAATTCATTATTCATTCTTTCATGCGAAAAACCCGGTTGGCAGTTATTTACAGTGAGGCATCGATATTTCGGATATTAAGTGATGTTGTTCATGAATCTGTAACGCGCCAGTTGGTCAGTTGGTTGAGAACGGACTTCCAACCGTTCCATACGGAGATGTCTTTTGGTGACGATTGTATTAGCACGCTACCAAAATTGACTTGTCGCGAGTCCTTACTTGTGGATAGGCCATTGATAAGAGAAACAAGCTCCGGATTAGAGAATTCTATCTGCGATCATATCATGTCGTGTACTGTCCCTACATTGTTGGAAGCTTTAATTTTGGCTGTGCTTTCAGTAAACTGAATTACTGTCACGCTGACGGTCGGTCGCGTACCGTCGTCGGGCATAAAATACGGCTGTCGTCGCCGCTGATGTCAGCGTCGCAGTATGGTGCTATATATACTCGTACGCGACCGGAGGCCTTACTATATAAATTCTCCGTTTTAAATTGTATTTCAGTAACAACCCTTTAGTCAGGCATGTCATTGTCTGTACTGACGTGCAGTGGCTTCAGATGTTACGTCGTATTATTTCTATAGTCATAATGTAATCCGACTGAGATAAGGAATTTCATGAATTTTTGTAATTTTTATTTGGCAACCGGATTTTAGTAGTCAAAAACTTGAACATGAACGCGAAAATTTTAATAAATAATAAATATCGCTGGACATTAACATACAGCGCCATCTAATGCCACACTAAGCAACGAGGCTTGTGTCGTGGACATCAGATAGTTGATATACTACTTATGTACTTTTTATTTGTAAATACATACTTATTATACATATAAACATCCATGACTCGGAAACAAATGTCCATGCTCATCACACAAACATATGCTTCAACCGGGATTCGAACCCGGGACCCTAAGAACGTAAGGCAGCCTCACTACCGCTGCGCTATTCGGGTCGCCGCATTAATAATTGTTATGTTCTGCGTGTTACCATATTTGATGACAGTTAAAAACCATTAGACATTTTTAGGTTACGAGGTTCACCTCGTACTTCAGTACTCCAGAAAAAATCGAAATGATCACCGTCTAATAAAGGCATTGTTCTGTACCCTCTTTTTTTTAATTCGGTTAAAAATAATATATGTACTTATAGGTAAATCCCTTAATACTGATAGTTCTTTTTTACACTAAAAACCTTAATAGAGTATACAGTTCAAATATTTGTAGAATTTTAAATGATAATGTGACATTAGACTGAAGTAATAATAATAATATATAATCTAATTAAATCAATACAACAGAATAATAGTCGAAAAATAATCTTTAGATAAGTAATTTACTAAAAGGTAAGTACAATCCAAGTATTAAAAGGACCGAGTGTATGTGTGTATATGTGTGTGTGTTCGTGGTGTGTATATGAGAATGTGTATGTGCGTGTATGGTGTAGTTATATGAGTATATGATGGTGTGTGTGTTAGAAAAAATATGTCGAGAATGTGTGGGTGTGAGTAAGCAGGAGTGTTAGGGTGTGTAGGTGAGCTATGCAGAGAGTGTATCTTTGTTTTCTGTGCTGCCTTATTCTTAGAGTGGTATGGATAGT
This sequence comes from Xestia rhomboidea, assembly GCA_963853795.1. Classification (NCBI taxonomy): domain Eukaryota; kingdom Metazoa; phylum Arthropoda; class Insecta; order Lepidoptera; family Noctuidae; genus Xestia; species Xestia rhomboidea. The sequence continues at coordinate 35,280,037 of OY970756.1, forward strand.
AGTTGTTCCGTCTCCTCGTAGCTTAATTTCTGCAAATATTGGTATACTTTTAACTTGCATTGGTTTCTAGTCAAGGGATATTATATGACTGTATTGTTTTATTAAGCTTATTATAGAGGTAAGGGCCTAGAAAACTTACGAATCTTTTACCAAAGGTTGTTTTAAATGTGGTTAAATTGTCGCAAACATGATATTTACGACGTCTCTGTAATAACATTGGGTTGTAGGGCTGTTTTTTATGTTGTTGCAGGATAATTTTATGTATATATAACTGTCTTACTGTCAAAACCTCGCACAACTGGAACAGTGCAATAGTAGGAAAACGCATCGGTTTAAACGTGCTAACCTTTAGTATAGCTCTCTGGGTGACCTCAGCTGCCTTTAGCGTGGTTTTGCAGATACCTCCCCAGGATGAGATGCAGTAGGTAAGAAGGGACTGACACAGGGCCTGATATATTCGCTTCAGCAGTGCCGGGTCAGCGACATGACGTAGATTTTTAAATACATATTATAATTTTCGTACTCTGTTACAAAGAATTTTGACATGTTCTTTAAAGTTAAGGTTATTGTCTGAGGTAATACCAAGGTATATTAGAGTATTAACGCGTTCCAGAGGTGAGCATGCACAGCTATCTGCAGAAAAGCACTCGTGTGAGACAATTCGTAGGTCACCCCGCGAATATTCACCGCCTGCCTAATGCTAAAACAAATATACTTAGTTTTATCTACGTTTAACGTAAGTATGTTTTTCTGCAGCCATCTCTTAGTAGCATCAAAGCCATTTTGTGCGTTAGTGAAGACCTCCTCCCAACTATCACCCGCAAACACTAACGCGGTGTCATCCGCAAAAGAGATAATTTCACCTTTGGTGAGTTTAAGACAGGTAAGCTCATTTATATACACAAGGAATAACGTGGGCCCCAGTATACTTCCCTGAGGCACGCCGTGTGTAACAGGAAGGTGTGTACTTTTGTGTTTATCCACTCGGACACACTGAGTTCGCCCAGAGAGGTAGCTTTTGAAAAGTTCAAGCTGGGTGCCCCTGACACCCAGTGCCTCCAATTTATTGAGTAAAAGGGAGACAGAAATCGTATCAAATGCCTTTGCCAGGTCAAGAAAAATAGAGAGACATTTTTTCCCTTTGTCCAGATTGGAACTAATAAAATCTATAAGATTGTTCACTGCCTGTTCTGTAGATTTTCCTTGCCTAAATCCGTATTGATTTACTGAAAGCAGTTTGTTTTTTTCGAGATATTTTACTAGTCGGATGTTTATAATTTTTTCTAGAATTTTGGATATTGCGGGTTGTATGGATATCCGTCTATAGTTGTTTATACGACTTCTGTCTCCGTTCTTATAGATCGGGCACACTACTGAACGTCTTAAGGAATCGGGAAACACTCCAGTTTTTAAACAATCATTGATTATTTTCTCCAGGGGATGTACGAGAATATTTTTATGTTGTTTTAGAAATCTACTGCTGATATTATCCCATCCTGGTGCACTTTCTGTTTTTAGACCCATGATAAGATGTCCAATCTCGTATATGTCTGTCTCAGTTAAGAAGAGAGAATTGGGGACATTTAGAACTTTATCTTGGGTATTTCTCAGTGATGGTTGATTCCGTAAAGTAAAAAGTGAAAACTAATCAACGAACCTTTGGAGACATTTGTCTTCATACATTAGGTGCACGCTTTAGAATTGTTCGTTAGCCAAAGCGTTAGCGTTCGTTGGCTGTCGTGATGGTTACACTTTCCTGGAGAACTCTGCACTAGTTCAATATGGAATATGCATGTATTTTTTTGTTACTTAAATCAATAAATTACAGTACTATCAACCCGATAACATTATTAAAAGTTAAGTTCAATGACTGCTTATCGCTCAATAAAAATATTAAACTTCTACAATTTTTGTCATCTTTGCCATTCATGTCATAGCGTTTTTCGTCATTTCCGTCTATCTGTCTTGCTTACATCTAAGTTTCTTTTACCCTTAATATGATAATTTTATTAAATGTATGTAGTATGTGTTGTGGAATTCCAAAATCAAAATCAATCAAAATCAAAATATTTTATTTCACATAGGCCTAGATGGGCACTTATAAAACGTCGAAAAAGGGGCACGGTTCGCGTTGATCGTTTCCATGGAGAAGAACCGGCAAAATAAAACAGCAAGCAAGCTTTACTTTCTATAATATTCTTCTGAAAATCTTACGTCTTCCATCTTTCTTATTCGTCGTCCGTCGTACTTATAATATTGCTCTCTGCGCATCCTTCCTTGACATACAGTGTTGTCACTCCATCAACTTACATTACCTCATTTAATCAGTGTTGCCACTTAACCCACCTTGCATTCCCACATATATGTGCTTTATTCAAGCAGACAATGCAATAACAATATTATAATAACATCTTAGTGAAACTATAAGTAGTTTTCAAATAAAAGTGTTTCTATAGCACAACGTTTGACGTCACTACCGGCGACGATGCGTTTTGAATTTGCGTTCCGTTTCACCAAAAACACGCTACATAAAATATTAATAAATTGTAAAATAAGTGTTGTATTAGAAAGATAAACAAGTGTACCGCAATGTTTATAGGGGCCAATGCAAGGCATTTTTAAAGAATAAAACAAGTTTTGAATTTCTTGCATATTCCTTTTAAAAGGCCTGTTACAAGTCGACTACAACACAAATTGACGAGCCAAAGCGACCTTGGTCGCTGAGTCGCTGACCATTGTGATTGATCCCACTTAACATTTTAAAAAGAAATTCTAAAGTTTAATCTAAAATGGTACCCTGACCAAAAAACCTTGAGCATTCGTTTTATTTATTTATATGAATCTTATTAACTTTTGAATTATACAGCACAATTATACTAGCATTAAAATATCAGCTTCAAAATGTTTAAGCTGAAACAAGAGCGTGGAGAAAACATTGGAAAATTACGGATTAAATTATTTACCAATTGTTTTCACTAATTATACTTGACGTTTAGTTTATCATGACAGCCAAAACGTAGTATTAAAATCATTTTGATTCGAGTACCACTGACTCCTAAAAAAAATACACTCATACCTACAGTCACAACCGCACAACATGTGTTGTCTTTTGCATTCACTTATCAAAAAAGTTTGTCTTGTGTTTATGTTGTACTTAGTGAGATTCCCAAATGGACGTCATCGTACAATGTTGATGTTAGTGAAAAGTGAAGGCATAATAGTATTCATTCCAACTGTTGCTAGCAGATGTTAACAAAACTTAATCACATATAACAGAGCGCTTAGATGTTTTCTAGAAACTTGTTTCTAGGTAGTTACTTGTCTGCAATAATGAACCTTCGTTCCCATAACAATATTCCACAGTTTACTTATGCAATGCCTAATAATTTTCGTCAGCTAGTATCTGTCTCGCTGCAAAGTTGACAACAATTTGTCTAAGTAATCCACCTATAAGTCCTCACAGAGAGGAGGCCTGTGCCCATCAGTGGGACGTCACAGGCTGATGGTGCTACAACCTAGCTCAGGTAAGATGCTTACTCCGTGACGTGACGTGAGCAGGAGTGTACTAACAGTGATTAGGTCAGGTCGGTTCCGTGAGTGCAGCTTAACAACCCACTGCGAGCTATTTACGTCCGACCACGCACGTACGTAGTACGGTGCGATATGAAACGATTGTTAGGGAAAGTCTGATACGTCAAAGTTTTAAAAGTCTTGAATTTATGAATTTTTGTAGACAGATTTGTCTGCTCCTAACAATTATTAACATCCACCCGCATTCTCCAGTCATCCCGCGATCATGGCGCTTGCAACAGCGGCCAAATATCGGGAGCTCAAAATTAATACTAATCACGGAAGATATCCCGTAAGTGACATTTTAAGTGAACTTTGTAAATTACAAACTCATTTCAGAAATATTTAAATTACAAAATTAAAAACAGATTCATAACTATACCTTGCAGCTGGCGGGTAAATTTCAGCCACAATTTGGTTCGTCAAAATAATGAAGTTCAATAATTTTAAGTTTATTTTGTTAATATTACGCTTCAGCTGAAAACGCTATAAACAGAAGTTGGCGACACATTATAATACCATGGTGTTAAATGTAAAAAAAAAAAAAAATGTGTACCCCTTGATGTAATACTTTGAGAAGGACCGGCGCGATTTTATAAATAGTGTTGATTTTTTCTCAAAACTGTCAGTCCCTAAGTTACCCGTATTTGCCCGTGAACCGGTGATGCAACGCTTTCATTTCCACTATCGCCTGATTTACGACGCAATCGTCCGTTTTACTATTACCTGCCACGCCGGTAATTACTCTTTACCGCCGCCAAAACAAGACGCGATCGTGCCAGCCGGGAGCCAAGCGTTGCCAAGCCGCCAACCGATTGTTTGGTAAACTGGGAGTGTTGACAATCAACTGGTTGTGTTGTTATCCTAATTATACCTTGCTTGTTCCGTTTATGGAGTTGAGTCCTTTTACAAATAGATTTAGTGGTAGTTAGTGAAGTGTAGCTTTATTTAAGTAAAGCTTTTAGTGCTTGTCTAATCATTTCTCGTAACAGAATTGACTGTAGGTCCTGCAATGATGTTATTAAATACTAGAAACGCCGAGATTGAAACTTTGTTCTAGTGCCCATAGCCATAGTTATAAAATGCATAGCGGAGACGATCCTGGCTACAGGATGAGGTCATGTTACAAATCTTCTTTATCTATCAAAGTTTCGTGTCCGCGCTATTAACCATTCAATAAATCGTTTATTTTTTTAAGCATAGGAATGGTTACAGAAAGTATATCGTCTAAAATGTGTGCACTATGTTTTGCCAATATCTTCTTCTGCAATCGGTCCCGCATTACTGAGGATCGTGGTCACCGGAACCCTTTAAACGGACAATCTGCCTCCACCTACTCCGGTCCAAAGTTGCCATCACCACCTGCTGAAATTTGCTTGAGGACATAGCCTCTTTTACTTGGTCGGACCATCGTGTTGGCGACCGGCCTCGCGCTCTCTTGCCTTCGGTATTACCGACAATGACTAGCTTTTCAAGGCTGCTATCTCCTCTTCGCATTATGTGGCCGAAATAGGTCAAAATACGTTGACGGCAAACTGTAGACAATCGGGTCTTGATATCAAGTTGCGAAAGGATAGACACATTTGTGCGTTTGGCTGTCCATGGAATTTGGAGCATCCGCCTCCAGCACCACATTTCGAATGCATCTATCCTCTGTCTTTCTCTTGTTTGGATTGTCCACGTCTCAACTCCATAGAGGAAAATCGGGAAAACTAATGCTCTGACCAAACGGGCCTTCGTTTTAAAACTTATACCACGATTTTTCCAAATGTTCTGGAGGCGTGTCATAGCATCTTTAGCCATGGCTATCCGCCGTTTTATTTCAAGGACGCAGCTACCCTCATTACTTATACTAGAGCCCAGATAAACGAAACTGTCCACAGTATCGATGCCTTGGATGTTATAGGCGCCCGATAGCTTTCCCGCACGATCTATCACCATAAGCTTGGTTTTCTGCCTATTTATTGCAAGCCCTACTTTGCCACTTTCCACCTCCAATCTGTGCAGTATCTCTTTCATGTCGCCAAATGTTGTGGCAAGGAGAACGGTGTCGTCAGCGTACCTCAGATTGGAAATGCGCTTTCCACCAACAGCAAATCCCTTGTCTTTGCCAATATATGGCGTACAAAATAGCGGACAAAATTAACATAAAACAAGCATGTGGCATGTCAATAGACACAAATTTTACAGAATTTCATTTCATAATATTTTTTTTTTCACATATTCGTATATCGTTTCACAGAATAATCGATACGCAGAATATTTACTTCGAAGAAATTTAAATCATTGATTTTTGTTTCAAATAAAATACAATATTTCAATATTCATTTCAAAATAACAAATCAAATATTAAGTATTCTCATATTGTTTAGTTATTATAAAACTTATTACCAAGAAAAACATTAAATCGAGTGACAGTTTCTAAATGTTTCAATTCATACCTTTGATAAATTGTAACCTTACTTTTTCTGTCCCTACTTTTCAAGGAGCAAAGGGTAGGGGAATAAGAACCAGTACTTCTGCCTTATCTCCGGCGCTGCGGGCATAGCAGCCCCTTCTCCTTTGCGTAACATAGTCACAGGCAATCACGCTCCCCCCCGCACCTTCGGCTTGTTGTAGTGTAGCCTCAGTCGCTACGGGTCGCGCGATGCCTGCGCCTGCGCCGCAGTCACAGCAGGCGGGGGCTGCCCTCCCTCCGCGCCTGCGGGCTCTACAAAACAATGTAGGGGTAGCACAGACTAAGACCACGGCGTGTCGGGGTTGACAAAGTCGGTTCTGAATTCACTTTCATTGTAAGGCCACATTTACTTTCTCTTTTCTTTTCTTTTTCTAATAGTATTATGTGTGCTTTGCTCACTGAACATTCCATACTGTACGTTATACTCTATGCCAAAATAGTCTGTGGTGTGCCCATAATACCGTAGTATAGTTACATCAAAGCGGTTTATAATAAAATCGTCGGAGGGCCCTAATTTCATTACTGCGACCAATTTCCATGTAGTTGGTCACAGTGCTAACCGTTTTTTTTTTTTTGTTTTTGACGCTGGGGAGAAATGCATTACGCATGCCCGCCCGTCGGGGGACGGGAGGGGTATGTGGGACTCCCTGGGCGGTCGAACCCGGTATACCCACTAAAACGACCCAGCGCATTCCCGCTTCGTCAAAGTGAAGGGGGACTGGGAAACCGGCACAGCCTTTACTTCAAGTCCCCCGCCGACGAACACAAGGCGGACCCCTCCTCTTGCCCTCACGGCACGGGCGTGGAGGAGGAGGTTCGGGAATGACCGACGGAGGTGACGGGTGCAATGCGGGCGGAGGCACCCCCGCGCCTGTTGCCCGCCCGTCACCGTGAGGAGGGAGGGCAAACGCTCCTTCCCCCCCTCTCCGCCCGCGGAGCGGTGCGGCGAGAGGATCATGTTTTGCTCATGATCCTCCCACCGCGCCGCCCCGCCTCCTCCCTCTGCGAGAACCTCGCAAAAGGAGGCTACCGCTGACCAGGCCTCCTCGCTCCCCAGCATGGTGTTCACGCACGCACGCCGGGAAGCGGGAGGCCCAGTCCCCCGCGGGGTGACGGGTGCAATGCGGGCGGAGGCACCTCCGCGCCTGTCGCCCACCCGTCACCGTGAGGAGGGAGGGCAAACGCCCCTTCCCCCCCCTCTCCGCCCGCGGAGCGGCGCGGCGAGAGGATCATGTACTCCAAACACGATCCTCCCGCCGCGCCGCCCCGCCTCCTCCTTCTGCGAGAACCTCGCAAAAGGAGGACCCCACTCCCCTGCCATGCCCTCTGCTACGCCCGCTGCTCAGAGGGGCACGCAGGGGAAACGCACACCGCACTTCGCATGACGGGAACTTGATCATACGAAGTGCGATGCGGTGGTTTTTGTTGCGTCTATTTCTTATGGAATTAGACCAAGAACAGGGCGGCAACCACGTGAAGGTGAACACACCAGACTTGCCTTGAGGATCTACACGACCGTAGCGCTCTCCCTCAAGACCCCGCCACCCTACCGCCTCTGAGGGAGGCAGTAAGGTAGACCTGCATCTATGCTACCATGCAAAGCATGAGCAAAGCATGTCGTTGTGCAACCGCGAAAGCATAAATACAGATCCGCCCCTCACAGTGCTAACCTAACCTAACCTATTTGGTCGGAGTGTTACGCGGGGTTCCTATTCCTGTTTGCAGGGTTTGAAGTAACCTGACACGAAGGGGATAGCATTATCGTTGAAATCAAATACTATGGAAAAATACACCGAACAAACAAATTCATTAAAAAAAATTCTCCTGAATGATAAGTTTGTTAAATAAAAAAATTGGATTGTAAAATTCAATGAATTATGTTGTTGGTGTTATTCTGTGAAACATAGTTTCATTGAAGTAAATAGTCGTTAAAACACTAATAATGGAAATAAAAACAAACATTCTAAGAAACATTTTCTGCGAAACAAAAATCTATGATTTTTCTGTCTGCGAAATAGGGTGACACCATAGATTATTAATAATAATTCAATTTAAAATACACAATTATGTCAGTTAGGTAAACATGTCTTTACGGTTTTAGATATTATAAATACATTCCGTAATTAGTCAATAAATAAATTCATAAGTGTTCAATTGGGAAGTCGGATTCGACATACCTCTGTTTATCAGTAGTAAAGTCAGTGATAGAGTAATAACATCAAAGAAATTTAAACAAAGACCTCGTATAGAATCCCAGACACTCTTTATTGCTGCTGGTATGGGGAGTTCTTCTAAATTTGATTCTTCGACTGATTCATATGGCCAACATTAAATTTCACTTTCAGCTTTGTAACAATCATGTTCATATGAAAATAATAAAAATAATAAATAAAAGAGCTTTATTCATTCATTCCACACAATAGAATTATAAACAAATTACAATTAAATAATAACAATAAGTATTGATAATCAGATAGTAATTTAAAAGTAACCTTAATTATAAAATTATGAATTCAGATATATTATACGTAATTTTGATATGTAATCATGATAAGCAATCAAATAATAACAATATATATTTACAATAATCAAATAAAATTACAATTACAAACAACTTAAATTATTAAATCAGTAAACATTAATTAAACTAAATCGATTTAAATTACTTAAGATTATTGAATTTCTAATAATAAAGTTGAAAGTTGAAATAATGTAGTTAATTATGATAATAAAATGTACTCATGATTAACAATTACAAAATAAAATTAATATGTGGACGGGGGTCCACACATTAATTTTAGTTTGTAATTGTTCGGGTAAAAGCCTCCTCCAAAGAATTCCACTTTTCTCTATCCGAAGCGGTGGCTATCCAGTCTCGTCCAGCGTTCGCTATAATCTCGTCCTGCCAACCGGCGCAGGGTCGGCCTCTATTTCTGGTACCCTGTGGACCTTTCCATTTAGTTGCCCTGATTGTCCAACGATCATCGAAATACCTTGCAACGTGCCCGGCCCACCTCCACTTTTGGCTTTGCGAAAATTTGTGAGCGTCTGTCACTTTAGTTTTATTGCGAATGTCTGTATTTCGTATTTTGTCGCTTAGTTTGATACTTAGGCAGCTTCTCTCCATAGATCTTTGTGTGGTTTGGATCTTGGTTCTCGCCTTGTTGTCATATATCCAAGTCTGGCAGCCATAAGTGAGACACGGTAAAATTGTAGAGTCTAATATGGTCTTTTTACTCTGATCGGGAGGGTTGATTTGAATATCTCTTTGTGAGCCCAATATTTTTTCCATGTAATAGCTACCCTTCGATCTATTTCTTAAATATTCCTATTTTTCTTGAAAGAGATTTGCTTGCCCAGGTATATGTACTCCTGGACGTATTCGAGCGGCATGTCGTTGACAAAGATTGGAGTCATCTCGCTGTTGGTCATGACTTTTGTTTTGCTAAGGTTCATCTCTAAACCCACGTATTCACTTGCTGCTTGTAATTCTCTGACCATAGTGTTGATATGAAAATACGTATACCTTATAACATAGATTTGAATGAATGACTCATTTTATAAAGTAGTTTTCAAGATATCGACGTTCAAATATTTTGTGCCCAAATGAATCAGAATTTGTTACGGATCAATCAAACAATCGTAAAGTAGGCAGTATTATCAGAATGCCACCTGAACCAAGCACAGATGAAATCTGATATTTATCTTCGTAAAACCGGGATCTAAGCCAACCAGCCGCAAGTCATTATTATTACCCGAACAAGTACGGTCAAGCGCAGCTTACGCCACATTAGTCAGTATTATACGCCAGACACTTCTTATTTACTTATTTATAAACACACATATATAACATAGTATAACTAATACTCATTTTTTTTTTTGTAAGAAGAACCTTTCTATATAATTATATTTATTATATATTAGATTTATTAAAGGGAAAATACGACATCGACCCTTTTGTTCCGGATAATGGCAAACGGACGCGTTAATCATATAACGCGTCCGTTTCCAGAAGAACAAACTTCAAATACTTTGATTCTGTACCTAGACAGCAATTATTTACAAAATATGATTTATCCCAGCTATGGATATAGATAAACTGTACCAAAAGTCACATGCCGTTTTGTTGGCTGGTTACAGAAAATATACCCATAGATATCGAAAATTTTGTCTCCGAAGAACTACCCGTATACTATTAAATATTTTTGGGGCCATGCCTAGTGCACTTTTGCTATTGAAGACTGTCCTTCTTGTGGAGACGATTCGGGCTGTCTATCATAAAAATGTATTGTCACCAGAACCATAGGTGTGTGCAAAATTTCAGCTCAATCGGTTAGCGGGACCTGTTTTGAAATTTAGGTGCAAGATTTCACGAATACATACTATCTACCTAACAAGGCAAGTTGAATAACAGCTTATACAAAACAAATAAATTGGGAACAATACTCCTAAAAACAACAATCAAATTAAATGTGTACGTGCGTGCGTGTGTGTTTGTGTTTGTGTGTATATCTGAGTGAGGTTAGGAGTGCTATCGGTTTGTGTAGTCTTACTTCTTTTGTAGCTGTTTGTAGACAATCCTTTCTGTTTTGTCGTAGGAGAGCCTAAGGTTCCAGTTCAGCGTTATGATCTCTTTACACACGTATATTTTGAGGTATATTATGTTACAGTTTTTTACAGCTTCGTTGTTTATGCGTAGATATAATAAATAGTTTGAAGAGCGTCTTGAGAGAGTTTGCTTGGGGAATGGGCATCATAAATGTGCGTGTGAGATTATCTCTGTGTAGTCTGGTCTGGATTTTAATTTTCTGTGTGTTTGTAGTACTACATCTAATATAAAATAATTTATCTGCATGCTACACAATATTGTTAGTTAAATTAACTTTGTAACACTAAATAAGACTAAACCCGACGCTGTAGTGTAACTTAAGGTTTCGTTATCTGCGAGACATTCCGTAACGAGCTCCGAGACGAGGTCCCCACGCATTACACTCTGTGTTTATTCCCACGACTACAAAGGGTGCGACAAAAGTCTGCTTTTCTTTCACAAAAAGATAAGCTTTGTTCTAAAAAAAGGATACAATATAAATGTAATTATGTTATTTTTAATGCTACTTTCAAGGAATAAAACAATTAGAAATTATAAGTCAAAAATTAAAGAGATCAAGTTATAATAAAACCTGAAGATACGACCAAGCAGACAGTCCAATGATGCGTATCTGTCACGCGTCTTATTCAGGTCGATTCGTTCAATTGTTATTGTTTACATTTATAGGGTGAGTAACATAATAACAGGTAGATATTTTTACTTGAAATAACGTTCACATGATATAATGTTCATATGCTATAAAAAAACCTAATTTCATTTGATCTAATGTTACATTTCATATGAACTTCTTTTGCTCTAATAACATTTAGTATATCGTTCATTTCATATAATTTCCAATTTGATTAATGCTCTTTTTATATAACGCTCAGTTGACCTAATTTTCATATTTACACATTTTCAGCCAAAATTCTGTTATGACTATGTAAATATCAGGAAACTTCATACTGTTAAAACTAAATATAATAATATAATTTAATATAATTATACTAACTGACTGTGTTGAAATGTGCATTATAGAAAATGTTAATTAAACCATATTAAATTAGGTAAACTGAAATTACATCAAAAATTCATTATATCATTTCGTCGTTATACTAAAAAAAGTATACTAAATGAAATTAGGTCATGCGTTCATTAGAACTTTAGTTGCTATATCAAATGGTAATATGCTTACCCATTCAGTACCGGACATTCAGTACACAGGCCTGTCCGAGCGTAGCGGTATCGGTCCTGCGGGCTGTCGGCATCATCGATTCACCATTTAGTGAGAATGCATTTGAGTTGTTGTGTGGCTGAATTCCGATTTACAAAGCAATGCCAAGTTGCAGACAAACATAATATGTTAGAATATTAACAGGTAGTACCTAATCTGTGGGTACTGCCTACCATCAAGGAAGAAGGTGTCACTTTATTTCATGTATGTTTGTACTCAAATAACGTTAAAAGAAAACCAAAACAACAGCAGACCTTACATAAACATGGATGCCGCCATCTTATTAAAATTGGTAAAAACAAGGCGCTCATGACTTTGTAATGTGGCCGACTTTACAAGTCAAGTGAAGACTTTACATCATGTCCGTCTCGTCCCCGGACGCGACACTACGGGACCGGGACGGGACGTCGGCTGTGCTCGTTTGCATGTGTTGGATATAAACGGACATATTCTCAGACCAACACAGACTAACGGCTGTGGTCACGGGACACGAACAGATACTTCAGTATAGTCGAAGTTATCAGAGCTTGGCCGATCGTATAGGAAGTTCTCTGAGTTCCACAACCCTTATTAAATATTCGGACAAATTAGGATTGTACTCAGAATTCGTTTCTGAAAAGCGAGCATTTTAGATGAAGACAGAAGTCTTGTCCTCACGACTTCAGTCGCGTGCAAGTCAACTGTGCCATAAAACATATCATAGGTATGCCATTCGCCAATTCTCTATCAGTGAAAGAATGTTTGTGATCGGAAAACTTAACAAACGAAACTACAAAAAAAGCAAAGATAACACAGTGGCACACGTTTAGGCTGCAAGCCTTTTTTTTTTTGTTGCCTGGTTGGAAAATCCACACGGATGTCCTCCGCCTTGGAGTGGGTCTGTCGGACTCTAACCGACTAAAACCACCCCGGTGTTCCCTTCCCACACTTGCACCGGGGATCATGGGAACTAGTGCACCTTCCCCGGGCTAGGCTGGAAGTCTACTCCAACTTAGTTGGCAAGTAGCTTTGTAGATCATAATGAGATAAGAAAAAGATGATTCAGGCGTGATATCATTTCCCAAATCACGGAATCCTAATTCGGTCATTTTAGGCAACATAGGCGTAGTTCAACATTTGAGCCACTTATGTTACAATGGTTCTAAAACTCTTACATTGTAACAATGTGTACAGAATGTAGGTACAGACGTACAGCGCATAGAGGCACCGGATCACCAGACAGGACCGCGGGACGGTTCCCGCGCGAGGAAATGAGTAGGTATGTCGAATAGTTGCGACGGAAATTTAAATGTAACGTGTGTTCAGAAAGGTATTCATTATATAGCTATGAAGTGGAATTCAATCATGCAGGGCTTAATTTCGATTCAGAAGACTTAATTAAAATGTTTATTTAGATTTTATTTAAATAAATCAGTGAGTGGCGGGACCACTACCGAGTTTGATTGAAATTTGGAATTACTTAGCGCAGAAACGGAATTTGTGGTTGCGGCTGGGCTTCTACTTAACACTCCTTTATTTGAGCAGTCATATAAACACATCTGCAAGAAGCACAGTCATAATTTTATATATTTTCAAAAATCACTGATCGTATTTAATTTAAATCCATTCGGATGTATGTAAACACTACCTACATGGGCGCCGACAGGATTGTTTCCAGGGAGGTGACCCTTCAGTTCCATGAAAAACTGTTTTTTTTTGCAGAACACCTCGGATATGTTAGATTCAAGGAGTAACTTGGTAAATATAATTATCACAAAAAGCTCCTTAATCAAAGTAAAGTATGATTTAAAAGCGAACGGAGCGAGCTTGAAAATTTGGAGGTATTCCTCAGAGCGCACCTATTTTTAAACGCAACCATCTGAGCGCAACAAAATTTTTCCTCTAGCGCTTAGAGGAAAAATTTAGTTGCGCTCAGATGGTTGCGCTCAGAAATTCAAATTAAAAATATTACATGCTTATTCTTCAGAGCGCAACCATGATGAAAAATAAAGATGGGTATCATGAATTCATTAATTATATCGACAGACAGTGTTAAATTAAATGTCCTAATAGGGAATATGCATGTAATTTTTTCTTCACTTAAATCAATAAAATACACACTGTATTTTTTATGCTACATAAATAAATTGTAAAATAAGTGATGTTTTAGAAACTTAAACAAGTTTACCACAATGTTTTTATGCGCCAATACAAGGCATTTTTAATAAATACTGACTCTACTTTCTTACCTCAAATATGTTTATTAGGTACTCTTCATGCACCTGTCCGATATATAATAAACACACTCCTTGTTCAAAGTCAAAGTATACGATATTTTTTTGTTTTTTTTTTCATAGTACCAATTTCGCAAAGAGACAAGCTTGCAAAGTACCAAAGTACCAACTACGCTAATTACTAAACTGCAACACGCAAAGTACCTACCAACTACGCTGAGTCGGCTACGTAATTTCTAAACACGCCAGCTCGATGCACGTTAGTGCGACAGATCTCGACTCACATAAACCCGATACACGGAATCTCCGACAAACCTTATCGCGACTCATCAAATCCCGATGTACGAAATCGCGATATTGACAGCTGTCATCCGAAATATAGATCTCATCGAGACCTATAACTTGTCCCTACAGACGATTAGTCTAAGTTCGATAGTTCCCGAGGTACAGCCGTTTTCATTTTGACAGCTGTCATCCGAAATGTAGATCTCATCGAAACCTATCACTTGTCCCTACACACGACTAGTCTAAGATCGATAGTTTCCGAGATATAGCCGTTTTAATTTTGACAGCTGTCATCCGAAATTTAGATCTCATCGAGACCTATCACTTGTCCCTACACACGACTAGTCTAAGATCGATAGTTTCCGAGATATAGCTGTTTTAATTTTGACAGCTGTCATCCGAAATGTAGATCTCATCGAGACCTTTTACTTGTCTCTACACATGACTAGTCTAAGATCGATAGTTTCCGAGATATAGCCGTTTTAATTTTGACAGCTGTCATCCGAAATCCCTTTCTTCCCCCTCCCCTCCCCTCCCCGAAGTCATTGAAAAAGGGATCATTTCAGTAAAGTGGTCTTTCTGGTAAAGTAGAATTTATGTGCATTGTGGAGGCGGTGGTCAGTATGAAAAAGTGGTCATTTTGGTAAACAGATAATTTTGTGAAACGCAGTAGTCATTATGAAAAAGTAGTCATATTGGTAAAGTGGTATTTTTGGTAAAGTAGACTTTATGTGCCTAAAGGCATCGTTTTTGCAGTAAATTATTATATGTTTTTAAAGCACATAAATTATGCCCATAAAAATGGCCCATATGCAGTTTCTTGTGATTCTGTTTTTTTTTTGGCAAAGTCCTTTTTATGGGCTATCGCTACTGTTCTTTCTGTTTGTCTGGTAGTCCGTTTTTAATTACAATTAGGACAGTTGATTTAAAACTATCTATCGATTTAATTAATGAATCCATCGTACCGCTCTCTATTCTTCTAGCATGCATGGTTGCGCTCTGAGGAATAAGCGTGTAATATTTTTATTTGAATTTTTGAGTGCAACCAATCGTTGCGCTACGAGGAATAATTTAGTTGCGCTTAGATGGTTGCGCTTAAAAATAGGTGCGCTCTGAGGAATACCTCAAAATTTGAGCGCCTATCTCGAATTTGATAGGTGTTTTTTTTGTCCTTTAATAAAGAATTTGGGCTTAATCTGTCTATTTTTATAGAAAAGCTTATGAACGCAAAAAGGACATAAGATGTCTGAGCGCGCTCAAATAGGACATTATCGGATACCTTAGGTTATTTTTGTTCAGTTATCCAGAAACAAGTACAGGAGTACAAAGTTAAAATGTTTGGTTTCTGGCTCAACGCATTGGCTTTTTCTACGTATTTTCTTTTCCGTTAGGCCCGCATGACTACCTATCTTAGATTTAGACTGACAAAGTAGAGTTAAGTATCGTCGAAGCTCCGGACGAGATTGCAAGTTTGCAACACAAAGGTCCGGAAGTGGTCGCCGCCGCTCTACCTGCGCTCAATCGTCGCACTCCTCGCAGATAGTAGAGATTTGACTTTAGGAAACGATGAGCTTCTTAAACAGCATACATTATCACCAATATTTTAAACAAACCTACATATTATGATATAGCAGGATGATTGATGACTTACTGATAGGAATGTTACATTGGGATACATAAAACCCAACCAAATACATGGAAATAACTTTTTAAATACTTTCCATTAAGTAAGCGACCCCAGTGGACATGAACTTCCTCAGCGCTCTCGTGTCTCCAGAGAGAGCAAACTTTTCACGTAAGTCTAGAAATAGAGACGAGAATTTCTGTTGGCATTGCAGTAAAAAGCGTGTTGTTTTGGTGCCTATACTTTGAGAAAGTCGGTCAAGTTTATTATGTTGAATGTCAAGGCTCGCGCCGGCACGGGCGAGCGGCGGGAGCTTCCGGGCCCACGGTGTATTGTGTACGAGTGCCTGCTTTAACTGCCTACTCATAACTACCTACCTTTTTTTTTTTAAAAAAAAGGTAGCCCTATCGCCCAATCACATTTTAGCCTAGCAGCTTTCAAGCTGCTAGGCTAAAATGGGATTGGGCGGGTCACGTCAGTCGCATGCACCGATGTGCGATGACCGCTGGGCAAAAGTCTCCACACGATGGTTGCCGGAAGACGGATGGCGCCGCCGAGGCCGACCCAGAAAAAGGTGGCGAGACGATTTGGACGCGTACCGCGAGGGTTGGTCCGAGGAGGCACGGGAAAAGAGCAAATGGAAGGAATTGGGGGAGGCCTTTGCCCAGCAGTGGGACAGTACAGGCTAAGAAGAAGAAGAAGAAGAAGTACAGGATAACAAAAAAAAAAAAATTTGAATCACGTTATGATGTTAATGCGAAAATTGAGTATTTTTTTGTCTTATCTTTGAGTTTTAAATACTCGTCTCGGAAAAATGTAAAGCAAAGTTGAAACCAACTAAACACAGATGAATGTGTGAGTAATAATATTCTCCTCTAGTGAGTGAATGCGTAAAAAAATATTCTTAGAAGGGTTTGTTGACACTTCATTAAAAAGTTTTGACCCGTATTGTAATAACATAGACGAAGGTTGACGATACGCAACACAAGACGACGATAGGTACTGAAAATGTTGTCATGGTTTAAACAAAGGAATAATAAAATTGTTCAAATAGGTCATGAATACAAAGTGTGAGATGAGCTCATACATAACATAATGTAACACCTCTCTCCTGTACCTAATGCCCGGAGCATAAGGACGAGTTTACCAATAGTACTACCAGGGTCTCAAGCTTAGCAGTAGCGAAGAGTTATGAGGAACCAAAGAAAGTCGGACAGATTTATATATCTAATATATAATCATACGTCAGACCATGATCCATAATTTGTTATTAATTAGATACTACATAATATAATAATCTTGATCGCCGTGTGGGTTGACCTCAGTTATACCCAAGTAATAGTTCAACATTGGACCATTACTCATTAAATTCGTTGTATCCTTCCTTTTCTTATCATACTCCGAAAGGAATTCACCAGCAATATAACAATTTATTAATCTACTTTTCGGCGACTATGAATCGTTTGGTCATTCTCGAAATAGCCATCCTTTTTGCTTTTTTTGTAAAGACGTATCGTCTATTTCTAGAACTTCGAATCTTTTTTTTCGTATGGGAAATCATCAATGAGCTCCCGAGGGAGTGTCAGACTTTTACTGACTAAAACTCATCCATGTTCCTTCTTCGCCCTTTGTGTTCCGGGGCCACGGTATCTCTTTCGAACAGTCCCGTAGCCCCTTCCTTTCTGCTGACATCTCTTTGAGGCGCGCGTGGAACACTCCTGCGCCGTCGACACGGCCTGTCGTCATAAGACGGACGGACGGCGAGCTAGCCCATAGCTCACCGTCCACAGGCCCGAGAACTTCGACCCTTAGGTTGTACAGGCCGTACGTATACGTATTACAAATTGCTTCTTGTATTCTTGTACTAGCACTACATTTATTTGAGTGCTCATATTCCACGTCCTTCAACGCAATAACCTTTCACTTAGGTACAAATATAACGACACAAATAGAGCGCCCCTGCGACAGTTCGGTCCCACCTAAACGTTTATATAGAGCAGTCCTTATCTGCTCTCATTGTAAGCACATTATGCTCATTTCCCAAACGCCACGCTCTTGTGTCGTCGACCGAAAACACCTTACCAACAAAAAACATTTGCACATGGTGACCATCTTATTTTTATAGGAATACAGTCTAAAACAGCTTGCTTCGTAGCTCAACTACACAAACATAATTTGCACCTCCAAAAGATTGAATAATAGTAGCAATAAGGGTAAGTATTGCGTGCGCTGGCTGCAGTGGCTGCTGGGTCAAATGAGCTCTGTCCCAGAAGAAGGGATCTTGAGATTTGATCGTATGTAGGTAATAACTGCTTTAGTATTAGAAAGTATGTTTTATGTGTGTATTGCTTACTTATTCCTTGGGTCATCAAATAGTTATGTAACGGGGAGGGGCGAGGAGGTGTAACTGCCGACGCGAATAATTATAAGTATGCAGTCTCTTGGGTCCATCTCAAGCTCCCCTTTCTTTGGTAGGAGTGCTCACTGCTTGCTTCTTGCGCCATAAATAGGTCAGCATCTCCTAGCTGATGTACTCCAGTCATTATTTCATTAATCGACGAAATGTTTAATTTATAACGTAACGTCTGTTAGTTAGACAGCGCTGCTTGTGGTTGAGTATGTCGGCTTATCCATTACGCCAATGTATGTACATGTGTTCCTCACATTTATCTTATCCTGACCAGAATACTATTTACTTATAAATCATCTTAATTCAAAATCAATTTTAGGGTTCCGTACCCCAAAAAAACGGGGGAAAGAAACGGGATCCTTTTTGGATCACTTTATTGTCCGTCTTTCCGTCTGTCTGTCAAGACGCTTTATCTGGGGAACGTGTGTGGAGGTATCGAGTTGAAATTAAAACTATACTCAGGGCTACAGTCCCTTGAAACTGAAAACAATCAAACTTCTAAGTTAACTTAAAAAAAAGATACGGTTAAGCCGCAAAAAACATTTCTGACACTCTCAAAAATCAAAATTTATAGGGTACTCCCGTTGACCGAATCATGAAAGGCAAGTAAGAATGTGTTACAGCATCTAAAAGAAAAAACTATAAATATGTAGTTTAATAACAAAATACCTACATGTTTACACGGAGCTGTCGGTGCGCGAGTCCAAATCGCCCTTGGCCGGTTCTTTCTTGTCTGACAATATCCGCTTGCAAGCATGCATCAATATCAGAAGTACCTATATTACTATGTCAGGCACAGTTACAGTTCATAGTCGGTGAGGGACAAAAGGAATGCCCAGAAGTTACCGAGATATGAGTTGAGACGCGGTCGCCATTGATCCTTCCGAGCTTGTTTGGTTATTGCCAAAGTTAGTAGGCATCGGCTCGGCCTAATATGTATGCTTAGCTATTTAGTTCGCCACGAAGCTTTGGATATCTTCAGTGTGCTATATCTTTTTAATAGAATTGGAATTAATTTATGTAAGGAGTTTCTTTTCAAATAGTTTCGCCAATACATTTAGCTACTTACATTATTATTAACTCATTCGTGACTACTAACAAGTGGAGCCTTGCATGGAGTAACATGGACTTTAAATCTATTAGGGAACAGAATAATATTTCAAAAATATCGTCATTTTTTATTTGACCCGACTATTCTGAATATACGTAGTCAAATCAAAGTTCCTCAAATCAAAACTGGATATTGTTGGGCAATAAAAAAGCAAATAATACGCGCGCGACCGCACAAGTTTCCAAATACAAATAAACTTCTATCGCAACGTTCCCGTATACGATACAGTGTGTATAGTGCATGGATCACCACTTGTGTGCGGTAGTGTACCGAGTATGGAAAGAGAGCTTTTATTGTAGATTGGATGGATTTTGTTTGTAAACTTTTTATTAATACAATATAAACAATTGATATGGAGCACTACGCAGTATAGTACCTACGAAGCATTTGAGAACTGTCTTTGCTAGCCTGTGTCAACCCACTACAAAACTGACAATTCCCATGGCAATTTGAGAATATCCACCACATCGTAAAAATCGTTGAAATCGCATCGAGGAGTGTTGAGGGGCGGCGGGCGAGCTCGCGCTAACAATAACCTTTATCTAAGCCGCACAGCCCGTGGCCCTGGCCTTTTGTTTCAATGGTCATCGGCTGTACATCCCTGTGGAATGCCGCCCAGACCATTTTGTCATGTCAAATAACATCTCTATGTATGTCTGTTTGAACATTTTCTGTAATTACCGGATTTGGGTGTTTCCAGTGGATAGACCACGGTGGGTGATACGTTCCCGAGCGACAGTATTCTATCTGCAAAAGCCCACAGATTCTGTTCAAAAATGTTGAGATAGCCAAGACAAATGAACATTCAAATGTTCTGTTACCAGCATCCACTGATAAGCCTCACTCCGTAGTACATCGCGACTCGCGAGATCAGTGTCGTTTCTCTGAAGTTTCCTAACTTCCATCAAAGATTCAGGCAATAATCAAAATTTGATTAAGGAAACCTTTCCATTCGTCCATTAATTAATTCACTGAGTGCGGAAGTGATTTTCATAGAATCGAGTCAAACATTCAACGTTGTGTCAAAATGTAAGAAGGGGTTGCAACTTGTAATATTGTAAAAGTTTCAAACCGTGGATCATAAAAACTTGAGAGCAGAGGTAATGTCGTAAATTTTCATGTTAACTTGCTAAGTTCGCAAGTTCATAAGGCACCGAAAATGAAGTATAAAAATTAATTAAAAACTTTTTACCTACAGTTTTATGTAGCAGAGGTTTTAAGGCGATTACATGAGCTAAATCAGCAACTCTAATTGTGGTGGTTTAAACTTCGTTTGAAATACTGTTAGAATAAAGTTCTAATCACCTTGCACTACAAAGTGGTTGTTACGTCAGTCACTGCGGGCCGAATAGTGCGATATGAGTGGTTTTTGCGATTTACAAAAAATCTATTGATTGGACTAAAAAAATAAAACACTATCATGCTAATATGTTGCTTGTAGAATTATTTGCCAAAAAATCTGAATTATCGCATGTATAGTCTGGGTATAATCGCTATAAGAATTTTTTAAAGACAAGTTTGTGTTTTTTTTTATCAAGTTAAATTAGTTGTATTATGTTTTCAAAACACTATTATACTAGCATATATCCTGAAGAATATCATATATTTTTCTGGTTTTGGTTTATTGCAGTGAATCATATGCTTTTTTGGCATTATAAAACTCGCGTTTAGCTCCTGTAGTCCCCTTAATGTTGTTTTGAACATTTTATTTCCACTCTCCTTGATGTGCTGCTGTTTAAATTCTTAGTATATCATCTATCCACCCACTATTATACCTGTCTCGGGTATTGGGACCTCTGGCCAACCCTTTGGGGAAATACAGGCGAGCTGATGTTCTGTGAAATATGTATTATCTAATAAACTTCACTAAACTCAGTAGCATCCTCAATAGAAGTGAGTTGTCCATTATCAATAAACGTCTGGCACTGATGTACACCGCGTCTCCCGCGGTAACACGGCCGTAACTCAGAAGAAAGCGCCAAGTAATGTACTGCTCCACCGCTAATGCTTCGTTGGAGTTATTTATCGTAGTCGCACCACTAACGATGAAAACGAAAGCTTATTGTAAGTTATAGCGGCACTACAACTTACACCTTCAGCTACTTATTCAATAAAATATAGTTAAGTATAAATGTGTCCATACGCAAACACGAGCTATTTGAATGGCAACACTAAACCTGAACCGGTGGCTCCTGAAAGTGAACGTAGAGTTTTAACGTTTGCCGATGAGATATGATTGAGCGCAAGGCTTGTCAACAAGTCATTATTTAAACAGAGCGTAAAAGATCACATTTCCTCTTAGTTATTAACGTAACCTAATATTCATCACAAATGTAGGCTAAACATAAACATTTTCCATCACAGCTGGTTAAGTTAATCAGTTCAAGTTGGTTCAGTGGAATCCAATTCGCGTGCCACTCCGGGCTACTGCGACCAGCATCATTCCGAGTTGTTTTAGCCAATAAGCGCTTGCCTCAGATTGGTAATGAAATTGGACGTGTTCAATTAGGCGGCGTAAGCAGCGCCGTCTATTAGCTGAAATCGAATTACCTCGGCGCGAGAGCTGCCGAACTCTCTGTAGCTTAAATAGGGATGGAGGTTAGCTGATAATTCCATCAGCTTAGACAACGGTTTGATACCACTGGGGAGTTTGTTCCGCCACTTCTTCCCAGCTGAGACCCTGGACGTGGTGCAGGGTGGTGGTGGTGAAGGGTGCGTTTTGGGGGATTTGTAAATTTGACGTTCATAAAGTGCTGATTATTATCAGCCTAATTCGAATAAATAACTTTTGATTTTGATCGCGGTCTTCGGGAACTAGAAATTCAACCAAAAGCTTATGGTTCTTATTAGAAAACCTTTGGAGTTCCAAAGTGTTTGTTTTTGTTTGTGCCACCACGTCATGGTTGTCGTTGTCAGATTGTTACTCTTTACTACCGGCTCTCGGAACTTGAGGATATTTTTCATTCTGATTTTAATTTGTGAAAACTACACAACATGTAGTATTTTCAATGCATATTTTATTGTAGCTATACCGTTTTTATACACGTGTTCACGTGATTTTATACTTCTTTTAACATGCTCATGAAATGTTCATAAAGGAATAAACCCTAACTGAACGGAAACGTCTTAAAACCTAACCAGATTGCGAGGAACCAGCAATAACTGTACTCTTGCGGAGAGACACATCACGAACACAATTTCGAGACGCTCCGAAATCGCATAGCTCCTCGAAATTGTCGCACGGACGCCGGTCGCCTGGTCGCACCGGCAACTGGATTAACTCCCACTTCACCAACTTCAGGTTCTCATGTGATAAAGTGAGCAATGCTAGTAAACGGTCACGAAGCTAGTTTTGAAGTCGAGATTTAATTAAATGTTCATTAAATCTCATTTAGGTTCAAACTGTTAGGAATTGCTGACTGCTGGGGATAGAAGGCAATTCATATTCAATACATCATCCCCGAAAGGTTAAGCGAGGTTGAAGGGTACGAGGTGCCTGTAGTACACACACATTTCGCCAGCTTTCATAAAGTCACATTTAACAGAGGGCGAGGCGACGCTACTGACAAATCCTGAAGGACAAACTAATCCAAGAAGTCTTTGTCACTTCTTCTATGCGCTTGGGTTCTGGTGCCCTTTAGCTTATTGAGCATGATAATTCTAACCAACGACTCTGATGGGCATGATTCAATGGATACAACAAATTTAATGCTCAATTGCCTCAACGGCTGGCATCGTATCAAACAGTAATAAACGACGAGCTCAATGTTTTTGTGTTTATCCAACACGAGTTTCTCAGCAGCAGCCACCGTGTCTGTTTAGTGCCCGGGTTATGGCAACATGCTCGCCGCATGGGACTTAAAAACAACTGGCGAAATGTGGGTGTCCTCTGCGTAACTGTTCGCAGATTGGTGTCGTGGTGCGATATTATCAGCAGCAGCAGGATCAAGGCCACGCACTTCCCCGCTCGATGCTCGACCGGTGACTCTGTCAGCAACTTATCGTTAAGCACCCAACTTACTTTTAATAAAAGACTTTACAAACTTTCCAGCCAGCTATCAGGAATAAACGGAAGCCATACTCGAATTAGGGAAAATAAACCGTACAATGTAATCTCAGAGGTTGAAAATAAATTGCGATCTCGTAAGTTTAGAATAGCTTTCCACTCAGACTTTTATTATTTTTAAATCTTTTATGTAATTTCTCTGTCGGTCTGTTTAAATAAGCCATTTTCTATTTCAATCAAATTCTTTTGGTACATAGTAGCACGTTCTTTTGGTTAGCCGATATTATTTCGGTAAAAACAACAAGTAATGTGGCTGCTTAGATTCGAATGTACGACCTACTAGTGGTAAGTCGTAGCCGCAACCACTGTGACACCATTCTTCACAATACGATGACAGAAACCTGCAAACATATAAAATCTCCTTGTACAAATGGAAATCCTGACCGCACGGCGATGGAAACAGTCAAGGAATAATATTAAAACGTTTCCTCTGCTCTGCCAACATTTGAAATAACATCGTTTCTTCCAAGTTGCGCGGGAAAGTATTCAGCTGACGTACACTATTTTTCTTTCATTCACCTTCACTCATACATGTAAATGTTCCGTGCAACGAGAGAATACATGTTCTTCTTTCTCCTATTTTATTTTTAATGGTCGGAGATATTTTTTGGGTGGAACGGAACCGAGTAACATTTTTATGTATTTTGTCTATTGTTTAGACTTTTTGAAATGAGCTTCGTTTGCCTTCTTGTTTGTTGATTAGACTAGTGTACATGCTCATCATTAAGGCTTGCCAACTGTTTATTTGAAAGTACATACCATTAATTGGAGGGTCTCAGTTAGCTACAATTTTTATTTTCCTACCCTGCTCTGTCCCACGCCTGGGCCATGGCCTCCCTCCACTCTAACCACTTCTCGCGAACCCGCGCGTCCTCCTTCCAGTTCGGACGGAACAGCAGCAGCTATAATTACGTTAACAAAAACTATCATCTTCTTCAGATATCTGATATTTTACGTTTCAGTAGGTAACACAATTTAAAATCAATGTGAGATCCATTGCTGGTATCACAAATAAATGATCAATAAAATCTCGAAATTATCAAATTAATATCGAAGTTTTAGTTAGGTTCATTCCAACCCTTATTTACCTCCTCAAGACGACTGACTATAATCTTATTAATTTATGTTTTTCAGAAAACACAAAATATAATAATAAATCTATTTAATGTCGTATTCATCCACTGGGACGTACTCTCTGGCTATAGGTACGGTGTTCAAAGGGATATTATTTGTAAAGCTTAAAGTGATTACTTTAATCTAGAATCTAATATTAGCAGGCTCATACAGCTGTGCCTATAGTATTTCATAAGCTGCTAGTAATGCTCAGGGCCAAGCCGGAGTTCCACCGCTCCGCCTCGCAAGTCTGTTAGCTTTGCTGTGTATCACGACTCGGCTTAAGCCGTTGTACGCCGGCTTACGGTTGTAGTTCTCCAGTTATTGGCGTAATTTTCCGTGTTTCGACACTTTGCCATTTCCGTTATCACTTTTATATAACGTTTTACTGTTTGGGTGTAGGGACACACAAAGGTGTGTTTTTACTTTTCCTATTTTTTGGGTGTAATTCTTTACAAACAAGAATAGGCTCTTTTGTATTTATAATCCCTAATTATTTCCATATCTATAATGAAGTCAGTGTGTTTCCAATTTGGCTTCGATTATTCAAATAAAACGAATATCCGGGGCTGCGGGACTATTCGAAAGAGATACCGTGGCCCCGGAACACAAAGGGCGATGAAGGAACATGGATGGGTTTTAGTCAGTAAAAGTCTGACACTCCTTCCAGCTCCGCCCAGAGCGGGATTGATGATTTCAATTGCGGAATTGATGAGTCATTTGATGATTTCCCATCCGAAAAAAAAAGGCTAAAATGAATAATTTTCCAAAACAGAATAAACCCTGTCTAAAAATGAGCAATCCTCGTGATATATTATTTATCAAAGAAAGCAAAAAGCAGCCTTGTTATAACAAACGCAAAACATTGTTTAATTGTGTCGACGTTGACTGATCGCGTCATCTATCACGAGTGCCTGTGAATCTGGGCGCACGCGTGTCGGGTGCGCGGACACCGGCGGATATTATTCTAATATTGATAAACGCACACATTATGCGATGAAGAAGCTAGAGTATCATACATAGCTAGATAGCTAGCAAACACACACAAACATACTACTCATCCAATAAACACATGAGTTCACAAAGCTCACTACTTAGCATGCAAACAAAAGCCGCAAGCCATACCATACAATTTTACGCCACAGTATCCGCAACCATCGGATATCCGCCGCCTTCGCGTTGATGTGCCATACTCGTACCACACAAACGCATGGCGCACTTTAATAACAGCGTGATTGGATGAGTCGAATTATTTTGTGATTTAAGCAAATTAATCTTTCGTTTAGTTAATGCAATTTTAAAAACACCGCTTTTCTTTCATCATCTTTCATTCATCTTCTCTTCCATTGTCAGATAGGTTCCAGTTATATTAGCTTCATTATTTGTGATTTAATAAAGTTGCTAAAGCTAATTTAAACTTAACATGCTATATTTATTCTGCAAAAGAGGGCTGTCAGAGCCATCTAACATCCATGCCATCTAGAGCGGATCTCTAAGAGAATTGTTTAAACAAACTAACATCATGGCGGCACCTCATCATGCAATCGTGCAAAAAAAACTTATAATGGTGCAAGCGACGCTTTATTTTCAATGCCTGGAACTCTCCTCACTACAATGTAGACCGACAGCTTGAGCAACTTCGACGAATAAAGTGTGGAATCGACGGAGCTGTGTACAGACTCAAAGTGTGTGAAAGAACAACCATTTTTGGACAACAACAGTGCAGGACTCTGGTAGTGAGCTTGTTGTTAGGTTCCACTTTGTGACTACTTTGCGTCTCGCGAGTGTTGTCCGACGCCTCGTAAGTTGCAAAGTGTACTTTAAGTTATAACTCATGTTGCTATTAATGCAAACTATTGCTTTCTTTACTCGTCCCGTCATTGCTATCAAATCTTATACTTATTCAAAATATGAATTTAGTGATAAATTCATTTTATCGTTTTGGCACAAATCTGAACTAATGTCAGTTATTACTGAACTAGTAAACAACTTACGAACCTCTATGATAGATCCTTCACCTGTTATGAATGTGACTTCATGTCATTGTCTAGAGTAATGTATACTGATACATTACTCAGACAATGAGATGAAACTGCATTATAATATTATAAAGAAACAACAAAATAGTCAATTAAGAACTTAAATATGAATGTTGTATTGTATCCCAGTTATTTGTTATCAGCGAAGTATGTCGTTCTCTTCTATACATCACATTCATTCATCAACTTTGTAGTTAATCCCTTTCTACTTTTAACTTCTAGAAATATCAAACTAACATGTATGTTGTTTATCAGGAGGCGCTGCGCGGGCGCCGATGCGCGTCGCTGCGTTCTGCGGCGACGCCGGTGCGCGGGGCGGAGGAATCGGGGCGCAGTACCCCCTCCGCCGCGCACCGCGCATCTCCCTCGCCCGCGGACACCCCCGCTCCAAAGAAGTCCAATTGGGAAGTGATCGAACACTTCTCTTCAAGCAAGAGCAAAAGAAGTCCTACCGCAGTGAGTATTACTCTTGTGTTACTTAAGAACAGCCAACAAACAGATGGTTGTGCGTGTTACTTCTTATCAACAGTTAGGGACATTTTCAGCGTTCAAGTCTTTTAGGTGACTAAGGTGTTCAATCATTAAAAGTTACAGAGTCAATTTAGTGGAAATTATGTATTTTTCCTGTATACCTACGTAACTCTTTTGTTGACTGTACTTACATAATTTAAATCATGCAGTTGACATGTAATGGATTCTTCATATGACGCGAGTGATGGAACTAAAGTGCTTCTAAGAAAATTGCACTTAATAAACAAGAAAATTGTCGCTTTCAGGAGCGTGTCTACGTATGATAGATGACTTCCAACCTTCACTCTGTTGCTTGAGTGAAGGCCCTCGTTTGCTCATGTTATTGCTGCGAAACCTACTTAAATAATCATGAAACTTCGTGAAGTATGTACAACTACAAAAGATGTCTGAAGCAAAAGAAACCTTGTTTTTGTAAAACAGTTCCAGACTGCGTGGGACTTACTGTTGATATTATAAATGTACCTTATGTCTGAGTTAATAGCGACTCGTTACGTTTCGTGTCATGAGGCAACTCCACTCTATTCACTCCAGAAATATCTCAGCGGGACTAGAGGGTTCGAAATTGAAACAATTACAACAAGCGTTCCTGAAGCGAGACCAACAGTTTTATTGTTACAAAATCTTCAAAATATATTATTAAATTGAACTGAGCTCTCAGAATCACGTATGAATACGGCAGACAATCTGCCTCTTTAACCTCTCCTAATTGAAAAGCGTCCGTTTGGTCCCGGAGTGCCAAAGTCCCGGCGGGACGGCGCGGGACGGCCGGCGTCCGACCGCCGCCGATCGTTCGCTAATTTCGTGGATTCGGTCCGTTTTCCGGCCGTCCCGATCGAGTTAGTACGCAGGAGGCAGGATGTTCGTAACAACTCGGAAATGCGTTCAATTGGACCTCAGGGATGACAGCTTCGCGGGCCTGTGGACGGGGAGCTATGGGCTAGCTCACCGTCCGTCCGTCTCATGACGACAGGCCGTGTCGACGGCGCGTTCGTGTTCCACGCGCGCCTCAAAGAGACGTCAGCAGAAGGAAGGGGTCCGCAAGGGCTGATGCCTGCCGAGGCTGCGGGACTATTCGAGAGAGATACCGTGGCCCCGGAACACAAGGGGCGATGAAGGAATATGGATGGGTTTTAGTCAGTAAAAGTCTGACACTCCCTCCTGCTCCGCCCAGAGCGGGAGGAGTCATTTGATGATTTCCCATACGAAAAAAAAAAGGGATTACTGCTTTCTACATTATTGTCCTCTTTGTAGTCATTAAATCCAAACCTAAGTATTTTCTGTAATGGAGTGAGAGCTTTCTGTAGACTGCAAGTAAGGCTTTCAGTGCAACTTTATATTATGAAGTGTTTCCGCGGTCGATGGATTGCTATTTATGTTAAGTGGGTCTTTGGATTCTTTCAAAATCTCTTGTTATGTTATGTCCTATATGAGATTGGTTTTCTTCATCGATTGGCTCGTTTTTGTAGAGTTGTGACGTACTCCAATATTTTTGTAACGTATTAACGAGCAGACCTTTTTAGGTAGCATTGTTGATAAGATTAATATTCTTGGAGTTGATCCCTTCTCGGGACGGACAGACACAATCAAAGAGAATCGAAAAAGATTATTATAATAATATTAGAAGCAAGATTGGAAAGTACCTTATAGTATCATTCGACTACGCATCGATTTTTTCTCTCAGACTGGAGGTAAGTTTGTTCATACGTAACGCGGGACCTAAGTAAACAGTCAAATATTATTATAAAAACGTTGCTAGACTCTTTGCTATTGTTTTCTTATAAACACAATGTGAAGACTCCGTCGTGCGGTGTCGGTCGGCATCGTGCGGTGTTGTGCGGACGATGCGGACAACGTTATTACTTCTTTGTGGAGTTATTCCATGCAACCTTTGACATAAATAATGTACGTAATGTCGGCGAGTATTTCAAGGCATTTGTTGTAAGTGGTTTGTCTACTAACCCGGTTTATATTGAGTTGTCTTCCCGTTATTTTTACAGTTCATTTTGAAGTCCTTTTGTTGCGCGGTACGCTGGAGCTGGGTTGGAAGGGTCTCGTTTAGATCTACGAATATATTATGCTACTGAAGACGGATTTGAATTGTATTTAGTTTGTCTTTGTAATGCAAAGACATATGTGTACATCAATCGAATCGTACCGATTAAGTTTAAGTATATTATATAAACGGTTTAGTTAGAGGACATAAGACGGGATTAGACGTATAGTTATCATCGAAAATATCGGTTACTTGCATACGTGATGCTCCATATAAATCTACTGCTGATAGAAATACTATTGTAGCACGATAGTATCAAATATTAAAGTAAATTAAACTTCCTACTCTAGAAATAATATTGAGGTAGGTACTCGCAATAAATGTCCAGAACTATCAATCATTTTATCAGATCAGTCGAAATGTACAACTGGTAGCGGGTAAAGGTTCTAGAGAACATGGTGATCCCCTAATATGAGAATAGACAATATTTTCCAACTAAAACAAGTATTTGAAAGGGGTTTTTACTAATAATATTTTTCTCTTGAACCCTCGTTCAAGAAAAAAAAAACATTTTATGACTTCCAAAATTGAGGCAAAACTTTACTTACCTGCGAAACAACAATAAGAAGAATTATCATCCCGACTCACCTCCGCTCCGCTCCACTCCGAGCTTCGCCTCAAGGCCTCACAAGCGATATCGATAAAACTCCGCCAGCGACGAGCTTATTAAAAGAAAACTTGTTTCGAACTTTATACAAATAGATTTAGTTGTGAAGTTTCCCCATTCAGTTGTATTGACATGGATATCCGACACGTCAGCGACGTGTATATGCGTCACGTTATCTGACGCCGTGACGTGACTTGCTGACAGTGTGACAGCGTGACACGGGTCCTGCCCGCTGCGGCTCGCTAGTAAGTGGGGTGATGTGTTGATGTAGTGTTTAGTTAGTAGTTGTGCGACCGCCCGACCGCTTGTTTCAATTGTTTTTGGTATGGAGATGATAGAAACAGGTTTATCAGCAGTGACAGCTGATTGTCAATCGATTGCGTACCCAAAACGGCCGAAGTAAACCTCATCTGGCGAAATTGAGTAAGTACTTTTTATTGATTTCTTCAACACCGAGTGCGAGTGCGGCGCCGGCGCTTCACATCTGATTATGCCCCACATGCTGAAGTGTCCCTTTACCACTCTCGATAACCTGAATAACGCCTCTGACGATGCAATAAACGTGGACACATATTGGACTCTAACTGTATAATATGCATATCACATCGATACGAAAAGAAGGTGACAGCTTGTTATGTCTGAATATTTAGAAAAGTTTACTGTGGGCGTACGCTAACACAATGTGATCTGATTAATATCATTCTGTCTACTCAACTTATTTGTAATGGTTCCCAACTGGAAATAGAATTCCCTTATAAACAACAACACATCAAACAACATTTTCCTGTCTCCAGAGCAAAACTAACAATAATTGGGCGGTACATTTATTCCCACAGACGTACATGTACCTGCTACCTACTGATATTATTTTGCAACTTTAGTGAACCTCTGTGAGGACACAGAGAGTACAAGTAACAATTTACAAATGTAGGGCAATTGAATTCAGTCTCATTGAAAACTAAAGTTTTCTTTTGTTCAAAGCAGAGATAACATTTGAGCACATATTCTCAATTCAAGTCATTCTTTTTTGTGTACCATAATGTATACAACATTAGTTTTAGTATATACGAAACCCGAAACCGTGTCTAGTATTTTTATGTAAAGAACCTATGTACAAAATTTCAAAACTGTACTGTAAAGTTCTGCGCTTGTAATGTTACCTAGGGTTGTCCGTACAAAAATAATTATGGTCACCACGCGGCCGGCGCGCGGCCCCGTGGTGGCCCCGCTCCGCTCGCGCCTCCAGAACCGACAAAAAGGGAGGAGGTTCTATGTTCGTATGTATGTATTCTTTTCTTTTTTTTCTTTTAGGTATGTATGTTACCCGAATTCTTCCCCATTTGTGGACCAATTCTCTAAATTCATTTTTATTTGAATAATAAATACAAAACTTTTTTGCAAAAAATAAAACGATTTAAAAAAAACACACACACAAACAAAACGAACAAAGCTTCAGAAGTCGGTGACATTAAAAACACTAAATCAATCAAACAAAGGTCATCAACTTCGAAGCTTGACCTTTGTTTGATTGATTTTATGTTTTTGTCACCGGCTTCTAAAGCTAAAGCTATTTTTCACTTTTTTTGTGCGGCTTCTTTGCTTCTTTTTGTGTTTTTTTAAGTCGGTTTTATTTAAAAGAGAAAAGATTTTTATTGATAATAATTTATTTGGCAGTAGGTGTACCTAACCGTACGGCGATTGTATTGTAATTAACTGGTGATGCCTTTATTCGTAAATGCAGCCCTAAGTGATAACACGTAGTCAATGCGTTTTGTTGCACCTCATGCCAACCACTTAATACAAAGTTGATGAACAGTGTTAAACATCGCATTACTGTAGGTTATGAAGCAAGTTGTAGGGACAAATAATAATTTTCTATAATTAATCATCTTGACGTCTTTAAAAATGTTAATCATCACACAAACATGGTTACATGATACCTACTTTTTACAATCGATAGGTACACGATCAACCGCACACACAACTTTAAGGCCCACGGCGGCGGCCGGTCCCGGCCCCGCGCTCGCGATCCGAGAGCATGACTCGTGCGCATTAACCTGCGGGCCTACCATGACGTCTTAAAGCAGGTTCGTTTTTATTTCGTACCAGTGTGGGAAAGAGATGGCACTAGACGTCCTCTATAGCTCCGTCTCTTACCCACACTGGAACGCGATTAAAACGATCCTGCTTTAAGACGTCATGGTAGGCCACCTGTAGGTAACTGAAGGGATTGTGTTGCCGTGGCGTGTCAGTTGTGCGCGACTGCGCGTATCATTGCGGGCGTCATTTTTGGGACAAAATATAACATGGTGTAAAAATTATTGGAATCGATTCAGTTAAGTACTTATTCTGAACAAACTATATTCAGGTTTCGCATATACTAAAAATAATGTTGTAGATAGTTGGTAGAGAAATAAATATATTAGTCACAATGATTATGTTACTTGTCGCGCAAAGCATAGATCAAGTACGAGAGAGGAGGATCTCACCACTCACTGATAGTCTGCATCTCACCACTCATTGCTGGGCGCAGCCTCTCCTCAGTTCCAGCGCTCCAGCTCTAATGTGAACCGCTTGACGTAGGTTTCATACAACTCGTCCTGCCGTGTGATTCTGTGAGATCTCATTCTAAACTTCGAATCTGAATTCACTGTGAGTTTCTTGATTGGCATTCTAAAAACTCGGTTTATAATTCAAATTAACACTAGCGCCCCCTTGAGAGCGTGTCAGCGAGTTGAACTAAATTAACAGGGAGATTTTGACAGATAAAGTATGAGATGACGTAAGAAGTGGCATCGGTTGCTTCGGAGCTCACTTCACTTCGCAAGTGACTAGGTGATGCTTACAGAATGCAAATCCAAGGTCATTTTGAACCTTATGCGATGTGAGAGTGAATAGCGATGTGAGATGCGAGTTGTTTGAATTTTACAGAATCGACCTACACGAGGCATGACGCGACGCCATCTATTTTGGCGCATACGACGCATACGCATACTCGTTAGAAATTCTTTTCTCACAGAATTTCTAACTAAAGCTAAACATTGTCCTACCGATATTCTCCACCATTCACTGTTGGTTATAGTATCCAACAAGGCAAGCGAGTACGTGTGCTGCGTGCTGCTTGTCGTACCCTCATACATTATGTTACGCTGTGGTGTCTCTGACTCGTATCATAATCACATAATCATATAAATAATCACCTTGTTGTCTTGCTTATCTCTTAATGTTCCGTGTGATTTATTACGGAAATGTATTTCTAAATAATTATGTTGGAGACTTTTGTTTTTGTGATCTTATTCAAGCGTATTATTAGGGGGTCCATGGCTTAGGCCCCCAGTGACCGAGGCACCCGTGGCCGACGCCCCCGATTCGATTCATTTGTTTTTCTGAGATGATTTCAATGGGATAATTATTGTGCTGTTAAAATAGAAAAGATATAAATCAATCAAATTAATGTTCCATAATTTGCTATCCGGCAAGACATAAGCTACTATTGAGTAAAAGTTCCTGGCGTCAGCATCTAGCTTGGGAAAAGTGGCGTTTTTCATCAAAGAAGTCTCAGCAAGAGCTCCGTCTGGATGTGTAACGGTATGGTACCTACTGGCAACAGGCTCGTCCCCTGTCACTTGGCACTTAGTGGGCTTGCTATAGATACACCTCTGCCCAATCCTTCAGTCTGTGTAACATGTTCCCAAATCGGCGTGACCTCGCCCCCGCGACCCCGCGCCCCCGCGCACCTGCCAGCACCTCCGACGTAGCGACCTTGCTACAGAACGTCCGACGGGTATGAAATGTGGAACTATTTAATTCTGTTGGACAAAGGGCTCCGCCCTGCTGCGAACCTTTCCACGACACCTGGGGTGGGAGGAACAGAAGGACCGCTTTCTAACATTCCAATCACGACAGTACCAGTGCCAAGCGAGCAAGTGACCTTTAGTTACATAATTGTGTGCTCAGCTCAAAAGGATGTAAGTAAAACAGAATTTCTTTCTAAGAGGTACTAAAAGAGTCGCCTCTGTAATAGCATTAAAAGAGAAGTAGTACTTTTAAAGTGAAATAGTGATGTCAATCCCTTCACAATCACACCAAGATGCTGAAATGTTATGTTTTCAATGAAATTTTCTTTTAAAGTGTTTTGTGACTGAATGTGTAATAGCTTGTCCTTCTGGACATGTCTACAACATGATCCTACACCGCTCATTAGAACCGGAATGTAGACCTTTTGTCTGACTCACAGGCACATGTAACTCTAGCTAACCACCCAACATCAGGCATCCAAGATGGCGCCCGCCATCGAACGGAAACAGCCGCGGTACTTGCTGGATCATAGACCAACTCACCCGGAGACATTGTTCTCCAGAATATACTAGTAGTTTACCTACTCTTACTATTGTGGCATTTCAATGTGTTTAGTTAGTCCGAATAACAACCGTATATAGGCTGTTATATATATTTGATTAAATCGCCTGATATAAGACGTTATATTTGTATTACTCCAGAATATAATACCATTATATTGATATTTTAGTGATCCAGTTGTAATAAGTACCTACCTACTTAATAAGTAGTTTCGTCTGTTTATACCAAACTGATCTGATAGACTGAGGTGTGTTACTTACGTTTCTTAGAAATATACTCATTTAAGAATCGCATGACAGGAGTTTCTGGTCCTTTGTCGCCACGGGTCGGCAGACTGGGAGACTGGGGCACCGAAGTAAATAGACGTCATTAATTCGCGCCCACTGAGGACCGATTGGACATGTTTATATTGTTTATAACCTGGAACAAATTTCCAGAGAGTCAGAATGATCTCTTTTCAAGTTTAAGCATTTTAAAGCTTTTAGGTTGATCTCAATAATGTACCGCGTTTGTAATAGAGCCACAATGTCTGACTCATTCACTCCTACGCAAAATACGCCAATTGTTTCGAAGAGGGCTTTAAAATGATTTCTAAAGTCAGTTCAGAATTCTATTCAAAGCTGATAATATAAATTAGCATCAATTGGCTTCAACATAATTAATTCGTCTGATACGGGTGTACTTAATGGTCTCATAAATACATAAGTATATTCCAATGTAATCCCTGGTGCCCAACGCTTCCCCGCGCGGCTGGACCAAAGAGGATGCTTAACAAATTAATACTGCTCTCAACTGATTAATTCCGGAAGTCGATGGTCATTTTGTAATTAGCATTAGCATAGCGATGCCGTTACAAATCAGCTTTAATTTATAACGTATTGAGCAGTTCGGATGAATACAGGATCCGTACCTTTTCGCAATCTGATTTATCGTTTTCCTTAAAAAATGTAAGCTCTATTTAAATACATGCATTAACATTATGCGTTGCCTGCTATTCCAGGAAAAAGTTGATGTAACTTTGTGTGTTTTGCCTTTACTTTGACAGCGTTCTTTTATTTAATCTCGTTTATAAAGTGCACGAAGCGACACATGTTCGCTTAGCTTTCTTCTGGCTCATTTGATATAACGATAGCTCGGGTGTCAGCGCGGAGAGGTCGCGGCAGTTCTTGTTGTTGCCGAAGAACTCGCCGACCAGCCCCTCAGATCGTCACGAGCTCGCACTCGCGTGACATTCACTTCTAAATTTTTAACCTTTATAACGCACTCGCAGAATCAATACTTTCATATGGAATTACTAGAACGCAGAACGTTTAAAACTTACATTGACAACTACTATTACCTACAACTTCGTTTATTAAAAATAGTAATACCAAATAAAATAAGAAAAACACTTTGTGATGGTGATGACGTAACAGGTTTCTTTAAATATTGTTAAATTTTGCCAGTACACACAAAAATACGAAAGTGGTTATTAATAGAACAGTTCACCATCAAAGAACTGCAAATTAATTAAATCATAGCAAAGCAACAATATTGGCAGCCCAATCAAAACTGTTAGTACCGAGATTCAAGAACTAATTACGGGAAACGAACCGTCGCTTATTAATACCTACTCTAATTAATGACGTTCCACAACAAAAATTCAATCGGAAATAACAAATAGTCATTATAAATATAAATTAAATACAAACGATTCTGTAAAAAAAAATACTCTCTCTGAAATGCATCATCCTGTTTAAAATTCATTCCATTGGTTATTAGGTGTTATTGTACATTCGCCACAAAGTTGATTCGCCACGAAAAAAAGTATACTAAACTCGCCACAACTCTATTTTCATGAAGTAAAATCCGCCATATTGTTTATTTCGGTACCGATAGCAGAAAAATCAAACATTAAGTAGAATAAAACGTTATTTCTTTATTGTTCATAATCACAGAAATTCACACCAAAATCACAGTTCTATATTTACAGCTATAATATACGCTAATATTGTCTGGTTTTGTTCGTTTTTAAGTCCGCGTTTAAGTGGCTGATTTGCTTACAACATTACAACTATAAGAAAAATAATAGCATCAACGCGATGTGTGACCCGCGTCGTGTTTGTTTTTATAATCTCTCTTTGTTATTATTTACGAACTACCTCACAATTTGTTATAAACTATGTGTTAACCATACATAAACAATGATTATTTGCGACGTTAGTATTAAGATAGCTTCTACACATCCGGACATTGTGGTTTTTGTGATGTTTCACAGTCTATATTTTGTTTTGTTCTTCATCACTACATAGTACAAAACAAAGTCGCTTTCTCTGTCCCTATATCTCTATGTATGCTTAAATATAAATATTATAAATACTATTAAGTATAAATATTTAAAACTAGCTGACCCGCGCAACTTCGTCTGCGTTACGTAAGAGAGAGAGAGGATTAGAGAGAGTGTGAGTCAACCTAAAAAAAATGCAGATAATATGCTTTAGCGGACTTTTAAGAGGAACAATCCCGTCATACATGTATGATTGTTGAGTAACTTTAACCGTTTACGCAGCGCACGGAAAGGAAGCTCTCAAAAGCAATGATTTTTCGCTGTATTTGCAACAATTTTCATTGATGCTCCGCTCCTATTGATTGTAGCGTGATGTTATATAACGTATAGCCTTCCTCGATAAATGGGCTATCCAACACTAAAGATGTTTTTAACTGGAATCAGTAGTTCCTAAAATTAGCGCGTTCAACCAACCAAACAAACAAACTTTTCTCCTTTATAATAAGTATAAATTCAAGTAGGTAACAATTTAATTTCTCGGAAATATATGCAATCATCGTTAAAATATTGTACTATGTTTTTCCAATTTGGGGCTTCCCTCGACAGCCTTAGGTTTTCATCCTTAGACACTCGATGACAGTCATACTCCAGCTAGGTCGAAAGTTCTCATCAAGGTGCATGAATTGAGCCCAAACACGATATAGCTTTTTTTTTTCGGATGGGAAATCATCAAATGACTCCTCCCGGAGCAGAAGGAAGTGTCAGACTTTTACTGACTAAAACCCATCCACGTTCCTTCATCGCCCTTTGTGTTCCGGGGCCACGGTATCTCTTTCGAATAGTCCCGCAGCCCCGGCAGGCATCGGCCCTTGCGGACCCCTTCTTTTTTGCTGACTCTCTTTGAGGCGCGCGTAGAACACGAACGCGCCGTCGACACGGCCTGTCGTCATGAGACGGACGGACGGCGAGCTAGCCCATAGCTCCTCGTCCACAAGCCCGCGCCTACGGTGGCCGGGGGCCAATACGTGGCTCCCGACGGCCGGGGTGTCTCCCGCTGTGGCCGGGACGTAATCATCTCTCCCTCTCACGTTCCGCCACCTCCTTCGCTAGCATGACTGCTTCGCAGAAGGAGGTAACGGCATCCCATTCCGTCTCGCTCCGGACCATGTATTGAACCAGGGCTGGGAGAGAGAGGTCGCCACCGCCGATCCACGCTTCGAGGACACGGCGGTGCTCCGCCCAAGTGGGGCACACCTCCACAGTGTGCTCCACCGTGGCCTCCGGTCGATCCTCACAATGGAAGAACCCGGGCGTCTCCTCCCGCCCGAAAACACGATATGAGGCCAATAACAATTTAGCTGTAAATATAATCTACGTAAACTGCGTATGGATTATTGATTATTGCGAATAGCACAGCACAGTTCTTGCACGGCAAGAACACGTGAATTTATCAGGCTTCTGGTGTCCGCTATACTTCTTTTTGGAGAAATCATCCTCATCATCATACTCCTTCCCTTATCCCAATTTATTTGGGGGTAGCATGATTGTATTCTTCTTCCATAAGTACTACTCTATTACTTTTTGGAAAAATATTTCACGAAAAAAATAAGAAATGCACACAACTTAAATACAAAATGAAATATAGGAAATCTCACAGCATCAAAAAAAAAAATTAAACAAATCACAAAAAGTGAAAATAATGTTGGAGGGTTTGAACCTGCAACCCCGTAGTTTACAGAGGAGCGGTCAGGAAACCGCAAGGCTATTTACTTCGTTGACGTAAGCCACAAATAGCCGTTCTCATGTACTTACGTCATGACTGAAACGTCAAACAATTGAAGTATACGGAAATAATGCAAAATTCCTACCCCCTTAAGGAAGTAGCGTGATAATATATAGTTTAAATATTAAAGAAGCCTATGCAGTAATTTTGACGTGATGCGCGCACAAACATTTCGTACCAACTACTTAAACCGAGGAAAGCTGATTTTCTTGAGTTCCGCTATTTTGTGCGTATTCATCTCAAAAATCAAATTTCAAGAAAACTGAGAAATTATTTACTTGTATTAGATATGAAGTATATGTAGCAACTTTAAAAGGTTACACTTCATTGGTTTTGATTGTTTAGGTGTTTGAAGTTTATTAATTTTAAACACAAAACC
Organism: Xestia rhomboidea; assembly: GCA_963853795.1. Taxonomy (NCBI): domain Eukaryota; kingdom Metazoa; phylum Arthropoda; class Insecta; order Lepidoptera; family Noctuidae; genus Xestia; species Xestia rhomboidea. The sequence continues at coordinate 35,318,726 of OY970756.1, forward strand.
CTCTTTTTTGCGTCTCTGGATGAGATTTAAAAAAAATGCTAAAACAGGTATTTTATTTTTATTAATAAGTATTTATTCTGAGTTTCATGATTCTAGAACAATCTATTTTTTTTTTCATACAAACTTACCCCCCCTTTTCACCCCCTTTTTCCAAAAAAGTCCAAAATTTCTATAGCCTATATGTTATTCTGAATGTATTTAAACAGATTTGTGAACATTTCAACAAAATCGGTTCAGCAGTTTTTACGTGATGCGCGGTCAAACAAACAAACAAACAAATTTTTTTTAAATGGTTTTAATATGTTCAGTTACTTATTTCAAGTCACCCAGGCTGGTTTTTTTTTTAAATCTTCAATGTACAGATTTTTTGGTCTCAACGATTTTATTATATGTATAGACTAGGCAACGGATTTTGATGCGGGTTTTTTAATAGATAGAGTGATTCAAGAGGAAGGATTTTGTATATAATTTGCGGGCGGGCGAAGCCGCGGGCATCAGCTAGTTTAAAATAAACAATAAAAAAAAAGAAATACAACCTTAGGCTCAAGGCCTCAAGGTAATCTGGAATACCTTTCTAACAGATGGGGCGGGGTTGAGGGGAGGTTACAGCATTTCTAGCAAACGTTGCAGCACAATACAGGGACGCACGTATTGTATTATTCTTCTCATAACTTTTGATCCGGCTCTTAATTGTTGAAAAAGAACATAGGTATCTCAGAGCCCAGAAAGTTATTATTGTATTCAAAACAAAGTATTAAATAGAAAATTCGCGGAAAACTTAAGAAGAGCGCGAGAACCTAACGTACTCGTATACATTTGTTTGACTAGAGCTTTGCATACTAGAAACTTCAAGTCACACCAAACAGCTCGGAAACTACTCGCAAATAATAATTATTACATTATTATTCTTTTATTGGTATTGTTTGTCAAATCGTTGAGCTCCTTGTGTTAAGTTAAGCTACGCGATCACTGGCGTGAATTTATCTTTTTTTTTGCAAAGTATTATATAGATTCAAGTTCTTCAAACATAACAGACAGATGTGTTGCTGGTGAGTTTGTTCCGCCACTTCTTCTCATCAGCTATAACACTACGAAGTTGGCGACCCGGGGGGGCGTTTTTGGGGGACTGTCTTATGTAAATTTTGGACGTTCAGAAAGTGCTGATTTTCAGCCTAATTTGAATAAATGACTTTTTACTTTTACTTTTTTACTTTAATAATGACTTTACGCCAATATTTCATACCAAACAAATGTAGTGCGGGCTTTGTAACTAGCATTGTAATCACAGATCGTATACGGGGCTTATATCTGTGCTTGTGGTCACATGCGGGAATGTCAGAAATTGAGCGGCAGTGTCTGGATTTTATTCTGATTATATATTTTTGACGACCCGAATGGCGCAGCGGTAGTGAGGCTGCTTTACGTTCTTAGGGTCCCGGGTTCGAATCCCGGTTGGAGCAAATGTTTGTGTGATGAGCATGGACATTTGTTTCCGAGTCATGGATGTTTATATGTATAGTAAGTATGTATTTACAAACAAAAAGTATCTATGTAGTATATCAACTATCTGGTGTCCACGACACAAGCCTCGTTGCTTAGTGTGGCATTAGATGGCGCTGTGTGTTAATGTCCAGCGATATTTATTTATTTATTCATGGCTTTTTAACACATGAAATGTGATCACACTGTGCAGCCAATAACATGTCGGTTTATTTTATTTGTTTCAGGAGAAATATAGAAATAGCCTTCTGATTGGTTTTCTAATGACCTTTTATGGTACTAAAATAAATTATTACAGGATAATTATTTTCTTTGATAATTAATTATCATACTGATTCATAATTATTTTAAATTTGACTACAACTCTTTTTTTCTTTTAACTCACTCAAATTCACATCCAACAGGGTATTTATTTTTCCCTTTTTGGTTACTATCACTTCCCTATGTTAAATAGTAACAAACAAAACTAAATACAAACAAAACAAACATTTTGTTGACATTTAACGAGTTTGGATTCGCGCGCAAGCGACACATCGCGTTCAATAACACGTGTAGTGGACATCGTTAATGATTTTTATTAAAGGTATATTTAAGGTATAAATTATCCGTGATAATTTTATCACTTCCAAAGTAGGCAGAATTTTAACAACTCTCCTAAGTATCTCTTGGGTATAAGGGTGTAACGCCATGAGGAAGGAGTTCTATGTAAGGTCTTGTCTGCATTTCAAGTGACGATACTACTTAATCTGTATATAATACAGATTTTTCTTTCACTGGAACTTATTTAATATCAATTGTTCTATCCAGCGAAAGATGTACTCGTAAGTAGTGTTCTGAGCTGAAAAAGTAGATACTGTACCTACATTTTTTAAGACTTGTTTTTATATGTTTAGATGGTGCATTTTGAAAGTTGCAATACAAATAGCTGTCCATAATTTCGCTGTTTTGATTAATTAAATCATTAAGCAATAGTATCATGGTACGAAGTGATAATTATTATTGGCAATTATTAAGAACAAAAATCATTATCAATATCATTTCACGTTGATCCGAACGCGATTTGCTAAAATCACGGTCCCAAAAATTGTGTTTATTCAACAAACCGAATGTTTAGTACATTTGTGTTTAGTATTGTTTTTTATTATTTCACAACCTGGGTAATGGTTACGAAAATGTAGGAAAATAAATGAATAATACTCAATCAAAACACAACAGATTCAGAATGCTCAGGACCATCATTAAAATGAGTTTAATATTGTTGTTATCTTCAACAATGTCCGCCGCTGCCTCATCGTACACTGGTTAAATGTTTCCTAATTCCTTTATAATAAATTCTCAAGTCCGCCGCGACGGACACGCGATGACGACGCTGCTTCCCAAACTTTTACAATAACAATTCAATTACTTCCTAGCGAGACTTGGGTCAAACTTTTATCACCGATATCATGGTATAATTTATCTGTCTTTTTGGAATACAACTGATAGAACAATTTCTGTAACTCATCCCATCTCGTGTCTAGTAATTGCTACCACAACATTATCTAAAAACACATCGACTGCTAGTCACGTGTTTCTCCCAAACGTCGCGTCGCCAATTTGCCAAACTTGCCGAATATTACGTGTAAGGCAGCTGACTGCTTTATAAAGTAAGGCCGAACATCAGAGTCCCACTTAGAACGAGCCTATGTCCAGAGGAACAAAGGACCGTCACGCGCTAATTATACTTAATGAATTTAAAACTCCTGCTATGCTTTAGTTATCACACTTTCTCCGAGGTAGCTAAACTCCAGTTAATTACGTTACATATGACCATTCTGTTTGTTGTCCTGGTACTTTTTAAGAGGCTGCCGTCAAGTTTGATTACAATTTCCAACAAACAGCAGCCCATTTATAAACTGGACAGTACACTAAACTTGTTTTATTTCATAAAAAAGTAGACAGAGTCAATACACATTTTATTTACTTACTATAAGCTAATCAATTAAAAATGAATATGAAGGTATTGGATCCAAACCAATCTCCTAACTATTACTTAAATATACGAGTAGTATTAAGTACGGTCTATAGTTACGAATTGAACATACGGGCCAAAAAGGCTAACAAAACCCGAATTTTATTTCCTCGGACTGAGTTGATACCGTCACATCAAAACTACAGAATCATATCCAAACAGAAGATCCCTCTCCCTTTCCATTGCGAGTTAGTGAAGGGCAATACTATCCGGCCGTATTTTTGTATTTTAATGTAAATAACGCCAGGCAAGGGTTCCCTCCGATATTTGTTGGCAACTTTTCCCATTCCGGTATAATTCGGCTGATGAGCTTAGCTCAAGTTGTTACAAATCCTTTTACGTTTGGTGCAAGAAGTTGTTGCTGGCGTTTTATTCATGGTCATTTTTTCAAAGCACAGGGTTTTTCCTGTAATTATAAGTTTGGTTGCGTGCCGTCTCATAGAACTGTTGCTATCACTGACACTCGGGGGATGGGGCGACTCTTGCTCTCTCCGAATGCGCAAGAGTGTTAGTTTGTGCTCTTCTTTCTTCTTCGTTTCAAGTAAATAGTCAGTCTTATTTCATTAATTGAGCTAAAAGGCACTATTTCGTCTATTTATATGTGTAAAGCTTAGACTTTGTTGTTTAACGTCAACAGAGACCTCAAAGGTTTCCTTTTATTGTTGTGTTGATCTAAACTCCCTGCAGCGATACAGAGTTCGTATCCTACAAAAATACTGGCACAACTTTCGTAGACAACCTCCTTATACCAACATTGAGAACGTACAACAACAAACAACCAACAGTTGGCTGAACAGAAAACAGAACAAAACACTAACAACAACAATAACAACGGGAAAACACTTGGTTCGCAACGTCAGTCGCGATAGCTTTCAAAGAGAATAATAGATTTCAGATAAATAGCAGAATACATGGAATGCAGAACGGTTAAATACACCAGTGGGCTGCAAAACAGTGATCATTTGGGAATCATTTGATTTTCCTCCCGTTTCACGTTTTACAACAAAAGTTTCCCCCATATCATTTACTTATCTTAAAGACTACCCTACCTATCGCTTGCCGTCTCCTATTGTTATTTTTGGCATCTAAAGTATTCGTACATATTCCAATGTTCCAATTGGTGTGGTATCTGGAGGATGTAGACAAATTCGTTGACACCAGTTACCGCCGCACAGACAAAATCCCGCTTGTCAATGCATAGCGCCTTGTGCTGACAACCTTTGTACATTCGCTTGATGAACAGGCGTCCTCCCACTTATGACGAGTTGAATCGTTTCGAACATTACATTGTGGCAGGACGTGACTCGTGCCTGATAAATTGTGTTTTATTACCGACTGAACGTTCGCGTCGCCGTCGAGACAACTTCGATCCTTTTCTATTACGATTTATTAAAAAAAGGAAGACAAATCCAGTGAGGATCGTACTGCCTTTTTTACTCGATTACGCGACGCAAAGGAGGGTAATGGGTTCCAGAGCCTCTAAATGTGTTGCTATAAATGAAAAGAATATCGGAATTGGGGGTTGAGTGAGGTATTGAAGGAAAATCATCTTTAGAAACCAACGACGAGTGGTCAGCATGAGCTCTGGATCTAAAGAACTGGAAGACACTGGAGACTGGGAGACGACGTGGCTCAGTAGCGGGATGACTCAGGCTCACAGTGGTAATGTATGTGTGTTATTTGGTTTGTTATACCACAGAGCGGGCTTCCTAAACCCCTCGTTTTAAATTAAACACTGATCGCCATTTCTATTTTCTTGTAAATTACTCTGAAATAGAATTTAACGGTAAACCAAATAGAGCAAATATTTTTGCGCAAATGTTGTGTTATTTAAACTCGTTGATCGTACAAATCGTAAAATTGCGAATAAAAATTCATCATTGTGATATTTTACTTTTCTTCCAACTTCGGTTTTAGGGAAAATCAGTATTTTTTTGAATTTCCTATTTTTTAATATTTTTAACTCAATCCGCGTACGCCTTCAACCCCGAAACTACAATAAAATTCTTCATACACCGTCAAGCTGGTTCACATGCACTTATATAGTGCAGTGGCGTGAATAAAACTACTCAACCAAACAAAACTACCTCTGCGGCTCCTGAATCCGAAGCTCGTATAATTACAATGTGTAATGAATAATAAATAAGGCTTGTTCGTGATTCCCTATAATTAGCGCTTTGGTCGGTAAGTAGCGCTGGACATCGCGTAATGTCCAGCTGTCAAGCAGTGCCCATCAGCGGTACACGCGCACCTGCCACCTCCTGCCACGGCCTGCTAACTGTGAGGAGACGCAAATACAACCTTTTGATTTAACATCGAACTCGTTATAATTCGGACAGTTTAAGTTTGGAGAATTCTTGTGAAGGTTAAAGTAATAATTAATTATTACTAACAATTTCATGGTTGAATTCAGACTAAACTTGGTTGTAGATTTACATTGTAAGTTTATCCATAGTGACTAATAACTTGGTACTTAGTTCAGGATGTCTTAGTAAAGCTTTATTGGTCACTTCACTTGGGTTTGTTGGCGGTTAAGAAACCTAGTCTTATAAGATGATGTGATGTGGCTGTGGCAAGTTCCCTGTTCATTTTTACGTAGCTTCACTTCACGAAAGCTCGAAGTCTCGGAATGTTATTTATCACAAAGTTCCCACCACAAAATCACCTTTATTTCCCTCTGAACTTTACAGCTCAAACCAACAGAGCTCTATAAAGGTGCTGCGGAATGGTTCGCATTCCTTACGTCCAGTCATAATATTTTGCTGGCAGTTAATTACCACCCTTTGTGTTAAATAAAGTGGTGTTATTATTTCAAAACATACGCACCCACTGCAGGTCGGGCCACGTGAATTACTTTTTAATATCCGGGATGAAGGTGCCCTTTGTCCTTTTCCTGCTTTCAAATTACCTCTTTGTAACATGCCAAGAAAATTGGCTTCAGGCAGACCAACCTCCGACCGGCATAACAGATTGACTCACGGAATGGTTACGTGCGAGATATACCTTGACATGGCTTTATATGACAACGGAGAGTAGTTTACACGTTAGTAAAGTGAAACGTAAACAGATAATTTATACATAGCGGGAGCAAAATCATCTTTATCATTTGCATAAAAGTTTTCCGAAACTAGCAGCACAAGAGGTAGCTACAACTTACTTTAAAATTCTAGCAAAATCCCAGTTCACTTAGTTAAAAGCGACGTTCGTGCCGAAAAGTTAGCCTTGGAAACTTGGCTCAGGTACAGGCGAGCCAAGTCGCGGCCAAGTTTTAAGTTCCATGACGAGGAGACACCTTTTCATTAAGTGATGTAACTTGACTCGGTAACGATCTGGTTGCACGCGTATTGCCATATTGCCGAGTTCCGAATTTCCCAACTTTTGCCGTCAAATGTACAAGCAATTAAAAAGTGTAAAACTGAAAAATAGCTGGCGATAAAACACAGAGCAAAATGGAGTTTCAAAAGTTAATTTTAGCTGAGGGTTTATTAACCGACATTTTGATACAGCAATAGGTATAACTCGAGCGCCAGGTGTACAGTGTACATATCAGCGCACACATCTCACTCAGTAAAGTGAGCTGAGTCCATGTAAATGTCATGACAATCAGTCGACAAGGTCGCGCGAGGAGTGCCCTGCTCGGATGCATCCGTAAAAATGCTAAATTCATTCCTTTTACTGAATTGAGACCCTTACCCAGAATCCTAAAATAAAAGACTAACTTAGGTCTCGAAAATGAGATGATATTTTACTTATCCCTCTCTTACTCTACAGACTACAACTGATGGACTAAATAGATTTGCATTTTATTGATGGTGGAAACTAGCCTATTCAGAGAGATTTAAAAAATTATGATAAACAACAGTAAAAAATCGGTCGGGGCTGTGTCGGTGTGCACGGCCGTTGGTTTCAACGTGAAACGTCTACATCAGCGAGTCGCTTTTAGTGTTAAAGATTGAAAGAAAACCAACACTTATTTTAACACTTATTGGTTATTTTTATTTAAATCGATTGGTATATCGAAACGAACTCTGTAAATACACGAAAGAATCACCAGAACACACTATCACGTGTGAGTCGTGAGTTTTACTGAATAGAATCCAGCGAGAGCGCATTCCCCTCCCCCGCAAACTCAAGGTCTTAGCAGCGAGCTGACTATATACGCTAAATAATGACACTAAATGCATGTTTCTACGGTGAATAGTTTTGTAGTTATTAATGTCAGACGATACAACCCAATTTGTTACGGTCCGGTTTTCTGACATAGTACCCCTTGTATGGTACTGATTTTATAGAGAAGCCCACCGATATACAGAAGTGGCTCAGTGGGCAATCAAATGAAATCTTGCGATACGCGACGACCGGCAGCCATGACGCAAACTATAATGCAATCATCGCGAACTCCTTTTTTTTCTCACTCGCAGATGCAACTCGCTAAGGTTGCCAAACTGCTTAACCAGACTATCCTGTGGTGGCCAAAAATTACTTTAAGGCCTCCAGCCAGGGCTTACAAACTATGGATTTAAAATTAAATGAACATTAATTACTAAGGGCACCCCCTGTGGGGTTCGGGCCTCGGCTTAGTGCGTCATTGAGGGGAGGGCAGCAAAGATCAGGCTGGGTCGTATTATTATTAATTGGTGAATTTAAAGCTACATGCTCAGTGACGCGCTGGCTTGTCGAGCAAGGGTCGGACGGTGATGTTACGGTGGGATCGCGGAGGGCCTCGGCGGCGAGACCGGATTCGCGATTTGTATCTATGTTTTTTATTTTTACGTAGAGTGCTAGTTTCCCTACAACTCTCCCGAATGAGGGTGATGGGGGCATCAGGGATAGGTAGGGTATGCCTAGGACGGCGTATCTTGGATATTTTGCAAGGGAATAATGGGCGGCTGAAGAAATCAGGGGGTTATGGTGTTTCTCGGCCTTATCATAGAAACTCTTAGAAAGACTTTTATAAACTGTTGGATGGTTGGGATTTTGAGATCTACGTGGAGTTGTTCGTTCCTAAGGTACCACGGTGAGCTCGTGACCCTTCGGTGAAAACGGTTTTGGATCGGGAGCTCCTGCGATGCTATCCAACTTATAGGCAGTGCGCATGCAACTGGCTGCACTTGTAGTTGATCAAGAAAAACTTTAGTCAAACCTTTGAGATAAGTACCTACCTAACTTAATCCCTTTTGTCTTTTTAACCACATTAATATCTGGATTGCTCAAAGTTTGTTTTAACCTTTTTGCTTTGAAATTTGTTGAGTCCACCAGTCACTTCTTCTTCTCGAATCGAATCGAATCGATGAGTCAGATTTTGTCCGAGAGTACGTAGCAACCTGCAACAGCCCTGTCGTTTGCCTTTTTTTTTAAAATGGGACAAGCCCACCCCACTATTCCCAAACCACTGTAACTCCTGTGCGCCAGAATCAACAGTGGCGACCACCAGAAAAGCGCCGAGACAATGAAGCTCGACGAAGTCCCAGAGAATGAATTGAACTGTAACTTGGATCCCGCAACGAATTTAATCAGAAAAGTATAGCGGAGGAGTAGGTAACCGGGCGCGCGGCGACCGGGTGGGTAACCGTAATTTCCACTTCCCTCCATATCAGCAGGAGACAGAACGTAACAAGGCCGAGAGGCACAAAGGGACGTTTACAACTGGGATAGGCCCAGTTGCCTAGCACCACGGATGAATATTAACATTAATAACAATAAAATCATTTATTTTAGGTCCGAGACCCATATTCAATAAAAATACAAACATATAATTGAAATTGAAGAATTACATTAAAATTGCATTCGAAACATTACATAAAAACAAAAATAGATAGACACAAGTACAAATACATAAATAATTGAAATAGAAGATTACATTAGAAATATAAATTTATTAGATTAGAACTAAAAACTAGATTAAATTAACAAGTCAATGGTAAAAATTAATAATTTTACTTAATAATTATGAATGGGTCCTAATCCTAAGTTGTGAGCTGTTATATTTGATTCCAACAATAGGTATGGCAAAAACGCTTTAACGCACGGAAATTTGTTCTAGTTTCTACAAGGTCCGTGCAGTAAATAACTCCGGATGAAACCTGTACACTATCCAATATTATACTGCGTTAATTCTGCCAAAGACTGCACTCCATAAAATGTGATGTGCAGATTGTTCATATTCGCAGTCAGATGTAGAACATTGACAAAAAGGCGAGGCAACAAGCTTGAAGGAAAATAATTTACTCTTAAAGTTACCATGACCTGTGAGAAATTGGGCAACACAGTGATCAACCTCCAGCCATGTCCTGGCAGCCGCTCACAAACGGGTGGAAGGAACTGGTGGAGGTGTCGGCCCTTGATGGAATGATCCCACCTACATTGCCATTCAGACACAAGTTCCTGCCAGACGTCGGTCTATGGTTTGAATAATCTAGAAATCTCATCACGGTCACGTAGGGTTTAAAAGTCTGCGTCCGCGGTCTCACGCGCGTAACATTGCAGATTGCATTGCACTTCGATAACGACTGAAAGTACACCTGCAAGTACCGGTAGAGCTACAGTACTAATCGTCCTATACCTTTGCATTAGAATATGGTGGCCCTATCAGCCCAAACAGGTGCCCCGTAGCACATAGACCCCCTATACATAGTTTTTAAAGTTAGAAATGACAGACACCACGTAGATTTGGATAAAAGTTCTTTTTAGCTTTATCACCGACAGGTTTTATTATGATCTATGAATGAAAAATTCCTCTCTAAGACCAAACCAAGGTAGCACACGGACTGCTTTCTTTTCACGGAAACGTTATTAAATCTTATTAATAACTCAATCTTATTAATATCTTAATTGTTGATAAGTTTTTGCGGTGAAAAGGTCAGACGGTTTCGATCGCTCCACTGAGATATTAATCGTAGGCAAGTGTCAGCTAAATTCTCAAGTCCAGCCCAAGTACTCGACTGAACGAGCAGCAGGCCGTCGTCCGCGTAACCGGTTAATGAACAGCTGGGTGGAAAGGGAATCGCGAGGAAATCATCGAAACCTAAAATCACACATACAGAGCGATAACCGAGCTCTGAGGACATCCCATGGTAAAGAACTTTGACACAGAATGATGTCCGAGTTTGACTTTCGCGGAACCATTTAAAAAGTATGAATAAACAAGATTTGTATTATGTTTTTATAGCAGTCACGATTTTTCATTTTAAGTAGTAGCATCGGCCACCATGGGTTATCAAAAGCCCCGGAAATATCTAGAAAGATTCCAACTACGTACTTGTGTTCGGAGTTATTAACATTTTTTCTGACAGAAGGTCTACGGTAGATTCTCCCACGGTGAATCCGAATTGGTTGTTATGAAACTTTGGCAAACGTGGAACGGTAAGGCGCTCCAGGAGTTTTTCCAAAGATGGCAGTAGGGTTATGGGCCTGTACGACTTAGGGTTGTCCGGTGGCTTATCACCACTTTTTGGAATTATTCGTATAAAGCCACGTCGCCATACACGAGAAAAAACCCCATCCGCAATACATCGGTGAAGTCAGATAGAATGGGGTCACCCGCTGTTTTACACGCTTCTAATATCATCCGCTTAGATATTTTATCTTCACCTGATGATTTGTTAAGAGGCAGTTTCCTGAAAACATTAATGAATTCGCAAATGAATGGAAGGTCTGACGCTGGTGATTCAGGTGGCACAGCATCCCAAGCTCTGATCTGTTGATGGTACCTAGTCATTGTCGTTTACAGGTGAATCATCAGGTATCAGACTACATAATAGAACTTCGGTTGTTTCCTCAACCACAGGTCTAGCCCGGTTAAGCTGTAGCCAGTCTCTTCTAGACTGAACTGCGAGATGCCATTCCCAAACAACAAAAAAAAAAGATATGAGACGGACCTTGAGTTCGACACCTTGAGAGAGACATTGGAACAAATGTTTTGACGGTATAACGCGTGCAGAAAAGCATTGTCTTCTATTGAGGATGGGACGTCCTTAACTAATATACGAGGCCTTCGGCCTTTCGGTTTTTCAAGTCGTACGCGGGACCTAATAGCATCGACCGATTGTAACTTTTTTATTTGGTTGTCATTAGCGACACGTAGTACAACGCCAGATTTTGCGGTTTTCTTAACGCCTACAGTTTGAAATCCGTCGTCACTAGGCTTAATCACTTTCATAAGCGCTTGTTTAGTCGCGTATGATGACGAGTATTCGGTTAACCGCTCAGCGGTAGGGTAGGCGACGACACACGGAAGGGGAGCGCACGACTCAACCGCTGGCGCAAGATTTGTTACAATCACTAGTATTGACATTAGTATCAGGATTTAATTTAATTTTATCCAATTGGCATTTCGTATTGGTTAATTTAGTTTCGTCAGAGGAGGACTTTATGGCTAACATAGAAACGATAGCAGTTACGCGCTGAGTCATGTCCATGATGGCGGATTTATTTGCGACATTAATGCGGGACCCTTGATCATTAACAAGGTCGTTAATTTTAGACAGATATGCAGACGCCTGTCACACTAAATCGCAATAGTTTTCATTGCTCGTAGTTCTGACGTTTAATATTGGCGAAGGCTTCTTAATTGAGTTGGATGTGTGAAGCTGTTTTGACCTATCCTCGGGCGAGGTGTATTAAGGTTTAACCAACGATAAAATTATTGCGAGGTACCCACACACCAAAGAAAGTAAACGAAATTAACTTAATACCAGTAAAACCGACGTAAAAACACAAAAAAACTTACGATACCAGCACTTAGCACAATAGCACACAACTAGAAACAACTCACGAGCCGGGAATCGATCACGAAACACGAAAATCGTAATTAAAATTGACAGCGAAATAGATCGCATCTAACCCGAGCGAGTGCGTGGAGGGAAGTTCTGTCGTTTGCCTCATTTAAGTTCTGGAGGATACAATTAACTGTGCACGACGGGCAGATTAAGATTAACGTCACTCGGGGTGCATGAGATGAACCTCCCCGAGTGGCGTTAATCTTAATCGAATTACGATTGCAAACGCCTGGCACACCCTGGACAGCCAGCACTCGGGAACGTAGAGTCTAGCTGACGAATCCTCTCACCACGTTGACTCAAACCCAAACCAATTGCTGATTGCATTGATAAGCCAATAGCGATCATGCCTGACAGTAATCATTCAAGCATTTGATAGCTTTACCTAATGTTAGTAACAAGTAAAAAAAAAATATCGCTGGACATTACACACACCGCCATCTAGTCCCACACTAAGCAACGAGGCTTGTGTCGTGTACACCAGATAGTTGATAATATACTACATAGATACTTTTTGTTTGTAAATACATACTTATTATATAATAAACATCCATGACTCGGAAACAAATGTCCATACTCATCACACAAACATTTGCTCCTACCGGTATTCGAACCCGGGACCCTAAGAACGTAAGGCAGCCTCACTACCGCTGCGCCATTCGGGTCGTCCCTAACACCTCTAACGGCCGTTTTCTATAACCTACGTATGACGGTTAGTTAATATGCCTACGTCTCGTAGCTATCGGTGTTTCTATAAACAAAGTAAGCTTGAAATATCCTATCCGCGTCACTTAACGTTCTGTCACTTGATTCAAAGAAAAATAAAAAAAAGCTTTTGGTGATCTTTGGTTTCTAACCATCCGTAAGCTAAATGTCAAACAGACAGATATAGCAACCTTCCGTTTCCTGTTAGTAAGTTATTGAAAATGGCCGTAAGTCAGACAAGACTTCATGATTCCATGACCTTTGCTAAACGAAGGGGATGGTTTGTGACGTCACTCGACACGCTACGTCACCTGTCATGTCTCGAACAATTTCTGACTGGACTCCTGCCTAACCACAAGCGCCGCGGCGTTACGTCCAAGAACCTAGCATACACGTGGGCCACCTACGAGCGAGAAGAAGCCTCTTAAGTCTTAATATCTCATCTAATTTTACTTAGTTCTCAGAAATGTTAATCTTTTGGCATGTGAGTCAAGAGAGTGAGTTCTTGGGTTCTGTGGTTTTCTTTATTCTGTCATTGCTTTCTCATTTGAGACTAAAATTAGTACATACATATTTCACTCTTTGGACACAAAAGTATTGTCAACTAAACTATGAATCGATAACAAGTAAACAGTATATACTATAGATTTGAACAGATAACCTCCAGTCAGGCAGACGCGAATTTAGTCCAGTGATGTGTCGGTTTCAAATTATACCAACTTATTACTAAATTATACGCAATATACGTGGCGGTCCCTGGATTAAATTCACAACGTAGAGCTAAATTAAAAGAGATTCATGACTAGACCTGTATTTTCACTCCGTCTAGTATCTCAGTCCAATTTACGACGGTGGGTGTTGCGAACGGACCCTGCGAAGCTAGCCCATTTATTTCAGATACAATTTCTTAATATTACCCTGACCTTAACTTCATAGCAATTACAGGGTTCGGAATGACCTCCCGAATAAAAACATTTAGCCAAAGACCGCTCAGCTGTGATTTAGGGCAGCCCTGGCTTTCACTGGTCTTAGAGCTGGCAATAAATTACTATTTTCGTAAACAATTTGCGGAGAATTTAATATGGTAACCTACTGCTCAGAATAATATCTGACTTGTTAGCTTAATAATAAGCTCATTGGCTTTCCATCTAAATTTTAGATTATTACTGTTGTCAGGGATTACGAGTAGTCTGATTGCTGTAGATTATCGACCGTGACCTCAGACGTAAATTACATTGCTTCTTCTTTCTGTGTCTTGCTGAAAAACTGTTGTTTAGAAAAGGACACCTGCTGCCGTTCCCTCGTCAAGCCCAGAGACCAGCTTTACGAACTGACTCAAACTTACCGACGCCAACTAAAATTATGAATATTTCATGATCGCCCGCCGCGACCCGCTCTGCCACCGCCGCGTGCCCCGCCGCGGTATGCTAATTGTCGCTTTGTTACAAAGGTGTTAGTGTTTCGCAGACCTTTTCTTTGGCAACAAAATGGCTGTTGCTGTTTTAGAAGCAGTTGAAACTTGTTTGTTGTTCTTAAGTTGGGACTTACAGTTGCTAATGATTATAAGCATGGAGTTTTGGGTTCTCATGCCTTTTCTATTAACTTTATAGCTGTTCTTGATTACATTCAGCATAAATTGAGAGAAATGAGTGACTTAATCGCTTTGATAGGACGTCGAGACATTTACGTAGTTATACCTTAGTCCTGAAGCAAACAGGAGCCCAATATTACTTGTTTACAGAACGATCTCGTGTGAACAACATCGTAATATTGCTGAGACGATAGCGCCAATACCAGGAGCCCATCCGAACGCAGTAGTTTACATATTAGTAGCAGTAATACCGAAACTTGGAGCGAGTCAATGTTGGTATTAGTTGCTTTCCGATATGATCTGATGTGCTACGTTGGATATGTTACGGCTAATATCCGAAGTGTGGCTACACCTAGATTTAGCTGGGTAAAACTAGGTGCAGCCGGCCACTTGCGGTTAAACTTAGATGTATCCTACTTATCTTCAGTTAGAACTAGGTTTAGCCTTCATCATAATGGCTAAAACTAGGTGCAGCCGCACACCGGTGGTTAAACTTAGGTGTATCCTATTTATCATCGGCTAGAACTAGGTTTTCAGTTCAGTTAAGCATTTTGGTTTGGTTTTGAGATTCATATCTGCGTTTCCCGGTTGATTCGGTGGCGGACTGCACGCGGGCCGGTCGGCCGCCTCGCCCACCCCTTCCCCGCGTCTACACCCTGCTAACTTGACGAACTCTTTATTATACCTAGCGCGCATTTAGTTTTTACCACAGAGAGATTCCACATTAAACAGTTCATTAAGTACACAATTTCATTAAGTACGCAATTTCATTTCAGTGCATAATTTATAAATCTTGTTTCGGACTGACATAATGGCTTGTCTGGGGTAGATGTCTACGGGGGTAATACGAAATCGAATCAATAGGGAAACGCAAGCTCAAAACAAAACCAAAATGCTTAACTGAACTGAAAACCTAGTTCTAGCCGATGATAAATAGGCTACACCTAAGTTTAACCACCGGTGTGCGGCGGCACCTAGTTCTAGCCGCTATGATCAAGGCCAAACCCAGTTCTAACGGAAGAGGATACAAATCCAAGTTCAACCGCACGGGGCCGGCTGCACCATAGTTGTAGCCGGCTAAAACTAGGTGTAGTCGCACTTCGGCTATTAGCCGTAACAGATACATAAATACGCTATATTACTTCGTGGTCTTAATATAGCCCTGGCAGAGATAGACTGGATTCAACTGGTACCTGTTGTGTTGTGTTGTAACATTCTGCAATAATTTATGATAGTTATGAGGTGGAACGGTGCTAACAAAAACGTTGAATAAACCCATAATTCTTATCACTGGTTTCTAATTCTAGTAAACTACATAGTACAGCTTGTAGTAAGTTAGTAGGACTAGATGATAAGCCATTCCCAGGCTCAGCAGACTGTCGAGAGGCCTGTTGCACAAGCTAGCCTAATCCGCTAATACATTTCGTTATTCGGCCACACACTATCTCATGAGCTATTTCTCAAGACTAGTGCGACTTATTTAAGTGTTCCTTTACAATTCATAGAGGTAATTAAAGTCAATACCATTTTAAACATGAAGCAAAAGAGATATAAAACAGGGGACAATATTATAGCATTAAACGGTTTCTATGTTTCAGGTATGTTTGTGTTGAAACTATAATACCTACAGGAGCCTGCCTTACCTCATTACACTAACGTAACCTAACTTTACCTACCATAACCAAATTCACCAAAAAACCATAAATTCTAAGTTAGAAAAATGCGTCAAACACAAATCATAAATGAATTGAGCATTTGACGCCAAAGTTACAGAGCAGTGATAGCGGTCGGTAGGTGGGTCTGCCTGAGTGGCAGACTGGGACAATTTCCTGTAATTAACGAGATTGGACTACGAGATTAGATGCGGAATAAGACGCAGCCTCCCAACACGCTACGCTGCGGGTGTCGTAAGAAATTCTATTCAATATTTCCAAGTGACCCTATTTATGTTCACTGTTTCATTGATTCGCTTAGTTATAGAATCAGGCCCTACTTTGCCGAAACCCATGACTGATCGATTAGATGATATTATGCTCAAAAATTTAGTTTTAATTCCGCTTAAACTAGATCCAAGCTTGGCAGAATATTTCAGTCCCTCAAGCAAAAATATCTATATCAATACTCTTTAGTCAGTGGTCACCCGTGAATGTTACCCACAGAGAATTTAGTCCAAGTATTTGACATTATTCTACTTCTTTGTCGTTTTAAAAAAATATTTATATCAAAGCTGATCAAATATTTATAATATCGTATTCTTTGTTAATGTATTTGTGTGTGATATCAAGAACTATAATATATCTGACTTAGTTATCTAAGTTGACTGTGTGGAACTAGTTTGTGATGAGGTTTGCAATGCACATGTTGCATTGTATGTGTGAGTCTCTGAGTGCGTACAACGTGTGCGACGTGATGCTCGGCTTGCCGCTGGCCAGTCGCTGCCTGTCCTACTGCTGCTGCGCCGTGCTGGGCACGAGCCTGCTGTGCAACTCGCTGCCCGTGCTCGCCTGCTACCGGCTCGTGCGCCTGATGAGCTGGGGCAATGGCACGCTTTGATTGCTAACACGAAGGTGAACACAGTTTTACAAGATAACATTTGCAGTTTTTGGTTCTTAAGAAACGTCAGGCTCGGGTTCGTTGTACTCGCAACTGGCGTGCATGTATGAGTAGATGTATGACCGTGGACGAGGCGAGAGGAGTATGTGACGATCGTAGCAGGTGGCGCTCTGTAGTCTCTGCCTACCCCCATGTGGGAAATGACGTGAGTTTATGAATGACATACATGTACTTATATTTAAGGAGTTTCCACACATATCCATTATAGTTTGTTACATTTCGATGTGTCGAAGCACGACGTCATGAAATTGACCGACTCATGCCGATGCCACATGTGATTTTGAAGTTTCTTACACTCATGGCACATCACATCACACCGAGAGGACTTCTCACTGACATGGTGACGATGGACACTGGGGCCTTGTCTACTTCTCACTGACATGGTGACGATGGACACTGGGGCCTTGTCTACTTCTCACTGACATGGTGACGATGGACACTGGGGCCTTGTCTACTTCTCACTGACATGGTGACGATGGACACTGGGGACTTGTCTACTTCTCACTGACATGGTGACGATGGACACTGGGGACTTGTCTACTTCTCACTGAGATTGTGACGATGGACACTGGGGCCTTGTCTACTTCTCACTGAGATTGTGACGATGGACACTGGGGACTTGTCTACTTCTCACTGACATGGTGAAGATGGACACTGGGGACTTGTCTACTTCTCACTGACATGGTGACGATGGACACTGGGGCCTTGTCTACTTCTCACTGACATGGTGGCGATGGACACTGGGGCCTTGTCTACTTCTCACTGACATGGTGACGATGGACACTGGGGCCTTGTCTACTTCTCACTGACATGGTGACGATGGACACTGGGGCCTTGTCTACTTCTCACTGACATGGTGACGATGGACACTGGGGCCTTGTCTACTTGACGATGAAACAGTGTTTTAATAACTTGGATCCGTAGGAATATTTATTTCCTAAAAGGTGAAGTTATTACTTTATGATTCGGATTTGATCGTTACTCGTTTAAGATTATTTGGAAAATATTGCGTATTTCCTGTCTCGAGAGGAAGTAAACAATTTCTAAAAGTGAAGATTTTCTATTCTTGTACAAATAAATACCTCGACTACAATGAAATCACAAAGGTCAAAAATCCACCTAGCATCCACGTGTAATATATCCACGTGTAATATTCACGTGGATATATTACATACAGACCATACACTCCTTCACTCTTTCCTTACTCACTCCTTCCTTAAATTAAATGCCATGCCCACACTCTATCAAGGCAAATAAAGGATTTTATTGATGTAGTCAACAGAAACGCGTAATACTTTGAGTAGGTGGAGCTGTCTGTCTGTCCCTGCAAACTGTCTGCTCATGGTAAAACAAGTTACCCACAAACGAACAAGTTAAATTATATCAGGGCAATGTGAATGGAAACGCGGAAAAACAGTGGGAGGTAATCTTTTTTATTTGTAAAGTATACTGTAAAGGTCTTCTATTGTCAGCCAGCACCGACAGCTTAACGTACCGTCTATAAAAATACCAAATATAAATTGAAATGTCACCACAGTCCACACGGTGCTTCTAACCATAGACATGTTTCTAAACAATGTAAAAGCGAAGGCCACACCCACCGTGTCTCCGGACGATATCGATAAACGTCGACCGGGCATTGTACTCATCATTATGAACAACTTTTACTATGGGACTATTTAGAGTATAGGTTATGGTTAACGCATAGCTACCATAGTAACCTTTTCTATACTACTGGTTTATCATGTGAAACTTAGTACGTCATGAAAACGAAGGTTCAATTTTGCGAATTTATACAAAACTCTGTTGGTATACGTTTTTTGGATTTACATATCGTTTTGCATCATCTTTATCTAAGTTTTTGTTTATAAACTTAAATATGCTAAGGGTTTCCTTAGCATATTTTTACCTTCACATAATTCGACAGGCATTGCAAGCTGAAGTAGCAGCGCATGTCAAAACGACTCCGTCGTGTTCCTCAGCTTGTTGTCCGACGACGTTAAAACGATGTCTGGCACAGACTGGACGCGGGGGCCATCTCTCCAGTGGACTCGATTGGCTGAATTGATTGTTACTGGTGAAGGCGGAGGACAGGGTTCTAGGCGCAGCTTGAGAGCAGCCTGTGATGTATATTAACGTGTATGTTTGGTTGTTTGTGCAGGTCGAGGCCGAGGGCGGCGCGGCGCAGTCGTCGCCCGCGCTGCCACTCTGCCCCGCCGGCCGCCCTGACGCCGACGTCCAGCCGCTACTCACTGACGGTAAGTCACCGCTCACCACCCACTAGCTCATACTAAACAGCTGCCTCTGGCTTCAAACTTCGATGAGAGATAACACTTACTCGTGACCATTTAAATCGTAGGGTTCACCTGACCCGTCACATATCAGTAACTCCACTCAGAGCTCTCTTTACTAACATATGTACACGTATTTGCGCAGCCTAGTAAAAGTATGATAGGGACAGATGAGCAAGAATGTGAACACCTTGTTATGGGGTGCTACACTTGAACCGGACGGCAAAATCGAATCTACTGTAGATAAACGTTCGGGAAAAGAAACAACCGACTCGAATGGTGGATAGCCGAGCCGAGCAAGTGTCTAGCACCTACACCGCAGCCTTGAAGTCAAAATATATTGAGAGCTCAGGAAACTGTCGCATCAGTTTTATGAAACAAACAATAAAATATTACATCGATAAATATCGATTACGCTATCATTGGTTTATCAATTTAATTTATAACAAGAATTGCGAACATAGCAAACAATACAAGTTTACTTAAAGAAGATTATTATTGAACCGAAAGCATTCATGTAAACTATTCGATATTTATATTTTATTTCCAAAACGTACTTTATATTTCAAGAGAAAGACGAATTGAGTTTTGCAAAAAAAGGTATTCCAACTCAGTAATTTTCTGAAAACTGGATTAAGAATTAATGAAAAAACAAAACAAAAAATAATAGCTCGTGCTCGAGAAACATTGTGATGAGAAAAACATCTATTGTTACAAAGGCTGAAAAAAACTAAAGCATGAGTCTTGAACATTTTTGTTCAATATTAAACCTCTAAAGCAGTAGGTACTTTGTTTCAATTATTTTCCGCGTCAGGGTTTTTCTGGAAGCACTTACTTTAATGGCGGCTACAACTTTCAAGGCTCAGATTTTAGCTCTAATTCACCTGAATACTGAAGGACCAGTAACTTGTAATTCATTTAGATTAATAATAGGCTAGTCTACAGTCTTGTTTTGGGACGAAGAAAAATTAAATAACTTCTCTTTTTAAATAATTTTCACTACAGTAGTTAGTAACTAAGCTCGTTTATAGGACGTTATTGTCGAATTTAATTAATTACGAAATATTAGTCCCGTTAATATGACGGGACTAATATTTCGTAATTAATTAAATAGAATGATCGGTCCAACTGTGTCATAAGCTCGTTCTAAAACTATTACTAATTTCGTTCTAATAATAATTATATTTTTGGCATATTCATATTTAAGTTGGAGTTCTTGAACTTAATCGTTTAGAACGAAATTAAGATCACAGGGTTAGCCTTCATTTGACATAAATCATAAGCATAACATCACTCTAGGAATATGCAAATTTTCGTGTAACAATTATGTGTTTAGGTCTATGTTATTAGAGTTTAAGTTAATCAAAATTTTGTCACGTAATGTTAAATATTAAACAAATAAATAACTACTGTCCTACATATAGCATATTGTTAGAGCTCCTGCAGCCTGTGATACAGGATTATCCTAGTACAGGCATCATACATTATTATACCTACATTGTTAGTTTTTAGATTCATATTGTATTTTTACCTTCTGAAATTCTGAATAAAGATTTATTTATTTATTATTTATTTATTTATTCATTCAATACAGAGATGGTCGTACGAACAACTACCTAAAATGCACTTAATCTGGAAGTATGGATGAAGTGAAAGGCACATCATAAGCTTTCGAATGACACCAGTCTCAATGTTGAACGATTGTTAGTTTGGTCCAAAAGGATCATGGCTTCCCGATCGACATTTTTGTGATGTCATATTAATATTCGCGTTGGGGCCCTAAAGCCAGAGTTCATTAATCAGCTCGAGCGGCGAATATCTTGAAAACGAATGACTTGTCCTCCGACGACAAAGCGCTGTTCTTACGGACGCTGAGTAACCCAGGTGTAACGACAGACGCAGGTGGTATACTTACATATAAAGTGAGGGTGTCAGTGCAATTTGACAGTTTTTTTTTTGCATACAATCCGACCCGCCAAAATCGGAATTGGTAATCTTTTTGCGAAAATCGGAAAATTCGTAGTTTCACAGCTGCTGAAGTTTCTGCTAGTTTAGTTAGTTTTTGCTTTCTAACAAGTGAGCTCCCTTGAAAATATAACGAGTTAAAACTCAATTTTCACGTGGCGTGTGTATGACATGAATCACTTCCGACATTACCGCGCAAAAGGTTTTTCATGTTTCAAAAAAGTGTGAGCAATTTTTTTTTTGTTTGTTGTTGAGTCTGCTATTGTTTCTAAATGAGAGTCGCGGAAAGCTGAATACCGAGACTTTTCACCCGTGAAAATTGTACGAAATGAGAAGTTTGTTTTAGCTTTTTTTACATGTTTGCTGCCTACAAACGGTACCTCTAGATACTGATGATTTGTTGTGATATAACGTTTCTTACACGTGGCGTATAGAGAGGAACACGTGTTACACGTATAGAGAGGAATGAGCGCAGGTTGTAAGCCGAGCCTGACTCACAAGGCATAGCAGACAGCGCGCATCTATTACTTAATTACTTATATCAACACGAAGTCAAGTTACCGATATTATGACGCTATGTAACACTTAAAAACTTAGAGAGCTGATTCAGATCTTGCATCATATGTAAACATTTTTCTTAGCCTGTCGATGGCAATCTAAATTGTGTCGGCCCAGAAGTAGCGTCTACTTGAAATTATTATAAGCTTTTATTCAACTTGCCTTCTTACATTTTAGTTTGTTAGTATGTATGGGTCAAATCTTGCAACTGAATTTCAGACCAGTTTCCCCTAACCGATTGAGCTGACATTTTGCACACACCTTTGGTTCTGGTGACAATACATTTTTACTGACAGACAATACTTAATCCTGCAGCCAAGATCGTCTTCTCACGAAAGAACTCCTCTATCTTTAATAGCGCGGTCATGAAACTTTGTATACGCGTTCAATTTTGATAGATAAAGGCCATTTTTAACATGACCTCATCCTGCAGCCAGGATCGTCTCCGCAAAAAGGAACTCCTTAACAGTTAACGGCATGGATACGAAAATTTGTAGACGCGTTCATATTTGATAGATAGTTTGCTTTTTTTTCGCGGGTAGGTGCACAAAAGTAAACACATTCCCAAATAGTTTATTTTAATTTTAATAGTATTTTCAATATTTTATCTAAAATTCATACCTAGTTTTTCTTATTAACATACCACTAAGCACATATTGTGGGGGCAGTAATATACACATGCCCTAAACAGTGTTAATTGCATTTACTTGCTGGCTGGAGCAGTCACTTGAACTTTGACCCCACTGAACACTGTACTTGAGCACTAAAGTCACTACAGCCCATAGCTCACCATCCACAGGGACGGTGAGCTATGGGCTAGCTCGCCGTCCGTCCGTCTCATGACGACAGGCCGTGTCGACGGCGCAGGAGTGTTCCACGCGCGCCTCAAAGAGAGTCAGCAAAAATCAAGGGGTCCGCAAGGGCCGATGCAACTGGTTTTCCACAAGGCGGTATACTCTCTCCTCTCATAAGTTCTTTATTTATAAACTCCATTACTGCTGTCCTCAAATGTTCTTACCATCTGTACGCTGATGACTTGCAACTATACGCTTAGTCAGACATTGTCAACCTTGACAATTGCATTTCATCACTCAATGCTGATCTACGAACTATCGAAGAATGGTCTGGCAAATTTGGGGTTTCTGTTAACGTCGGGAAATGTCAGGCCATCCTCATTAGTAGTTCGTACTATTTGAGAAATGTAAACACTAGCCAACTTATGCCACTGATGTACGAGAACTCCGTCATCTCTCTTTCGCAGTTTAAGTTGGAATAAACACGTGGCTCAGGTAAGCCAGAAAGTCTCGTTCTCACTACGGTCTCTCTGTAGATTCAAGCATTTCCTCCCATCTAGCACCAAACTCACTCTGGTCCAGTCACTTGTGCTTCCCATTATAGACTATACTGATGTTTGCTGTTCTGATCTTTCCCAAGAACTTCTAAATAAATTGGATCGACTTCTCAACAATTGTATTCGGTTTGTTTTTGGCCTTCGTAAATATGATCACATTTCTTTCTTTCGTTCTCAGCTTAAATGGTTGCCTATCCGACTCAGGAGGTCCCTCAGACCTCTCTGCATGCTCTTCACGATTATGAACGATCCATGTGCTCCCGATTATCTAAAGACTTATTTCAAAGTGTTGGGCAGTTCTCATAGTCGTAACTTTCGAGCTTCCAAGAATCTACTTCACCAAATTCCTTCACACCGTACAGGCTTTATGTCAAATTCTTACGCTATCTCGACTATAAAGCTCTGGAACGCGCTGGTGCAGGGGCAGTCTGACTGGCTAACACATTAATGATTCAACGTTCAATCTTCGATGCAACCCTACAGTTTAGTGTCAAGAGATACCATCGGTTATATTCACGTTGCGGTTCTATCTCGGAAGACTTCGATTCGATATCGTCTAGCTAGGATGGAATATAAAAGAATATCTTTATTATGTACACCATATACATCGACAGATAGAGAGACAGAATCTATCGGAAGTTCCCCTGCGTTCAAATGTCACGGGAAATTAAGTTAGTACTGTAAAAGCGTTTCAAACTTTGTTCAGCAAGGAGCGGTAGACGAGAACTGTGCTCGGTAGTAGGGAAGTACTGATTGTTTTATCGTTTTCTAGGCTTTAGCTATTTCTGTAATGATACAGTAAACTCTTAAGGGTATTTTGTATAATCAGGCCAAATAAAAGAGCTCTTGTTAAAACTTACATATAATGCAGTTTCATTGTTATCATATATCCCGACATGACTGCTGGACATAGGCCTCCCAAGTGCCGCTACGACAGACGGCGCTGAGATGATTCTCGCAATACTGCAGTTTAAAATCAATCATTACAAAGCGGAACGAACCACGCCAGTCATCCCTCAAAAACCGCAATAACATCGTAAAAGCTGCATTTAATTCGGAATAGCATAGTTTCCGTGAACTGTCACGTTCTACTTCTACAAAGAGTAAATCTTGCACGACATCACTGTGAAGGATTTATGAGCACAAGCTCATGTGAGCGGCAGTTGAGAGGTGGTTGGCGGGAAAATTAAAAGTGGATTCAACAAGTAATGACTTTCGAGATACTATTCCTTGCAGGATGATGCGGTACATCAATCTTTAGCTTATAGTCTGAACCTCATCTTCGTGATCTTAAAGTGATCCACACAAATTACTCTAAAAGACTGTTCACAACACAACGGAAAGACTGTTTGAACAACAATCAGCAATTAAATGGAAATTAGTTTTTTTGGGAAAAAAAAAATGTTAGTAGATATGTCATTTATTCGCAATTACTTTTACACTATTGCATATCTGACTGGTGAGCCTAAAACGCTTTGTTCAACTAATGTACACATACAAAACAATCATATTGGTAGGTTTATCTTTAACTTTAAATGTCGTATCGTTGAATACCCTCGCAAAGTTTGTCGCTTGTCCCCATCGGGAAGTTTGCGAACCGGCTGGCTTTCGGTGTTCGCAAGTATTTATAATAGCATAATAGAATAAACTTTCCATCAAAGAAACATTTTCTAATAAGTAATATGTTTCTCGGTTATTCTTAATATCATTATTTTTTTGCTCAGAGAAGTACTATTGAACAAACATACTCGTACATGATATAAGTACTATAGAACAAACATACTCGTACATGCGCTAAACGGAATAGGCAGTGTTGTTTTTGCTATTATTAGATCTTATTGTTTACAAAATATTTATGATTGTTGAACTATACTACCAACACTACATTACACATAGTCAATGCTAGATTTGCAGCACAAAACGAAAAAAAAAATGCGGTGAATAGAAACGCAGGGGTTAATCGATCGGAATGGGACGCCGTCACCTCCTTCTGCGAAGCAGTCATGCTAGCGAAGGAGGTGGCGGAATGGGACAGGGAGAGATCCACACGTCCCGGCCGCCGCGGGAGACGCCCCGGGCGTCGGGGGCCACGTGGTGGCTTCCGGCCACCGTAGGCGCGGGCCTGTGGACGGGGAGCTATGGGCTAGCTCGCCGTCCTTCCGTAGGTCTAAAAAACTGGCGGTGTAAAATCAGCGAAATTAAAAAAAAAAAACACCGAAATTTGTTGCTTTTTTGTTGCTAATTAGTTGCTAAAAAAATTTTTTTTTAGCTCCAACCGATCGTGAAAAATCGGCATTAACGCTAACTTTTCATTAAGATAGCGTGGAAATCACTGGATGTCGAATGATCGATCAAACGAATAGCGGTCAATTTGTTGCTAATTTGTTGCTGAAAGATGCTAAAGAAAAAAAAAGAAAATTGTTTTTTTTTTTTTTTCCAATATAAATAATGTCCACGCCAGCTTAACTCTCGAGTTTTCCGTGAAAAAGCTGAATGAAAATTTGTTGCTGCTTTTACTACATCTTGTCCGAGTTCAGAGAGTCAGCAACAAAATACAAACTGGAAGTCAAGAAAGTAGGAGATCGGTTTACGTAAAAACCGGCCACGCCAGCTTAACTTTCGACTTTCGTGGAAAATCTATAGTAAAAATTTGTTGCTGCTTTTACTACATCTTGTCCTAGTTCAGAGAGTCAGCAACAAAATACAAACTTGAAGTCAAGAAAGTTGGAGGTCGGTTTACGTAAAACCCGGCCACGCCAGCTTAACTTTCGACTTTTCTTGGAAAATCTATAGTAAAAATTTGTTGCTGCTCATACTAGCTACTCTGAATACAAAAGTCAGCAACAAAATAGAAACCGAAAGTCGGATTAGTTTGGAGATCGGTTTAGAAAAAAACCGGTCATGCCAGTTTAACGCTTGAGTTTTCCGTGGAAAAACTATAGTGAACATTTGTTGCTACTCATACTGTATCTAGTCTGATTACAAAGAGTCAGCAACAAAATAAGAACCGGAAGTCAAGAAAAGTTGGAGATCGGTATGCATATAAAGTAGCCAAAAAAGCAAAATTGAAAATTTTGAAAAACCCACCACGGTTAAAAAGTAATTGTAAAAGAATAAAATAAATTTTAAAAAAAAACAACTTAATAAAACACCCAAGAATATCCATCGGGGGCTGCCATGAAAGGAACTCGTTTTGCAGTTTTATAGTAACTTGAATAATTGGAGATTTTTAGCGCTATACTTACACCCTGAATGGGCAGGCCGTGCCCCTACAGTGGGGCCCACCTTTAGAAGATGATGATTATACTTATTTTTATTTACGATGAAATTTAAAATGGTGATGGCAGCCCCCGACGGATATTCGTGGGTTTTTTATTAAGTGGTTTTTTTTTTTTTTTTTATCCTTTTACAATTACTTTTTAACCGTCGTGGGTTGATCAAAATTTTTAATTTTGCTTTTGAAACTTTTTAGAGAGCATCAAAATCGGATTAGTAAATTTGGAGAAAAATGACAAACATGAATTTGCACAAACAAACATCCTCTCACCCCAAACGCATATACCTACCGTCTCCGTTCCGTCGTGGGTAAAAATACTGGTATTCAGCTGCATCCGATTAGACTGGAAGCCGACCCCAAGTCGGGACAAGCTTTTATGAAAGCATAAAAAGTTTTTACGATATTTTAAAAAGGTTTTTTAATTAATAATTTGATAAATTTTTAGTTTTGTCTTAGGTAATCATTCAATATTTACCGTTGAGGAGTTCCCTCGTGAGAAGACAATCCTGGCTGTAGGATCAGGTCATGATAAAAATTATGTTTATCTATCAAATATGAACGAGTCTACCATCTCGTGAGTTGTCACCGTAACACCTAACTAAGAATATGCACCAATAAAACCCAAACCCATCATTGAAAACTGCATCAAAATCGAACTAGGAGTTTTGTATAAAAATGCCAACATGGATTTGCACAAAAATTGTTTTCTGCAGCGCCCCCTGGTGAGTTGTCACCGTAACACCTATCTAAGAACATGCACCAATCAAACTCGAACCCATAACTGAAAACCGCATCAAAATCGGACTAGTAATTTTGAAGAAAAATGGTAACATGTATTTACACAAACAAACAAACATTCTCTCACCCCAAACGCTCCGTTCCGTCGTGGGTAAAAACAAGAAAAAAAGTCAGCTATAATATTTATTCATTTATTTTTATAACTCAAAATTTTTGTTAGTCGATTTTAGCATACAATACCATTCGCGGATTAATTAAATGTGTATTTTTTCGGATTATTGGTTTTTCGTATCGATCGTCGTATTCTGTCCATTGAATACCCCGTACACACACGGCCGTAAAGTGTCCTAGCCTCACATCCGACGATGATCGAAGGTTGACTAAGGTTGACGTAGCAGTCAACCAAGCATTCTGTAAGTACATCAAACTAAGTAACTTAACGCAAATTATATTATTGCTGGGAAACGACTTTGTTTTTTGGGGTGAAAAATCATGTTTTGTGGTAGTACTCAATGTAACGCACTCAAACCATTTTGCTGATGGACGGTGCTGATGGATGTATTGAATAGTACGGGGGTCGTGGAGGTGTTTAAAGTAAAAATATTACATTAAAAACTTGTAGGTAGGTACTTGTTTAAAAAAAAACTTGTCAGAAAGTTGGAATTTTGACCTTGTGGAATTGTGACCGTGCCTTTCGGCTTCGTTAAGAGGTGTTTTACACCCTTTATAATGTCTCATATATTTCTTGCCTTCTCTAAAATAACGATTAAGTAGGTACCTATTAAATTTAAAAGCAGCATCCATACACGCAACAGCTTATCCGGCTTGTCATTTTCACTAATAATTATTAATGATCAATAAATTAGTCAGCTAACAAACACGAAGTACGAGTAAGTACGCGACGCAAGCGACCAGTCGAAAGAGCGCGAAAAATTAACGCGGCTTACGTACGCAGTTACGCACGGCTGGAGCGCGACAGCCCTAGAGAGCTTGCATATATTCAATATGAGCGAAGCGGGTGTACTTACGACTAGCTGCAGTTTGACCAGCAACAAATTTTCACTATAGTTTTTCCACAGAAAAGTCTAGACTTAATCTGGCGTGGCCGGTTTTTCCGTAAAGCGATCTCCAACTTTCTTGACTTTTTTTTTGTTGCTGACTCTCTGAACTCAGACTAGCTGCAGTATGAGCAACAACAAATTTTTACTATAGTTTTTCTACGAAAAAGTCGAGAATTAAGCTGGCGTGGCCGGTTTTTCCGTAAAGCGATCTCCAACCTAATCCAACTTTCGTTTCTAATTTGTTGCTGACTCTATGCTAAAACAAGCTGAGTTATGAGCAGCAAGCAACAATTTTTCACTACAGTTTTTCTACGGAAAAGTCGAAAGTTAAGCTGGTGTGGCCGGTTTATTTGTAAACCGATCTCCAAACTAATCAGACTTTCGATTTTTATTTTGTTGCTGGCTCTTTGTACTCAGACTAGCTGCAGTATGAGCAGCAACAAATTTTTACAATAGGTTTTTTACGGAAAAGTCGAGAGTTAAGCTGGCGTGGCCGGTTGTTTCATAAACCGATCTCCAAACTAATCCGACTTTCGATTTTTATTTTGTTGCTGGCTCTTTGTACTCAGACTAGCTGCAGTATGAGCAACAACAAATTTTTACTATAGTTTTTCTACGAAAAAGTCGAGAATTAAGCTGGCGTGGCCGGTTTTTCCGTAACGCGATCTCCAACCTAATCCAACTTTCGTTTCTAATTTGTTGCTGACTCTATGCTAAAACAAGCTGAGTTATGAGCAGCAAGCACCAATTTTTCACTACAGTTTTTCTACGGAAAAGTCGAAAGTTAAGCTGGCGTGGCCGGTTTATTTGTAAACCGATCTCCAAACTAATCAGACTTTCGATTTTTATTTTGTTGCTGGCTCTTTGTACTCAGACTAGCTGCAGTATGAGCAGCAACAAATTTTTACAATAGGTTTTTTACGGAAAAGTCGAGAGTTAAGCTGGCGTGGCCGGTTGTTTCATAAACCGATCTCCAAACTAATCCGACTTTCGATTTTTATTTTGTTGCTGGCTCTTTGTACTCAGACTAGCTGCAGTATGAGCAGCAACAATTTTTCACTATAGTTTTTCTACGGAAAAGTCGAAAGTTAAGCTGGCGTGGCCGGTTTATTTGTAAACCGATCTCCAAACTAATCAGACTTTCGATTTTTATTTTGTTGCTGGCTCTTTGTACTCAGACTAGCTGCAGTATGAGCAGCAACAAATTTTTACAATAGGTTTTTTACGGAAAAGTCGAGAGTTAAGCTGGCGTGGCCGGTTGTTTCATAAACCGATCTCCAAACTAATCCGACTTTCGATTTTTATTTTGTTGCTGGCTCTTTGTACTCAGACTAGCTGCAGTATGAGCAGCAACAATTTTTCACTATAGTTTTTCCACGGAAAAGTCGAGAGTTAAGCTGGCGTGGTCAGTTTTTTCGTAAACTGATCTCCAACTTTCTTGACTTTTTTTTTGTTGCTGACTCTCTGAACTCGGACAAGATGTAGTAAAAGCAGCAACAAATTTTCATTCAGCTTTTTCACGGAAAACTCGAGAGTTAAGCTGGCGTGGACATTATTTATATTGGAAAAAAAAAAAACTATTTTCTTTTTTTTTCTTTACCATCTTTCAGCAACAAATTAGCAACAAATTGACCGCTATTCGTTTGATCGATCATTCCACATCCAGTGATTTCCACGCTATCTTAATGAAAAGTTAGCGTTAAAGCCGATTTTTCACGATCGGTTGGAGCTAAAAAAAAATTTTTTTAGCAACTAATTAGCAACAAAAAAGCAACAAATCTCGGTGTTTTTTTTTTTTTATTTCGCTGATTTTACACCGCTAGTTTTTTAGACCTTCCTTCCGTCTCATGACGACAGGCCGTGTCGACGGCGCGTTCGTGTTCCACGCGCGCCTCAAAGAGAGTCAGCAATAGGGAAGGGGCCCGCAAGGGCCGAAGCCTGCCGGGGCTGCGGGACTATTCGAAAGAGATACCGTGGCCCCGGAACACAAAGGGCGAGGAAGGAACATGGATGGGTTTTAGTCAGTAAAAGTCTGACACTCCCTCCTGCTCCGCCCAGAGCGGGAGGAGTTATTTGATGATTTCCAATCCTAAAAAAAAAAAAAAGGGGTTAATCGATACAAAACTTTGAGAGGGATTTTAATGTTGTTGTTGTGGATTTTATGATTTGTTTCAAAATTTTAGTCGATAGTCGTCCATCTATGCATATTTACGTGTAATTAAATCACCTCTGAGGTTTACCTACACAACTGTAAACTGTTCTTAGCCGTTCTATTTGTATCCGTATGCATGATACCCACACAAACTGCGCTGGGTTCAGTGTAGAACATATTATAAAGCGTTCAATTCATTATTCAGGGCTGTCTGTAGTCGCAAGATTAGCTCCAGTTGTTTATGTAAACGTACATCGTTCATTATTTATGCACGTAACACACGCTAACTGTGAGGACAGTAGTTGTGTGCGGTTGGCCGGGTAGCTACAGTAGGATCGAGAAACGGTGATTTTATGTAAAAAAATACACGAATTATGAAAAGTCAGGTTCGTAGTATAGTACTCGCAACCGGCGCGAGGTGCAGATGCAGATGCTTGTGTTTCTGATGTTGATGTTTTGAAGTTTCTGCCATCCCCTGTGGAAAAAAGGCGTGAATTCCGTTTGAAATTATAAAAATATATATATCCCCGAGCATAAATGAAAAGTTAAATGGTTCCTCACAATAATACCGTTTAAATACATTGATATCAACCTTAAAGATTCACCGCTCAGCATTCTATTAGAATTGAAATCCTATCATCAATTCTCTGATGTAGTTCGAATCACGATCGCAGGCGCTCTCCAATTCCTAAAGAGAATGAGAGGCACTGGAAGGTACTAGTCTATGGAAGTGCAAGATCTACAGCGTCCGAGATCGGAAAGGTGTATAAGCTGCTTACCGCAGCTGCACTGAGATAGCGGTTCTATCCTGTCACTATTATAAATTTTATGTTTTCAGCGCAAAGCAGCTTACTTGTGTTACATAATGATACTCTTTGCTCTCAGGCGGACCTTACCATGTGAGGAAATTGGCTTTGCTTTATTCTTCTTGTTTACAGTAAATTGTTTTATGGAGAATTCTTTACGGCATTAAGTGCTTCTTACTAGCAGTTTTGTACTTGAAGTATAAAATGTTACATATAATATTTCGTATACTTTTCTGCTTCAAGATAATTATATTCTGATCGCACCTATTCGTTCAACTTAAAATAAATGACGAGCTACTTCGGATGAACAATTTCATGGACGATTAAACTTTGCATCTTATAGCCCGGATATTAGCCTCCTTCGCTCCTTCCAATATTATGTTTGTATAAAATGCAATCGCTCATGCATATTGCTACACACGTCCTAGTAGAAACGACGACGAACGACGGTTGTTCACTTACACATATCCTAGACTTTATGAAGATATAAAGGTATCACTTAGATCAATTAGCACGTAGGTCTAAGCGCTGCTCTGTTGGAAACTAACCTAATTGCAATGGGTGTTAGTATTCAAGCAACGGCCTGTGTAGCCCATAACTCGGGGCTGATGAGAATATTAAACTATGCGTAATGATTCAATATATTTGCTCTGCCAATTCCATTAGCTTCATTTAGGCAGGTAATGTGTTTCAAGATTATTAGTATTATCTGTTTAATTATACAAGGTGTCGCTTTGCATACTGGTCAAATTCAAGGAGGTATCTATGCTAATTAATGATTCTCGACCCGAATCAATAATAAAATGGGTATGTATTATTTTTTGTTATTATGGAAATCGGTAAGTGTAAGCCCCCCGTATTAAAACGCAGCCCGTCTGTTACTAGCCCTATAACCGCGCCTTCACACACACAAATAGACGCACACAGCGACATGTCGCGCGATGGTGATTCTGTTTATTACTTTCGTTTATTCTGAAATACTGTCAAAGTTAAACAATTTAAAATAGCAGCTTTATTAATTATTGACAAGGTATCGTAATTTAACTTGATTATTTACTGCACCTTGTAGATACGATCGTAATTTCTTGGATTGCAGTGCACAAACTTCCCAGTGCTTCATAGTGGGACCTGAAAGTTCCCCCTCGGTACTGAAACCCAACAATCTGACCGCTAAAGTACACAAAACCTCGGGAACACTTAGTGTAAGCAAAAGCTAGTCTAATAATACGTTTAGACACGCTTGGTTCTTGCTGAGCTAGTTCGGCTTTGACAAAATCGATCTAGGCGAGCTCACGTTGAAACGATCGGGAATAAAACTCACAGCTTAGTTCGAAAGAAGCTAAAGATAAAATAAAACTGATGTCATGTCCGAGGGCGAGTGACCACGAATGAACACGATCCGCACGCGTACTAATAATATGAGTACTGATTTCATTAAGATTTATTACAATATTCATTTTCGCGATTTGGGTCGATAATTCTCTAAGTGTCCGCGCTTCTGTCCTAAACATACAAATAAAAACACTTCCCTGGATCGTTCTAATTGAGGAACCAAACACTAATGAAATCTTGCAGCGTCACGCGCTGGCTCTTCGCAAAATTCTCCCAAAAGCAAAACCGTTCCTTTAATCGGGAGGGAAATAATCGTGACAGAGGAAAAATGAGTGAACTCTGAACACATTAAGGCACTCAGCCGGAGGGATTCGGCAGGAGGAAATATTTGAATTGCTAATTGAAGTAGCATTGCGCACGGCTGGTGGAAACATTCTGAGATCGAAGAGCATGGGAAGTTGCTCTACAGATATCATAGGACATTACTTACTGAGATAAAGTGATCTTTAATTATGGTTCACCCGTAATAATTATAGAGAAAACGACCAAAATATACCTTCGACGCAATTGTAACTTTGAATGATTAGCGTTGTTTTGAAAACGCTTCACTTCACAAGACTTGGGACCGTTTGATTGACACTAGTCTAATTATAGAACATTAATGTTAACAAAAACACTTGATAACAAAAAGCCAGTATGGCTAAGTTAACGACCAGGATCAGCAGAACTCATGCATATGTATGTCACGCGACTGATCAGTGTACTTCCCATTGTGGCACGCACCCACTTAGCTGACGTGATGAGTGCAGCGGCTTCGGGTCATTAAGTTATGAAAACGTTGGTGGTTACTCTCCTGAGATTTTGATTGTAGTTCTGTAGTGACATAAAGAAAACATTTGAAGGCAGCAGCATCTTACAACCAGTCTTACCATGGAGTATCGTGTTACCGTGTGACTGGGTTGTGGAGTTCAGACAGGTTGTTTCGTTTTTAAATGGTATTTAGCTGCATCTGGTTAGGCTAGAAGCCGACTCCAGCATAGTTGGGAAAAGGCTAGGCTAATATGATGACGAGGTAGCAGTCACTAACATAGTGTAGCACTTGAAACAAATTGCACGTTATCAGAAAGAAACATGATTGACACGAAAAGATGACCCTTTTTTCAGCAACTCCAATAAAAGTAGATGAAATAATTAAAGAAAAGATTAACAAGCAGACACTCAAGTAATTCATTATCCGAGATTACTTCGAAATAAATCTCAACAACATTTATAAGTATCTGTAAGCTCTGGAGTGACAATAAAGATTTAAAAGAGGATAAATGGTGCCGGCCGAGAGTCAATTTGTGATGACGACCAGAGTGATGGCGAGGACCCTCGAGATGCTTCATACAAATTTTAATTTGAACTAATTGAATTGCGTCGAGAGTTGACACTTCTTCATTTAGAAATAGATCCTGGGTTTTGGGAATTAACGAGTTTTAGTCAATATTTGGTTTTAATCCGTGGCCAATTTTCTAATGTTTTTTTATACCCTAACCTTTGCAAACCTAGTTAATAATAATGATGTTACTAGTTATTACTATGTCTAAAATTGTTATCGTGTAGTTGTCCCTCTGTTTGTAAATAGTATCTATTATTAACTACTTAAAATAGAATGTTAATCTTGTTTATTGCTGTGCCCTAACAGGGTCCATAATTGTTCTTAGCTGTAAGCCCATTGTAACATCTTTATAAAACTTATGGTATGCAAAATAAAATGAATATGAATATGAATATGAACCTTCTACGAAGGTTAATAGTAGCTCTTCGGTACTTATCTAATAAGCTCATGTTTTCATCACAACATCGCACCTGGCATCTGCGAAGCATTAGGCAGAGGTCTACAATAGTAGGTACAACACGCGAGCCTATTATTTGATTTAGACTCTGCGATACATATCGCAATATCGCTTTTACTAAATATTAATATTCGATTTCACACCGTGTACTGTTAAAACATGGTCGTTTAACTATTACGGTAATAAAATAACCATCGTCACGTAACAACGCTTTGCTTCGTTCAGATTAGAATAATTCCAGTTAGTTTCACTCACAAATTATTTTAATTTCGTTCGCGCATATTGATTAAGGGCTCAATTCAGTACAGTAGTAGGCAGTACTCCTCGATACGACCCCATTGTGAGGTGTCTGTGGAGCCCTAAACACCGGTAGCTTGAACCCTGCTCCCTACACCGGCGACATTTATTTCTAAATGTTTTTGTATTATTATTTCAATACAGTGACAACATTTTCACAGAGACATTGTCCCAGGGACAGATGGCTCCCAAACTAAGGTTTCACCTGTGACTTGGAAGACAGTGTTTCTCCATTTAAAAAGTCAATATTTGTATGTAGATAATTATGTCTTGGCTTCATAGGTAACCAAAACTGTACAATTAACAAAACTCAATTTCTTGAATGGATTAGTTAGTGCTGAGCCACAATCATTGAAAACATGAAGTGAATGATAGAGCGTGTGTGTGTATCTGTGTGTCTATGTGCAGATGGAGTATAAAGTCCATGACGTGTAAAGGGATGTAATATTTGTGATGCGTTAAGGCTTTAGGGCTATCGAGTAGGGGTAAATAGTAAATTATTATCTATTTCGTCGAACCTTATTTTTCATCAACCACGTTTTCACCGCGCTTTTGCATTGGTGCAAGTTAAGGCTATGTATCGCGAGCAATTTGTTGATGATATGGTACTTACATCTTTTGGTTAATATAAGCGAACTAGTGTTCAGCAAAGGTGGTTTAATGTCTTGTAGAAGAACAATTCACGCTTGATTTTTTTTGGTAGCTGTTACTGGCCTAACACATGACAGGCTAAGAAAAAATAATGAAAAATAGTATAGGTACACTGTAGCACAACCAGTTTTCTTACTGAAAGCACTTCGCACTCCAATGTATTACTTTAGGAACTGCTCTTTGCGCTCTTTCTAGTTTGAGGGAGTGGGTCTGCAGGCTGCACCCCGCCCCATGCTGGCAGGCAGTATGCAAGAAGTGATTGACAGGGCGTCAAGTAGACTACTCGGACTTGTGTACATAGAAAATGTTAATAAGTTTTCGTGTTCTTGTTACCAAGTTGAGATATCTGTCTATCAACACGCCCAAGTACTTTATTTTCCTAGCCTGCTCTGACCCACTCCTGGACAAAGGCCTCTCTCCACTCTTTCCATTTGTCGCGAACCCGCGCGTCCTGCAGCGAGGCAGGGTCGCGGCAGGCCACGAAGGAGATGGCGGGACGAACTGGACAGAATCCGTCAGAACTGGGAGTACTTCAGTTTTACTTTACTTTACACGAAATAAGGCTTGAGTGCTTTGGACATGAGTGACCTTTGGACATGAGTGACCTTTGATGGATTGTTTGTGTGTTTATGTAGCACTGTTTGTTTTGAAAACATTGAATAAGTAACAATTGTACATTAATGTCGCTTGTTGAATGATAGCTTTATACTAAAATTGTGGCATTTATGAAGCATTGTATCAATTCAGTTTATATTTAGCAGGCAGAGTAATATAATTTGTGCTCTTCTATGTTAATATATTGTCCTGTAAAGTATTTGTGTGTACATAAATAAATAAATAAATAATTATATTGTCGCTTGCAACACCCAGAGTTTTGCAAAAGTTTGCTAGACGTGTGTTGCTAAGTAAACAGTTGACAACTAAATAAATAAAATAGTGTAAGGCGCCCAGATTAATGATGATTATGGTGATTATAAGACTCACGAAGAACATAATAATTAATTCAAAAGATCAGAAATTTAGAAACACACTTCAAACATTGAATAAGCTAAAGTTATTTGTAAACACAAGAAACAATTTCTATCTAAAGATAATAGCGGTTCGAAGCATTGTTTAAGTTGTCAACAACAGACGGGCGCAAGATCCAAGCACCGGCACAAAGTGGCGCAAGTAGTGGTGCAAGGAAAGCGTTAAAATTGAAGACGCCATGTCACTGGATGTTCTTTCATATTCTATTAATGTAAATAAATGACGCATTAATGCCATTATATTCTGTTTTAAAAAGAAAACCTAAATAAACTTGGACGAGGCGAAAGGAGTATCGTAGCAGGCGGCGTTCTGTGGTTACTGTACTACCGCCATCAGAGAAAGGCGTCGTCGTGACTATTGAGATAGTAGTGTCCCGCTAGCCCCCTAGCTAGCTGCCATAAGTTAAGTTAGCTGCAATCAAATAGCCATAAGCAACCACTTGTGGACATGTTCCTCTCACGCGGGGCACATCAAACTTGCCTACGCAAGCAACAGGTTACAGCATGCATAACACAACAGCCGAGCTTCCTCCAACATCTATCCTCTTCCTGTAACCGTCTTAAGAATATCTTCGTCTCGCTCGTGTGACGTCACGGGCTCTCCAGTCGCGGTCGGGAGTTCAGAAGTATCTTTGCTTTACGAGTTTGGATGGTATTTCTCGGAAAACAAAAAGTCCCTCCTAAGTAACCTCCTATAGATAAATGTTTGTTCAGAGAGAAAAGTTGCAGCTTTATAAGATTCAATTTGAGTTTATAAACGTGATTTTTAGTTAAAATTTCAAGTTTTAGGTAGATTCATTGCCAAATCTTCCTATTTTAAGTTTAGTTGAAAAATATTTATAAACGTATATACTAACACCTTTCCAAGGTCTTCTAATTATTAGCTATACTTATAGCTTAAATGTTCTAGATAACCTAGCTAAGATAAGTAAGTTCGAACACTTAGTGTACAGCAGAGTATAGTGAAACAACGCCGGGAGAGAAGAACAAGATAAATTAAAATGTTAGTTACGCCGAGCAAGTTGGAGTTTGATCGCTCGCTGGTAATAACGTTGCGGCTCACTAAATCAGATAACCGAAGTAGCAAAGTTCTGTTAGAAGTTAGGTTCAGAATATTCTTGTAGTCCTAGTACTACATGTTTTTGCAAATACCTTTAATCATTGTTTAGGTTTACTCGATTTTGAAATGCGATTTGTTTATTCAATGAAATTTCAACGTTTGCATATATCTACTCCCACTGGACTTATAACTTCTTAGAGCCTCTTACAAACTACATCTGCAAAGCGCGCAAAATTTCGAGTTCGAAATCACTCAAGCAAATTCTAGTCTAGTAACAAAGTTATTGAAGTTGAAGCAGGTATCTTCTAGCTACTGATGCTGCAGCCTCCAAATCTTCACAAAACTTACACTCTTGAGACACGGGCGACCACACGGCCATCATTAATTAAGACTTGCCACTACGAAAATAGTTGGAACCTCCTGAACTTTCAAAGGCGAACTCGAGAGCAAACGAAATCACATAATTGAATTTGCCAAACTCGTATCAAAGCAGAAATAGAGAGTGTGGTCCAAGTCACTCGCAATGCTGTTGGAACCAACAAAACACTATCACGATGTAACGGCTTAGAGTATTGTCCCCGTGCTTACAAAACTTTGTCTGATTGCGGCAATCGACCCGGAGCATTTGAATTTTAAAGCATCTACTGTTGAAATGAAACAAACTCTAAGTCGGTCATCCGTCGTGTTTGCTTTGTACCCCTTTGATGTGAAACGTAGTGGTTGTAGGTGGGATGTAACGATATCGCAAGCGTCGCCAACTCGCCACACGCGGCCCGCCCGGCAGCCCCTGCAGCCCCGGCAGCCCCCCAGCCCCGGCAGCCCCCGCAGCCCCGCCAGCCAGGAGAGTCCAGCGAGTAGCCAGTCAATAGTCGACAACTTTGATTACCTATTGAAATGGCCCATGTGTATATTTGGACAAGCTTTCTAAAATTGATAACTGGTGCTTTGGTTCGATTCGAAAATTAATTAATATTTGATCAGTATCTATCTACTGTTCGAACTTAGACAAACGCTTTATTTAGTCTCATTGGGTACATAACGACTGCTCTCAAAACCACGGACGGATAAAACCGTAAAAAAAATAGGTAAAATTAAATTATATTAATATATGTATATAATTATATTAATATACGTATATAATTCATTAGACGTATACGTATATGATTCGTTAAACTAAAAAAAGTATATTAAATGAAATTAGGTCATAGAACTTTTGTTAGGTATTATTTCAAACGTTACACACCCAGTTACTTAAATGTTTGTTGTGCCGCTACAAGCTAGTACTTCCAGGCCACCGTTCTTACTTGGTTATTCATTGAAATTGAGGATTCAGATCCGTTCCTAATATTCGTAACGCTCTATAAATGTCACAAATTATAATATACCAGTTGAAATAAAGGTCCACAATATACAATCCATCCCAAAAATAGGTAATGAGGAGTACCTGCGCGGGTCAGATTGTGGGTGTTTGTGGGCGCTTCGTGCAAAAGTATCGCTTTACAGAAAGAAGAACCATATTTTGGTACGGGTCAACAGTAATTATTTTAAACTAAAGCAATTTTCCAGTTTTGTGTCGAGCTAGGGGCTTTTCTTTTTGGTAGTCTACATTGTGTCCCACTGCTGGGCAAAGGCCTTTCTCCCTCCACCAAACCTCTCTGTTCTGTGCTATTTCTGGCCACGTTTGGCCTTTTTTTTTTCGGATGGGAAATCATCAAATGACTCCTCCCGCTCTGGGCGGAGCAGGAGGGAGTGTCAGACTTTTATTCATTTCTTTTATGGGCTAGCTCGCCGTCCATACGTCTCATGACGACAGGCCGTGCCGACGGCGCGTTCGTGTTCCACGCGCGCCTCAAAGAGAGTCAGCAATAGGGAAGGGGTCCGCAAGGACCGAAGCCTGCCGGGGCTGCGGGACTATTCGAAAGAGATACCGTGGCCCCGGAACACAAAGGGCGAGGAAGGAACATGGATGGGTTTTAGTCAGTAAAAGTCTGACACTCCCTCCTGCTCCGCCCAGAGCGGGAGAAGTCATTTGATGATTTCCCATCCTAAAAAAAAAAAAAAAAATAGGGTTCTTATAGACGAGCGGCACGTTGCCAACGGCAGATAAACTGCAGCCGTCGCCACCTGTCGACGGCTGCCGTCGACGCGCCGGGCGGCAGCCGCCGAAGCGTCGACTGCCGTCGACAGGTGGCGACGCTTGCAGTTGTGGCATGCCGCGCATCTACAGTTGGCAACGTGCCGCTCGTCTGTAAGAGCCCTAAGTTGTAGTGCTATAAATCGCTTTGTTTGTTTTAAATGTTGAAATGGATAAATCCATGCATGGGATTCAAAAGTGTCATAATATATATTTTATTAGTATTTTAGCACTCGCATTCATTCTCTCCGCGTGCTACTATTTCTAAGTGTGACCGTAGCTGCCCTATCCACACTGGACAGAGAACCTTCTCAAATAGCATCCGAACAAGCAATAAATCCCAATTGATCTTAATTTCCAATTTAGTGTCGTAATTAAACAGAAATGTCCGCGTGGGGCCGATGACGTTTTGATTAACACTCACTAGTTATTGCGAAGGTTGCGGTCACCTCTCGGCCTCCTCCCCCCTCCCCATTTCGCCCTCAGGGTGGTTACGGTCAAAGGAGTACTTAGACCGCTAATAGAAGTTCCGACCGAGAACTAGCGGCTCCGCGAGTACACGCTACTGCTCGCCGGGATTCCTCGTAATTGTACAGTAATCGGTGTCTGTGGTTGTGTCCATCAATATCGGATTGATTTACTGATAGGTAATCTGTACTCGAGCTTGACGACATACGCTGCATTCTCCGAAGAGGTAGAGATGTATTAGTACTCTCATTATGGTGTATTTGAGAAAGTTCTTGGTCACCCAACACTACAGTTATCACAGGCTTACTGTTCCTCGGGGGTTCATCCCTACAGTTTAACAAAGTGTTGAATAAGGCGCAAAGTCTTGATCCTGTTAAGCCGATCTCGGTTCCGGTGGTCCCAGGTCCTACTCCCGGCGGGCACCGGTATCAATTAGACCACGAAGGATCACGATGAGCTTTTCAACACCCTGCTCCAAGGACCGGAATGCTGTTAATCTAAGATTACAGTGGAAGGAGTTTGTCCGTCTTAGCAGTTGGTTCAGTTGGATTCGTTGTGTGAGTGAATGAATTAATCTTGGGTATGGGCAGGGAGTTTAATTACATTGATTGCAAACACGCTTTACTTAAATAAATACAGTTATTCAGTTCGCATAACATGGTACCCACAATACTAAAAAGCTATTAACAACAAAAACAATGAACCTTAAGCGCTAGGAGACGAGGTTCCTCGTACAGCAAGGAGATTACCGCGGCGAAGTCAATTTTATACACGAACACTTTTAATAACTTCCGGCAATTTCACGCGATTCTTCACAATTTCAGTTTTCACATTCATGGAACAAAGATAGTTTGGAATACAGCAATCTGCAGTCGGCGTCAAAGGGACAAAATAAATATTGGAGTTCGACCATTGAAATCGTGACCCCGTATGAACATTGCGACTTGCGACCAATATTCATTATGACATTTTATATGTTCGCAAACATTGCGCTCCGTTGCACTATACATATAGTATACGCATGGTTTGAGCCTCTGTGAAATATTATTATTTATCACTAGCTGACCCGGCAGACTTCGTACTGCCAAATATAGCCTGTCAAAATGATTTGTAATGTGTCATTTTTTTGTTCCTACATATTTTATAGTCGGGGCAAAAAATTCACCTGAACAGAACCGTCACCCTGGTGATAGGGCGTTGTGAATAAGAAATATAATATAATTAAATAAAACAAATATAAGCATTTACAAATAAGTAATCTCTTTAAAAATTGACTCTTTGACGTTAGGATCATACCTACATTGTTTAAACAACAGTGACTGTTTGTTTTTGCATTCAATATGAACTTTATACAATAGCAATAAAGCTCGTTTTAGTTAGAAAACGTTTGTATGGGAAAAAGAAAAGGGCTGTTTTTAGGGTTTTTCCGGCAATTATTCGAATTTTTCTCGCCGTAAAAACCATCTTTGAACTTCAACGAACAGTTTAAAAAAAGAATTGGCCAAATTGATCCAGGCGTTGTTGAGTTATGCGCTTACCAACACATTTTGCGATTCATTTTTATATTATAGATTAAAATAATACGTATAATTACGTTTGCCTTTTATATTAACATTTTGTGTAACTCTTTTGTTGTCTAAAGAGCTGTAAATATGTAGGTATCTCATTTTATGTAGATTTCGTCAGAAAAATGTAGGTACCTATTGGTCTTGCACCTAAAGTCGAGTTTTCCGAAAATTTCACCACGAAAGGGTCAAAACTTAGGTTAAGTTCGTGAATGGGCGGAATTCGTACATGGGGGGCGGAAATCATCTTTTTGGCCATAACTTGTTATTGTTTATCATTTTTATCATTCCGAGTAAGAATACGGACATCTTTTTTCTTTTATATGCGCTCTGTCCATTTACTGACATTCAGCATCTTTTGCTTTAGTGCTAAGTTTTTAAATAGTCTTGGTATGCGCCCAGTGCAGTCCGTTTTAAGGTGGGCCAGCTGTCGCAGTATCAGGTCTTGTGGGGTTTGTCTTTTAAGCCTCTTGAATGACTTGGGTTTCATTAAGTTGGATGCCAGTTTATTAGGATGAGTAGTATCCCTATAAAAAATTATATCTCCGAATCGGTAAATATTTTTAGCATCGCAAATATTTTTATTTTTTGAACGCAAATTTTGTTTACTCTACAATTTTTTGTTTAAAGTTTAGCGATAAAACTTATAGTTTCAGAAATAAAAAAATTATAACTGTAAAGTTGAGGAGCATTTCCATGCAGTTTCAGCTGTAAAACCATCATCTGCCCGATACTTAAAGATTTTAAACATGAACATAAAAATATCGCTGGAACCTTCTTCGAAATCTACCTCCTCCTACGGCCTGCTGAAGGGATTTTTCAATTGAGCTTTATAGAGCGAGAATATTCAGGCGTGCAGAGTGTGCTTTTTGCATGACAATGTTTTTGGTGCCTTTGCTGTAGGAATTTCATTTATTTTAACTTTGATACTGCTGCTTGTACGTGGAGTGCGTGTTACTTTCTCACCGTGTCAATGATGTGTGTATCACGAAGTGCTAACAATATCAAGCACATGGCAGGCGCAGCATGACCCGTGAGTTCGCACCTCCCTTATGGAAGGATAGATAGAGACGGTTTTAAGTATAACGCGGGTTGCAGACCGGAAACTAAGCTATTCTGAAGCTAAACTAAGCCAGCCAAGCTAAACTAGAAAATGTCCCTGCACACCAAGATCTATATGGCTCAGTCAGTGTTGTAAAGTTCAATTTGACGGACGTATCGC
The DNA here is from genome assembly GCA_963853795.1 of Xestia rhomboidea. Lineage (NCBI taxonomy): Eukaryota > Metazoa > Arthropoda > Insecta > Lepidoptera > Noctuidae > Xestia > Xestia rhomboidea. Next base: position 35,361,717 of record OY970756.1, read on the forward strand.
TCGCCATGAATATAATCGGTGAAGAAACTCAACCTTCAATCTCGGCAATCGAGACACTGGACAGCACCGGCGAAGGGTGCCAGGGTAGGCGGGAGGAGCGTAGCTTAGCTCGTGTTACGTGTAGCTGCGCAGCGGCACACCCAACTAACTTAGCGCTGTATACTTTAGCTAGCTCACATAGCTTAGTTTGCAGTCTACACACAATTATGAAAAACTGCGACAGTTATGCGAGCTAAGCTGAACTAAGTTAGCTTAAGTCTTCGGTTTGTTCAAATGTCAGTTTTAACGAAATATTACACATGTCGATTATGACGCTGTAGGGAATCTAATGATTTCAATTGTTTAGGCAGTACCATGTTTTTGTTCCGTATCCATCTTAAATAATTGTTTTCAGCAACATGAGCACACCGCTACAACCCCGTCTCACAATAATTCAACGAAAACAGTAAGCCGTGATAAGATGGCTAAATCAGGGTCAACCGGCAGCTGAACTACATAAATAATAATTATTTGGAACTCGAAAGCACTTTAATTAAAACCTTAACGTAATTCAACTTGTTATGAAACTCATCTTAAAACCTTGTAGTTTATAAATAGTACTAAGGTGTTATTAAGGTTAGATATTGAATAGCTTAGCTCTATAATTTAGGCGAGAGCTACACCGCCTCCCGCTAATCCCGCTTTAATTATCCAGCTGTCCATACCGCGCACCGGCCTTACACCAACTTACCGCGCACCGGCCTTACACCAACTTACCGCGCACCGGCCTTACACCAACTTACCGCGCACCGGCCTTACACCAACTTTCCGCGCACCGGTCTTACACCAACTTACCGCGCACCGGTCTTACACCAACTTACCGCGCACCGGTCTTACACCAACTTACCGCGCACCGGCCTTACACCAACTTACCGCGCACCGGCCTTACACCAACTTACCTAAGAATATACAATATACCGAGAGAGGATGCGGTTACAAGTTCGGCTCAGAGCTCCTTCAACGAGTTGCTGAACTACTAGAAATTAATTAGAAGTTGGCTTTCATTGAAAAGTTGGTTGGTATTTCGGCACTAGGGATGGAGTTACTAAGCTCTTGATTTGCTACAATTATCTATAATCTGGGTAACAGACCCGATCGTACCGCAATCAGCAAAAGCTTTGTAAATACTTGATAGAGAAGCAATGATCACTGGCTACACTACAGTACAAGTCCCAATCGTAAAGGAATGTTCTTTTCATCACGCTGCTTGTTAGCTGGACAACTCGCTGGACCTTTTAATTACATAAATGAATAGTTCACATTACATTTTAGATGCGCTCTTTGATACTCGGACTTTTGTCTAAAAGCCCAAAAATAATCAATTAAAAGCCACTTTGTAAAGTAACCATTAAAACTTAGCAGACGCATTAGAAGCTTGTTAGAGGTCGGAGCAAATGAGCAAGTCTGGCAGCATGCTCTGTGAGGGTGAGGCGGGTGTGAGAGGCGAGAGGCCTCGTCAGCAGCCGAGGGGAGATTAGTTATACACCTTTAGACAATCATCAAGATAAGTAGGTAGCTATATCAAACCAAAATGATATCTTACTTATTTTCAAGACAATTGCAATTTTAGGAAAAAATATCTATAGTCATTGAAAACGTTTTCATAAACTTTTCAATTAATGAATAATTTGCAGCTCATCACAACCAAAGAGTTAATTTATTTTTGAGCCTTAGACTTTGTTTTGACTTTATATTGAAACTAGTTTGCTTCGGTGCGCGAGCTGCGCGCAGCTCGCGTGTTTGGTGTTTATGTGAAGTATTACTTACCCTTATAACATTTTGAGAATCTATAGGCACCCCTAAATGAATTGGAAAATCCGTTAGAATTACCCCTAAAACAGTATGAAAACCCCTACGGACCCCTAATAAAACCTTATTTAAAAACTCATACTTTTTCCATAAAAAAAATAACTCTAAAGTTTGCTTAGTTACGCTTCACCCATTCAATCATCGTTACGCTACGGAGGTCGCCGGCTCGCTTCGCTCGCCACCTCCCCCCTTGGCTTCACTCAGGACCTACCTACCACCGAACAGGTTTCGACACCTACTATAATATTTGTTCAAACACCTAATAGCTATCTCTAACCGTTATTAAGTTACAGCCCTTTTCAATTATAGGGGAGGTTGGGGAGGGGAGCTTCACCCACTCAACCTTCGTTACGCTACGGAGGTCGCCGGCTCGCTTCGCTCGCCACCTCCTACCTTCGCTCCACTCGGTCTCGCAGGTTCGCTCCGCTCAGGACCTACCTACCACCGGACAGTTTTCGACGCCTACTATAATATTTGTTCTAACAGCTGATGGCTATCTTTAACCGTTATGAAGTTACAGACCTTTCAATTTTAGGGGAGGTTGGGGAGGGGAGCTTCACCCACTCAACCTTCATTACGCTACGGAGGTCGCCGGCTCACTTCGCTCGCCACCTCCCCCCTTCGCTCCACTCGGTCTCGCAGGTTCGCTCCACTCAGGACTTTTAGGGGAGGTTGGGGAGGGGAGGGGAGGGTATAAAATTTCAACGCCCCCCAATAATAAAGTATAGTAAAAATCAAAATTCCGCTACGTGTCGTAGTTTCCGAGATACGATGGGGGAGGGTTGAAGAGGGGGAGAGTGGGGAGTTTTGAAAAATGATTTCGACTAATGCATTGCCCCTTCTTACGAATCTGAAAAAAAAAATGTTCCAAGTCTCTTAACTTCCGAGATCCGCCTAAAGGGGGGGAGAAGGGGGGAAAGGGGGACAACTTTGAAAACTGGTTTTTACTTTTCCGAGCCTCCTCTATACGATCCCGTAAAAAACAAAAAATACGGGTCCCTTAGTTTCCGAGATACGATAGGGAGGGGGAGGAAGGGGAGCAAAAAGGGGAGGTTTGGCACTTTTCCCATACTCGCGGGAGTTACTTGTTTACGAATCTGTCAAAAAATACCCACCTCCCCATCCACCATCTGGGAGAACAATTATGTCAATGAGTCAGTGAGTCAGTGAGTGGTAATCGAGCTTTATATAGTATAATTAGTATTAGTGAGGTTTGTTAGGCAGAGGTTGAGAAGTGTACCTAATAGGTAGTACACCCACAGTTTTTGAGTCCCATGTAATAGGGGACGAGCCTATTGCCAACAGCGGGGCACAAATCCAGGCTCCGTGGCTGCTACTGACAAATTCTTGCCTTTGCCCGACCTGGGAATCGCACCCGGGAGCCCACGCTCAGCAGGCGCGCTTGCGACCATACTATGAATTATGTTTTTCACAAACTCATTAGATCGTGCTTTACTAATTACTTACAAAACAGAAGGCGGTACATTGCGAAGATTTAAGCATTCATTAATGAAATGGTATTGTATTGTTGGGAACCTGATTGTTTTAGCTGAATGCAATTTAGCGTCGTCAATTACTAACGGAAAGTTTCTTCGCGATCGATGCAATTTGTGGTTTCTGATTGCAATTATAGAGAAAGCGCTTTATACAATTAATTATTGTACCTTCACTAACATCTGTCAGTGTATCGCAGTCCAACCCTGGAAGTAGCTCGCTCCCAAGCTGCATCACAACGCCAGTCTGGCGCAGTCACTTGGTACAGTATTATACATGTAACACATACGCTTTTTAGGGTTCCGTACGAAAAAACCGCTGATGTCCGTCCGTCCGTCTGTCTGTCTGTCAAGACCCTTTATCTCAAGAACGCGTAGAGGTTTCAAGTTGAAATGAAAACCATATACTCAAGTCTACGGTCCCCTAAAGCTGTGAATTAATCAAACATCTATGTTAACTTAAAAACAAGCCGTTTATGCAATTACAACAATTTACAATTTATAGGGTACTTCCCGTTGACCTAGAATCATGAAATTTGGCGAGAAACAATGTCTTACAGCACATGTAAAGGGAAAAATCTAAAAACCGTAAATTTGTAGTTTAATAACAAAATACCTACAAGATTATACAGAACCCTCATTGCGCGAGTCCAGCTCTCACTTGGCCGGTTTTTTTTAGTAAAAATGACGAGTTAAAGGTTATGATCCCATCGGAAAAAAATAAGGGGCTATTACCGTGAACAGCTCTAACCCAAAACGATATAGAGCACAAACACTCGGCGGCAGAATGTACGCTAAGAGGCAATATCTTGCAGAGCACACACGGAGCGATATGCTTCGCATAACAGCGCCGAACGTGTGCGAGACGCGAACGACCGCGCGCCGTGTTTGTGCCGGCGGCGGCGGGCGTGAGCGCGCATAACTTGGTGCCCGACGCGACGCGTTACAGCGCGGCCTGATAACGCGAATCAGGCGCGACTTTTTGCCAACCATTTTCTCGGCAAGTCACTGTGCAGTGTCCCAGAAATATAGAACTAAACTTCTGACTTGATCGGTTTGGTTTCCTAGCCTGCAGTGTACCAATTACCGGCCTAAGGCTTCCTCCTATTCCTTCTCTATTCCAAGAGCACGCGCGGCCTTATCTTTGAACACGAAATGAAAATTGGAGCTTATGATGAGGTTATTTAACGAATAATTAAGAACCTATTAAGTTTACCCACTGAAAACTCGATGCTATGTACAACAGTTATACCTAAATACGTCCGTGTAGTTTGTCGTACATCGCGCCCGCGCGTTGCCACCTTTTAGCATATCATCAGGACGCGTGTGAGCCCGGGACCCGGGACCCGGTAACGTTACGTAGGTGTTTTTTGTTGAATATATCCTGTGATTGGCTTCGTGGCTTGTTTCTCTAATAACATGCCGCTTTCAATGTGTAGCGGTTTATGCTTTAATCTTATTAATATCGTGTACGAGGAAGGTCGCTTGTTTGTATCAGGGATTAACAGAATTCGTTCCACTTTTTTCACATATAGGTACCACACATTTGAGATTTAATCAACAGAAAACACATACAATATTTTGGTAAGGCCTGTAATGATTCGTGAACTTCAATGTAATTAGTAAACAATAGGTCATGAAATAATAATAGATACTAAGTTCATCACCTGCCTAGCCTTTTCCCAACTATGTCGGGGTCGGCTTCCAGTCTAACCGGATGCAGCTGAATACTAGTATTTTACATCGAGCGACTGCCCATCTGACCTCCACAACCCAGTTAGTACTGGGTAATACGATACCAAGAGTAATAGATACAAGGTTTTTCTCTCAAAATCAATTAAACCATACACCTGTGAACTTCATTTGTTAATACTAATTAGTTAAGACGCTTATTGAAATCAACTATTGTCCCTACCAAACCAAAACCATAATCTCTACAAAATATAATTATGTAGATATGTTTTGAGTTCAATATTATTTGAAGGCTTGCTTTTACTAACGGCGACTGCCTTGGTTATTAGGACTGAGTTATGTCCAGCAATAGATTGCGTCGTAGGTAAGTCATACGATCGTAATGTTTAGAAACTTTCCTGAATCCAACACATCCACCCAATAAGATTATCATGCATAGTAGACACCAGACCCCAATCTTCAATCATTGGAACAGAATCAAACCGAAGCCTGTTTCACCCACCTATCGCGTCCGGCACTCCTCAAACATCCCTCACTCATTCGGCACACTTGAGAGTTTCAACACAGCTCCTGTTGGTCGAGCGCCAGCTGTTTACGGACTAAGGACACTTGATACTAATAAATAAAACCGTAGTACCTAATTAGCCAGAAAGGCAAAATTAAAAAAAAATATATCGCCTGTTTTCCTCGCAAGAATACACTGAGATAGATATAAAAGTCTCGTGTATTAGGAGTAAGCAAGTTGCCGCCAACCGGGCATCCAAATTCCAAGCGGCTACTGAAAAATGTTTGACGGAAAATTCCATTAACACTGTATGCCCGACCCGAAACTCGAAACCAGGACCTCAAACTGAACCCTTGGCGCTTGCAAAAAGTTCCAAAGCAGTCATGCTACGCGGGTTGGTAGACAGAAATGACACCGACTAAAGCTAACACGCTGCTGACGTCAAATGCAGTGATAAACGCGTCATATTGAACGTTGCACCACAATTTTGCACTTTTGATGTGATCTCGAAATCACCGGCCGCCGCGCCGATGCGAAAAGTATCTCGTATACTTTGAGCGCCACCCACCCCGTGTCGGGAACACGCTGCGTGATGGTACGTGAGAATTCACCCGCTACAACTACTCTAGATCTCATACCTACGATGCGACGACGTGAGCGAACGAGATACTTTGGAAAGGTTTCAAACTATTCTCAAGTTAGCCTAACTGAATGTTTTGTCATAGTTGGGTTTTAGATTTAACTTTATTTTTGGTATAAAAGTAAATGTAACTGAATTGTATACCTACACTACACTTATCTGCATAGTCCTCATGTAACTTGACCAAGATTAGGGTTTGGACTTTAAAAGAGACTGCGACCTCTGACTTTGTTCCGGCAGTTTCTTCTCAGAGTAGTCAGGTCGAAACACCGGCCAACACCGGCAACATTAATAAAACGTTTATTTCCCGAGAGCTACTCGTATCACTCCACTCGAAAAGCTATTTTTAATTCGGCATTAAGATTAATTATATTGCTTGATAACCAAATCGGAGCTCCTTTTGAAGTTAGTTCACCATTTTAATCGTGTTCAGCACTGAATGTAGCGTCAATCATATGCGTCAGTCGGACAGTTTTGATGAAAAACTTGCATGTTGCCTGGAACGAGACATGTCTGAAACAGCCGCCAATGCAAGACACGCCGTTGTCACGTTAGTGTCGCAATCAAACAGTCATTAACAAGTAGTGAAGTGTCGCCAGTCGTCTCTACTTACGTGATAACCTGTCACTTGCGCGGGTCCAGCCAGTGGCAAGGCGGCCTGTCCGCGCCTGTCCCCACCTGTCCCGCTCATTGACATGCGTATTGTGTTCACTACGTGTGAAGGGTTAGTGGTTAGCTTATGTCGCGCGCGTGTTTGGGGAAATTTGTCGAATTAATATCTTGTTTATGCTCGTATGTTGATGTAGCTTATTAAGTTGTTTGGGATAATCATTTGGCCGTGTTTTGGGGTCGACTCTGCAACTGTGAAAACACGAGTTTTCATTACGCTTAAGAGGTTATTAATTAGGATAATTTTCTTGATTTAATCATACTTGATTTTGGGGTTGTTATTCTTATTAACCACGGTTTCTTTGGTAAAATCACCGACATTGTATTTTTTCTTTCTCCTTGAAATCATCACACGATACAACTTTCTATTTTATTCGGTTCTAGCATACCCAAACATTCTGGAAAAGCCTTCTCAAATTGAGAGCTCTGAGTCTTAGACAGGTAGGAAGGGTACAGGGTGGGGGGCGGGGGTAATCCCCTCCTAAGCCAGCTAACAGCAATAAGCTGCAATGCATACTATTAGCCGTGGAAGTGTTCGTACCTCGGACCGCTACTCTACAACAGGCTAATTGAAAAAGGAAGCATCTACTCCTTAAATCACAAGAACTGCAAGAAAATCCTTAAGAAAGCTCTTCAAACTATGTCCTATGAAGATACAGAAAAGTTATTACTTATGCTAAAGTAAATATTGTCGATTTTATTGTTATTTTTGAAAATAGTAAGCTAAGTTAAAATTAATAGTGTAATTTTATATACATTTTTAAATTGGTACCAATAATATATATAATAGATAAATATATGATTATTTAATCAATGAATGTTACCTCAAATCGTCTGAAACACAGGGTTACCTAGTTCAGGCTCAAAGCATGGGTGAACTTGACATAGATTTAAGAAAAATTGTAACCTTCCATTTTTGAATAAAATGTTATTATTTTATTATTCCTGCGCTGAACATGCTGCGGGCTTGCGGATAAACGTTTCCGTGTCTGAACAGTTGGACACTCACAAATTGGACCACTTCACAATAAATCGTGTAAATGAGGACTGCTTGTCTGTTAAGATGGCATCGTAGACTACTATTTACCCATTTCAAGTCAAAGGTGATATTAATTTAATTCCTGCTCTATTGGACTGCATCGCAACGTCACGTCGCTGTCACATCGCAGCTGATATTGACTTTTTACATTTTCAAAATATACTGGGTTGACATCTTTGTTGAAAAAATATTCATAAATAATAAAAAAACAGCTTGGCTGCAATCCAGCATTAATTGATGATGTAGGACTGCAAAACAATAACTCTTCAGATTGTTGTTAACATATTTCAATTTTTAACCCCTGAAGCAAAAACGACGGGGTGTTATAAGTTTGACGTGTGTGCGTGTGTGTGTGTGCGTGTGTGTGTGCGTGTGTGTGTGTGCGTGTGTGTGTGCGTGTGTGTGTGTGCGTGTGTGTGTGCGTGTGTGTGTGCGTGTGTGTGTGTGCGTGTGTGTGTGTGCGTGTGTGTGTGTGCGTGTGTGTGACATCGTAGCTCCCGAACGGATGAACCGATTTTGATCTTGATTTTTTTTAATGGTGAATTTGTCGGGATTGTTTTTATCTATGTTTGATGAAAATCGGTCCAAGATGACCGCCGCCACAAAATGGTGGATTACATATTTTTTTCACAAAACCTTCAATATGGGTATCAAATAAGAGGGCGAGACAAGTAGACAACACAAAGTACACAAACCAATGAATGTACACTATATTGAAAGGGAATGAGGAATACTAACTAAAGAAATGAGATGAGGAAGGTGGAGTGATGACTGGTACCTAGGACCTAACAAATTCTTTTTTATTTAACTTTTAGTACATTATTGGCTTGGTTTTTTAATTTTTTAACTTAATTTTACTTGTTGTTAACGTATTTCAATTTTTATCATTATAAAATCTCAAATTACATCTTCACGTGGCTGAGGAATTTTTAAATAAAGTGTTCCTCATATTCAAAACATTATACAGTACTGTTTCGTTCCTGACATGCAACGCTTTTTATTACGCTCTAGTGTCTAAGCTGTGGTACCGGACTACCGCATACCGGGACTAGCGGGGGTATAATGCGGGAGCTTCCGAGCTCGCCTCGCCCGCGAGAGCCGTTCAATTTAAACGTTTGAACTGAAAGCGCCCGTGTTACGATATGTGGTGCAGGTGCTAATTGGCTGCTTTGTGCTAACGAATAAAATATTAAGCTAAAAACTTGCCTTGAATTTCATATCCCAGTAGTTACAGTAACTAAGCGTTACTATGACACATAAAGCGTCATATTAACGCCCCCCGGTTACTTTAGCTATTTCATAAACGCGGTGTACGAAACTCTGCTGAGAAAGCTGGGACACCTGCTTCATGTGACAGGGGCTGAGCCGTCATCCACCTCTTATATGTTCGAAAGTTCTACATACCGGTTCCCTTTGCCTTTGAGAGCTGCAGGTGCTTCAATAGTTTACTCAAAACAAAGTGCCAGTCTGAGCTCGAACCTCTGACCTATAACTCAAGGTCGCGGCACGACATATTAACCCACAGGAAGAGTAATTTCTCAACGAACATTAAAACCCGGCAAGAGGCAGGCCGGGCGCGCGGGCGCGACTACCACGCGACTGTGTTATCGCAGATTTACGACATCGCGCTTTCACGAGCGGCAGGTGTCGGATCGTGTGAACCCCGCTTTATCGCCCAACTTCGGGTTATGAGTCGTAAGTGAATTTAACTAGAGTATTACAGAAGTAAGTGTCGGGAATAGATGTCTTCTTACGATGGCTTACATGACGCAGATAAGCCGCCACGAACATTGGCTTCAAAGATAGTTCAATTTTTGTGATCAATCTGCTATTTATTGCTGAGTGAATCTTATTATCTTTTGTCACAGAAAGCACCTGATTTACTCTGAAAAGTACTAACAAGTAAAGTAAAATACAGGCAAGGTAAAAAAACTGAGTAATCTCAACCACAAGGAGTGTGAAATAGTTCGTTGACTCTCCCCCATCTCCTGACTGGCACAATATTCAACCCCGCGTCTCAGTTTGTCAGCGCGCCCCCTGCTATGCTCTGCATATCTCAGCCGCACTAAGAGAGTGCAACGATAAAGAGTTATTGTGGCTGGCCGCCATCTTCACGCTCAGTGCTGAGATACGGAACAATTGTGAGTGCACGCTCTGCCGTCGACCGTCAGGTGACAGTTGGACTCGTACTGTTATACATATACAAGAGTAACGGTACTCACAGGTAGCTCGATTCTAGATTGAAGGTTCCGCAGAAATTAAACTGCCTTAACAAGGAAAAGAGTCAGAACTTGACAGATTTGTAGTCCCGAGTAAGAAAGACAAGTGTCCCAGAAGCCTTTAGAAAATATGCGCCTAACCGGATGGAATTGTCTTGACTAGTATTTAAGATGAAGCTAACGGATTTGTGTAATTCCATAATGTTCAAGAGAAGCGATCCAGCTCGGATACTGTTGTTAGTTTCTGGAGATTTTAAAATGTTCTGCTGAGCACAGAGATGTCTAAGTTATTGCTCGTTTAAATAATCTCATTATCAAATAATTTCGGGTCCGTAGCAACCGTAGCCTCTCCCTGCCCCTTATCAAGTAACATTTTACGCGTTTCGTCCTCGAATGATAACAGTAAGACAAACGCACTTAAAGTAAAACTCGGAGGCGCTCGTTTACCTAATTTTATTTCGAGACTCGCAATAAAAGTGGTGGGTTGATTGACGCGTTACGACCTGTCCCCTGTCCCTGGTGCCGCCTGGCAACCCTGTTGCCACCTCCGCAGTGGCATTGGCGTGAGGAAATCATTGCTCTTTTATTTTATAGCAGAGGTAATGGGTTATTTATAACAAGATGGTAGCTGTGAGAAACTCTGGGGCTCTAAAACTGTAACTTTCTTTTCATAACGGCTGGAGCTATTTTTAGATATACTCCTGCATGATGCACTGACCGTACGTACCGCACTCGCGGCTTGCCTCGAACCTCAAGTCGCATGCGCGTAGCATCACCTGAGGATGTGGTCGAGGCGTTAGCCCCTTATACTGCTAAGACGAAACGCGCTAACGTATTAGTAAAGCTGGATGTTATTCGTACGTAGATGTGTAGTAGTCTCGTACAGTTATATGTAGCATCTCATTACAAAAGCTGTTGTAAAACATGTAATTCTCAATTAGTTGTACGCACCCGCACGGAACGCTACCGCAACGCAATTTACACATTGTTTGTAACGGATATTACACGGGGAGAGCGAGGAGCACCGGACCAGGGTGAGCGCGGCACCTTTATTCCACACCACGTTTGTATAAAACTTCACGCTTTGTTTCAGAATGTTTTTATTACATATCGAGCGGAAATTTTGAGGGCCATCTAGGTACTTTTTTATTTCGTTGTTATACATATTTTAGAATCCTATGCTTAAAATAAAATATTAAAATAAAAATACTCTACTCCCACACAAAGTAACAGGACCCTTACGGGCGTACCTACACTGAAAATATTTAGTGCTTACTTTACATAGTAGATACTTGTACAAAAAGTATGTAGGTGAATTGTTATTCCTATTCGTTTTGTGAAAAAAATAACAAATTAATGATAACTAACATAAAACAAAAGCTTTTTTTTTAATCGCTGTTTTTTTTCATATTTTGTACGTTTTTTGTTCAAAACGAAAACAGTAAAAATATGTTTGGGTAGGGAAAAGTAATAATAACTGAGGGAAACTTCAAGTGATCATAGAAATTAGAAATAACAGTAATTCAATGAGGCACCCCTATTGTATCTGCTGCGCAAATAAACTGAGAGGAAGCTTACTTTTATGATGTTTGTATAAATAAAACCTCTTGCCTTCGACTGTTGCCCGGACAAGTGAGCGAATAAAACGATTTATGATCAACTTTACTGTATTCGTTATAACTTAATTCTGATAATATCCGCAGGTACTTTCGTATTATTCTTCATAAAAATATTTTGTTGTCCCAGAAAACCTAACCAAAGTGTGAATAATTCTGGGAAAATAATCTCAGGCATTTATATACAGCTAGCAGCTTTATACACTATAATGTTTTATTTTCCAAACATGATTAAAATCATAATCACATCTCTCTTGTATTTTTAAAAATAAATGGACACCTCCACGAACACGCAAGAATACAATTTCCACGAGCTTAATAAGCAGCATATTTGTAATCGCGCAGATATTTCATCTTTTTCTTTTGTCGTGTTCGCGACAAGAGCTGCAGATCAAAGCGTCGTGTTTGTTCGCGACAAGAGCTGCAGATCAAAGCGTCGTGTTTGTTCGCGACAAGAGCTGCAGATCAAAGCGTCGTGTTTGTTCGCGACAAGAGCTGCAGATCAAATCGTCGTGTTTGTTCGCGACAAGAGCTGCAGATCAAAGCGTCGTGTTTGTTCGCGACAAGAGCTGCAGATCAAAGCGTCGTGTTTGTTCGCGACAAGAGCTGCAGATCAAAGCGTCGTGTTTGTTCGCGACAAGAGCTGCAGATCAAAGCGTCGTGTTTGTTCGCGACAAGAGCTGCAGATCAAAGCGTCGTGTTTGTTCGCGACAAGAGCTGCAGATCAAAGCGTCGTGTTTGTTCGCGACAAGAGCTGCAGATCAAAGCGTCGTGTTTGTTCGCGACAAGAGCTGCAGATCAAAGCGTCGTGTTAGTTGCCGCGGTGCAACAGAGCCATCTCTATTCTTCTTTTATAACTTTACATAACTCAAGAGCCAATCGTAACAAAAACTCTATTTACGGTATTGTTGACATTTATAGTCACATTTGTGTGAATGAGCGGCGCATTTAAGTTGACGGCTCCGACAATACGCGTGTTTCACACATGGCGATGCAAACACAATGTCCTCACAAGCTGCACGACAAAAACACTCGATTATGTGCTCATTAGCTGCTCTCCCTCCATTCACTGTATACGATTATGTACACATTAGCCGCTCTCCCTCCTCTCACTGCATACGATTATATACTCATTAGCCGCTCTCCCTCCCACTCACTGCATACGATTATGTACACATTAGCCGCTCTCCCTCCTCTCACTGCATACGATTATATACTCATTAGCCGCTCTCCCTCCCACTCACTGAATACGATTATGTACACATTAGCCGCTCTCCCTCCCACTCACTGTATAAGATTATATACCCATTAGCCGCTCTCCCTCCCACTCACTGCATACGATTATGTACACATTAGCCGCTCTCCCTCCTCTCACTGCATACGATTATGTACACTTTAGCCGCTCTCCCTCCTCTCACTGCATACGATTATGTACACACTAGCCGCTCTCCCTCCACTCACTGAATATGATTATGTACACATTAGTCGCTCTCCCTCCCACTCACTGAATACGATTATGTACACATTAGCCGCTCTCCCTCCCACTCACTGTATACGATTATGTACACATTAGCCGCTCTCCCTCCCACTCACTGCATACGATTATGTACACATTAGCCGCTCTCCCTCCCACTCACTGCATACGATTATGTACACATTAGCCGCTCTCCCTCCTCTCACTGCATACGATTATGTACACACTAGCCGCTCTCCATCCACTCACTGAATACGATTATGTACACATTAGCCGCTCGCCCTCCCACTCACTGAATACGATTATGTACACATTAGCCGCTCTCCCTCCTCACTGCATACGATTATGTACACATTAGCCGCTCTCCCTCCTCTCACTGCATACGATTATATACACATTAGCCGCTCTCCCTCCTCTCACTGCATACGATTATGTACACACTAGCCGCTCTCCCTCCACTCACTGAATACGATTATGTACACATTAGCCACTCTCCCTCCTCTCACTGCATACGATTATATACACATTAGCCGCTCTCCCTCCTCTCACTGCATACGGTTATGTACACATTAGCCGCTCTCCCTCCTCTCACTGCATACGATTATGTATACATTAGCCGCTCTCCCTCCACTCACTGTATAAGATTATGTACACATTAGCCGCTCTCCCTCCGACTCACTGTATAAGATTATGTACCCATTAGCCGCTCTCCCTCCTCTCACTGCATACGATTATGTACACATTAGCCGCTCTCCCTCCACTCACTGTATACGATTATGAACACATTAGCCGCTCTCCCTCCCACTCACTGTATACGATTATGTACCCATGTCCTAGAAAGCTGAAATTTGGTATGTACATATTATTAGCACACAAACAACAAAAAATATATAAAATTTGTAATATTAAAAAAAAAATCACAAGGATCTTACAAAAAGAAAAGAAATCCCACCAAAACCATTTACATGTAAAATGTTTCCAAGACGAGACTATATGACTCGCACTGTCAAAAAGTTATCAGATCTCATGTAGAGCCAAGCTTTTAACTCTACACGCCCTAACTCTACAAGGCCTAATTTCACAAACTCTAATCTGTCTTGGCAACATTTTACATGGAAATGTTTTTGGTGGGATTTAATTTACTTGTTTATCTACAGAGGTAAATCTCGCGACAAGCTTTTATAAAGTTAATGTTATTCCTTTTAGCGTATTTGAATAAAAGCTTGTTTTTTTTAAGTTTATTTATTTTTAATTTGTTTTCAATTTTTTAGGATTTATGATTCGGGATTTCCCATGGCGTAGTTCGTAGCGCGTTGCAACGTTTTTCCGTAGATCGTAGTAAAGAAATAGTATTTATTAAACTCTTATAGGACCAAAGTACTTTTCAAAACGAATTAACCGAGCCCAAACTCGTTGCGGTTACGTCGTTTTATTACGGAGATCCTATGGCCATCTTCCAGCTTCATCATCGAACTCTAGTTACCATTTAGGGCCAAAGTACTCGTCAAGACAATTCAAACGAGCCCAAACTCGATGGAATTATGACGTTTTATTACGGAATTCCTATGGCCATTTTCCAGCTCCATCATCATACCCTGGATACCTCTAGAGACAAAGTACTCGTCAAGCTGAATCATACGAGCCCAAACTCTATGGTCTCTGTTATGTCATCATAATATTACATTGTCATCCGATTTACACATGCCTGCCAAATTTCAGCTCAATCGGTAACCGGGAAGTAGATGGAATTAAACTTGCAAGATTTGATTACAGACAAACATCGCGACAGGTGAAACTAAATAAAAGCTTGTAAAATTCACGTCGTTCCGAGAGAATGTTCAATTTTAATTAAAGTAAAAATTCCACTCTTTTATTAAGCAAAAGTTTAAATGTAAAATTTAACAACGGGAGAACCTTTTCCGTCTAAAAGTAAATAGCAAATGTGAACAAACTCTCAAGTATGTACGATGAGATGCAAGAGTGTAGCAAATTGATGGATATAAGGAAAGGATTACTGTCTCCGAAACAATGAACAATAAAAATATTTGCTTTGATTTAATATGCCCAAACAGTCGGGAGCGTCCGCGATCGCTCGCTACGATCCGCAGCTCTGGGCGGCACCGGGCGGCAAAGGGAACCGTTTGTTGGTCTGTCCCAGATTGCAAATGAACGTGTCGGCTCACGAGAAATTCTATCTGCAAGCCCGTCAGGGGCGCCAGCTCAATAGCTAATCATTCGTTCGTCAAAGGGTTCTATGTTTGACAAGATAACAATATATTAGGTAGATTTCGTCAGAAAAAATCTAACTATTGGTCTTGCACCTAAAGTCAGGTTTTCCGAAAGTTTCACCATTGGGGGTCTAGTTATGACCCCTAGAGCCCAAATCAACTGCCGGTTAAAAAGTTTATATGTATGTATATATGTTTAGTACATAAAACATTATATATTATAAAGTGCAAAAAAAAAACAGCTGTTCCATACATTTTGAAGCGATTTTATTTTATTTTTTATTTTATGCGAACATATTGTATGGAACAGCTTATTTTTTTTTCGTGATTCAGGGTTTGGTCCCATAGTAGAAGTTGTTCATAATGATGAGTACAATGAGCCCTTATAAGATTTTGTGTATGAATAGCTACCAGCTAGCTAGCTATATACCTTATATAGTATATAATTATGTATGCGTATGTATGTGGGGCGGCAAGCAAAATTTAGCCAAACTCTACAGGTCGCAATTATGCACCGATTGCTTTTAAACTTGGCTAATTTTTTTTATCATTCCGAGTAAGAATACGGACAACTTTTAAATTTAAACATTTTTGATGCAACCCCTAACTTGGGGAGGGGAGGAGGTTGAAATATCCAAAATTTGAATATTTCAACCCCCAGAAACATTGTTACGTATTTTTTGGCGCGAGGTGTGTTCAGTTTTCCCCATCTCACTCGAACGAGATGATAATAGCGAACGTCACCGAACGTTGGTTTAACTTGTATTTAATATGACAAAGAAAGGTATTCGCTTACTAAATATTAATACCGTATCGCTACGGTCCGGACGCCAGATGCTACGTAGGTACGTTTGTATACATTCTCTCTCGCAAAAGATCTAAGGATTGTTTTTCGACCAACGCTATTGAACGTTAAAGTTAAAATGTTTTCATTACATGATACTCTGATATTTCAGTAATGAAAAGTTGTCTAGGAAATTAATTGTGATTTTACAGTTTAAAGCTAATAGAACATTTTAATTGTGTTTTTAAGCGGTTCGTGGCTGTAGTACTGCAAGTTTAAATCTTATAGGTTAAACAACGCTTGTCGAGGTCCTTCCATTACATAACAAGACCCGCAGTACAGTAAGCGTTCGTAAGTCCGTGCGTACGTATGTGTAAGTGTTCTCAATACAGTACGCACACCACAGTCACAGAGTTCGCCCAATCGCATGTCGTCGCGTCACACTCCACGAAACATAAAAATATATTTCCGTCTCTTTTGTTATACACGCAGCAAACGCATGATCTTAATTGTGTGGCGACCGGTTCTTACCATTGGATAGCTAAAATTTTCCTTCATATACCAAGTGTTGACAGCTGTTGATAGCTAAGCAATGGGTTCACAATCAAAGAGGTCCAAGTTCGAATCCCGTTTACAATGTGTGGGTTTTTTTGTTTGTTGGTAATATTAGTTATTTTGTGTTTTATGCAAAATCTTGTTAGGTGTTTTGTTTTTTTTTTTATAATGGATTCATACTTATTATTTATTTTTTGAAGGCAAATATAAGTAAAAAAAACATATTATCTTTTCGGTGTTGGAAGGTGGAAAAAAAAGAG
The DNA here is from genome assembly GCA_963853795.1 of Xestia rhomboidea. NCBI lineage: Eukaryota > Metazoa > Arthropoda > Insecta > Lepidoptera > Noctuidae > Xestia > Xestia rhomboidea. The sequence continues at coordinate 35,378,739 of OY970756.1, forward strand.
CCGTGCTGAATGATAACAAAAACGTTTATTCGTTTTATTTATTTTAAAAATTAAGTAACAAACTTTCATGAGAATTGTAACGTCACATTCTTACCTAGATATAAAAGAAGTTCTCTTGTAACCGTTCAAAGTTTATTTTATTTTATATATATTTAGTTTTCTCTATAATAATTATAAGAGTCTATTAATTACTGAAAATTTAAAATAGACATGAATCCTGAATTATGAGTGCTATTCTTATTATCTAGACATTGTAATATTAATATTTACACCAATATTGATGTTGTGTAAAAATTTTACGTTTATGATGTTCTAATATTTGTATGCCATTTCTATGGCGAAACATGTAAGTTCATAACCCTATCCATAAGACCTTAATGTACCATGTTTTTATACAAATAAATTATTCTATTCTATTCTATTCTATACGGTATACCCACTTATTCTAAGACAATTCATAATAGCATATTTAGGTAACAAGAAAAGGATATATTCTAATCGCACAAATATAATAATTATTGTTGATAGTTAATAGTGATACCCACTTATTATAGGTATCGGTATTCAGCAGAGTTTATTAAAAACTAATATAAATGGTTTAGACTTTATGAATATTTTTTTATGTGACGTCACAATAAATGTAACTCGTATTGAGGTTATAGTTTAAGTGTTTATTTTCTCGAAGAAAAGACGATTGAAAATAAACCTCAATTTATGATCATTAAATAATTACGGATAAGTTAATATTAGTTAATATTTTGTTACACCTCTATTTAAAACTAAAATATCTGGGGATTAATATTTTGTAGCATGACATCTAATACTTCTACCGACCTGAGTCTGTATTAGGGATTATATCTTATCAGACCAGCGAGTGTTATCCTTGCGCCATAAATGAAGCCTACCCTTTTGACTTAATTTAAAAGTCTGTTCATCTGAAAATATGGTAGTATTCCAGTCAAAATCTAAATAATCCCGTGCGAAACGTAATTGTTCTTCTTTAAGTCTTACTGTGAAGAAGGGCTTCTTAGCTGGCCTTTTGTGACGCAAGCCTTCAGCGTGGAGGGCACGGCGAACAGCTTGCGATGAGGTGTCAAATAATTCCACAAAGCGCTCGCTACCATATTACGAGTATGCTGCGCACCGCTAAAAAGCGACGGCCTTCCGCTTCACTGTCGACTAGCAATTTGCCTTTTGATCCAGAGACTTACAGTATTCATCTAAAACAAAAATAAGTGATGTTATTCAGCTTTAACAAAATACTGAAGTGATCATTCAGTCAGCATTTATAAATCCAATAAGTAACACTAATTATTTATCTTATATGCCTCACAATTAATTACCTAATCCATATGTCACCAAAATAAATGAACAATAATAAATTAGGTTTTAATTTCTAATAAAACTTTAAGTTACAATTGATAAATGTAATACTCACATTCAGTCCGGTATCTTCAGATATGTATTCTATTAAGACCACTTTGATGCAGCACGATAATATAGTCGCCTTCGCCTCAATATTAATATTTGCCTGCATTTTGCCTATTAAACCACACGTCACTAACCAACAACTACAACCAAACCGTTCAAGTCAAATATTCATAAAACTCATGTCTACCTCACAGAAATCTAAATTCTTGACTAATTTTTCTATGATCTACCTTCTTTTAACTTTACGAAATGTGTGAACAAAGCGAGCAAGATATAGAATATATTTCTGTCCCATTACTTCCAATCGAGTTAAAACTTACAAAGAGTCTAAAAGTATGAGATTTGAACTCACGGCTTACTGATCCACTCACAGATCTATCTGCACGCGCCTAACCATTAGGTCATCTTGACTTATAGTATAATGTTGGAATTTAGGAACTACACGACAATGTCTATTTTCTTGAAAGTAGATGGTCGTAAGTCAAACTAAACGTCAAGCTATTGCTTTGTGAGATTGCCTATGGACTTTTGGTCGACACTGTACCTCAGAAGGCACATTATGCATTTGGTCGCGCGTGTCATTTGTAGATCTTTTCCGGGTGGTTAGAAACCTGTCTGTCAGCCACTCACACACACTAGGTACAGCACAGCACTCCAAGTAATACTAGTATTCAGCTTCATGATGTAGTTTGGGAAAAGCTACACAGATGATGATGAAGAATGGTGTTTGTAAATGTTACCTCCATTTTAAATTAACAAGAACAATTTATTGACACCACACAAGTTTTAATATCATTCATACAAACATAAAAAAATAAAATATAATAAGCAAGTTACAAGAATACAAAGTAAAAGTAGCCGTGGGCCACAAGCGCACAGTATCTTGGTGGTTCAATGTTAACAGTAACTCAAATTGAATAATTGCCGAATGTTCAGTGCGTTAAAGCACAGCAGTGTAATGCTGAGCGCAATTGTAACATTTAATTAGTTATGGTAATAACAATTTTATGTAATTCCGAATCAAAAAATTAACAAACACAATCAAAATAATAAATCTAATAAACAATCAGAATTAAAATGTTTTCAATACAGGTGTATTTAAATATATTTTTATTCTATGAAAATAAACTACATTATTGAACACATTTCATTAGCTTCACTTGGAACAAAGAATGTAATCAAGTGTTGGAACTCAATTTCAAGCTAGTTCTTATTGTTATTTCCAAATGAAACTATGTGGGTGTACATTTGTGTCATCCGAAAGACAATACCTACTATAATGTGGCATCTTGGAGCTGATCTGATGATGGAGCCAGGAGGTTTTTAGTTTAGTGGATGATAAAATCGTGTTTAAACGACATAACATTGGTGGTTACTAAGGGGTGGTTATCTGTTGTCCTCAGAGGGTCAAGCGGATGGCGGCGGCGGGGCGGGCGGCGCGGAGGACGACGAAGAAGACCCGCCGGGGTGGTGGGGCGAGTGTGTCAGCACCTGCCCCCCGCCCGTGCAGGAGCTCTGCACCTCCAACCGGTTTGACAACCTACACGTAAGTACTCACAACTGTATGACAACCTACACGTGAGAACTCATAGCTGTATGCTGTAGGTCTTGGAAGCTGGAGGCAGATAGTTTTTTACTCCTCAGTCCGATGTTTCTTCAAAACACGAGCAGGTATCTACAAAATTGCCGACTTTTCGTGGGTGAGTTGTCTCCAGAATAAGTACCTCACCAGGGAATTCTGGCCCCAAATTAACGTTTCATTCTAAGTCGATACATGCTAGTAGCTATGTTCTGACAGCTGCATGATCACCCTATGAAGCCCCACAGCTGGGACACAGGGCTCCTGTGAAGCCCCACAGTTGGGACACAGGGCTTCTATGAAGCCCCACAGTTGGAACACAGGGCTTTTGTGAAGCCATACAGTTGGGACACAGGGCTCCTATGAAGCCCCACAGCTGGGACACAGGGCTTTTGCGAAGCCCCACAGCTGGGATACAGGGCTCCTGAGGGTTCTCACCCACTGCGCGCGGGCGCCGGTCATCCAGCTCGCGGGCTCAGTGCGGCTGGTTGGATACCACATTTATTCGAATTGTTGACTGTAGCTAGGGCATGTCGATTCTCCTTCGCCGATTCCTTTCTTCCTTCGTCTAGCTAACTTATTTCCACCAAACCGCTGATGTCGCTGATTTGTACCGAGAACTAAAAGCGGCTTAGAAAATTTTGAGCATCGCAATCTTCACTGTCGAGCAGTCAATCAACTTGAATACAAAATGAAAGCTGTTATCGGAGAATCGCGCACCTTTTAGTTACATTTCAGTGTGTGTTAAAAGTAAAGTCAAACTCCCTTACTATAGTGAGCTCAACCAACGCGGCGGCGGCGCAGCGGTGCGGGTTAACAAAGGCTCTGTCGACAAAATTACACTCTGACCCGTGTTACTGTTACGAAGCGCGATGGAAGACGCCACGCGCGAGAGGCAGGCTCACACGTTTCGAAGTGTTATTATTTTTGACAAGTTGCAAGGTATTTGTAATAGTAGTCAAGTTGATAATATACCTAACAGAAGCTTTTAATTTAAAAGTTTTAAAAATAATCATTCATTTAATTAAATTTTTAACAGTCTGGAACTGGATTTCAGGGAAACCTTCTCAGGGAAAGCTTCGGTTGTGGCATCAGCCAATTCATCGACTTGGGCTTCGGCTTCGGCCAGAGATCGACTTTTGGTCGGGAACTACATTTATTTTTCACCTTATAGGTACTTATTGTCCGCTCACTGAGTTTTAACTTTTCATTAAGATAAGCCGAAACAGGAATGGCTATCATATTTCATCAACATCATTGAAATCCTCACTCAGACTATCCATATTGCTAGCTTTACGAACATACTGGATCACGCACATCATTTGAATTTCTCGCACAATTTTATTTCCAATAATAACGATGGCTATAAAATATTAATATTTGTATGTGAAGATGTTGTTTACGACGCATATTTTCATCAGAGTATTACTTACAATCTATCAACGTCTGTCGATGAGCAGAGCTAACGTAAACACATGTGCAGCCACAGTGCAGATGTACCAGCAAACACCTGGCCACCAAATGGGCAAGAAACACCCAGTTCGTCTTCAAGGACCCACAAAGCAGACCCACCGTTGGGTCTCCGAATACTGATGTGTCTCCCAAGACCTACTAGTGGGTCCTCTGAGATTTTATTGTCTTCGAAGACTCAATCGGACTAGTAGTTTTCACGGACACTCTTTTAGAGAATAGTACATTTTGATACATGTGGAGAAAGTTTGTTATTGCGTTCGAGGCGGAATTAACACCCGAGCCGCAGGCGAGAGTGTTTTTGATCAAAATGATGAAAAAAATGGAATTTTTAAATGTTAATTTGTTTAGAAAAGTAAACATTAGTTTTAAATAATCGTGTTTATCTATGATATTCTATAATTTATATACACAATTTGAATAATCAAAAAATATTTACACCGTAAAGACGCAGATTGCTTTGCCGTTATTAAAAAAAAACATTCACCTCCGACTATAATATTATAGGCATTGAACCGATTTGAACTTCGTTTATGTATAGTAAGTATCTGTGGAATATTTTTTAACTGAAAACAATCACACGCCTGTAAATTACATTGCATTTTGACCCTAATCGTGGTGCGATAAGAACCCTTTTTCGAGGAAGTGTATTGAAAACGATTTTTCAAGATCTTGGTTACGTCATTCATTTTGTGATTATAACATACTCGTTTATGTGACAGTTTAAAGAGATTTACTGTTGGTAACATTAAATCATGATATCTGTCGAATGACCGATTTGGTCGAGACGCTATTGTTTAACTATTGTGTCAACTTTGTGGACAGATCATGGGTTATCAACTAAATTCCGAATTTCGATATTCCGATTATCAAAAGTCCGAATTTCATAATTCCGAAAAATGATAATGTCTATTATTTGAAATCCCGAAATTCATAGTTCCGAAAGTCATAAATATACGAAGTGTTTGTGGTCCGATTTTCATTATGTCCAAAGAATCAAATGGTCGATGGATCGTTACTCCGAAAAACGATATTCCGATACATCGAACAAACTGCTAAAATTGTCCTAAAAGTCTTGCTAGCTGGCAGCGGAGGCCAAAGGTCAAAGGCGACGACGCCATTAAGTGACAGAAAGTGGGTGTGTAATGTAAAATGCGAACATAGCGAGCGCGCGTCATGGAGTCGTAGGTTCTAAATTTGCTTATATCTCGAAAACGGTGCATCCTATCGAAAAAATAATGAAAATGTGGTCCCCTTAATAACCCCTCTGCTGCGTAAATCTCAACATGCAGGTAAATAGAAAATTAAAAATATATGGATTCGTATTTTTAATGTTTTGTATTATCAATAAGTCGGACTATTGAAATTCGGTATTTTGAGAATAGAAATTGTGAATGTACAGAATATTAAAATTTAGGAATTATGAAAATAGTATTAATGATATATCGGAGTTGGTATATTCCGAATTTTGTACCATTCGGAATTAAGCAAATCGGTATTTTGAAATTCGGAATTGTGACTTTCGGAATAAAGTAGTACTTATGTAGTGTACCCGTCAGTGCACAATATAGCGGAGCGCAGCGCAGAATGAACAGACTGCTGATGCACGAGCCTCCGCGCAGATGTGCGCATTCTCGAATTAATTGATTTTAGATATAATTACAATGAGGACAATGTCGATAATAGTTTGACAGTGAAATATGCTCTGCGCTGCGCTCCGCCATATTATGTGCGCCGGCCCTATCACTAACCATCCGATGACGATAAAGATGTCTCATGGACACAGAAAGTGAAACCCCTCAACGGATTACAATAATCCAAGCGTGTGTTGAGTTATGAACCGACTTCTAAACAAGCAGGCCACGTATTCTACCAGCACCTTCTTTTTCATGTTTGTACACCGATCGGATGAGCCGCTCGGGTCGGTCGTTAGGTCAAGCCGCGCTTGCCTAGGTTGGGCCGTGGATGGGTAGCCACCCATAGCATACACAGTCCGTTAACGTGGAAGCGCCAGTGTAGCCCGCGATCTTCAATTTTTCTTGCGTTTTTTGCTATTGCAGGTCAGTATCGAGATTGATGTTTATGAAAATGTGATTCGCGTCCGCAATACGTAGTTACATAATTCTAATCATCAAAATCATCATTAAAACCGTCTAAGTTCAATTGACCCCATTGAATGACTTCTTAATGAAACAGTTTTTTTTTTGAGTTCCAGATTTGAAGTATCTGTAAATAGCAGCGGAAGGGTTAATGGTAGTCTTTCGTTTGTTGAGGGTGTTATTTCTTCTTTTTATTTTTTCTTTTTGCTATGATTTGGCAGTTTTAGAATGGCAAACTGACGTGTGATGTCAAGTGACCCAACAGTAAATTTCCCTGGCGGTACCTTTAACATTAATTGAGTCTGAACCTCGCAGCCGTCGGGCAGGAAGGTATCTAAGCACATATTCTGAACTGTTTTAGTACCTAAACCAAATGATAACGTCCAGATGTCTCCGGGGACAAGCTCGAACGTTGCGCTAATACATAAACATATATGAAACTCGTGCAGATCAGCTAAAATCAGACGATTTGTTATTGTTGATTTCGTCATTCACATAACAGAAAATGAATGAAAAGTGAAAAATGATTTTAGTCGACCGATCCAACGGTGTTAGATTCAAACAGTCGGCATTTTTTACTCGTGCTCTGAATTATTGAACAATAGTTACATTTAATTAAAAAATTAAAAAATCCCCGACACGTAGGGTCATAATATTTTTTCCTTTTATAGCGTTTCACGTTACTTATACCTTTTTAGTGTCGGGAGTTTTTAAATTTTTAACATTTTTTTTTATTTCATGCTTTTTGTAGGGACTCCTTAAGAGCGGGCCTAACGGCAGGATAAATTCTGAATTCTTCCGCGCGTCTTGCCACACCCGCATTAGTGCGGATAAAAAACACGGAAGGCAGGCGGCGCCGGCGCCACGACGCGGGACTCGCGGGCTCACGCACAGTGTAGCGAGCAGTGCGTAGTAAAAGCAACACAGTTAAATAAAACCACTTTTTGTTCTTAATTTTTTTCGCGTTAATTTGTTAACACCTACTAGGTATACAATGCATTCCTGTGTTGTTTGTATGTCATGAAATAAAAGATTTGAGTACTACATTTCATCTTAATAATATAATAAACCAGGTATATCTTTGATATAACAACTCTTCCTTTATGTCAAAATGCACGATTTGGTATTAGCGCGACCAAAGAGAAACTTCTAAAAAAAAGCAGTTTGTCTGTAAAAACTGTATGGACCCTTTGTCATTTTGACGATTCTCGACCTTTTTTTTGTTTTATTCTTTGCGCGCGAACTGAGTCAATACAGTTGTAATTGAATTTGTTTATTGTTGTGGATAGAGAATTTTAAAAGTGAATATTAAAATGGTTAAGAGAGAACTATCAATCAACTGAGAGAACGATTAGAATATAATGGAACAATCTTTATTTATTTCCCCAGTACCTCAAAACAGAAGATAATCCACCTCCGCGCGTGTCCATATTGAGAGATCTACCAATTATAAGTCAAAAGGATTTTCTCTTTTTTTTAATTTTAACATTTCTTTGAACCTGCATTAGATTTAGAATATTATTTACTTCTATTGTAAATAATTCCAAAATCAAAACGAACTTAAAATACTTAAATGCGCGTAAACAAGAACAAACCGTGGTATTTTTAAAGTTATACTAGCTTTATACAAGGGTGGCGGCGCGAATAACTTCGGAATAGCAGTTGTACGAATACAAATGTCAAAGCTAAACTTGGTATAAGCTATTCTTTGTTTTTTTTTAGACATTTTGCTTATTCTTAGTTTATTCTCGAGTATAACTATTATGCAACGTTTATTTGTAAGGCTGTAAGGATTTTGTATTTGGTATAAAATTATCCAAAACCCGAGTTCAACGACTATTACTCCTAAACTAAAAAGTTCTCTAATATTAACCGCTATAATTTTCCTTTTAAGTTCATGAAATGTACTCTTCTTCTTCAACCTTTGGCCACCCAATGCTGAGTGTAGGTCTCTTCCAATTCTCTCCACTATTGGCGGTTTTGTGTCATGGCTATCCAGTTTCTTCCGGCCACTTTACTGAGATCGTCTGTCCACCTAGTCGGTTGTCTTCCCACGCTCCTCCGCCCCGTCCGTGGTCCACTCCAGCGGTCCACTCCAGCGTTTTCTTCCCCCATCTTCCATCCAGTCTACGGCATATATGGCCCGCCCACTTCCACTTTCTTTTTGCTATCACTTCTGCTATGTCCGTGAGTCTTGTTCGTCTCCTTATTTCGGTATTTTTCACCCGGTCATGGAGGGAGATGCCCAACATGGCTGCTTCCATAGCTCTCTGAGTGACTTGCATGCGGTGGATAGTGTGTTTGGTGAGCGTCCAAGTTTCAGCCCCGTAAGTCATGACTGGGAGGACACACTGCTCGAACATGCGACGCGGTTTATGGGCACCCGCTTCGACTTGAGTACGTCGGACAGCTTACCGAAAGCACCCCACCCTAGTTGGGTACGGCGCTTGATTTCACGGTCTTGTCCACTCATCGCTATACTCAAAGTTTGTCCCAAGTATACATACTCCTTGACGTTTCTTATCTTGAAATGTACTATATGCATGTATTTTTCTAGATTTTTCAAGCCCGCAGTTTAGCTTTTAGAGGGGGGACGGGGACGGGGACGCCCTACTGGAACAAATATTTGCACTTTGAAGTTTAATATTTCGTAAATGGAGCATTAAATCGAATTATATTAGCAACCCCTAAGTCATTTTATAAGACCTATTCAACGACACCCCACATGATGGGAAAGACGACGAAAAAAAATGTATCCCCACTTCACATGTAGGTAGGGGGGGGGGGGAGCTACACTAAAATAAATATTTTCCAATTTTTTTTTTACCATTTCGTCGGCGTAATTGATATACACACCCCTACAAAATACAGCTTTCTAGCCTCCGAGCAAAACCTTGGACGGACGGACGGACAGACGGACATGACGAAACTCTGAGGGTTCCTTGTCAGGACTACGGAACCCTAAAAAGGAAATGTTTGATCACAGCTTTAGTTCGCCCGAACGGACTTCAATATAATTTCGTGTACATACGGGTTATTGTGTACAGTTAACATTGCTGGCCAAATAATGCGGTTTAATCAAAGGCTGTGAGTAAATACAGCAACGGACTGTTAATAGTGCGATTTTGTAAATGAACAGATAGTTAGTACCTAATATGTCGGGCTGATTGGAAAACCGCAGATTGTTGCGTTTGTACCGATGCACTTCAACATGCTGGTTGTACGGGTAATCCACGCGGTAACTGTTCCCATGAATTCATCACATGATTCTAGCTACCAGTGCGAACTCCCCGTCAGAACTTCAATGCTGGACTCTTCAAACTTATGTACTGAATAAGTAGGGATCAAACTTCGGTTTATGATGTCCCACCGTGTACCTATAGTCAAAATCTCTACAATTCCGGTGAAAGGCTTGCCACCTATTGCAGGATATACCTACAGCGTACTTTAACATAACTGGCGGAATGAGAATGCACTTTAACATGTCTTCGTGTAAGAGACGTGAGTTTGTGTTGTCTCTAGCTAGGGAGTTATGTCCATGAATGATTTGTTAGTCTGAGGCCAACTAAGTGGCTTGTAGCTGAAGGTAGACTCACACACATAGTCAGGGCCAGTCAATCTGTTGAAAGAGCCAGGCCGGTACCCAGCCGTGGTCGATGTGCCGAGCTAACTGGCTAACTGGCCCATCGTACATGTTCCGCTACCACTCGCTAATTGGCTGGGGACTGTTCCTGCGATGGATATCGCACTTAGGATATCCCCTACTAACAACTTCGACGTTTGAAGTAGGTGGGCACTAAGAACAACTGCGTAGGAACTACTTTTCTGTGATCGACTGAGCTCCATGAACAAAAGACAAATTAAAGAAGTTGTATGGGGCGTCTCACGTCGCGCGTCGTCACCGTGACGCATGCAGAGCGACCGCGGCGTTACTCACGCGATGGAAACGAGTATTTCGTTTGACAAGTCGCGTCGCTTGTCGTATCAACTGAAGCCTCTGATATTAGATTCTTATTCTTTATTGCACACAAAATAACAAATATACATAACCTAAATTGCAATAATATAGCTTATGTACAAAGGCGAGCTCAACCCAGAATTGCGTTTTCTTACAGCAAACCTAATTTTAGATTGTGATTTTTTTTAGATTGTGTTTGTGAAAAATACCTACTATAATAACTGTACCTACCAGTTTGTTGCGTCTATTAGTAAGCGCGAACAAATGAACGATTGTGGCAGACGGTAGCATGTGTCGTGTCTGTTCCGCCACGAGCTCACGCCTCAGCCCGGCAGCAGCCGTAGGGGGCGACAGCTTCACGACACGACTCAGCAGTCTCAGTAGTAGTCTCAGTTATTTCACGTATGTATGAACAAGTAGGGACGTAATAAAGCTTTGCATACGAAGACAATTTAGACATACAAAAATAATTAATTTAGTTGTGATTCCTACGAGTATAAACCATTAATTAATTTCAATGCTAGAATCCATGAATCACTCGAATGATGAAACTCCAAGGTATATCTCGCTTAGTTGACATATAGCTGGAGTCGTATGAACATGGCGCCACAAACATATTATCGTCTATTCCTGTTAAAAAACAGTCGGTATCTCCATCGCAGTTCTATTTACAATAGAGTAGGAACCACACGAGCCCACTCTACTCACTATCGTACTGAATTCTCGTAAATCCCAACACTGAACTCTCTAAAAAAAGATTTTAACAGGCGATAACTTCAGTTCTAGTAATTTGACTACTATAATAACTCCACCTGCCGTACATTCAGTTTTCTCGAGCGAGTTGTGTAAAGTGGCGCGCAGACGGCGCGTCTCTATCACTGCGCGAATAGTTCACCGACAATTTGAACGTGAAGATTAATTTATTAGCAGCTATCATATTGAGTAGTTTTGAGGGCTTAGGTACTACTCGTTAAACTGTTGAATTCTGTCTTAGTTTTGCTCTAATTTGAAAACACGATCACTCGCGGCACTCGCGGCACTCGCGGCACAGGTTGTTTGAGTAAATCCTCTTTCTCGCGCTCGTATCCTAACATCAAACAGTTTACCCGTGGAGTCAATCTGCCAACATTTATAAACTATCTAGTAGTGATGGACACGGTTTGTGAACTGTCAGACTATTGACGAGTGAATGAAGTGTGGACAAGTTGTGCACATTGTGAAGCGTTACTGTTTCAAACACAGAGAAATGCTCAGTGCATACACGCGCACAGAAACGTACGACGCATCTGTCTTCGTAGATGTACACTCTGCACGAGCACAACACTAAAACTATCAAGAAGCAATCCCAATTTACCACTAGAACAACAATGTTCATGTCTGCGGGAGTTTCGCGGACAATAAATATCTTTTTGCGCCTCCGCGGTTGACTCGCCGAGTAAATATTTATGTTACATTAAATAGCGAGCACTTGCTCGAAGCTGCGGCTTCTACTGAGCCTGTCCTCACGCGGTGCAGCAGGTGCGCTGCTCGGGCCATGTGGACAACTTGTGGAAACTGTCCAGATGAGGAAAACCGTCGTGTTCTAAAGAGTAGGAAGAATGTGTAATTATTAATAACATGCTCGGTGAGATGTATTGCGCAGACACTCGTGAGTGATCGTTCTCTAAAAATATTCGATATTATTATGGTGACGTAACAGTACAATGTGTAAACATTACATTCTTATCTTATTTAACGTGGTTTTTGTGATCATAGATTGCAAAGTAATTTAATACTACCTGGTGTTAGTGTCAGTAATCAGCTGTTTCGTGACGTCAATACGACATCTTGTATCTCGTACACATCGCTGAGTTTTATTCAGTTCAGACTAGTTCTACTCTACTCTGACCTACGCATGGCCCTTAGAAGATGACCGAAACACGATTTTTCACAGGGGTTTTTTTTCCTGCTGTTTTATTTATTGACGCAACCCGTTCCCAGACACACGAACAAACCCCGCTCGTCTCTGCGCCCTTAAACACGTTCTAATGGAGCGTGTCGCGCCATCGAACGAATCTTTTACGGCGCCTCTTAATCATGCTCAGGTGGCGCAAGCCGATATTGATGCACGCCGCCGTCACGCTTCCATCACGGTCCCGTCACGCCACCGTGACGCTGATGCGGCGTCACGCGCGCCCTCACTGACGCCGCTGACGGCTGACGTCAAACAGTTGATACAGCGAACGAATTAACCCCGAGTTGATCCTTTTATTGTTTGTTGAATTGGAAGGGTTGAGTTGTTTCACATTACAAATTCAACGAAATGTTACAAAATGGTAACTTCCAATATTCATTGCCTCGATTTTGATATTTATTTGTAACGTACCCTACCTCATGATATTAAGTTTTTATTTTGGTCACCACTGTAGATTTTTGTTGAAGTTTGAGACTAGATACTCGTAGAGCCAGACGAACGCGCCGCAGATGTAATGTTTCACGTGTCGCCAGAATAATGAACCCCACGAGACCTCATTTGCCACCGGAGAGAAACCATCTCGCACGCCACGCGACTAACGTCACAAGAACAGACTGAGCTGATTTTACAGCCATTACCGTACAGTTAGGAACCTAACAGATTTGCTGAGCTTTTGATTGATGACGATTTTTTCTTGTTGCTTTTTTATTTATTTAAGAAAATATGTAAGTACAACATAACAGACGTAAATAAAAGCTATTGCATAGTTGAAAAACGTATGTAAAGGAATGATTGATTGATTTTGAAATTTCTTAATTTTAACATAAACACAACAGTTTTAAGACATTCAGATCTCATTCTAAAAGCATTAAACATTAAGATTAGGTGTTTCGTGTGGACTATGACGCCTATATAAAACATTTGCGAATACAAAAAATATTAATGTATAAAACTTATTAGTTGTTATGAATCAGAAGTATCTTAATACTTACGGTACCTAAACAAATGTCGAATTGTACAGCCCGATGATTAAACACAAACGCACTTTATAACACTAAATATACTACATATTTTATAAGAGATTGTTATAAATAACATTGATAACATTCACTTTGACAGTATAATAATAATGATGTATTAAAAATGCAAATGAGCTTCGTGTACTGATTCGTTGCAAAACTACCCTACATTTAAGCGAACGTAATAAAAATAGTCCGGTCATGTAGTCGCATCGCAATAAGGAATTATTAAATAGAATATTAATTTCCTCCACCCTCTCACAGAAACTGTGCGTCCACGCGGTGTCGCGGTCTCATTTAGTATTTGGGCACCGGAGGAACAGTACCTCTCACAAGCTGAGCTCCAGGCAATCAGGCTCACCACGTGTTGAATTTCAACATTCCTAGTAAATATTTAGTGGGGTACAGAAAGGGATAGTCCTCGAACAGTTTCTTAAATAAAAATCCAAGCAATAATTTTTAAAGCTACTCTAGAAGCAAGGCGTAAGTACTCTCATGCTATAGGTCTATATGCTCAGTAGCTACAGTAACAACCTATCATGAGAGCTTGTATAACTATACTTCTCTACTTATATAATTATACTTCTTTAAAAACAAAAGAAAATATCTTCGGCTGAAACAAAATTCCACTCACAAGAAAAAAAAAACACTTGGAAGTTAACTCTAACGCAATATAGTCACACGTAAGCATGGAATAGGCTTTTGTCTGAGACGCAAAATGGTTTACTTCAAGAGCTAAAAATATAATCTCATCCAAAAATCTGATCAGCTTGAAGTGAAATAAGTCGACTCCCGAGTCCTGGTGCCCAGCGCGTAAGCTTTTAATGAAAAATGTTTTGTTGACGCCTACAATTGTTTTTCGAGCGAGTTTGAGACAAAGTTGCTGAGCGCTTGAGCACAAGCCGCAGTACTTCTGACTCTGTACAATGTTAAACGGAAATATGAAGGACCGGCAATGTCAATTACCCCGACGCCACCTTTGGTCAATGGAGCGTTTTGGGAGCAGTTCGTCTTCGTAACGCCACTCAAAAGTTCCTAGAAAATGTGGCTTTTGTGACAGATTTAACTTACTCCAGTTACCTCTGGGCGCCTGAAGCAACAAACGGCTTGACTGACCTGCAGGTATACCCGCTTAGAACCTCTTTGACGTAGATCACATAGAGCGGTTTATTAAGGACGCGTTTGCAAAATTGATAGGTACAGAAACGAACTACTACATTGACACGGGTCATACACACAAGTGTACTCACGACTAACTGCGAGAATAGTAGTCAAGTGAACTCATTTTGATGCTTTGAAAGATTTTTACGTATTTCTTAGAAATAAAATTATGGTAGGTCCCTACAAAAAAAATATTTTTGCTGTTTTTACGAATTACCTCCGGACTTGATGGAGTGACCTGAAGGTATACTTCAGTGACTGCTACTGGAACTTCTCGACATGTTGTACTAGGTGAGCCGAGTTTGGGCTCGTTTTGTTAGTCATGATGATACCTTACCTCCGGACTTGATGGAGCGACCTGAACGAGCCCAAACTCGGCTCACCTATTACAACATGTGAAGGAGTTCCAGTAGCAATCACCGAAGTACACCTTCAGGTCACTCCATCAAGTCCGGAGGTAAGGTCTCATCATAACTAACAAAACGAGCCCAAACTCGGCTCACCTAGTACAACATGTGAAGGAGTTCCAGTAGCAATCACCGAAGTACACCTTCAGGTCACTCCATCAAGTCCGGAGGGAAGGTCTCATCATAACTAATAAATAATAAAAATCTTACCTTGTCAAGTATCAAATTTGGTTTATCGATCTTTTTCAACTCGAGCCGCTCCAAACAGGCGATACGTGACCACTCTCGACGGCGGCCGCGCGCGGACTAAAGTTTCATTATAAGTGTTTGTGCAATAAATCAAGACGGGTATCAAAAATAAAATAACCCCTAATGCAATCGATTAAGATTCATCCAGAATAGCAAAAAATGTGAAAAAATAAGATTAGGTTTTCATTTTTTCTGCAACTATATAAATCATTTAGATAAAAAAAAAATCCTTGCATTAAGAATTGATTATGTTTGCCAACATACAGTATTTATAGAAATAGTAAAATATGTTAATAATAGCACAAAAAATGTACCTAAACTCAACCCTGTATCGTTAATTTTATGGAAAATGGCAACGACAGATCGATTTTACATTATAAAAAATTAAAATTTTCCATGATCAAGTACCTATTATTTGAAGATGAAGAACCAATCTATACGAGGTAGTTATTAGTTATATTGGATTATGTTTGGTTATGCCATAAAATTGTACCGAAAAACAGCATAATTTTACCTGATATGCAAACGCGCCCTTAAGAAATTGTCCTGTTACAGAATGTAATGTAAATACAAAAATAAGTAAGCGGATGGCCCGGATTCAACACCCAAACGTGGAACATGTATGTGGGTCGCGCCGCCACAGCCGCGCCTCGTCGTGAGGACCCGGACCCAAATTGTCCGTTAAACATCACTTATCGTGAATCCCGATCGTGAACTTATTGTCACTCAATAGGAGTTCCGTTTCCGCGCATAAAATTAGCCGCCTGGGGCCTTTACCCCACCCTCCCGAACCGAACGACTCACGCCCTCGTCTGTGTCGAAGTAATCTTTTTTTTTTAGCTGAGAGGGGACAAGTTTAGCGTGGCTCACGAAGTTATCGAAGATTTTACCAGAAACTACAAATTGGTTACATTATGGACGATATATATTTCTGAAACTTGGCTAACTCAAGAAAAACTTGATCTCATTCAATTTAGTGGATATAAATTTGCGTCTTCCTTCTGTCGAAACACTAGAACAGGTGGCGGTGTTTGTACACTCCTGCAAGAACATATCGACAGCATAAATAGAAATGATATTTCAGACATGTCTATAGAATACATAATAGAAGTTTGCGCCACAGAATTACCAAAAGAAAATCTATTGATAATAACTATGTACTGGAATAAAAGAGAGGAGGAAGTATTTTATCAACAATTAAGACAAATTCTCAAATATATAAACAATAAATACTACAAACTAGATATCATAATAGGCGGCGATTTTAATGTCAATATAATATCAGATAATTTAAAAAGAAACCAATTTTTAAATCTCATGCAGGAACATAATTTTACTAACATGTAAAAAGCCCTACACGTATCACACCAAATACTACAACGTGCATTGATCTAATATTCACAAACTTTGTCTTCAAAGACATGTACACAACTACAGAAGAGCTAGGTTTTTCCGACCACCATGGTACTATTGTACCATGGTGGTCGGAAAAACCTAGCTCTTATAGTTATATTTTTCTGATTGTTTAGGTATTTTTAAATGTAATATTTTACATTTAAAAATACCTAAACAATCAGAAAAATATAACTAGTACACAATGAAAAGACTATTTAATAACACAAATATTTTAAAATTCAAAGAAAAATTACAAAAACTTAATTGGAAAGATATTCTTAAAACTAACATTAACATAAATTATAAAACATTTAATGACACCCTCAATTCTATTCTAAATCAATGTATACCGTTGCGCAAAATTAAACTAAAACCAGAATATAAAAAATATTGGCTCACTGTAGGTATAAAAAAATCTTGTTTAAATAAAAGACTATTAAAGATATTATCAACAAAGACTAAAAATCCAATATTAACAAAATATTATAAAAAGTATGAAAAAACACTGAAGAAAACTGTCACAGTTGCAAAAAAACTACACTTTAAAAATAAAATGATGCAATCTAACAATAAAGTTAAAACAATGTGGGGAATAATCAATGAACGCACTAACAAGTAAGTAAAAAGTGAGAAACTCAATTTAACCCTACAAACAAATAATAGCTTAACTTCAAAACCCCAAGAGGTAGCCAACATATTTAATAGTTTCTTTGCTTCTATCGGTGGGAACAGCACAAAACCTACCGGCAGCAAACCAAAAGGACCTCCAGCGATTTCAACTACACAAAACACACTATTTCTTAGCGTAAACCTTACGAGGTAAATACAATAATTAAAAATTTGAAAAACAAAAAACGCCATGGAATTGACGAACTTCCACCCACTCTATTAAGACAATGCGCTGACGAATTAACCTTGCCGTTTTATATACTACTTAACCAATCTTTTGAAGATGGTGTTTTTCCCGATTTATTAAAAAAAGCTCTTATAAAACCGATCCACAAAAAGAATATAAAAACCGACCCAAACAACTACCGTCCCATTGCTCTCTTACCAACAGCCTCAAAAATATTTGAGAAAGCAATGTGCGATCGTGTTTATGCATTCTGTGAAAAAAAACCGATCTACCGTTTTAGCTGTTTATAAATATATACAAGAAGCCCTCAATATAATTAATAATAAAAGATACGCTGTAGGATTGTTATTAGATATGACAAAAGCTTATGATAAGGTGCAATTTGATATATTATTAAACAAACTATATAACATCGGTATCCGCGGAAAAAGTAACAAATGGTTCAAGTCATATCTAAAAAACAGAGAACAAGTTGTAGAAATAGAACATTACAATCATAAATCTAAAGAAATAGAATTAATTCGATCCCAAAATATGCCCGTAAACGCTTCTATACCTCAAGGAACTGTGATAGGGTGCTTACTATTCCTTGTGTACATAAACGATCTCCCTAACCACATCGATGAGTCATGCGTACTGTTCGCCGATGATATCTCTATCCTAACATCATGTGATAATAATATAAATTTAAACCAAAGATTGAGTTCTATACTTGACACTGTAACACACTGGATGGACGAACACAACCTTGAAATTAACTACAATAAAACAAAAATAATAACTTTCCACCTCCGACAAAAAACACCTTTAAGTATAAGTTTCAAATACAACGGATCAAAATTAGAAACAGTAAATAAATTCACCCTTTTAGGCCTGGACATAGATTCACACATAGATTGGAAATCACACATTCAAAAAGTAAGTACAAAATTATCCAAGTTCTCATACGCACTCCGAGAAATCAAGAAAACAACAGATCTGAAAACAGCATTAGTAACATATTACGCGTACGCATTTGCATGGCTTAAGTATGGAGTTATCTTATGGGGAAATAGTACAGACGCGTCTAAATTATTCACTCTGCAAATGAAAAAAAATGGTTAGAATTTTAATAAATATCAAAGATACAGACTCATGTAAACCTCACTTTAAAGACCTAAAAATATTAACTCTGCCCTGCCTCTACATACTTGAAATTTGTAAATTTGTACGAAAATATCCGCAATTCTATACCAAAAGAGGAGATATCCAAACAAAAATTGCACTTCGACATGAAAACAGATTAAATATACCCACTTCGCGACTAAAAATGCACTCTTCTAGTACATTTGTTATGTCCATTCAAATATACAATAAGTAACCGGAGTACATCAAAAATATAAATAAAAATAATATCTTTATCAATAAATTAAAACAATTTCTACTATCCAAAACTTACTACACAATTGACGAATATTTTAGTGATAAATTTCAACAATAAAAACTTGACTTATTCCTTATAATTCCTAATTTTTATTCTTATTTTACTTATCTTAATTCTTATTCCTAATTCCCAAATGCCTAATACACATTTTTACTTATTCCTTAGATTATTTAAATAATATTTAATAAAATTGTTATTAATTTAATTCGTGCAATACATACTTATTATAATAATTCATAAATATAACTTAAGACCAATTATATAAATACCATAAAGGCAAATAATACTATTTTAGTCTAATATTATTAATTTTTCTTTTATCAAAAACGCCTTCATCCTCTCTCCTATAAAAAAACTAACTTTGCTGTGCCCGACAGGGTCCATAATTGATTCTATGTTTTTAACATACCAACTGTTATATGTGCACATTATGGAATGCAATAAAGTATTGAGTATTGATATCTAAAGGAGACAAAGATTTCAGAAAGAAAGCGATCGAATATAGGAACCAGTTGTGTGTTGTATCGGTGGAAGCAAGGGAATTGGGTCATTGTGTCAGAAAGCGTCGCCATCGACCGCACATTACGTACAATACCACCGTGGCCAGTCACATCGCTGGCGGCCGCACATTACGTACAATACCGCCGTGGCCCGTCACGTCGCCATCGGCCGCACATTCATACAATACCGCCGTGGTCAGTCACGTCGCCGTCGGCCGCACATTACTTACAATACCGCCGTGTCTCGTCACGTCGCTGTCGGCTGCACATTCGTACAATACCGCCGTGGGCCGTCACGTCGCTGTCGGCCGCACATTTGTACAATACCGCCGTGGGCCGTCACGTCGCTGTCGGCCGAACATTACGTACAATACCGCCGTGGCCCGTCACGAGGCCGAATCTTTACAAAACACAAACCACGACGTTTTGAGCGCAATGTAGCCGAGCGCTTGTAAACATGCCATAGACAATTTATTTGGGAAATTGGAAACTGAGCGAATAGGGACCTTATTTCTGAACAGATTCGAATTTGATCTAAAACGATTGAATATTTTGGTTCACTGGAATCCTCGTGTAACCCTATTCCGCATATCGCAGTGCTCGAGCAGATAACATCGCTACAAGGAGGAGTATATGCACACCTGCACACGTGCACACCTGCACATGTGCACACCTGCACGGCTGCGACCGGTGAGGTTTACGTAAGCTATGTGCGCTGCCGGTGTTACGGCGAACCACGACCAGCTTACGGGAAGCAGCATGACGAAACGAAGCGAACTCGGCCCGCAAGCCCGCTTCATGTGTTTGCTTCAGTAAATCGCTCCAAAGCTGCCGGGGATTAGGACACGAAATATTAAATATGATGACATTTGTTGCAACTATAGCTTTCAAATAAGAGTCAATAAGACGATGTCCCTACTTATAAAGTCGTGTTCATTGCATTGTAAAAAATTCAAACCTGTTAGGCCCAAAATTCAACGTGAACATATTATATAGCAAAGAAGTATGTGAACTTTAAAAGAGACCATTTATCGTGTTTCCACGTATCCTAATTCGGCGTCCATCTAACACCAATTTCTTGTTATATGCGTCATCTATATACTAAATGGTAGCTACGTCAATAGTATTGATATGTAAACTAAACCATTATCAAATCGCGCAGTTATGAATCTAATCACAATCCTCCTAAGTCAGGTATTAGGTATGCAGTAATTATGGCTGACAACTATTTGACAATTAGTTCAACCATGCTGTTTGATTGTAACCAGTCATTATAATGAAGCTGGTATTATTCGACATGATTTATATAAACGTTGTCTTCTAACCATATTGCAAAGTTCAGCAAATATTACTCGTATCCCCATCCAATCGGGGCAAAGCAAAAGGACACAATGTGTGAGGAAAGAATCACATCGATATCATCACTTAATTAATCGGATACATTATAGGGACCCCGGTGCGGCGGCGGACCCCGGCAGACCGGGGCGAGTGAGTGAGATCCGCGAGAACACTCGTAGTTAAATGTGGGAAAAGAAACTTGTCGCGTGCTGGGAAAGAAAACTTATGTGCTGAAGAAAAAAAGGATATGTTTGTAAAGCAACATTGAATTACTGTAAAATGAAGTCCTGATTTCATTATACCTACCCGTTAGTAGAGTCATAATTGAAGAAATACTCGTAAACGAGTTAAAAGACAAACCGGAGCTGAAGCATTATAAAAATATCATGGACTTGCTAATTTACACAAAACAACATGTAAAATTTTATAACGATAATTAACTAAAATGCAGAAAGCAAAAAAACGTGCAACTACGTATTTAAATTTACAGCCACTAGTTACACGAAGGTTCGGACACCGAAATTCCCACCTGACCTGAGTGACGTAGCCCTCACCGCACGGTTTCACCACTCAGCAACATTTTCTGCATCTCGCATGTTAAACTTCAACTCTGTGACACAGATGCTCTCAAGAGCCAACTACTGAGATTTGTGACATGTTTAGCGAACGTTTCCTCTGCGTTGTGCCATGCAGCCACTGCTCATGCTGTCGTTTCTAGCTGTTCAGCGTCTTCGTCAGTCACTGCTCATGCTGTCGTTTATATCTATTCAACGTCTTCGTCAGCCACTGCTCACGCTGTCGTTTCTAGCTGTTTATCATCATTATGACCCGCTGTCTATAGGCATCTTTCTGTTCTCCTACTGATAATGATTGATGATGAGCTTTATGATTGACTGGTGACTGTGAATGTTCTATTTACTAGTTTCAAATTGCAAAAGCTTCATTAGTCTCAAATTAAAAAAAGACGTAACTATAGTTAATCGTGAGTAGAAATTATGCCATAACTAACCTTTTTCTGTATTGTTACTCCCAAACCTCCACCATTCCTTGATTCATGCTTGTTCTTACCAATTCAAACGTAAAACATCCCAGGCTGTTCGCCATTTTTTAAATAGGTAGAGAATTTAATAAGGTCGTAGTAAAAGATTTTTTGGAAACGAAACATTAATATTTTTCCTGAAAAGTTTATCGTCAAATAAAAGTCGTCCCGAGATGGTTCCGGAGCGATTAGCGGCTGTCATCCACCTTACCTGTTGACCTGTTGAATGTTTGTATTTGTCCACCACGACTCCACGGTACAACTTTGACTCGATTAGTTGTATTGACCATTTCATTTCCGATCTATTTCGAGTGTTACCTACCTTCGTATAGCTAAGTATAATACACCCGCGGTGCAACCTTCTTTGGAGTTATATAATTTCAAACTCAAAACTCAAACTCAAACTCAAATCATTTATTTCAATTAGACCATTACGGCACTTTTGAAAGTCGAAAATACAATAAAAGCAAAGCTACAGTCACAGTCACAAGGCATAATAACTTGAGAAAGTACTGTAGTTGCCCATTCCCTAACGTAGATCTCTATGGAGAAGAACGGGCAAGAAACTCCATGGACACTCTTTTAAATCAAAATATTGTTACAAAATCTTGGTTACATCATTCATGTTGAGATTATACATAAGTGTGAGAACGATGTAGAAAGCCGTGCACATTATCTTAATGTGCACGTCTTTCTACATCGTTCTGGACGCTCTTGCGTCCAGAGCAAAATAATAAATCAAAAATTTAAAAAATAAAGTAATTAAAATGAACGAACCGTGGCAGCCCAGAGATGACCAGTCCCAACTGACAGCGCCCGTTCACAAACATGACGCATGTATCGGCGCCATTCAACTCGACCTTATTTAAGGGAACTAAGTGACCCGACACACCCGCCACCATCAGCGAGACATTTGAGTGAGCATGACATTCTCTCATAGCCACCAAGGCATATTCAAGTCAATGAAAGATAACTAAATGTAAGTGGTGGCTGAACAGTACAAAGTACTCACACATGTGCTATGCAATTATATAATACTAAAAACTGGAATCTATACAATGCAAATAGGTATATTTTTACAATCTTCTGCAGCTTCCACAATATATTAACATGGGAATCAATTCTTCTTCTTCTTCTTTGCGTGTCGATAGACTCAAATAATGCCCGACCAGTGCAATCAATTAGTTTGCAACTATGGTTGTGGAGCAGGACCAGCATGTAACCAAGCATTGTTATCATCAATGTAATCCCCAAACTTATAATATGCTTGCCTACAAAGTGTGCGTTTTATACAAGATTTAAATTTCGTCTCATTCAGTTGAAGAATGTGGGGAGGTATTTTATTGTAACATTTCAAACAGTACCCCATGAAAGATGAATCTACTTTAGCAAGCCTGAAACCTGGCTGAACTAGTTGGTCTCTATTTCTAGTGTTATATTGGTGTCTGTCACCTCTTTTACTGTACATGTACTGTTTAACGTACATGATGTTTTCATAGATGTATTGACAAGGTACTGTCATGATATTAATTTCCTTCAACAGTTCTCTTAGAGAATCGCGTCTACGTAATTCATATATGGCTCTGATGGCTCTTTTCTGCAGAATGAATATGGACTCGATGTTTGCAGCCCGTCCCCATTGTAAAATACCGTATGACATAATACTATGAAAATAACTAAAATAGACTAGCCTCGCGGTATCAATATCAGTAAATTGACGGATTTTTCTAACAGCATATGCAGCTGAACTCAGCCGTCCTGCAAGAGATGTTAAATGAGGACCCCATTGTAACCTTGAGTCGAGCGTGATTCCCAAGAAAACCGTTTTATCGACAAATTCTAGTTTCTCTTGATTCAATATTATGTCACAATCATTACTTTTGACATTTGGTAGAGCAAATCTAATGCACTTAGTTTTTTGTTGCGAGTTATTCCGAGGTCCGGTGTCCTCGGCTAGGCGAGCCTTTATTGCTCAAATAAATAGTTTACTGTCTGGTCTGATTTGATGAAAAGTAACTGTGCTCAATGTAAGTCTTCTAAATATGTAGTTTGGTAATCATTAGTTTTATTTCGTTGGTGCCATAAACAATTACAAAAAATCCCTTCGGCAAGCCGCAGGATGAGGTAGATTTCGAAGAAGGTTCCACCCGTACTTTTTCAACCCCTTGTTAAAATCCTGCCCTAAGAGTTTAGCATGGAAAAAAAAGCTTTTAAATTAAAAATTGTAGACTAAACAATTTGCTTCCAAAACAAAAAAATGCTTTCGACACTAAAATGTTTACCGTTTCGGAGATAATTATTATTTATTTTTAGTTAAAAAAAAAGTTTAAATTTAAAAGTTGTCCTTATTCTTACTCGAAATGATTAAAATGTTAATCGATATAAAACCTTTTCAAGTTATGGCCAAAAAACAGATTTTCAAAAATACGAAATATGTTTGGTTGGCCGTCCTTTCCCAAGATTTAACTTTGCTTTTTTTTCTTGTGGTTCCAAAATACCACTCAAAAATATTTACTTATTGAAGTAATTCGCTGGTTATTAGGAAGTTCGGATCATTTCCGTGGGCCCACCTATATCAACCAGCTTATTTTCTGCTATCGTGATTTACTCGCAGAACGGATGGCCGATGGGCCCGAAAAGTTCTGGAGTCGCGAACCGGAACACCCGAAGACCTGGTGAAGGTTGCGCGAATCCGCTAGATGCGAGTCGCACGGTACCGATCAATATGGTGACACTTTGGGGAGGCCTATGCCCAGCAGTGGACGTCTTTCGGCTGAAATGATGATGATGATGATGAGCTCGGGCTCAGAGAGACCGCAGCTTGCTGTTACTAGTTGATCCGTACATGCTACTTGCAACTACACTGGTCACTCCTTGTCATTAATACTCAGTTACAATAATAGTAGTTTTATCACTAAAGAAAAAGGGGTTGTGAACATAACATTTGGTACGGGTAGGTAGCAGATACTTATGGGCTGATCTGACTGACATCGTACGGCAAACAGATAACTTACTCATGCTTTAACTTCACCTCAAAATGTTCGACTCGTAAATCCAAACTCTCGTAAAACTGAATTCTAATCGCAACCGGATTACACGACAAACTCCCTCTCAGCTCAACTCAAACAAACTAGCTTCAATCATATCGCGACTTACAATCTTCGACAAGGTTTTAACGCCGAACACCATTTCACAAGTTTACAACCTTGTCGAAGTAAGGTAAGGCGGATGGATTTGGCAGGAGCACGCCTGTGTACTGACAGCCTGATCCGTAAAGTCGATGAATGTTTTTTCATATTGTTGGGAAAATCCGCGGCTTTGGAGTAATGTGGCGACGAAATAGGATCACTGTCTACAGACTCCGCGGTGAAGAGAAGCCTTGAATAGATAATGCATATCCAAATACGAGCATCTTGTTAGCTACAGATGTTTTAGGGTTAATGTAAAACTTGTATCGTCCTTGCGGATACGCCTGCCATTCTTCCTTTACGCGCCATCTTACAATATCTAAAAATGAGTGTCATGCAACGGTGGCAAGTCTGTCTTAAGTTGAGCCTCCCAAAAATCAAAACAGTCCGTTTTATGGTTTAATAATTGCGTCGAGGAAAAACAGCAGCTTCCAGACGCTTACGATGTCCATTTAATAATGCTCAAGTAAATTAATGAACCAAAGTGTGGACATAACGCTAAGATGAGGGCGCCCGGATTACGCCGTGCTGTACCAAAATATTTTATGAGGGCGCAAGATTTAAAAAAAAAAATTAAGAGATTTGAGGAAAAGGACCAATTTTTAACCGACTTCCAAAAGGAAGAGGTTGTCAATGTTTGAAGGTTTTTGTTACAAAAACCCGGGTAACATAGGCTACATTTTATTAAGTAATCGGGATTTTATTGGTAGACACACACATTCTTGTTGTTTGGAAGAGTATCATTCCGCGGTGGTCCCGATTAAATTTTGTGAAGAAATGGTGCTGATCTTCGGAGATATACAATGGAACTCTTCAATAATAGACAGCAAATCTGACGTGATTGCTGTAATCCATACACGTTTACAACAACAACATGTGACATAACATATGCTTTGAATCAAATCAAATAATTTATTCGCATAATATGGGTAAATATATGGTACATAAATGTTACATTGCATAATATAACAATGAGGATCCTCATATTAACCATTTCTGGTATACGAAATATAAAATAAAAGCTTAGAATAACCATTAAACGAAATGGGTGATATAACTATGCATAGGTACTAACTTATCTATCTATTATTGAACTAGAATAGGAACTTAGTGAGGTGTCATAATAATTTTCTATTCTTATAACTAAGGTATTCCTGGGTTAATGTTTAGTGTGTGGGTATGTTCAGTGGTAATAATTTAATTGACATGGGCTAACAGTTTCTTCTATAGAGATCAGTTTTTATGTTTGGCAAGGGAAAGCTATTGGGATAACGGGTATTAAAATTACAATATTCACCAAACGATTTGTATAGGTACTGATGTGTTTTTACGAAAATACAAGACTCAAATATATACATGGACAGTGCTGTTGATAAATTTAGCTTTTGGAACAAGGAATGGGTATAACACCCCAAAATTTCTCCAGTTATATTTTAGTTCCATTTTATTGGGGATAAACCTATTACCATGACATGTATTGTTAGGATATTACAACTAAAAATGTTTTTTTTTTTCCAAAAAAATAAATTGGATCTTGGACAAATTGATATGGAAAACTCGAAGCTTACGAAATTACAGGAGTATGTTAGGATCGTAACAGGTGGCGCTTTTAGCTTGCCACCGGGAACAGGCGTGGGCTGGTGAACGTAATCTTGTCATAGGTTCACTAACATGTACATAAGTTTTGCGTCGATAGTCTACTCAAAATGCGTACCAAGATAATTAACAAGAATTTGTGTGGTATATTTACTACACCTAAAAAACCCGACTACTGAAATATAACGCTCAAATCAAAATCGGGGTTTACAAGGAAAAACGACTCCTCCTGTTGTTATAGTCGGTTAAAATGTAGTATAAGTTACCCGGGCCATAATAACGAATCGATTGATACCTTATTCATCAAGATAGGATAAATAGTTTAGGCGCTACGGAGGAACATACGTAAATACAAACATACATAAATACATACATAGACTGCTAAAATCAAAACCTTTCCTTTTGGCTTCGCCGTAGTCGGGTGAAAACTTCAGAGTATTCGTGTATGTTAATAATGAAAAGCCGCTAAACAAAGTGGGTGCACGTAGATCTATGTCAACTTTGTTAAAGTTGTGGTTAGCACTTGAAACCACAACGCTTTCGAGTCGCAGTAACCTCGCTAGTATGGAGCAGGCTGGTTCGTGCACGTTTGCGGCCAGCGGCTCATCCGGCCGCGGCCAACCTGTTTATAAACGTGCAACATGTCACAACAAAGGACTTATCCTGCGACAACGCAACGCAAAACAGCTCTGTTGATTGTAATCCTTGTCACCAGGTGGCGCGGACGAAGTGCTGCACATGTACACACAAGTACTTGATGTTTACCCCTGAGACACATAACGCTAGCGTTCAATAAATATTTACAAACACACAATAATAGCATCTCATTTGTTTACCAGAACCAAAAGGCAATCACATTATAATTCATTTTTCGACAGAATCCTTATAAAACTGTAAGCAAAATTAAATACACATATGAGATGATTTTTTTACGCTAGCGTCGATTTTTAGGGAAGAATAAACAAAAATTGCCCTTTTTACCTTGTAACGTGATTTATGGGTGCCTCGCCGTAGCCGTGTTGGAACCGTACCGTAGTCTACTTACGTAGCACGTTATGTGGGTGTAAACACGACTACATGTAACGGCTGGAGGCATCGAGCTAATGACTAGTTTCACTGGCTAAATCATGTCGTAATTATGAGAAAATTATTATTACCTCAACTGTATGTGTTTTACGAGAATTATGTGTGTATAGCAACACGAAATTTAAGCATTATCTTATTTGGTTCATGAATAATGAACATTATCATTCATTCTTAGCTCAGTTAGACGGCTAGATCATTTTATATATATTTACGACACAAAAACATGGCAGAGTTGGAAAAGCAAAAACTAACCATCGTTAACTTCTAAAAATAAAGTGTTATAGATTGCGAAGCAGGACATGTATTAAAACAACATTCGCATCAGAATCTGTTCAGAAAAACTCACGTTTCTAAATTTCATTACCATACTTTTCTAAGAATCACATTTATAAATCCAGCATCGGTTGCATTCGGCGTCGAGTCGACGCTGAAGTACCTGGGACTTGTCCTCGACAGCCGGTGGAACTTCGTGGAGCATTTCCGACGTTTGGCCCCCAAACTGGAACGGACAGGGGCTGCCTTCAGGCGGCTCCTGCCCAACCTGGAGGGGCAAAACGCCTCCTGCCGGAGGCTCTACGCGGGGTCGTGCGGTCCATGGCCCTTTACGGGGCCCCGGTGTGGCCGCGTTCATTGAGGCAGCAAGCTGCCAACCATTTGAACGCGCCCCAAAAGGTGGTGGCCGTAAGGCAATTCCGGGGGTACCGCACGATCTCCCGCGAGGCGGCGAGCCTCCTTGTCGGATTGCCGCCATGGGATCTGGAGGCGATAGTCCTCGCGCGCCTACACGAGTGGCGCGCGGAGGCGCTATGCCGGGAAAAACTCCGCTGCCGCGGCAAATTGTCGCTCAGCGGACGGACTTCCGGCGTGATCTCATGGCGACATGGAGAGAGCGACTGTCGCAACCACGTGCAGGGCACGCCACAATAGTGGCGGTAAGTGCCCTCTTTGAGGAGTGGCTGGAGAGACGCCACGGCGTCCTCACCTTCCGCCTGACGCAGGTTCTTACCGGACACGGTTTTTCGGTAAGTTCCTGCACCGAATCGGGCGGGAGGAGACGCCCGGGTGTTTCCATTGCGAGGATCGACCGGAGGACACGGTGGAGCACACTGTGGAGGTGTGCCCCGCTTGGGTGGAGTACCGCCGTGTCCTCGAGGTGGCGATCGGCGGCGACGACCTCTCGCTTCCGGCCCTGGTTCGTGCCATGGTCCGGAGCGAGTCGGAATGGGACGCCGTCACCTCCTTCTGCGAAGCAGTCATGCTAGCGAAAGAGGTGGCGGAACATGAGAGGGAGAGATCCTCACGTCCCGGCCGCCGCGGGAGACGCCCCGGGCGTCGGGGGCCACGTGGTGGCTTCCGGCCACCGTAGGCGCGGGCCTGTGGACGGTGAGCTATGGGCTAGCTCGCCGTCCGTCCGTCTCATGACGACAGGCCGTGTCGACGGCGCGTTCGTGTACCACGCGCGCCTCAAAGAGAGTCAGTAATAGGGAAGGGGTCCGCAAGGACCGAAGCCTGGCGGGGCTGCGGGACTATTCGAAAGAGATACCGTGGCCCCGTAACACAAAGTGCGATGAAGGAACATGGATGGGTTTTAGTCAGTAAAAGTCTGACACTCCCTCCTGCTCCGCCCAGAGCGGGAGGAGTCATTTGATGATTTACCATCCAAAAAAAAAAAACAGGAATCGGTTCCATCTTATACGTATATAAACGAAGTATAAAGCTCCCTCCAGTCCTGACGAGGTCAAGGATATCATAGATAGGCTTAAGCATCGGAAAGCCCCTGGCACCGATGGCTTCACCAACAAGGTGTTTCAAAACCCTCCCCGCTCGGCTACAATAGTCTTTTTGGCAGCCATCTCAGGTTCCCAAAGTGTGGAAAGAGGCCACTGTCATTGGTATTCCCAAACCTGGGAAGCCGACAGCCCATCCTTTCAGCTACAGGCCAATCAGTCTCCTGAGCGCACTCGGTATAATCTATGAGAGACTTATTTATAAGCGACTCAGAGATTATGCCGAGACAAAAGGCCTCATTCCCGATCAACAGTTCGGTTTCAGAACCGAACATTCTTGTATACACCAAGTCCACCGCCTCGTCGAACACTTGAGCGCTGGTTTCCAGCGTGGAGCGATGACGGGGGTGTTGTATTTCGATATAGCGAAAGCCTTCGACAAGGTCTGGCACAACGGCTTATTATACAAGCTGTACAAACTCGGCGTGCCGGACCGTCTCGTTCTCATCCTACGAGACTTTCTGTCGGATCGCACCTTCCGCTACCGCGTGGGAAAGACTCTATCTTCTCCCCACCCCATCCGAGCCGGAGTCCCTCAGGGCTCCGTCCTCTCTCCTCTCGTTTTCACGCTGTTCACCAGCGACATCCCAACGAACAAGAAAGTTCAGGTAGCCCTATTTGCCGACGACACGGCTATTTATTACACCGGCCGCTCTCAGGTTTACATCCATCGTGCACTTCAACAAGCCGCCGATTCCCTCGGCGCTTTGTTTCGTAAGTGGAGGATCGAAGTAAACCCTGAGAAGAGCCAGGCTGTACTCTATCAGAAGTTACGCTATCAGCGACCGTCTCCTGCCCCCATCACTATGTTCGGCAAGCCTATCCCTTGGGAGAAGCAAGCCAAGTACCTCGGTGTCATCCTCGACGAACACCTGAACTTCGCGGCTCATATCAAAGCAGCTCGTAACCGAGCAGCCTTTGCCATGAGCAGACTCCACTTCATGCTAGTCAAAAAGAGCAAGTTGTCACTCAAGTGCAAGTTGCGTCTTTACACAGCAGTTATCCGACCCATCATGACATACGCTTGTGTCGTATTCGCTCATGCCCATCCCCGCCACATCCACAGGATGCAGACCTTGCAGAACCGCTTTCTCCGTAAGACCGGAGTCCCCCCGTACGTCCGTAACGATAGTCTTCACTTAGATCTTAGAATCCCCACCATCCAGCAATTCATGAAACGTCTTGCAAAGCGTTTTTACGACTCTGCTATTAAGCATAGGAACCCCCTGATCGCATCGGCCGCCCGATACGACCCATCACGTATCAGTTCAGTCCGCCGTCCACGGCATACTCTAGTCACCCCCGACGACGCTATCACCCTCTTACAGGAAAGTAATAAAGACACCAGCACCGTTCGTAGAAAATACAAAAACAAACCGGCAACATTCCAACCTCGCCGCCGAGGTCCGGCGCGACGTCCCCGTTCAATCCCGCCCCCCCACGACCCTTGCTCGAGCCAGCCCACGATGCTGAGCCAGTAATGATAAATGAGCCCCTAATTAATGTAACTCAGATCCAGCCAGTCCCCTTGCTGCCCCGCCCCAGCGACGCCCTAAGCCGTGGTCCGTACCCCACAGGGGATGCCCTTAGGCGTGGTCGCTTAGATTGTAGTTATTATGCCCCTGGCTGGAGGCCTTAAATTCGAGGCATCCACAGGATCAGCCCGGTTAGGCAGACGCCAGTCTCCTAGAGTGAACTGCGAGATGCCATACATAAAAAAAAATGTAATATTAAAGGTAGATGTAACATTTGTACGTATGAGATGAGTGCGGATCATTTTCCGGACCTCGGCTCGAGGGCTGGAGTCACAGCCACCTCCGACACATGTGGACGTCACGGCTGACACACCTGGTGACGTTTCCTAAGCTAGGGAACTCTGCTCGTCTTGTGGCCGTTTATGTTCATCTCGTGTGTTGGAAGTTTACTTTTAGTAGCTTTGAACTTTCGTTGTTTTGTCTTAACAGTACGAGGCTGGCTAATGACTAATGGCTTTTGGAAAGGATTATCTATTTTGTTTGTAAGATACTTTAAAAGTAGATTTCTCAGTCATTGCTTGACATTATCAAACTCCAGTGAGCCGCAGAGAGCGTACGCTGGGAAGTAAAAGATTTTGACGAATAACTAATGGCCGTAATTTGCGGGTAAACGGACAAATGGAGCACGAACAGTTACAATCTTGATGTATTACAGTCACCCGTCACTGAGCTTCCTACGCGACTACACTGCGCGAGTGTCGCATGCCGGCCGCCACGTCGCCGCCGGAGCCCGGCCCGGCCAGGACGGAAAGGACTTTTGCACCGCTTTATAAAGCAATTACTTAGAGGCGGCAAGCTCCCGAAAACACAACCAGATTTCAAAATATTGAAGTCATAAAGGGTTACTAAAAATAATGAAGATGATTTTCAAATACCTATGCAAGGATACCCTACTTAATAACATAGTTAGTCGACTTTTTTTCTCTTTTTCACGATGACACATGCAGGACATACGCAGTCCAAGCCAGCAGCAGCCCAGACAATGTAGTTCAGCTGTCTATCCGTACAATATAATTCTGTCGTCGAATTCTGACTTAATAGCTTTAATTTATTCCAATCGAGCTCGCTTTACAAGCGACTTCTAGCTAAACACATTATTTCTTGGACTTTAGAGGAAAAGCTTTAATGTCTGTTGGAATTGGATTCAGTTTGACAAATGGCTCTTACGATCTGTTAATTAAGTGCCAGCGCATTAGAACTAGGCGGCGTGTGTCCCAGCAAAGGGCACGTCGCAGGCTGGTGGTGCTATGCGTAAGAACGGTATCTAAGTAGCGCGAGTAACAGCCATTTTAGGTAATGAAATGCTATTTGTAATCAAATCTTACCTTGGAACTCGATATTAAAACAGTGCTAACATTTGGTTTATTTAAACAGAAATAATCAAAGACGTATTAATTCAATCCGCCAAGTGGCGCACAACTTCTTGCTCATTATATTTGAGTTGGCGCCAAGTTTTAATGGCGGTTTGATCGCGCCGCCTCATGCCACAGATTATTACTTGTTTTATATTTCTTCTTACCGAAATTAAACGAGGTGACTTATACGAGTAGTGTTGCCAGATAAACCACACCTGCAAGCGAGTATAGTCGACGTTGAGTCGTAAGCTCACACACGTAAGCACTGCACGATACACGATATAACATCACGTCGAGCTCGGAGCTCACTAGCAGGTCCCAAACACAGGCGATGCCGCAGTTATAGTCGAGGCGATGACGATCCCGTGTTTAAGATAAAAACAGAAATTAATGACTTCGACGGCGCCCACTACTATTCGACGGCGCTCAGTCTGCGTCGTCCTCGTCTTACGTCTTTTCTGTGTGCCCAGCACCTTCTTTGGCGCGATCGCCTTATATTATATCCCAAGCCACTGGATGATACCTGATATTTTCTATAAATTTACACAGGGAATCTGATAATGATCCCCAAAATTATTCTCATTCGTTCGTGAAGCTATTTAACGATTTGTTTGTTCGACTTCGCTATATCACCGTCATCATCAGCCCGTAACCTCCCCACTGCTGGACACAGCCTTCTGCGAGAAGGAAGAGGTGGGAGAGGGCAGGGGGGGCATCATTTACTACAAAAATATACAGAGACCTACTTCATTTTATAGACATTTCCAACCAGTCCAAATGTCGCTTAAGTATGTATATTCAATTTGTTTCATAATTATGTTCCAACGTGTGAACAGAAGTGTGAACTGTTGTTATAAGAAAGGCAAATTGGAATAAAAATATCACTCGGTATTGAAAGAAAGGCGTTTACCTACAGATCATAGTTTCTATGATCTGTGGGTTTACCTAAATGAGCAAGACACACAGAAAAAAGGTAAGACGCAGACGGGGCGCAGACATAATAGGCCTCTTCCGTCTTTTTCATACAAAATGTTTAGAAGCGTCGAGACGCGGACCATCGGACGCTTGCCCGTCTGCGCCTTTTGTAAAAAGCAGATAGAGAGGACGGAGCATGGACACGAGCGGACGAGGGGCGGGCGAGAACGGGGGTGCGGGCAGGGTGCGGGCAGGGTGGGACGCGGGTGCCGGGAAACGCGCGGCACTCTTGTCGCTCGTCGTTCTTGTGGCGCCCGGCGCCCGGCGTCCGAGCCTCGTCTTTTCAATATGTTTCAAAAAGTCGCGACAGCGCCCCGTCTACGCCCCGCCCTCGTCTTACGTCTTTTCTGTGTGTCCTGCGCCCATAGGCGCTGAAACAAAACTCGCGCTAAAGGAAGTCTCTAGCAAGTTGTCTCCGCGTGTCGAAAGTGCTTCGGCATCCTTCGGTATCCTTTGCCAATGTTTACGCCAACGAGTTTGTAACATTATAACCGCGAAATCAATGAACAGGTTGTATGCGCTATTCGCTCGATGCGCCGCAATTTACTATTTGTCACACATCGGGAACTTAGTTCTAGAGGTAGTTTGAAACGCTGTTTCTTGGTGTACCTTACAAATTTAAGCAATTATTGCTTGCAGATTAGTTTGAAGGTACCTAATTTTGTAGTCCTGTGTTTCTGTCTGATTTTACGGCAAGTAAATCATATGCCATTACAAATAATCTCAAAACGTTGCCCTGATTCTGAGTTGCTCTGCTCCTTTCTTCTATGCAACATTAAATTCGGCAACTGTTTTGTTGACATGAACTTTCATTTCTAGTGCCTTCTGCGCGCTATTTCATTTCTTTGGTTGTTGTTCAGGTGTTAGCCAAAAATTATCTAAAAACATCAATCAGCAATGTTTGTGCTAGCCAGTAGAGTGGGGGGGGGGGGCAGTGGACGCACTGTTTGCGCTCCCTCTCACTAATATGTTTATTACACAAGTGATTGTCCGTAATAATTATATATCCTCGGCTGCGAGTTGCGACAATGGTCCGGTGTGCAGGCTGTTACCAGGAAACTCCAAATGAACAATTTATCAAGTGCACTCTTTGCAGTGCTTACTATGATTTAACATGCGCGAATATACCAGAAAGTCACTTCTATACCACTATGACAGCGTATCACAAATCTAATTGGAAATGTCAGGGCTGTGTATGCAAAATGCCTAAAGGAAATAATATAAACACCCCTTTAAAAGAACTGATTTAAAGTAGCACTCAAATTGAGCAAATTGATGCGAACATTACACTGCGCCAAAAACCAACTGTAAATCTGAGTTTGGGAGAACATGACATACATAGTCCCGAGGATGATAGTCTCTCTGTAGATGAAATTATTGGTGACACTATAACTAATACTATAAGCGATTATATAAGATTATTATTTATTACTATTATATTACTTTTTTTAAGTCTGGAAACGGCTGTACAAATATTAAGGAGAATGAACACACATTGAATAACATCAGCTTGCTACTAGATGCTAAATTAGATAACATTAGATCAACAATACTAGCAGATGTCAAACAAACAATCCAAACTGAAATTAAAAATGCCATCAAGAATATTCCAAACGAGCATAGCGTTTTAAACAGCCATACGTTTAAAACAGCCCAAAAAGCCTATCAAGAAGAAATATTAAAAGTCGATAAAAAAATAGAAAATATCCAAGAAAAACTTCAGAACCTAGAAAATACCAAAAAAAATGTGATTTACGGATTAACAGAAGAATATCGTGAGACTGAAACAAACCTGTATGAACGCACGTCTAGACTATTTTACGAAGTTATGGGTATAGATATAGATCCTTATATAGTAGACATTAAACGCATAGGGAAAAGAGGAAATAGAAGGCCCCTCGCTATTGAACTGATAAGCAAGAGAATGACCAACTACGTACTGGGGAATGCAAGTTTCTTTAAAAATACTGGTATAACTATCGAAAAATATATGGACAGGAAAACACTTGAGGAAAGAAATGAACTAAGACAAAACCTGATAAAGGCACGGAAAAATGGAGATTATGCTATTATCAGAAACAACAAATTGTTCATAAATGGAAAAGAATTTATGAGTCCCGATGAACCAAAAACGGAATATAGACAGATAGAACGGAATACAGACGTAGAAGATGTACCACCCGTCATAGGGAGAGGAAATACATCGACTCCACATTCGTCGTCGTCGTCGTCGTCGTCCTCACAACCAAACCCTAGCATCACACCGCAAAAAGTAAATAAGCCAAACAGTGTAATAAATGAGACATTTCGCTAATGACATTACGATAACCTTTCAAAACATACAAAGTCTAGGAAATAAGATAGATTTAATTGAACATTTGTTATTAGAAAAAAATATTGATATACTATCCCTATCAGAAGTATGGAGAAATGAGCATTTTTGTAACTCTGTATCGCTTCAAGGATATAAAATTGCATCCCAATTCTGTAGGAAAGCTAGAGAAGGTGGAGGTGTCTGCCTAATTATAAGAGAAGATGTAAAATTTATAGAAAGAATAGATATAGTAAACTATTTCAAAGAATTTATAATAGAAATTTGTGCAATTGAAGTTCCTGAATTAAACTGTATATTCATAGGATTGTACAGACCTGATCGCCATATAAATATATTTTACGAGCAAATGGAAAAGATTTTAAATAGATTAAACTCTAGAGATAGAAATAAATATACCATAATTGGCGGAGATTTCAATATTAATATACTCGAACAAAACAAACAAACACAGAACCTCCTTAACTTAATGCGCTCACATAATCTTAAACAAATAATTCGCGAACCCACACGGATAACAAAAACTACTTCCACTTGCATTGATTTATTTTTTACCAACTATAAACCCCTAATAAAGAAAGAATATGTCGAAGATTATGGACTCTCCGATCACAAATCTATTAACTTAAAATTAAATACAAATTACTTATATATAAACAACAACAGAATATGGTATAAACAAAAAAGATTATTTACAGATAAAAACATGATAAACTAAAAAAATGCATTGAGGGAAATTGATTGGGGAAATTCTTTAGATACAAATAAAAACGTTAATGAAAACTACTATACATTCATCACAACTATAATACAACACTTAAATAAAATAATACCAAAACAAAGAGTGAAACTAAAATCTAAAAAAGCTAAAGGATGGATGACAACAGGGCTAAAAAAATCATGCAAACACAAACGAGTACTAAGAATTATACTAAACGAATCTAAATCCAATATCATAAAAACATATCATAGCAAATTTAGCAAAATATTAAAACGTAGCATAACACTTTCACGGAAAATGGAATATACCAGACAAATGAAAAATTCAGATAATAAAACTAAAACTATGTGGAACATTATAAATAACAAAACTAGTAAAACTAAGACAAGGCAGTATGAAAATATATCACTAAAAGTAAACAGTACAAGTACTTCATGCCCTAAAAAGGTATCAAATATATTTAATGACTTTTTTGCTACAGTAGGTGAAACAACAACGGATACAAATAATCCCTTAAAAACCGGACGTCCAGTAATGTACTCACCAACTACGTCAATGTACCTTCGCCCAGTAAACCAAAAAGAAATATTTAATATAATAAAACAAACCAAAAAAAAAACTAAACATAGCTGCGGAATAGACGACATACCCCTTAGTAAAAAAATGTGCAGAAGAATTGTCAGCACCACTCACATTCTTAATAAACCAGAGTTTTGAGTTTGGAGAATTTCCCGACTTACTAAAAATTTCCCTAGTAAAACCAATACATAAAAAAGATGATATCCACACCTCTAGTAATTATAGACCCATAGCGTTGTTGCCGCCCTTTTCAAAGATTTCAAAGATTTTTGAAAAGGCTATGTGCAACAGACTAAACTTTTTCTTAGAAAAATACAATATTCTTGATGACTGTCAAAATGGTTTTAGGAAGACAAGATCCACAACATGTGCAGTTTACAAATATGTCCAAACAGCTCTCCAACAAATAAATGACAAAAGGTATGCATTAGGCCTACTACTCGATATGTCAAAAGCGTACGATAAAGTATCATATACTATATTACTAACAAAACATTACGGTTCTGGTATTCGTGGCCCGGCTTACAATTGGTTCAAATCATATTTAAATAACAGAAAGCAAATAGTCCAGATTGAACACCACAATACAGATAGGGAGACAAAAACAGTGCGGTCCCAGGTGAGAAATCTCACATGCTCCATCCCTCAAGGCAGCGTTCTGGGCTGCATACTATTTCTAATATATATCAACGACCTCCCAAAAATACTAAATAAACAAACCACATTACCAGTACTTTTCGCTGATGATATCTCCATACTTGTGAAATGTGACTGACCCAAATGCTATCTTACAAAATACTCTCCAGTCGGTAACACTTTGGCTACAAGACCACAATTTAGAAATTAACTGTAAAAAAACCAAAATGATACAATTTAGATCGTACAAAGCCCGCCCCCTAACCAATAATGTAATTTTTAATGACACCCCTATAGAATTAGTAACTACATTTAACTAACTCGGTATAAACATAGACACGCATCTCAATTGGAAAAAGCACATAGAAACAGTCAAATCTAAAATATCCAAGTTTACGTACGCCTTGTTTCAACTTAAGAACAGCACAAATACAGAAACGGCACTATCGGCATACTATGCCTACGCAAACTCGTGGCTAAGATATGGAGTGATGTTATGGGGGAACAGCGTAAACGCAAGCGAAGTATTTATAATCCAAAAAAAAAAATGTGTTAGAATACTGGCCCATATTGACAATACCGAAAGCTGTAAGCCATTCTTTGTTAAATTAAAACTCCTAACTACACCTTCTATATCCATACAAGACCTTTGCATATTTGTATTTAAAAATAGCAACATTTTCCCTAAAACAAAAGACATGCATAACGTAAACACACGCCATAAAAATAGATTATATCTTCCACAATCTCGGATCAAAATGCTTTACCATAGCCCATACTACATGGCAGTAAAAATTTTCAACAAATTACCGGAACCAATTAAAGAAGAACCAAATTTCAATACATTTAACAGAAAGTTAAAAGAATACCTAACACAAAAATGCTTTTACTCGGTCGCAGAATACTTAAAATAAAATATTTGGTGAATATGATTGATAGATAATTACCTATAACCACTGAAATACCTAGTACTTGCACAAAAAAGCACACATACATGTACACTTTACACATAACAAAACAAAACAAATTAGTAAAATATAATAAAAAATGTGAATTAATAAAATAAAATTATAAATACAAATTACCTAATAAAATGTAATAGAGAATATAGATTAATAGAAAATAATAATTCATACAAATTAATAAAATTATAATAACTGAAATAATCAATAAAATATATCAATTAAACACGTAAATAAAATAATTGAACAACCTCATGATATTAATTAAAATAACTACATAAACCTAATACTATTAATATTTTCGATAATAATTATATTTGTTTATAACACATTTGCTCGTAAAGGGTCTCTTATTTCACCAATTTCAATATCATAATGTATCTCATTGCGTACTTGTGCTGAAAATTGGAATGCACGGTTTATACTTTTTTGAATCTTGGCAAAGAGTTTTTATGTCAGAAATGTGGTCAACAATTTTATGAATGGAATTAACTTTGGGAGATGAAATATAATAAATAAACATTATATCTTTAATTTAATTAATTTTGACAATAAATTACAACCATTTATCTGTAACAAAAATACAAAAATATTAATTTACTTTATTAGTAATACTGGCTGCTTTTTGTGTCTTTGCCTCGAAAAAAAGCGCTGATGCGCGCGCTTCGCTAATTTGTAAACAAGTAAAAATTATCCCACGCGCTTTTTCTTTTCGCTGTATTGTTTTTATTTGTTTTATTTGTTTCCTCGCAAATATGTTATAAAACGTCGTATGACATACGTGCGCTTTGATAGTTGCGGCCTCTGCTTTTTATCGCCCTCGCCTACGGCTCGGGCTAGTAATATCGCCTCGGCTGTAGTTTTCAACTTACCGCACTTATATCATAATGTACTATTATCAAACTTGCAATCCAGTATTAAATACCTACCCACTGGATGCTTGTTTTTGTCCATTCTATAATGTTGCCGTGCCCTAACCGGGTTTCATGTTGGAACTTACTTACTTTATATGTAACAACTAAAAGTACACATGAATGCAATAAAGAGTTTGAGTTTGAGTTTGAGTCATATGGTGTCGGACGTAAAGAATAGCACCATCACATATCTTCCCGTGGGTGTCGTAAGAGGCGACTAAGGGACTTACCTGAGAATGGGTAGCACCAACAGCAACGATCTCTGTGTCTTCGGTAAGAACCACACTGCGATCGCCAACCCACCTGCCAAGCATGGCGATTATGGCTAAACCCCCCTATGAATAGCACATCACAAAAATGGCTCCTAGTGGAAGTGGCAAGGTGCGAAGAATCCCCGGATGGGATCCGGCTGCCTAAACCAACGACTGGACCTGGCATCATATAACACGCGTACACTCCGGACCGACGAGAAGATAACGGAACTCGAAGAGGAATCGACCAGGCTGCGATGGAGTATTGTGGAATTATCTGAAGTCCAAAGAGAGGGGGAGGACACGATAATCCTGAAATTCGACAACCTGCTTTATTTCCGAGAGGGTGACCGGCAGTCCCAGGATGGTGTTAGGTTTATCGTCCACAAGTCCCTTGTAACAACGTGGTGAAGATCGAGAGTGTGTCGACCAGGGTGGCGTACCCTATACTCAGAATAATATCCTTAAGATATTCGCTGAAGGTCATACAGGTCTACGCCCCGACCTCGGCACAACCCCACGACGAAGTGGAGACCATGTATGAGGATATCTCTAAAGCCATGCATGGTTTCAAAACTCACTTCACCGTTGTCATGGGGGACTTCAACGCGAAATTGGGCAAACAAGACGGGGATGAGCTGCAGGTGGGGCAATTTCGAGTTGGACGTTGGAATCGCCGGGGTCACCAACTGGCTAGTTTTATGGAGAAGGAGGGCCTCTATATGATGAACTCCTTCTTCAAAAAACGTGAGCACAGGAAGTGGACGTGGTAGAGCCCCTGCAACTTAGTGCAACTAAGAATGAGAGACTTCATCATGTCAACCAAGAAGCAAATGTTCGATGATGTCACGGTGATCAATTCGGTGAAAACCGGGAGCGATCACCGCATGGTAAAAAGCACATTGAACATCAATATCAAACTTGAAAGGTCTGACTGGTCGATTGATGAAGTCTACGCTCCGTCCAGCACAGATCCAGATCCAAAACACCGAGAGCTTTCAGCTCGAACTCCAGAACCGTTTCGAGTGCCTAGGAAGCTCAGTTGACGAATACAACCATGGGTTTGTGGAAACTGTCCATACGAGCGCGTCTAACTTCTTCAAGCCACGTCATACAAATAAGAACCAGAAGCTTTCCGATCACACTCTCAAGCTCATGCAGGAGCGACGTGAGATGATCCTGCAGTTTTCAAACGAGGCGAGGAAATACCGGCAGGTCCATAAACGGATCTCTAAATCCTTGAAGAGCGACCTCCGCCGCTTTAATACCGAGCGTATTAAAGACGTGATCGAGCGAAATAAAGACTCCAAGGTATTTGCAAGAGATCTGGCTATTGGGCAAAGCCAGCTCACAAAACTGAAGACCGACGATGCCAGGATCTTATCCGCCAAATCGGAGCTTCTGAGGGAGATCGAGGGCTTCTATGGACAGTTGTACACGTCAACCAGTAAACCCGTTGTAGATGTAGCAAACGACCCAAAAGCTAGACCGACCCGCCACTATACCGAAGACATCCCGGACGTCAGCTTGTACGAGATTAGGATGGCTCTGAATCAGCTCAAAAACAACAAGGCACCGAGTGATGATGGAATTACGGCCGAACTCCTGAAGTCGGGTGGAAAACCGGTACGTCAGGCCCTTCAGAAGCTGTTTAATCCTGTCATACTTGAGGGGAAAACGC
Source organism: Xestia rhomboidea (assembly GCA_963853795.1). NCBI lineage: Eukaryota > Metazoa > Arthropoda > Insecta > Lepidoptera > Noctuidae > Xestia > Xestia rhomboidea. The sequence continues at coordinate 35,420,215 of OY970756.1, forward strand.
CACAGGCATGGAGCAGGGGTGTGGTGGTACTCTTCTTCAAAAAGGGCGACAATGCCCGGTTGAAGAATTCTTCTTCTTCTTAGCGTGTCGATGGCAATCTAAATTGTGTCAGCCCAGAACTGAGCGACCAGTTTGGCGCTTTCGGTAGCGTCCATCAGTTCCTGCAGTGAACAAACAACAGGACACGCAGGACACGATATCAAGTGCCCCATCGTTTGTGGAACAGCACCACATTTACACTCCAAGGCAGATTCATTAATGAATCTCCACCTGAGCAGGTTTTCCTTGCTGCGGCCAACCTGGGTCCGGAGTCTAGACTTCCAGGTCAGCCATGGCAACTCATGTCCAGGTGGGAGATTTTCAGCAGGTAGAATGAATTTGATTGGTAAGGATGCACTGCCTCGCCACAGCTTTAGTCTTTCCGTGGAACACTCGCCATTGAGTGGGGTGACACACTACAGAAAGCTGTTTCGGCTTTTCAGCCTTTGTGAAACGCGGGTATTTAGGTGTAAAGGGTGTCATGGTTAAAGAATTATAGGCCCATCTCACTTCTAAGCCATGTCTACAAGTTGTTTTCAAGAGTCATCACGAATCGTCTCGCGCGCATGTTTGACGATTTTCAGCCTCTCGAACAAGCTGGTTTCCGAAAAGGCTTTAGCACCGTGAACCACATACATACGCTGCGGCAGGTTATACAGAAGACCGAAGAGTATAACCTACCTCTCTGCTTAACGTTTGTGGGCTATAAGAAAGCTTTCGATTCAATCGAGACCTGGGCTGTACTGCAGTCTCTCCAACGGTGCCAAATCGACTATCGGTACATTGAGGTGTTGAAGTGTTTGTAAAAAAACGCCACCATGTCAGTCCGACTTCAGGACCAAGCCTCGGAACCAATCCTTCTGCAGCGAGGTGTGAGACAGGGAGAGTCATATCTCCGAAACTGTTCACCGCTGCACTAGAGGATGTCTTCAAGGTTCTGGACTAGAGAGGGCTAGGCATCAACGTCAATGGCGAGTACATCACTCACCTTCGGTTTGCCGACGATATAGTGGTCATGGCTGAGACCATGGATGACAATGCTCGATGACCTCTGTAGAGCTTCCGGAAGAGTGGGTCTTAAAATGAACATGGACAAAACCAAGATCATGTTGAATGCCCATGTCACACACACTCCTATCAAGATCGCAGACTCTACACTCGAAGTTGTAGACGATTATCTGTACCTGGGACAAACGGTCCAGTTAGGTAGGTCTAACTTTGAGAAAGACGTCAATCGTCGAATCCGACTCGGCTGGGCAGCGTTGAACGAAAGTCTACGACCAGTGTGTGTTACCAGTGATTACATACGGTACCGAAACGTGGTCGCTCACAATGGGCCTCATCAGAAGGCTTAAAGTCACCTAAAGGGCAATGGAGAGGGCTATGTTCAGAGTTTCCTTGCGTGATCGAATCAGAAATGAAGACATCCGCAAGAGAACCAAGGTTACCGACGTAGCCCGAAGAATTGCCAAACTTAAGTGGCTGTGGGCAGGGCACATTGCTCTCAGAACGGATGGCCAATGGGGCCGAAAAGTTCTGGAGTGGCGACCGCGAACCGGAAGACGTTGCGTTGGAAGGTCTCCCACTAGGTGGACCGATGACCTGGTAAAGGCTTCGGGAATCCGCTGGATGCGAGTCGCACGGGACCGGTCAATGTGGCTACACTTGGGGGAGGTCTATGTTCAGCAGTAGACGTTTTGCGGCTGAAATGATAATGATGATATTCATTTCATTCTTTCAGACAAACAAAACGCAATCGGCAATCTAATGGTTCGTGTATTAATAAAAGAATTCTCCTTTCACACAAAATTAATAAATAGAACGCAGTGCTCAGCAGTGCAGTACTGCGCTCATCGCTCGTTCATTAAGTGAAATAATACGTGAGTTAGTGGTTCACTGCTTGGCGCTGTGCAGGAGCGCAGCTGCAGGCGCGGGGCAGGTGTTCCGAGCCCGACACCGCACACTTTACATCACAAAGCTTGTCGCTCAAATCTGAGAGAAATTCCATTCAAATAATATCTTTGAATGGGAATTAAAATGAGTGAATAGTCGCTCGGTTGTAATAACTGAAATACCTAAGACGTTCACGTTAAAATGTTATGTGCTTTCTATTGTGTATTGTGTAGCTCATTCAGTCAGTGAATTTGTTTTAATAATAAAAAATAAAAAAATAACGCTGGACATTACACACAGCGCCATCTAGTGCCAAACCACACACAAGCTTCGTGCTTGTGTCGTGGACACCAGTTAGTTGATATTATATACTTTTTGTTTGTAAATACATACTTATTATACATAATTATAAACATCCATGACTCGGAAACAAATATCAATGCTCATCACACAAACATTTGCTCCTACCGGGATTTGAACCCCGGCCTTCAGAACGTAAGGCCGCCTCACTACCGCTGCGCCAATCGGGTTATTTTTTTATATTCCTTTAACAATGAGCTTTAATGCGGCTTCGTCGGGCCTCGGCAGTCGACAGTCGATTGTTCGTCGGGCGGTTTCGTCCAGTGCTTAATTATCCGCTCGAGCTGATTATTTTCCACACCAAAGTGTTTTTGACATATATTTTCTATATATAATGTTATAAACGCATAGGTAAACGTGTGGTTGGGAGGCAGGGGCTGGGTAGGGGTAGGGCAGGGGTGAGGCGGTCTTCATTGGATGCGCCAGGCGATGCAATTATTGAGGCGTATAACGTTATTATTATTAGAGACGTACACTCGCATATTTGGAGAATGTTCAGGAGGCTCATGGCGGACCAGTGCGTTGTACTCTTCGGTATGTTGTAACGCCATAAAGGTAACGTGCCGGTTGCTGGTTGGACTATGCTATATGCTATATGAAGTTTTAACTAACGTTCCTCGACTTCGGTAACTGTCCCATTCGATCATACTCTAAAGGGATAAAATAGTATCCTATCGATATCATAGCGATAGCGATAGTTTATAACCTGGATTAACATCCAGGTTATAAACTATCACTATCGCCATCACTATCGCCATCACTATCGCCATCACTATCGCCATCACTATCGCCATCACTATCGCCATCACTATCGCCATCACTATCGCCATCACTATCGCCATCACTATCGCCATCACTATCGCCATCACTATCGCCATCACTATCGCCATCACTATCGCCATCACTATCGCCATCACTATCGCCATCACTATCGCCATCACTATCGCCATCACTATCGCCATCACTATCGCCATCACTATCGCCATCACTATCGCCATCACTATCGCCATCACTATCGCCATCACTATCGCCATCACTATCGCCATCACTATCGCCATCACTATCGCCATCACTATCGCCATCACTATCGCCATCACTATCGCCATCACTATCGCCATCACTATCGCCATCACTATCGCCATCACTATCGCCATCACTATCGCCATCACTATCGCCATCACTATCGCCATCACTATCGCCATCACTATCGCCATCACTATCGCCATCACTATCGCCATCACTATCGCCATCACTATCGCCATCACTATCGCCATCACTATCACCATCACTATCACCATCACTACCACCATCACTATCACCATCACTATCACAATCATAATCATCGTTATCACAGTCATCATCGTAATCAAAATCATTATCATCGTTATCACAAAACCCATATTGTTTAGAAGTCGAATCCGCCATCTTCTAAATCTCAGTTTAAATGCCATATTCACCATCAGCACCCTTGCTAATCTCGGAATCGACACCCTTATTGATTTTTAGACATTTCAACCCCATCGCACGATATTTCCCCATGTAAACTTTGGACCCCCGTTTCAATCCCATAGGGAGTAAAATTTTGAAAAATCCTTTCTTAGTGCACCCCTAAACCTCATAAGGAACCTATGTGCCAAATTTGGAATATCTAGACTCAGCGTCTTGGGGCATTGATTTTTAGAATTTGTCACCCTATTTCCCCCTCTTAGGGGTTTAATTCTGCCGCGATAAGGGGAGTGGCCTTGAAACAGAAGACCTCTTCTAAACTCAAGGCCATACCCGGGGCTTCCGCCTCCATTATGGCGGCAGCAGAGGCCAATTTTGGGGGACCTCCTCCTCTTCCTCCTCCTCCGATAGACGGAGAGGAGGTGGCCAAACTGCGGGAAGAGGTGGCCCGCCTGACGGCTGCCACGGAGGCTCTCCGAAAGGAGAATGCCAGGCTCCAAGCAGACTTGGAAAGTCTGCGTGAACCTGGCTCCCGCGTGGCGCCTAAGAAGGGGGGTACGCAGCAGCAGCAGAGCCAGCCTGTGCCGGTGGAGAACCAGGTCCTGAACCTGGTTCGCCAGGAGCTGGCTTCCTTCCAGGCACGGTTCTCCGTCCTGGAGGGAATCGTTCTGCGCCCCCCTCTGGCGGCAAGCAGGGCAGCCGCCCCGGGGCCGAAGGCGGTATCGTATGCGGCTGCTACAGTTGCCGCACCCGGACCGGGGCCGTCTAGCCAGCCCTCGGGCAGGCCTGCGGTTGCTCCCCAAGCAAAGCCGGCTCCGGCGAAAACGGCGCCGGCCAAGAAGGCGCCAAAGGGGAGGAAGGGCAAGGCGGCTGCACAGGCAAAGACTGTGCCGGCGCCAGTCCCAGCAGCAAGTGGGCCAGCGCCGGCGGCACGTCAGCCGCCGCCGCCGCCACCGCCCACCCAGCAGCCCCCTACACCTCCCGCGGCTGAGGCCGGATGGCAGGTGGTCGGGGAAAAGGAGAAGGGGCGGAAGGCGGCCAAAAAGGCCCGAGATCGGGAGCGGCAGCGCCAGTTCAGGGCGCGAAAGAGCGCGGCTAGGCTCCGCGCCCCGAAGACCGCGGCTGTAGTGATTACACTACAGCCAGACGCGGAAAAGAGGGGCGTGTCCTACCGCGACCTGCTGGCGAAGGCGAAGGAGGCGGTGGACCTCGGGGAGCTCGGGATCACCGGGGGCCTCCGGCTTAAGGTCACGGCGACGGGGGCTCGAATGCTCGAGATCCCCGGGGAAGCCAGCGGCCCGTCCGCTGACGCTCTGGCTGAAAAGCTAAGAGCGTCCCTAAACGCGGACGAGGCCCGAGTGTCCAGGCCCGTCAGATGCGCAGACCTGCGCATCTTGGGTTTGGACGACTCGGTGACCAAGGAGGAGGTGGTGGCCGCCGTCGCCAGGTCCGGTGGGTGTCCTGCTGAGCAGGTCAGGGCAGGTACCCTACGTCCGGACCCCACGGGCATGCATACCGTTACGGTATGCTGCCCTGTGACGGCGGCTAAAACTATTGTGGAGGGCCGAAGGCTCTTGGTGGGATGGGTGTCAGCGCAAGTAAAGCTGCTGGAGCCCAGACCTCTGAGGTGCTACCGCTGCCACTTGGGACACCACGTGTCAGTCCGGTGCGCCTCGGAGGTTGACCGCAGCGGGCTATGTTTCCGCTGCAGTCAGCCCGGTCATCAGTCCGCAGAGTGCTGTGACACGCCGCACTGCGACGCATGTGCGGCGGCTGACAAGCCGGCCGATCACCGGGCTGGGAGCAAGGCCTGCGCTCCGCCCACCAAGGCCACCCGAGGCAAGGGTAGGCCCTCCGCTGCCACCGCCACCGTCGCCACCGCCGCAGCCGCAACTGCCGCCGCCACAGAGGGGCCCTCGCCGGGGGCCAGGGTGGAAGCGTCGATGGAATGCCAATAACGGCTCCACTTCACTTCCTCCAAGCGAACATCAACCACTGCGCCTGTGCTCAGGATCTGTTGCTCCAGAGCATGGCGCAGTGGTTGATCAACATCGCTGTGGTCGCTGAGCCGTATTTCGTCCTGCCCAGGGAAGACTGGGTGGCGGACCTGAGCGGCTCAGTGACCATAGTGTCGTCGGCCGCCGCCGGCACCCCGACCCTTGAAAGTGTCAGGAGGGGTCGGGGGTGCGTAGCAGCCCGGTTCGGGGAGATCGTCATAGTGGGTGTCTACTTCTCCCCGAGCCGAACTCTCGCCGAGTTCCACAACTCTCTCGCAGAGTTGAGTGTCGTCGTCGGAAACCATTCCCTCCCCGTGCTTGTCCTCGGGGACTTCAATGCCAAGAACTTGGCTTGGGGTTCCCGTTGCACAGACGTGCGGGGAAGGATGGTGGAGGACTGGGCCCTGGAGAAGGGCCTGGTCGTCCTAAATCGGGGTTCTGTCGCCACGTGCGTGAGGATGCGGGGCGAGTTGGTGGTGGACATTTCGTTCGCTAGCCCCGCCCTGTCACCGCGTGTCGTTGACTGGCGCGTCATGGAGGGGGTGGAGAACTATTCCGACCACCGGTACATCCGGTTCGACGTCTCCACCCAGACCTCAAGCGCGCCGGTCCAACAGGCCTCGAGTGGTCCGCGTTGGGCGCTGAAGCAGCTGGACCGGGAGCTCCTCCTGGAAGCCTCGATCGTGCAGGCCTGGGTGACATCACCGGACAGGCCTGCCGACGTTAACGATGAGGCAGGGTGGTTCCAGGAGGCCATGTCCGACATCTGTGACGTGGCAATGCCCCGAGTCAGGCCAGGCAGCGCCCGGCGTCAGGTGTACTGGTGGTCGCGTGAGCTGACGTCTTTACGGGAGGCGTGCGTGGCTGCGCGACACCTGTACGCCAGGCACCGCAGGCTCCGCATTCGCCCACCGAATGCGGAAGCCATTGAGGCGGAGCTTTATGAGGGCTACAGAGCGGCGAAGACCGCCCTCCGCGAGGCTGTCCTGCGGGCCAGGGATCTGGCCCACGAGGAGATGCTGGGGACTCTCGACAGAGATCCGTGGGAGCGCCCTTACAAGATGGTGCGAGATAAACTCCGCACCTGGGCCCCCCCGCTGACGCAGAGTCTCCGGCCTCAGCTCGTGGAGGACGTGGTGAGCGCTCTGTTTCCCTCGCGAGGGGAACACCCGCCCCCGCCTATGGCTCCGCCGGCTGCGGTGCCGGAAGCGGACCACGAAAGTGACGACGACGACGCTCCGGAAGTGACCGGGGTAGAACTGAGAGTGGCGGTACGCAGGCTCAGTGCCAAAAATACCGCCCCGGGACCCGACGGCTTGCCTGGCAAAGCCTGGGTCCTGGCCTCGGAGGCTCTCGGTCCCCGACTGGAGGGGTTCTTAAGCGATTGCTTGGAGAGGGGCCAGTTCCCGCTTCGCTGGAAGACTGGGAAGCTGGTCCTCATCCGGAAGCCGGGGCGCCACAATAGTGGCGGTAAGTCCCCTCTTTGAGGAGTGGCTGGAGAGACGCCACGGCGTCCTCACCTTCCGCCTGACGCAGGTTCTTACCGGACGGTTGTTTCGGTAAGTTCCTGCACCGAATCGGGCGAGAGGAAACGTCCGGGTGTCACCATTGTGAGGATCGACCAGAGGACACGGTGGAGCACACGGTGGAGGTGTGCCCCGCTTGGGCAGAGCACCGCCGTGTCCTCGAGGTGGCGATCGGCGGCGGCGACCTCCCGCTTCCGGCCCTGGTTCGTGCCATGGTCCGGAGCGAGACGGAATGGGACGCCGTCACCTCCTTCTGCAAAGCAGTCATGCTAGCGAAGGAGGTGGCGGAACAGGACAGGGAGAGATCCTCACGTCCCGGCCGCCGCGAGAGACGCCCCGGGCGTCGGGGGCCACGTGGTGGCCTCCGGCCACCGTAGGCGCGGGCCTGTGGACGGGGAGCTATGGGCTAGCTCGCCGTCCGTACGTCTCATGACGACAGGCCGTGTCGACGGCGCGTTCGTGTTCCACGCGCGTCTCAAAGAGAGTCAGCAATAAGGAAGGGGTCCGCAAGGACCGAAGCCTGCCGGGGCTGCGGGACTATTCGAAAAAGATACCGTGGCCCCGGAACACAAAGGGCGAGGAAGGAACATGGATGGGTTTTAGTCAGTAAAAGTCTGACACTCCCTCCTGCTTCGCCCAGAGCGGGAGAAGTCATTTGATGATTTCCCATCCGAAAAAAAAAAAAAAAGGGGTTTAATTCTAAAAAAACCTGATACCCGTTTCCACTCATTTACCAATAGGAGTATCCCTGTGAAATTTCGAATAAAATAGTCTTAACTAATCTTGTTTTCCCATACAAACTTTGAGCCCCGAATTTTGCCCAGAATTGAGCCATATTATGGTCCAAATAGCCCAGAATTCTGAAAAATCTTTTCGTTGTGCACCCCTAGACCACAGTCATAATTAAGGAACCTACTTGCCAAATTTGGAATCTGTAGACCCGGTAGATATGAAAGCTCTCAGAATAAGCCTATTATGTATGTAAAATGAGCGAAGATAACAATTTCCTTCCTCTCACTAAGCTCGAGCCGTACTAAAAAGATTATCCTGTCAACAACAGAACAATACAGGGATGCCGAACGTTAAGTAGGTTTGTCAGTCCAGCAGATTTCTCCTCCCGGTACTATTCCCAACTCTGTTCATTCTTAATCATATTTATCGTGAATCGTGGTTTTGAAATGTTATTTCTACATTATATAAAAAGTGTAAAAGAATAGAGCTAGATCATTTTCTTTATGTACGTTAGCAGACGAGTCATGTTTCAACAACATTCATCTGGACGAAGCTGAAGCTTTCGCAAACGAATAAAAATGTGTTCGAACATTAAGATGAGTTCTTTTATGAGTTGATATATGACGGGTACTGTCGGGTTATTTGATATCATACTCATTTATTTGTTTTTATTTTATCACAACAACATGCTAACTAGGCATACCTTTTCATAATTATGGAGGATATTAATCTGAAACTATTTCAAAACAAACACAAAGTTCGCCGGAACGTAATTTATCCGAGTGATCCCTGAGGAGCAGAAAGGACTAGCCAAAGCATCCAGACGCCAATTATTTATCAGAAAAATGTTCAACAAAATGATAATAGGCAACTGAGGGTCGGCTATCCCGGAATTATTTGTAAGTAGGAGCCTCTCAGGGTCCATTGTGAGCCATTGTCGGCTCGTGCCCCCGCGCCCCTCTGCTCGTTTATACGATATCATCGCTCGTCTGCCAATAAGGACACTTTTATAACCACTTGGAATATTTTATTTTTAGGTAAAGATGGTGAAGTTATCGGCAGGGTGGATTTGACATTGTGTTAAATGGCGGGCTGGGATTTTGTCTGTTATGTTTCGAAGTAGGCATTGTGACGGTTTTATTTCCTCTTTACAGCGTCCTTTCTCCGTCATCTAAAGGTTATCTTTTTCCTTATTGAAATAACAGAAATCACAACGTTTTTTTTCTTATGGACTCTTCTCATGAATTATTTGCACCTATAGGTCTGCTTACCGCAGTGTTAAGAATAAACTATTCATTCCCGTCGCATTAAACTTACAGAAAGCTTATTTAATTACAAATGTTTCCTCGTCGAGATAAGACCACCGCATGACTGCACAGTCCTTGCCATAGAAGTCATAAACAGAAAACATTTAGTTCATAAACTTACTTATTTACAGGAAAATTAATTTGACAGATTGTAAAGCAGCTCTGGAAATACTTGGCTTCGAGCTATTCTGTTGCGAATATTGTGTTTTGTAAACTTATAAACACGTTGTTAACAAGTTACATTCAATTCAAAATTAAAAAAAACCCGAGACACGTAGTGTCCTAATTTCGAGGTCATTTTTTTCTTTTCAGAATTTTTGTTGGGACTCCTTATTTTTTTTTTCATTTCTTTTATTTTCTTGCGTTTTAAGATTCAGGTAGTTTGGTGTTTAATCATTTTTTTTATCCGTCTAAAAGCTACGATGACCCGAATGGCGCAGCGGTAGTGAAGCTGCCTTATGTTCTTAGGGTCCCAGGTTCGAATTCCGGCAGGAGCAAATGTTTGTGTGATGAGCTATGACATTTGTTTCCGAGTCATGGATATTAACTATGTAAAATAAGTATGTATTTACAAACAAAAAGTATCTATGTAGTATATTAACTATGTGGTGTCCACGACACAAGCCTCGTTGCTTAGTGTGGCTCTAGATGGATCTGTGTATAAAGTCCAGCGATATTTATTTTATTTACTTATTTATTAAATAAAAATCGTTAGGTCCTAGGTAGTAGGTACCAGGTAGTGGGTACCAGTTATCACTCCACTTTCCTCCTCAATCTAGGGTATTGATAGGACAAAAAAATAATTTTCAATACACTTCCTCGAAAGCTGGTTCTTATCGCACTACGATTAGGTTCAACATGCAATGTATTTCACACGCGTGCGATTTTTTCCTTTTCCAACACGTGTGCAGGAATGAAAATTGCCAAAGATAACTATACCTTTATTAGTCCAAATTGGTTCAATGCCTATAGTCGGAGGGAAATGATTTTTTTTTTAATTTCGTCAAAGCAATAATGCGCCTTTACGGCATAAATATTTGTTGAATATTTAAATTGTGTTTATAAATAGACTATCATAGATAAACATGATTATTTAAAACTAATATTTACTTTTATAAACAAATTAACATTTATTTGTGTTCTAAATACAAAAATTTATAATCAAAAACTATATTAGGCTGTTTAGCGGCTTCATACTTTGCTTCTCCTTCAACCTGGCGATAGCAAAGCGCGGATAAAAAGAAAATTAAATTCATAGTTTCCGAATACCTGATTCATGACAAAAATATTTTTCGTTCTTTTATTTTATTTCTTCAAAAGTGCATTGAAAAACGTCGTTTGATACACGTGGATATTTGTTATTGCAGTTCTTGGCTCAAAAAAACCCTCGCCTACGGCTCGGGATTTAATTCCACCTCCTATGCAATAACAATCTTTCTCCACTTGTATCAAAATGTACTATTTCAAAATCAAAGAATTTATTTCAAGTAAGCCAGTTACAGGCACTTTTGAATTGTCGAAACAAAGATGGAAATTAGATGTAGCTACAGTCCCAGTCACAAGACATAAAAACTGTGAAAGTACTGTAGTTGCCCATTCCCTAGCGTGGATCTCTATGTAGAAGAACGGGCAAGAAACTCCATGGACACTCTTTTAAATCAAAATTTTGTCACAAAATCTTGGTTACATCATTGATGTTGTGATGGTAAATTATGTGAAACAATGTAGCAAGATGTGCACGTTTAAAGTTTCCACAGTAATGCAAAACAAAAAAAAATACAATTCAAAAACCAAAATAATTCATTCAAATAAGCCATGGCAACTAAGAGATGACCAGTCACAACTGACAGCGCCCGTTCACGAACATGACGCATGGCACCATTTATCTCAACCATTTTGAAGGGAACTAAATGATCCTACACATGCGCCACCATCAGCGAGACATTTGAGTGAGCATGACATACTCTCAACCGCCAGGGCATATTCAAGTCAAGAAAAAACGTAGGTTTCCAGTGAATGATAGCTTTCTAGTACATAGTACTCACACAATATGGGCTATGCAATTATATAATACTAAACAGATTGAATCCATACAATGCAAAGATAGTTGTACAATCTTCAGCAGCTCCAATATCAAAATTCAATATAATCCCTTGTGAATAAGCTGGAAAGACTCGGAATAAGAGGAGACCCATTGAATTTTTTCCATTGAATCCATACAATGCAAAGATAGTTGTACAATCTTCAGCAGCTCCAATATCAAAATTCAATATAATCCCTTGTGAATAAGCTGGAAAGACTCGGAATAAGAGGAGACCCATTGAATTTTTTCAAAGATTACCTATCAAATAGAACGCAGAGGGTTAAGATAGGAGCATATATTAGTGATGATGCGGATGTGTCATTCGGCGTACCGCAAGGTAGCGTGTTAGGACCTACACTTTTTCTAACGTATATTAACGATCTCTGCAACTTAAAAGTCGATAAAGCAAAAATCTTCTCTTACGCTGATGACACAGCTGTTGTCTTTTCCGGGAATAACTGGTCCGATGTTAAGCGCAGTGCGGAGATGGGCATGGTCCAGATAACTAATTGGCTCAACGACAACTTACTCACACTAAACACAGTTAAAACGAACTACATCTGTTTTACCATCTCGAATCGTTCACAACCAAATAAAGATTTTAGCCTCAAAATACACTCATGTGATAAAGTTTCGAATAATAACTGTAAATGTCCTGCAATTAGTAAAGTCTCACGAACCAAATACTTGGGCGTCATAATTGACCAAAAATTATCATGGTATGCTCATCTTGAGCATGTTACAGGAAGAGTTAGGAAGCTAGGATGGATTTTTAAATCATTACGATATGTCCTCCCCACAAATATAAATAAAAAAATAGGCCCTCATAGAAATCTCCTTAGTGAAGTTTACTTGTCACTTGTGCAATCTGTAATAGTTTACTGTATCCCCATTTGGGGCGGTGCGGCAAAAACCAAATTTATAGATGTAGAACGAGCACAACGGGCACTAATAAAAATAATGTACTTCAAAAAGAAAAGATACCCAACTGAAAGTCTTTACCAGATGAGTGGCCTACTTTCTGTTAGAAAACTATACATTTCTTACACAGTCCTAAAAAAACATAAAACACTTCCTTATAATGCAAACACACTCTCAAAGAGACGGAAAGATATAATTGCTCAAATCCCACAAACTAAATCAAAATTCGCTGCTATACAATACAACAAACGCTCTGCTCAGCTTTATAATAGGGTAAACAAGGAGATATACACGAAACAACTACATGAATGTAAAAAAATGGTAACAAATTGGATAAAACCTTTTTCTTATGATGATACTGAGGCGCTCTTACAACACATAGTTTAACTCACCCATTTCTCTCTACACACACACTCACCTACACACACACTCACCTACACACACACTCACATACACACACACGCACTAAGCACACACAACCCCCCCCCCCCCATCCCCATAAACTTACACGTGTAAAATGTTATGTTATGTTATATATATATATATATTATTCTGTTCTGTTGCAAAATTATTGTCTAGCTATGAAAGAGCGGAGTCTCCTAATACAGGCTTTTGCTTAAAAGGAGGCTCCAATCATCAACTTGTTGTTCTGTTTTGGTTATAGAATAAACGATTTTTTATTTTATTTATTATTTATTATCCCACAATACCATTAACTGCTATCAATTTATGCGCCCCTGTCCATGTGGAGCAGAACCAGCGTTGAGCCAAGCATTTTATTAGCGATATAATCGCTCAACTTGTAATATGCTTGCTTACATAGTGTGCGTTTAATGTATATTTTAAATTTCGTCTCATTCAGTTCAAGAATACTTTGTGGAATTTTATTATAGCATCTCTAACAGTACCCCATGAAAGATGGGTCTACTTTAGCGAGTCTAAAGCCTGGCTGAACTAGTTGGTCCCTATTTCTAGTACTGTAATTATGTCTGTCACCTCTTTTACCAAAAAGGTGCAGATTTTTCTGACATACACTATGTTTTCGTAGATGTATTGACAATGTACCGTCATGATGCCAATATCTTTAAACAGTTCTCTTCGAGAATCGCGCCTACGAAGATTATATATGGCTCTAATGGCTCTTTTCTGCATGCGGTATCTACATCAGTATTTTGACGGATTTTTCTAATGGCATATGCTGCTGAACTTAGCCACCCCGCAAAAAATGTTAAATGAGAACCCCATTGTAGCCTTGAATCAAGCGTAATCCCCAAGATTTTTTTTTATCTACGAATTCAAGTTTTATCTACGAATTCAAGTTTTATCTACGAATTCAAGTTTCTCTTTATTTAACATTATATCACAATCACTATTTTTAATATTCGGTAAAGCAAATCTTATACATTTGGTTTTTTTTGTCATTTAATATCAAATTGTTTGCTGTGAACCAATTTTGGACCTGAAGTACTGCATTATTGACGTCATCTAGATTTTGGGCCCGTCTATTTATCTTAAAAATTAGGGAAGTGTCATCAGCAAATAACACCATATTTTGAGGTTGGTTTTTCAATAAATAGGGTAGATCATTTATATAAACTGGGAAAGGACCCAATATTGAGCCTTGTGGAACCCCCATTTTTACTTTTACACCCTGTGAATGAACACCATTTATTTGAACATGTTGTTGTCTTTCATTTAAATAAGATTTTACCAAACTAAGTGCAAGTTTACCCAGTCCGTAATGCTCAAATTTCAAAAGTAATGTGTTGTGATTTACGCAATGAAACGCTTTGGAGAGGTCACAAAAAAATTATATGGTATCTTGGGACTCTTCCCACGCAGTAAATATGTGCTTTAATATGGTTACACCGGCTTCAGTTGTACAACGTCCCTTGGTGAAACCATACTGATGATCATGTAAGATTCTGTTGGTGTTAAAATGATAGAGCATTTGATTAAGCATTACTTTTTCAAAAACCTTGCTAAACACTGGTAACACGGATACAGGTCTATAATTAATAGTATCTTTACTGTCCCCGGATTTGAAAAGAGGTATGACTTTACTGTATTTTATTAATTCAGGGAAAACTCCTTGGTCTACACATAAATTTAAAATTAAACTTAAGTAAGGGGCAATAGTCTCTAGTATGGATGTACAAACTTTGATAGACATTCCCCATAGATCTTCGCTGAGTTTGATTTTTATTTGCCGGAAAGCTTTATTATCTATCATAAGGTTAATGTGTTTAAATTTAAATTCAGCCAGGCAGCCAGACACATTTGCCTTTAATAAACCAATTGAGAGTTCAGGTAAGGAAATAAGACCCTCCGTAGTTGTTAACGGTATAGCCGTAAAGAAATTTACAAATTCTTAAGCTACTTCCTGATTAGAGCTTTTAGGACTAAATGCTGTATCTAATGTGTAGCTAGTGTTACGTATTTTCTTCCTGTTAGTCTCATTATTTAATACTTTCCAAACTGTCTTTATTTTATTTTCTGCTGTTTTGATCTTGTTGCTAATGTGGGGCAACCTTGCATGTATTTCTAAAAAAATTTGAATACTTAGCAACATACTTGTTAAAACTTTCAGTGTTTATAGAAGGCTTAAGGCCATAACGCTCAAATAGTATTTCCCCACTCTTTAAGATACCTCTAGTTGACCTTTAAGATACCTCTAGTTGCCCAATCACTAGGTAAGAATTTAGGGCAAATACTTTTTGTCTTCTTTTCAAAAGTTTTGTTGATTTCCGTGTGAACTATTGAAAAGAAACTATCATACAATTGATTTATATTAATATCGTCAAGGCTCATAACACTTAACTTGTTCTGTACCGAAATATTATACCTAATAATTTGCTAGAAGTTGTCTTAAGAAGAAGTCTTAATTTAATCTGAGCTTTTTGTAATACACCCCGTATTACACCTAAAAGTTACAGTTTGTCCGCTATGGTCAGACGGCAGACAATTTATTATGGCTTTATCTAAGTAATCACAATTGCAGAAAACATTATCTATACAAGTAGCAGAAGATGAAGTGACTCTAGTAGGTTCTATAAAAGTGTTGGTCAAGTCAAATGACTTAAAAAGATTTAATAACCGACTGCTATTTGAACTTTCTTTTAAAATATTGATATTGAAATCACCACAAATAATTGTAGTACTGGCTGTAAGTTTTGCCAGGACATCTTTCATTATTGATTCAAATAAGGAAAAGTTTTGATAGTTTGGGGGTCTGTACACACACACAATTACAGGTTTATGTAGCTCAACACAGGACAGTTCGACGCAGTGTTCAACTAAGAGACCTACTATGTCATTACGTTGCTTATATTTAAAACAATTTTTTATAAATATTAGGGAACGTTCACGAAGCATAGTTTTGTGGTTAAAGCAGCTACCCCCCTTTCAAGTTTTTAGTTTTCATTTTGTTACTTAATAAGTATTCCTCATACCCTTTCAATATAGTGTACATGATTCGAATAGTCAAGCCCTTTCATTTGATACCCATATTGAGGGAGTTGTGAAAAAAAATGTAATTCATCATTTTGTTGGCCATCTTGGACCGATTTTCATCAAACATAGCTAAGAACACTCCCGAATAATTCACCATTCAAACATAATCAAAATTGGTTCATCCGTTCGGATGCCGCGATGCCACAGACACACACACAGACATATCAAACTTAAAACACCCCTTCGCACGTCGTTTTTGCGTCGGGAGTTAAAAATACATAAACAAAAATTGATTTGTCATCAATCAGACCTCATAAAATGACGTCACAGACAATCTGACCAATCACTTGTACGTAAACAGGGTTCTCATCATAAAGAAACAGCTGAAATGTGATAACATTCGCGAGTACGCCTCTTATGGCTTCCGCACCCCTCCGTTTGTTGTTCCGCATCCCAGTAAAAGGGGCCCCCCCCTTTTACTGGGATGCGGAATAACAAACACATCTATAGAATTTAGAATAGATATCTAGGTCTATGACGATACGGATAGGACGATTAAGATGATAACAGGTAGTAACAAGGACCTTATGCTTTTATTATGTTATCTTCCTTCTGCAGATATCTAGTAGGTTACCTGTGCAACCAATATGCCAACAAAAGTGAGCACATAATATCGTCTTGCGGATAATCCCGACGACGTATGAACTGCTCTTAGCCTCGCCGCCTTCCTCGGGTTGCAGGTGGCCCGATTTGGAAAGCTTCACGCAACACGTTACAGGACACCCGGTTGTAACTCTCTATAATCTCGTTGATACAAGCGTGTTTATGGTTTGATATTTAAACCGTTGTTTTGATTTGCCTACTTTTTAGTATTTATTCATCAGGACCAATTGTTGCTTTACCTGCTGTAGCTTTATTACAAGTTCTTCGTAACTATAACTTAACATAATTATGGAAATATTTTCACCCTTAAAACCATATAGAGCAGAATAGAATAGAATATCTCTTTATTCGAGTATCCATGGCTCAAAAGCTGTTAGTAAAACTTACTACTATGTTAGTAAGCACAGATAAAACAAACAACACAACAAATAATGGTGGATGCGACTGCGGCAATCCATGAGTAATTGAACAGCAGCGACCCACATAAACACAGTCCAGGCGACTGGCAATCATGCTTAGGATACTGTTGGTGCTGCCCCACACCCTGCGCACCAGGGAAGCGCACCTTTTACGCATTATTGCATAAAAGCAATCCATATGCGCATCTGCGAACATCCCTGACGCACTACAGAAGTGGGGCAGCCAGTATATACCAGCATCCTAAACGCGTTATTATACTGAAAGCGGAGAGCTCTGTACGATCTTTGCCTACACCTAGCCCACAGGCTGCACGTGTAAACTGACGTACAGTACGCTCGAAAAAGCGTGATCTTGACTGGAAGTATGCAAATGCAAACCTGCGAGCCAACATGTTCGCTCTAACCGACAATGCCCTCCGCTCACGTTCAACGTCATCATCGTCTTTAAGGCCAGGGGTCAATATATGACCAAGGTATTTAAAATTGTATGCTCTCTGCAAAGGTGTGCCATACAGTAGTACAGGAGGCACTTTGTCAGGGCTTTTACCCCCAGCCTTAAAGACCATGACCACAGACTTTACAATTATACGCCAAACCATGTACTTTGGCGTACGCCTCACACTGGGCAACCAGTTTTCTCAAGCCACAGAATGACGCACTCAGCAGCACCATATCGTCAGCATAACTGATATTATTTACACAGATACCGTCCACATAGCATCTAACCCTGGTATTGCTGAGCTCGGCAATCAGACCGTTCACATTAAAGTTGAAAAACATTGGTGAGCTCAACCCCTCTTGCCTCACCCCATACTCCAACCCGTACGGACGTGAAAACGCCGAGGTCATCGCACAGTGTTGATCTGGTTTCCACACCATAACTTTAAAATGTTAACAAGTTCAAATGACAAATCAGCCCGCTCTAAGCAGGCGTAAATCGGCGTCTCGCGCTTTGTATGTTATGTGCAACATGCTTAAGACACAAAACTGCACTCTCGGTTGACAACCCAGCTCGTATAGCAGCTCCTGTTTCGGTCCTTGTACAATGCCAGCTAGTCCAGCTACACATTGAGAGAGCTGTCCACTACCGGAGCCGGAGCCACTACTGACGCTGACTAGGCAGCAGAGTTTGGTCGAAGCCCGTTTTAACATGGTTATGGGAATCATGGACAAACAAAGATAAAGAATCCGAGTTGGTACTTTTAAACAAACCGACATTATTGGCTTGCCCTTTCACCATTTAAAGGTTTTTGGACAGTCTACTTGCCTTGTAGTTTTGACTGAGCTTGGAGTAATTTTGAACTCGAGACGAATGTTCTCTTCAAGGTTTGAAGTTCTAATGGACTGTTTTTTTGTCCCCAGGTTGAAATGCTGTACCAGCGTTACTTCCTACGCATGAACCAGACTAACATGACTCATTTGCTGGGGCTGCTGCTGGCCGTGGCTGTGGGCCTGCTGGTGGTGCAGGTCCACACGCTGCTCAACGTGCAGAGCTTCTTGGGCCAGCCGCTCTCGCTCAACAGCACCGACTTCGAGTACGTTGACTATCTCTTGTGCTGCCTTGTTTACATCTTCTATTACCTTGCACGCTTCTAACTCTTGTTTGTGTTTGTGTGGGAGTGAGTTTATTTATTGCAACGATTTGTTAATCATTCTGTTTCACTTAGTACACTTCGGGTGGACACTTCTGACGGAAGATGCACTGCGCATCGTCGCGCGCCTGTCAGACAAATACTTAGAAAATAAAACATCCAACCTTACACTTACATACATAAAAGACAATGCGTTAGTGCGTCGAGCATACCAACTGATTAGACGAGTAGTGTGGCAGATTCATATTTGACGGAACAGGTGCAACCAACCACATGCCCGACGGAACAGGTGCAACCGACCACAAGCCCGACGGAACAGGTGCAACCGACCACAAGCCCGACGGAACAGGTGCAACCGACCACACGCCCGACGGAACAGGTGCAACCGACCATATATACGTCCGACGGAACAGGTGCAACCGACCATACGTCCGACGGAACAGGTGCAACCGACCACACGCCCGACGGAACAGGTGCAACCGACCACACGCCCGACGGAACAGGTGCAACCGACCATACGTCCGACGGAACAGGTGCAACCGACCACACGCCCGACGGAACAGGTGCAACCGACCACACGCCGACGGAACAGGTGCAACCGACCACAAGCCCGACGGAACAGGTGCAACCGACCACACGCCCGACGGAACAGGTGCACCCGACCACAAGCCCGACGGAACAGGTGCAACCGACCACACGCCCGACGGAACAGGTGCAACCGACCATACGTCCGACGGAACAGGTGCAACCGACCATACGTCCGACGGAACAGGTGCAACCGACCACACGCCCGACGGAACAGGTGCAACCGACCACACGCACGACGGAACAGGTGCAACCGACCACACGCCCGACGGAACAGGTGCAACCGACCACACGCCCGACGGAACAGGTGCAACCGACCATACGCCCGACGGAATAGGTGCAACCGACCACACGCCCGACGCATCTTCCGTCAGGTGTGAGTTCACCTTTAGGTTTATTCAATCATACTGTTATCAGCAACGTCACTTTCACAGTAAGACGTGCAAAAATAAGGAACTAGTTAAAACCTTTTTTGTTTTTTTTTTTTTTTTTGCGGTGATAAATACCTAACGCATACCGCACCGTCCGGGGAGACGGTTTGGTTATGTGGGGCTTGCACCCACTAAAAAAACACCGCCGTGAGCCTACTGTCGATTTTGCGGATGGGTCGCGAACGTCATGCGTAGCAGTTCTCGCGGCCCATCCGCAAAGGCGACAGTAGGCTCACGGCGGTGTTTTTTCAGCGCTGCCCGCCACTGGGCACCAAACTCTTTTGGCGATGTCCGGGCTCACCTGAGACATCGCCTCCACTCGTGAGGGCCGTGCAACGCGACGACGATAGTCTCCCCGATCTATCGCCCGCTGGCACCTCCTAGGGCGGCATCAGGTCGCCATGGCACCTTCTCCGCCGCCCTATCCTCCTGCGACGAATCGCGCCAGCGAGGGAGTCTTCCTCCCTGACGCGCTCCGCCGCCTCCTTCTGCGAGATGACATCCTCGCAAAAGGACGCCACCGCCTCCCATGCCCCCCTGCTGTCGACCATGGCCTTTGCAACGGCCTGCAAGGAGATTTCTGCTCCGATTACTGCTGCGAGAGCACGGCGCTGCACCACCCAAGCAGGACAATGGTCGAGGATGTGAAGCGCCGTATCCTCGCTGCAGCCGCACTGGTGACGCACGGGAGTCGCCTCCCGTCTAGCCACTTTGTGCAGGTATTTGCCAAAGCAGCCATGCCCTGACAACACCTGCACCAGACGGAAGGACAACGTCCCGTGTCGCCTCCGTACCCATTCCTCCAGGATCGGCTGGATAGCCCCCACTGTCCAGTGACCTGCACTGGGCGCCTCCAGCCTCGCCCTCCAAATCCGCAGGGTTTCGGCTTGGGCCTCCCTACGCCTCGTGACCAGCTCAGGCGGCGGGCGTCTGCCACTTCCCGCCTGCAGGTCCGCGCCACGCCAAGATACTTCGGCGAGCACCTGCGCCTCCAGATCCCACGGGGGTGTGCCAGCAAGGGTGCACGCTGCTTCCGTAGATACGGTGCGGTATCCGCGTATGACCCTGACTGCCATGACTTTTTCCGGTCTTCGCAGAAGAGCCTTATTTTGGGCAGACAGGGACTCCGCCCACACCGGGGCCCCGTAGAGCGCCATCGAGCGGACTACCCCCGTGTAGAGCCGTCGGCAAACGACGTTCGGTCCACCCAGGTTTGGCAACAGCCGACTGAGGGCGGACGCCGTGCCGATCAGCTTAGGCGCAAGCTGAGCAAAGTGCTCGCCGAAGTTCCACCTCCAGTTCGCCATCAGCGTATAGGCAAATTGTCTTGCTGGACGAGGCGGGGAAGATAAGAGAAGATTCTCGCTACCTACCACAAATATTGACATTTATTTATCATAAAAACCTCTTCAAAGTGCGTAAATGTAACGTTACTTTGGTCCGCCGGTTGATACTACATCTAAATCTTAGCCCACCTATAAAATGAGTTGAGCAGCCTTTAACTTAGGCAGAAACAACAAAATGCAACTACAGACATTCTTAGATTAACTTAGACTAGTCTTAACTAACATTAACCTAGACTGTTTAAGTTGAACAAAGCACAACTCATCGTAAACTGACGTGGTAAGTACGCGATGGTGTCCAAAGCGAATGGACACTCATTCTCACTAAAACACAAAACGAAGGTAAAAATAACACTAGGCCACTCATCATTAGTTTACGCTTATGTTTATCGCTAAGCTATGAGTTAATGGAGAGAACACCCCACTTAACTCCAAATAAGTGTAAAAATATCGCAATATTATAGATTGTATGGCTTTTGGTGTCACATTAGGGCAGCTTTTATTTATTCAATATAACAGCTGGAGCTTATTACTGTAAATAGATTGAAACAGTATTTAGTCTTTCTCTAGATCCATAAGGCACTTGTCCCACCGCCGATGATCATCGAAGTGCGACAGTAGAGATAGCAACCAGACCCGGGCGCGTGAGCAACCAGCGGCCTGCGAGGATGTCGCTTGAGTAATGTTATCAGCAGCGAGGGCACAACCGCGACGCGCGACGGGCGGCTACTCGCTACTGTAGGAGCGTCACCGTCGTCGCGGAGCCAGTTTAATCCTTGAAAGCTCTCTCGACCGCGACGAACTCGTGGAGAGTGGGCTCTAGTCGGCAACTCAGTGCTATAATATGTATCTCTTTCACTGACACGTGATCTGCATCTATGGTATGATTCTGGAGCGAGACAATAGCTGATGGCTGAACTGCTTCGTCCGCGGTGGCACAGGTGCTTCAGGTAGTTTTCACTGTAAAACCCCATTCGATGTCCTACCTGATTATGGTACCTTCGTGCAAATGGTTGGCTGTAAAGCATGCGCGATTGATGGCAGACGTTGCTCCATCCTGGTACTAATCCCGCGTCTCTCTGCAGCCCATACTATGACCCCAACCGCTACGTGAACGTGACGACGTCCCGCTACCATGAACAGCTGGCAGAAATTAACTCCTCGCATATGCAGCGGCTATTCTATGAGAAGGAGCGCGTCGCGCACATCGTCAACATCATCATCCTCGGAATTACTGCTCTGGTGTACGCCTGTGAGTATGATCATCTTTCATCATTCATATTTCATAATCATAATTATTAAATAGTTTGCGTTTTCCTGCGTTGTCCTCCGCCGCGTCTATCTGTCTGTTGTCGGTTCTCGAGGAAGGTTTTAGTATAATATAATTTGTCAAGTTTTTGTAAACATTGCCTAAAATGTAATAAAATATTTGCTGGAGGTGTCGGAAAAAAAATAAGCCGTCTGGGAGTTTTACTTTTGGTCGCGATAACCGACATCCACGCGGGCGAACCCGTGGGCATCAGCTGGTGAAGGTATAAAGCCAATTCTATCATCATATTCCTGCTCTTGTCCCTGTTACTGGGGTCGAAGCTACACGTTTTTTTCTTCCACTCTCCGCTGTCAGCCGTTATGGTATCATTTTTCTTCTATCGTACCGGTTACTACTCACACATCCATCCATTATTTATGTAGCCTGCCTATCTCTCTCCATTTATGAAAGAAATAAAGAAAATACATTTATTTGGCACACGCCACAAGTGCACACAGTATAAAAAATAAACAAAAAAGAAAAAGAAAAATGAATAAAAAACTTAAAACTAAACAAAAAAATTAAATAATATGAGATATTCATAACTTTTTTTATAATAATCATGCCCTCACCACATGATCATTAATATCAACCCGGATGACTTAATCATAATTTCAACCTGACTGTTCTAAAAACTCTAAAGTGATTTTTTTTCGCTTCATTCATCTTAGATTTGATTTTAATCTAACTTCAGATGTAATGGTTGTTTAGAACGTTCAATGAACTGGCAGCCTCTACTTAATGGCTTTGTAGCGGCACGGCACTACAAAAATTACTACAGCAAGTCAGCAACATGGAACAAAAAGTGCTACAGCGCAATCTATGACACAGATGATGAACAAAACATCAAAACCTATCTAATTCCTATATCGCGCAAGTAAAGATATCCGCGACTTAAGACTATATAGACGAACCCGACAACAGCTGTCAGGCCCCACCAGACACAACACCCGTCTGCTCGGAGGATCCTCCCTGTTCTATGGGAGATGAAGAACTTTACACTCTCTTCTTCATACCCCCAACGGATGGCCCTGATTAGTTTGGTAGCTTCAATATATCTTGGTCTAATAACTGATTCCGCGAAGATATTTGTGGGTTATAATTCATTTGGATAATTTTATTACCAGATACCTGTTCGTTCTTATAATGACAATGGTAATCTGAGAAACGTTTGGCTGATATGTATTTTATTGCAGGCCTTCTGGCGTGCCTGAGCCGCCCGGCCATGAACGAAATCTACCTGCTGACCATCTCATACGTGGTACTCGTCACCTTCCTGCTCATCGAGCTCGCCCTCGCCAGCACCTCCGTGCTGCGGTAAGTTTATCTTCACAGCCTCTTACCATTTTGCCCAAGAGTTTTTTCCTCAGCATGTCGATGGCAATGTAATTTTAATCGCTCTCATAATTTTAATCGTCGGAATCCGACGAGTTTGGTACCTTCACTAGCGTCTATCAGTTCCTGTAACCTTTGACGGGTCAGCTAAGACTAGATACTAAGTGCCATATCGTTTGTGCGATAACCCCACGTATGATACCCCAGGTAGTGGACCCCAGGTTAGAGTCATCTATGAATCCCCAAAAACGACGAAGAAATCGGCGAAAATCTACGATTGATGTTACACAGTGAAACCGCGCTCTACAACCTGGCGAGTCAACTGTAGAGCAAACACGAGCGAGTGCGGAGTGCCGCCGACTCCTGCTCGAGCGACCGGCGACCGGCGACCGGCGACCGGCGGCACGCAACTTGTGTCAAATTGAAATTAAAACTTTCCACTCCACCCGCCGCCTCAAACAAACCACAGAACAAGGGTCCATTTGTTTACACCAGATTTTCAAAACTGTTTCAAATGTTACCGAAACTTCGTAAATCCGTTTCCAACGAAGTTTACAAGTTTGGCGGGAGACGTGTTTGTACCCAGTTTAGATGAAAGCGTACCGCTCGTACGCGGCTTTATCGCCGACTTTATTGTCGGTGAACGTTTTTACGGCAAGGTGTTATCGGATAGTGCATTACTCGGACAATATTCGGGCAAATTTGCCAGTCGTTAAAGGTTATTGTTTGATTTTTAACGGCCGCGGGTGAAGGGTGTCCGGGTAAGGAGGGAGGGGCAGGACGTTTACGAGCGCCGGAAAGTGGTCGTTCGGGGTAATGCGGCGCGCCTGAGAGCCGGAAGGTGTTCCCGTTCCGTCGACTGTACCTTACCTTCAATACAATCTTTTTAGATGTTATTTATTTTCATAATGTTGAGTGTGTCCTACATTCATGTAAAACTCCAGGTGATCGCAAAGCGTAGATAACTATAGTCTAACCAAGCTTGCTGTAACAATCACAACGAAAAGGTTACCCGCGAGAACGAGCGCAAACAGAAGTTTGACACGGGCGGAGACGTCCGGCTCTCTGCGACCGACAGCATCTGGCGTCTAGACTTGTAGACGTAGCTAGTAAAGACTATTATCAGTACACTTTGTGTTACATCCTCATCCATTACCTTCATTTTTTTGTGGACACACGTGTAACCGGATTATTAAGCGCGTTTGCAGCTAAAACATAAGAAATTGCTCCTTAACGCGGCGCCAATAATCTCAAAAGAGTGGCTTGAACTTGATAATGAGTTTGGTGCTATCACTAGCGTTCATTGTTTCCCGTAGTGCGCATGCATCGGGGCATGCAATAACGGTGGAACAGCACCACATTTGCACTCCAAGCTTGAGTCTACACCGGATTATCGTGTGTTCGGAGTCTGTTCTAGGAGCTAGTAAAGAGCTGGTGGAGTGGTGTTGCCTTCACTCAGTCTAAATTGCCGCAGTGTACAAGTTCTGACACCTGCGTACTTGATGACCTTAGATGATATTATATGATGACTGCGTCAGTGAGCGGAGTTCGCGGAGCTGCAACTTGGCCAAACGTATCTGAAGTTTTTGCCATCGATACGCTAAGAGGAAAAAGCCTGAATGAAATACCTAAATGATTGTGTTGTTTGTGTGTAGTTCTCTGAGTATCAGCACCGGCGCGTGCGCACTGTTCACGTACGCGACGTACGCAATGCTGCCGGTGCGGCTGCTAGAGGCGACCGTGGCTGGGCTGGCGCTCGGCATCGTCAACATCGGCGCCCACCTCATCCTTGACGAGGCTGCTGAATTCCATGTGAGTGCCAACACGGCGGCAATATCAGTCTGTACATATTACTCCTCTCTGTGAGGTGGTCCACTTCCTGTCGTAACCACACGGAACCAGTGCGGGTTTCTAAATGTCACATGTGTTCGATTTTTTGGTTTAGGACTTGCTGGATTGCTCACGATGTTACGTTTTGCCGTTTTGAGAGCAGTGGTGATTAAATAAATAACACAAAGTAAAGCGCCTGCCTAAGTACACGACCCACGACTCAAGGCAGTCGGCACCATTACTGTGCTCTCCACAAAGACAGAAACTGACTCGCATCTTGTCCCCAGCAAATCTACTGCGCCGTGGCGACGTTGATCGCGTGCAACGTGGCGGGCATCATGACGCACCACCCGCGTGAGCTGGCGCAGCGCCGCGCCTTCCTGGAGACGCGCGACTGCGTCGAGGCGCGCCTCGTCACCCAGCGTGAGAACCAACAACAGGTCAGTATAGGCTGGGCTTGGGACGAGTTAAACACCACCATTCCGCCGACAGGCATTATCGCTACAATGAGTGGATCTATGCGCACAATTATAGTCCTTCTGAGCATTTTCGGCCATGGCGGTCAATTTCAGCGGACGCTAGCCATCGACGCAGGAGTTACTCATATAGTGCAATGGAACGGAGGGTGGTCAGCCTCGGAACCAGCGGCTCACACGCCACGGTAGTCCTGATCCAGCTAATCCAGCTAACTCCACCGACCTTTCACAGCAGGCTGTCAGTTTATCATCCTAATAGGTCCTAGTCGGCCCCATCAGTCATACATTTTCTGAGCTGAATGACTTCCTGTCAGAAACTCGATAATAACTCTCATGACTGTAGTTGTCGGTCGAACGAGAACGAACGAACCATTTTTATCCGAACGTTTTAAGCACATTATAGTGAATAAGCCGTTATTGGATCAATCAGCGAGCTGATTGCACCACATAACAGCGTAGCTCAAAGTGCTGTTATATCATCGTTACAAGTTCAGGCTAGCTGCTAAAGAGACAGAAATCACTAATATTATAAATATGGTATTTGTGAGTTTGGGTGTAGGACGTAAGAAATCTCCGAAACGACTTATGTGAAATTATTTATTCTTTTACTAACAGAAACTTGCTGAAATTTGCCGAGTGCCATAGGACATGTAATGTATATCTGTTAGATATCATTAAACTCCATGGGAACAATAAAAAGTGAAAATAAAAAGGCGGCCGCACCCAACATCCTATCCAATGTGTGGCACAACAGAATATGGAATATGCAAGAAATACAAAACTCTTTTTATTTATTCAAAATGCCTTGGATTGGCGCATAAAACATTGTGGTAAGCTTGTTTAAGTTTCTTAAACATCACTTATTTTACGATTTATGGTTTTATGTAGCATATTTTCGGTGAAACGAAACGTACTCTCAAAACGCGTCGTCTTCGATAACGCCGGTAGTGACGTGAAAGTCTATGTGTCAAAAAACACTTATTTGAAAAGTAGTTAAAGTTTCACTAAGATTGTATTATATTATATCGTTATCGTAATTTTTGCTTGAATAAAGCACATACAATTAGTAAAATTACTATAATAAGGCCAAAAAATTAGATGTAAACAAGGCAAATTGAGGTAAATGACATCACGCGGGCCTGTGGACGGGGAGCTATGGGCTAGCTCGCCGTCCGTCCGTCTCATGACGACAGGCCGTGTCGACGGCGCGTTCGTGTTCAAAGAGAGAGACTCAAAGAGAGTCAGCAACAGTGAAGGGCTCCGCAAGGGCCGAAGCCTGCCGGGGCTGCGGGACTATTCGAAAGAGATACCGTGGCCCCGGAACACAAAGGGCGAGGAAGGAACATGGATGGGTTTTAGTCAGTAAAAGTCTGACACTCCCTCCTGCTCCGCCCAGAGCGGGAGAAGTCATTTGATGATTTCCCATCCAAAAAAAAAAAGGTAAATGACGTCACATCATGGCCGCGACACTCATGGACGTTTGAACTGTCATAGAAAATTGCAGGAGTTTAATATTATTTTTGAGCGACAAGCAATAGTTGAACTTGACTTTTAATACTTTTCTCGGGTTGATAACACTGTTTTTTTTATTGAAGTAAAGAATAAATTACATGTATTCCCTATTGTGAATCATTGACTAAGTGGAGCAAGAGTCACAGGATACGGTTCTATATTTTGCATTGGAGTCCGTTGAGCGTGGTTGGTCTACTGCTGGCGTGCCGCTTCCATTCACCAAGTTCAGTTGTTTTGAGGAAGTTGTTCTTGTACTGTGTTGTTGGCAGTTAAACTTTGTTGCGTTTTATACGATACGCTCGAGAAATAACAACAGAACCAGATATACTTGGACTGCCTTGTCGATACTAGACATAACTCATTAAATTCACAGTTTTCTTGGGTTTTGAAGTAACGTGTGCAAACGACTGTACTTCATTGTGGACACAATGGTAGTTGTACCTAACACAGTCACGGTATTTCAGTTACAACTATCATATAATACCCTGTTTAAAATGGAATATTAACGTAAAAATGCCTTTACTGTTGATTTAATAACTTGCTCGATTTCAATACATCAATAGTCCGGCGTACATGTGTGTTGTATGTTCCTATTCAGCCGGTATCCTCGTTATCCGATATATTCGGTAATCCGGTACACAAACAACTGGATATTCATCGAAACGCTCCTTCCGACGAGATATTATATTCATATGTACAACAGTACTACTCGTCATTAGTTCCGTGAAAGCTTTTGAGTAGATAATACATACGGTATGAATGTCTCTACTTATCCGGAAACTTGAATGTTAAGGAAATAATTAGCTAATAAATAATAAAAATAATTAATTAGCTGGACTAATCTGTTGATCTCGCTTGGTCCGCAAGCTGAAGTACGTCCATGCGAGGACTAGGATTTGAAATGCTCGAGTGTTTAAAAATAATATCCATTTGTTTAGTGTGTTTCAACGACTAGCACCGACTAGCAACGACTAGCACCGACTAGCAACGACTAGCACCGACGTTGAACCAAACGGTTGTAATTGTCCCCACCCCAGAGTGAGTCGAGCCGGGCCCGACCGCGCGGCGCACGTAATATGCGGCGGATTGGCTACTTCCCATTTGGTAAACTTCCCATTTCGTAAACCTCAAACTGTACCTACTAAAAAGTTGCGTTTGGTAAACATTATACATTTCATACATTTAGTCCCATTTCGAAAACATTTCAATATTTTTTTGTGTTATATCCCATTTGGTAAACTTTCAGATGAAATGGGTACAGTCAAGTAAAAAAAGAAAAACGAAACTAATGATAACATTGTCATTTATTTTGTTAAATATTTTTAATCACAGGTACAATAGTCGGATTATGTGTACGTATGCCATTTACACATATTGATATTTAAAAACAGAAATAAAAAGTGGGGTGTACAAATAACTTTCAAAAAATTTAAGAAAAATCACAGTTCGATTTGACTATTTCGATGACAAGTTTTATTTTTTTAATAACATAAGTCAATCTAGATGCGAAATCAACTTATATAAAAAAACAATAATCACAGATTTGGTACTATCTTTTTATGTTAATGTACATTAACATAAAAAAATACATACGAAATCAACTACTTATAAAATATAAAAATAAACAGTCACAGATTTGGTACAATAACATAAAAAATACATGCAAAATCAACTTTTAAATATAAAAACAAATAATAATCACAGATTTGGTACAATAACATAAAAAATACATGCAAAATCAACTTTTAAATATAAAAACAAATAATAATCACAGATTTGGTACAATAACATAAAAAATACATGCAAAATCAACTTTTAAATATAAAAACAAATAATAATCACAGATTTGGTACATTAACATTAAAAATTACACACAAAATCAACTATAAAATATAATCACAGATTTGGAATATTAACATAAAAAATTTACTACCTACACTATAAAGTGATACAAGCAATTCTTGATAATTCGTTCAAACAATTTTCCAATGATATTTTTCCACTTTTGTAATCGCCGAGAATATTGTTAATTCGTATATCATTTTGGATAGATTTTTTTCTTCGTTTTGATATACTTTCTCCATTATTATAAAAGCTGTAAAAAATTGTTATGATTAATTAAAGTAATAATGTATAATTTTTATCATATGTGTCGCCTAAAAATACAGGTCATTGAAACAAAAATATGTACCTTTTCAGAAGATTTTCATAATGTTTAATATTGCCTGATATCGTTTCGAAAAATAAAAGAATTGATGGCCTTTTTCCAATTTCACTATTGAAACTCCAATTCCAAGATTCCATGAGGTTTGTAGTGCGGTGTCTTTGTGCGTAGCAGCACCAAATATTCATCATATCTTCATTTTCCAACCACTGATCCACAAAGTAATCATTGAATTCAGTTATAGCTTTTTCTTCAAAACTGTAACAGAATTAATTCGTTGAAGATTATGATACGAAAAACCATATATTACCTAGTTTCTAACGCATAAAAATGGCTGTAGAAAATGGCGGTAGAAGAAATATCCAGAACTAAACGCGTTCATTTCAATACTGCAAAATTAATTTACCTTTGACTCATAACGTATAGCCATCCATCGTTTATGTTTTCTTTTGGAAAATGTGCCAGAGCCATACATAGTTTGACGTGATAGTGAGATTCTTCATGTTGTAATAAGCCAAGAGATTTTGCCTTTCTTAATAGCGCTCTGCCAAAGTGAACAAAACACCCCTTAACAATTATGTTTGGAAATGTCTTTTTAATTGCATTTATTGGAGCTTTTTCGAAATCCAAGGTAATAATATCGGCTGTCCACTCTGGTAAATGAAATTTTAGTTTGTAAAACAGTCTTTCATATGTAGTTTCTTCTTTGTTTCTCAACACTGCATAAAAAAATGGTACAATATTTGTCCCAGTTTCTGTACTTCCTATGTCTCCGTGTACAACGTATAGTTGAAGAAACGGCTTTGCACAACATTTGAACGTTCCGTCCGCAAAGTAGTGACGGACGTCATTTAAATGTGCAATTGCACTCTTTGAACCAAACACAATCATTCTATTTTCACCGTCAATCTCATCAAACAATAAATTGTCTTTAAAACGGTCAGGAATCACGATTTCTGTAGAGTTAGAGTGCTGAGATTTTGTGATTCCTAGTTGTCTATTTCTGTGTCTATACAAACTGCTTTTAACTTTGTCAAAATTTGGTAATTCTTTAATAATTTCATAACCATTATCTTTCAGCTTTTTAGTACATTTCCTGTATGTAGCTGGAATCGGCTTCAGATCTTCACATATAGTTTGTTTACATTTTTCGATGGCTACTTTCACTTCATTTTTTTCAAAATTCGGAATACAAGAACTGCAGTGAGCATTTTCTCTTAATACATGGCTTCGATTTGAATTCAAAGTTACACTTGCTGAACATCCATCTTTTCTATTAACACAGCGCCACCAACTTGAGTCCTTATTATTTTTCTGTTTATAATATTGATGCCCAGCGCGTAATAAAATTTCACCGCCTCGTGTACTATTAATAATTTTTAAATTCACTGCACCACTAGAAGATCCCTCACCCGACATTGCAACGACCTTGCACTATGCATAAAACGAGTGAACTGATAAGTTAAACCCGGTAATAGATATAATTTACGTATACTTACTTATGTCTATCTCATTCACACCTTTTGTTTAAAACGATGGTAAGGACAATAAATCCCTACCTGAGAACCCGCTCGGTGCTTCTTTTGCGGGAAAAGCACGTGGTATTTTTAGTAGCATCGTGGTATTTTTACAGACTTTAATACGTTTTTTTTACTTCTTCTTGATCAGCCATTCTTTTTGATGGTCGAGATACTATCTCAAGACTGAAGCATTTAAAAATATATACATCTCTAATTTAATACTAATTTGACACTGACTGTACCGTACAAAAATAACAATACTAACAAAGTTTACCAAATGGGATTAAATGTATGAAGTAACGAAATGTTTACCAAACGCAACTTTTTAGTAGGTACAGTTTGAGGTTTACGAAATGGGAAGTTTACCAAATGGGAAGTAGCCGGCGGATTAGCCGTAGCCGCGCCGTGTGTGTCAAACACACGACGCCAACGCTTTCTGATGTACATAAACTCACGCCGTTTTCCCCAGGGGGGGTAGGCAGACACCACAGATCGCTAGATGAAATGATCCTTACATACTCCTCTCGCCTCGTCCACGTCCGTATACATTTGGTCATACGCGCTGTCTGACTAACAAAGCATAATAAGTAAAATGCAAAGTTTTGGGCCCGCTTATACCACGAGCCCTGATGAGCGTTCAACATTTAATTATTATTATAAGGACCAAAGCTGTTTCCGTCAATTGGCAATCCGGACGCGGCATTAACATCACCGGCGAGTACATCTCACACTTGAGATTTGTA
Organism: Xestia rhomboidea; assembly: GCA_963853795.1. Classification (NCBI taxonomy): domain Eukaryota; kingdom Metazoa; phylum Arthropoda; class Insecta; order Lepidoptera; family Noctuidae; genus Xestia; species Xestia rhomboidea. The sequence goes on from OY970756.1 coordinate 35,451,894, forward strand.
GATGGCATCGTCGTACTGGCTGAACGTGATCGGGCCTACGTGACGTGCTACGTGCAGTCGTGCACCTCACTAGCGTGACGAGCTACGTGCAGTCGTGCACCTCACTAGCGTGACGTGCTACGTGCAGTCGTGCACCTCACTAGCGTGACGTGCTACGTGCAGTCGTGCACCTCACTAGAGTGACGTGTTACGTGCAGTCGTGCACCTCACTAGCGTCGACCGCTGCATATATCGGCTGCTTGCCTAATCAGTCCGCCACACATAGTTGCGGGTTGCCTGTTTTCGCTGCATGATTGTAAGAGTATCGTTGTGCTTGCATAGATTGTTAATGTCGGAATATGATAGGAACTAAAGTAAAGTTACTATTTCGTTTATCTATTGTAAGCAATCGCCGACAGTGAAGTCTTGGGTTTGGTTCCCAACCCGCGTAGCATGACCACCGTAGAAACGGGTTCTTCGAAGAAAGAATCGACAAAATGACAGATTTCTTTTGTTCATGTCATTTTGTCGATTGTTCGTCAACAATTCAACCCGTTTCCACAGCGGTCATGTTACGCGGGCAGGTCGTCCAAAGTGATATTGGTTTGGTTGTTTTTCCATCTGGATCTTCTCGGACTATGGATTTGTACCTGGTTGATAGTAATAGGCTCGTTCCTGCGCCATGACACTTGACTGGTGAAATTTGAGTGTCTGCTTTTTTTTTTAATAATGATGTTTTTATCTTTTATTTTTATTTACCCGAAATAAATGAATTTATCATTATTATTATTATAACTACAGCTGTAGATAACCTAACTCCTTTGGGATTGCAGGCGTGATGTCATGTTAAAGTTTGTCCAGTGTTATGTTATGTACTATTCATCAACTTTGGGTTATAAGTAAGTCTGGTTTAAGGCTAAAACTTGGTTCAGCCGACCTCGAGATGTTCCCAAGCTGTGACTTCAACCAACACCTCCAGCCCCCTACTTCGATTAACACTTTTAAAGAGAGAAATTAATACTTTCTTAGACAAAGTTTTAATTACTTTTAAAGCTGAGCGATGTTTCTTTCGCGAGACACATGCGTAGTTCAAGGTGTGAACGTTGAACTTGGCTGCTGGCTGCTGGCTGCTGGCTGCTGGCTGCTGGCTGCTGGCTGCTGGCTGCTCGCTGCTGGCTGCTGGTTGCTGGGGAAGACAGCTACATCTTTGACTATGATCCTCGGAGTGTTGCTTATTGTTTCGGAGAAGTTGCCGAAGAACGGAGAAAATTGTATTTATAGTATTTTCCTTGTTTAATTTGCATAGTCTTAAATATATTTGGACATTAGGACCAATTGCTTTCGAGTAACATTACAATATCTAACCGTGCTCAACACGTAATGTTGATAGTAATCTCTCACTGATAGCGAACGACCTTTTCGCTTATTTCCCGTAGATTTGTCGCCAGACTGAAAGACATTAACTACGCACAAAGTTCACTATTTACCGACGAAATCAAATTAAGAAACTGAATCAAATTCCTTTAGCTCTTAACTTAAGATTAATCTACACGAAAATTAACAAAACGTCTCGCTTAACAAATTCGTGTATTAATCTAAATTAACTTGGAAGCTCCTACTGTGTAGAGAGTGAGCGACTTGTCTAGATTTGTAAAAGCGGCGTACATTGAGGAATTGTCTTGGGGAGTGGAGTGTTGTTTAGGTACCCGAGCGGCAATGGTCAAGCTTTGTGTTGGTAACATCGCGTGGGGAATCAGTGTCGTGATCAGTTGACGGTACATGACGCTGCTGGTTGGTACCTAATGAGTCGCAAGCTGTCTCGGGAGACATTACGCGCTAGTGACACTCCATTGTTGCGATCTTTTTTACAACTTGTGAGGTAGACGCGCAAACTTTGGAGACTCTTCATACTGTACTGTAGTGATGGCTAAAAGATGAGTCATGTCATTTGTTGATTTTATTTACGTAATTGTCAAATCAGCCGAAAGGCGTCCAATGCCTAACACAGACCTCTCGGCTCACCCAGGGGTCGCTAAGTTGACCTCTCCAGTGCTTCTCGCATCCAACGGAATCCACTGTGAAATAAATTTAATTAATTAAACCCAACTACAATGCAGACAATGAACAACATGCACTATCAAAATAAAGTTGCGAGATGCAATTTGTATTACTTTCCTCTCCACCCCTCGAGGATTCAATAAAAGAATTTCCATGAAAGTACGACCGCACTATACATTTCGTTCCACCTTTTTGCCTAATTACACTCAACTATAAAGAAAAACGTGCGTTTACTTTACAGAAACATAATTAATGCACACCTCAAATTAAACGATGTCCTAGCTGGACAATGATCTGCTATTCATTTGCAACAAACAGACTATCGATGCCGCATCCGGTACGTCGTCGTCGACAACAAACAGACTATCGATGCCGGATCCGGTACGTCGTCGTCGACAACAAACAGACTATCGATGCCGCATCCGGTACGTCGTCGTCGACAACAAACAGACTATCGATGCCGCATCCGGCACGTCGTCGTCGACAACAAACAGACTATCGATGCCGCATCCGGCACGTCGTCGTCGACTACAAACAGACTATCGATGCCGCATCCGGTACGTCGTCGTCGACAACAAACAGACTATCGATGCCGCATCCGGTACGTCGTCGTCGACAACCTGCAGAACGTACCGCGTTGCTCAAGACAGACCATCTTCACACATTATCAATTACTTAGCCCTTCGATCGGTTTCAAAGACAATTGTAGCAATGTTGTGGGTCTGACCGTTTTCCGTATGAACATTGTGGTTTGCATTCGATATCAATTGAATTGTTTTTATTGAATTAATAGGACTTAAACCACATGATGAGAAAGGCGGCGGAGGCCCCTGGAGGTCTCAGCTGAAGATGATGATGTGGAAAGCACAGTCAACTATTCATATCTCAAAATACCAAATGAATGTGAGTGTAATATGTACAGCCATGATAAACAGTTTGCAGACAGATAAATATGCCAGCCGTAGTAGTCCACATCACTACTCGTCGAACAGACACAAAGAAACAAATGATTCGCACGGCTTTAGTAGCAGAATGTTATGCAAGGGGTGCCTCCGTAATCCTGAGTAAACGTGAGCTTATGTGCGAGCTCGTAACTCGATCTAATTGTGTGCGCGCCTGTACCAGCACACTCGACGCGTGTGTCGTAAACTCGTGACGTCACAGACGGTTGTCACCGGACACACACACACGAGTGTACTACTGTAGCGTTTGCCCATCAACGGATAGAATATGTCTCCTTTGTACAACGTGTGTGCCTGTGAGTGAGCACGCAAGCAGGTAGTCAGCAAAGTGAAGCCTACACGTTCGCAATGTCCAACACAGCGAGTGTTGCAACTTTTGGAAAGTAATGAAGTTCCCACTCACGCAGCTCACGTAGCCCGCCCTCGATACAGCGCTGCTGCGAAACTGAATATATTTTTCGCTGAAAGTGTTAATTATTTGCTTACGAGGCGAGATGATAGTGTTGAAATCAGAACGTTTTGGGAATGAACTGTATTGTTACTGTTAAACACATTCACATTCTACGTTCCGTGTTACTAATATTGTTGTTTACTGTGCTGTGTGTAATTACATTCCTGCGCTGTGAGCTTAGTGGAACACTTCCCATCCATATCGAACGTTGTTGATTGTAGGTCTAAACGTACCGACCGACACCGACGCGACGCACTGTTGCAGGGTACTTCATTATAGGTATGTGGTGTTAGTATCAGTAGCGCAGTAAATCACTCGTTGATAATGAAGTTAGGAGCAAGAGTTCGCGCTCGTATTCAATATGCGTAGTGATAGCGGACGGGTAATTTATACGGAACATTAGTGCGAGCCTTTTGATAGCATCGCGGGGCTTACAGCGCCGTGAGCCGCGACACTGCGGAGCTTGCATCGCGTCGTGAGCCGCGACACTGCGGAGCTTACAGCGCCGTGAGCCGGGACACTGCGGAGCTTGCATCGCGTCGTGCGATGTACTAGCCACGTTCACAGCTTCCTCCTATTCGTCGACAGCCACTCTCAATTACACAGTGATAATATTCCAATTCACCCTCCACCCCTCCCCCGCACGCGCATTAGTCACTGAATAATATATTTGCGAAAATTACAGAACACAAGCGAAGCAACAAATTTATATTTCTTAAGCATTAAGACGGATTTGATACCGACGTTCAAAGAGAAAAATAAATTAATACATTTGCCTGTCGGCTGTTAATTTCCGAATTCAAACAGGAGTTACTCATTTATCACAGTGTATTGGTGATGAATTTCGTGTTGGTGAAGTCACGGCGTGTGCTGCGCTAAGCGCACTTGTTGATTGTGATAATACTTATGTGATGATAGCATTATGATTAATGCGCTGTCATCACATATTATCACAACGGCGTGTGGCGTTGCGGCGACGTCCACTATGACATACAACTAGGTATGCATTATATCAGCACTGTGCTAATGGTAGCATTTTCAATTGTAATTATACGAGTTTATTGTACGACGTCCTAATTACAATTCGTAGTAGATACCTTCATTCATTGGTAATACTAAAATCAGAGATCGTTACTTGATTGATGTTCGTTCTGCGAAGCGAACACAACGCTATTAGGTTTGAAAATAGATATAGAAATTCAATGTACTTGGTTTGCATAAACAACTTATGCGCTTTTCTTCTTTATAATAAAAAGGCTTGTTGAAGCCGTAGCTCAAGATCGCAACTGTTTACCAGCCTGGAGCTCGAGCGCTCCTCCGTGGAAATAAGCTCCCATTCACAAATAGCCGCGAGCTATTCCTTGCAGAAAGCACTTCGAAACTTGACGCGATGGAGAGACCGTGACTTGTTCCACTATCATTACCTTCATGAGACACAACAGGTCCCTACCCATAACAGGACAATAATATTCCTATCTAAGATTGTATTTCGATAAGGCGCTTGTTTCTGACGTGTGCGCGTTGATCCGCTTTGTTCTTGATCGCTCCTCATTGAATCTTCAATATCCCTCCTGTCCGATGTTTACACAATGTATTACCTATTTCCTACGTAACAGGATAATATACATATCAGGTGAAAGAGCAAAAGAGAGAATTTAATCAAAATGCCTGAGTACATGTTAGCCGCCGTACTACAAAGAACAAGGAACCTACCTAAAGCTAATTATATTTTTACAACAGACAATTTAATCAGAAAGGAAAAATGTAGAAACATTTTAATATTTGGCGAAGAAAACGAGATGTTTGTTCGCCGAAGTAATACCTACTGCGAATGTGTTTCTTGAGAGTGGAGCCGCGGAGGCCTCAGAGGGGATGACGTTCAGAGCGAAACTCTTCTAAATGCTTTCTCTCCAATCTCAACGCTACTTGATACTTGTGCCGCACTTTGTTTACGGGATTAAGTTGTAAGAAAAGAGTTATTCGTGCGATCCATTCCTCTACAAACTCAATGGGTGCTAGCTGTCGCAATCCAACTATTATTCTAATTTTATTAAAATTTTCGGTTTTTAATAATCTTATTCATGCATTGTAATTGATTTAAATTTGAAAGAATTCAAAATATCAAATCAAATCATTCAATTTGTCCAGCGATATTTATTTATTTATTTATTTTATTTAATTCTTCATATCTATGAAAGAACCTATTAGCTACTTACTGATATACCGCCAGCTTCCAAACTCCCTTACGTGGAGTTGCAAGGGGACTTGGAGAACCTCGAGAAACCGTTGGTCCGGCGCCGTACCTCTCCGGTCGAGGCGGATCGCTGTCCCATCGGTCTATGAGAGTCCTGCGCCTCTGTTTGCACTATTATAACAGCCGCCTCGGTTTTGTCTCCGCCGAATTCGGTGACACAACTCTAACCCACCTGCTTGTCCCCAGGAGCGACTGCTGCTGTCGGTGCTTCCGCGTCACGTGGCCATGGAGATGAAGGCCGACATTGCCAACCAGCCGCGCCAGGAGCAGTTCCACAAGATCTACATCCAGCGTTATGAGAACGTCAGGTACGTGCCTCGGGACTTGAACACTTTTTGTAAGAGATGCTATTTTTATTTCTCCATCAGGCTTCTGCCTCTTCATCGTGTGCCGATGATACTGTGCACACTTCCCACATCCACATCGTTTTTCATTTTTCCCTTAAAGTGCAGGTGTTCGTTTTTCCCTCAAAGTAAGAACAGTGTTTTCGTCAATTCAAACGAAGATTGCAAATTCTTAATGAACGATGCCTATAGTCTCCAAGCGAAAGAGTTGAGTTTTTTCAGGTAAGATGCCAGAAAAATCTTCTGCCAAAAAAAAATTAACTCGCCCATAGTACTCTGAGGTTACGTGTTACATCTTTCCCATAGGTCACTTCAGCCAACTCGCCAAGTTGCACGCACTAACAAAGGTAACAAGTTGCGGATTCTGCGCATGACCTGTACACGGATGCATCTTCTAATCAACAAAGTGAATGTTAAACTAGTCTCACGCCAAGAAGTGCTCGCTCTCGCGCTCAGCAGGGCCATCTTATAACGAACTGTCTTTACAAGTTTTACTTTACATGAAATTGATATTGCAAAAAAAAAATCAACTAACGTATTCATAAGAATTTGATACGAATTCATTCAAATTATTTAAAGTCTTACCTGTGATGTTGTGATAGAAACGCATAAATGACGTTTAACGACGACGAACACGTGAATTACTTGATCTCGATCAGTTACTACGCTAAGCGTAGTCGTTTGATTACAATATATACGAATGTGATCCGCGCGCTTTGGTTTAGACAACAACTCAAGCGTTCGCAGAGAAGAAATACAGACATCACGCTACCGCTAGGCACTATCCTAACTTACTATTATAGATTACAGACAGATTGTCTCTACTTAAGTAATTGTTCTTCCCAAAATTACTACAATGATTCTCTTTGTCTCTGACAACTCCTTTAATTAAAGATAACTACGGCTACTCTTGAAACTAAAACATTTCAAGTCTAAAGATAAAAGATTCATCACAGACGCCATTACTTTCGAGTGCATACCTAATGCTTACTGTTTTAATAACAAATAAAAGCGAGCTAAAACAATTTGAAAGGTCGTAGCTATGATTATTATCATTTGAAACAAGCACTCAGACGAATAAATTACTTAATATTAACAGACTTTTTTTAACAAGAAAACGTGCCGACGATTATACCCCACGTCTTTGAATGTATACTTGTAGAAAATCTGAATTGAAAGCCGTTATCTGAATTGTAAGTTTCGCTTTAGACACGCCTCTACGCATTGGGCGCATCGAAGCGACTCGAGTTATACACATGACATATACATCGCAACCACGACCCACAACACTGAACAAAATATTTAATTTAATAAAGTTTAAATCATTACACGCTTTGATATACCTGTGATGTTTTAATACTGAGGGCTAATTTCCTAGTTTTATTCGAAAGAACTTCGCTCGCTTGAGTCACTGATCAAATTTCTAATGTACTCGTAGAGGTAATAATTCCGTCCCCATTTCAATCTCTAAACCAAGTGGTAAGCTGCGGTAGGGTCCAGTAGCGCAGCTGTGGGGCTCGGTCCGGCCACACCAAAGGGACCTCGTCTGCATTTATTATTATTCTTATTTGCACACAAAATTAAAATATATATATAGCATAATGTATATAGCTTATGTACAATTTACTGACTGAGACTGAGGCATTACACTTTGGATACAATTATCCATTTGATTAATCCCTGTATCTCAGAAAACACAATAGAATACTAGCGGCCCGCCACCGCTCCGCAAAGCGCCACCTATCGGGTAAAAACCGTCTTACTTTTCAAGCTGGAACCAACCTTACACATTGACATAATTCCATTGAAAACGGTCGGTTGTGTGATTTTGGTGATTAGCGTGTACGAACACACTGAGTTAGGACACGTGATTTTCTAAATTAAGATACATTAGGTACTTAACTACATACATGTAACATGTCTGTATTATGCATCCCTGTTATTGGCATTTATGCAAGCGAAGCAATACCGAACTGTGCAGCAGTAATTATGGTAATTGCCTCATCAGTAACAGATTGGTCTCAGTGTTGATTGCACACAAAGACGTGATGTCGATAACATACACATATATGTACATACATACGTGTGCTATCCTCAGCAACACTGTCTGTATTTGACAAGCTTGTTGCGTCTAATGGGGCTTGTGTTTCGTCGATTTCTAATTAATCATCATCATTCTTACCTTAAAATCTAACTTAAAAACACAGTAGACATCACCATACTGACAAAGAGCATCGTGCACAAAGAGCATTTCGCATTCTGTGGTCATACGGTTCATCTCGCTAGTAGCCATTCGTCAGGTCGTTTTACAGCCAACTAGAACATAAGCCTTGCGACTCAAAGCGGCAGCGAGCGCAGTGAAGCTCGTTTCACTTCGACACGACGCCATAACTGCGGTTTGATTGCGACGAATAGGCCCGCCAGTAATTGGCAACCACAGTGCAGAGGCCGAGTGCGCCGGGAGGCGGCTGGCAGACACAGGGCCACCTTGTGATTGAGTTGTTAGACGCCGTCGCTGATCAAAGGCGCCGCGCGCTCGACTTTGCCCGGCTAACGATGTGGCTAACTCGTAGCGACACCGTTCTCGGTGACCGCTCTTAGTACCGACCTCCTAGAGGAATAATTTAGCATTTGAATACTTAGTTGGACTTCCAGCTTGCGATTTTCGGATAATATACTGAACCTGTAGACAATAATAATGTAACCAAATGAAATTGAAACAGTTTGTTAGATTTTATAATCGAACAAACTGTTTCAATTTCATTTACACAGTATTTTAGAGCTTATTTTGCGCTGAGCAAAACGTTCTCGGTGACCGCTCTTAGTACCGAACTCCTAGAGGAATAATTTAGCATTTGAATACTTAGTTGGACTTCCAGCTTGCGATTTTCGGATATATCACCATCGGTCAAAATCGGTTTCAATTCTTTAAACTCTTCCAATTGTTGTTTGTGGCAATTTCGACTGCAGGGGCTACTCCCTTCGCAGCTTCACCCCAAAATAAAGCTTTCAACTAACTCGACAGATGGTGTTGACGTTGAATTAGAAGTCGCTATCGTTGTGTCACCGCCGCGAGTATAATGGTCACCGGCTGCGCGTGAGCACAGTTCTATGTAACATGTACTAGGCAGGTAACATTACCTTGTATACCAATAATGATTGTGCGGTAAATATTTATTTTTGACGAAGCCGAGGGCGACTGACGCTCGGCTTGGAAAAAGAAACAAGGCTCATGATGCGTGACACGTGACGTATTGAACGACCCGCACGCGAGTTGTGAACTTAATCTCTAGCACTACTTCCGCGCAGATTTCGTACTCTCTTATGAACTCAACGCAGTGGAGGCTGTGGGTGAAGTAGAGGACACACTGCATGTGAAATGTAGTTTTAGAAAATATACAGTTTACGATCTTTATTATATCGTTGTTGTATGAACCGATCTTTCATAGAAATTGTTTACCATTTTTTGACTTTAAGAATGCTTTAAATATTGTAGCAGTACAATCCTCCGGTTCTACGTGTCGAGTATTGTGGAGAAACTGTCAAACATCCCTTACATCCTTAGATTTGCAATTGATGCACTCGACAACCGCCGCGCCGTTGCCGTCTAACGCCGCGCGCCGGCGGTGGTGCCACCATGTGTTTTGGTTTTTGTTTCACCAACTGTTTGCCCTCCATCACAAAACCATGGCACATACATCGTGTACGTAAACATCATACTGAATGTTTCCTCGCGTTTCTTCCCCGACGTAGTTCACCCGCGAGTTGCTAACTCCGTTACTACCTCTCACACAAACTCGCGCACACGATTGTTTGCGAATAGTTGTGACGCGCGCTGTATCACGTGGCGATGAAACGTTTGCTAAATTCAACACAGCCCGCCTGTATGTATAATTTTAACTAACCTGATAGAAGTGTACTGTACATCTGTTTTCATGGTGTCCGTTTTGACCGAACGGCTAAGGCGGAAAAGGCTTCTTTTTTAATAATAAATAGTGAGTATTTTGAACTTTGTAAGCGAGCTAATCCAGCGTAGGCCCGACCGCGGTGCTACGGTTTGTGGAGCTTCGTACCCATTTCGCTACGAGAACTTCCTAATTCAGATTAAACGTTTATTTATTCCTGTTGGCAATTGATTAGTAATTATTATGAAACGGTCGTTTCATGCATACACTTATGTTCCTCTCTAAAACATAACCGGATATGTTTGATTTGTCGCAGGATAATTGAAAAAAAAAACTTTCTGGGACGTCGGGGTTAGAAAACCTCATTCTGTCCTCACGACAAGATTGAATTCAACCCTTTTAATATATAAAACAATTTGTAAAAAAATTAAATGCTGAGGTATTATCGGAAATATTAAAAAAATCCCATTCTGTTTATTACGGTTGGTAAGTTGAACGTTGATTGGAGAAGAGCAGGTTTATGACATGTTTTCTCCGATAGGTTCCGACTGTGGCTGCCAACTGTATTGCGTATTCGTTAATCATAAAGTTTATTTCAGCCAATCAGCGTTCACACTCAAAGCGATTTAAAATAATGAAAATAGCTCATAACTATGAAGATCCAATAATCCAATCTTTTGTGATAATACTGCGCTTTTCGAGAAGATTCGATTTTCCCAATTATTTTGCAATACAAGTGTAGAAAATATTTTTGTCGTTGAAATATTTATAATTCGTACTGGAGTGAACTCGTGAATCCTCTCTGGCACTACAATCGCTTTCAACTTTTAATAACATTGCCTCTTGTTAAACTTGATAACTGCAGTCGACACACGCCGTGGATGTGCCTAGGTATGTAGTTCAGTGCCGCTCAGCCGAACATGTGACGTTTGCTGATAAAGAGTAGAATTTTATTGCGTCGATTGTACGAATAAATTCGTATTCAATTTCTTCTACTTCAGTCCAATAAGTGATTTCGACTTAAAACAGTACATTTTGCTTTATTTTAGTGAATGTGTCAAAGTCTTCGCGTTCTCCATGCGATCTTGCTCCTCTTATGGTGGTCACACATCATAATTATACTGGAGTATCTGTCCATTCCACATCCGGCGTCCACAGCCTGTCCGTACGGCTTGACGTTACGGTTTAAATAAAAATATAAAATATTTTTATTGCATTTGACGGCAAGTTTAGGGTCATTACTTTTGGGTTCCGTAGCAATCCACCCGCAACAGAGTATGAACAGTGAACACATTCGTAGCTCGTAGCAAATGAGGCGTAGGCCTACGACGCTACGGTTGGTGCTACGGTGCTACGGAGCTACGGTGCTACGGCGGCGTAGATGTAGCTGTGTAACATACATGAGACATCGGTAGGACGCAACTTGCTCTGTTATTGAAAGAATTAGTCTGTTACATTTGTATTGCTATTAATATAAATAATGACCGTAACACATTTTTGAAAGTTTTTGCTAACATAATACGAAAAGTTTTTAGTGCAGCCATGTGACATAACAAGTAATTCACGTGTCACAATATGTTAATAATGACATGAGTGACGCGGCCGGCTTTATGCTGAATAGCTCAACGTGAAAATATTCAATAACGCGTGTAAGAGTGGCTCGTAGCGTGACGCCACTCGGCGTCACTCGACGTCACATGATGTCACACGACGTCTCTTTGTATGAGACTAATAAACGTCACTCAACGTTGTGTCGTGGTTATTTGGGGTAGTCTCGTTAGGCTATATTTATGAAACAGGAAGGAAGTAGTGGGCGGTGGCTCGGGTTACTGCGCCACGTCAACAACTACCAACAGTTACTGCGCCACGGCGACAACTACCAACAGTTACTGCGCCACGTCGACAACTACCAACAGTTACTGTGCCACGTCGGCAACTACCAACAGTTACTGCACCACGTCGACGACTACCAACAGTTACTGCGCCACGTCGACAACTACCAACAGTTACTGCGCCACGTCGACAACTACCAACAGTTACTGCGCCACGTCGACAACTACCAACAGTTACTGCGCCACGTCGACAACTACCAACAGTTACTGCGCCACGTCGCCAACTACCAACAGTTACTGCGCCACGTCGACAACTACCAACAGTTACTGCGCCACGTCGACAACTACCAACAGTTACTGCGCCACGTCGACAACTACCAACAGTTACTGTGCCACGTCGGCAACTACCAACAGTTACTGCACCACGTCGACGACTACCAACAGTTACTGCGCCACGTCGACAACTACCAACAGTTACTGCGCCACGTCGACAACTACCAACAGTTACTGCGCCACGTCGACAACTACCAACAGTTACTGCGCCACGTCGACAACTACCAACAGTTACTGCGCCACGTCGCCAACTACCAACAGTTACTGCGCCACGTCGACAACTACCAACAGTTACTGCGCCACGTCGACAACTACCAACAGTTACTGCGCCACGTCGACAACTACCAACAGTTATTGTCAGAAAGGACAAGAAAGACAGAAAAAACACTTATTTGTTTGTATATTAGTGTGTCTTCTGTAATTGTGTAATTTTTGTGTTTAAATTCAGATACAAGTTACTTGTTTGTGAATAAATGACTATGACTATCGGTTTTATGTTTTTGAAAATATTTGATTTATTTTCGCCTCCACCAGTATGAGGGTTTGATTATGAAGTGAATGGTAAAACCGAGCTCGAGTGAAGTGATCACTCTGTGGGGACATCCTGTGCAGGTAGCCGCCGTCAGAGTGTTATCGATATCGTACATCCGCACCGAATCGGCACCTCATCTCATCTTCCACTGATCTCGGGATCAGTCTGAGGGAGATACCGTCAAAATCCATAAAAGTGTGCTTGTAACGTGTATGTAAGTTTCATACTTTGATCCCGTGAAATGCTTATAACAGCACGTTGTCTTTAATGTGTTACCGGTAAAGTAAACCGATTGAGTAAAATTTACCAACAAGTTGATAACATGTTCAGCATAAATCGGTTCGTTCCGCCGCACAGCCGGCACAGCACCGCGTGGCGTCGTACCGTACCGTCATGTCGTACCGTACCGTGCAAACCCTGCGACCCGCAATATTTATCCCCCATTTATTTACGAGCACCAAATTACAAGCGACGCCTGAATAGGCGCCGTGTAAAAAGAAATTGTTTTTCGTTATGTATTCGTGTCGTTCCGTCAGTCGTACATAACATGAGACACGGTGCCTTAGTGTTCGCTTCATGTTAATGTGACATATAGGACACAATCGCGGCTGAGTGTTGGCTTGAGCGAGGGACGACGCCAGTCACTGGTGATGGCTACTTCATTACAACGTGGTTGGCGCCTCGCAGTTCCATGGGAAACGGCTTGTCAATATTAATCAGGAAACATTCATAGCCATATAAAATTCTGACACATTTTATCTGTTTGAATTGATGAACTGTTGAATGTTTACTGACAAAGGTCGAATTACGAACGAATACGACGACATTGGTAATATTTAATCAGATGTCTCACGACTTAGAATCCTATTATCATCTGGTAATAGAACTAGAGCTGTGCTAATAGAATGCTTGTGTCACAATTCTGACTTATGACTCAGAGATAGCTTTTGTTGCTGCAGCTGTTACCACTTATACCACTTTTATTTTTTATATAAATTAAAATTGTATGCACATAGTGGAAAAACACGGTACAAAGGCGGCATTTTCTACCAGTCAGTTTTTAATTCGCTAAAGAAGTATGTAGTGACCGTAGCAAGTGGCGCTACGTTGTTTCTGGCCACCCCCCTGAGAAAAGGGCGCGAGTTTATGTATACCTGCATAAGTACATGTAACACCAGCCTATTACTGTACCACTGCTGGGCAAAGGCCTCTTCTTATTCAGAGAAGGCACGAGCATTGATCACCACGCTTGCTCAAGACGGGTTGGCGATTTCATACTTATATTAATTATAAGTCTAGGTTTCCTCACGATGTTTTCCTTCACCGATGTCTGTGATGTCCAAGATAAACTTTAAAAGTACATATGAATTGAAAAAGTCACATTGGTACTTGCCCGGATTTAAACCCACAACATCATACATGGGAGGCGAGACCTAACCTCTGGTCCATCACGACATATGCTGGCCAAATTTGCAATAATTAAATACAAAGTACCTTTTAAAATATTACTTAACCTATATAACGCACTCGCAGAATCAATACTTTCATATGGAATTACTAGCTATGGCAGAACGTTTAAAACTTACATTGACAACGTATATAACTTAAACTTCGTTTATTAAAAATAATAATACCAAATAAAATAAGGAAAACACTCGGTAAAATTTTGCCACTACATAAAAATACGAAAGTGGTTAATAATAGAACAGTTCACCAACAAAGAACTGCAAATTAAATTCAATCATAACAAAGCAATAAGTTTGGCAGCCCAATCAAAACTGGTAGTACCGAGATTCAAGAACTATTACAGGAAACGAACCGTCGCTTATTTAATACCTACTCTAAATAATGACGTTCCAACAAAAATTCAATCGGAAATAACAAATATACAAACAATTCTTTAACTCTCTCTGACATGCATCATCCTGTTTAAATTTCATTCCATTAGTTATTAGCATCGACGCGATGTCTGACCTGCACCGTATTTGTTTTTTAATTTTTCTTTGTTATTATTTTCGAACTACCTCACAATTTGTTATAAACTATGTGTTAACCATAAATTAATAGTGATAGTTTGCGACGTTAGTATTAAAATAGCTGATCAGTGTCTCAACATCCGGACAAACCTATTGAGGTTTTTGTGATGTTTCTCTGTTTATATTATGTTTTGTTCTGTATTTAATAAACAATAAAAAAAATGTATATGTATGATTCTACAAATACACATTAACATCAATCTTCCTCCGAAATACTACAAATAAACTAGCAAATTAAATTCAATCTGCTAGTGCCCGCTAGTTAGCTGACACCCATACAAGCGCTGCTGGTTGGCAGCGAAAACTGCCTACCGCACGCCGCCGGCGCCAGCTGTTGCGCCGCTGCTGACGTCACGTCACGTCATATCACGTCACTTGACGTTCATGCTCTAATAAACCGTCATTCGGACTGCTATGGTAGAGTAGTTGAATATTTACAGGCACGAATTACTGGTGTAGCCGCTCTGTACTTTTGGGTTGTTGAGGTCATAATTATAATATAGTTAGCTGCATCTGTTAGACCGGAGGCTGACCCCAAAACGGTTGGGAAAATACACTAAACTAGGCAGATGATGATGACACTGTAGCAAAAAACTTTAAAATCAAAAATAGTCTTGATTGGGCGGGTGTTCATCAAGACCATTGATTTTTAAGTTTTTTGCTACAGTATTTTTTGACGTCAGTATTGTCGTCATCTGCCAGTTGTCTACATCTGGCAGGCTTTAAGCAGTTCGTGCGTCGCCGGTTGACGTGATGTGTGCCATGGCACAACCCGCGTGATCCGAGTGCACACACGTGACACGTATACTACGTGGGGAGGTTAACAATCCGAAACGTGTTTGGCCTGAAGCTAGAAATATGTGAGTAATATAATGTCTATAATAAGTAAGATAGGCAATTCCACTAACATAACCATGTAACTTTCGTGTTGTATTCACCATTAAACTAAGTTTATGTTTACGATCCGGCACAGCATAGCATGTGTGCAGCTTCCCTTAAGTGAACAATATTGATAACAGCACAACATTGTGTGTTGTTATAGTTTCCTGTTCGTGCAGTACTCGCGGGCATATGTACCCTTAAGGCAGACGAATGGCAAAGATCATGTGGCTGAACAGACAGCATCGTCGAGCAGTTGCCAACTAAAAGACGCGTCGCAAGCTTTACACCGAAGACCTGGAACATACTGAACTATTCTACGAAAAACTTAATGTAAATCAAACTCAAAATCAGTATCTCCAATGTGGACATCGACGGTATAACAGTATACAACTAATTAATATTGTTGAAAATGCTATTTTAGTATATAACGGATAATAATATAACATATCAAGAAACGAATGATGAAGAAGAAAATATCAGTCTTTGTTATGTTCTCAGTAAATTCATTTTATCTTTTAATTATTCCCAAGAAATTATGTGAGACATTTTTCCAACTTAATTATTAAGTTATCTATCAAACTACGTTAAATTCTTAATATCCATATTCTTGTAGATTAAATAAGCCTCAATGTGATCTAGATCGGTAGGAGCAAACTTTTGCTGGCTGATTTATGTTCTGTTTTATTATCATAAAGAAGATTGGCAGCCCTCCATGCAATCTGGGGAGCACACTTACAGCCGGTTTCTGATTTGAAAAGTAGCAAATCTCAACTGAGTACTCTCAAATACATAAGTATGTGCTTACATTTTTGCGTTTCACAAGTTAAAATCGAATTTCGTCAAACCCTCATCAACTGATCATTTACCTAAGTATTCCTGATCAAATCTAACACGGACCAATTCACATTAAAAAACCGGTACTTTTCCAAAACTCATAATCTTAAATCATTTTATTCTTATGAATTTAAAACAGACTTTAAAAGTAAACTAATTTTATAACACATTTGCTCGTAAAGGGTCTCTTATTTCACCAATTTCACTATCGTAATGTATCTCAATACGTACTTGTGCTGTAAAGTAAAATGCACGGTTTATGCTTTTTTAAATCTTAGCAAAGAGTTTTTATGTCAGAAAAGTGGTCAACATTTTATGAATAAAATTAACTTTGGGAGATGAAAAATAAGAAATAAACATTTAATTCTTTAATTTAATTAATTTTGACAATAAATTACCACCATTTATCTGTAAAAAAAACAAAAGTATTAATTTACTTTATTAGTAATACTGGCTGTTTTTTGTGTCTTTGCCTTAAAAAAAGCGCTGATGCGCGCGCCTCGCTAATTTGTGAAGAAGTAAAAATTATTCCGCGCGCTTTTTTTTTCGCTGTATTGTTTTGATTTGTTTTATTTATTTCCTCGCAAATATGTTATAAAACGTCGTATGACATACGTGCGCTTTGATAATTACAGCCTCTGCTTTTTTATCGCCCTCGCCTACGGCTCGGGCAAGCAATATCGCCTCGGCTGTAATTTTCAACTTACCGCACTTATATCATAAAGTACTATTAAATAACAGCGTTAATATCAACAAATTTGTGTTATTATAGTTGATAATGCACATTTTACCAATTTATTTTTTTTGCATTATTTATTTATTTCGCGTACTTTCAAAATCGAAATCAAAATATGTTATTTCACATAGGCCTAGATGGGCACTTATAAAACGTCGAAAAAGGTGCACGGTTCGCGTTGGTCGTTTCCATGGAGAAGAACCGGCAAGAAACTCCATGGTTACGCTTTTCAAGTCATTTGGTGTTACAATATTATTTTCACTTCTCATGCTCTAAAAGTACGCCAATATAGCCCTACGAAGCGGGAGTAAAGTGACCACTTTAGTCCCTAGGGAGTAAAAAGTAATTCGTTTTTTTAATTTCCTTCATGTGACATAGACAAACTCAAACAGCCAGTTAATATACTACTATTATCTGTGGAGTGTGGACCATCTTCATTGCGAAAATGTTGAGAGTTTTAGTTCCATGGTTTTTCCGCAAGGAAGGTGGCGCCATGCGTTTTAAATTCTTAATCTGTGACTGGTTTAGAAGAAAAAACTGACCGCGAAAATTTCTGAACTTTTGTCGAGTGTAAATTTGTTCGGTTTTATATAAATTTATTAGGAATGTCCAGTGACAGTGAAGAGTTTGACGTCGAGCAAAGAGCAAAAAACATAATAGATAATCTTTTGCCGCCAAAAACGCGGAAGATTTACCTAAAAACTTACGAAAGTTCTATAGACTGGAGGAATAATTAATGTTTTTGTACTAAATTGACTATTTTTCTCGCATTCACAGTGAAAAGTACAGTTTGCACCTCGAGACTAAACGCCGACTATACCCTCGGTTTCATTAAAACTAAATTAAACCACCTCTGGTATATTATGGCTTCGTTTAGTCCCTCTTTATAAAATATACTATTTGTTACAGCATTAGTACATAAGTATGGGGAGACAGCGTAGGCCCGACAACGGGTCGTTGCATTTTATACAAAAAACGTAAAACAGAAAAATATTTAACTAAAGTTACCAAGCATCCTACAATTGCTACCTACCTACAATTTTCACTCATTCAGAAATAATAGGTAAAAAAAAAAGAATCTATAATAAGGTAAGAAAATTACTAAATTAATCAAGTGACACATATTGTCATCAGTGCTGTTACTATTCTGATCAAAAGATGAAAAAAAACTATTGTAAAAATCTGAATGGAAAGAAAAGAAAACGAGATTGAGAATAGTTTGAGACATCCACAAATTTGTGCCGTTTATGAGCTACCAGGGAAGCCGCATGCGCAGAAGGAACTAGAGCCAAACTTCTTTATTTTCAATTAAGTAGTCCTTGATTTTGTAATATGCTTTTTTAATAGGGACACTTTTGATATAGTTTTTGAACTTTCCATCGCTCAGTTCTATAACTGACTTTGGCAACTAGTTATAAAAGCGTATACTGTTTATAATAAAAGACTTGCTAGTTTTTGTTAATCTGAATTTAGGTATTACAATTTCATGTTTATTGCGTGTATTTTTATTATGGAAGTCGCTTGTAATTTTGAAAAGCCCTCAATTTTTGCGGACATATAAAATACATAAGGATGGCCCACAGCAGAATGCCATAAAGGTCATGGCACACTACACAAGCACCGCACCAGCACAGCTAATGCCTGGCGTTGCCTGGAATTTAGGCTTCGCCGCGTTTACTACGCGTCGTTAGCGAGGTGTAAGCTCGGAGTCAGCGAAACGGTGGCGCGCCGGCCCGCGGACCCGCGGTCCGCGCGGCGTCCACCCGCGGTCCGCGCGGCGTCCACCCGCGGGCCGCGCGCCTTCCGCGAGGCGCTAGCTCGCAGTCCGCGCACTGGCCGGGATAGTCCGGGAGGTAGCGTTGCATTTTAGGTACCTAGTTTTTTACGCCGATCGTTTGCCATCTTGTTCAATAGATCTCGAATGACTGATAAGTGAACCCAGCGCCAACTGACGCACCCGCGGTGGGTGGAGGATTGAGAAGTTACACCCGCACTCAACGCTACTTGAACAGCTGACGGTTGGTTCACTTATAAGTAATATGAAATCAACCTTCGATGACAATATCAGCCACAGCTGGCTTACTATGAATTTTTTTATTTGCAACGCTACCTCCCGGGCTATTATCTTGCTGTCACCGCGAACACAGTTATATTTCATTTGTTTACGACGTTGTTTCGCGGGCAACTCTGAGTCGGCGCGCAGCCAGCAGGCGGACGGCGCGCCGTAAGCACGCTGTCCGCTCGAGGGCCGCGCGCTTTCCGCGCACCGACGCCGAGGCGCCCGCGAGTCGAGTCGTATGGTAGCGGCAAGCACATTGACCGCCCGCCGTAAGCTTTTTCATATAGACATTATAAAATATATTAAACGACACACGATTTAATGCTCTAATTTGAATAGCAAGTTAAGTGCTGGGTTGGAGCGGTACCGGTGCGGTGCTTGTGTAGTGTGCCATGACCTTAAGACATAATACTATGGAAATAAGCATAGTGTACTAACCTAGCTGTGGCTACATCAGTTAACTGCCTTATTTTCCTTACTGCAAATGCGCTGAGCTTAACCTACCCGAAAGAGTTCCAATGTGCGCGCCCCACTGCAATTTTGAATCGATAGTAATCCCTAAGAATACAGTTTCCGCTATAACATCAAGTTTATGGCCGTCTAGATTTAAATTTAGATCCCGTTGTGGTACATTGGGTAAAGAGAACTTTAGACATTTCGTTTGGTTTGCATTCAGTAAAAAAAAAAAACACAAAAAGAAAAACACAAATAAAAAGAAAAATACAAAAAAAGTAAAAATTTCTTTAGCTTCAGAAGCCGGTGACAAAAACACTAAATCAATGAAACAAAGGTCACCGACTTCTGAAGCCTTGACCTTTGTTTGATTGACTTTGATTCTCAAAATTCTTTTGAGAATCAAAGTCCACAAATGGGGGAGAAATCGGGTAACATACATTAAAAAAAAATACATAGGTACACGAACATTGTATAACCGCCTCCTTTTTTGAAGTCGGTTAATAAGATTATTAGCTGCGAACCATTTCGAGAGGACAGTTAGACTTTCGTTGACATGTAAGACATTCGTATATTTTCTATCTATTTTAAAAATTAGCAAGGTTTCATCAGCATATAGAATTATATCCGAAAATTTGGCCATCGTATAAGGGAGATCATTAATGTAAACAAGAAATAGGAAAGAACCGAGAATTGAACCTTGGGGCACGCCCATCTTGACTACAGACCCGGAGGACGTCACCCATTTACATTTACTTTTTGCTACCTGTTTGATAAATAGGAAATAACACGATCAGCAGCTCGTCCACGAATACCGTAGTGATGTAATTTACAGATCAGTGTGTTGTTGTCGACGCAGTCGAAGGCTTTAGAGAGATTACAGAAAATGCCAATGACATTCTGAGACTTCTCCCAGGATTCCAAAATGTGAGTGATGAGTTTTACTCCCGCGTCCGTTGTCGACCTACCTTTCGTGAAACCAAACTGTGGACTATGCAGAATCCCATTTGAGTTAAAACGAGACAACATCTGGTCCAGCATGATTTTTTCATAGGTTTTACTCTCTGCTGGAGGTACAGGTAGGTATATAGGTCTATAATTAGAGGGATCACTCTTACAGCCCGATTTGAAAATTGGTACTACTTTACTATGTTTCATTAAATCAGGAAACTTGCCGTTGTCCAAACATTGATTGAATATGCCTGTTAGGACAAGAGCGATTGATTCAATAATATCTCCAAGAACCTTGACGGATATATCCCCCATACAATCAACAATCAAGGATGATATCCATAGGTATATATATACAGGTAAGTGACATTATAAGTTTAAAATATCAGTCATATAAAAATATAAACCTTATGATCTACGTAAAAGGTACTTTAAAAACACCCTCCATCTCAGCTATTTCCCCGTTAAAAATAAACTACTTAGAACACGTAAAATTAAACCAATTACCAGCTGCAGTGCTAATTGATACTTCACAATGTTCACTTACCACCGGCCGGCACACCGGCACACCGTCGCACTGGCGCACTGGCGCACTGGCGCACTGGCGCACTGGCGCACTGACGCATTGGCGCACTGGCGCACTGGCGCACTGGCGCACTGTTCAAGTATCCGACTGCTCGCACAACCTACTTGACCTACCTTTTAACTCAACAAATAAAGTATCCGAATCAGCTGTACGTACCTACATTACTTCCATTTCGGGGCATATATATGTTTAATTACGAAACGTGACGCATTACAACTCTGTATGTACTGTACGTCTGCTGCGGGCACCTAACCTCGCACGTAATTATTGTGAGAGGACATGCCAGATCAAAATGTATGTTTCGTTCTGCGGCGCGAGGTGCGACCCTGAATATTACTTTGTTTAAATTAACGCCTAGCCTTTGTCTATGGTACGCTACACCTTCGGCGTGTGTAGTTAGTCGTCGCCGTCGGCTAATCGTACGGGATATGTGACGGCTCGTTATTGGTGGCAGGCGTCAGATAAGCTGCGGTGCCAAAGTGTCACCCTAATCAATGGATAATGAGCACCGAGTGTCGCCCGCAACAGAGCTGACAGGGCTGAAGGCAACTGTCGCTCTTGCTTGTATTTAGATTAAACATCTGTTAACGCCCTTTTAC
Source organism: Xestia rhomboidea (assembly GCA_963853795.1). Taxonomy (NCBI): domain Eukaryota; kingdom Metazoa; phylum Arthropoda; class Insecta; order Lepidoptera; family Noctuidae; genus Xestia; species Xestia rhomboidea. The sequence continues at coordinate 35,473,680 of OY970756.1, forward strand.
TGCTGTCTTTTTAAAAAAGCAAAACGGCAGCGTTAAATTCGTCTCGGCACTTATTCGCGAATGATAAAAGGCTTCTCGGTCCAATTTCTCGGGCTCTCAGTCGGTGCCGCCATCAAATACATATTTCATTAGAGAGCCGGACCACTTACAACTGTTCGGGTCGAATCAAAGAGAAATTTTATAACGTTTCAATAAATGAACATCAATTTTGGCGAAGCACGCTCCGATTTGAAATAACAAGCAAACTTCGTGAACCCCCGATACCAGCCGCGCTGCTGCGGTCGCGTACGCGGTTCATATCTATAACTCTAGTTATACATTTTCAACCATTGATGAGAGGGATCGATTCGTGACTTTTGCACCCCTGTCCCCTGCACCTCCCTTTAATTAGCAGCTCATCGTTCACTATCTCTCTGGTCACTTATAAACTCGAATGAGCGCGAGGGGGATAACGGACACAATACGGATGCGTATGCAACGCCTTTTTAAAATAACCTGAACTGTTCCGCGCTTTGAATGAATGCTGGGTCCTCTGAAGCCAAAGGATCTTGGGAACTAATCATATCCATAACTATTGTTACTGACCGTATCTCTTCACTCACCGACACCAGTAGTTAACACTGATTACTCGGTTGATCATTATGGATGCCTTCGATAAGTAAGCTTACTTTTCATCTTTTGTTCCGAATTTATATGAAAACAAGTTGAACAATCGCCAGTCGGTCGCTGTACTCGTAGCTGCGATCAGCAACAGGTCGGGGAGTCGGCTTTAGTGGAGAGATATTGATCAAATGTTCTCATATTAACAATATCTACGTACTTCAGTTGCTCTAGTTCCTGCTGACGAGATTCTGTGCTGATCCTAAGGGTATATTTATATTTCTTGAAGCTCTAATGACATCACGCTGTTGTATATTTATAGTTCTTGAAGCTCTAACGACATCGCGCTGTTGTAAACCTCCTTGCACACTTTCAAGCTTCGCATCTTTTTTAACAATAGTAACTTTGCTCTTTTAACAGTAATAAAATAAAATAAAAATAATAAAAAGCCTTTAATTCTACCATAAATACACAGAACATATAAACTCGATTAATCGTAATGAAAACAAGTCATATTAGCATTACATTATAACATTACATGAATTATCAACCTTACAATATCAACGTTACATTTTATTACATTATTATCATTACATTATGAGCATTACATTATTAACATTACATTCATTCCATAACTTTCATTCATATCATTACATTCGTTTGATAACATTCATTTCATTACATCAATTTAATAACATTACATAGCGTCTATTTAAAAAATACATTATATCAATTTAGTAACATTACATAACATCAATTCAAAAAATACATTACATCAATTTAATAACATTACATAAAATCTATTTAAAAAATACATTACATCAATTTATTAACATTACATTCTTTTCATTTAGTGACATTCATTTTTCATTACACTAACTTAATTTACACTAATTTAATTACATTCATACATTACAATATATATATATATATATATATATTATTATTTTTTACTTTAATTTATGGAAGTCACCTCTGCAGCGTAGGCCTCCCCCAGTTCTCTCCATTTTTCCCTATCTCTAGCTTGTCTCCTCCAGTCAGGTCCACATCTTTCTTTAAATACATCTTCCCAGCGCTTTCGCGGCCTTCCTTGCTTCCTTTTTCCTTCTCTAGGCACCCACTCCACGATTTTCTTTGTCCATCTTTCGTTATCCATTCTACAGATATGTCCTGCCCATTTCCATTTCAGACTTCTTATTCTTTCTATTATATCCGTTATTCTAGTTTTTTTCCTTATATCCTCATTAGTCATTCTGTCAGACAATCTTATGCCCAACATGCTTCTCTCCATTTTCCTTTGCATGACAGCGAGTTTGTGCTCGTCTACTTTCCGCAGTGACCATGTTTGGCATCCACTTTTAAGAGTACTTAATGAATAATAACTTTGCTCTTTTAAATAACTTCATAAAAAGAGAGAAGTTATGTTTTCCGCCAGCTTCTTTTTTTTTCATTGCTGATCCGATTTTCGTGATACTCTTTTCATTTGGTAGGGGAAGCGCCTGATGGTTGCTTAAACACTTTAATAACTTTATTTAGGTATAGTTTATAAGTTATCTATTATGATACGTATTTTTAGGGTTTCGTACAAAAGGGCACGCCACAATAGTGGCGATAAGTCCCCTCTTTGAGGAGTGGCTGGAGAGACGCCACGGCGTCCTCACCTTCCACCTGACGCAGGTTCTTACCGGACATGGATGTTTCGGTAAGTTCCTGCACCAAATCGGGCGGGAGGAGACGCCCGGGTGCTTCCATTAGATCGACCGGAGGACACGGTGGAGCACACTGTGGAAGTGTGCCGCGCTTGGGCGGAGCACCGCCGTATCCTCGAAACGGCGATCGGTGGCGGTGACCTCTCGCTTCCGGCCCTGGTTCAATCCATGGTCCGGAGCGAGACGGAATGGGACGCCATCGCCTCGCCCCGGACGTCGGAGGCTACGTGGTGGCCCCCGGCCACCGTAGGTGCGGGCCTGTGGACGGGGAGCTATGGGCTAGCTCACCGTCACAAGAAGGGTTTCGTACAAAAAATGAAAAAAAATGGAAGCCTTATAGGAAGACTCGTGCGTCTCACAGCCAATTTGCTCGGAATCAGGTGAAATTTGGTAGGATGGTGTAATCCTATGACCCAAACACAAGTAAATAGATATTTTTTTTAAATAAGGGTCATTTTCGGGGTTCAAATAAGGAAATAAAAAAAAATGCAAACCTTACTGTGTCTTAGATCAAATGAAAGGGCTCGTCATGAGGATCTCAAATATTATATCATTGTTGTTATTGTAAAATAAATAGTTTTGATTTTATTCGTGAAAGAAGACGAAAATTGGCCATTCGGCCCTGATCTCCGAAACTACTGACCCTAAAATTAAAAAAAAAATACGAAATATAGTTCATTGCTTGTAGATTACAGAAAGACCAGTTTTAAGAATTCTATCAATTGAAAATAAAGTGGTGACCTAAATATAAGACTTTGGCATTGTACGGAACGGTTGTTTGTTGTTATTATTATTGTATGTGTACACATGTTTGGGCAAATAAATCTTCTCTTATCTTTTCCTCTCCACGCGAGTTTAACTCGCACTTGGCTGCTCTTTTTCTTTCATCATCTATGTTGATTACTTGATGAAATCACAATAATAACTTCTCGTTACAAATGTGAAGCAAGACTGTAAATTCCAATATGACAATGATGTGTAGGTATGTAGTTATATTGTGTATGACTAATGACATTAATGTAATTTAATGATATTACATATTATGCATATAATAGAAATATTTGCACGACTCATAAGTCGAATATATTGAGACTAAAATACTATATTCTGGCAAATAAATAAACATTTTATTTCATTTCGTTATAAAAAAAAGTTTAGGGTGTAAGCTCTTAACGAAGCCGAAAGACACTTGTTCTCCCCGTCATTGCGATCATTTTTTTGTTCTACACTATATTACCTGGGAACCTTCTAGTTACGGAGATATTGGGGGTCAAAGTTCCAACTTTTTAACAAGTTTTTTTTTAAACCTTTTACTGGTGTCATGGTTTCTGTGTAACGTAACTGGTGACGAACGGCCTGAGGGGCCGCTGCCGTATCTGGTCTATAGCACAGAACAGCACAGAATAGCTTACCGCAGTCTAAAGGATAAAATAAAACTAACTATTATCACAGGTATAATTTCACAAAACTGGCAAAGGTCAAACTTGGCTTATTTTTATTAGCAGCTAGGGCATAATTGTTTCGCATGCTTTTTACACGAATTGCATTGGTAATTAGATTTGCGATTTAATTTAGGAGGACAACTGGCACAGGAGGCCTACCATGATCTAATTAAAAACGATTCAAAAGCAAGACATTTCAGTTTAGGTTCCTAAACTGCATCGCTCAAACTCGTACCATGACGTCCGATACGCTCAGCGGCATTTGGATCGTTAAAAGTGAATGAAAGATCGCAATTTGTGGCTGAACCGTGTTTGAAACGTTTTTGGTGAAAAAGAGACAACGCTATTATATAAATAGGTATTTTAGACTTTAGAAGAAAGATTAAAGTACACTTACATTGGTTTTAAAACTTTATTTGCGTCAATAATTCACCAAACGTTTCAGTTTATGTTAGAGAAATAGTAACTTTTATTGAATCGCTTATTTTGACAGTTGAGCGTTTCAATTGAGCTGCTCTATGGACGTCATGGTACCAAACAAGTACAAAATTGAATGAATGAAACCAAAACTTGCGACTCAGTTTGGGGTCAATCGCTGTCAGATGGCGTGGCCTAAATTGAATCGTTAAACAGACGTCATGGTACGAATTAGAAGAACAGTTCAGTTTAGGTCTTAAAATGGATCGCGTTAAGAGCTCGTGGTAGGCCTCCTGGTTTTCCGTATGTTTGGCCTGTTGTCGGAGTTTTGTGGTTGAAAAGTTACGTAAGTGATGACATAGGGTCTGAGTGACCGCTGCCGAACTATACAACGCAACTTTCCCTCTCTACTGCGTGAACGCAAATAAAAGCGAAGCTACTCAGGCTTTAAAACGAAGTAAGCGCGGGGAACGGGGTGAAATGATGTTTCGCCGACGCCGCTCGGCCTGTGAGACCGCTTGTCACCGGTCAAACGTATACTTACAAGTTTTTAATGTAAGATTTCTACTTAAAACACCTCCACGACCCCCATACTATTCAATCCATCCATCAGCACAATGTTTTGAGTTACATTGAGTTCTAACAAAAAACATGATTTTTCACCCCAAAAAAAAGTCGTCGTTTTGAAAAAAAAAACATTAGTCGGTGGCAATAAAGACAACAAAACAAACATCGCGGCTCCGCAGGCCGCACGATGTACTTTAGTGTTGACGTGTGTGTTTGTTGCAGCATCCTGTTTGCGGACATCTGCGGCTTCACCTCCCTGTCAGACCAGTGCACCGCCGAGGAGCTGGTGCGACTGCTGAACGAGCTCTTCGCCAGGTCAGTCACGACATCTCATTGTGTACTGTCTGGGTGATCTACAGAAGAAATATGTTACTTTCTAACACAGTTACGTCGCTGTTGGTGTTGGGAATTTGCTGATTCCCAACCTAATGAAGATCGACATCATAGTGAATTTATTAGCAATAAAACTTTTCGGTTTAATTCTCCGGTTATGCTCTAAAGAGTATAAAAAGACCCTTAATGAAGCCGAAAGGTACTTGTTCTCCCCGTCATTGCGATCATTGTTTTAGTTCTAGACCATACCTGGGTTAAAATTCCAACATTTTGACAAGTTTTATTTTAATGCGTGTTTTTAACCTTTTCTCCGCCAACATACACAGAACGCGATGCCTTCTGATTGATGTGTCTATGGTCTTTCTTCTATTAATAAATAATAATAAATAATAAAAATAGAATAGTACCTATTGTTATAAGCAAAATGAAAGAATGGAAAAAACAGGGTACTACATAACAGTGCTATTATTAAATAGTAAAATGAAAAAAAAACTGTTCAATACAGTAAATTTATTTGTATAACATAGTTAAAATTAAGAGCTTCTAATGAAGTCGTGACGCTGGTGGCACGAAAATCTGGAACTTCTATTTAAGTCCGTGGCGGTGAAAAGGTTAATGCAAGATTTTTTCTTTAAATACTTACACGACCCCCGTACTATTCAATCCATCCATCAGCACAACGTTTTGACTTACATTGAGTTCTAACGTAAAAAGTGATATTTCAACCCTAAAAGTCGAGTTACTTAGCGTGATGTACAGCATACTTGGTTGACGGCTTCGTGAGCCGTACGTTTACACCTGATATTATATTAGTACGAGTATTAGTAGTACTGTTGAAATGAACGTAGTTCACTGTCATTCAAAACCTAAGCTGATGCCAGGTCTGTCTCATTGTCATTCACAGGTAGCTTCGCCACTATCCAGATTATGTTCGGTTCTACAAACATTCACGGCAAGCCTCAAGCCCCTCTCCCATCGCCGCCTGTTTAACAACCTCGGACTCACCTCCTCTCTCTACATCTGTAGTATGTAGGACTGCTAGCTACACTTTCTGATTCTTGGCTGGCTCAGCTGTGCATTTCTCTGGACCGTATTGTCACAGCGTTCTCCTCGAGAAAATCCGGCGAAATAAAGAACAAGAAGTATAAAAACGTCGACACCGCGACGTCGCTAATCATGAATGAATTCAGTCATTTCTTGAATAATGAATGACTTGCTGCACTGTTGGCCCGGAGGCCAGGCGCCTGGGGCCCGGCGCCTGGGGCCCCAGCGGCTGGGGCGACTTTCGACGAGCCAGGCACATGAATTTTATTATAATGTAAATAAACGAGATTTTACATTTTTATTTCGCAAAAAATAGACTCCCGTTAAAGTTGTTTTATCAAATTTACAATCCGTTGTCGATAAGGAATGATTCACAGTCGTGTAATTATTCACAGAATCCGTGACGTACAAATTTTGATTGAGATACATGGCAGTTGTTTGTTAATTAGCTTGTAGCAATAATTGTTAATTAATAATCAAGTAACTCCAATCACTTCTCAAGCCCGGCTCCGTTTGTAATCACATCCTCGTGCTTATTAATTACTCTTGACTCCGTTTATCATGGACGCCCATGATATTGCCACAACCTCACTCTACGAGAAGTATCAATTTGCACGGCACACAATTTTCTGTATTTGTATGTTGCTCGACATCACAGCAGTTACTTTAATCTCGGTAACTACGACGCGCATCCGCGTAAGTCTCGAGGCGTGCTCCCTTAACCCTTGCATGTTAACCTCCGTCTTACACAACACAGGTGATGTCAGGGACCCGGCGGGTGTTGCGGCCCGCAATCCGACGCCGCTGCTAGGGTTACAAATTGCGGGCCCTCCGGATAATAGGCGCGAGTTAATCACTTTGTTTTGTATCCAGAGATTAATTGGAGGTAAGGTAAGCGGCGCGGTACGGTTCGGTAGTCCATCGGAGATGCGGCGTGTAGGTACAACTATATGAAGCCCTATCTCAATCTAGACATGCTACTGTGTGTTTTTATAATTGGTAACGGGTGTGTGTGTACCTATACGTTATGATGGAAGCCAGTAATTAGCTGCTCCTGCAATTCCGCACTAACTAGTGTACGCAGTGAGTTTGCGGTCCATGCGTCGGCGGCATTGACCGCACTCTGCTTGTAGACGCCACTACACTGTAGCGTCCATGCAACACTAATAAGTAATTTTGTGTGATTATTAGACCTTTTATGATCAGCTTGATATTTAATGAACTTGTTCTAGTATTTATAATTTTATTGTATCAGTCATCACACGTTTTCCTAAACAACGTTTACAGTGACATCAAGAATGTATTTAACTTTTTCTCCAGTCAAGTTCGCTCACTCTCGCTCTAATTGACGCGGAGTATATCAACAAAGTAAACCTCATTGTGCCTGTGAGGGGGAGTGCCTCACCCTCGTCCCACAGAGAACGTATTTATTCAGGATTATTTACATGTACAAGCCTTAATCCAAGGATGAAAGTAACCAAAATCTTAACTGCGTAAAAATGGGTAAAGCTTTCCAGATTGCCAATTTTCCTTCAGACTCTTTTGGTAAAAAGGAAAAGTTTGAAAAGTTTGTTCTTTTACCGAATTAAGATTGGGACAGTGAGCCGCCGTAATGTTGGGAGTTTATAATAGTCGCGCGCGTAGCTTCCGTGGAACTGATCTTGGGGTGAGAACATCTACTTATATCTGTAGATAAGGAATGCTGTCAGAAATAACTCATTCTGAAAAATTATAACAGTCATGTTCAGTTTGGACTGACATTGAAACACTAGTGCTGAAACATTCCGTAGTATTGAATAGCGTTGTGGTCTTAATACCAATCAGTTACAATATACTTGTGTAAATTGTAAACTGCCTTATTTTACTTCAATCACAACCGAGCTTAACAAAAATATGAATTCCTTCCCGCATTTATATAGCATGCAAATGAATATTGATTCTATTCGCTTTGATTCCATCAGTCGCGAACTGGCCGCAATATTTCCTAATTGTAAAAAAGATCGTTCAAAACAAACGTATTTATCATTTGGTTGATGATAAATTGGTGCCGGCACGATTGGACCATCCATCACGCCGGGCCGGTCGGGCCCGGCTCGCGCCCGGCCCGGATCCGGCCGACGACGTCGATATTTTCTAATGAAGCGCGAATTTTATTCCTAACGGCGGGTTCCATGAAGAGGCCGCTGTGTGCTTGTTTGTGGTGTTTCCGAACGTATAACAGCACTCTGCCGGAACAATGTCAAAAGAAAATGCCGGACATAATGTGACAAAATATGACGTCGTGATGTGACGTTATTCGCTTGACAGAGACGGCCAGATACTGCCACGCTTACGTACGTCAAGACCACCAACATGTATACACTTTCCTAAATTTAAAAGCAATTTTCGCGAGAAATAACGACTGTAGCTTGGAGATAGAATCTTTTTCATAAATATGAGTTCCAGAATACTATGTTAGTAACAACATGAAATTTTATTCAGAACGGTATGGAGAAAAACACTTTTAAAAGTTGCTAAGTGTTTACTTACATATTATATATGATCAAACGAACTTCTAGAAGGAAGTTCGATCATTATTATATGAATAGCTCCATTCGAAGATATAGTATTACCATGTAGTTTCCCTAACGTACTAGGTAGTGTCGCACTTTTAGATTTTTATCGATTGTTCTTACTCGATTTTCGATTTCAAACCGTCATCTATCGTCTACGCATCACTAGCGCTCCGGTGGTTTGCTCATTCTTTTAGAGATATCAAAACTTTTGCAAAGGGTTGAGGTGGGTGGGTTCCTATATCTTCGAATGGAGCTATTCATATAATAATGATCGAACTTCCTTCTAGAAGTTCGTTTGATCATATATTATATTTTCATAGCTCCATTCTTCAGATATAGTATTACCATGTAGATGTTCAGAGAATTGAAAAGTTTTGGTAGGAAAGTGTATTTAAATAAAGCAAAGATTATTGAAACTAAAATGATTTTTATTTCAACAATTTTTAAACAAAATCAAAATAACAATCTTTAACTTATCTGATAATCATATACGATTATATATAATTTGTCTATAAATTATTAATAATCAATTAAACTTATTTGTTTGTTCCAAAAACGGACCTAGCTAACTCTTTTGAAATAATGGGGCGATTATAAAATTTTGCAAACGCCTGTGATGTAGTCGTCCATCCAGCTGTTTTCCGAATCGTGTCTAGTGATACCCCTAAGGCGCGAGCGGTCGATGTGGAGGCGTGACGCGTGCTATGAGCGCTAAACCTCGTCACGTCGACGCCACTCTCTGCTAACACATTTTTAATCCATCGACTGATGGTTTGTGACGTCACCGGCTTATGTGGACGTTTGTAAGTTATAAATAAGTTAGAAGAGTCATTTCTATTATCTTTTGTAATTTCTAAGTAATCTTCCAAACATTTTGCAGGACAGATGCTAGGTTTGTCAGTAAAATAGGGTATAACTAAGGTTGGTTGCTCACGATTGATTGCCGAGGTTTTAATTAAATTTGAAATAGTTATAATGATTTGATCTTGATGGACTACAATACTATTTGTTTTTATTACTGACAATGTTTGTACGCGATGCGCAGTACAAAGAGCCAAAAGTGTAGCCAACTTTTTTGTTAATTGACATAGTGATAAATTTGTATGAGGGAACCATTTGTCCATGAAATCTAAAGCTACCTGTGGATCCCATATGGTATTATATTTAGGTATACAAGGTCTACATTTGAAGACTCCTTTTAGTAACCGTGAAACTTGTTCATTAGAACCTATATTATTACCAAGAAGCAGTGATATAGCTGAACGATGGCTATTAAGTGTCCCATAAGAAGCGCCATTCTCAAATTGTTTGGTAAGAAATAAAATGAGCGCTGCTTTTGGTGCTTGTAAGTAGTTAATATGGTTGGTTAAACAATAATTCCACCACAGTTTGAACGTTGTATTGTATTGTTTAATAGTGTTAACCGCCAACGAAGAAATCATTAGATGTATTGCTTCTGATGGAATGCCTTGTTTTGTGAAGGCTTCCCGGAGACAATGGCTGCTGCCAGGGTAGTCTGCGCGGGTAGGTGTATCCTGTAATCCGACCGAATTGCATTTTTTTGAAAAATAATATCTGATATTATAATATTTCTCAACAACGGGAACCACACTTGTGTGGGCCAATAAGGAAAAACAAAAATTCCCTTTGACTGTTCGCTGACAACTTTTTGTAAACATTTTTGAATTATTGCAAAAGGAGGAAAACAGTAAAAATAATATTTTGACCATGATATCGTAAAAGCATCTACTGTAAGCGCATCTGGGTCTGGCTTCCAGGATATGTATACCCTACATTTGGCATTGGTGCGAGATGCAAACAAGTCTATATCAATTTTTCCTAATTTATTGATAATAGTTTGAAAGGCATCTGAACATAGTTCTATTTCGGTGTCGGGATTAACTCTGCGCGATTCCGTGTCAGCTTCTTTATTTTCTTTGGAGTTGATATAAGATGCAAATAACCACAAGTTGCGTTCTTCGCACCACTGCCAAATGGATCTCGTTAAGTCATTTAAGTGTGGGAATTGTATACCACCCATTCTATTTATATAGCTGATGGCCGTAGTGTTGTCTATTCGCATCAATATAGCGCAATTGGTAACATCTCGTGCAAAACATTTAATGCCAAAAAATGCTGCTTGAAGCTCTAAATAATTAATGTGATATTTTAGCTCACTTTCTTTCCAGTGACCATTGGCGCACATATTGTTGCAGACAGCACCCCAGCCTGACCTTGACGCGTCCGTGAAAATTTCCAATTTGTATATTGGAGGTGAAATAAAATGTTTAGAAATTATTATATTTCTTTCCCACCAATTTAAATCCGGTAAAATGTTATTCGACAGTTTCATAATCGCATCGTAATTATTGTTAAATTTTTTCAAGGCGAGGTACTTTTCCCTTTCGAATTTCTTTGTGTATAACCAGCTGTATTTTATTGCCGGACATGCGGCTGTTAAAACACCTATAAATTGAGAGAATTCTCGAATGGTACATTTTTGTAATGTTCTGAATTTTTTCACCAAATGTAATATATGAGTTTGTTTTTTTTTTTTCTGGTAAATACATAGTCATATTTTGTGTGTCAAACATATAACCCAAAAATTTGCATGTTTGCTTTGGCACTAACGAGCTTTTTTCTAAATTTATGATAAAACCTAAACATTCGAGGATTCTGACAGTTTCATTTACGTTCAAAAGACATTTTTCATAAGAATTCTCGATACATAAGATATCGTCTAAATATATTACTGAACTAAACCCACGTTTTCTTAAGTAGCCCATCACTTCCTTCATTATTTTTGTAAATGTTCTTGGTGCTGATGATAAGCCATAGGGGATCGCATTAAATTCATACGTAATTGAATTTTGTGAATCGTCTTCAATTTGAAACCTTAAGTACTTTTTCTGTTCGGGGTGTATAGGAACTAATAAGTATGACTCTTTCAGATCAATACTAGCCATGTAACTGTTTTTTGATAATAAAGTACATACACTTCTAAAATCCTCCATTTTAAAATGTTCGTTATTCACATATTTATTAAAATATTTTAAATTTAAAATAAAACGATCTGTCCCATTAGGTTTAGGAATCAAAAAAATTGGTGAGAGAAATTGTTCAGTGTGGTTCTCACATACAGAAATAGCTCCTAAGTCAAGAAGGTTATTAATAGCAATTTGCATTTTTTGTTTCTCTTTAAATGATAAAGATTTATTTAGTATATGCGGCCGTGTAACATTATTTATTAATGGTATACGATAGCCATTTAAAATATAATCTAACACAGTTTTATTTTTTGTTATGTGTAGCCAACAATCATAATAAAAAGTTAATCTACCTGCATGTACCTGAACTATTGACGTGTTTGGGCACGTTGTTTGGAAAATGTTCTCGTCTGCGATTGCGCTGCCGGCGCTTGAGGGCGAAATTGTCTGTTCGGATGAACTCTGCTCGTCATGTATGCTCCGCGCCCCCCCCTGCTCGACGACGAGGGATATCGAGGAGGAGGTGGCCAGTTTCCCATGTATCTACCTTTTGATTGCGACTGATTTTGATTATTTCTTTGCGGTATATTTCTTTTGATTTGTGAACCTTGCTTTTCTATGGCTTTGGCAGCCTTTATTTTTTCTGATAATTGACTTCCAAATAAGAGCTCATCTCTTTCCTCTTCTTGAATTATGTTCAGTATCGATTTATCTAGACACGGAGTAATACATTTAGTCCGAATTTGTGTTTCTGTATAATGAAGGTCTGTCAATATTCTACAACCTTCAGAAATATGTTTTATAGTTTCAATTTTACTTCCGTCATTAATTATGATTTCCAAAGCTCTTGAAATAGCAGTGATTCCCAATCCTAATTGATTTTGTTTTACTTCCATCTTTTTGTCTCTAATTCGAACTGCTTCTGCAACAGCAGCGGCTATCTCGGGGTTTAAACTGGGTGATTTTAGTAATTTGCAGTTATCTGGTATATGGTGTTCCTTCAACAAGTTTTCTTTAACATCTTTTGTCAAGCCTTTCTTTAATATTGGCAACCAGCGCTGTGCCAAGTCGTTCTGAATATTAGCTCCATATTTAGGACTGTCTTCAATGGGGTCCCCCAATGCAAGACGTATTTCTGGATCTAGTTCTATAGGTACTTCATTTGAGGTTTCTTGAACCGTATTAATTTGCTCTAGAGGATGATTTGGAGTTTCAGATGACTCGCAATCATTTTTAGGATCTTTGTCCATGCATGTTTGCGACTGCAATAGGTCGCATAAAACTGGTGTACTAGATAACGGTATGTCAACCGGTATCGTCGGTAATGATTCATTCTGTATATTCGGGTAATCATGGTGCATAATTTCAACGTCCTCAACAATATAATTTTCGGGTATTTGGATATCTGAAAGTATAAGGTAAAAATATAGTTTTTTCTTTGAAAACTAACAATAATATCACCCATATGGATTTTTATTGTGATTGCGTAATTTTAACATTACACTTATAACATATTTAATATTAACTTTTTAAATTCGTTGAATGCTCACAATGTATCTAGTTACATGCATTTTGCCTTCGTGTATGACTCTCGGTCAACCTCCAGGCTTAGATTTTTCGCGTCATGTCTAGCCATCGTGTATAACTCGCGGTTACCCTCCAGGCAGACTTATAGACGCTGTATTGCACACATTTATTTCATAATCCGTTAACACTTGTAAAAAATATATAAACTTACCCTGGTTTTCGATATCAGAATCTGAATCGGAATTTATAATATTTCGTCGACGTTTATGCACTTGTTTTTCTTCTAAACGTTTGATTTTATCTTTGTAACGCTTTATTTTATCTTCAGCCTTTCGTTTCGGCATATTTAAAATGTAAAGGTAACGCGTTCTTTAGGATAACTTGAAGTAACTTGCGTCACAGATTAGATATTAGTTGCGTTCACTACCGCGCACAAAAAAGGAATGAGCAAACCACCGGAGCGCTAGTGATGCGTAGACGATAGATGACGGTTTGAAATCGAAAATCGAGTAAGAACAATCGATAAAAATCTAAAAGTGCGACACTACCTAGTACGTTAGGGAAACTACATGGTAATACTATATCTGAAGAATGGAGCTATGAAAATATAATTACTGCTCGTGACAGTACATAGAGAAAAAACGTCAGGTTCCAGTGCCCTCGATTGGTACCTCGACTGGTAGATCAAGGCCAACAACACAACCATTCAGGAATAACAATTAATCATGATCTGTCAAATGACCAATTTGGTCGAGACGCCATTGTTTAACTATTGTGTTTACTTCGTGGACAGATCATGGGATAAGTAGTTGTGGTAATGTTTTTCCTATGGCCAGCAGTAAGAGCATAACACCACGCTTGTTATACCCGAAGGGCTAGGCAGAGGTCAACAATAGTACGCCCAGATTTCGTTAGTAATTTTCAAGTTCCATACCATTTAATACGGGGCGAACCTAACCTATTGACATCAATCGGACACAAAACCCAATTCCTTGCTGAGACTGAGAATCTAACTCAGAAGCTTATGCTCAGCTGTAGTGGTTGCGACCACTAGATATTTGTAATTGTAGACGACAGCCATTCATAATGCCGTAAAGCAAGATTACCTACTTAACTAATTCAAAATTAAAGTAATTATACAACTTACCCTTTACAAGATCAGGTGTCATTGTGTCGAAGCAGGATAAAAACGTGTTAAGTTGAAAAATGTATGTACTATTGACATAAGAAATGAGCGATGACCTTAAGAAGGTGGCGGTCCTACTAGATGCGGCAGGCGGCAGGCACGGCGTGTGGTCAGCAGTAGACTGCGGCACGCGGAGATGGTACGACGCGCACGCATTGCTGGGATGGCAAGTGGTATAGACGCGAGGCAACGCTGTACACACTTATTTATATATTATAAAGTGTGTGCCAAAAATTACGCAAGATTTGAACACAATATTTTTTATTTTTAATAATTTAATTTAATTGATTGAATCATAAAGTAGACAGGATAGAGTTATGTATGGCATAGCATCTCGGACAAATGGCCTCTACGGCTTTGCTGGCACATACCTATTTTGCCGTTTTCCTTGACCATTTTGCATAAATGTGGCAGAAATTCGTTGATGCAGTGCTGAAGCTGGTCCTTTATTGCACGGTTGGTTGTGGGCTTGTTGGTATAATAGACCTTTGACTTCAAATAATCCCATAGAAAGAAATCTAGTGAAATTAGAAAGCAGTTAAATCACATGTTATAATGAAAAATTGTCTGATGCAGTTATTGATCTGTTTCACGGGCTGCAGGTATTACGTTGTTCGCTCCTTTTTTACTAACTCTAAACGTAAAAGTCAAATCTTGCGGACATTTTGGGACACCCGAAACAATACGGAACTTTTAAACTTTGTCAAAAAGGTGAGGAAAACTACAGTGAGAATGCGGAAACAAAATACCTACAAGGCGTCAAAGTACACCATGTGTTGAGCATGTTTTCATGCGTGCAGCTTTCCGTGTTGGTACGATCTGATTGTCAGGTCATCTCCGTCTCCTCCCTAACACTCAGGTCATGACGGAAGCCGTAGAGTGCTTCGATCAATAAACTGCGATCTACTTACCTCAAGTAAACTTTACATATTTTATAGTGAGCGCCGCACATTACAGCAATATCAACATTTTGCGACGGGTTTTGTATCTTCTGCCCAAAATTGTTTTTGTATTTTATTTCTCATGCTGCTAATAAAACTTACGTTTGACTAACTTGCAACAAAATATGGAGCAAATGACGTATTCCACAATTTGTAAGCTTTGTTATATAAATAATACCTAAATCATTTATTCTGGACAAAACATATTGTACATTTTATACCTACACCCAACAAACTACAAAACAGTTGTTGGCGAGTTAGACTTATACTTGCTGAGGATGAAGAACCATTGGACATGAGAGCAGATGGTGCACTTGTCTGCCGTGCTCCTGGCTGGTCTCGGTTACATTCGAGAGGATATTACTTTCTGAGAACTGCTCTGAGGGACCTTACTTTCACATGATCCAATTTTAACTCTCAGATTTCGATACTTGTGATGTGTTTCAAGCTCCTGAATTTTGCCAAAATCGTACATTAGTGAACATGTGCATTTGTGCATGCGTGCGACTGTGTTTATGTCGAGGTCACAGAAGCTAAGGTGAGGCAGTCACGCACCATCACGCCGATAACGATATAGGCCACACACTCCCTGAACTACGTGCTAACTATCGAACTTTGATTAAATTGCCCAAGAACACACCGATATCTCGTACGCTCCAATGACTTAGCAGTGATATTTTATATGTAAATCTTAGGTTGAAGTACCTACCTATACCACAAAAAATGAGTTAAACCCACCATCGCATAGATCCGCTGCACATATCCTTGCTTGGAAACTTGCCTTGGAGAAGTAACACACCATACGGGCTGAACAGCAAATTAGTTTTCAAGAATTTTATGAATATCCATAGAAACCTGCGATTATCTCTTTTCTAAGTCTTGAGTAGGACACAAAAATTATTGATAGAAAAGCATAATCCTTCCATTGGATTAAACTAACCTGACTTCCAAATGTAGGCTACACATTACACATTAAAACTTTACTTATGTTGTCAGATTGATGTAACAACTACTGACATAAACCCTTTTAACACCATAATCAGCAATAAGTAGCGTAGCAACAGTGGTCGGTCCGGTGTGAAACTTTCCGCTTTACCGTCAACTTGACCAATATGTTCCATGAATAATTAACACCGCTATTAGCTTGCCAGATTCGCCATAACGACCAATATGATGGAGCAGAGACCTGCTGAATTACTTATGAGTACGAGGGGACATGTTTACGACGACACGTGTATTTATTATCCGACACCCTACTTATTACTCATATAACGTGTATTACAGCCCCATTTTCCTTGACAACGAATTGTGTTAGCTTTTCTCTCGAGTTCTATGCACATTTGTGTCGCAGCTTTCCTCATTCGCCTCGCGCATTCATTGGCGCCGCAATAATTCTCCTTCGTTTGAGACGTCAAAGAATTAATTCTAAAGTTGGATAATAAGTGTGGTACCTATGAGTAGCGCAGAGTACAGCGCAGTGGAATGTCAAGCACTTGTGGCGCGCCTGCTCTCGTGTCACGTAGGTTTGTGCGCTGTGGACTCACGTCGCAGCTGGCCTGGCTCTCAAAGCTCTGTCTAACAATTTTATTTGCTTCAAAACTATCACTATTTACCTATGCCACTTTATACTAACGCGACTAAAACAGTTCATCTGAATTAATATCACACTGTTAATAGAAGTGAGAAAATGTAAGTATTTAGTTCAACCCTTTTGTAAAATTTGTCCCAGATTTACGAGTGCTAGTTACTTAATGAGAATTTGTGCCACCCCGACCTATGTCTTTATGACGAATAGCTTGTTTATAGTAGGTCTCTCAGTTGAACATTGCGTCGAACTGTCCTGTGTTGAGCTAGATAAGCATGTAATTGTGTGTGTGTACAGACCCCCAAACTATCAAAACTTTTCCTTATTTGAATCAATAATGGAAGATGTCCTGGCAAAACTTGCAGCCAGTAATAAATCTACAATTATTTGTGGTGATTTCAATATAAATATTTTAGAAGAAAGTTCAAATAGCTGTTGGTTATTAAATCTTTATAAGTCATTTGACTTGACCAACACTTTTATAGAACCTATTAGAGTCACTCCTTCTACTGCTACTAGTATAGATAATGTTTTCTGCGATTGTGATTACTTAGATAAGGCCATAGTAAATTGTCTGCCTTCTGACCATAGCGGACAAACTGTAACTTTTAAGTGTTACACACCCCCATTGCAAAAAGTTCAAATTAAATTTAGACCTATAACTTCTAGCCGATTAAATAGGTATAATATTTCGCTACAGAACAAGTTCAGTGCTATGAGCCTTGACGATATTAATATAAATCAATTGTATGATCGTTTCTTTTCAATAGTTCACACGGAATTCAATAAAACTTTTGAAAAGAAGACAAAAAGTATTTGCCCTAAATTCATATTTAGTGATTGGGTAACTAGAGGTATCCGAAAAAGTAGGGAAAGACTATTTGAACTTTATGGCCTTAAGCCTTTTATAAACACTGAAACTTTTAACAAGTATGTTGCTAAGTATTCAAAAATTTTAAGAAATACATGCAAGGTTGCTAAAGCCCTGCACATTAGCAACAAGATCAAAACAGCAGAAAATAAAATAAAGACAGTTTGGAAAGTCATAAATAACGAGACTAACAGGACGAAAATACGTAACACTATAGCTTCACATTAGATACAGCATGTGGTCCTAAAAGCTCTGATCAGGAAGTAGCTCAAGAATTTGTAAATTTCTTTACCGATGTACCAAAAACTACAGAGGCTCTTATTTCCTCACCTGAACTCTCAATTGGTTTATTAAAGGCGAATGTGTCTGGCTGCCTGGCTGAATTTAAATTTAAACACATTAACCCTATGATAATAAAGCTTTCCGGCAAATAAAAATCAAACTGACCGAAGATCTATGGGGAATGTCTATCAAAGTTTGTACATCCATACTTGAGACTATAGCCCCTTATCTAGGTTTCATTTTTAATTTATGTGTAGACCAAGGAGTTTTCCCTGATTTAATGAAATACAGTAAAGTCATACCTCTTTTCAAATCCGGGGAAAGTAAAGATACTAATATTAGGCTGCTGAAGATTATAGAACTATCTTTGCATTGTATAGATTCAATCTCTTTAGGATTATATA
Source organism: Xestia rhomboidea (assembly GCA_963853795.1). Classification (NCBI taxonomy): domain Eukaryota; kingdom Metazoa; phylum Arthropoda; class Insecta; order Lepidoptera; family Noctuidae; genus Xestia; species Xestia rhomboidea. Next base: position 35,492,130 of record OY970756.1, read on the forward strand.
ATCGCATAGCCCATATTGTGTGAGTACTATGTACTAGAAAGCTATCATTCACTGGAAACCTACGTCTTTTCTTGACTGGAATAATAATAATAAAAAAAATATTGCTGGACATTACACACAGCGCCATCTAGTGCCACACTAAGCAACGAGGCTTGTGTCGTGGACACCAGATAGTTGATATACTACATAGATACTTTTTGTTTGTAAATACATACTTATTATACATATAAACAACCATGACTCGGAAACAAATGTCCATGCTCATCACACAAACATTTGGTCCTACCGGGATTCGAACCCGGGACCCAAAGAACGTAAGGCAGCCTCAGTACCGCTGCGCCATTCGGGTCGTTAAAATGTGCGAATGTGCCCTGGCGGTTGAAAGTTTGTCATGCTCACTCAAATGTCTCGCTGATGGTGGCGCAGGTGTCGGATCATTTAGTTCCCTTCAAAATGGTTGAGTTGAATGGTGCTGATATATGCGTCATGTCCGTGAACGGGTGCTGTCAGTTGTGACTGGTCATCTCTTAGTTGCCATGGCTTATTTGAATGAATTATTCTAGTTTTTGAATTGTTTTTATTTTGTTTTGTTTTACTGTGGACACTTTTTACGTGCACATCTTGCTACATTGTTCTCACATAAATATACTATATACCATATCAACATGAATTATATAACCAAGATTTTGTAACAATATTCTGATTTAAAAGAGTTTCCATGGAGTTTCTTGCCCGTTCTTCTCCATGGAGATCTACGCTAAGGAATGGCCAACTACAGTACTTTCACAGTATTTATGTCTTGTGACTGGGACTGTAGCTACATTTAATTTTCATCTTTGTTTCGACAGTTCAAAAGTGCCTGTAACTGGCTTACTTGAAATAAATGCTTTGATTTTTGATTTTGATTTTGAAGCTCTGAACTAGTTACTTAGCGAGAGGTTGTGCCACCCCGACTTATGTCTTTATGACGGACAGCTTGTCAAGCTCTGGAAATATGCGAACAGCCTGGTTTTATGGAGATTATTTTTACTCGCACTTCATTAATTACTTACAATTTTCTTGGTCGCGGCCACTGTTTGTAATATCATCTTTTTGTTGCTCCTTTGTAACAAAAAAAGATCGATGTCAAAACGCGTCAGCATCGTTTCATTTTTTCAACACATTGCATTGTAACGCGTCTTCAACAACTGATCGCACCCTCCAGGACTTGGCAAACGACAGAGCTGTTCAGGTTAACACATACTGCTCGGACATAATCTCAGTCAGCGATTCGAGAAGAAGAACGCGAGGTCGTTACGTGGGCGTAGGTATACGAATAGCGTCAGCATGTTTTTGTGATTGAGTGTGACCGCCCTTAATTTTGTACTAGTTCCTATATTTGTTTACTTTAGAATGGAAGCACATAGGCTGTTGCTCATCAGTTACCACGGCAACCACATCGAACTGCTCTCCTCTCCTCAGATTCGACCGGCTGGCCGCCGAGCACCACTGCCTCCGTATCAAGCTGCTGGGAGACTGCTACTACTGCGTGTCGGGGCTGCCCGAGGCGCGCGACGACCACGCCAAATGCTGCGTCGAGATGGGCCTCGATATGATAGATGCTATCGCGTGAGTCTATCACACACCAACGAAATCGCAGCCCTCTGGTCTCTGTCCGGTCGTGTCGGATTGTGGGTCGCCGTCCCGCTGCCATCGAGGGAACAGAGCCTGCTCTGTACAACTTGTGCACAATAATATCTCTCGCGTAGATGAGACTGGCCGCCATGACCGCATTCAGTCACAAATATTATTTTGACTATACCGCGCGAACCCACCCCAAACGACAGCTTATTTGAACATTATAATAATACGTGTAGTTGATAGCGAGTGCAAAAACAAATGATATGGGCACATGCAACTCCTCCACATCACATAACATCACGCCCGTAACCCCCGAAGGGTTAGTCAGAAGTGTACTTCATAGAATATAATATAGTAGTGTATCAAGGGTCGAGCCTGTTGCCATCAATCGGGCACACAGTAGAACACTCGACTAGAGTAGAGACCACTAGGATAACCTAACCAAAGTATTAATTCTATAACAACTCTTCAACTTCAGGCTGGTGCGCGAGGTGATGGCGGTGAACGTGAACATGCGCGTGGGCATCCACACCGGCCGCGTGCACTGCGTGGTGCTGGGCCTGCGCAAGTGGCAGTTCGACGTGTGGTCCAACGACGTCACGCTCGCCAACTACATGGAGAGCGGCGGCGTGGCTGGGTCAGTACCTAACCGAGTCTTGACATTATTCCAAACTTTTTTAGGTCGTCGGAGCACTGTTGTCCCCCATACATCTATATTAATCAAATAATTCTAAAAGAATAACCATGGAATTTCTTGCCGGTTCTTCCCCATAGCAGACGTGCATGCCGCCCATGTAAGCCTGCTTGTGTGTAAAATAAAATATTTTGCTTTTGATTAGCCGTCATCCCCGAACTCGGTTCCTAAGTTTCTTCCTAACCGGACCATATCATAGTTACTTTGTTCTGCCTCTTTCATAACAACCATTCATACCACATTGAATGCAACTTCACACGCCAAATGTAATAGTATCTGTTAGTAATGACATGTGGCTCGACAGACGCGTGCACATCACGCAGGAGACGCTGAGCTGCCTGGGCGACGACTACAAGGTGGAGCCCGGCTACGGAGGCCTGCGCAACGCTTACCTGAAGGACCACAACATCGAGACCTTCCTCATCGTGCCCGACGACACCAGCCGCGTGGTCAGTCACATCACCAGACTACATACATAGCACATAGTTCATCCGTTCAAGCAGTAGCACACAGCCAAGAGTGCCAACGATACCGCCACCGCCAGTACTCTCCGAAGTCTTAGACAGCGGTGAATACGTATAGAATACCCACACCGTGCGCAAAATACGCGCTCTGTATGCTTAGTGCGAGTGTCATACTAAAATTCGAGTAACGTCTCGATCACGTAAATCGTGTTTACGTTAACATTTACGTCGTCGATAGTGACAATCAAGTGCCTCTAAAAAAGCGAGGACCGTTTCAAGCACATCGCTAACGTTTGGTGTATAACGCGAGTGCAAGTTACAATTTTGACAGTTTTGACAGCTCGAATACGCAACGCAACTGCGTTGCGAGCGTGAAAAGTTGTCACTTAAGATTTTGTGGTGAGAGCATCGTGAGAGTGGTGAAATAACAAAGTAATTTAATTTAATTTCATATTGTGAATGAAACTTACAATGGAATCTCGTATCATTTCGTTTGGAGAATGTTTGAGACCGCAAAAGCACAAGAAGCGTAATTTAACGCCACAAAACGTAAACACGGTCACGTAAATAAAGATAGGAAAGAGTGCTCCACTACAAGCCGCTCGGGCATTACTAGATCATTTGCTTAGATCTCCATGCCTAAAAAGTAACAAACTTAGTTTTACAAACTTCGCAGATGGATCAAGGTCACTCACTACACACCAAACGATATAAATAACACTAACTGCTCCATTTATGTCACCAGCGTTTCAAATTGGGACGGGTTAGTCTTTATTTTTAACAATAATTCAAACTGTATGCAAATCACAACACAAACTTTCGTAAACAAAAACGAAACTAATGACCATTGACCACAGATAAATAATGTCGTCTAACTTCGTTGTATGACCACCACTAGTTGAATAGGCAGTCGCTTCTATTGTGAACACAAAATACGAATGACAATTTATTTTGGCCGGTTATTAATGTACGCGCTACTTTTCACGGTGAATTAACGCGAAACGAATGAATGTTTATTAGGATCTCACACTCGCAAGTTAACGATAGTCGAATAACACTCACAATTTGTAGTTCTCACGTATTACGCTAGGTGGCGCTCACCCAGCGCCATACAAATTTGCGTAAACGTTAACTCGCTCGATACGATAACAAAACTCGCACTAAGCATACTGGACGTTATACAACACAATGACTCACCCACATTCCGCACGTTATGTCAAACTCCCTTGTAATAAGGTAATATTGCCATCAAACAGTAACGATATTGGTAATATTACAAATTCAATACCATTCTCCAATCCAATACAAACCAAATAAATCAATCCAATTTAATGTCATAACACCGGGTTGTCATTTAAAAAAACCCTGCGCTTGAAACCAGTGACAATTTGCCCAACCTGGGAATCGAACCTACACTCTGCATCGTCGCTGACACCCGCTAGATAAACAAAGTGTGGAGAAATAATTGATTGTAACTTCACCTCAGTGTTCGGTTCTGCCGTCACCATTTGAGCGGAGAACTATGTCTGAAGTATAGTAGGCGTAACATGTACATAAGAAAGAAAGAAAGAAAGAAAATTGTGTTTATTTGGCATTAAAAACATTACAAAATTCCACAAAATAAATAAACAAACAAAACTAATAATGCCAAAAGGGCCTCAGCTCAGCATAATGCCAGATGGCAACACAAAGTGTACCACCTGACGCTGATTTTCAGCTGCAGCCCACGGGTGTCATACGCTCGACAACCTAAACGAACACATATTAAAACCTAAAATTTTTGCATAACTACCAACTAGAAATGAAAATAAAATGTTATATAAATACATTCTTCTTCTTTATCGTGTGGTTAGTGCCTAACCTGGTGTCAGAGTTTTTAAGCCGCCCATGGGCCTCTGACTTGGCTTAACATGCCGTCGAGAAATATCTCTCAGGCATGCTGGTTTCCTCACGATGTTTTTCCTTCACCGAAGCAAGTGATAATTATACAATACGCACATGAATCCGAAAATTCAGAGGTGCGTGCCTTGTAAATACATTAAATATACAATAACAACAAGTACAAATGATGGATTGTATAAAATAAATAACATTGGATTTTTTTTTAATAACTTATATAATTTATAAATACTGTGTCCATTAATAAAAAGAACAAAAAGACATTAATAAACAGCAAAAGGACAAAATCGAGAAATGTGTAAAATTGATAACAATAATAACATTGAGGACATACACGAAAACAATAATAAACAATAGGAAACAATAATAAAGTAAAAATAATAGACTGTATAACATTAATAACATTGGTAAAAATTAATAGGTAACGTAACGAATAAAGATTGATGAAATTTAAAAAATTAAAGATAATTGATAACAATGCTAAAATTTAAAAATGCATGAGCTTGTAATAATGATATACTTGATATACCTAATTGATAAAAACATTGATAAAATTGTTTAAAATTGATGCATCAAGAAACATTGACAAAAATTAAAAATTATGTACATGTTGTGCAGGACAAGAAGCCGCAGCACTCGTTCTCGCTGAACGGCAACGTGTCGAAGGAGATGCGCGTCATGGGCCACGGCTCGCAGCATGGCAAGCATTCCTCGAAGTAAGTACCTCATGATCGTCATCCACAGCGTGACTTAACCCACTGCTGGTAGAGCCCTCTCTCCTCGCTCCTTGGCTCAGCCTCAACCCGGTCTTACCGGAGACGGCAAAAATCTCGTCTGCCCTCTGTCCGTCTTGCTGCCTTCATTCAATTCGTGACACGAGTAATAGAGCCATTTCTCGACGGAAATATTATTATAAGCAGTCGACGAGGCAAATGACATGTTCGCTTTTGTTGCAAGGACACAATGCTCTTACTGACCGAGGCGAAGCCAATCCGCGGTGAAATGTGTAGCCATTACTATAATAGTATATGTCAAGAAAAAACGCAGTCGCGAGCAATGGCAATGTAAACACTGAGCAAAATTTTAAAGCGACATTCTCGTGAAACAACGATTTCAATTGTATGGCTTTCAAAATATAATGTTCATGAGAACCATAAACGTTAATCAATACAGTAAGAGAAAAGCACTATTAAAAGTGGCTGCGTGTTTACATTTAATTGCTCGTGCACATAAATGAAGTAAAAAATTACTGAATCCAAAGTGAACCGTTATCCTATTAACTACTATGCAATGGGAACACAATCTTACTTGGCCGTTTCCTCGACAAACAAACTATAGACACGAGTCACCGGACGCCCCTTCCCCCCTGCCCCCTGCCCTTCGCCCTCCTGCCCTACTGCATGAGAGCGATACAAACTTGCTCCGGACTTGTAATGGAATCGGTCGGATTTACCGACAAATTAGAATTTCGTCGACTTAGAACTTCTAACAATTTGTCGAATCTCCGTGAACATACGCCGTGCGCATATAGTAGACTTGGACTCCTTGCCCAACTAATTACGTGGCGACTTGCTCCTGCTCACTTGCTCACCGGTCACAGCGTACACTAGGCTCACACACAGAATGCGTGACGCACACAGACTGACAATCCCTCTCATTTTGCCAGTTCAGTGCACAGTCAACTGACAAGAAACTCAACAAGTCAACTGACAATAGACAAGAATGGTTAAAGTAAGGAATGAGTATATCAGAGGAAGTTTGCAAGAGGCGCCTGTTACAGAAAAATTTAAAGGAAGACGTTTGTCATGTATTTATTTATTAAAACTCCTTAAAATTTCATCACAGAAGGGTTTACTCTGAACAAAACAATAATTGCTTTCACGTAGACCAAGCCAAGTCTTCAAGCTTTGATGTACAACATATCTTAAATCTACCTATGTATACTTAAGATATGTTGTACAGTCTTGGACTTACACAGTTGCCAATTACAGGTTAACCAGCATTCATAAGAATAAGTGATATCATAAGAACACAAATAACAAATATTAAAACGAATGGTATGGACGTGTAATGAGGAGGGATGACACGCATGTGACTAAGAAAGTGATGGACAAGAATGTTGATGGATGGAGAGGGAGAGGGAGGCCAAAGAAAAGAGGGACGGATTGTGTGAGGAGTGGTAGGGAAGAGAAAGTAGTAGATGATGCCGTGACGTCTGACGGGAGAATAAATAATATAATAAATAATAACAAGGGTAAGGTCAGTGCAGCTGACTGTGCACTCATCATCTCCCAGCCCTTGTCCCACGTTACTCGTGGTCGGCGCAACACGTTTTCTTCTTCCATTCTCCCCTGTCAACCGTCCCGCTATCATTTTCACCTTTTTCCTTCATGTCATTCCTCACACAATCCATCCATCATTTCCTTGGTCTTCCTCTCCGTCTACATCCATCAACATTTATATTCATCACTCTTGTAGTCACATTGTACACCTCATTAAACGTACAAATTCGTGATTCCCATCATTTCCGACATATTAGTAGGATTATCTAATTAATACTGCCTTGCCGTAATCCGAACGTTAACAATGCAACGCATAATTAATTTGTGTTTGCGCACGTGAGAGCATTGTTTGTTCGTGTAATAGCGGTTACTCTACCCATTGATATGTACGGAGTGTAGGTTTTACAATACATTGAAAACAGATTTCTAAAAAGATTATTCAATAACAAACATTTGTAACATAATATAAGGCCAGCGCACACGGGGGACGGCACGGCAAGGCATTTTATCTTATCTCATCGAAATATCGAAATATTTTCTCATCCGAGACAGCAGGCACTTGAAGAGTCTCTTGAATAAGTTCATACCGATACGCAGTGCATCTACATCTATCACATGCAACACAAGTTCAAGGGTTATATTGCATTGAAACGCGAATCAACACGGCATTTCTTATTAATATTGTAGCTCATAATAACATGCTCATTGTTCTAACCCGTAGCTTTTACCTTAACGAAATAACTCCGTGTCTCACGTGCCAGATGTCAGGCCATAGTTGGAACTATCGACGCCAACTTGTCCATTCAACACAACTTCACAAATGTTTACCAACAGTATCCTTCTGCTAAGAGCCACTATAACCCTTCTGCACGATACCTGTGTGTATTACAATCTTTATACAATCACTTGCGATTGGCATATCTAAACAAATGTCAACAAAGACGACACTGACAGCTCCTGTGTTGTGTACGTCTAGTGACTGTTGTTAACGTGCCTGCTTACCCTACACAGCTCGGTGCTCACTCATAGGATCGGCGTGGACGCGGGCAGCGAGAACAAGAAGCCGGAGGACGAGGTCAACGAGTACCTCATGAAGGCCATCGACGCGCGCTCCACCGACCGCCTGCGCGCCGAGCACTGCCGCCCCTGCACGCTCACCTTCCGCGACGCCAAGCTCGAGCAGAAGGTATGTTGTAGTTTGTGTTTCAAATGAACCATTTACAGGCACAGTCTCCACAGCCACTCCGCCTCCGACAGCATCAGTATCATTATCATCATCACCACAAGTTATAAATTAAAGTCCCCCGCCGGACAGAGGGTCTGTTTGTCGGGCTAATCTCAGGAACTCGTAAACAGATTTTCATATGGTTTTCACCAATAGAAAGAAGTATTGGCTGAGAAGGTTATAATAAAAGAACGTTGTACGAAAGAAAGCCACTTGGATGATGATATTTGGAATGAAGACGGAAAAAATCATCCTTTCGTGGCGTGCGCTGCGTTAATAATACAAGTTACACGAAAATAATGTATGAGGGAATTATTTCTCTTAAAAAGTTCAGCGATAGCATATGCCTATCTTCTAAGGTTAGTTCACAATAACCAATTTTTAACCTAACCTACGGTGCTCAGAACTGGTTACTCACCGAGTCTCAAAAGTTCCACCTTGGAGTTTGCCCAAGGCCAATGGAACGCAGTATTCTGGGTGTTAAAAGACAAGACAGGGTTCGAAACACCACGCTGTGTTCCAAAACGGGCATAGTGGACGTTGGCAAGAAGGCTGCTAGGCTAAAATGGGATTGGGCGGATCACGTCAGTCGCATGCACGATGACCACTGGGCAAAAGTCTCCACACAATAGAAACCAGAAGACGGACGGCGCTGCCGTGGCCAGCGGCCCAGAAAGAGGTGGCGAAACGATCTGGACGCGAGCACATGAAAGGAATTGGGCGAGGCCTTTGCCCAGCAGCGAGATAGGGTAGGCTAAATAAAAAATAAATTTGGTCAGCAATACATAACATAACATTTCTCCTTTGGTTTCCTCCAGGGCAAGGTACAAATACTGCGTTTGGCTTTATAACTGCGTTTCCAAATACGAGGGCAGAAATACACATTAGCTAGTCCTTAAATTGTATTATGAATGCATCAAGCAAATTGTCTGTATTTAGGTTACTATTTGATATTGGCATTTATACAAGAGGTACTTCGTGACATAGAGCCTGTAATCACCGAAGGGTTAGGCAGGGGTGGACCTAATAAAAATAAAATAAATGAAAATTGCCTTTATTCCCTATTATATAATGTACAATTCTATATTCTTAAAATAGCTTAACCTATTAAAGGGTTATCCATCTCTGGATGAAGGCCTCCTCAATCTGTTTCCATCTGTATCTATCTTGGGCCGTTCCTCGTCCACTCTATTCCTGCCAGTGCGACGATATCGTCTCGCCATCGTTGCAATGGTCTGCCGCGGCGTCTGTTTCCGTTCCGTGGATACCAGTGCAGGACGCGCTCGCTCCACCTGTTGTCTGTGGTCCTCGCGATGTGGCCTGCCCAATTCTACTTCAGTTTTTCGGCCATAAACAGAGCATCAGTGACTTTAGTCTTCGCTCTGATGTCGCTGCTCTTTATGCGGTCGCTTATTTTTAGGCCAACTATGATTCTTTTTGGAGCTCTTTGAAATGACCTTAATTTTATTTTCATGGTATCAGTTGTAGCCCAAGTTTGTCATCCGTATAAAAAAGTTGGTTACCAACAGTCGAATAGTTTCCTTTTGATGTCGTTTGAAATATTTCCTTTCAATATTTCTTCCAAGCAATGGTTATCCTTCGTTTGATTTCTTTCATAGTCCTATCGGTAAAACAAATATTTTGTCCCAAGTATATATAGTTATCTACGTATTCGACGTGCTGGTTATCAACAACATGGTTATCTACAAATATGTGTGTACTATTAGGTGTTAGGTGTATAATAGGGGGCGAGCCTATTGCCATCAAGCGGACACTAAACCAGACTCCGTTGCTGCTACAGAGAAATTCTCAAGCCTAGCACCATGCCATATCTTCCCGTGGGTGTCGACGTGTCGAGGACTGAGCCGCGACTAAGGGACTTACCAGAGAACGGGCAGCAGCGCTCTCTGTGTCTGTTGTAAGAACCGTACTGCGATCGCCAACCCGATGGCGATTATGGTTTTGCCATCGGGTATCCATTGGGGGATACCGCATTACAGAAATGGCCCCTAGTGCCCGGCAGCCCGTCTACCCTCGACTACGGCAGCGGTACGTTACGTTACGTTAGCGGATTCCCCGGATGGGATCCGGCTGCCTATACCAACGACTGGTCCGGGCAACATGTAACACGCGTACACGGAAGACATTGCGTTGGAAGACGTCGCACTAGGTGGACCGATAATCTGGTGTTTTGTTGCGAAAAGTTTTGTTTTTTTCTATGGGAGATAACACTTAAAGTAGATTTTTTTGAAACTGAAGGGAACTGAAGGGCTGGTGCTCACACGAGCTATTGTACCATAGGTACACGGCGATTACGATAACATCTATTTTATGCGCCTCGGGTTGCAGCTTTGCACTCAGCATTTTTTAGTAATTTTGGATTTTTGACATTTGTGATTATTCAAATCTTTGACGTGGTTAAATGAAGTTGCCGATCGATTTACTTACGCTACCGTTGCTAATGACTTTTATGATGAGAATAATTAAAAACGATATTGATTCATAACGTTTTTTTTACTAAATTGCATTCTAAGAACTAAGTAACTCATTTGTTGATCACCGAGATTATGGTTGAGTTATAATTAGATACTAATGACATGATCATTAAACAGTTAAGGTCTAGCGGGGCCAAATGGGCCCTTAGGCCCGTAGATAAGGGTAGTTGTATAAAAATAGGACGTTTTAGCTTAACTTAATCGGTAGCTCTGAGCACTTGTGCGCGCTAACTTATTACGTTCCGTTTGTTTCAATGTGTTATGATGAAAGGTTTTGGAACCAATTTGGACATTTTCATGTTTGTGACAAACAACAGTTGTTTTTCAAAGTTTTGAAAAGGCTGTTGATTTGACAGAAAATAAAAAGAAGGAATTGAAACAATTCTGTCAGTCTTAGGTGTGTTCGTTGAGGAAGAAATGGTACTCGTGTTATCGCACGAGACGTACATTCATAAAAAAGTATGAGACATGGCTACAAGAGAATATAAAATGGTCTGAGGTCGTGAGCGAAAAGATGACCCCTTCTTTAGTGTCAGTAGCTAAATAGGAGCTCCGCTTAATGTAAACTAACATAACCTAACGTCGGGATGCCCCAAGTCCCGAGCTCGCTTCGCTCGCTCTTGCATCCTAAGTTGAGCCAAAACAAGAATTTGAGTAAAAAGATGAGCCTAAGAAAACGATTATTTTAGCAGAACATGTTTTCGGAAACTTTGTATTTTTTTCGCAAACTTAGTTTTATTTTCGGAAGTTTGGTATTTTTTTTTTTCGTAGAATTATAATCTAAATGAATTCATATTTGTTTGTTAGATACAACATTTTTTGCCGGTTACTTTTATATTAATTTTTCGGTAATTCATTTTAACCAAGCTTAGTGTTATATGTAGGCATACATTAATAGTGGGCCCGCGGCTAATTAGACTAAATACTCCACCCGTTAACTTTATCAAAGGTTTTCCGACAAATTATTTATTTGATTTTCTGGTGGCGTTTGGCCTTGGTATAAATTTAAAAGATGCACGTGCGCTGGACGCGCACGTGCATCTTTTAAATTTTACACGTTACAAACTATATACGCGTAGTACGTACGCAAAACGAGTAGTCGTGTATAAGTTACAGTTAAATCAGTGAAAACTAGTTTTAACTAGGGAAACGTGTTTTGTCGAAATGATTGAGTTAAAACTGTTTCATTTAATTTTATGTATGTTTAAGCTGTTTTTGACTTTTCTTTATTTGATTATTTTAATTACTTGAAATGAATATTGTCGCCCTGTCGCACTTAGAACTAGTATTAGAGAAACTTGTTGGGGATTGAAAACATAGATATTGTTTACTTATTAAAATACTAGCGGTCCCGGCTGACGTCGTTCTGCCCGGAAAAGCAGCGCCACATTAAATATATTATGATATATTAGACATAACATTGTCAGGGTTCCTAACGGGAATCTATTAGTAAGCCTCCGCTGTCCGTCCGTCTGTCTGTCCGCGGGTTGAAAGTAGAAGTTTTCACAAAATATTTATTTCTTTTGCCGCTATAACAACAAATAATATAAATAAATAAAAAGGGGCTCCCTTAGTACGATGGAACGGTTACGGTACGATGAAGGGTCCTTCATGCGCGACTCTAACTCGCACTTGGCCGGTGTTTTTATTCATATATTCATATTCATATTCTTTATTGCACACAAAATTAAAAAATATACACACAAAATAGTTTGTGATTCCAAATTGCTTCTAGTGATTCTACGGTTGAGTCATTATTTTCTATTTTACTATGTCACTGTGTACATCACGTTTAATGTACCTATGTTTAAATTATGTATTTCATTTTTCTTCCAAAATAATGTTTTATGGTGGAAGTATGAGCACACACCGATTGCAGCGCCACCTACCGGATACATTTATGAATACAAACCATCCAGACACCCATTGAAATATACACACAAAATATCATTAAAATCGTGTCTGCCATTTAGGAGAAGTCAGTGAAATACCGACAGCAGCGCTACCTACCGGGTCCAATTGTGTTTTCAAACCATCCAGGAACCAATTGAAATATACACACAAAATGTCATCTAAATCGGTCCAGCCGTTTAGGAGAAGTTAGGTGACAAACACACTTCAGTATATATGCTAGTACGATAGTGTTTTGAAAACATAATACAACGAATTTTACTCGATAACAAAAATCACGAACTTATCTCTAAAAATTTCTTTTAACGAGTAAAACCCATAGTAAAATACATGCGATCATTCTGATTAGTTTATTCTAACAGTATTTCAAACGAAGTTTCAACCACCACAAATAGAGTCCCTAATTTAGCTCCTGTAGCCGCCTTAAGGTGCGCGCTCTGGACCGTGGAAACAAAAATAAATTAGAAAAATCTCCAGAGAGCTGTACTTAAATCTTGTGAGATGTACTCGTATAGATACATACCGTTTTACTTGTAATATTCTGCTTTGCCTGTTATTGCAGTCAAAAGGTAATGAAAGATGGAAAATACAAGTATTTACTTTACGTAATAATAACGGTGTTAAAACAGATTAGTAACTAGATTTCATATTAAATTAATACGCGGTATACCACATTGCGGGTTTGTACCATGCAGCGCTAAAAGCATAAGACTGACTGTGTCAAATTTCACGCTTACACTCATTCTCACGTGACGCTTCGTTTCCAGTACACCGCCGAGCGCGACCGCATGATGAAGGTCTACTTCTTGTGCACGCTGGCCATCTACCTCGCCGGCGTCGCCATCCAGGTTGCGGCCTACGACCTGTAAGTGCACACCCCGCGCCAATTCCTGACCATCCTGATTCGCACATCAATGGAAAGCACAATTAACAACTTTCGTTTAAGGATACCTCTAATTCTTCAGTGTGTCATAATGAGCTGATATTATCCTCTTGAAAGGGGAAACTTCTTATTTCTGTACACTATACATAATTTATATATAATTTAAAGTTGTAAAACGTTCAGATTTATAAAAGATGGCGGCTCTGGTCGTCGAGTGCGGCGTTCCGAGCCACTGAACCGATTCCTTCCACTCGATTTTGTCAACAAGTCTGTTTGGTGAGACTTGTAGGTGACCTCCACACTTTATTGATGGGTTACATTTGAGCTCGTGTTGTGTGTTCAGGTCTCCGCTGGGCATTGCGGCTATCATCGTGGCTGGGCTCATCATCTCGTCGTTCACGTATCTGATCGTCTGCCTGGACTTCGCGGTGAGTATCCGACTCATGGTTGTTCACTACTGAGTCATCACCATTTTCCTGCCCTGGTCCCATGTTACTTGGTACCGGCGCAACACGTTTGTCCTTCCATTTTCCCTGTCAACCATCACGCTATCATTTCATTTTACCTTTTTCTCTCATTGACCATCTGGAGGCACGGTAGTGCCCCCGCCAAGACAAGCCAAGCGAAGCGCAAGGGCACTACCTACCTTTTTTCAAAGCGCTTCGTCGTTTTTTTGAACCCTTATAACTTGGACACTGTTTTAAGCTTTCACCTTTTAAAACTAATCTTATATTGTCATGGATATCTTCCGTGATTATTATTTGTTTTGAGCTCTCGATATTTCAATGTTGTTGCAAGGGCCATCATCGCGGTTTGACCGGAGAATGCGGGTGGATGGAAAATAAATTGTTAGGAGCAGGCAAATCTGTCCAGACCCTCTTTCTTTGTCTTTTGCTACGCGCACTACTGGAACTCAACACTAAGTCAAAACATACTCACAGTATCACCAGGTTTTGTGGAGTCCTTATTATATCGCCGGCTGCTACTTTTCAGGATAAGTACTCAAAACTGGATTCCACGTTCTAAACAATTTGAAGCCATTCTCTCGGTTGAAATTTTTATGTTTTCTTATTTCAATTGCTTCTCTTGTCAGCCTTGGTAAGTAATGTTTGTCCTTAGACAAAATACGTGGCTTGTGAAATTCGATCCAGTGATTGGTCCCTGACTGCACTAGATGCTCAGCTATGGCAGATTTTTGTTCATTTGTGTTTTTCACAGCCTTTATGATTGTGTTCCTTGATGCGGCATGAGATGGTTCGCTTCGTTTGTCCGATGTATGAACTGCCTTCGTTTGTCCGATGTATGAACTGCCGCAACTGCAGTCAATTTTATACACGCCAGGATGTTCAAATGGGATCTTATCCTTCGGGGAACGCAGACTTTGAGCAATTATAATAATAATGAATATGTATATTAGGTATGTATTTACAAACCAAAAAAAGTATTTATGTAGTGTTCAACTATGTGGTGTCCACGACACAAGCCTTGTTGCTTAGTGTGGCACTAGATGGCGCTGTGTGTAATGTCCAGTGATATTTATTGATTTATTTATTTAATTTTCTCATGAGGAGTAAACACTGTCTTTATCGAGTATAACTCAGTAAACGACCTATCTTGTCCGTTACTCCTCTTAGATATGGCAAGAAAGTTGGTTGACGCTCCACTGTAGATCTGGCAGCTCGCATCTTATTTGGTCTTAATGCTCCAGTATTCGTTTTGTAGCCATTTTTAGTAAAACCATTTGCACGTGGGTTAATTCACCAGTAAGGTGTTAGGAATAACACAGATCGAATGCGCGATTAGTTAAGTGAAATGACTGCGGACTTGAGGTGACAAGGGTGATGATGTGAGGTGGCGTGCAAGTAGCAATCCGTGTGAGTCGGCTTCCTGTACACTGAGGGGCCAAGGGTCCCATCACTCCTTACTATGACTTTAACGTCAAGGAATGCCAACGTCCGACCCTTCTCTAATTCCGCTGTGAAACGAATGGCCGAGTGGATATTGTTCAGATGGTTCAAAATACCAGAAGTCGAGAGATGTTTGCTGTTCGGCTTGGCCGTCTTGTTACTGTGAACAGTGGATACATTTTTCGCCTTACGCCCATGTGAATGTAGCGAAATGGCCAAGCCACAAATTTTGACTAAGGTGTAGTTTGTGAAGTTAGACCTTGTAGAGTTAGGGCGTGGAGTTAGAAGCTTGGCTCTACATGAGATCTGATATCTTTTTGACAGTGCGAGTCATATATGGTCTCGTCTTGGTCATGTCTTCAACATTTTACATGAAAAATGTCAAAAATAAAAAAAAAATGTTTTGGTGGGATCTATCTTTTCTGTGATCTTCTTCTCCTTCTTTTTTTTAATACTACACAGGCTTACGTTGGCCGCAACCCGCTTGATGTGAAGCGATGATGCGTTCTAGACTGGAACACGCTTGCCTAGAAGAAACCGATTCACTCGAGCTTTGAATAGATCCAGAAGCTATCAGAAGATATCTTCCTCTCCATCCATCAACATTCATATTCGTGACGATACTGTCGTGTCCTAACGTGTTTGTCTTGCAGCACGCCGCCGAACGCGTGCGACGCGTGTCGCAGCGTGTGCACGACAACCGCACGCTGTCGCAGATCATGTCGCTCGTCGTGGTCGTCGCCTTCACTATTCAGGTCCAGCTCGTCATGGTCAGTGTACTACCTTTAACATAACCACAAACTTACATAACAACTGATGACAAATTAGATAAAAATGTTATGTGTTTTGGAAAGGCTGTAACGTGGAACTAACCAATAAAATCGTTGTGTTGTGTCGTTAGTTTTACGCTTAGCACGGACATCTCTGGTGACAATACAGCCATTGACTAAACACATGTGTGACATTTGAGTGAAAGTTTACAATAAGTATCATTGAAATCGAAGTTTCTGTTGTTTTCCGTTTCGTCTTGTTTGACTTATAAGTTGTGACCATGTCACGTGGCGCAGGTCACAGTTGTTTATTTGCTTAACAAAGGTGTAAATATACAATTCAGAGATCTCTGTTGTTTGCCGTCAACGGCGTACAAATATTAAAACATAATGAAATGTTATTAAAAGGTGAGAGCAGCTATCTACTATAAATGATTTCTTATTTCTAGGTAAGTTTCTAAGTATTACATTTAAATGTTCATAAATTCCAGGTGGAAAACGTGTTCCTGACCTCAGGCGAGCGCGATAGCAACGCGACGTTCACGCAGCCCGGTCACTTCCACTATTGCCCATCCACCAATGAGGTGAAACATACACATTAACTCACATACCGTAATAATATCTGGCACCTTTTCTGTACAAGAGGTACTCAGTCAAGTACCCCATACTTGACCAGCAGCATAAGGAGCTCTCACAACATTACAGTCACCGCTATTCTGTCTCAAACGCTCTATTTAGTCGATGGCAAGCATAATGTCAGCTTAGAACTTACCGACGACAAACTTGCGACTGCAAAATTGTTCGTTCATGAGATCCTTTACTGCACTGGTCACAGATTTACTTACGCAGCTAGCCACGCCCCCTGGACAAACACATCCCACCAGCGCGTACCTCGCAATCCCTTACACAATGTTCAATATGGTTGACAGCACTACCTACAGCTGACCCTGCTGGCCATGTTCCTGTGCGCCGTGCACCAGATCCTCATCACCGTGGTGAAGCTGGCGCTGCTGACAGTCGCGGCCACCGCCTACATCGCCGTCACCACCCACCACCACCTCGCCCACCCGCAGCTCTTGTTTCACTACCAGTGAGTGCCAAGGCCACATGTCAGCATGTTACACATGAATCTTCGGTTTCGATGACATTGTCTGAAGGTTCAGCAAGTTTCAATGACAGTGTCTGGGGAAATTCTTTTGAGAAAACAATATAATCATAATTACGTTACAAAATATTTAAAAAAATGGTTGCTGGTTGGCCAACATTGACTCAAGATTGGCGGCATTTTCCCCCGTAGACACCGCTGCGGCCTAGACTGGGACCAGCAGTGGACCAACATCGTGATTGCGCTGGGCGCCACGGTGGCGCTACTGCTGCACTCACACCAGACCGAGAGCACCTACCGCCTAGACTTTATCTGGAAGCTGCAGGCCAATGGTACGTCTCCTTTACTGCACTATTTAATCTTTTTTTGAATAGTTCAAAGCGTATGTCGCAGTCAGTGGCAGGTACACAACTATGTTGGGGTCTTCCAGTCTAACCGAATACGTTCTATTCACTTGTTGGGGTCTTCCAGTCTAACCGAATAACTAAAAATCGCAAAAACTGAACGATAACCGAACGCGTAAGGATGTCGTCGTGAGTGCTCGTGTGTGTGTCATGTGTGTTGTGTGGTGTTGCAGACGAGAAGGAGGAGATGGAGCACCTGGAGGCGTACAACCGCAAGCTGCTGGCCAACATCCTGCCCGAGCATGTGGCGCAGCACTTCCTCTGCAGCGACAAGAACATCGACGTGAGTACATGCTCATCGTCATGACCCACTGCAGCAGTAAGCGCACGTGTAACGTTAACACGGCAGAAGTGTATAGCGTTAGGAACAGTGTGAACGACGCACAATGTACAATGTAGCTACGCAAGTTTTTTGCACAAACTATTTGCGCAAGCAAGTCTGGTCTTAAACTGTCGACTTAAACTTTAGATTGATCGTCGTTGCTTGACAGTTACTTTTAACCTAGTTTCAGATAGTATAGAGCGAGTGTTTGCAGGAGCTGTACCACGAGCAGTGCGAGTCGGTTTGCGTGATGTTCGCATCCATCCCCAACTTCTCGGAGTTCTACGTGGAGCTGGAAGGCAACAACGAGGGCGTGGAGTGCCTCCGCTTGCTCAACGAGATCATCGCCGACTTCGATGAGATCCTCGCCGAGGACCAGTTCAAGTATATCGAGAAGATAAAGAGCACCGGCGCCACATACATGGCCGCATCGGGTACGTCTGATTGTCTGTCACCTTTGCATTGGGTACTCCTCATAAATAACCCTGTGTCTGTGGAGAACGGAGGGTTATGTCGTACTATTAGACTATGCGACAACATTCGCGAGCACGTGCTGATCCTAGTATTTGTATAGAATTATTGATAACGAAGTTGTGTTTATATATTTCCAGGGCTGACGGCAGCCACTCGCGACCTGCGCGGCTTCCGGCACGTCACCGCAATGGCGGACTATGCGCTGCGCCTCCGCGAGCAGCTGCAGTATGTCAACGAGCACTCGTTTAACAGCTTCCGTATCCGAATCGGTAAGAAGAGCCCTGTCCGAGCACGAGCAGCGCGGTACATGTTGCAACGTGAACTATCGCGTCTTCACTAGTGCACGATGTAGCGCGCCGCTCAGTCTAGACGCGCTCAGCTCGGGCAATACACACGCGAATGGCCTCCATTGCGAATTCTACGCTGTTTGTCTGTTTTTTTATTTTTCCACGTTGGCTCTAGCGACTGTTGCGCTGAAACATAAGTGAGACACAAGTGAGGAACGCGGTTTTGTGCTCCCGCAGGCATCAACATCGGGCCGGTGGTTGCTGGCGTTATTGGCGCGCGCAAGCCGCAGTACGACATCTGGGGCAACGCCGTTAACGTGGCCTCGCGTATGGACTCCACCGGACTATTAGACCACATCCAGGTGTGCACACGTGTGATAACTGGCCTATTAACTGTAATAAGACGTTTTCAGCGGCGCCTTCTGGTTCCTATTGCATTTGCAAATTACTTAATTAATCTGACGTTTGTGCATATTGAATATGAGGTGTAAACGGACCCTTCACGAAGCCGTCAACCAAGCATTCTGAACATCAAACCTAGTAACCCTATGCATAAAATATTGCCGGGATACGACTTTGTTTTTGGGGTGAAAAATCACGATGGATGCATTGAATAGTACGGGGATGGTGGCGGCATTTAAAGTAAAGCTAGAATAACCTTGAATTAAAAATAATATTATATAAAAATAAAAAAATGGAACATTGACCCCCCATATCTCCATAACTAAAAGGTTCCCAGTATAGTCCAGAATAAAAAAATGATCGCAATGACGGGGAGAACAAATGCCTTTCGGTTTTGTTAAGGGTCTAGTTACACCCTTTATGTGTGTTCCTCCGCGATTGTGACGTTGTACCTCAATGTTCATATGCGTCAGTTTGCGAGCTCCGCCGTACGTGATGCATGCGCGCGTCTCTGTGTGGTGACTGGTGAGCGGCAAGCGTCGGGCGGCTGATGTAGACGTGTGTCGGCCTGTCGGCAGGTGACGGAGGAGGTGCACGACATCCTGTCCCAGCGCGGCTACCGGCTGCGCTGCCGCGGCACCATCGACGTCAAGGGCAAAGGCAACATGATCACCTTCTTCCTCGAGGGTGTCGGCGATGGCGAGCCGGTCGCGCCTGGTGACATGGACATCTACAATGTACGCTTATATTCAGTTTGTATTCACCAACATGTATTACTTCACTATCACCTACAACTGGTTCAATGTTTCATCAAAACTTCTTTGACTATTTTTTATTTCAAAAGTTGTTTTAAGAGATGACATGTATAAAAAATAAATTGTTTATCAAATAATACGTTAAATACCAAATAAAATTCGTCAGGTAAATATTTCTTTAAATGAATTATTTGCCAAACTTGATATTGTAAAATGATGAAATGACATGCTTGTCAAATGAAAATTCAAGAACACATTAAGAAAATACGACGTCTTAAGTCATACCCTTTCTAGCCATGACATCTTTCACATAGTTCATCATTCATTTCTTTGGTCGATCTCACGCCATATTATCGTAGTATCGTTCGCTCAAAGGTTCAGATGTTCGCGTGGTGTTTCAGAACCCGCAGCCGTCGACGTCGGGCACGAGCCACGAGACGACGATGGAGTCGTGCGCACGCGCAGAGCACCGCCCTCTCGAGACGCTCTCGGAGGGCCACACCGATGAGGACGGCGGACCCTCCCCGCGCGCCTCCATCCCACGAGGTGAGCTGGTCGTCTAACTACAACTCCACCAAGACACCTGGCGTGTTTAAGTCATAGGATTATGGGAGACAGTGCCGAGGTTTGCCGATTGTGAAAATATCTGCTAAAATTACACACGAGTTTACTAAGCATGCGTAGGTATCATTACATTGTATTTTACAAAGAAACCCACACATAAAGTTCGAATAGAGAAATCGTTGAAACAACTACCAGCAGTGGACTTATCTCTTTGATAATATGCTATGAATTTACGTTTGTTTCTATGTTCTCTTAGCACTCTTAGAGTAGTTAGGCCTGAGCGAGCAAAGCCACAGGTACTATCGAGGACACTCCCGCCTGATCACCACTAAGCTTATTTTTGCTTGCACTTACAACATAGAAACGCTCTTTAGCCCCGCCGTAGAAATAACGAATGAAAAGATACCAATCGGCCGAGCGCACTGACGAACGCACGCCAAACGAGAGTTATTGTTATTTTGCGCGCCAAAGTTGACGCTTTCCTAATAGGCCTAAACTTTAAGGGCGCGTTTGCATATCAGGTAAAATTATGCTGTTTTTCGGTACAATTTTATGGCATAATCAAACAAAATCCAATATAACTACCTCGTATAGATTGGTTCTTCATCTTCAAATAATAGGAACTTGATCATTGAAAATTTTAGTTTTTTATAATGTAAAATCGATCTGTCGTTGCCATTTTCCCTAAAATTAACGATACAGGGTTGAGTTTAGGTACATTTTTTGTGTTATTATTAACATATTTTACTATTTCTAAAAATACTGTATGTTGGCAAACATAATCAATTCTTAATGCAAGGATTTTTTTTTTTATCTAAATGATTTATATAGTTGCAGAAAAAATTAAAACAAAATCTTATTTTTTCACATTTTTTGCTATTCTGGATGAATCTTATTAATCGATTGCATTAGGGGTTATTTTATTTTGGATACCCGTCTTGATTTATTGCACAAACACTTTGAATGAAACTTTAGTCCGCGCACGGCCGCCGTCGAGAGTGGACACGTAACGCCTGTTTGGAGCGGCTCGAGTTGAAAAAGATCGCTGTACAAACACAAAATATTCGATAAACCAAATTTGATACTTGACAAGGCAAGATTTTTATTATTTATTAGTTATAATGAGACCTTACCTCCGGACTTGATGAAGTGATTGGTGACTGCTACTGGAACTCCTTGACGTGTTGTATTATGTGAGCTGAGTTTGGGCTCGTTTTGTTAGTTATGATGAAACCTTACCTCCGGACCTGATGTAGTGAACTGAAGATGTACTTCGATGATTGCTACTGGAACTCCTTCACATGTTGTACTAGGTGAGCCGAGTTTGGGCTCGTTTTGTTAGTTATGATGAGACCTTACCTCCGGACTTGATGGAGTGACCTGAAGGTGTACTTCGGTGATTGCTACTGGAACTCCTTCACATGTTGTACTAGGTGAGCCGAGTTTGGGCTCGTTTTGTTAGTTATGATGAGACCTTACCTCCAGACTTGATGGAGTGACCTGAAGGTGTACTTCGATGATTGCTACTGGAACTCCTTGACGTGTTGTACTGGGTGAGCCGAGTTTGGGCTCGTTTTGTTAGTTATGATGAGACTTTACCTCCGGACTTGATGGAGTGACCTGAAGGTGTACTTCGGTGATTGCTACTGGAACTCCTTCACATGTTGTACTAGGTGAGCCGAGTTTGGGCTCGTTTTGTTAGTTATGATGAGACCTTACCTCCGGACTTGATGGAGTGACCTGAAGGTGTACTTCGATGATTGCTACTGGAACTCCTTGACGTGTTGTACTGGGTGAGCCGAGTTTGGGCTCGTTTTGTTAGTTATGATGAGACCTTACCTCCGGACTTGATGGAGTGACCTGAAGGTGTACTTCGGTGATTGTTACTGGAACTCCTTCACATGTTGTACTAGGTTAGCCGAGTTTGGGCTCGTTTTGTTAGTTATGATGAGACCTTACCTCCGGACTTGATGGAGTGACCTGAAAGTGTACTTCGGTGATTGCTACTGGAACTCCTTCACATGTTGTACTAGGTGAGCCGAGTTTGGGCTCGTTTCGTTAGTTATGATGAGACCTTACCTCCGGACTAATCGGACGGATCATAACTAACAAAACGAGCCCAAACTCGGCTCACCTAGTACAACATGTCAAGGAGTTCCAGTAGCAATCATCGAAGTACACCTTCAGGACACTCCATCAAGTCCGGAGGTAAGGTCTCATCATTACTAACAAAACGAGCCCAAACTCGACTCACCTCGTACAACACGTCAAGGAGTTCCAGTAGCAGTCACTGAAGTATACCTTCAGGTCACTCCATCAAGTCCGGAGGTAATTCGTAAAAACAGCAAAAATATTTTTTTTGTAGGGACCTACCATAATTTTTTTTCTAAGAAATACGTTAAAATCTTTCAAAGCATCAAAATGAGTTTACTTGACTACTATTCTCGCAGTTAGTCGTGCGTACACTTGTGTGTATGACCCGTGTCAATGTAGTAGTTCGATTCTGTACCTATCAATTTTGCAAACGCGTCCTTAAGGGGCCGTGGCTCGACGCCTCCGCATGATTTAAGCGAAAAAAAATTTAACTCGGAAAAGACCACGACTGTACATAATATTGACGAATGATATGAATTTTTCCAGAGACCGACGGCTCAATGAGCCCGAAGCTGGCGAATGGCGGAGCGTCGCGCGAGAGCATCGCGGAGGCGGTGCGCGCGCGCGTGCGCCGGCGCCTGGAGCGCCCGTTGTCGCTCGCCGACCAGACAGGCATGCCCACGCTCAGCTCGCTCGTCAACTCGAAGGCCTACTCCACCGACTTCGAGCAGATCTTCCACGTCAGCGAGACCAAGAACTTCTCGCTGAATGACGTGAAGGGCGGCGTGGTGGAGTCGCGCAGCAGCGGCGAGATCGAGGCGCTGCTGGACGGCACCGGCCCCCGCCGCGCCGCCAGCCTCGCTGACTTCTTGTTCCGCCGCAAACAGACCAAGCTCAGCGCGGCCGTGGTGAACGTCATCGAGAACCCGATGACCGCGATGTACGACTGCGACGAGGCCGCCTCCTCCGCGCACGAGGAGTCCCTCGCCGGCTAGACAGTCCCGGACAGAGGCCTGCCGCCGCTGTGTCGGTGTCCGCACTCACCTGTGCCTACGAGCTGGTTTTGTAATGCTTTTATATTTATCGACGGCGAATAGGTACAGCGTCAGGGCTTCATTTGTAAATATAGATAGACACAGCCCCGGCAGAGATCTCCTCGCGACAAAGACTTGGTTCATAGTCAAGACAATGGTATTGAGCAAGCTCCTTCTGTTGTCTCTATCGCTAGTGCTACTCACTAACCAGAGATTACTTGAATTTATATCGGTTTTTTTTAAATCAACTGCTGCTCTGCTATCTCTACTACCTTATTAATTGATAATAATCTTCGGATTCGGGTTCCAATCAGGATTTTCATTCACACACATTCGACGCTGAGAAACCAGTGATAAACAACTTTAAACATCTCGCTTGAGCGGTCTAGTCTGTGAACAGCTGAGGCGCTCCTCAACAACCATTGTGCTGACCATGCACCCATATAACGAAGTGTTCCCGGAAATGTTCCCCACCATAAGACTGACCGGCGCACGCGCCGCCCGGGTGTGCAGCCGCCGCGCGCGGCCTGCGCCGGTACCCGGCCTCTCATACACACGTACCACTAAAATCGACCCCTCGGCATTGACACAATACATGATAACCTGAGCTGCTCTCTCGGACAGCCGCCCGAGAGTCGCCAGTCATGATTCGTAGACCAGCCACCGCGGGGAACCGTCGGCCGGTGCGAGCCGACCAGCCAGTGACGATGCGCTAACGAATTTATTGATATCACTATAGAAACGCGGCGCCCGGCTGCGTCCCAAGGCTGAGTCCTGCTCACCGTCCTGTGCCAGCACACAGAGAGCGTTAGACTTAAGTATTTACCTAGATAAGGAATGAGGTTGTGTATACACAGTTACAAGAGTGTTGGGATATATATTATGAACGGTTTTTAAAGAGTTTGCTGCCGACTTACGGCTTTTGTCTAATCAGATTCAGTAGAATTGTAATATGTTTCAATAGAAGTTGTCTCAATGGAACTGTCATCTAATATAAATGCTGATGAGGTTCTGTACCCAGGACCCAGCGCCCAGCGCCTGCCTGAGCGCTTTCCCCTTCGTAGAGCAGCAACGCTACCATGAACATCAACTTCTTTTAAAATCCTGCATCATGTGTCAGCCCTTACCACTACAATGTAACCTTAATCAAATAACGAGCTTATAGTAACTCATAGTGAGGTAAGACATGATAGTATTGTATAGCCGGCCGGTGCGCCCGGTGCGCCCGGCGCGCCCAGTGTCACCCGACGTCTTGGACACTTTAAGCTTTAATACACTGTGCTCCTTCCGGCGGACGGAGAGTCAAAACGTGCCGTTCGAATAGACGATTAGATTTTCCAATCAAAATTTGGTGCTTTTTGGAGGTTAAAACTTAAAGTTTGTAACCTCATGGGGTGTAACCTTTGAAATTTTCATATAAGCATGGTGTAATAAAGGCTTTGAAGTCCCAAGTCATTGTGTCGGCCGACCAGCCGTACGAACTATTAATCTCAATGTATTTGAACTGATTAAGTATTTTTATGTATGTTAGGTTTTAATGTGTATTTTATTTACAAGTACTTATACTACTTACATTTAAGTACGTCCTGGATACAGGACTCGCTGTTAGATGAGATGTATTGTATTATTTAGTCAGGGACAGCTGCACGCCCGTGCGTCGCCTCATCTCCAGTGTTATGATGTGCCCTCGGCTATGCTCTGTTGCGTTTGGGTCAGGTCGGCTTCGCTTGGGTGCTCTCGGTTCGGCCCGACTCTGCTTCGCTCGGGTGCGCTCGGCGCGGCAGGGCTCGGCTTGGCTAGGTTGCGCTCGGGTTAGGTCGGTTTTGCTCGGGTCCGTTCGGCTGCGCTCGGTTCAGTTCTGCTGTGCTCAGGTCAGTTCGGCTGTGATCGGGTGCTCGTTCGACAGCCCACAGTGTAAATGTCAATCAGCTGTGCGAGGAGCGAGGCGACCGCGTTACGGGTAATTGTAGCATCACAACCAAAAACAGTAGCCAAATAATTAATTAATGTATACGATTAAGGTAAATGTAAACAGTTTGCCACACAAGTCTCTAATAGTCAGTTGGTGCGCGGTGTACCGTTGCCCGTGTCGGTCGTAGTCAGTTGCAATGCAGGTCCTTTCGAACGCTTTGGTAATAGCAGCGTATTGAGTGTCAGCTCATTCTCATCTGTTGCTTCGTTGGTCCTTTCGAACGCATCGGTAAAGGTTGGCTATTGAGTGTTTCAAGTCTGGAGTTTTAAGCGGAATGACAGGTAGTAGGACGGTGCACCGTAGAGTAGATCAATTCATATTCAGGTCTTTCTGCTTACATGAATGTGGTAGTTTGGTTCGTCGGAGCTGCTCCGCCGCTTGCTCAAGCTGGCGGGGCCAGCACCCCGCGCCCCTTCCCTCCGTGTGCCCACTGACTCAACTCCGACCAAGCTCCCGGGTCCAAGCTTAATACAACTATATTTTAATATTACATAAATAAAATGTACATTTTAGTTTTAATATACGTAATAACGAGAGCGTCTTTTTCTCGTCGTCTGTAAGGTTTTCGCGCCAAGCTCACACGGCTCTCAGTTACATACCAGCCCCGGGGCGTCCGCGCCGCTACGTCGACACTACGCTAAGCCAGGGACTGCGCACAGCAGCCAGGGTCCAGTTGATCGCTCTCCGGTGCAGAAGTGTAGTGGTAGCAGTCAGGCGTACCCTTCCCGCTCGCTGTACTTCTAGTAGCACTTACACTATACATATAACGTGCGTGTTTACAGCAGCTGATATTCTTATGTAAGTACCAAATACATGATGGACTGTTGAGATGGGGCAGCAAGGGCAGGCACTTCAGACCTTGTAGCTACGGTAAATCTTTTTACAAGACTGTGTATAACTTTTTGAGTAATTGTTCCGCCATTTTTTCCAAAACATGAATAAACACACTGTAAACACGACATGAAGGTAAGGACTGCCCGGTGAATGTTTTCCTGTAGCTACACCAGTGCAAGTTGGTGTTACTGCCCCACTTCAACAATACAACCTGTATAATTATTAGTAGCCAGGTGATGTATCCTTATTTTACTGTGATGTTACGAATGAAAATCATGTAGTACAGTAATTATTTAAGATTAGACTTATTCCAAATGATAATTGTTTCGTGTTTCGTCGGTCATCTACTATGACCCAATGTTAATCACCTTCCTAATACCCTACATATTAGAGAATGCTATCTCTTTTATATGTAATTACCATAGACATGTTTGGGCCAACAATTCGGAACCCTATTAATCCTTAGGATATTTTAATTTGAGTAGAACAATATTATAGGTATTTTTGATGTCGTATATTTTCAAATAAATGCTATTATTATTAATGATTAGACAATTGTGCCAATCGTGAACCACGTCACATTCTGCCAATAACGCCACACGTGACCTGCGATCTGGCACACACGATCCGCAATGTATCCACACGATCCGCGACCAAATACACGCGAGCGATCCGCGAGCTGCTACGAGCGGCGCATGGTCGGTGAATACGCATAGGCCACGAGATAGGAAACGCTTCACACGCAACCACGCACGTCACACAGCACACTAGTCACTGCGGCCACGTCCAGCGAACACCTACACGAACTCAACAGTAGGTACGTTCTGAACAAATTGTTGTATTAGGTTATTTTGTCTAAGTACACGGATTAATAAATGATGATGATGAATTTTGTCTATGGTCCGATGCAATTCTTAAATAATATTGTAATGAACCTAACTTAACCAAATATGTGACCAAACGCGTAATATTTATTCGTACAAAGTGTTAACTTTATCACACTTAAAACACAACACGTGGTGCTCTCCCCTGCTGCTTTAGGCGCCGCAGTGCACCGGTATGTCGGCGTCGCCTCGTAGGGGCGCTCGTCCCCCTTGCACGGCATCAGGTCGATATACCTATTTGGCATCATTATCTTGTCCAAATAGCTATACATTTTAAGTATTAATACGTGTGTAATCTTGCAGTATTCGTTAGTAATATCAGTGTAACTTTTGTTCACTTCTCAGATAATATTTTGACTCCCTGACCCCCTTTCGTATCCTGGGTGTCCGGGAACGTGACTCGTAAGTAGACGTAGAAACCCCAGCACCCCCGCCCCTCGCCGTCGTTACGACACAATATCTCGATGTGCCCCATACCTGAGTGTTAGCGTGGCTTTCATTGTAGCTCAACAAATGTTAATGATATTCTAACTTTCACTCTTCTCGAATAAGTTTCCGTTCGTGTTGATGGAGTCAGATGGTGGGAGACGTATGGCACACTATCACATGGCACACATCAGTCAGTCGTCCCAGCGACCAGCAGGTATAAGTCCCTGACAGCAGTGGTCAGTGAGCGTGGCGCGCAGCGGTGCGATGGCGTCAGGTCACCCGCTTGCGAGTCGCGTCATAGTGTTCTCCTGAGTGTTAGAAGGCTGTAGGATGGGGCGGAGATAATCCTCCAGCGAATAGTTTTCTATTCGTCACAAACGTTCTCAAGCGGTGTCTAGTGTAGCGGATAGTGTACGGCCCGGCAGACAGCCGGCACGCCCGTGCCGTACGGCCGTGTGCCGAGTGCCGCGAGCCCGCGCGTTCTACCCGCGACTGAGTCGTCACACGATCCATGTGTTCTTCTTGTGTAATACTGTTTTGACGTCGTTTCTATTAGCAGATAAAATACGATAAACATAATACTATATAATGTTACCGAAGACTTAGTTTCGCATATTTACATAAGTTATAGTCGGTGAGGCGGCCGACGAGCACCATGTCGGTCGCGGAAGGCCTAATCTCTCACGCACAAACGTCACGATATGCAACAACCATACGTTACATGTGGCGCGGAAGTAATCACACGGTAAGGCTCGTAAGATGTGTGACTTTGTTTCAAGGTCATAATAATATGACTTCTGGCGACAGATTGTCCTTGTGATAGCCCCTAAAGTCTGGACTGGTGCACATTTCACGATAGACCCGTGTGTGCAGTCCCCGCTGACGGAAGAGTCGGAACGTGCAATTCGTCAAGTCGAGGTATTAAGCTGCTGGGCAACAATATTAGCATATCCTGGTGAAGTTAGTATCAGATCGTGTGGGGCTAACAGTGCCTTCCGCGTGATTACTCGAGCGCCTCAGCGTAGCGGCACACCTGCCCACTGGACAGTTGATGTGCTTGCACATCAACTGCTTCTCCAGCGTATCAGGCCGTTATAACGCTGATTGTGATATAAAAATATCAACAAAGATCAGCTATTATTCGGTTCATTTACTTAATAATTTTAACTAATATTAGTTATATTTTAAAATTATTATTTAGAATTAATATAATCTGTAAGATGATTTTGTACCTAGGTACAGTGATATTATTTCTGCATGTACAATAAATGTAAGAGATCCTATATCATTCTACTTAACTATCTAAGGGTCTGTTAGACTCTAACAAATGTTCAAGCTGTCTTCAAAGACAGCAGTATGTAGGTACATATCGGTGTTCAACCCGTTTAGCTGATGCAGGCAGAACTTACTTGTCAATGCGTGTGCCGTGTACATATATCGAAGCCTAAAGGTGGACTCGCGCCTGTCTGTAGTCCGTACCGTACGCGCCGCAGTCTCATCCAACCGAAGTCTTTGCATGTAACCTCGCACACACATTTGAGACGCGCTCGCCTTAGTAACAGAGTAACCGAATAGGTATACCAGCCATAGCTGATCTCCAGCACCGGCGGCGCGGCGTGAGGCGACCAATGCGCCCGGGTGTGCGAGGCTGTGTGACTGACCTATCAGCGATGGGCTTAGGTAGCGCCCACCCTCAGGCAGCTGTTGTATTCATAAGTGTTACCGCTAACCGGAGACAGCCAGGACTGCCTGCTGCGCTACTACTGCGTGCGCTAACAACCAATGTATTTAATCAAAACCGATATTACTAACACCTATATTACGTGAACGTTATCTAGTTGTTGTATATTGTGACCGCTTTGTTGTAGATACGATCTGATCATTATTTAACTGGTACATACTACTTTAATTGAGCTCAGTTGGAAGTGTTCAAACATTTGTAAGTAAGTAATTTTAACCACCACAATGACATGATGACATGGTCATAACCGTTACCATCATCAGATTATAACAATATAATCTGGGTACTTACGTTTAATTGATACGATTTGGTTCCAAATGTCCAACAATGAGCCAACTGTTCCTCGCAAGATTCAATTAAAGCAGGATGAGCACTAGTATCTGTAATTAATAATATTTTGCAACGGCACTAAAACTAGACAAGGCCCGGAGTTCAGTGATATGGGTACAGTCAGCGCACGTCCACTGTAACAGCTTGGCTTCGACAGCGCCTTGTATGTCGCAGCAACCTTTGCATATAATTATTATGTTAAGTGTTACTACTGGCGTGCGGTTGACCGTACCAGCAGAAATAATGAATTGAAAACAACAGACTAGCTAGGTAATGGTTTGGGCTCAAGCTAAGACATTAACTAGACAGTCGAAAGAATTAAATCAAGGAAGCCCATTACCAGACAGATAATGTTTTAGTATGACAAGCTCGGGGACCGTGTACCTATAGGTTCCTGAACAGTATTGATTGTAAATATCACTTAAATTCCTGGCTGTTGTGAGCTCGACTGCGTGCGAAGCGTTGGCTCGGGGCTCTAGTCCATCATCACGAATGCGCTACGTTAATAACAAACTACCTACAAATTTAGCCGGTTTTGTTAGCACTTTCATGCGTCACCACTGACCAGGCCCATGCGCCGGGTGACGTAGTGATGTGCTTGGGGTGCGCACAGTCGTGGCGAGGGCCCCACACTCAGCTGGGCTCACTGTTCTATGTTTAATTTGTTATAAACCTTTCATGTTTCGATTTTATAGTTGTATCTATTTCGCTTTCCTTATGTTGTAATCTATTAGTTGCATTAAATGGTGTTACGTGTATCAATGCGTGTTTTAATTTATTTTAGATTATCAACCGTTACCTACGTTTTCCATTCTCATCCCATAATAGTCTCTCCCTGACCAGAGTCCATAACCTATGTACCACTACTTATTTTTAAAATAGAGTTAACAAGACGTTGAGTTATGGCGGCCAACCCAGATGAAACAAACCACAAAACACTCATCTGGTGGTATCGCTCTTCACGAGCACACCCGAACTGTCCCGAGGACAGAAGCTAACGATCTCATTTAAATCCACGACCCAAAATTGCCTGCATCATGGAATAGTGGACGATGAGCAGCCAGACGTCGGCGCACAGCATCGGCGTCAAATACAATATCCGGAGGGCACCACTCCACCGAGCGCAACACACGGGTCCTAAGCAATATCCAGGTGCGGTTCACTTAGTGGCCGTGGTTATGCCATTCAAACGACGCGAATCGTGAATTGTAATGGTTAAATTATAAATACAAAATTAGGGTTTTTTGCAATTTCTGTCTTTTTTTGTACTCCAACTTGGGTTGGTCCAATATAAATTTTTGATCAGTATTAGAAACAGGATCGATTGGCATCAAAAAAATGTTTTGTGTAAAATGGCCATTTTCTTGCTACCTGTAAATTTTGAGGTATCGCCCGTGGTCCCTTCTCGTAGTCCCTGGAAAGGACCACGGAGCTTTTTTTCGTTCCGCTCCCACCCTACGGTCGACTTTTAATGTGTCTGAAAAGATGTAAGAACCATCGAAACCGTCTGATAACTGAGAAAATATCTTTTGATAGTTCCTCAAGTAACATAATTATACAGGATGGAGTTTTCGCATACCACCTGGAGGGAAAGTACTGTAAATACCGTACTGTATAGTCGCCCCCCACTTTCATCCCCTGCCGGAGATGCGTAGGTTTTTTTTAAAGGTTACAATTTTTAATGTAAATTTCGGTCAGTGAATGCGAAACAGGACACTATTTTTTTACTGCGACCAATTTCGAGGTAGTTGGTCACAGTTATAACCTAACCTAACCTATATGGTCGGAGTGAACGGAATACATTTGACATCGTTTTTACGACAAACGGTTAGTCGGAGACAAAAAACACCAAGACACTTTTAGCCTTATATTTAGGTGTTTTATACGATAGAATTGAGAAAATAAACGATTTGCGAACAAACATTTTATTGGCTAAATTTTTGTTTTTTTCTGTGCCCCGTTACTAAGGTAAGGTTATTTTAGATGATTTCGCATCCGAAAAATAACCAAGTTAAATATGGAATGTTACATTTGAAAATGGAATTCACTTAGTGAAATAGGACAC
The DNA here is from genome assembly GCA_963853795.1 of Xestia rhomboidea. Taxonomy (NCBI): domain Eukaryota; kingdom Metazoa; phylum Arthropoda; class Insecta; order Lepidoptera; family Noctuidae; genus Xestia; species Xestia rhomboidea. Next base: position 35,523,976 of record OY970756.1, read on the forward strand.
ACTGCACCGATAGTCTTTTGTTATTCACATTGATGGTTTTTACAAATTATTTCATATTATTCGTATGATGCAGTGTAGGTAGTTGAAGAGAATGTTATGAAATATAAATGTAGCAGTTTCAAACAGCGACAGCAACATAGCATTATAGCCCAGCAGGACTATACCGATTTTGAAATAAGTGGATTAACATACTTTGAAGCAATTCCAGAGGCTTCAAGCAGAGACGCCGCTGAAGAAATTGCAACCAACTATACTCGCGTTCATAAAGTGCTTAAAAAGTATAATTATAAAAATGACATTGGGATGGTAGGTTGGTTCAAACATTGCATTCTAGAGATCGTGAGCGACGACTACAACTTTGTCAAAACATGCTTACGGAAATAACCCCGTAACCCCGTAACCCGAATTTTTTGAGTAACATTGTATGGTCTGACGAAACCAACTTTAGTAATAATGGCCATGTACAATCGTCGCAATAACCATTATTGGTCTCAAGTGAATCCTGTTCGTGTTCATGAAACTAACTGTCAAGTAAGATTCTCTTTCAACGTTTGATGCGGAATTGTGAGAAATATAGTTGTGTTAGTCCACTTGTACGAAGGTCATCTAAACACTGTTAGGTATCTTGAAATACTTGACCTCTTAACAAATAAGTTAAATGTTTTACCCGAGGAAGAGCGAAACCGCATAATTGTGCAGCAAGATGGTGCTCCGGCCCATAGCAGCAGAATCACCACTACCTATGTTAATAACCACTTCAAGATGGTGCTCCGGCCCATAGCAGCAGAATCACCACTACCTATGTTAATAACCACTTCAAGATGGTGCTCCGCCCATAGCAGCAGAATCACCACTACCTATGTTAATAACCACTTCAAGATGGTGCTCCGGCCCATAGCAGCAGAATCACCACTACCTATGTTAATAACTACTTCAAGGTGGTGCTCCGGCCCATAGCAGCAGAATCACCACTACTTATGTTAATAACCACTTCAAGATGGTGCTCAGGCCCATAGCAGCAGAATCACCACTACCTATGTGAATAACCACTTCAAGAGGGTGCTCCGGCCCATAGCAGCAGAATCACCACTACCTATGTTAATAACCACTTCAAGGTGGTGATCCGGCCCATAGCAGCAAAATCACCGCTACCTATGTTAATAACCACTTCTATACCTGGATTGGTACAAACGGCACAATCAGATGGCCTGCGAGATCACCAGACCACACCCCGTTAATTTTTTTTTTATGGGGATATGTTAAAAATCAAATTTATCAAAAATCCTATGCAACTGTGACTTAATAACTGAGGTTCGCAATACGATTATCAATATTAGTGTATCCAACAAAATGGAGCTCATTTTGAGCAACTAATTAGTTAGTTTACCCTTTTTTTGTTCAACTAAAATAAGTTAAGATTTCATGGTCTTCCTTTCATTTAATTTATCATGTTTGTTAGAGAGATTTGATCCTTATGATTGATCCTATCGATTGGTGCCCTAAAAGTACAGAGTGTTATTTTTTTGGAATTTAGCAGGTTTGATTGAAGTGTTAGAAGCGAATTTACAAAATCTTTGAATGCAGATTAATTTATTTTTAATATTATAGGAATGTTTCCCTTTGAGTAAAATTTGCTATCTCCAGTATTTAGATTACTTTCCTCAAGGTGGCATGCAAAAAACCCACCCTGTATAATACAAGCTGACAAGTAATAATTTTGCCCTGTATTTGCAACTTTTTTCATTGATGCTCCGCTTCTATTGATTGTAGCGTGATGTTATATAACGTTTATCCTTCAACGATAAATGGGCTATCCAACACTAAAAGATGTTTTAACTCGTACCAGCTGTAGTTCCTAATTTTTTTAACATTCAACAAACCAAACAAACAAACTCTTCAGCTTTATAATATTAGTAAAGATTCAAGTAGGTAATAATTTAATTTCTCGGAAATGTTTGCATTAATCCTTAAAATATTCTACTATGTTTTTCCAATTTGGGGCTACCCTCGACAGCCTTACGTTTTCATCCTTAGACAGTCATACTCCAGCTAGGTCAAAAGTTCCCATCAAGGTGCATGAAATGAGACCAAACACGATATAGCTGCTGTAAACTGTTAAGGACGCAACGAGGTGTTGCAACTGCCTTTCGTCTGCATCGTTAGACCGTCGATGACAGTCATATTTCAGTCAGGTCTAAAGTTCTCATAAAGGTGTATGAAATGAGTCCAAATACGATATACTTAGATGCTGTAAACTCTTGAGGACCTCTTGCAGCTGCCTTTCGTCTCCATCGTCAGACCTTCGATGAAAGTCAATTTATTTTTTGTTTAATTCTACTGTCTTTTTTAACTTTTTATTTTTTATGTTGATGTTATTTTTGGATTTGATACAGAAGCATACAGAAGTCCGAAGAGTATCGTCGGCCGCTCTGTCTTGCATTTGTTGACTATGAGAAGGCTTTTGACTCTGTCGAGACCTGGTCAGTTCTGAAGTCTTCCCAGAACTGTTGTTGTCAATGGCGGTCCTTTCGAGGTTGTTAGAGAATATTTTTATCTCGGGCAAACTTTGAAGTTTGGTAAGAACAAATTTGAGACTTACAGAAGAATTCAGCTGGGCTGGGCTGCGAGAAGACCGGATGAAATTTCCCAAATGCTTTTGGGAAGCTTCGTCCGGTTTTCTTGTCGCGTTTCCACAGTGCCTAAAGACGGAAGGTCTTCAACCAGCCCGTTCTGCCTGTTATGACTTACGCGACCGAAACGTGGACCCTCACGGTACGGCTGGTCTATAAATTTAAGGTCACTCAGCGAGCTATGGAACGGGCTATGCTTTGAGTCTCTCTGAGGTGGGTTGGGTCTCCGGAACGAGGTGATCCGACAAAAAACCAGAGTTGTCAACATAGCTCACAGAATACGTAAGTTGAAGTGGCAATGGGCCGGTCATTTAGCCGTAGAACCGATGACCGTTGGGGTAGACGTGTCCTTGAGTAGAGACCGCGAATCGGCAAACGTAAGGTGGGATGCCCTCAGACTTGGGTGACTGGAGTGACCATCTTTGCAGGGTGGCTGGTAGCAACTAGATGAGAGTTGCTGAGAATCGAGTTGAATGGCGTGCCATTGAGGAGGCATATGTCCAACAGTGGTCTGCTGTAGGCTGATGATGAAACATTATTCTTGCTTTTCTTCTTCTTTCATCTATTCTCTTTATATGCAGCCTCTTTTCGTTGGTCTGTTTTGGCATTCTAAAAAGCAACAAAATAAACATGAGAAACTTCATCTTTAGCATGCTACCCTTATAATAATAGGTCTTACTTACTGCCAAGTACATAACATTTATTTTTTTTGCTAATAATACTGTCTTGCAACGTAAAAACTAGCTATAATGTACAAACAGTTCGTAAAAACGCCACCAAAGCCACCGAAATTGAGCCACCAAAATTGGAACCAGACATAACAAAAATCTTTAAAAATAGGGGTCTCAGTTACAATTAAATTAAAATCACTGATTTATGCGTTACCCAAATCACTAGCTATAACGTGTAGCTTACTATTAAAACACGTTATAATCAACAGCAAAACGAATTGAACAATTCCTGTCCCCCGTGCCACCTAAGATGAATACTTACGTTTTTATCGGGTAATCACAGCACTAATCACACACCTGTTACGGGCAAGTCCAACGCATGACCGAGAGGTGCGAAATAAAAAAAACGCAATTGGTCGCACACACACGAAACTTTATGTTACAGTAAGTTGAAAAAGTGCCACCAAAATTTTGTGTTTTGCTTGTACAAACTTTGATCGAGTGTCCTGTGCTTTTAAATTAGTTTTTCTAATATGGTCTAATTGTTTTTAGATAATGTGTCTAATGTATAAACTAAGGATATGGTTTATTTTTTATTATACCTAAAATTGTTACTTTGGTAAATGCAATTATATAAAAAAATGGAACTGAGACAAGCCACCAAACTTGAATTTTAAGGCAATTTTTTTTCCTTATTATTTATAAACACGAATAATAACAAAAAAGGTGGCAGTTGCACCAAGTAACGTAGTTTACTATTTAAAAAAATAAGAAACATCCTATCGTTTTACACCTTGATTTTCAATCTGGACACGTAATATTTGATGCTTTGATATTCACCCAAATACGAATATAATTGTTTGTCCGATTTTCATAATTATGTCCGAAGAATCAAATTTAATGTTCGATGGATCGTTAGTCTGAAAAACGATATTCGGAAGCTTCGAATAAACTGCTAAAATTGTCCTAAAAGTCTTGCTAGCCGGCGTGAGGAGCGAAGGCCGAAGCGACGACGTCATTTGTGACAAAAAGTGCATGTTTAATGTAAAATGCGAGCATATATCTCGATAACGGTGCGTCCTATCGCAAAAATAATGAAAAATTTGCCCCCTTAACTTTGCAAGGGTAGTTACCCTGCCGCGTAATTCTCATCATGTAGGTAAAAATAAAAGAAAAAAAAATGGATTCCTATTTTTAATGTTTTGTGTTATCAATAAGTCGGACTATTGAAATTCGGTATTTTGAGAAATGTTTATTTTACAAATAGGTTTATACAAACACTTTAACACGTCATATTTTTTAAAACTAGATGGGGCCGGAGTTTCGTACCTGACTACTCTGAGAAGAAGCAGCCGAAACAAACTCAGAGGTCATAGTCTCTTTTAAAGCCCAGTTAACTTGCTCAACTCACTTGAGAACTATGCAGATTAGTGTCTGAGATGGTCTTTTGAAGAAAGAACCACACAGATTTGAGTGGACCTGTCCAGTCAGTGCAAGCTTTGTCAGTTATCGTGTAGTGTGCTTACAACTCTAGGAGCTCAACGACACGACGAAAAATACCAAAGAGAGGACATTAATTGTGTAGGTCGCTTATAGTACTCAAACGTGGGAAAAAAAACCCACATGGTCCTCACATTCACAATAATCAAATAAAATTAATAATACTTTATAAAAAATGTCAAAAAACAACACAAAAAACATGCAATGTTCCGTTCCATTCATTCCATTTACAATAATAAAATAAATTAACAAAATGGTAAAATACTTATCAAATCAAATCAAAATCATTTATTTGCGTAAATAAGGTACAGGAGGATCTTAAAGATAACATTGATATTTCTCTTATTCTGCCATTAATTTCGGCGCGCAAATTTTACATAAAGTTAACAACAAAAGAAAATAGTACATTTTTGTTCGCGACGAACGTCACCTAATCCAAGTGTATATAGTGTTTTTACCATAAACATATAGAGTCAGTGATATGGGCAACAACAGTGACAAGTAAATGAGTGAAACAGTGCATTAGAATAAGCAAAACAGTCATTTACGTACGCGCTAGACTCACAATCATGTACTCGCAAGTGGAGCTTTAAAGTCATCATTTAATGTAATCCAGGTAGCCTAGGCGACCTAGGCCTGGATATAGTATTTTGTTTAGAATAACTTAGACCCTTCAGGAAAACCACTTGCAGAGAATGTGACAGTCTAACGCGTCCATCTTCATTTTAACGTGTAAAATTTCGTCTAACAGACTGACAATTGAAGGATCATTACAGGCTGAAAACCATAGACTCGTCACTATAAACAGTAAAACTCGATAGGTCATATACTTTCCTAGTATATGACAATTATATGCTTTTTTTTTTTTTTTGGATGGGAAATCATCAAATGACTTCTCCCGCTCTGGGCGGGAGGGAGTGTCAGACTTTTACTGACTAAAACCCATCCATGTTCCTTCCTCGCCCTTTGTGTTCCGGGGCCACGGTATCTCTTTCAAATAGTCCCGCAGCCCCGGCAGGCTTCGGTCCTTGCGGACCCCTTCCCTATTGCTGACTCTCTTTGAGGCGCGCGTGGAACACGAACGCGCCGTCGACACGGCCTGTCGTCATGAGACGTACGGACGGCGAGCTAGCCCATAGCTCCCCGTCCACAGGCCCGCGCCTACGGTGGCCGGAAGCCACCACGTGGCCCCCGACGCCCGGGGCGTCTCCCGCGGCGGCCGGGACGTGAGGATCTCTCCCTGTCCTGTTCCGCCACCTCCTTCGCTAGCATGACAGCTTCGCAGAAGGAGGTGACGGCGTCCAATTCCGTCTCGCTCCGGACCATGGCACGAACCAGGGCCGGGAGCGAGAGATCGCCGCCGCCGAACAATTATATGCTTACGGTCTCAATGACGGTTTTCATGAAAACTCAGCTGAAAAGATCCTTCAATCAGCCAATATTAGAAAGATTGTATAGTTTCTAGTTTTATTTCTTTACAGACAATAAAGATAATTTTATTTTGTACTAGTAGATAGGTAACTGTACCTAATAACCTGTGTTATCTTGAATATAATCAGATATAAGCACAACTTATATTTTTTGTTAAAATTGTAAAAAAATATAGAGGAATAATTTAATAAAAATTTCCAAAATCAGGAAGCGATTCATGGTTCTCGTTACAGTATATTCCCGGGGTACAATAGAGACCCAAAATTCAGATAGAATCGTAGTCATCAGTACGGCAAATATGCCTCTATAACAGTGAACTAACAGTAAAAAGTAGTGCAGAGAAAGTCCTGAAGTTTTCGAATCGCTTCCTTAACAGTTGTGAAAGTTTATCAGTGTTATTATTCCCAGTAACCCCTTTTCCCAAGTAACAATGTCTGAGGTAGCCTGAACCTACAGGTGTAGGACCTCAGCGCCGTCTAGGAGTGAAGAACACGTGTGCATAGTGCGGTATACATAGGCACATAGTCCGTTAGGTACACGCATACATCCTCGCGCCCAGCGATCACTCCCGTCCGGCACAATTTTTGGTCCTTCGAGCCGTGATAACGACAACCTCAGACATTAGTTACTCCTGTAAATCTGGATAACATAGTGCATCGAAGTTATATACCAAAAGCTTATGTGAATAGTGCATCGAAGTTATATACCAAAAGCTTATGTGAACAGTGCATCGAAGTTATATACCAAAAGCTTATGTGAACAGTGCATCGAAGTTATATACCAAAAGCTTATGTGAACAGTGCATCGAAGTTATATACCAAAAGCTTATGTGATCAGTGCATCGAAGTTATATACCAAAAGCTTATGTCAACAGTGCATCAAAGTTATATACATCAAGACTTATGTACATAGTCAAGTACATAAGTTACAGTTAACAGTCAAGTATATAACTTAAGTACATAAGTTACAGTTAACAGTCAAGTATATAACATCAAGTACATAAGTAACAATGAACAGTCAAGTATATAACATCAAGTACATAAGTTACAGTGAAGTGCATTAAAGTTATATACATCAAGACTTATGTACATAGTCAAGTACATAAGTTACAGTTAACAGTCAAGTATATAACTTAAGTACATAAGTTACAGTTAACAGTCAAGTATATAACGTCAAGTACATAAGTTACAGTGAATCAGTGAAGTATAACGACAACTACTTAAGGGAAGTACACAGCGAAGGTAAGCAAGTCAAGTATATAACAGCGAGTATATAAGTCAAGTATATAAGTCAAGTATATATGTCAAGTATATAACAGCAAGTATATAACATCAAGTATATAAGTCAAGTATATAAGTCAAGCTTATATATTAAAGACTACGTTGACACTTGTATAAGTTGTATACTGAAGTTTAGATTGAAGATTACATAGTACAATCCCAAAGCCAAGATGCCAAGTAACAAGGATCGCAAGGCAGATCTTCCGCTGAAACACGTGCAGCCGAGATACGTACAGCTGAGGACACGTCAGGACATGGCCATCCGTCATCAGATGCCTCCACGTTCACCGTCATCTACCGAGGGAGCAGGACAGCGGGCGACTCGCCCCTCCGCCCCGCAGGGGGGTGAAGACGCACCCGAACAATCAGCTGTTACCATGAGAACCAGATCAGAGGGAACCTCAGATAAAACAATTAAACCGTCAAACAAGACAGTTAAACCTGCAGCGAAGCCCACAGATAGAACAAGGAAGAATCAGGATGAGGAAACATCGAGCGTCGTACCGATGACTACCCGGGGTGACGCCTGTAACGAACATAACCGATCGCCGTCGAACAAGACGACACGATCACATAGAAAAATTTCACAAGCCCGCGAGGCTTTATTAAAGATTAAGTTGGAGCTTGCACAAATAGCGCTTCAGAGGGCCGAAGAAGAGAACTCTGAAGCTGAATACATGGATGACAGAAACTCAAACGATGAATACGTGCGTTCCTGGTTGGAAGAAGCGCCCTAAACAGCGCCGCTTCAAGAAGATGACGCCGAGGGGAACATTACAGATATACAGCACTCACACCCCCCTGCGGACATCAACAGTACAGATATAGCAAAACAGAAACAAGCACCATCGTTACATCCTACAGTGAAGAATGTGCAAAGCAATACAGTGCCAACACAGAAGATCGGAGAATGCAGGGGGGAAGATTCACTACGTCCATTTATAACGGAATTAACATCCGCGATAGCGTCGCTTGCCGACAAGAAAACAGATACAGGGACATCGAACCAACCCTCGGCGTCAAAGATCATCATGACCCTACCAAACTTCAGTGGGTCACATACAGAATGGCTTTCGTTCCGCGCCATATATGAAACAACTCGAGCGTATTTCAACGATGTCGAGAATACAGCTTGCTGTATTCTCGACATCGTTGAAATACGCTCGAGTCGACTCTGAAGATGCCTACACGGAAGAGCATTGGAAACAGTGAGTTCAGAACTCATCGGACACGCCAGGCCAGATGACATCATGAGGGAACTCGAGCTACAGTTCGGCCGTCCGGACTCGATAGCGCAAGCCGAAACAGACCGGTTAAAAGGATTGTCACGCTGCAGCGAAGCACCTAAGGACATCTGCACATTCGCCAGCCGGGTCAGAAGCGGCATAGTAACTCTACGTGCACTAAAAAAGGAGCACTACTTGATCAATGCCGAGCTCATGCGATCCCTAACAGAGAAGCTGCCAAGCTCACTGCGCGTACAGTGGTACAGAACCTACACAGAAAAGTACCAGTCGCTGCCGGACCTGTCTCTCTTCAGCGACTTTATAACCGAACAAGCTCGCTTTTGCAGCGCTTTCGCACCACCTGAGAACATTCACTCAAGCGAAAACGCAACAGGCAAACGCGTTATACAAAGAACGCATACAGCTACAGATAAGCCGACCACGAAATGTCGAATCTGCGAAAAGGAGGGTCATTACGAGTCTGACTGCAAAAAGTTCAAAGAAGCTACCAACGACAGGAGATGGGAACTTGCGAAGAAACTCAGCCTGTGCTTCCGCTGTCTACGAAGTCGTCAAGTTGGTCACAAATGCCAGCCGAGAAATTGCAATATAGGGGGGTGCAAAACCACGCACCATCGACTGCTACATTTCAAAAGGAAGACACCAGAAGAGGATGTCAACCCACTGCCGAAACAGGAAGCGGCACAGGAGATAGTCACCAGTTCGCGAACAACCGCGAGTCAAGCCTATCTCAAAATAGTACCAGTACGAGTCGTCGGACCGGCGGGAGAAGCCTCCACATACGCTCTCCTCGATGATGGATCAACCGTTTCGCTGATCGATGACGAAATAGCGCAGCGAGTAGGAGCAGAAGGCCGCATCGAACCCTTGAAGATAGGCGCGATTGGCGACATGATGATAGATACTCCCATGTCACGGAGAGTAACAGTCACCCTCTCCAGCCAAATGAAGGACAAGATGCCTTTCAGAGCGCGCACCATACCGAAACTCAATCTCGCAGCGCAAACTGTCAGCGAAGAAGACATCGCTCACTGCAAACATCTGGATGACCTCAGACCACAGCTGATATACAACAGTGGCGCGCCAAAAATACTCATAGGCCAAGACAACTGGCACCTACTGCTGGCCACCGAGGTCCGCAGAGGCCCCAAGAACCAACCTGTCGCCTCACTCACCGCAATGGGTTGGACTCTACACGGAGCGCACACTAGAACCCTGGGTCACCAGGTGCACTATGTCAACAGGCTCAGAGCAGATGATCAAGACCTCGACGAACAGCTGCGTGAATTTTTCGCGCTTGAATCATTAGTCATCAATCCACGCCGACCCGATTCCGATCCCGAGAAGAAAGTGGAAGACATACTGAACCGTCACACCATACAGACAGAAGACGGACATATAGAAACAGCCCTGCTCTGGAAAAGCGAAAATTTCGAAATGCCAGACAGTTACGGGACAGCACTCAAGAGGCTCGTCTCAACGGAGAAAAAACTCGACAGTAATCCCACTCTTCGAGACAGATATACAGAACAGATGAACTCGTACTTGAGCAAGGGATACGCCGAAGACAAGCACAGCTGGTAGGACATGGTACCTACCCCATTTTGACGTGTTCAATCCGATGAAACCAGAAAAACTCCGTATAGTGCATGACGCCGCAGCCAAATCGAGAGGAAAGTCACTGAACGATTTCCTACTCACGGGTCCAGACCTACTACAGTCGCTGCCTGGCGTCATGATGAGATTCCGCCAACACCCGATAGCAGTCGCCGGCGTCATAGCGGAGATGTTCATACAGGTAAAGGTGCGAAGACAGGACAGAGACGCCCTTCGTTATCTTTGGAGGGACGACAGAAGACAAGGGGCCCCCGAAGAATACCGCAGACATTCATAATCATAAGAGAAGCACTAAAAATAGTCATGTCACTATATGACCCGCTGGGCCTCGCCTATCCGGTAACCATTCGAGCGAAACAGATTCTCCAGGAAGCGTGGAGGCGAGGAACCACCTGGGACCAGGTTCTCGAACCAGACCTGTCCGCCCAGTGGAGAAGTTGGGTACAACATCTGCGACACCTCAAGAACGTCGACTTACCAAGGTGCTATCCGGGATATAGTGACGCTACAGAAACACAAGTTCACGTATTCACCGACGCGAGCGAGATGGCCTACGCAGCAGTGGTCTATTGGCGGTCAACAACAGCAGACGGCAAACAGCTTGTCACTCTCGTCATGGCAAAGGCGAAAGTGGCACCACTCAAACTGCAGTCAATACCGCGCCTCGAGCTGCAGGCTGCGGTGATGGGAAACCGCGTAGCCACAGCTGTCATAGAAGAACACGGCGTCAAACCCGCATCAGTGACTTACTGGACAGATAGCAAGACCGTCCTCACGTGGATTCGGAGAGGATCACGAGTATACAAACCGTTCGTTGCCCATCGCATAGCATCCATAGAAGACAACAGTAAAGTCGAAGACTGGCGATGGGTACCTACGAAAATGAACATAGCCGACAGCGCCACTCGCGACGTACCACACCACTTTGACTCACATCATGAGTGGTTCCGTGGACCTAGTTTCCTGTACGACGAACCGTCTTCGTGGCCAACAGAGAAACCTCCAATCAACACAGAAACGGGGAAAAAAAGAAATCTCACGGTCACCATAGGAAAAGGTAGCAACAGCCCTTCTCTGACCGAAGCTATTCCAGATCCAACACGATTCTCGAAGTGGGAACAACTACTTCGCGCTCCAGCAAGCGTCCTACGCTTCATACATCTCTGTCAGGAGAAAACAGAGAAAACGTTCTACAAACGAACCAAGAAAACAACAGAAAAGGATCCTGACTGGAGAAAACAGAAGAAGGCAACCAAACCGATACCTAAGGCGACAGCGAAGACATCAGGTGCTCGGATGGAGAAACAGAACATAGAAGCAGAATTCCTTCGAAAAGCAGAGACACTACTCATACAGGTCTCACATCAAGTCATTCTCGCAAGAAATAGCGAATCTACAGCAACAGAAACCCATAGAAAAGGACAGTAGACTGAGCGTGGCCACGAGGCCGCATAATAGCGGTCTTCCCTGGGGGCGACGGAGAAGTCCCGACAGCTGAGGTACGCACTTCCGGCGGTACCCTGAAGCGTCCGGTGAAGAAACTCGTCCCACTACCCAAGTGATCCAGACGTCGGGACATCGAGGCAGCGAGCATCGTGACGGCGGGAGTCACGACTACGGTCGTCGCTCGCCGGCATGGTGCAGCGCTGCGCCGACATCACAGCGAGTCGTCACTGTACACGGCGGGAGAAATGTTCGCGACGAACGTCACCTAATCCAAGTGTATATAGTGTTTTTACCATAAACATATAGAGTCAGTGATATGGGCAATAACAGTGACAAGTAAATGATTGAAACAGTGCATTAGAATAAGCAAAACAGTCATTTACGTACGCGCTAGACTCACAATCATGTACTCGCAAGTGGAGCTTTAAAGTCATAATTTAATGTAATCCAGGTAGCCTAGGTTGCGACCTAGGCCTGGATATAGTATTTTGTTTAGTATAACTTAGACCCTTCAGGAAAACCACTTGCAGAGAATGTGACAGTCTAACGCGTCCATCTTCATTTTAACGTGTAAAATTTCGTCTAACAGACTGACAATTGAAGGATCATTACAGGCTGAAAACCATAGACTCGTCACTATAAACAGTAAAACTCGATAGGTCATATACTTTCCTAGTATATGACAATTATATGCTTACGGTCTCAATGACGGTTTTCATGAAAACTCAGCTGAAAAGATCCTTCAACCAGCCAATATTAGAAAGATTGTATAGTTTCTAGTTTTATTTCTTTACAGACAATAAAGATAATTTTATTTTTGTACTAGTAGATAGGTAACTGTACCTAATAACTTGTGTTATCTTGAATTTAATCAGATATAAGCACAACTTATATTTTTTGTTAAAATTGTAAAAATTTATAGAGGAATAATTTAATAAAAATTTCCAAAATCAGGAAGCGATTCATGGCTCTCGTTACAGTACAGTCCCGGGGTACAATAGAGACCCAAAATTCAGATAGAATCGAAGTCATCATTACGGCAAAAAAGCCTCTATAACCGTGAACAAACAGTAAAAAGTAGTGCGGAGAAAGTCCTGAAGTATCCGAATCGCTTCCTGAACAGTTATGAAAGTTTATCAGTGTTATTATTCTTAGTAACCCCTTTTCCCAAGTAACAATGTCTGAGGTAGCCTGAACCTACAGGTGTAGGACGTCAGCGCCGTCTAGGAGCGAAGAACACGTGCGCATAGTGCGGTATACATAGGCACATAGTCCGTTAGGTACACGCATACATCCTAGCGCCCAGCGATCACGCCCGTCCGGCACAATTTTGATACAAGTGGAGAAAGTTTGTTATTACATTAGAGGCGGAATTAACTTGAGCTTTGAGCTTGAGCTTGAGACTTTGAGCCGAGAACTGCAATAACAAATGTCCACGTGTATCAAACGGCGTTTTTCAATTCACTTTTGAAGAAATAAAATAAAATAATGAAAAAAAACAATCACCGCCGACTATAGGCATTGCACCAATTTATAGGCATACTTTTATCTGTGGCAATTTTCCAACACCCGCGTGCTGTGCCGCGTGATAAAATGGCTCTTTTCCGCACGCGGCACAGCACGCGGTGATGGAAAATGAAACAGATCCACGGGTGTGAAATACACGGCATGTTGAACCTAATCGTAGTGCGATAAGAACCCGTTTTCAAGGAAGTGTATTGAAATAGTTATTTGTTATACAAGAGTGCAAAGTTGCTTTTTAACCGCGTGCTCAATTTTGATAACTGAGCAAGCGAAGGATTCTAAAATTCAGTCACGAGCGCAGCGAGTGATTCAAAAATTAGAATCCTGAGCGTTAGCGAGGGAATCAAAAGAGCACGAGGTGAAAAATCTTTGCACTCGATTGCAACACGTAACTTTTCATCCCACCTCAGCGAGGAAATTACTAAATGCAAAAAAAATACATTTTCATCCCACCATCTCAGAAAGAGTATTTTCATCCCCCCATCTCGGAAAGAGTATTTTTGCTCTTCGATATCTGAGTGCAAAAGTCGTTTTTATCCTCTAGAGGATAAAGTAAATTGAATTTAGAACATCGTGTGCACTAAGTTTGTGAATTCAAAACATCATTAAACCTATTTACTTCTACCTCCATGGTGCCGAATTTATCATAGGTACAACCTTTTTTAATTTGTTAAAAACTCAGACTCGGAACCTTCTTGGTGTACTTTTATAATTTTTTTATAATTTTTCTTGTCAGGTCAATTGTTAAAACCTTAGGTTAAAAACAAGTGAAAAACGTAAAATAAGTGGTTTTGGCGACGAAGAAGTTTATTTGACGAAACTACAACAGAATTGACTGAAACTGTTAATAATGCGCAAATGAGCTTTCTCCCTCAACAATCACGCGAGAAGGATTTGAAACAGTACGATATTAAAAAAATTGAAAAAAAATAGGTAGAAAATTTTTTAAATAGGTAGTTTTTATAAAAATAGGTAGTTTTTTTCGGGGGTAGGTGTGAAAAAAGTACAGACGTTTTTATAAATACGGAATTTAATTTTAATTTTAATTAATTGGAAAACTGATATAGTTTACATCAGTAATAAGTCTAAAGTAGTTATATCTAACTAGTACTCACGTTGTGGCATATTTATGTGACTTAGACAAGCTAAATAAACCACCTGCCAGCTGTTACACTACACCATAGTACAAGTTTATAAGCACTTCACAACACATTGTCACAATTTGCTGAAGTCCTGGCTGCACAAAAAACCCTGGAGGAAAATTTTCTGAAGAAAATGGGTGAACTTGAGGCCCAAATACAGTGCGCCGGGCCTGCCAAGGATACAGTGGCAAGGATAGCAGAGGAGTTTCGTGGTTTCCGGGAGCTTGTATTCTCCATGCTTGGGCTGCTGCGAAGCCAAATCAATGAGTGTGCCAAACAAATTGATGGCTTGGAGACCAGGCACCGGCGGAAAGCCTTGGTTTTCCAAGGGCTTGCTGAAGCGGACAACGAAGACTGCACGACTGTCATCCTGGATGTTTTAAATACCAAGCTCGCACTGAAAAACATCTCCGCATCTTCAATTAAAGCCTGTCACAGACTGGGAGCTCTCAGCAAGGATCATCACAGGCCTATCCTTGTCCGGTTTGCCAGTGTATATTTGAGGTCATTGGTTTGGAAGGCAAAAACAGGCTTGAAAGGTTCCAAAATGGCTGTGAAGGAGTTCCTGACCAGGACCGGACAATCTGTTTTCGGCAAGGCACGGGAGCACTTCAGCATGAGGTCGTGTTGGACACAAGATGGGGTTATCTTCATAAAGGCTCCTGATGGCACCAAGCACAAGATAACTTCCTTCGATGAACTGAAGCCCTTGGTAGCCCAGTACCCTAAGGCACTGGACGTGGCTCCTACTGGACGTGGAAGAGGTGGCGACGCTGCTGGGAATCTGCAAAACACAACGGGAAAATAGGTTGGAGTATTTATTGTATTGTTGGTGTTTCTAGGTTAAAAGTTTTTAGATTCATAATCTTTACTTACCAGTTTATATTTGTCCAGTCTATTATGTAGTTATCTTCCATAAGCATTACATCCCACTTGTTTACTTTTGCTTCTCTAATTTGAATAGGTGCATTGCTATTTAGATACCCCCAACTGTGTTTATTTTTCTTATTTATTTGAGTGGTACAAAAACTTTAAAGTCAGATAATCAGATTGACGTTTAGAAAAACTTAAATGACAGTGACGTTTCAAGAATACGTTTTGAAATGTATCTGATAAATATAAATCAATAATTTGTGCTACACACTCAGATTATATTATTACGTTTCGTTCCAAGTGCAACATCACATAATTTTCAGTTGGGTGTGTCTCCTCCTTCTTTTTCTTTATTTAACTTTCCTATTCTTGTCTTTTATGTCTGGGAGCTACGGCTTTCTCTTTTCCTTTGTATGTTGCTGTGTATATGTGCTATAACTTTATGCTTGTTTTACTGCTTTTGTAATGTTGGTGTTAGCTGGCGGGTGGTGCAGAATTTTGCACCTGTTAGTGATAGTTTGTTTTTAGTGATAACTTAATTGTATTTTTTTCCAATTTATTTGTATAATATAGGTATTTATTTAAATTTATTACGTATATTTATGTCAGACAATGAAACCTTCTTCTCCGCGGATGAATCTGCAGCTTCTAGCGATGGAAGCTTTTGTTCATTCAACGATACTCTTGCTGATTTTTTGCAACAAAAATTTAATGATACGTCTAATCGGTTGGTGAATGTGTGTCACATTAATGCTCAAAGCATTCCGAGCCACTATAACGAGCTTTACGACGCATTTAACAACAGCAATGTTCACGCCATCCTGATCTCCGAAACTTGGCTCAAACCACATCTCCTGTCCACTACTTACCCTCTCACTGATTTCACTCTTATACGGAATGATAGGATTGGTAAGGGAGGGGGTGGTGTTGCCATATACCTCCGTAGTGATTTTCCTTATAAAATACTTGCTTCTTCCTCATCACAATATTCTGCATCTGCTGAGTTTATTTTCCTTGAAGTCTGTGTCAAAGGAGCCAAAACTGTAATTGGTGTCGTTTACTGTCCCCCCCACTATTGATTACTTCACTGAATTCGAATCAGTACTTGAATCCTTGGGTTCAGAGTATGCACATCACATCATCATGGGCGACTTCAACACAAATCTACTTGCCCGTACCGCCCCTCGATCCCGTAAACTCCTCCATCTTATCGAGTCGGTTAGTCTGCATGTGTTGCCGCTCCAATCTACCCACCATAACACTGCTGGTGATGACACCTGGCTCGATCTTATCCTCACCTCGAATCCTTCCCTCGTATCCTCCCATGGTCAACATGACGCTCCTGGTTTTTCTCATCACGACATGATTTTCCTTTCATATATCCTGAAACCTCCCAAACCCAAACCCAAGATTCTGTACAGGCTTGTTTTGCGCGGATGAATGTTGAGGAGCTTAAGAAGGATGCATCCTTGATTGATTGGGAGCCTGTGTTGGATGCCTCTTTGGTTGACGACAAGGTTGCCATATTCAACGATGTTGTGGTCAACCTTTATAATATCCATGCTCCTATCAAAAAAGTGAAACTTAAACGTCCTCCTGCCCCATGGATGACTAGAGGGATTCGGATGGCGATGCGACGTAGGGACCGAGCATTCCATAAATTTAAGAGGGATCGTACTGACGAGAACTGGTCATTATATAAGGTTGCAAGGAATAGATGCAATCAGATGATACGCAACGGTAAACGCCGCCACATTCTAGATAATATAGCTTCTTCCTCTTCTGCCGATATTTGGAAGTTTCTTGGAACTCTGGGTATCGGCAAACCGCGACATTTAGACCTACCTAACTCTGTTGACCTGGACGAGCTCAATCGGCATTTTTCTTCTGCTTCCTCCATGGATCGCTTAACTAAGCAACAAACCTTAACCTTAATTTCTGGTCTAACGCGTCCTAATATTAACCACTTTCACTTTGTTCCAGCTGAACCGGGAGAGATCAAAAAGATCATTCTGGCCATTAAGTCGAAAGCAGTGGGTTGTGATAATATTACTCGTGGTATGATCACAACTCTTCTGGATGATCTTCTACCAGCTATTACCCATATTGTGAATTTTTCCCTATTTACCGGAGTATTTCCTTCCCTGTGGCGCAAAGCCTATGTTTGTCCGCTACCCAAGGTCCCTAATCCCTCTCTTCCTACCCATTTCCGTCCCATTTCGATCCTTCCCTTTCTATCCAAAGTGCTTGAGGCCTGTGTCCACAAACAATTTTCCAATTTTGTTCATCGGAACTCGCTTATCAGCCCACTTCAATCTGGGTTCAGGCCAGGGCACAGCACAGTTTCTGCCCTACTTAAAGTTACTGGCGATATAAGGGCAGGGTTGGAAGACACCAAGGTAACGGTACTGGTGCTGGTCGATTTCTCGAATGCCTTTAATGCCGTTAGTCACGACATCCTTTTGGCAATTTTATCTCATATTATGGTCTCTCCCGGAGCACTGGAATGGTTCTCCTCTTACCTTCAGGAACGCCAGCAGTCAGTCCATGTTGGGGATTCGTCGTCATGTTGGTGTGATTTGGAAACTGGTGTTCCTCAAGGCGGTATTCTTTCTCCTCTTCGGTTTTCCATTTTTATTAATCTCCTAACTTCTGTGCTTCAGTGTGCGTATCATCTGTATGCCGATGACTTGCAGTTGTACTGTCAGGGGAGGGTTGACGAAATGCGTGATCTAATCGTGAAGCTAAATAGGGACCTGATGGCCATAAAAACCTGGTCCGGTAAATTTGGTGTGTCAGTAAATCCGAATAAATGTCAGGCTATCATCGTTGGGAGTTCTCGCAGTCTGAGCAAGTTGGATAGTACAACCTTGCCACCAGTTCTTTTCGACGGTACGGTCGTTCCATTTAGCAATGATGTAAAGGATCTTGGCTTGCACATCGACAGCACTATGAAATGGCATACTCAAGTCGCTCGTGTCAGCCAGAAAGTTACTGGTTCGTTGCGGGCTCTGTACCGTTTGAGAAACTTTTTACCCTCAAATACGAAAACAATGCTTGTACAGTCCTTAATTTTTCCTATCATCGATTATGGTGATGTGTGTTACTTTGACCTGAATGCAGATCTCCTCGACAAACTTGACCGTCTTCTAAATAACTGCATTCGATTCGTTTTCAATCTGCGTAAATATGATCATGTGTCCGAGTACCGGTCTCTTCTTAAGTGGTTGCCCATACGTCAGCGTAGGGAGCAAAGGGCGCTAACCACCTTGTTTTCTTTTCTCGTTTCTCCCACTTCCCCTAGTTACCTTGCTCCCCACTTTCAGTACATTTGTGCCAACCATAATCTGAGTCTGCGATCATCGCAAAACCGTGTTCTTCACTGTCCCTCACACCGCACTGACTTCATTCATCGTTCATTCTTTGTGCAATCTATTTCTCTGTGGAATGCGCTTCCCCAGGAAATCAGGATGGCAACCAATCGTTTGGCTTTCAAAAATAAAGTTCGAGAGTACATTCGCAAGAAGCTGGCAGTTTCATCACAACGGTAATGTTTTCTCTATTGTTTGTCTTTTATTTTAGTAAATCCGTTTATATTTCTATTTACAGTAATAAATAGTTTAATATATATTTATAGTATTTATATATATTTATAGTATTTTATATATCCTTCTAATTTACCTTAGTATTAATTAAATTATTTTCAGATGTACACCTACCACTGCTTGTCTCTGCATCACCCAAAGGTTGACTGGTAGAAAATGCCTACGGCATTAAGTCCGCCTCTGTACTTTGTGCTTGAAGTGTTAAATAAATAAATAAATAAATAAAATGACCAAGGCATTAAGTCCGCCTTTGTACAGTTTTTACTTGTGCATAAAGTTTTAATAAATAAATAAATAAATATTACACTCAACTTAACTAACTGTAGCAACGTTACTTTAAATTTTTCTTAATTGTACCTAAGTATTATTTGTTATAATTTAAAGATTATTCTGTAATACTTACCTATCATAATGTAGTAGTTAACACCTAAACTGAAATAAAAGTATCTTGTGATTGAAAATGGTTTTTTTTGCATTTACTAATTTCCTCGCTGAGGTGGGATGAAAAGTTACGTGTTGCACTCGAGTGCAAAGATTTTTCACCTCGTGCTCTTTTGATTCCCTCGCTAACGCTCAGGATTCTAATTTTTGAATCACTCGCTGCGCTCGTGACTCAATTTTAGAATCCTTCGCTTGCTCGGTTATCAAAATTGAGCACGCGGTTAAAAAGCAAGTTTGCACTCTTGTATAACAAATAACTATTTTAATCTTCAATATCTGAGTGGAAAAGCCGTTTTTATTCTCTAGAGGATAAAGTAAATTGAATTTAGAACATCGTGTGCACTAAGTTTGTGAATTAAAAAAACATTAAACCTATTTACTGTTACCTCTATGGTGCCGAATATATCATACAACTTTTTTTTAATTTGTTAAAAACTCAGACTCGGAACCTTCTTGGTGTTCTTTTTTCAATTTGCTTTGTACGCGGTTCTTTACGCGGCATTTTTTCACGTCATTGTTAAACCTTATATTAAAAACAAGAAACTTGAAAACAAGTGAAAAAACTAAAATGAGTGATTCTAGCGACGAAGAAGTTTGCTTGACGCCAACAGAATTGACTGAAACTGTTAATAATGCGCAAATGAGCTCTCCCTCAACAATCACGCGAGAAGTATTTAAAACAGTACGATATTAAATATGTTCAACACGTGGCGACTAGCAAAAGGAGCCAAAACTTTCTCAGAAAACGTTTTGCTGGCATATTTTAAAGAATTATCCGAGAACAAGAAAGCAAGCACTCTATGGAGTACGTATTCGATGCTAAAAGCGACAATAAAGATGAAAAAAGACAAACATATCGATAACTATCCTAAATTAGTGGCATTTTTAAAAAGAGCCTCATCGGTCATCAACCAAAAAAATCGAAGGTTTTCACAGTATCTGATATTGAAAAGTTTCTTAACGAAGCACCCGATTCCGTATATTTGGCGGGAAAAGTAAGTCAGTTGCACATTCAGTATCTACTTTAAGTATATTAATCTCAATTAAATAGTATACTTAGTAGATGCTGATAGGCATAATTATGCGTTCATATCAATTTTATTCATTTATCTACTACAATACTCTTTACGTTACAGGTTGTTCTTATTATTGGAATAAACGGAGCATGTCGAACTAATGAACTAACACAACTTAATGTCAAAAACATTGAGAAACATTCAGATGACTTACTATTAATTAATTTACCTAATACAAAGACAAAAAGAGACCGCAACTTCGTCATTCGCAAGGAATACGTAACGATTGTTGAGAAATATCAAGCCTTACGCCCGCCTAACACTCCAATCAATCGATTTTTTCTACAGTATCGCAATGGAAAGTGTGTTAGACAGCCTATTGGTACTAATAAAATTGGCAGTATCCCACGAGAAATAGCAACATTTCTTGAACTTCCAGAACCCCTGTTGTACACGGGTCATTGTTTCCGACGAACTTCAGCCACACTTTTGGCTGATTCCGGAGCTGATCTCCTGTCCCTTAAGCGCCACGGAGGCTGGAAGTCCAATGCAGTTGTAGAGGGATACATAGAGGATTCCATCCAAAATAAGTCTAAAATATGTGAAGGCATCGTAGGAGCCATTACACTGAAAGAGCCTCAATCGGATCCTTGGACTGGCCCTTCTACATCAAAAATAAGCCGTTATGAAACACCTAACCATCTCCCTCTCTCTCCAACATTCATGCCAAGGGAATCCGATGAATCGGTACAACTATTAAATATGACAGATAGTTTACCGAAAAACAGTACACAAGTGACTAACACCAATATTACAGTACCAAACAAAAATATTACACTCAATTTAAATAACTTTAGCAACGTTACTTTAAAATTTTCTTAATTATACCTTAGTATTATTTTGTTATAATTTAAAGATTATTCTGTAATACTTACCTGTCATAATGTAGTAATTAATACCTAAACTGAAATAAAAGTGTACCTATCTTGTGATTGTAAACGTTTTTTTTTGCATTTAGTCATTTCCTCGCTGAGGTGGAATGAAAAGTTACGTGTTGCACTCGAGTGCAAAGATTTTTCACCTCGTGCTCTTTTGATTCCCTCGCTAACGCTCAGGTTTCTAATTTAGAATCACTCGCTGCGCTCGTGATTCAATTTTAGAATCCTTCGCTTGCTCGGTCATCAAAATTGAACACGCGGTTAAAAAGCAACTTTGCACTCTTGTATAACAAATAACTATTACAATCACAAGATACTTTTATTTCAGTTTAGGTGTTAACTACTACATTATGGTAGGTAAGTATTACAGAATAATCTTTAAATTATAACAAATAATACTTTGGTACAATTAAGAAAAATTTAAAGTAACGTTGCTACAGTTAGTTAAGTTGAGTGTAATATTTATTTATTTATTTATTAAAACTTTATGCACAAGTAAAAACTGTACAAAGGCGGACTTAATGCCTTGGGCATTTTCTACCTATTTTTTTTCATTTTTTTTAATATCGTACTATTTCAAATCCTTCTCGCGTGATTGTTGAGGGAGAAAGCTCATTTGCGCATTATTAACAGTTTCAGTCAATTCTGTTGGCGTCAAATAAACTTCTTCGTCGCCAAAACCACTTATTTTACGTTTTTCACTTGTTTTTAACCTAAGGTTTTAACAATTGACCTGACAAGAAAATGGCGCGCGCAAAGCAAATTATAAAAGTACACCAAGAAGGTTCCGAGTCTGATTTTTTTTTTTTTTTGGGATTTTATGACCTGGTAACTGGACCTTTAGGTCAAATCTTATTTAATTATCGAACACTGCACTATCACTTCATTTTAAATTGTTATAATAGTATTTTTAATGTATTTATATATCGGTTTGTAAGTATTTTTGTCTTTTAATAACTCTTCAAGTGGCGGCGGGCGGGATAAAGAATCGCACTTAATATTCACATCACTAAGTTCACTGGCAAACACTAATCTGTCAAGCAAGAAAATTTTGACAGTCAAAAATAAGATGTTCCATGGTTCCTTCTTGGGATTCACAATGTAGGCATGTATTGCTTGTAATAATGCCAAGTCTAGCAAGGTGTGACGGAGCAGTATTATGGCCAAAGCGCAATCTATTTATCGTAGTGATAAAGTCTCGGCTGGCTTCCTTCAGTCTATTGTACCAGGGTCTAACAGGTAAACTTTCTTGAATACTTCCATACCACTTTCCTTTGATGGCTTGGTCTTTCTTCCACATTTCTAACCATAACTTACATATATTTTCATTAATGCATTGCAGGAAGTCAGTCATAGGAATGTCCATTGCATTTCTAACATCAATAGCATTATTACCTTCATAAGCGGTTTTATCAACTACTTCATTGCCAGAGATACCTCTGTGAGAAGGTACCCACAGGAATACAATTTTTATGTGCCTAAGATAATATTGATGAATAATTTCTTTGATGAAATACAGAATATAATTTGACTTAAACGAAACTGTAAGGTTAGCTAGGGATTTTATCAAACTCAGTGAATCAGAAACAATCAAAAAGTATTTACAATTGCTAATTTGGCGAATATGTAATAGTGCCTGATAAACCGCATATGCCTCTGCAGTGAATATAGTACATGTATTGTACAGAACAAAGCTTTGAGAGAATTTAGCATGTGGATCATATATAGCAGCACGTACATAATCACTCCCCTTACTACCATCAGTGTAAATAACATGATAATTCTTATTATCTGCCAAAAACTGTAACATATCTGAATTATTATTAATGGGATTTTGTAATTCTTTAACGGGATGTGAAATACACTGATAAGAGAAGGAGTAACATGGCCATGGGCACTGTTTTCTAATACCAGTAAAACTGTTTTCTGTTTTCAGCAATATTTCGGACAATGTTGGGGATTTACCATTCAAGAGATCCTCTCCTGTTGTTAGAGGCCCAAGAGTTCCACTTACATAAGGTACAATTTTGTTTATTATTTTCCTGTTATTTGCAGCAATTAATTTTAGACAATCTCTCTGCAAGTAGAATGCGTCTCAAAATTAAGGGCATAATTTTAGTCTCCACTTCCATGGCCCTTATGGGAGTAGAGCACATTGCACCAGAAATTGTTCTCAAAGCCCTGTTCTGCAATAGATCTAGTTTATTTACATGAGTACTATTTATATACACTAGTGAACTATAATCAAAATGACTTCTAACTATACTTTTATACAAAATTGATAATATTTTCGGGTCTGCTCCCCATGAGACACCTGCAAGACATTTAATTACATTTAAACCTTTTAGAGCATTCTTTGATATGTATTTAATATGTTCCTCAAAGGTTAATTTCCTATCTATTACTATGCCTAAAAATTTCTTTGAATTTACTGGGTTTATAGATTCTCCGTTATAAACTACTTTTGAATTTGTGTTTTCATTTCCAAATATCATAACACTGCTCTGGGAGGGATTAATTTTTAAATGTAGCACATCATTGTAATAGTGAAATAGTTGTGACAAGGCTCTGTTAATATTGTCAATTGCAATTTCTAAATTATAATTACTACTGTACAAAACAATATCATCAGCAAACTGCAGAATATCTACATTACTATTAACAAATTTACAGATTTCACTTGTGTATATATTATATAATAAAGGAGATAGTGTAGCACCCTGCATTGTACCCCTAGATGCACATTTTGGACCTTGCAATGTATTATTATGTCTTACATAGAGTGTTCTATTATTCAAAAAATTATATATCCATTTACATAGTTGGCCAGGCACACCTAACCTAGACATAACTTGTACAAGTATAGCTGGATCCAGACTGTCAAAAGCACCTTGAACATCTAGAAATACACAAACAGTGTGTAACTTTCTATCCTTTGCATGTTTCAGGTCCGAAATTAAGGAAGTGAAGCTGTCTGCACAACTTCGCCCTCGACGAAATCCATATTGTACATGTGGAATGAAGCCATTAGATTCCATATACCAATCCAAACGATTTTTAATCATGTTTTCAAATAATTTACCTAGACATGAAGACAGAGATATTGGTCTATAAGAGCTGGCAAGCTCTGAAGGTTTATCTGGTTTGAGTATCGGAATGACGCATTGTGTTTTCCATGATTGTGGAATACATTTACAATGCCAAAGTAAATTAAGAATATTAAGAAACATTTTTTGTGCTGATTCATCTAAATTTTTAATAGTACAATAGGGGAGATCATCTAAACCAGGTGTAGTGTTTTTCCGAGATAACAGACTCATTTTAAATTCAGACCATGTAAAAGGATCTAGCAAAAATTTTGAATTTAGGTTATTATTATTTAATTCGAAAATATTGCCTAAACTATTAACATTATTTAGATTGCTGTTGTCGGATAATTTATCTAGAAATTGAGAAATAAACTCATCTTTATATGATTTATTGCCAGCTCTTATACCTTTAAACATTTTTAGAAGATTCCAAATCTTACTTATAAGAGTAGTTCTATTAAATGTGTTACATAAGTTATCCCAACCTATTCTTTTTTGTTCAGATATAGTTCTTTTTTTAAGTGCATCTTTTCTTTTATAATCTAAATAGTTCTCCATAGTAGGTTCACTTCTATATAGTTTCAATGCATTGTAAGAGGCAATAACACTTTTTTCACATATGTTATTCCACCAAGGAGCTGGAGGTCTGCTTTTAAAATTATTTGGTTTTTTAAATTTAGGAATTGTCATATCTTTTAAAGTACCCAATCGAGAACAAAAATCATTATAGGTTGAAATAGGATCATACAATTTTAGGACTAAATCATTGAATATTGTTTTAGAAATAGTTTTATACTTTTCCCAATCTGTTTTTTTATATATAAACCTATCAACAGGGGGATTAATATGATATTTATCTACATGTAGTGAAATCTCTGTTATTGTTGGGTAGTGATAGCTGCCCATGGCATCGTCATGTACGGACCACTCGCATATTGATGCGAGGTTAGCACTAGTAAAGCTAACATCAATTGCAGATGGATTACGTCTCGGGTTATTAACAGTTGTAAAACTACCATCATTTAAAATACATAAATCCAAGTCATCAATGATATTAAATAAATCATGACCTCTGCTCTTAGTGGATAGACAACCAAATGCAATGTGGTGTGCATTAAAGTCACCACTGATAAATATGGGCTTTGGAAGATCATTAATAATATTACGTAATCTATTGATCCGTATATGTCCACTAGAAGGAGGACAGTATACACAAAGAATAGTCAAGCTACCATGTACAGTAGATAAGGACAAAGCAACAGTTTGAATGTCTTCATAAAATCTAGTGTTTAAAACTTTGTACTTTAAATAAGGCTTAATCAGTATTGCTACACCATTATGAGTATTTTTGGAATTTTTATTATAAATATTATATCCAGGTATTTTAAAACAATTGTCTTTAAACCATGTTTCGTTAAGTAAGCAGATGTCAATATTTTGTTTTTGTAAAAATTGAATTAATAAAGGTTTTTTACTATTAGCACTTTGAATGTTATACTGACCAATACGTAGCTTAGACAGTGTGTGACTTGGATCCATTACTTGAGATTTTTAAGTAGTGTTTCTTTAATACTATTTACGGTGGTAGGCGTATTATCTCCCTTATTACCCAGTTCCACCAACGTCTGTACCAGGGCCATAAGTACATCGTTGTTGGCAACTATTTGGGCTTTGATGTCTACTTTAGGAGTGACATCTTTAGATTTATTTACACTATTTACAGTATTATTTACAGATATAGACTTATTTACAGATGTATGTACAGATTTATTTACAAACTTATTTACAGCGTCAGTTTGTTTCATTTTTGGAGGTAGCAGAGGTGGAAATTCAGAATTATCACTCTTGTTTTGTTTCGTCAATGTAGCACTTGCATAAGTAATCTTATTTTTCTTTTCTAAAATTTTATTTAACTTAATTGGACATAATCTAGAAATTGCAAGATGAGGCCCGCTGCAATTGCAACAGCAGATCTCTGTTGGTCTATCACATTCTTTATATAAATGTTCACCTCCGCAAATGGAACATCTTTGTTTGCCATTGCATATCCTAGCAGAGTGGTTAAATTTAAAGCAACGGAAACATTGCTGTAATGGGGGAACATATTCAAAAACTCTATATGAAAACAAATCATATTGTACATTGTCCGGAAGAATATTCGATAGAAAGGTAATGCTAACTGTTTGTAGTGGTACTCGCTCCTGTCCTACCTTCTTTGTGAATCTTCTTACAGCTATTATTTCATAAATTGATGATAGTTTTGTGTATAGTTCTCTGTTCGATATGTTTGCTGGTACAAATCTAATGATACCTGTTTTTTCTATTTGCGCAGCCGGAATAAATGCTTTCAAGCCATGCTTGTTAAGAAAAGCGCTGTTATTAATAAAGTTATTGGCCGTATTATACTGTTTAAATATTACTGCTATTTTATTTGCGTTTATTCGTTGTATAGCCGTCACCCCTTTTATATCGCTGGAGAATATATGATTGAGATAGATAGGGCTCTTATTGCCTATTCTATCCTTATTGTTGGAAGCTTCGATGAACACTTTAAAGTCTACATAAGTGGCATTTTCTGGATACAGTCTTTTATAATCGGGTTTTATATAAGGTGAATAGTCAGAGTGCTCACCGCCGCCGCCATCACCACAGTCCATCCCAGTCCCTCCGTCCCTGGCCTCAGGCCGAGGACGTTTATGTGAGGTGGGCGGGTTATCCCCGCCCCCCTCATTTCCCACCATTTTACAGGCTTGCACACCTAGCACTATTGTTTTTTATTAACTTTTAATCAAAAAACTAGCGAATGTTTAGTAAAAACGAAAATTGAAAAAAAATCTGAAGCGCTCTTTTTTAAAGTTCCCGCCAGAATCGAATCGAGGAATGCTAACCGGTTTGACAGGGGGGGGCTACGCGGCTTTTGGCACATAATAATTTCACTGTGACGTCGCCGGTTGCGTTCTAGGTGCGGACGTATGCGCAAGCACCATAAGCGATTTGACTTGCGTCGGTAAATACGTGTAACTCAGTTACAATAAGTGAGTCACACATAACAAATCTAGGGATTCGCAGTTTGTTTAAATTTGATATTGACTCAACGAATTTTTTCCAATACAATGCTATGTCTTGAGGCAGAGCCTCATCCCAGCCTACTTTAGTGAGCCATAGTTTTTGAAAAAGAGCTTTGACCACTATAACCACCGGACACAATAACCCCAAAGGATCGTAAATTTGAGAAATAGCGGATAAAATCGAACGTTTCACGTTTGAGAAATCGATATTTATTTTAGATGTGAAATGAAACTCATCCTGGCTGTTATACCAGCCAAGGCCTAGTGTTTTGCTAGATACATTTTCACCCAATGACAGATACTTCGAACTATTAGCATTGTGAGAGGTGTGTGTGACAACGTTCGGCGAAATCGTTATCCATTTTCGCAGAGGAAAACAACCGGATTGACAAACTTCTGTTACCTTTTTACATATATATGCTAACCGTGTTTCTGAGTCAGCCCCGGTAATTAAATCGTCGACATAGAAATCTTCCAATATGGTTTGAGAAACTAATTCGTCTGTACACTCTAATCCTAATTGTCTGACACAACGAATACAGAGGTATGGAGCCGACGCTGTTCCGTACGTAACCGTATTAAGAATTTAAGACGGTACACACTGAGGGGATCTGACGGTTTTCGCCACAGTATTAATTGCAAATTTCTTTGTTCCTCGTGAACTAGAATCTGTCTAAACATTTTCTCAATATCTGCACACGCAACGTACTTATACTGACGAAAACGCAAGAGAATAGAAACCAAATCGTTTTGCAATGCAGGTCCGATATATTGTATGTCATTAAGCGATTTTTGTGGGGATGTTTTTTGACTAGCATCAAACACTACGCGTAATTTAGTTGTTACGCTATCTTCACGGAGGACGCCGTGATGTGGTAAAAAATAAAATGGCATCGTTAAATCGTTGTCGATGCGGGTCATGTGTCCTAAGCTTAAGTATTTGTTGGAATATTTGGTTGGTGAGAGTTGGAAGAGTATTAAATAAATTATTTGTAAAATAAGAATTAGAAAAAAGATGTTCATTGACAAGAGTGTTTATTTCAAGTAACTAGGCAATATATTAAGAAGAAATATAACTACAAAACAAGTCTGCACAACAGAGGTTACTTATCTACAACAGCCGCCCTTAATGGAAGTTGTGCAAGACAAACACACAAACAGAAAAAACATAAATAATAAAATTATGTTTCTAGACCTAAGCTAATTGTACACCGTTTGTGTACTATAGGCCCTAGTGGCTTTGTTAGCACATCAGCAGGCATATTACTTGTTTTCACATATTCTAACATTATTACGTTATCTGATACTTTTTCCCTAATAAAGTGAAAACGGGTATCGATATGCTTCGTCCTGCTGTGATGTACGGGATTTCGAACGAGATTAATGGCACTCTGACTGTCAGAAGCTAAGTTAACTGATGAAAGTTTACCTGTTATCTCATAGATAAATCTACGCAAGTAACACGCTTCCTTCGTGGCAGACGCTAGTGCCATATACTCTGCTTCCGCCGAGGATAAGGCAACAGTAGGTTGCTTTTTGGACTCCCAGGATACAAGACCTCCACTCAACTTGAAGGCGTACCCAGTATATGACCTTCTATCTATCGTGCAGTTTGCCCAGTCAGCGTCACAATAGTCTTTTAAGGGTTTTCCGCTTCTCCTGTAAACCAATGAATAGTTTAGAGTACCCTTTATGTACTGCAGAACCCTTTTAGCAGCATTCCAGTGTTCCTTCGTATAACACGTATTATACTGACTTAAGTAGCTCGTGGCGTGGGCGATATCGGGCCTAGAGTTTACCGAAAGGTACATTAGTCCTCCTATTAAACTCTGATACGGATAAGACTCTCCAACTTCACCATCAGTGTTCTTCTTTCCATATTCTTTTTAACTAAAGGAGTATCCACTGTCTTGCAGTCTTTCATATTAAACTGATCCAGTAACGATAAAATATAATTTCTCTGATTTACTTTTATACTCTCGGAATCATATTCAATTTGTAAACCTAAATAAATTTTTTATAATCCAAGATCTTTCAGAGAAAAATATTTCGACAAATCCTTTTTGACAATGTCAAATGTCAATTCTGATTTAAAGAAGACGATTAAATCATCGACAAAAATACCTAATATAACGAGTTCTTCACTAAAAAGTTTCGTATATACGCAAGGCTCAGAAGGAGTTACTGTAAAACCTATTTTTATAAGCGTTTCGTTTAACTTTTTGTTCCAAGCTCTTGGCGCCTGTTTAAGGCCATACAAGGATTTACGCAACGAACAAACCTTGTTTTCCTTGCCTTTTGTTATGAAGCCAAGGGGTTGCTCCATAAAAACTTCTTCTTCTAAGTTGCCGTTAAGGAACGCGGTATCAACGTCTAAGTGTTTCATTCTTAAGCCCATCTCTGCAGCTAGAGCAAACAAGGTGCGGAGAGAAGAATGACGAATCACTGGCGCAAAAGTCTCGTCGTAGTCTACGCCTTTAACTTGATTGAAACCTTTGACGACGAGTCTGGCTTTATATTTAGTGACATTACCATAAGCGTCCTTTTTAAGTTTATAAACCCATTTACATGGTATGACCCTTTTGTATGGTCTATCTACTAGTTCCCATGTGTGGAGTTTTATCAGAGAGTTGTACTCATCACCCATCGCATGGTGCCACTTATCAGCATCATCACCATGAGTAGCTTCATAATATGTCGTAGGTTCATTTGCATCATCTGTCGACACATTATAAGAAAGAAAATCTGGTGGTTTTCTGTTTCTTGTGGGGTACCTCCTCTCCTCTTCCAATCTAAGTGGCTCTTCATCGACACTTGGAAGTCTCAGCTCAGAGAATGGTTCTGGTTCTCTCATATTTGCTGATTCTTCCGCACTTTCTACATTTGTCTGTAAAGTTGGCTCATCTATAGGATCGGTACTCCCAACACAATCGAAAAATTGACAATCGTCATGTTCAGATTCCTTATTCTCAAATAACAATATGGAATCTGACTGTACCACAGGCTCAGACTGCCTCTGATCTTTCAACCCTCTAAAGCAATTTTCAAAAAAGGTTGCATCTCTGGACGTAATCACTTTTCGTAGATTACCAGGATCCCTAAATACATAAGTATTTGGATTTTCTGAATAACCGACAAAAATCGCTTCCTTTGCCTTTACGTCAAATTTTTTCCTGTGACATGAAGGTATATGTACAAGTGCTCTGCATCCTAACACTTTCAAATGACTGAGGTCATTTCTACAACCACACCACCTGTCCTCGGGAATTTGACCACCTAAGGCTCTGTGAGGAGACCTATTTTTCAGGTATACGGCAACTTGGAAAGCATCTTCCCAGAATGCTTTAGGCAGTGAGCTTTCTGCTAACAACGTCCTCGCCTTCTCTGTAATTGAGCGGTGGGTACGTTCAGCTATTCCCACTTGTTGAGAGCTGTACGGCGCCGTCGTTTGATGTTGGATACCTTTAGAGGCAAGATAATCATCGAATTCTCTATTAACGAACTCCTTACCGCCGTCAGTCCTAACTGCTTTAATATTCTTTTCTAATTGATTTTCAACAAAGGTTAGGAAAATACAAAATTTATCTTTAACCTCTGTCTTGGAAGAAATAAAGTAAGCAAATACCTTCCTTGTATAATCATCAACAATGGTTAACATAAACCTATTCCCCTGAAAAGAGGTTGTAGACACAGGTCCCAATAAATCCATATGTATCAGTTCTAAAGGAGAAGTAGCTCTATGATATGCTACCTTCTTAAAAGGTTTCCTTGCCTGTTTTCCTTCCACACAAGCGATGCAACTGCTTTTATCTACTACACTAAACTTTACACCTACCTCGTGATTCTTCAGATGGGTCATGCCTATACGACACAAATGTCCTAACCTCTTGTGCCAGATTTTATAACTAATATTCTGACAGTCAGATTGTACATCTTGCGTCAAATGATTACTTGCCACATTCTCGGGAACATTAACAGTACCATCTACAACGTACAGTCCACCACAGGGCGAGGCATGAAGTACCGAATCACCTGTAAAATGAAAATTATTAGTTTTATAAAAGTAACATCCATTTTTATCAAAAATACAAACAAAACCCTTATCAACAGCTTTCTGCGCAGACAATAAGTTTGCCTTTAAGTCGGGGACAAAAGCAACATCGCCTATCTTGTTGATTACGTTCTCGGGTGTATTTATAGAAATGTCTCCTATGCCGCAGCATTTAATCTGCTCTCCGTTTGCGACGGTAACATTACCTTTGTTCTGTAACGTAATGTTCTGAAGCCAATCTTGTCTAAAACTCATGTGTTTAGTACAACTAGAATCTACGTAAAATACTTCCTTGCTTGAGCGGCCAAACGTATTGAGAGCTGTAAACGTGGTGTTCGTAGCGTTCTCCGTATTGCCTTTCTCCTTGTTTCTCAGCGGACAGTCAGGTCTCTTATGACCAGGTACTTTGCATTCGTAGCAGACTGTTTCCTTCTTCTTGGATTTAGGCTTCTTCTTCGCATGAAAGGCGGAATCTATAGGTATACTCGTAGCTGCATTTTTAGACATTTCATTCAGCAGTTTTGTATTTACTAAGTTACTAGTCACGTCTACATTGCAATTTTCTAGAGCCATAATGAGAGGTTCATATTTTGGAGTGAGACCTCCCAAGAGTATAGCAGCAATAGACTTGTCCTCTATGACTACATCAATATCCGCGAGATCCTGTGCGGTTGATAAAACTGCATTAATGTACAGTTCAATAGGGCACGTGCAGGAACTATAGGTGGCAGCACAAATCGACAAAAGAGACACCATGCGGACAGTAAAGGAAACTTATCAGCAATCGTCGTGCTAGTAAACAAAATTATCTCTTCAATTATATTATTTTTGATTATGATAAAAGTAATAAAATATGGGTTCCGGTCTATTAATAATGATCGTCAGCGTGGCCAAAATATGGCAAAAGGTCAAAAGCTCTTCGAGGCCGGCCACGTATTGGAGGTTGAAGAGTTAAAGTTTAGTAACTATATAATGATAGACATAAAAGTAATTAAATGTCAACTAAAATGTTTATTTTGATTTGTTAATGTTTCCTTCGTTATTTAATTTAGTACAAAGAAATAAAGGGGCCTAAGTATTAAACAATATTTTATTTTCAAAACATAATGCTAAAACTAGTTAAGTTTAATTGCTTAATTATTGGGTTCTCAATGTTCACCAATACACAAAGACTATAAACTATTTCATCTTAGTTCAGCAAACTTATTGGCAGTTTATCAAAAATATGAAACTGTTTAATTCTCTGCATGATTCTCTCTTTAGGGATTCTCAGAGAAGTTATTTTATATGTTTCGTCTACTTCCTCTGATGAAAATTGTGGTGCATGAAGAAATGGTGGCATAACTAAAACAGCTTTCTTATTTTCAACACATGTTTTAATGGAAGGGAATCCTTTATCAGCAAGAACAGTATCACCACACAATGTATTGGCTCTAACAAATCAATTATTCCACAATCATTTGTTATGAATCAATCACTAGAACGCCCTCAGTAGCATATAGATACAAAACTTATAAAACCACAAGGAGTGCATGTGCCAACTAAAAACTTTATTGTGTTTATAATCTGAGTACATGTGGACTCTTTGTTTAACTGTTGAGGGATATTTGGTGTGAACTTCAGTGCAGTCTATTATAATGTGTGTTCGCATAGTGAAGTTTAAATGGTTCTGGCATGTTTGCTTGGATGGTTGATTTTGAGGGCCATATAATGAACTTTTTTAATGCAGAGTGTAACAAAAACAAGTTATTTTCAAATATTCTTCCTAAGGTTGTTCTATGAATTTGGAATATTATACTCAATACCGAGAAACGTAATCCTGTCTTAAGCTTCATTAATGTAATAAGTAGGTAACTTGGTTTTTTTTATCTATACTTGAGGACTAATATCAGGAAGTAAATTTAAAAGCAAATTAAACACTGAAAATGTCACATGTGTTGAAGTAATTAGATTTTCTTCTGTTTTTAGTGAAGTTATGCCATGAAATCCTTGGAAAAGCAGCATTTGTCAATTCTGGTCAAGAGGGTCACAACTAAAATTCTTCTTAACTTTGGCAGTTGTAGGAAATATTTACTTCACCGCTTTTATCTGCCGATTTTTTTTGATATCATATTAGTCTGAATTTCAGCTGTTCAAACACAATTTATATTAATCAAACTGCAGAATAAATGTGTACTAAATGTCTGATCTCCCCTCATTATATCATCACTTTGACAAACAATGCTTTGTTTAGCTACAATAGTTAGCCTTTCAGGTTGAACATTACCTTCAGTACTAAATTCTAAGGAATTATTAGCAGTTTTTATTTCTACAAACTTTTCTCGTTGTATTCGACGTTGGTGTCTTACAAATCTTTGTAATTTTTTAACCAATTTTTGAGGATTATTTTCTTCACCAGGGAAAATTGTAGGAATGTATGACGGATGTAAGGGATTTTCTGATTTTTTGTTGCCAATGAAGTGAGCACTGCATATTACTGTATTTCTAGATGGAAGCTAATCATTCGATGTTTGCTGAAAACAGATTGAAAGATAATGTTTAACTGACTGTATTGTATAAAAAACTTAGTTATTTTCACTGCTAATATTATTGATTATATCGAAATGCTCAAAACTCATACTTACGTATGCTTCTTTACTGCGTTTATTCATTTTTTGCGTTTTTACATAACCTTGGCATGAAAGTACTATTCTTTGAAAAGTAATAAAATTGTACGCTATTTGATTTATTTTCATTTTTTTTGGATGTATTGGTACATCCAGAAATGCAACAACGCAATATGATTAGCTAGAATACTAATTTTCACTAGTAAAATTAATTTTGTTTACTTGTTGGAAATGTCAATGTCAAGTATTAATAGAGTACAAGATTCGGATAGGCGACGCCAAGTCGGCAGCACCGTCGTTGTGCACGTTCCCCGACTCAACCTGTACAGTTTTCGCTCTAAAGCTAGTCTTCTTCCCATACCTGTTGCAAATATTTCCATGCTTCGGCTGCAGTTTTCGCACATCTAACGTGAGTAATTGCTGCACCGTCAACTGTTAAGCAAATTTTTGCAAGAGCTTTCTCGTCGTTGCGTACCTTGATCGAAGCAGGGGTCGTGTCATCTTCCGAATAACCATTAATTGTCACCCACAAATCCTCGTGTAAAAGGTAATTTCTCATCTTAAACTTCCAAGTAGGATATCCATCTTTATCCCGAAGACAAAATGATGGAATCGAAGATGAATTCGACGTAGAGGGATTCGACTTACTAACACTGGAAGCATCTCCTTTTTCAGGTGACATTTCGACTAGTAAAATTTTCAGTCACACAAGAAAAATCAACTAATTATATTACAAATTATATTTTAAACTCTTCCAGAGCTTCGTGCTGATAACGTGTTGGAATATTTGGTTTAAAGAGTTGGAAGAGTATTAAATAAATTATTTGTAAAATAAGAATTATAAAAAAGATGTTCATTGACAAGAGTGTTTATTTCAAGTAACTAGGCAATATATTAAGAAGAAATATAACTACAAAACAAGTCTGCACAACAGAGGTTACTTATCTACAACAGTATTCCTGCATGAAGTCGCTATACATGTATTTGTATTGTGGATTACGTACAAGTTTACGTTCTAGTGATAAAAATCTGGTTTTGGCAACTTCATAGCTATCGCCTAGTGACTCCGCTGATTCCTTCAGTGGAATCTGAACCGAAAAACGACCATTGTCTTGTGTGAACAGGTCTTCGCACGAACTTTCTTCTTTAGAAAGCTGCTGACCTGAACAAGAGATTTCTTCATGTTCCCAGAACTTTTTTAGTTGCTCATTTAATTGTGTGAATTGAGCAACATGACACTGAACCTTATTTGTGTGTGAGTTCTCAGTGTATAACGGACCCGTAATTATCCAGCCTAATTTGGTATTAACTAAATAGGGACCGGAGGGTAGACGGATTTTACCACTAACAACTAAGTCCCAGAAACAATCTGCACCGATTAATAAATCAATGTGTGAGGGTATGCAGAAAGTTGGATCTGCTAACTTAATGTCTTTGGGTATTGAAATGTTGTGAATGTCTATACTTGTGGCCGGTATAGTCGACGTAATGCTAGGTAGAACCAAACATTTAATGTGAACATCATGATCGCCGTGTATCGATCTAAGATTAACTTCGCAGGAATGGATTGTCTGTGTGACTGAATCTCCTTTTCCGCTAATTTGACAAGTGGACTGTAGACATTGTGTGTTTAATTTCTTACATAAAGAATCTGTGATAAAACAATGCTGACTGCCGTTGTCTAGCAATGCACGAGCTTTATAATATTTATTATCTTTGCCAGCGACCTCGACCGTGGCTGTCGACAGTAGAACGGATTGTAAAGCGTGTTTACCGAGTAAACTTTTACAATTGATATTGTGTGAATTTACGACTGTGTGAAGAGTTTGAACTACTGACGACGACCTATGCTGCGAATCTGAAGGCCTACCCTGGTGTGTTTGAGCTGCAGAGGGCACAGTGCCATCCATAATGAACTCATTATGTAAAAGTGTGTTGTGTTTGCCGTAGCATTGCTTACATGGTCCGGCCTGACAATCACTGACCGAATGCCCTGTCCGTAAACAATTAATGCAGAGATTCTTATCTCTTACGAAGTGAAGTTTATCATGTGAGCCTAAATCCAAAAATTGTTTACGGACAGGGCATACACAGATGGCGCTGTCCTCAACAAATTGTAATGTTCAGTTTAATCAACATGAAGTAAAAATTCGCAAAAGTAATTCAAAAGATTGTATTACAGGGTATTGTAAAGGAAAATTATTTATCTTAAAAGCATCTTTATTTTCAGAACATAATTTGTGTGGTCTTAGTTCAGATGCTAGGCACAATAGATTAGGACATGTTACCAGGTACAGTCTAAAACTTATGCAGCTTCCTGTCTCTAAGAAGCAATGTGTACAATGTATGACTGGTAAGTCAACTCGTCAGCCATTTCCGCACAATCCGAAGAGGAGGTCATCCTGTATTGGTGAACTTCTTCATACTGATGTAGCCGGACCAGCAAACATAAAAGAAGAACTATACTATCAGGTAATTGTTGATGATTATTCACATTTTGTAGTAGTTTATTTAATCAAAAGTAAAGATGAAGCAACTCACAACTTAATTAGATATATAAAAAATATTGAGAATCAGCAAAACAAAGTGAAACGAATTAGATGTGACAATGGTGGGGAATTTAAAAATAAAACGATAAAATCTTTTTGTATGGAGAAAGGAATAAACATTGAATATACTCACCCGTAATCACCCCAACAAAATGGAGTTTCTGAAAGAATGAATAGGACTTTGTATAATAAAGCAAGAACACAGATGATAGAAACAAATCTTCCAAAATACTTATGGGGAGAGGCCATAGTAGCTTCAGCATATCAATTAAATATATGTCCCTGATCAGCTATTAATTTCCAGATACCAGCAGAAGTGATGTTTGGTTCTATAGATTTGAGTAGCTGGTTTCTTAATCATCCTACCAGAACGCGACATTACTACCGGTGCACTATTTGCACTTGTGTTAGGGACATTGACATAATTCCAATAATCTGTGTGTTACTAATGTTTGTTCTGTTTTCAGGTACTACCTCAGGTGTGGCAGTGACTGAGGAGGGAGGTTTGAGGATATGCTCACGACTTCTCCGAAATTCTCCTTCTGGCGACTTCACTACAAAGCCATGAGGCTCTGCGCATGCTTCTGAGATTGCACCTGGGATCCAAATACCTTGTGGCTTGTGTTTGAAATACAACCATTTGTTTATCAACTATCTGCACTTCTGGCAATGGCTTTGTGTTCCTATTGTAATAAAGTGTTGACTGAGACTTTTGTGTTTCAATGTTCTTTTTTGTTAAAACCTTTTTAGTTTAATAAGCACACCCTGGCCATTACTCTTTTGACAAACTACAATCTGTCACTTCTCTTGTTATACGTATTATAAAATACACGTTTACATTTCCTGATAAAATAGTTTTTCACTAACAAACTGTATTGGCTCTATCTGACCAAGTGGTTATGGTCCCTCCAACGTCCACCACGGTGCAGCAGTCAGCAGCGGATACCAGTACAGCGGTAACAAATTCTTGAAATATGACAAATGCAATAAGCTTTAGTAAGCTAAATAACTCATAACTTTAACACATGGGCATTTAGTTTGGAGTGCTATCTGACGGACGTCGACTTATGGGACGTTGTAATACAAGCGGTCGATCCCGCCGATCCCATCGCCACGCGCAAAGACGCGAAGGCACGAGCTAAGATTTGCCTCACGTGTGACGAGTCGGTCTATCCAGTCATAAGGTCAGCAAAAACCGCATTCGAAACCTTTAATTGTTTGAAGAAGGCCTACGCCGACAGCGGACTGACAAGAAGATTAGCACTAATGAAGAGTCTGTTAGGAAACGCATACACAGGAAATATACAAGAGTATGTGAACAAGGCGTTATCGACGCAGCAAGAGCTTCAGGGTATAGGAGCAGCAGTGGACGACGAGTTTCTCGGCATCATTATGCTCGCTGGACTTCCAGAAAGATTTCATCCACTCGTCATGGCTCTCGAACATTCCAACACGAAGATATCATCGGAAAATGTGGTGACAGCACTTCTAAAAGAAGACGTGCGCACCGCAACAGCCAACACTACCACCAGAGGATTTGTCAGTGCAGCGCTACAAACGAAGGATGAGAAGAAGAAGTACTGTACCTATTGTAAAAACCTTGGTCACGTAGTATCGCAGTGTAGAAAACTCAGACAGAAGAAAGACAAAAATGTTTCGGCTAATACTTCTACACATTAAACATCCGAATTCACACTTTCGTCCTGTTTTTCTAACATTTCTCCGTCAAGTTCTCAAGATTGGTATACTGACTCTGGCGCAACTTCCCATATGAGTAACAGGAAAGATTGGTATGCAACCATGTCATCCCACGTCACCCCTATTACAGTTGCTAATAAGGAGCAATTACTAAGCCATGGTAAAGGTACTGTTAATATTCATATTTCCGATAGTGTATATAAAATTAGTGATGTTCTTTATATCCCTGGCCTCGCTACAAATCTTTTATCTGTAAGCAATTTAGTTAAAAAAGGCTTCGATGTTTTGTTTACATCGAAAGGCGCAAGCATCATCCAAAGCGGCGGATGTCAAGTGACAGGATCTGTCATTGCTACAGGATCAAACCATAAAGGAATATACAGGTTGGATCTGAGTAGTTCACAAGCGTTGTATTCTTCAACCAAAGAGTCTGCAATGCTGTGGCATAGGCGTCTTGGTCATCTAAATGCAAAAAGTATGAATATACTTAAAAACAAATCTATCGGTTTAGATTACAACGGTAGCTACACCGAAAAGTGTGTTCCATACCTACAAGGTAAATTAGCTAAAAAACCGTTTAAAAACTCTAAAAGTAAATCGAGCAAAGTCCTACAGTTAATCCATTCGGACTTATGCTGACCTATGAGTACCCACTCGTGGGGTGGAGCTTTGTATTTACTAACTTTTACAGACGACTTTAGTCGGATATCTTTTGAAAACAAAAGCCGAAGTTTTTGCAAAGTTTGTAGAGTTTAAACATTTAGTAGAAAATCAAACCGGTGAAAAAATAAAAGTCTTACGTTCGGACAATGGTCGTGAATACGTAAATAACGATATGTGTACCTTTCTTAAGGAAAATGGCATCGTGCGTCAAACCACGATCCCTTACACACCTCAACAGAATGGAGTTTCCGAACGAGTAAACCGGACAATAATCGCAAAGATCGATCAATGCTCCAAGACTCAAAACTACCCTTGGCGTATTGGGGAGAAGCGGTAAATACGGCTATCTATCTCAAGAACCGTACACCAACGCAAGCCTTGAACAACAAAATACCAGAAGAACTGTGGAAGGGAAACAAAATCAACCTATCTCACTTAAGAGTTTTTGGTTGCGAAGCTCACGTTCTTGTGCCTAAAGAAAAACGTACGAAACTAGATTCTAAGACACAAAAGTGTGTTTTCGTTGGCTATGCTACAGAAAGCAAAGGATACGTCTCATAAATCCCGAAAATCCTCGAGTGACAATAGTCGCTAGAGATGTTGTCTACATAGAGGACAAGACGCCGATAGAGTCCCAAAATTCTTCTTCAAGCGAGACGCTACCCTCGCCACAATCGCAAGAAATCCTTGTACCCATTCAAGATGAGGAACAACTAATTCCGCAAACGCAGCATCATTCACAGATTCGAGATACTACCTCAGGTGTCATCTTCTGATCACCCGACAGTTCTACATGATCCTGTAACCCCTGAAGTATTACCAGGCGCTCCCGACGCTGAACCCAGTGAAGAGCCAACCATCGAAAGGAGATATCCTATTCGGGAACGACATCCTCTCAAACGATATAGTCAGTGTGGTCTCTTCATGACTTCAGACCTGGAACCGGAGACTTATAAAGAAATTACAGATCATCCCCAAATCATCATCATCTCATCATCTGAGATTGCACCTGGGATCCAAATACCTTGTGGCTTGTGTTTGAAATACAACCATCTGTTTATCATTAACTATCTGCACTTCTGGCAATGGCTTTGTGTTCCTATTATAATAAAGTGTTGACTGAGACTTTTGTGTTTCAATGTTCTTTTTAACTAATTCAGTGCTAGCTAAAGTCGGAGAAAATTGTGAATCTGTGACTGGGAGTTTAGTGCGTAAGTATCTAGACATAGAGAGTTGTGCTGGTGAGTATCCTGTCGACTTGTAGTAGTGCTAAGGATCAGTCTTGTGTGAAGACTGATCCTAAATAATAATATTTATAATATTTAGCATAATTTATTATACCTAATCTATAACTATTAGGTATTTTTTGTCATCAAAATCAAACAAATCTATAGGTACCTACCAACTTTATTCCAAGGCAAATATTTGTACTTACTCATGATGTTGAATTTGGCTCTGTAACGTGTCTTTTTAGCACGCTACATGGTTGTAATTTTTCTCTATTATGGGTCGCTAAAGTACTATCCAAAGAGTAAAATAACTAAACTAAGTCTTAACGTCCTTTCATGTTTTTATTCTCAGTAATCTCGGTTCTACGCTGATATTATGAGAGACAGGTCAGTCACAAGTAACGCCATCTAGTGTGCAAGTATTGCGCTAATATGCTTAAAGTGCCACCTGTTTTTTTTTGAGCGTGGCTTTTTTACCCACAAGTTTGGACCACAGAAAAAAAAACAAAGCACCCTCCTGAATTCATTTAAACGCCAAAAGAGACAGGACCGACTCGCGCCTGTTTTATTTTGGCGTTTGGCGTATCCCGAACATTCAAAATAAAAATATTTTAATTCACATACCTAGGCCTAGATGGGCACATCAAAAACGTCGCAAAAGTTTCACGGTTCAGGCCCCTTATTCACAACGCATCGATTCGGAACGTCGTATGTCTGTCTTTTTTTGACATTACGAAATCGAGCGAGATAGACATACGACTTTCCGAATCGAAAATCGAATCGAAGCGTTGTGAATAGCAATGCAGGTTAACATTACCGACCTGTTGAAGCAGCCTTTTTTTTTTTTTTTTTTTCGGATGGGAAATCATCAAATGACTTCTCCCGCTCTGGGCGGAGCAGGAGGGAGTGTCAGACTTCTACTGACTAAAACCCATCCATGTTCCTTCCTCGCCCTTTGTGTTCCGGGGCCACGGTATCTCTTTCGAATAGTCCCGCAGCCCCGGCAGGCTTCGGTCCTTGCGGACCCCTTCCTTATTGCTGACTCTCTTTGAGGCGCGCGTGGAACACGAGCGCGCCGTCGACACGGCCTGTCGTCGTGAGACGTACGGACGGCGAGCTAGCCCATAGCTCCCCGTCCACAGGCCCGCGCCTACGGTGGCCGGAAGCCACCACGTGGCCCCCGACGCCCGGGGCGTCTCCTGCGGCGGCCGGGACGTGAGGATCTCTCCCTGTCCTGTTCTGCCACCTCCTTCGCTAGCATGACTGCTTCGCAGAAGTAGGTGACGGCGTCCCATTCCGTCTCGCTCCGGACCATGGATTGAACCAAGGCCGGGAGCGAGAGGTCGCCGCCGCCAATCGTGTTGAAGCAGCCTAAGATCTATATATTCGCCCACGGTTTACAACATGCCAGCTGGTCTTGGGGCACAGCGCTGGGTTCAAATCTCGTGATTTCGAGTTCGAGGCTGGGAAGCCTAAGGATTTTCTTTTAGTGAATCGAGTCATTGTTTTTAATTTTTTTTTTTTTATTCAGTATAGTTTGTTATATACTTCATGTTTTAAAAAATAGTATTTTTGATACAAGTGGAAAGTTTGTTATTGTATTCGAGGCGGAATTAACACACACCACACATTTATAAACACAATTTGAATATCCAAAAAATATTTACGCTGTAAAGACGCTTATTGCTTTGCCGAAATAAGAAAAAAAAACATTCACCTCCGACTATAGGCATTGAGCCAATTTGGACTATATGGAATATTTGGATAGTTATCTGTGTGTCAATTTTCATTCCCGCACACGTGTTGGAAAATGAAAAAAATCGCACGCGTGTGAAATACATTGCATATCGAACCTAATCGTAGTGCGATAAGAACCAGTTTTCGAAGAAGTGTATTGAAAATAAATTGGTCCCAAAAGTCAGACTGGGACATGAGGAGCGTAGGCCGAAGGCCAGCGGAGCTCCGACGACATGGCTGACGGGAGATAGGGCGGCAGTTTTTTTTCCCCCTTTCCGTCCATCTGTTGAGCGTCGACCACGCTTTTTAAACCTATCAATCAACCTCAAACAAACAAAAAACCAAAGACATTCAAATATATTACTAGCTATAGAGGGGACAAGACGAAGAAACTGACATTCCAATAACTTGTTACACCTTAGTAGCAAATCGATCAGTCTAGTCCGATACGTCCATTCACAGGTCGCATTCATGTGACATAGCACTGATTAAAAGAAAATATATTATAAAAAACTATGACCTGCTAAGCTTTGCGTTACTTATTGCAAATCTCGAAATGGAAAAACGAATGGGCTGGAATTTAGTTAATTTTTGTTTGTATTTTCTTTATTTACCCAGCATTTAGGATATACAATATTTTCTGACAATGTTCTAGAATATTTACATAATTGTAATAAGCGCCCTCTTTTGCTCAGTAGTTGTACCACTACTTCTTTACTGACAATTGTTCGTTTAGCGATTTTTGCTATCGATATTTTTTCACGTTATGTCGTAAATAATAAATAACAAAATGTTATTTTACTGTTCTGGGAATCATGTGATGTCGTACAAGTGTCAATATGGGATTGAATCGTGTATATTTCTTTAAAATTACTTATAAAAAGCTATCAAAGATAATACTCGGTCAGCGATACATGCTCAGCGATGCTCGCTTGGCGGTCAAAATTCACGCCCAGAGACACAGCGGTAATTTCTACCTAGAATGCGGATCTGGGTGCACATATTATGAATCAGAACAATTACTATAACTACCGGTACCGTTGTTGTCGGGAAGGGAACAAGTGCGTAGCACGTGCAGTGTTGCGCAGGGCTAGCCGCTCCCAGTGAGTGGTGCGAGTAATAGCCCACCTACAAAACTATCGGAACTAAATAAGTACTCGTTTCTAGTTTCTAGCTCTTCTCGCTCATCGTTGGCGGTGGGACAACTGCCTAATGTAATGTCCCATGTAATAGGGGGCGACCCTATTGCCATCAACCGGTCACAAATCCAGACTCCGTGGCTGACATTGAGAAATCCCTGATGGAAAAACCCAACAACACTTTACCCAACTTGGTAATCGAACCCATCATGCTCAGTAGTCGCGTTTGCGGCTACTAGACCAACGAGGCAGTCTCAATATAATACAAATATTTAATTAATCTTACCA
This sequence comes from Xestia rhomboidea, assembly GCA_963853795.1. Classification (NCBI taxonomy): domain Eukaryota; kingdom Metazoa; phylum Arthropoda; class Insecta; order Lepidoptera; family Noctuidae; genus Xestia; species Xestia rhomboidea. The sequence continues at coordinate 35,567,454 of OY970756.1, forward strand.
AGCGATAGCGATAAAATTTATCGATAATTTGATGCCATCTTAAACTGTAGCACTCTTATCATAGGTGGTTACTAGTGCGATCTACCGTGTAATAGCTGAATTAAATAAATAAAAAAATGTATTTTTGTGTTTGTTTCTATTCATAGCTAGATAGCGCTACTGACGTACGACATCAAAGACATTTAAATATATTACTAGATAAAGACGGGATAAGACGAAGAAACTGACGTTTCAATAACTTGTTACACCTTATTAGCAAAATCGAGTCTAGTGCGATACGTCCGCTTGACAGGTCGCATCCATGTGTCTTATCATTGAATGTAGGGAAGGTCCGTATTTATGCGACCAGGTTTTTACACCAGGTTTTTGCTTCCAAGTAGGTACTAACACCAGGTACTAACCCAAAATACTTGCAAGACTTCAAAGTATTCGCTTCGTCGCTTCAGCCGCGTTTGTGCTTCGAGCGATCATGCTCCTTATCTGTAAGAATCTACGAAACAGTTTCGTATGCAAGTATTTTTACGTTAATGGTTTTTCTTTGCAAGTATTTATTTGTAAACGCGATTGTGCTCCTTATTTATAGAAAGACACGGGTCGATTTCCTATGTAAATATGTTTTTTCCAACAGGGCTAGGATGAAATAGAAGTAGGAACTTGAATCGTCTGTGAGTAGGTTTTTATTTGTAAACGCGATTGTGCTCCTTATTTATAGATAGTCACGGGCCAATTTCCTATGCAAGTATTTTTACCTTGCAAGACTTCAAAGTATTTTATGCGGCTACTGGCTCCGTCGGCGTCGGCTCGCTTCGGCCTAGTTCGTGCTTCGAGCGAGCATGCTCCTTATCTATAAGAGTCTACGGAACAATTTCGTATGCAAGTATTTTTACTTTAATGGTCTGTCTTTGCAAGTATTTATTTCTAAACGCGATTGTGCTCCTAATTTATAGGAAGTCACGGATCAATTTCCTATGCAAGTATTTTTCTTCCAACAGGGCTTGGATGGAATAGAAGTAGGAACTTGAATCGTCTGTGAGTAGGTATTTATTTGTAAACGCGATTGTGCTACTTATTTATAGGAAGTCACGGATCAATTTCCTATGCAAGTTTTTTTTTTCTTTCAATGGCTTCGAGCCTTTGACGGAACTAGAAGGTATCTTTTTTTGAATACGCGATTGTACTACTTATTTGTACGTGGCAAAGGATCAATTTTCGATGCAGATAGAAAATACTTGAAAGTATCCCTAGCCCTGGTTTTAGGACCTGATTTCTTAAGATGGACGTACTTGGAAGCCCTGGTAGTCGATTTTGCAAGTACGACCCATCACTAATTGAATGAAAGAAAATATTCCGTAAAACAATATGCCCTGTTGCGCTTTGCGTTATTGCAAATCTCGATAAGGAAAAACGAGTGGACCTGAATTTAGTTTATTTTCGTTAGTATTTTCTTTATTTACCTAGTTTTTGGGATATAAAGAATATTTTCTGTTATATTCTAGAACATTTACATAAATTGCAATAACGCCCTCTGTTGCTGAGAAGCTGTAACACTATTTTGCTACTGAGAGTTGTTCGTTCATCGATTTGTGTTTTCGATATTTTTTTATGTTGTCGTAATTAATAAATAAATATCAAAAAAGTAATTATTCTGTTCTGTTAATCAAGTTATGTCGTCCAAGTGTCAATATGTTATTAAATGTTATCGGTTCACGTATATTTCTGTTATGAAATTTGGATAAGGTTTGTCCAAATAGACCGCAGAGAAGAATAATGGCTTCCATCCTCTGCGTCAAAGTTAAGTGCGAAGCATTTTAGAAGCGACGACATCCACTTCGGAAAGACTGGTCGACCAGTTTTTTAAAAAAGATCTGGGGGTTACCATGACGTCTTCAAGCAGGATTTTCTTATGTCATTCAAGTGTGGAAAAGAGACACTGCTATAGAGGACGTGTAGCGCCATCTCTTTCTCACTCTGGAATAAGATTAAAACAATCCTGCTTTAAGACTTCGTGGTAGGCCACCAGTACCTTAGACTACATACGAAGTGAGGTTTCTTAATTTGACGTAGACGTACAATACAACCTGGTAAAGTTGTAAATAACTTTTATTCAACTCGTTTTTTGAAATCAGCCTTTTCGGATACCCTGCCCATGCACTGTTAACATTGGTATAGTATCGCGAGTCCGATTCTCATTTGACCATTTTATTAATATACTTTCAAGATCCTATCATTTACACAACATTTCACCTACCTTGAATGCGGATTTGAGTGCACATGTTATGAATTCAGAACAATTATTAGAACTTGTTGTCGGGAAGAATCTCGTGCGTAACACGTGCAGTGTTGCGCAGGATAGCCGTTCCGAGCGAATGGTGCAAGTAATCGTCTGTCGCACTCGCACACTCTTTTACAGCCCAGCTACAAAACTATCGCAACTACATAAGTACTCCCTTCTCGCCAACGCGTTTCTAGTTTCCAACTCTGCTCGCTTCTTGCTCTTCAGCATCGTTGGCGGTAGGACAACTGCCTAAAGTACCATATAACAGGGGGCGAGCCTATTGCCATCAAGAAATTCCTAATGGAAAAACCCTGGTAATCAAACCCATCATGCTCAGCAGTGGCGTTTGCGGCCACTAGACCAACGAGGTAGTCGCAATGTAATAATATAAAAAAATCTTAGCAAGAAGTTATACGATAAAATTTATCGATATTTTGATGCCATCCTAAACTGTAGCATCCATCACAGGTGGTCACTAGCGTGATCTACCGGGTAATAGCTGAAAAAAATATGAATATTCGTGTTTTTTGTATTCAACGCTAGGTAGCGCTGTTGAAGTACGACATCAAAATTTTTGAATGACATTTAGTCCCAATGTCCGCTCTATGTATATTATGTCTTTTTAAATCTCTTTGCAACAAACCAACCCAAATTCATAAATAATTAATGAATACGTCATTCGGCTCAAGTCGGTTGTGTCACATTTGTGCATACTTGGTAGTGCTGGGTGCCAAACGCCAAAATGAAACTGGTGCGAGACGGTCGTAGAGACATGCTGCGCTATAAAGGCTCAGCAAGAAATGTTGATCTGAGGCTAAAGGGTAGTTTTTACAGTCCCAAACAGAACGAAATTATTTAAATCAATAATTGTAGCCACGAGTTTTTATTTTAACCGATAAAGCTGGGCTCAAAAGACTTATATTCGAACTGATTTAAAAGCCAAAGTATTGAGCGGACGCTATATTCACGCATAGCAATACAAGTTTTACCTTCATCGAGTCGAGCTTTGTATTCGTCTGACGGTCTGATTCAGTCTCGTGAAGATCGCGTTCGGTCGGTGACGGTCGCTAAATTTCCGTGAACGATTTTCCACTTAAAAAACTAGTAACTTGGATATACTTGTGCTATTATCTCATCATTGACCATGGAGTGGACAATGCCTGTCAACGAGATATTCGACGAGGAGGTGACGAAGATTTCGGCGACGTTCCTGCCGAAAAATTTTAGTGGCGACGTGCGCACAACCAGGTGAGAAAACCCTCACTTTAATACAGGTGGTCATCATCATAGGCAGTTGAAGTGCTGAGACAAAGGAAATTGCCAGTAAGGTGATCAATATTGCGGCACGCCTTGTCAAGGTTCGTGTCCGTATATGTAGGTGTACATAGAGCGGAGTCGGGCGGGTGGCGGGAGGTGGGCGCAGTCGCGAGATGCATCATACAACATAGATGAAAGGTAATAAGTTGCATCTGCGCAACGAAGGACGGAAAGTGCGCCGACGCGGAAGAGCTCTGTCCGGGCCGCCACGCCGTATTGATTGCATTGCACCGGGGGTGCACTACTTATAACCAGATGTACATACCCCTGCAGCTACCCCCAGCCAACAGCAATGACTGAACAATGGCGATTAGCTCTTGATAATGCTTTATCTTGGGAATACTACTGTTTTATCTAAATCTTTTACTTCTTTTGAAACATTGTGCAGTTTAGGAAAGATTTTCTGCCAAATAAGTTGTCTCACAGTTAGCTATTGACTAATAACAAACAAATATGAAATCAATACTGTAATTAGTATGAATTGTGTCTAGATTCCCATAATTGGCAAATTTAAGTACAACTAAACATGAATCATCATCATCAATGAACATCATAGATTGCACTTGTAGTATTAATTGCACATCTCATAGCTGTGACCAATAAGTATGTAACACTTTATGAAGTTTATAATGTAAAGATGTAGATGCTGCCAATGTATTTGTGCTTTCTGCCATAATGATTGTGCTGTCTCTCAAAGGCAGTTTGCTGTGAAGTGTCTAATGCACACATTTCTTCAATCAACCAACTCATACTAATTGCAGTTAACAATACACAGTCATACAACATAAAACAAAAACACACAGAATTAGAATGAAAAACACTAAAATGTACGAAATAAGTACAAACATGAACTAAATGTACTATGACAACGAACGAAATCTGCTCATGTTCATAATAAAATCCCTTGCACACGATGTCCACATCTGTTTACCACCCTCAACGAATCATCGACATGAAGAAGAAGAAGAAGAACTTCTATTGGTCCGCACAAAGAGTGTGCGGACCAATAGTAGTAAAACGACAAAAAATATGTGACCCTTTTTTACGTTATCCTTTGTTTTATAAAAAATCTATTCTATTGTTTGACCACCTTTTTTGACTAATAGGAATAAAACAAAAAAAAGGACAAAGAAAGAGAAAGTTTAGCGCTTCCATAGCGGCAGATGCTGCAAACAAAAAGAGCTGTATTGGTGGTGAGATTTCATCCGTTGAGATGGTACCTCAATGTAGATTGCAAATTTTTGGAGAAATGTTTATGTAAATGCTATTCAGGTGTATAACAAGTTACCTAACTCGTTTAAGGGACTTCCTGTCATGTTCAAGAAAAAGCTGACAAATTGGTTATTAGATAATTGTTTTTATGACATGGCGAATATGTATATGGAATATTGTAACAAACCAAGATGACATGTACTTAATTTGGACACTTGTTTTAAATCTATAATTATAATAATCATATTAATTCATGCTGGACTTATTGTATTACAAATCTTGTCATCTATTGTACTTAGTAATATATTACTTAATATTGTATTTAATATTTGTACACCACATAATGTGGTAGTGTATAGAACTTAAAAAATATATATTAACAGCATACTAAGTAAAACTACATTCTTACAAATTAATACATTCTAATTCTACGAGGGCAGTCACAGAAATACCCGGCCTAACTAAGAAAAGTAGAAAACGTAAATAAGTAAGAAAAGTACAACAAATATAAGTATTTTTATATATTCTTCTACTTAGTCCCCTTTTAACATCTATGTACATTTTTAAAAACTGCTTTATTGCCCTGAATTTTTGCCTAACACAACTGAAACATCTTCACTACTCCATTTTGATCTGTTTTTTGGCTAATCTGTTTTATGTCCATGGTCAAAATATTATGTACAGTACTTTCTGAAATCCCTACCTTATCTGCTAGTTAGCGCATTTTTAATCAACGGTCATCCAATAACAATAACATCCTATTTGGGTATTTTCACCATTTCTAATAAAAAAATCCACACCTCACATCACTTGGTCGACAAGCAGCTCATATGGCCTCATTTAAACTTTGCCACACAATATTTCATTGTTGTTAGCAGACTCCTCCAAAGTAGAATCTAACTTGGCTTTGATATAGATTTGACTCAAGCTCAAATGAAAGTTTTTTTTATCACATAATGGTTACCAGTTTTCTGTGTTCATAAATTCAGTGTCAGGGTTCACTATTTGCGGGCCTGTGGACGGGGAGCTATGGGCTAGCTCGCCGTCCGTACGTCTCATGGCGACAGGCCGTGTCGACGGCGCGTTCGTGTTCCACGCGCGCCTCAAAGAGAGTCAGCAATAGGGAAGGAGTCCGCAAGGACCGAAGCCTGCCGGGGCTGCGGGACCATTCGAAAGAGATACCGTGGCCTCGGAACACAAAGGGCGAGGAAGGAACATGGATGGGTTTTAGTCAGTAAAAGTCTGACACTCCCTCCTGCTCCGCCCAGAGCGGGAGAAGTCATTTGATGATTACCCACCCTAAAAAAAAAAAAAAAAAGGTTCACTATTTGACACAATTAATGAATCAATAATATGGAGGTTTTAAAGTCTAGATTTTAGTTTAATAAGGTTGGTACTCTCTAACAACAACTGCCATTTATATGTCAGGCCTGGTTCTTTTGGGACTGCCCTGCAAGGTCTGGAACACTCGACGATAATGGTGGAGATTTAATTTTTGTGTCTATACTATCATACAGCCTTGTTGGTCACAAGCATGACTTCCGAGCCTGGTGTCCTTGGTTCAATTCCCTGGTCGGCAAAGTATTTTTAGGTTTTTATTTATTTATTAAAACTTGAATAAGAACGTACGAAGTGTACAAAGGCGGATTGAATGCCTTGGGGTTTTTCTTGAGGAACTACTAGATTGTCTGGATTTGTGCCTGATTGATGACAATATGCTCGCCCCTATTACATTAGACTTTATTGGATTTTATTACTAACAGGTCTACATAATTTTATGTAATTCTACCACTATAAGATAATTATTTCAAAAGTTACATTTTTGTTAAAAGTAAAGACAATGTTAGTTAAATATATTTTCAATACACTTCCTCGAAAACGGGTTCTTATCGCACTACGATTAGGTTCAACATGCCATGTATTTCACACACGTGGATTGTTTTCATTTTCCATCACCGCGTGCTGTGCCGCGTGCGGAAAGGAGCCATTTTCGCACGCGGCACAGCACGCGGGTGTGATAAAACTATACCTATACTTAGTACAAATTGGCGCCTAAAGTCAGCGGTGATTGTTTTTTTTCATTATTTTATTTTATTTCTTCAAAAGTGTAAAATTTTATTGAATTTTTGAAAAAAGTCGTTTGATACACCTGGACATTTGTTATTGCAGTTCTCGGCTCAAAAACACCCTCGCCTACGGCTCGGGAGAATTCCGCCTCGGATGCAATAACAAACTTTCTCCATTTGTATCAAAATGTACTATTGTACGCCTCTGGGCAAAACATAGAGGATCTACCTATCTGTAACATCACTATTGTAATTTGAACTATGTTTACAAATAAAGCAATCTGATTCTGATTCTGAGGACAATGTCGATAATAATGTCGCTCCGCCATATGTGCGCCGGCCCTAACGCGTCGCGTGATGTGTCGCTTGCTATACAAAATACATTGATTGCGTTTTTGCTGAAATAGTCGCTCGAAGCTAGGTTCGGCGCTACGCCAAACGCGACGTAATAGTCGCTCGAAGCTAGGTTCGGCGCTACGCCAAACGCGACGTAATAGTCGCTCGAAGCTAGGTTCGGCGCTACGCCAAACGCGACGTAATTTCGGCTGATGTGTCATTGGGAACTTGAAAAACACTGCGAGCGTATTCAACCGAACGTTCGGCGCCGTACGTTCCGCAGATGTGGCGCGACACATGGATAACAGGCATAATGTTATGTGGTATGAATTTTTATATAAGTAATGGCGACCCTTTGAAGTTATTTCCTTGTGTGTGCACGCCCTTAGGTGACTGGCCAGGCCTCCTTGCCGGATTGCCGCCATGGAATCTGGAGGCGATAGTCCTCGCGCGCCTACATGAGTGGCGCGCGGAGGCGCTACGCCGGGGGGAAACTTCGCTGCTGCGGCAAATTGTCGCTCAGCGGACGGACTTCCGGCGTGATCTCATGGCGACATGGAGAGAGCGACTGTCGCAACCCCGTGCAGGGCACGACACAATAGTGGCGGTAAGTCCCCTCTTTGAGGAGTGGCTGGAGAGACGCCACGGCGTCCTCACCTTCCGCCTGACGCAGGTTCATACCAGACACGGTTGTTTCGGTAAGTTCCTGCACCGAATCGGGCGGGAGGAAACGCCCGGGTGCTATCACTGCGAGGATCGACCGGAGGACACGGTGGAGCACACGGTGGAGGTGTGCCCTGCTTGGGTGGAGCACCGCGGTGTCCTCGAGGTGGCGATCGGCGGCGGCGACCTCTCGCTTCCGGCCCTGGTTCGTGCCATGGTCCGGAGCGAGACGGAATGGGACGCCGTCACCTTCTTCTGCGAAGCAGTCAGCGAAGGAGGTGGCGGAACGTGAGAGGGAGATATCCTCACGTCCCGGCCGCCGCGGGAGACGCCCCGGGCGTCGGGGGCCACGTGGTGGCTTCCGGCCACCGTAGGCGCGGGCCTGAGGACGGGGAGGTATGGGCTAGCTTGCCGTCCTTCCGTCTCATGACGACAGGCCGTGTCGACGGCGCGTTCGTGTTCCACGCGCGCCTCAAAGAGAGTCAGCAATAGGGAAGGGGCCTGCAAGGGCCGAAGCCTGCCGGGGCTGCGGGACTATTCGAAAGAGATACCGTGGCCCCGGAACACAAAGGGCGATGAAGGAACATCGATGGGTTTTAGTCAGTAAAAGTCTGACACTCCCTCCTGCTCCGCCCAGAGCGGGACAAGTCATTTGATGATTTCCTATCCTAAAAAAAAAAAAAAAAACGGTGACTGGCCAGACCGAATTTGCTCTTAAATACTGAAAAGCGCCAAAAACGTAGAGTATGAAATACTATCATACTGAGACCAAACTAATTCAAACTATGTTACTAACTTAATTTAGAAAATTCAAAACCTATTTTGTCCAAAAGTCCAAATACCTAAGTAAAGCAAATAGAGTAATAAACTTTGCCATCTCAAGCTACTACATGTTTTCAGTTGGGTACATACAAAAAAATACTGTTAACGCAATGTCATGGATCTTATGCATCTTGTGTCCAACAGGTTTTATACTTGCACAAAGTACCTACCTCTGTATGGGCAGTTGGCAAAGTAGTGAGTACACAACGGGCGTGATAGAGTTACCGATGCCGCAGCCACCCCGCCGGCCGCGCCCTGGCCCCCTTGCCCCCTTGCCCCCTGTCTGCGTGCGCGACGCGACGCCGGTATTGATTTATGCACCACCTGTAAGCACTAGGTACTATGACAACGAACGAAATCTGCTCATGTTCAAAATAAAATCTCGTGCACACGATGTCCACATCTCGCTCATTAAATTCAAAACGGCCACATTCCAAAAACTTCATTTTTTAGAGGAGAGCTTTTTGAAGTTTTGGCCGTCGTTTTTTCGTATTATTTTGTCAATCATATGTTATATATACATGTGGGATATATCATTCGATGCGTATTTTAAACCGTTATTTACCTATAGTATAAGTTTTACTGTAACTTTCACCTAGAAACGTACAAAGTCAAATAAGTCCCTATTGTATATAAAAATGTTCAAAATGTCATATGAATTTATTAGATGAAAGGCCACAAATCATACAAAAAATAAGTTAAATTTCAAATTTTACGTCGCAGGTTTGTTCAATGTTTTAAAAAACATGAAATAAAGAATCACACACTTTTGTTACATCAAAAAACATACAAACATGCAAAATAAATCACAAAAAATGGTTTAATTGAAAAAAAAAAACATGTAAGAATATAAAAAGTAATTGTTTTCATAGTGAAAACGCTATTTCTGACACTCTGTAAGTCTAGTTTGTGATGTTATTAACGTTTCAACGAAATTAATTAATAAAGGTGACTATGTATCATTAAAATAACTAATAAAAAGACTGCAAAACAGGCAACATGTTAAAATTCTTAAACAAAATAAAATTCTTGAAAAAAAAAAATACAGAACACACCATGTTAACTAACTATCAATGAGATCAATGTTGTTACTACGAGTAAATGCAGCAACACACAACAACTATCACCTCTTTATTCAAACAATGTCATTTATAAAATAAAACAAAGTCTTGACTTAGGTAAATACTAGTAAAACGATGAGATGTACGATAATTTTTTTACGAGTCGTTACAATAAACTCTTTATCTAATACGTATTTAAAATTCCTTAAACATCTTCTTAAATCAGTCTGTAAAACCATCAGTCTCAACTTACATACAATACAAGGTTTTAACTAACATAACGAGAAAGAGAAATTCATGGCTGGGTGAATGGTAATCAACACTTAGTTGCTCGGCATCAACCCTTGGTGGCTCGCTTTCAACGCTTAGTGGCTGGGTTGGGCTGTGTGGCAGGGATTCAATGCCTGTTGGCTGATCTTCAAAGCTAGGTGGTAGCATATCGTTGCTTGGTGTATATATTTGTCTCTTCCTGACTGCTTTAAGCTTCTTCCTTCCTAGATTCATTGATTGTTCAATGAAGCTAGAAAGGTTCACGGAACATCCAGCTTTTAGTGATAAATCTTCATCGGAGTCGAAATAGCTTCTGCGTCAGGTCGAAGATTGAAGTCAGGATCCTTTACGCTATCATCTGACGAGAAATCTTCCGTACTGCGGTTTGGCTACTGCTATCTGATTCTCATTCTGTACTTTCCTCAACAACGACATAAGACCTTTTTTCTGGACTTCTCACACATCAGATACAGTACTTTCATCAAGTATCGACAGATTAGGATTGTTTAGGCTGTCTGCTATGGAATTTGTATCATAAGAACAACAAGACAAGAAGGACGGGCTATAGCTTAGTTTTATACGTAGAAACATTATGTATGTAGTAACTAGCAGTTTCCCGCGATCTTGTTATGTAAATACTAGCTGTTGGCGCCTGTTGTCGTTCGCGTGGAGATGTTGATGTGTATGTGTGAGATTAAAAACTAACCTACGACCTATTCTCAGACCTAACAACACAAAAAGTTTCAAAAAACGTGGTCAAGCCGTTTCGGAGGCATTCGATAACAAACACTTTGACACGAGATTTTTATAAATTAGATTACTTAATCCTATTTAATCAGATTTTGTTAACAATTTGAAGAGTTTCTAATCCTTTTGCTAAAATAAAAGTAGCCTAAGTTACTCCTTATAACATCAGCTATCTGCCAGTAAAAGTCCCGTCAAAATCGGTCCCACCGTTTCGGATATTAGCTGAAACAAACAGACTTTAAACTTTCTCATTTAAAAACGCGATATTTTTTAATTATAAAAAAGTTATAAATGCGTTGCATTGCACTGTTTTCTACCTATTACCTCCTTTTATTTTTTACTACGCGACCCACCTACTTAATCTGCCTACCTACCCTACCTTCAGAAACCTTCCCTGGTGTAGAAGAACTGAGAAAGTTCATCAAAATCGGTTCAGAACCCTTCTTCGATTTGCACTTTTTCGGCCGATCTCTATTTCGCAGGAACATACCTTCGACCATTCATTCCCAGTTGCCCCCGCGGGGATTGCCACCGGAGGAAAATGGGAATAAAAATTCTCTGTCGCCACCGGCGGTGACTGGGAAGTCATTGCCCCCATTTCAGTTTCGCTGTACATTGCTTCATCCATTTTTTCATCTTACAGATTCCTTTCTCGCCTTCGCCTTGAATCCAACCTTGTAGCGGAAGCAGCGTATAACTATTTATACCTTTCTTGTGGAAAACTGACAACCAAGGACAGTCTTTGTGTTCCTCAGTAAGAAACTTTTTTAGCTTCACGAAACAATCAACACCCTTTCCCATCAATGGTACTTGTAAATAACTAAGTAAGTGGGTACAATAATTATTTATCTAGATACAAAAAAATACAAACTCAAACTCAAAGCATTTATTTCAATTAGACCATTACGGCACTTTTGAATGTCAAAAAAACAAACAAAGCTACAGTCCCAGTCACAAGGCATAATAATTTGAGAAAGTACTGTAGTTGCCCATTCCTTACCGTAGATCTCTATGGAGAAGTACAGGCAAGAAACTCCATGGATACTCTTTTAAATCAAAATGTTGTTACAATCAACAATTTAAAAATAAAGTAATTAAAATGAACCGAGGCAGCTAAGAGATGACCAGTCCCGACTGACAGCGCCCTTTCACGAACATGACGCATGTACCGTCGCCATTCAACTCAACCATATCGAAGGGAACTCGACACACCCGCCACCATCAGCGAGACATTTGAGTGAGCATGACATTCTCTCAGCCACCAAGGCATATTCAAGTCAATGAAAGATAACTAAATGTAAATGGTGGCTGAACAGTACAAAGTACTCACACATGTGCTATGCAATTAGGTATATAGGTAGTACTAAAAACTGGAATCTATACAATGCAAGTATATTTTTACAATCTTCTGCAGCTTCCACAATATATTCCCATGTTGGGAATCAATTCTTCTTCTTCTTCTTTGCGTGTCGATAGACTAAAATAATGCCCGACCAGTACAATCAATTAAGTAGTTTGCCCTTATGGTTGTGGAGCAGGACCAGCATTTAGCCAAGCATTTTTATCATCAATGTAATCCCCCAACTTATAATATGCTTGCCCACATAGTGTGCGTTTTATACAAGATTTAAATTTCGTTTCATTCAGTTGAAGAATGTGGGGAGGTATTTTATTGTAACATTTCAGACAGTACCCCATAAAAGATGAATCTAGTTTAGCAAGCCTGAAACCTGACTGAACTAGTTGGTCCCTATTTCTAGTGTTATAGTGGTATCTGTCACCTCTTCTACTGAATAAATGCCGATTTTTCCTAACGTACATGATGTTTTCATAGATGTATTGACAAGGTACTGTCATGATATTAATTTCCTTATTATCTATCTCCGTATTACGTACTTAAACCTGTGATAATAGCTGTATGTGTTGTTTAAATAAATAAATAAAATGACATCATTTTTTTTTGTTTTTAAACAAACAAAAAAAAATCAAAATCCGAGTCAGATTGAACTGTTCTAATGTAAATCAGTAAACGTATGTACAAAAAAGATAATAAAATTGATAGGTACTATAAACATAGATTAAAAAATAAAAATAAACACTTTCATTGCTTGAACTGTTATATGACTGATCAATTATCATCGTCCTCTGAATCGATCATTATAATGGATTCTACAGTGACTGGTGTTGGGTCACCTTCGTACCGTAGAGGTTCTAGGCGATTGTTATTTAAAACCCATCCGTACTTTTTGCATCCATTTTTATGGATTAATATAATCAGTTCATTTGAACATGCGTTTCGCCACAAAGCAGCACACAAGGCGCACGGTTTAACACAAGGCGGCATTCCGCATGTACTAAAATGTCTGTTTTTTTTATTAAGGGTCTATTTAATTTTTTGCTTGCGTATTTTTTATTAAAGATAATAAATATCAAAAGCACATTTGAAAAACTCGCCGAAATCATATTACAAAAAAATTGCAACATACAAGCTGATGAAATTCATTTAATATTTTACAGATATTTATCACCCTCTTTTATTTTATTTTTTTGGATGGGAAATCATCAAATGACTCCTTCCGCTCTGGGCGGAGCGGGAGGAAGTGTCAAATTTTTACTGACTAAAACCCATCCATGTTCCTTCATCGCCCTTTGTGTTACGGGGCCACGGTATCTCTTTCGAACAGTCCTGCAGCCCCGGCAGGCACCGGCCCTTGCGAACCCCTTCCTTTTGCTGACTCTCTGTAAAGCGCGCGTGGAACACGAACGCGCTGTCGACACGGACTGTCGTCATGAGACGAGTTGGCCCATAGCTCACCGTCACCGCCTACGGTGGCTGGGAGCCACCACGTGGCTCGCGACGCCCGGTGCGTCTCCCGCGGCGGCTGGGACGTGAGGTTCTCTCCCTCTCACGTTCCGCCGCCTCCTTCGCTAGCATGGCTGCTTCGCAGAAGGACGTGACGGCGTCCCATTCCGGCTCGCTCCGGACCATGGATTGAACCAGGGCCGGACGAGAGAGGTCGCCGCCGTACGAGTACACGGCGGTGCTCCGCTCACGCGGGGCAGACTTCCACCGTGTGCTCCGGTCGATCCTTACATTGGTAACACCCGGGCGTTTCCTCCCGCACGATTTGGTGCAGGAAACTCCCGAAACATCCGTGTCCGGTAAGAACCTGTGTCATGCGGAAGGTGAGGACGCCGTGGCACCTCTCAAGCCACTCCTCAAAGCGGGAACTCATCGCCACTATTGTGGCGTGCCCTGCACGGGGTTGCGACAGTCGCTCTCTCCATGCCGCCATGAGATCACGCCGGAAGTCTCTCCGCTGAGCGACAATTTGCCGCGGTAGCGGAGTTTTCCCCCGGCGTAGAGCCTCCGCGCGCCATTCGTGCAGCCCCGCGACGACTATCGCCTCCAGATCCTATGGTGGCAATCCGGCAAGTAGGCTCGCCGCCTCATCGTAGATCGTGCTGTACCCACGTACTAGCTTTACGGCTACCACCTTTTGGGGCGCGTTCAAGTAACCCACACCGGAGCCCCGTAAAGAGCCGTAGACCGCACCACTGCCGCGTAGACCCTCCGGCAGGAGGCGTTTGTACCCCCAAGATGGGCAGGAGCCGCCTGAAGGCAGCCCCGGTCCGTTCCAGTTTGGGGGCCAAACGTCGGAAATGCTCAACGAAGTTCCACCGGCTGTCGAGGACGAGTCCTAGGTACTTCAACGTCGACTTGACGCCGATGGATACCCCTCCTACCATCAGTGAGTGGCGCATTCCAAGGCCCATAGAAGCACATGGCCTCGGACTTGTGCAATGCCACCTCGAGAACCACGCTGACGCCGCTAGGGAGGTCGACGCGCAGCACCCAGTCATAACCGATGTTCCACAGGGGTGACCTTAGAACCAATCCCTGTGGAACACCACACGACATCTCTCGCCGGTTCCACTCTCCGTTGCGACCGGGGTAGATGACGGCCCTGTAGGCTAATTCACGTAACTAAAGAAGTGCAGTTGCAGTTAAGTTTCGATCAAAACAACGCTTTTCGTATTCTCTATCGCTGTCAGACACGCTCGCGTCAAGTTCACGTCACGCGGGCGCAATAACGGCTTTCTACTGATGCGCGTCTTTGGTGCGTGCTTCGGAACGCAACATGATCGGTATTGTATTAAGTAACAAAAAGCACTAAAATCTGCACTGGGGAATTATTTTAATAACGTCATATTCATTAGAATATAATCGATTCTATTCGATTATTTAGTGAGTAATATTTTTTCTCTCATATGGCCACACCATAAGTATTATTTTTGACGTGCAGTTGACGCGCAGCTTACGCGAAGTTCAAAGATTACAAGAATACCGTTTATCACTCGAACTTGAGCTTAACTGCAACTGCACTACAACTTCATCGGCGCGTCATTAAATTACGTGAATTAGCCCTCTGTTCGTTAAGTAGTCCCCGACCACAAAAAAGGGCGATAAATATCTGTAAAATATTAAATGAATTTCATCTGCTTGTATGTTGTAATTTTTTTGTAATGATTTCGGCGAGTTTTTCAAATGTGCTTTTATTATTTATTATCTTTAATAAAGAATACGCAAGCAAAAAATTAAATAGTCTCTTAAAAAAATAGAAATTTTAGTCATTCGGAATGCCGCCTTGTTGCAGTTAAACCGTGCGCCTTGATGCCGCTTTGTGGCTAAACGCATGGTCAAATGAAATGATAAAAATGGATGCAAAAAAATACGGATGGGTTTTAAATAACAATCGCCTAGAACCTCTATGGTACGAAGGTGACCCAACACCACTCACTGTAGAATCCATTATAATGATCGATTCAGAGGACGATGATATTGATCAGTAATATAAATAGTTCAAGCGATGAAAGTGTTTTTTTTATTTCACGTTTATAGTACCTGTCAATTTTATTATCTTTTAATTTTATTATCTTTTTTTGTACATACGTTTACTGATTTACATTAGAACAGTTCAATCTGACTCTGATTTTGTTTTTTTTTTCGTGTTTCAAAACAAAAAAAAATGCTGTCATGTCACCGCCATTGTAGTTAAATTGAATGTTTGTATTTTTTTGTATCTAGATAAATAATTATTGTACCCGCTTAGTTATCTACAATCAATGGCAAACCAACTTAACCATTACATTTATTATTTCTTTGATTATTATACATTTAATGCAAAGATTGTTATTGTACATGTAGTTATTGTTCTTAAATTTAAAATATACTATTATTATATAATATATATTATTATTATAATATTAGAGTGTTACAATTCTTGTTTTATTTAACGTTTCAATAATAATTATAAATTTGTATGAAATAATGCTGCCTACCTACCATACCAACTTCAAATGCTTTGAACACTAAGTTCCGGCAAGATTAGACCTGGCAGACCTTTTGACCCTCTATCGAGGGCATCTTGGTTATTATTTGTCGTATGTTCCATCAGGGTACTCGATGAGATAGGTTCATAGTGCCGGAGGGGGCATATTTTAGGGGTCTGCCAAGTACTTCTGGCAGAGTGCGCACTGGCAGACCCACTTTTCTTTACGTCATTAATCAATGGTTAACTGTTGCCAGCAATTTAATTCGGGTACCTTATGACGTAATTTCGAATAAAAAATACGACACAAAAATATGAATTATTTCCATGACCCGGGAGGATCCGCCCTGGCTGACCTGATTTTTTTGACGTGTTTAAGTGTCGGTTAACGATCTAAAGATAGCCTATTGGAGTACCCGATGAGGTAGGTATTTTTGCAGCCGGCTCTCGTACTATATGTGTACTCCCAAGAATTTAGTTTCTCCCACGAGTTCAATATTGTCGTCATTTAATGTTATTTCCATGGTGTCCTTATTTCGAGCAGTTGTTTTGAATAAAATTACCTTGGTCTTTGTGCTATTAATTTTTAACTTATTAACAGTAAACCATGAATAAAGATAACTTATAGCTGCGTTGACTTTTTTAGCAAGTTCTTTTGTGTCATGTCCTGTGCCCTAATAATGGCATTGGTATCATCCGCGAAAACCACAAATTTATATGTCTGGTAGAGTTTTGTTTATATAATGTATTGGGTCATTGGTAAACAAAATGGGCCCTAGTATAGATCCTTGCGGCACACCGGCACTAATATTAATTAAAAAAGGATGATGTATGAGTTTGTCTATGCCCGCCCATCTTGCATCTCACTGATTTCTACAAACATTTTTCTGTTTTTTTAAGTACGATAACAGAAGTTAAGAGGCTTTGCCTCTCACTCCGTAGTGATTTAGTTAGGCTATCTGTAAGTTGTGATCAACATTATCAAAAGCTGAGCTCAAATCTAGAAATACACCACTACTACTTTACTTTCATTTTATTATTCAATTTATTGATTACATCATTAACAAGAGTATATAATATAGCGTCAACTGCTGTGGCGAAGAGCACCGTACCCGGGCTGTTAGTCACCGTAAAGTGATATCCACTCAGTGTGATACGTAAAACCAATATTATGACATTCTCGGTTGTCATCAAAGCTCGGTGTACAACCGAAGCTTGATAGTCACTAGATTTATCAGAAAGATACGTAATAGCCCTGCTGGTCGGTTATTGACGTTTTTGGAAGTCTCCGCTCGAGGCGCGCAGCACCCGCGATTCTCTTGAAGGGCTTACTCTAAGAATCCTCTGACCGAACAGACTCTCACGAATACTCACGAGACATCCTAGACTTTACTTGCTATAATAATAATTAAATTTTAACCGATTTCCAAAAGGAGAAGGTTATCAATTCGTCTGTTTTTTTTGTATGTATTTTCAACGATATCTTCGCCAATTCTGAACCGATTTTGATGTTTTTTTTTTGTTTGGAAGATTATTATTCCACGGTGGTCCCGTTTAAATTTAGTGAAGATCTGATGCTGATCCTCGTAATAGATAGCAAATCTGTCGTGATTGCTGCAATCGCTTGAATGTTTATTGTTTACACAAAATCATAACATAACATCACGCCTGTATGCTCTGGGGGTACGCACCGCTGTGCGTCTCACTCGATGCATTAGTGCAGGGCAATGAACTGCTGTGCGTCGCACTCGATGCATAGTCGCAGGGCGATGCACTGCTGTGCGTCGCACTCGATGCATCTGTGCTGGGCGATGCACTGCTGTGCGTCGCACTCGATGTGTCTGTACAGGGCGGAGCACTGCTGTCGGTCGCACCCGATGTGTCTGTACAGGGCGGTGCACTGCTGTGCGTCGCACTCGATGTGTCTGTACAGGGCGGTGCACTGCTGTGCGTCGCACTCGATGTGTCTGTACATGGCGGTGCACTGCTGTGCGTCGCACTCGATGTGTCTGTACAGGGCGGTGCACTGCTGTCGGTCGCACTCGATTTGTCTGTACAAGGCGGTGCACTGCTGTGCGTCGCACTCGATGTGTCTGTACAGGGCGGTGCACTGCTGTCGGTCGCACTCGATGTGTCTGTACAGGGCGGTGCACTGCTGTGCGTCGCACTCGATGTGTCTGTACAGGGCGGTGCACTGCTGTCGGTCGCACTCGATTTGTCTGTACAGGGCGGTGCACGGTGCACTGCTGTCGGGCGCACCCGATGTGTCTGTCTAGGGCGGTGCACTGCGCCGAGGCATCCCGGAAAATCACGTATTGAAGATTTTTGATACTTTCGAGACATAACAAGTGTCGCAAGTTATTCTCATACTCGTAAGACCCCCCATGTGACAAACATAGCTACAGCTGTACCACCAAATAAAAAAATACTGATTCAAAATTGTTTGTTGACAGATCCGTGCAAGAGCAGATCGCCAAGCTCATTGACACGCTTGGCGAGGAGTCTGCGTCCTCGCAGGGTCTGAACAAGGTCATCACGTCGGCGGAGAAGCTGCGGAGCAACCCCTCGCACACCATCTATCTCCTTAAAGACCATCGGGCCTGCGAGTTAGTACCCAATTATGTTCAATATTAAAAGGTGTAAACAGACCCTTCACGAAGCCGTCAACCAAGCATGCTGTACATCAAACTAAGTAACTCTACGTAAAAAATATTGCTGGGGAACGACTTTGTTTTTGGGGTGAAAAGTCACGTTTTACGGTAGGACTCTATGTCCATACATTGTGCTGATGGATGCATTAAATAATACGGGGGTCGTGGACGTATATATTAGGAGTTATAATATTAGGTCTTTAATTCTTTATCTATGAAATTGGAGTGGTATTTTTTTTTATTTTAGCCAATCAAAGTACCCAGCACAAATTATCTATACAATTTTGGCTTTTTGATGGCAGTTTGTTTATCCTTGTTTGTTGTTCCTTTACTGTTGAAGTCTGCCGGACGGGAAGCCGATGAAATCTGCGAAAGCGTTTCGTACTGCATCTCGGGTGTTGAATTATTTCCCACTTAGAAAGTTGTCTACATTTTGACAAAAGTAGAAATCTGTTGGGGCAAGCAAGGTC
Source organism: Xestia rhomboidea (assembly GCA_963853795.1). Taxonomy (NCBI): domain Eukaryota; kingdom Metazoa; phylum Arthropoda; class Insecta; order Lepidoptera; family Noctuidae; genus Xestia; species Xestia rhomboidea. The sequence continues at coordinate 35,586,677 of OY970756.1, forward strand.
CAGTGAGTATGGTGGGTGACGGAGGGCTTTCAGCTGTAACTCTTGTAGCTTTACGATGCACGGTGGGCTGATATGAAATCGTAGAAGACTTAGGAATCAACAAAAACTGATTGAGTTATTTTAAAAAGATAATTACGGAAATGAAATCTACTATCAAGTACAATATAATAATGTTTCATGACTTATATTTGACCATTAACCATTATTTTGAATGTTGTAAATATTTAAAGATTTTTTGTAAGAAAAAAAATAATCGTGAAAACTCGGAATTCTCAAGTTTTCTCAAAAAACGGTTTTGGGATTTGAATAGTACCTACAAATTATTAGCCTATTTTAGCATATAAGTACCGCGATATTGGAGATATAATTTTTTTGATTCTTTATACCACACCGCCCTAGAGGTACAGTTTTTAATTACGTTTTTTTGTGCTTAGACAAGTTCATTGTACGGCGACCAATCAAGCTATACAAAACCAGTTTGTGCGGATCTCTCACTGTACGGGAAATCTATACGAAGCGAGACCATGTTACACAAGAAATGTATAGCTTGATGTGTCGCCATGTGTACAGTGATGAGTCTGAACTCAAATTTATGTTTTCAAGATCATTATCGTCAACAAATGTGTCCATAATAATCAACAGAGCATTGGCCTGTTCTGAAAGGGCTTTGTTTTTTGGAAACAGTTTGTGACGTATTTTAGAAATAAGTGTGTCAGACCTCATTAATAAGTTATTCATAATATCTTCTTTGGCAGACTTTCTACAGAATTTTCTCGAATGATGTGCTGACATCTCCTGAAATTCTTTTTCGAGGTTCAGCAGCTTCGGATAATGTGCCAATTGGAAATTCTCAATTTTGTTATCTGCTCCGTAAGAACTTTATGTATACTCAGTACACTTGCTGGCATGTAATACAGATTATACAAATTAAGATACAATTTCATGGTAGCTTCGGTATAGTCTTAGAACTTAATTACCTTTACTTATAGGTTAACCTAAAGAAATTGCCTCTAGTATGGTTTAAAATCGTTTTATCGAATACTCATCTACTCCTGTGATCGAAGCCGCAATTTCGGAGTTTCCAAAAAATCTTCTAGCGGTACTTCCGTCATTGGTCGTACCGTGACCCTGTTTTATGACATCAATAAAAAAATCAATGAAAAATAAGGTTAAAACAAAGCTCAGTTAGGGGAAGGAAGGAAAGTCGACATTTGAAGAAGAATGAAATATAAAAACAATCCAGAAAAATGAATACGTACTATCGAGTACACTCTCGCCTGATCACCACTAAACTAAATTTTGCTTGCACTTATCTATTTATTTGCTCTCATGCACATCACACATTTTACAATATTACTGTCGGTTTTTGTACATGAACCCTGTCAGGGCACTGCAAAGCACAATGCTGGTTTGCTGTTGAGTTTTAAACATTAAATTAAATTAGTAATATAATAAATAAATTGAATCAAAATTTGTCAATAACACAATAGATTACATTTCCTTTAAAAATACCTATGCCTTAAGGTCGTTATGATGTCCAGTTAGCATTAATAAACACTATTCAATAATACACACAAGGTCATTTATAGATCAGATTGAATAGAATATAATAATAGGTAATAATTACAATCATGTCATGTCAAAATCGTAAGTGATTAAATTGAATGTCATTTTACAATACAAAATAAAATAAGTATAAAATAAAAATGTCACTGAAATAAACAATATTTATGTCTTGGTCAAACCGGATCTTACAGAAAGGGAAGAAAAAAAATATTCGTAAATTGTGTATATACCTATAAAGTTTTATCCGTCATGAATTGGTCTACCGTGTAATAACATTTCCTAATTAAAAGTAATCTTAGTTTATTATAGAGTGAATTTCTATTCTCCTCATCTTTTATGTATTTTGGTAAATTATTATAAATTTTTGCAATTCTATAGTTGGGGCTATTTTTCATTATGCTTAATTTTGGTGTTGGTATAATCAACTTGTTTTTATTTCTTCGGTTATAGTTTTGGTTTGCTTCTATGTTTGATCGAAAGTAATTCCTGTGTTTTTGGACGAAAGTAGCTATTTGTAATATGTAAAGGGAGGGTAACGTTAGTATTTTATTTTTTATGAAATGTGGTTTACAACTTTCTTCTTTTGCATGATGAATATGTCATGAAAGTTTGTACTTTTGCCCCACAATATTATGCCATAGTTAAACCATGCATAAGCATAATACGCTGAGAGCGTGGTCTCATAGTTTGTTTTGCTTTTTAATTTACTTAATGCTAATATTATGAATTTCGAAAATTTTGTCTTTTGGTTTTCGTTATGCTTATACCATGTTAGGTTATTGTCCAATGTTAAGCCAAGGAGCGTTTGATCGTCCCTTTCTGGGATATTTAATTATTAATTAAGTTATTTATGTTCAGCGGCGTTCGCTGGTATGTTCTAAATTGCAGTGGGTTACATTTTTTAGTATTCATTTGTAGAGTATGCTTCTTTAGCCACGATTTAACTATTTTATAGGTATTTTCAATGTTGGTCAAAGTTTTGGTGTTCTCAGTTACTTACAACATAGAAACGCTCTCTAGCTCCGCCCCGTTGATTTTTTATAGAAATAATGAATGAAAAGATACCGATTGGCAGAGCGCACTGACGACGCGCACCAAACGAGAGTTATAGTTATTTGGCGCGCCAAAGTTGACGCTTTCCTAATAGGCCTAAACTTTAAGGGGGCGTGGCTCGGCGCCTCCGCATGATTTAAGCGAAAAAAATTTAACTGATCAGGCGGAAAAGACCTGTCTGTACCAGGACAAAACTTCATCATAGAAGTGAAATATTAAAACTCAGAAATAGATATTCAGACGTGATCACTGATCTTCTTTAACTTATAAAACCGAAATTTTCAATTATAGTTTCAGATGATATAAGATATACGTTTGGTGTCTCACAGGCGAATGAAAACCGTCATGATGACAAAGAACTTCGCTTTTTTCTCAATACTATTGTCGAACAAAAATCATAACGCCAAATGGAAAAAGAAGAAATATCCTAAGTAAGGTTTAATCACCATTTTTTAAAATGAAAAGTGCGTAATGCTACAGTTTTAAGTTATTATCATAGTTGATGCCGTAGCCGTACCTTAGTAAACAATTAAAAGTTAAAAATGCCGTAAACTTAGGCTCACTATGTATTCGAAACCGAGGGCTGCACATCGAACAAGACGTGTGAAATGTGTGTAATAAATGGGTTTGAATTTATTGGCCTCATTAATTTTCGCCATTTTGATTTTAGCGGTCACACATAAGACCTGTATTAATCGATAACTGGCATCAATACAAACAAAACGTTCTAAAGTGTCACGTTTCCGAGATATGAGCTATCAAAGTGAAAACCCAATCACTGATAGCATTTTCAGCATAACTTTGATTTGATCAGACACGCAAACGTGTATCAATCGATAGCTGGCATCAATACAAACAAGTTTTTTCTGAGACAAAATCTTCTAAAGCGTCAAGTTTCCGAGATTCAAGCTATCAAAGTTGTGCTGATAGCGGTCTCAACGCCATATATTTCGAAAACTTGACACTTTAGTGAAAGTTTGGTTTCAGACAATTTTTTTTGTATTGAAAAATAATCTTGTTTAGTGATATTTGCCAAAGTTTTAGGCATTTTTGACCTTTAATTATTAGCAAAGGTACGGCTACGGCATCAGCTATGATAACAACTTAAATTTTCAGTAGGTACAGTCGCGCCGTAAAACATTTTTAAATTGGCTTCAAATGACTTAATCAGATATTCTTTACAAAAAAACTAAAAATCGAACTAGCTAATTTGTTGCATTTTAACCCTACTATGACGATCTGCAAGGAGTACGTCGAGTTACCGGTATCTCAGTATAATTATAAGGTGTATCTATTCATACACATACATATCCCGAAATGTACTGCTAATAACAAACTAAATTATCACAAAAAAAAATTTAATCTTTTGCACAGAATAGTTACAGCACTGATGACAATATATTTTGTGTCACTTGTTTAATTTGGTTTTTATAATATTTTCATACCTTCGTATAGATTCTTTTTCGACATTTTATAAGTGCCCATCTAAGCCTATGTGAAATAAAATATTTTGATTATACTTCAAGGTAAGCTGCTGTGCGCAAACAACGCTTGTTCAAATTCTGAAAGCATCCGATAATGTTGGACATATTCAAAATTCAACTTAAAAAAAACTATTACTCGACTACCTACGATAAATGCTAGCTAAAAGATTTAAACTTGATGAATTAGAAAGACCAACAAATATTCACGACGGAACTGCATTAGAAACTGTACCTTAAATCTTTGTTTGTATCATTTTATGAAACTACGGCGAGAGGAAAGGAATTCACCCGTAGCATGAAAATAGAGCCGTGTGATCAAGGCCCTGCACAAATTGATGTACATGGAAATGGTAGTCAGTGTGAATGCTCAGCGTGCAGCGCGCACGTCCGCAGTTGTGCACGCGCGCCCGAGCCCGCCCGGAGCTGCTGCATCAGCGATAGCTTGCGTTTGGCTTACATTATTATTTCCGAGTTTCATTATCATTATTGTAGAAAATGTTTATTTAGAACATAATATCTGCATCAAGCGACATCATACCTACTCTTGTTTTTTTTTGTTATGTTTAGGTGTGAAAGCTAAAACGGTACTTAGCACGAATGTACTTTGTTGGCTTAGCGTTATTACTGGCACTGTTGCACAATTGTCAAACTACAGGTGCTGAACTATACGAGGACAAAGCACGTGCTAAACAATCACTCTCCCGTGGCCATGTCCATCGCGCATCACGGCTCTGTCGCCGACTGGACAGTGACTCAGAGGCTGTCGCGTCGCGCCTACAACCGCTACTAGGACAAAAAGCCACTGATTTCTAAAACCACCATGTTTGTATTTTACAACTTGGTGGTTTCGTTTTCTGCCACTGACAACCGAAAGGTGTTTGATTTTCCGCATTCAGCATCTAAACGATAATTATGAACTGCTGAGAAACTGGATCACTAAGAACCCGATTAAAATATTGATCACTTCCAATAGAATGCAAAGCTAATTTACTTACTATAGTTAGTTAGCCACGGTTACTTACCTGATGACGTAATGTATACAATGGTAGTGCCTATTGTGAAAAATAAAACGGGGGATGTCTCTGATATATCCAACTATAGGCCCATTTCTCTGGCCACTGTCGTAGCAAAAGTGTTGAACAGTCTGCTTGATAAGCAATTGGCTAAACACCTCGAACTACATGAGGGCATCAGTTCGGTTCGGTGTTCGGTCACTATTTAGTTCGGTTTTAAGCCTGGGCTATCAACTGAGAGTGCAATCTTGTGCCTCAAGCAGACTGTCCAATACTACACAGACAGGAAAACTCCTATTTTTGCTTGTTTCCCGGTCTGTCTGTCTGTCGTTGCATTTGATCTTGTATGTTACGATATTTTGTGGCGTAAACTCGAACGTGAAACTACCTCACCAGCTGAAATTGTGTCGATATTTAAGTATTGGTATAGTAGTCAAAGCAATAGCGTGAAGTGGAATAGTTCGCACTCGGACGTGTATCGGTTGGAGTGCGGGGAGAGGAAGGGGGCTCAGCTCACCCAGGCTCTTCAACAAATACATGAACCAGCTGATCCTTGAGCTCGGCAGCACCAGTGTCGGATGTCATATTGACGGGGTGTGCATTAACAATATTATTTATGCCTGATCACTATATGCGAATGCTATGCTGTGAATCATGGGCTCAAATATAACGTCACAAAGAGCGAACTAATGGTTTTTAAAGCAGGCAGTGTGACATATTCGTGTATTCGAACTGTCGCTCTTTGTGGAGAACCACTGCGAAGGATAGACAAGTTTAAGTATCTGGGCCACTGGGTCACTGAAGATCTTAAGGATAATTGTGACATTGAAAGGGAACATAGCTCGCTGGCTGTCCGTTGTAACATGCTGGCTCGCAGGTTTGCACGTTGTACGAAGCCACTAAAAGTAACGCTTTTCAAAGCTTACTGTCAGTCCTTCTACACGTGCAGCCCGTGGGTCAACTTTACTCAGCGGACATACAGCGACCGTGTAATTCAATAATGCACTGAGAGTGCTGCTGCGGCTGCCGTGGCGTAGTAGTGCGTCAGGGATTTTTGCAGATAATAATATTGTTGGTTTTGCCGCCATTATTAGAAATAGATGTGCATCCCTGATGAGTCGTGTTCGCGGCAGCACCACCAACAGTATTCTCAGTGTATTCGCAGATCGGTGGGATTCCCCGATGGTGCGGAGGTGGATGCGGCTCCACGCTGAATTGTGATTGTACATATTCATCTGTGTCTGTAACCTACTAACACTAGTACTTAAGTAAAATTGTTACTAACCCTATGCGTCCGAATCGGTCCCTCCGGTCCGAAATAAAAACTTTCTATTCTATTATATTCATAGCTTCAGTTTGTACATCTGATGTTGAACATTTTTTTTTAAACAACGCTCTGACTTCCAGACAAGAAGTTCAAAACTTCGAACACAGAAACTTATATTTTTGAACTACATAATATGTAAAAAATGTTGCAGTTCCAGCAAATATTCCAACACCCCTTCGCGAGCGTAATGGTGCGGTGGAGCTCCTGTGTAGTGTCGTAATGAGCGCTTGTAGTTAGGGCGCTTTTTATGTAGTTTACATGAGTAGGTGTTAGGTCGCGGCGCGTCTGCCAACGCGGGGCCGCCGCGCCGGGCCGCGCGCCGACTAACCGCACCCACGCGCATCACTCATTCGAAAATCGCGTTTCGAAGACTAGACATTCTAAGTTTCAAGTGTCGTTTTTTGGATCGTGATCATATTTTCTGGAATCTGATCTTTGATAAGATCTACATAAATAAATGAGATCGGCTACAGTCTTCCATTATTACTTAAATTAAAATACTAATTAAATCAAAACAATGTCAACAAAACAATACAGAAATTAAAGTGAAGTCAATTACTTAATTAAATATATATATATAATAGTATTATAGTCAGACTTGGCCAAAAGTTCATAGACAAAAACCCAGAATCGCCATCAGCAACGAAATGTATAAAAATGGGTACGTTTTCAAAAAATCAGCATCCTAAACCATGTAGTATAGAAGTTATTATGCTGTATGAGAGAATCATACTCCATTGATTTTTCTTGACTTTTATTTTATAACTTTACTATACAATAAATATTAAAAAATTGTAAAAACGAATTAATAATCTTTACATACGTATATGTTATGCAATTTGACGACCCGAATGGCGCAGCGGTAGTGAGGCTGCCTTACGTTCTTAGGGTCCCGGGTGTTTGTGTGGTGAGCATGGACATTTGTTTCCAAGTCATGGATGTTTATATGTATATTATTATACATATAAACATCCATGACTTGGAAACAAATGTTACTACGCACTACTACTGTGCATACTTATGTATGTATTTACAAAAAAAAAGTATCTATGTAGTATATCAACTATCTGGTGTCCACGACACAAGCCTCGTTGCTTAGTGTGGCACTAGATGGCGCTGTGTGTTAATGTCCAGCGATATTTATTTTATATTTATTTATTTAATTATCCGCTCATTTTAGTATTCGGAATAATTCGGATAGTTGGATAACGTTGTCCGGATAAATCCAGATCACTATGGGTGGTGGATAGGAGTGATAAAGATAAAATGTAACCACAATATCGTCAATCGTTTATATTCAGTAAACAGTCTAACGAACCATGGCAAAAATAAAATATTCAAACCTAAGTAGGCAACAAACCAAGTCATAAAATTACACAGATGTGACATAGGACCACGCTAACGCATTAGGATTTCCCTTTCATGTTAGTAGTGTGTGTGATAAATAAATAAAATATATATATAAACCTTGTAACAATTTTTATAAATTGTAAGTATTACATTAGTAAAAAGTCTTAAAATCAGAACTATAAAATAATAAATGATAGTCGTCAATGAAATCTTTGAATCTATAATTATCTGTAACCTCTACCTAAATGTTTAAAAAACAATATATTAAGGCAATAAAACCTAACACAACACACACACAACACAACACACACAACACTAGTGTTTAAGATGTGTATGTATTACTAACAAATTGGATTGTATGATCTGTTAAATAAATGATTATTATTATTATTATTAAAATATTACTTTTAAACATAGTATAACATTAGTTTACCTTATTTTTTTACAAGTGTCTGGCCTATCTTAAACTTAGTTCTAAAAAAAAAAAAACGAATGGTATAATATAAAATATAGTCTTACTTATGTAAATCTAATAACAAATTGAAACAACTAAATATTACTTTTTCAGTCTTTGATAATAAGATCGAAAGAAACTTAAGCTATTTATTTAATGTCGAGTCGTATAGAGATGTCCTCAATTTTATTTTTTCATTGCACAGGTAGCCCGTTGACGAAAATGCCCTTTCAGATTCCACGCTGGTTGGAGGAAAATGGTCATAAGAAAGTTATATATTTGACTTAGATGCTAGTTTCTTGGACCGCCTCTATCGAAGAGTGCCATTTGTACTCTGCATAGATCTAAGTCAGTAATTTTGCTTTTAAAGATTCTGCTAGCTGTTGGCTTATTGTGCTGTATCTTTCAATAAGTTTTAAAATAATAAATTTCAGGGCAGTCTCAGCAATAAGCAGATTGCTTCTACGGTTGTTTTTATAACATTCAAAGAAATAGACAAGATTTGTCTATAATACTTCTATTTCAGTACTAGAAAACTTAGTGTCGTTTTTAAGTCGATCAGTATTTTCATTATTCCATCTGTTTTAAAATCCAGCACGAACACACCAATCAAAAACACTACAAACACGTCCGTACAAATTTCACTCAGAGCCGCAACTAATGCCGGACGAAGCGTCCACTGGTCCACACTCCACAACATGGCGAGGGGGTTAAGTTCAGTGTTGCCATTTTCGAAAAAATAAACATTAATTTTATGTTCAAATGCGTAAAAATAATAAATCTAAATTTTCCGTTTTATTCGTATTATCCGAATAATTCGGATATCCGATCCGGGATGGGTGAACACCCATTACATACCGACTTTCCTCCGTGCCTCGGAAAGCACGTTAAGCAGTAGGTCCCGGCTGTCATTTGCAGATCTTTGACAGTCGTTACAGGTCAGTGACCCACAAAGTCTAACAACCAGTCTTACCAAGTGGTATCGTATAACTCAGTACTAACTGTGTGGTGGAGGTCAGATAGGCAGCCGGTCCATGTAAAATACTGGTATTCAGCTCAGCTGGTTAGACTGGAAGCCGACCACAACATAGAAAAAGTTTAGGCAGATGATGATATAGGTACTTTCTGCTGTGTATGTAACTGAACTAATTATTATTGTTTCATTATCAATAAATATCTTGTATACCACATAGTTTTTGCATTAAATTATTATATTTTTTGATGTACATGTTATGCCTATAAAAACGGCATATATACAACATGTAACGTAATTAACGCACACCCTCAGACACCCCAATTAGTTTATTATGTTATAATCATAATACATGCACTGAATTTTTAAATAAACATGTTTAAGCATTGATTATTTATTAAATTAGTTATACTAATAGTTATACTAATTCCGGAAGAATGTTGTGGTCACAGTACAAATCAACAAACGCACACAGTCGCATACGTGGCTCTCATAATACCTACGTATGCGACTGTGTGAGTCTTGCTAGCCTAGTAGGTAGGTCAAGGTAGGTATTCGCTTGCGTTCGAGACGAGTTAACGTCGCTCGACACAACTTCAATAAAAAAAAATCAATACATTTTAATGCCCGTTTTCTTAATTGATGTGTGATGTGTCATATTTTTCACTATTTCAAACTCCTTCACTATCATATTTTTTTGGTCCTCGGCACTTGTCGCAATAAAATAAACTAACAATTTAATACGTCCCCACAAAAAAAGTCGTCAAATCAGCTGATTGGGGATTCTCATCGAATTAATCCCATTTTTCGTTTTAAAAACGAGTACATGTTGAATTGACTCCCCTGTCGATGGCTGTGTTCGGATGGAACGTTCCGTGGCCACGAAGCCATTGAGTAGCAGCTAACATAGTCCTACCCTGCGGTCTACTCTTTCTTCTTCTTTCTTCTTCTTTCTATACCTTTGGTTGACTTGAATTTTCTGCCAGCTAGAACCAAATTATCACCACACCGCACCGTGCCAAAGTCCTCACCATTTCACTGAACATTTTGTGTAATTATTGGAAAGACATCGCGCGCAAAAAAACTATTTGCATACACTCTACGGAAGCACGTTCCACTAATAATGTCCGTGCATGACTAATATTGTTTACATTTATTTAAGTTAGCTTTCATCGTAGCCGCCTGCGCCGCCCGGTGTTTTGGTGGCTATCTCGCTCTATCCCAGGTTTTTAATTTGCACGAGAAAGGAAACGAAAACAAGTATGACATATTTTGCATTTTGTTTGTTTATCTATTGTGTCCTTTGACGAGTGTCTGTTTAGTCTGTGCGTGCGGTTGAAACGCTAAGTTTACCTAACTGTATTTGTAACGACTTTAACTTACTTGAAAAATGTTCATTTTTCTTTATTTTGTATTTAATGGCGGAATTTGTATTAATACAAATAAAACTGCACTTTTAAAAGACTTATTATCTACAGGGGTAGTGTGACTATAAATAACGTAGCTTTAATTATTTTTGGGATAAAAAATTACCTATATTAAAAATTCTAGAAATATAAATTACGTAGCTTTAATTATTTTTGGGTTAAAAAATTACCTTTATAAAAAATCATATAAATCGATTCAGTAAACGATTCTGAACAAACTGATTTCAGGATGTGCGTTAATTATGTTACATGTTGTATATGACATATCTGGCGATTCTGTGTTTTTTTTGGCCAAGTCCTTTGCAATTAAAAACAATCATAATCTGGATAAATTCATATAATTTAAAAAGTCTTTCACTGAGTGGTAACATTTGCTTAAAAGTCGTGCAGTCACCTTAGATTTAAAAACGTTTACAGAACAATCCTTAAAACTATGAGGTATTTTATTATAAACTAGTTGACCCGCGCAACTTCGTCTGCGTCACATAAAAGAGAGAGAGAGAGGGTTAGAGGGAGTGTGGGATATTCTTTAGAACTTTTTAGTGGAACAATTCCTTTATAAGTACATGAATTTTGCGTAACTTAAAACCGTTTACGCAACGCACGTAACATAAGCCCTCAACAGGAATACATTTTCGCTGTTTGCAACATTTTTCACTGATGCTCCGCTCCTATTGGTTGTAGCGTGATGTTATATAACCTTATTTCCTTTCTTGCACTATAAAGGGTGTAAAAAACCTCTTAACGAAGCCTTGTTACCCCATCATAGTGATATTTTTTTTGTCCTTCACCATACCTGGGAACCTACTAGTTACGGAGATATTGGGGGTCAAAGTTCCAACTTTTTGACAAGTTTTTTTTTAATACAAGTTTTTAACGTAAGATTTTTACTTTACGAACCTCTACGACCCCCGCGCTATTAAATCCATCCATCAGCACAATGTTTTGAGTGCGTTACATTGAGTTCTACCACAAAACATGATTTCTCACCCGTAAAAAAAGTTCAGTCAGTCAGTCAGTGGTAATCGAGCTTTATATAGTATAATAATAAATGGCATATTTGCCTTAATAAGTGGTACAAATTCTATAACAAAACAACAAACAAAGTTTGCTGCACGAAGCCTGCCTTTCGCCTTTACAGCTAATTATAAACAATGTTCTTAAACTATACAAATTCAAAGGCCATTTACAAGTTTCCGCAGATAAAAAGCACTCGAAACAAAAAAAAGAAAAAGAAAACACAACAAAAGAAAGAGGTATACGTACAAAATACTTATCTACATAGCATAAGTTACGCAATAAAACAACACGATCGACTACTTTATACTTAAATTTAATTTATTAATTATTATTTTGTTGTATTCAATGTCTTTGTTTCCCGTTTGACGTGTATCAAACTCCGAATTTTGATGTATTTACTGTCCTAGTGACTCTCCTAAGAGAGCCCTGACACTCATAACACAAGTTCAATCTTAGCTTAGGTGTCAGAGGTGTATATTTTTGTGTTAAGTACAATTCTCAACTTAAATATTATATTACTGAAGCATGTAGTGACATTGGAATTGTAAGCTGAAAATAAAGAATTATTATTATTATTATTACTACAAACTAAAAAATTAAATTTAAAAGAGAAAAATACTTAAAACTACAGTTAGACACAAATAAACTATGTACTCATACATAAAAAAAGCTTTTACCAATAAACGCTTAAGCCGAGAAACACTGGTGTTGAAAATATCCAAATCTTGTTCACCAGTAAGTTTATTAAAGTTTCTGCGTACAGACAGAATTCGTTCCTAATCCGTGCAATTAGGAACGAATTCTGTCTGTACGCAGACTTGGAGTGAGAGATGTGCGAGCTTCTCCATCATTATGTTCAGTTCTTTACAGTACACATCTGCAGTAATGCTCATCCTGTTTGGTAAGAAGCTGTAATGAATGACACCGGCGCTAGACCACCAAACAGTGACCATCACTTTCATAAGGGTCAGTTTTCGTTTGGAGCATTGTTTAGGTGCTGAACCAGGATCTAACCAACTTGCTGAGCGCTTGCGATTGTCGAACAGAATCCATTTTTCGTCGCAAGTAACAATGCGATTCAATGTGCCTCCTTCGTTTGTGTGCCTGTTGAGCAGTGCAAGGCTCGACTCGACGCGTGCTTCGCGCTTGCGATCATTCAATTCGTGGGGCACCCATTTGTCAAGCTTTTTTACCTTGCCAATTCGACGCAAATTTTGAGGAGTAAACGGGAGTGTTTACCGTTCCAGAGAAATCCTGTTTTAAAAATTCCAAAATGTTTTAACACAGCAAATAGAAGCCATTTCGAGTCCAAATAACAACATTTAGAACTTAGAAAGTCGTCTGTGCAGTGTGCGCGCTGGTAAAGCTCTATTGTATCATTCCCAAATACCAAGGACCTTATATACTAACCGGAATGAGAACGGGCAACCGAAACACGTTCCGAGCGAAAAAGCTTCGAGAGTGGATGTTGTCTCTTTCTAATAGGGTTTCCAATAATCATACTAACTCTTGAGACAGTTACAGAGTAGCTTTTATTTTATTATTTAATGATGATGACCTGCAACTCAATAGCATTTTAGGCGAAATAGCGTCAAGAGTGGATGTCATTATCTTTTTATGTTAACTTAAATTTATTTCTGTACCGTCCAGTTTGAAATTATCCTTTTTGCAACCTGTCTATCCAGACGACTTTTGTATTCGGGGATTCGAGGACTCCGTTAATATTATATATTTTTACAGACATGGAAAATCGCTTAGTCATGCTATGGCTGTTTACCTATAATGTTGTAATAACATTCGCAAATATTTATTTTATATTCCGAAACCATTCATTGGTGCCAATTCTCTTGTACACCGAACTAACCTAAACTATAACTAAAATTTCTTATTTTTAGTTAGTTGGTTTTGGTAAGTTATTCTGAAAACAAGATTCTCTAAACTAAGATAGAGTTTTGACACAACTAAAATCGAGTTTGACATTCGCTAAGTTGAGTAGACTATAGACTAAAGATTGCAGTAGACCATAGACAACAGCTGAATGAAAGTGAACGAAAATGATCTGAAATGCAAAAAAACCTAAGTAAAATCAAATAATTATAAATTTATCAGTTCCTACTTCTGAATGGTTCGCGAAGCAGGGCTCCGTTCTCCGTCAGGAAAGTTTTGAAGTAGACCCGCAACCTTCAACCAGTAGTGTTACTTCCATGTATACATCAGCAGACTTAGCATTAAAAATTGGTCTCGACGAAGAACTAAACACATTAAACAACAGTGAAGAAGCATGTGTACAGTGCACCTAAGTGTTTATCTAAAAGTACTCAAATTGGCCAAGAGTATGTCTACAGGTTTATTAATAGATACAAAGAGGATGATAAATCCATAAAGTTTTACACAGGTTTCAAATCCTATTAAAAAATTCAACTAGTTTACTCAACTCTAAGTCTAATGGCATGTCTAATTTTGGAGAGTGTATTATGAAGAATATTAAATAAAAGAGTACTTTTAATTCTGCCTTTTTATTTTCAAACAGTCCATATACACATATTTATTTTGAATTGCAGGTTCTAAACAATGTACATAAATGTTAATTAAATGAGTTAACATTTCATTAAAATATGCATCATCTTGCCTAATAAATATTACCTTCATGTCCATTCACATTCCGTTTGTCATTTTTCCTTCATGTTCTTTCCTTAGAAGTGTACATGACAAAATTACAGTATTGTTTGCGGGAGCAATATAGCGTCCCTGAATTTGAGCATAATATTGCTTCACACTGTCCTCGTAAATAGGTGTAAATGCCATCAGAGGTAAAGCGGGCTATTAAAAGAAGGCGATATTCATGTAAATGCTGTCCTTTACGCTGAATTTTACAGCTGCAAACAAATAACAAAAAATTAGATTCAGTGTGTTCAAATGAAACAGTATTTTCTTTATAATCACTGTTAGTATGGAGAGCTTTCTAAAAATTTGACCAACAAATGTATTCATGTACCTATCAAAATATTCTTGGATTGCCTGTCTGGTGATGGTTGGAAGTGGGGAATCCGCATTTATATCACTGAATGTATCACAGGGTGGACACTGGTATACGATGTCGTCTTGGACGTCGCAGTCGGCACCAAAGTTCTGGTTTCGATCATACGCTTCTAATCTATAAATTAAAACAAAATAATTAGCCAAAGAACACAACATAAAAAAATCTAACCTAAAATATTTTAATTCTTTCTTGAAAGTTTGTAAAAACAGTTATTTCATAATAGACACAGAACCTGGAAGTGGCTTTGATTATGAGAAGTGAATTTATCCACTTCTTTTCCAACTAATATTGTAGCAAGTGCAATACATGTTCAGTATAAAAATCCCTTGTTATGTTTTCATGAATGCATTTTATATTGTATTAATATAATAAATAACACTAAATTTACCTTTTTGCCGAATCGACAGCAGCTGCATTCACATGTGCTTCTTTATTGAACTCAAAATCATCCAAACTTTCAAGAAATACGAGAGAAATGTGATTTGTAAATTTTAGTTCATGACAACAAATTTTATTCCACACCTTTTTAATCGCGATTAAAAATAGTCTGATTTAGTTTCAAAATCTAAATTTTAGGTGAAAAACGTCAATTTCAGAATAGCAAAATTGCCATTTTCATTAAATTGAATAACATAGTGCTGTCAAACTATAATCTATTTAGGTTATGTCACTTTAGTCAATTTCAGAATGGGAAACGTCTTTTGACAGGAATAAACTAAATTTTAGTGATTTTTAGTCTAGTTTAGAGAAATTTGTGACAAGAGAATCGGCACCATTGTCACTCGCAGCTCGCCAAATAGATTCTTTTGCTGGAGAAGCATGGAAAAATCCTTAGGACTGGCATGGCATGGCACGGTGCGGCGGACTCTTTTCAATATTTGTATTTAAAAAGCAAACTAGGTACTACCGACACCATGTGCGATGTCCGATGTTTCTAATTTACAAAATATACTTTTGATTACTATGTACGACAACGATGTTCGAAACTTCGAACTTACTTACATAATTTATTTGGATATTTCCGGTTTGTCAATCTAAAACATTGGTAACCTTAGTCGTAATAAACAACCAAAGTTAAAAAACTTCCCTGAAAACGAAATTCCACATCCAGCATACTATATATAGCATCATACAGATTATTTCACTTAAATACAATAAGAAGTACTTAAATGACTTCAACGCGAAAATGTATCGGCCATATTGTTTACATCGGTGACAAGGCAAGACAGAGACACCATCCACCTATGTCGGTTTCTCGCTCGGAACGTTATTTTTTCTTGAATCCATTGTACAAATTGAAACTCTAAGCTTTTGAGATAGAGTATTTTTTTTTTTTTGCTTTTTGTTCGTACTCATTCCAGTTAGTATTTAAGTTCCTTGCCGACTACCCACGACGCGTGACGTTACCTATCGTCACATGGCACGCGCGCGGCACTGTAGGGTGCGGGCACACTCGTGTTCGAAACATTTGCGCGAAGCTTTACGAATTCCTGGAGATCTTCTCTGAAAATACATTGAAAGAATAAAATAGTGTAGCAAGCCGTCCAGCAGTTGGCGCTCAGTTCACTTGATCGTCAATAGAAACGTATACGTACACTTTGTACATTTGACCGCGGTTAGGTGATTAGAAGACGTGCAGGTGGATCGTGTTCGTAGAAGGTAATGTGTGGAACTACTGATCCGATTGTGTCGCGATAGTTTCATACACAACAACACATAGGTACACATTTTATTTGAAACTCAATAAAAACACTTAGTTGCAGTATATCGCGCTCACGTCTGTCGCGCAAGTTTAGTGTCGTGCTGCTGTAAATGAGGCCCGTTCTCACCAACCTCGGCAACGCTCGGTTCAGGCACAAGTTCAAAATCCAACAGGGCTCTATATATTTAGTTAGACACTAGCTGATGCTGTTAAAATTATAAAAAACATTACTGCACGGAACCCTAATCCTTTTTCAAAAATAAAAGTAGCCTAAGTTACTCCCTATAAAATCAGCTATGTGCCAGTAAAAGTCCCGTCAAAATCGATCCAGTCGTTTTGGAGATTAGCCGGAACAGACAAACAATTTCAAACTTCGGGACAAACAAAGAATAAAATGTTTTTTTTTTATAAGTACTGTACACTTGTACAGTAGTAGTTTGTAATTACAATTTCCATTAATTTATTTGTATAGATTTATACATTTATAGTTGTCACTTAGCGTGAAACTGGGTGAGCAACCGGGCATCACTGAGAAAAGATTGTAGCTTTGATGTAAATAGCGGCGGTGATCACAGGTACGATTACGTTTTTATTTCATCCTTTGTTAGTTTGTTACCATCTAAACACTGAAGGCCATATTTTTTTTACTACGCTTCGCAGGTCTCGTAATAAGTGCGCAAGATGCTGCGTTTTGACGATTTTAACTATTAGATGATGAGGTATCTTACCTTCTTTTACCTTTTATTAGATGATAAGGTATCTTATTCTTAGGAGTTAACGTGCCCTAATGTTAAGTTTCTTAACAAACTCTCTTTATATATGACAGTTATGTATTAAAATCGGACTTTCACATTTGGGTGGACTGTTTGCATAGGATAGATGTAGGTATCTATGTAGTTACATTAGCAGCGGAGCATTCCGTTCCGCACGCTTGCACAGCGAGCGCGCCGCGCGATGCGGGCTGCGTCGAGCGCAGACGGCATAAGAGCCGCGCAGTCATGGCCGACCAAATTCTAAGTTTGATGTCTATACATCGAACTATTCACATACATATCTTTGGCAAACATAGAATACATGTATGTGAAAGAACAACAATATTTAAGCTTCGGTTCGGCACTCAGGTCACATGATTAGATAAATGGAACAGAGATAAAGCTTCTTAAGGTGAAAGCGTCAGGGTAGCCCGCGAAATTCAAATTGCTCATACAGGTGCAATAATGCCTTTTTAAGGTCAAAGTCATTCCTGCACCTTTATGCGCTTGGAGGGTTGTATTGATGTTTTTAATGATTATAATTCTATTATTATTCTATTCTATTCTCGCAAGGAATATTTTAATCAACATACAACCTAGCACTGGCCTGCAAATTGCAAAAAAACTTAAGAAAATTTTAATGTCGCGGGCTTTTTGGAGCATCCACCTTAAGAACTGGCAAAATTGTTACCTATTTAGAACGGGTTGTCACAATACGTTAAGACAAATTAGACAAAACATTTTTGAAATAGTTTATTATAATCATTTTAGCCGAAAGACGTCCACTGCTGGACAATACTGGACATACCTAGACCTCCCCGCGCGTGTCGCCACATTGACCGGTCCCGTCTCCCGTGCGACTCGCATCCAGCGGATTCCCGCAACCTTCACCAGTCATCGGTCCACCGAGTAGGTGGCCTTCCAACGCCGGTTTGCGGTTGTCACTTCTGGAGTGGCGACCGCAAATCACGCCAGGAAACTCCAAGCATAGTTCTCTCCATTACCCTTTGAGTGACGTAAGCCTTCTGGTGACGACCATGTGAGCGACCACGTTTCGGTCCCGTATTTTATCACTGGCAACACACACTGGTCATAGACTGTCTTGAGACACTGCGGTAAGTTGGACGAGAAGATACCGCGCACCTTCCCGAACCCTGCCTAGCCGAGTCGGATACGACGACCTCTTTCTCAAAGTTAGACCTACCTAACTGGATCGTTTGTCCCAGGCACACATAATCGTATACAACTTCGAGTGAGTGTCTCCGATCTTGATAGGAGTGGATGTGCCATGGTTTTATTAAAAACAAAAAACCGGCCATACATAATGCGCCAAGTAAATTTGCACTTTAAAGTTTATTATTTCGTAAAAGGAGCATTAAATCGTAAAGTAGTACAAGCAACCCCTAAGTCATTTTAAAAGATCTATTCAACGATACCCCACACGATGGGGCAGACGACGAAAACTACTACTAACGGTCACTTAGCAAAACCTCAGACAGACAGACAAACATAGTGAAACTATAAGGGTTCCTTATCAGGAATACGGAACCCTAAAAAAATGTAAAAACACACCGTGCAGTACCCTCTTCTTATTCAAAAAACCGGCCTAGTGCGATTTGGACTCGCGCACTAAGGGTTCCGTATAATCTTGTAGGTATTTTGATATTTAACTACATATTTATGGTTTTCAGATTTTGCCTTTACATGTGTCAACGGGAACTACCATATAGGTTTTCGACCCAAAACCTATTGGGTACTTCCGGTTGCCCTAGAATTTTCAATTTTTGTTAAAAGCAAGGTCTTACAGCACAAATAGGGAAAATTTTGACTCAGGGTCAGGACCTTGATTTTATACACCTAATAGGGACTATATACCTCAGTATCTGGTATAATTCAACTTGTAGGTCCGCCCGTTCCTGTGAAAATCGGTGGTGACACACGGACTGACGGTCAAGAGAGTGATCTTATAAGGCTTCCTTTTTTACCTTTTGAGGTAAGGAACCCTAAAAAAGGATCATACAATAAAATAAAGGTATAGTACCCGGCAATAAATATTGCACATCGACCTTTGGAAAGAGACAATCGGCTAATTTCGGCTTCGTAGAGCGTTATCTCTGTCGCACACTACCTATGTGACGTTTGTCAGTCGTTGTTCAAGTGCGATAAAGTGCGGTCGCGTCCAGTTCAAAATATATATTAAGAGTTGTTAACACCCCCAAATTTAAATAATTTAAAATTGCACAATGGCATCTTTAGGAAAAAGAGGGAAACCTTTACGAGGTCAGTCACGCGAAATTATCTACAATGTTTATAAATATTTTGTAACCGAAACTGACAGATTTAAAAAAAATGAAGATGAAAATGTAAGTTGTTATTTTAAGAAGGTTCAAGAGCGAGTTGCAAATGCCACTGGAATTTCAAGAAGAACTTTGAACAATATATTAAACGAAGTCAGTACTGAAACACATTCTACTGAAATAAAGTTCAGCACTCCAAAAAAAGGGAGACCAAAAAAGCAATTTCGTTTGCATATGGACGATTTTGATTATGATGTTGTTCGAAGAATGGTGTATGATTTTCACTTACGATTTAATGAACTGCCAACAATAAAATCATTAAAAGCTAAATTATCTGAAGCTATTAATTACAATGGGTCTGAAAAGACGTTGAGAAAAATACTTCACGAGATGGGATTTCGGTTCACTAAAATGGAAGATAATCGAAAACTTCTAATGGAAAAGCACGATGTAAGTCTCAAACGGATGGAATACCTCGATAAAATACGCAAATTTCGCGAATCAGGAAAAAATATCGTCTACATGGATGAGTCTTACATACATACATCCCACACTAAAGGGAAATCTTGGAGTGATGACAAGAAAAAAGGAGTAAAAAAGCCAATTTCAAAAGGTCAACGTTTGATAATAGTTCATGCGGGTAATGAAAAAGGCTTTGTACCCGGTGCCTTTTTAACGTATAAATCCACGGACACTACAGGTGACTATCACAATGAAATGAATAACGATAACTACGAAAAATGGCTGGTTAATCAATTAATACCAAATATACCCAGTGATTCTGTTCTAGTTATCGATAACACACCCTATCACAACAAATATGTTGAAAGACCCCCCAACTCAAACACCATTAAACAGGAAATGATCCACTGGTTAAACAGACACGAAATTCCAGTAGATCCAAAATTAACAAAAACCCAGATTTACGCTATTATATGTCAGCACAAGGAGAGGCATACAGAGTTTTCCGTGGACAAAGTACTTGCCGAACATGGGCACACTGTGTTGCGATTGCCACCATATCATCCGAATTTTAATCCAATAGAAAATATATGGTCTCAACTGAAAGGCTATGTAGCCTCTAGAAATGTGGGTATGAATTTAACTACAGTAAAAACATTATTGACTGAAAAAGTAAACATGATCGGGGCTGAAGATTGGAAAAAGGTTTGCGACCATGCAATCAAATGTGAGAATGAATATAGAAGCATTCAACACGGTTTAGACAATTACACTGATAGACTAGTGATAAATACGGCTGACAGTGACAGTGATATTGATCTCTTTGAGAGCACAGATAGTGAAATGGAAGTAATTGAGAATTAGAATTATTATTATTTTTATTACAATGTCTCATTTTAACAATATGATTAATGTTGTTTATTATGTACACTACAGCTGTAATTTTCCAAAATAATTAAATACGAAAACATAATGGGAACATGTTTTTTTTATTTTATTTTACCCCAACCTAAAGCCATCACTATAGAAAAATTGGTGTATTTTATACAAATAATAATTATCAAAAGAAGCAAATCATAATTGTTTTAACAGCTCCTAATAGATACCGGACTGTTTGTATTTCGTGCGAGAGAGATAGCGCTCTACGAAGCGGAAATTAGCCGATTGTCTCTTTCCAAAGGTCGATGTGCAATATTTATTGCCGGGTACTGTACTTAGGTACTTGAAAAAGTAATAATCAAATATTTACTTACCTCCTTGGGGTTGGGATAGTTGAAGTATGATATTTTTTTTTTTTCTAGTATTATTCACACACAGTACAATAAACAACCATTATTAATAATAAAATACCACGTTTTTACATTAAAATATTCAAACTTGCAACTAACAAAACAAACAATGTGCGTCGCACTGACCCCGAGATTGTCAACTGGCTGTGCCAGCGTAAACCGGTTTTATCCAGTCTCGCCGCGTACACTACGTTACCCCAGAAGGAAAGTGTCTCCTACAGTTATATGAGTGGAACGTTGAATGTGTGCCATATCTGAGCTGTAAATGTGCCCCCACATAAAACATGTGTGCCCCGTGTCGTTTTTAAAAAAAACGATTCCTGCTGGGGTAACGATTTGCAGAATCGTATATCTCTAAAACCATTGCTTGATGTGCCCCTGTAGAATAAACATACACGCGTAGCTCTTAATGTGTGCCCCTCAGTGCCCCAATTACATTTAAGGATATATTTATAATTTCCAAGTTATCGCGGTTTTATGAAAACTCGAAAAAACATCACAGCGCCTAAATGAGACAAAGTATAAGCTCGCTGAAAATAGTATTTGGTCCGTCTTGACGCTACTAATAACCATACAAAGATTCAAAACTGGTCATGCATGCGTTTTTGAATTATCTTAATCAAAGTCAAAACGATGGTGTCATAACTTTTACGCAAAAAATACAAGGAACCAGCTCGATCCCAGGTGTGTAGGTGCTTAGGAACTAGTGTGCCTTTAGTCAAAAATATATGGTGAAAATATTCAGCTTGGAATGTTTCCTGTCCCATTTAGGCGCTGTGATGTTTTTTCGAGTTTTCATAAAACCGCGATAACTTTCGTGAGGAAACCAGCATGCCTGACAGATATTTCTCGACGGCATGTTAAGCCAAGTCAGATTGGCGTCCCATGGGCGGCTTAAAAACTCTGACACCGGGTTAGGCACTAACCACACGATAAAGAAAGAAAGATTAGAGCGTAATTTGTCAGTAGTCGGGTTTTTAGTTGTAGTACCTATACAACTCAAATTATTGTTTTAAAGTTATTTTGAAACGTATAATTGCTTTCAAATTTTTTTAAAACCGCCTGTAATATATGTAGTACAGCGAAACCTGGCCGCAATGTATGTTCGCTTCGCATGTTGTTGTGAGCCGACTTTGTTGAGGAATCAGCTTAGTGCGCGTACCGCGTACAGCTGGTTCCGGCGCGCTACGAGCCTCCAGCGCGCAGCGGCCGCCCACCGCAAATCCTTTCGGCCATGATGGGTGGTTACCCGTGGTCCCAGTGGGTCGACCCATTACCGGTGGGATATGATATGCTGTTACTATGGCTTTGTATTTTCTATCGATATTTTCAGAAGTAAAGGAAACAATCTCTAATGCCATGGGACCACGGGTAATTAAAATTACCCATGGACCCGGTAATGGGTCGACCCACTGGGACCACGGGTAACCACCCGCCATGATGCCTCGACTATGTTATGCTCTCAATTCAATTCAGAGGAAATTGTAAAAAGTAGCACGCTGACGCGCACGCTGCTAGTGATGCTGGTAAATGGTCGGACGCAATGACGCGGCTCGCTACTATCGCGATCACTTGCCACTTGCATTACGATAGTTGTATGTTTGTGATCAACTCGTTGGGCATTCGCGTCGGAGCATTACAAAGGCTGTAGTGATGAGCGTTGAATGAACGAACCAGTTAATTCGACCGGCGACGTACTGTGAACGATTCGACGGTTCACCAACAATCCATGGACTAGTCGAATCCGTAGACGTCTCAGTGGCAGTCAACGGCTAAACTGAATGCGACTTAGGCAAGTAACACAAATTCAAGACATCGGGACAGGTGAAACTAAATAAAAGCTTGTAATGATGATTACGTGTTAATTATTTATTAAGAGAAAAATTACTAATAAAGAAAAAAACAAACAGAAATTAAGTAATTATAGTGTACCAGAAACACCAACTAAATCTCAATTAACATTAAAATATAAGTTAAGAGAAAAATGTCGACTCGTAATAGAACTCCGTCTTTAGTTCTGGCGTCCCTCAAGGCGCTATTTTATCTCCACTTTTGTTTTCTATTTTTATTGATCTCATAACTTCAGTGTGCGTATCATCTCTACGCTGATGACTTACAGCTTTACTGTCAGGCAGGTGTTGACAGCTTATCCGGTGCGGTCGAGTATCTAAACCAGGATTTACGCGTAGTTAAAAACTGGCCTGATCGTTTCGGTTAACCCAATTAAGTGCCAGGCTATCATTGTAAGAGCCCCCACAGCCTGAGAAGGCTGAATGGTTTAACGGTGCCACCGGTTACCTTTGACAGAACAGTAATCCCTTTTAGCTCTGACGTCAAGGATCTGGGTTCGCATGTTGACACTTGCCTTGACTGGCGTAAGCAGGTTGCGGTCGCTCTATCGTCTGAAAAATATTCCCCCATCACACATTAAGGCAATGCTTGTTCAGTCCCTATTCTTCCCTATGATTGACTATGGTGATGTGTGCTACTATGACCTGAATGCAGATTTCACCAATAAACTTGACCGCTTTCTTAATAACTGCATTCGATTCGTCTTCAATCTTCGCAAGTATGATCATGTATCTGCACATAGGTCGCTGTTAAGGTGGTTACCCATCCGGCAGCGCAGAGCATTGAGGGCTTTGACAACCCTGTTTTCTCTTCTTCACAAACCCGCTTTTCCTTGTTATCTGACTTCTCATTTTCAATATGTATGCTCTGCGCACAGCAAACATCTTTGTTCCTTCAATAACTATCTTCCCCTTCTCATCGATCTTTATCGGCTTTTTAAAATCTTCCTTCTTCGCCCAGGCGGTCTTCCTTTGGAATGCGCTCCCCCAGAGTATTAGGATGTTGACTAGTCGTTACACTTTCAAAGTGAAAGCTCGAGAGCATATTCACAAGAAGTTGGCTTTGTAGTTTTTTACTTGTGCTAAAGTTTTAATATTTAAATAAATAAATTATGAGTGTTGATCAAATCATTGAAAAAAGTTGATGTTCATATATTTTGTTATTTTTAATTTGACATTCATGTATAAAGCGTCATCACCATACACACGAAATCATCACCATCCATAAATAAATCAATGCCATACCACCGTCGTCATCACCATCTCACCTCTTTTTATTGGAATGCTGATATCTTCTGATCTATACTTTAAATGTTGGTCTAAACACAATGAAGGAACATTAAAGTTATCCTACAATGATTTTATCTAGTTTTACTAGCATTCTAATGTGTTTTAATTTTTATGTTTTTTTTTTGTTCGGAAAAATGTTTGTGGGGTAAATCCACCCTTGTACATAAAATCAATTGATCTTCTAAATTCGCTAGAATAATAAATACAACATGATAGTTAATTCTATTCAGTATTCTGCAAGTCTATCTTTTGCCTATTGCGAGACAGGGACAAACGGCCTCGGTTCCGGCTATCTCTCTCGCATCGATTTGCCTCGGTTTTGATAGCCTAACAAAATTAAAACCTATGGCGTACTCAGTCGTGTTTGAATATTAAGTCCATGTTGACACCTGAGGTCTCACAGCTAAAACAAGCAAAATGTATGAATTCCAAATGTAAGTCGAACGCGCTAATAAACAAGCAGCGGCTGTGCAGCGAGGCGTGACTAGCGCGCCCTGCGTGACCGCGTGACCGCGTGACCATGGCTGCGCGGGTGGAATTGGGTAGTTAACCAATTATTCCAGAAATCTACAACTTTAAAAAAAAAACACTTTTAACTCGAGTTTTTTTTTGTTGTTTGAAATCAATAAACAATTTCTCTGGTTAATATTGCCGTACAAAATGTAAGGGGGAGTCGCGTTTTGACAGCTCTTAAACAGTATGTTAATGAATCTGTGGCGTGCATTAAGTAGTGTATTGTGAGTTGTGTTCATCGTGTAACGTGCATGTTTTGTCCGCAGCGGGAAGGGCGAGGTCATCGGGCTGCTGAAAGTGGGCAGGAAGCATCTGTTCCTGTTCGACGACAAGCAAGTGGTGCACGAGGTGGAGCCCCTGTGCGTGCTGGACTTCTACATCGTGCGCGACCGCCAGCGCATGGGCTTCGGCCGCATGCTGTTTGACTTCATGCTACACGTGAGTACCTACTGCGCGTGCCTCGACTGAGCCCCTCGGCCCAGCGTGACATCTTGTTTATCACGACAAAGATCTCTCGAAAATGTCATCCAAGCGCCATTAGTAGCGAAAAAAAATTAAAATAATAGATTATTTTAATAATTATTTTATACGCTGTAAAGACGCATATCTCTTTGCCGAGATTAAAAAAACCAGCCACGCGCAGTGTAGGGTTCCAGAATGAATGCTGATTTATTTTCTTTATTGTGCACTTTTTAAAATTCTCAAACTCATTGGCAGGTTAAACAGCCTAAGCCGCTGAATGTCAAGGTCATGTTTAATTAGCCAGCGAGAGGAGCTCGTGGCTAAATAATAATAGCCGCTTGGGTCGTTATCTAAGTTAAGTCGCGCACGCCTAGAGTAGTCCGTGGATGGGTGACCGCCCATTACATACCGAGTTTCCTCCGTGCCTCTGAAAGCACGTCAAGCCGTCTTTGACAGTTGTTACAGTTAGTCAGTGATTCGGACAACCAGTCTTACCAAGGTTAACGGGTAAGGGTAGGGTTTTGTATCGCCCAGTACTAACTGAGTTGTGAAGGTCAGATAGGCAGTCGCTCCATGTATCGTGCTTACATATTGATATTTCACATCTATGAAATTTGCGCACACTTTATTGAACGAATATTTAATGTTACTAAACTCATTCTCCCAAAAACACGACGATAGCTAATTAAAGTTAACGTCGTATATGTACTCGCGAAAGTAAACACTGTACAAGTACTGGCTCTCCGTAAACGGAAAAAACAAGCAGCGCGCCTCGTCTCCGTACATGAGCCCTAAGGCAGGGGGGAAATTCAACCCAAATAGGGTATGGAAGGTATGGAAGTTCGTAATTCTTTGCCAATGTCATCGGGCTCACAACTTGGCTTGTATTTACATAAATGTCTATCAACTACATTTATTTCTGAAAATTCATTTTGATATAGGGTGAGAAGGCGATAGAGATAGCAGAAGGATATAAGTATTATTACTGTGGCAGCGATGGCAAGTGAAATGGTGTGGATATAGTTTTGAGTAGTGAGTGGAAAGAATGTGGTGGATCCCCAGTCAGGAAGTGAAGATAGCGTAAATGAGAAGTTCAGGGAAGACTTTGATCGAGTAATGTTGGATGTGCAAAAGAGTGAAGAAGTGTATGTGGGGGCTGATTTCAACGGGCATGTAAGAAGAATGAAGGATGGGTATGAGAGAGTGCATGACGGTCTCCATACCCCCAGGAGACCGTAACAATGACTGCGAGGCACCCCTTTCAGCTGCGTCTGCCTTCGACCTGGCAATAACTAATACGTGTTTTAAGCTTTCACGGTTCATAACTATACTTAAAATTTCTCTTACGGGATATCTTCCGTGAGTTAACCCGCGATCATGGCGCTTGCAACAGCGTCTAAATATCGGGAGCTCAAAACAATTGATAATCACGGAAGATATCCATAAGTGACATTTTAAGTATAACTAATACGTGGTTTAAAAAAGAGACGGACATCTCATTACGTATAAAATTGGCCACCACGCGACGCAGATAGAATTTTTCCCTGATCAAACGGGACAGTCTTTAATACGTCAAAAACTGTAAAGTGCTGCCAGGCGTAGACTAAAGTGTCCAACACAGACTGGTCATAATGGAGGTGACAGTAGGCCAGTTGAAACAAAGAACCCCACCCAAAATCAGATGGCAAAGAAGAATGTGCAAGTATGTTTAAGAGTCAAGTAGTGGATAAAATGATTGAAATGAAGGATATGCTGGATATGGAAAGGAAATCTGTGAATGAATGTTGGAAAGAGATGGCGGATTGTATAAGAAGAGTAGCAAAAGATGTGTTTGGAGAATCCAAAGGGAAAGGAATAGATAAGGATACATGGTGGTGGAATGAAGAGGTGCAAACGAGTCTGAAAGAGAAAAACCGGCCAAGAGTGAGTCGGACTCGCGCACCGAGGGTTCCGTACAAACTTTTTAAAGGACAAACTTAACTTTACTGTTCGATCCTTAGAAACGGCTATTGCTCCAACCGCAAATAATAAGTTTGTAATAGTAAAATCGCTTTTCGACCCAAAACTTATAGGGTACTTCCGGTTGACCTAGAAATGACAATTTTGGTTAACAGCAAGGTAAACAGCACAAGTAAAGGGAAAATTCAGAAAAATAAAAAATGTTGAAAATTAAGGTAAATTTTGGTTCTTACAAGTTTTCGCGAAAATCTAAATTTGCACATATCTTTTTATCCTGTTTTCTAAGGACCTTGATTTGACCTAATAGGGACTATAGACCTCAGTATATGGTATAAAATTCAACTTACTAGGTCCACCCGTTCCTGAGAAAATCGGTGGTGACAGACGGACAAGAAAATGATCTTGTAAGGGTTCCTTTTTTACCTTTTGAGGTACGGAACCCTAAAAATGATCGTAGAATAGAATAAGAGAAAGCAGCGGTGGCCCATTGGTGGCGGCCCCGACTTACGAACAGTAGTCGTGGGTTTGAAACCCAGACAGGCGCATTACTTTGTGTAATTTATTTCATCACCACTACTCTCAAAACGGTGAAAGAAAACATTGTGAGTGAATCTGAAATGTCCTAGAACCAAAAAAATCGAAGACATGTGACATCTACCCATCCGCACTGGGCCCGCGTGGTGGATTATAGTCCATTCCCTCTCATAGAGAGAAAGCCTGCGTGCCAGCAGTGGGAACAATAATAGGCTGATGATGATGATGAGAATAGAATCTAGACCATACCTGGGACCTTCTAATTACGCACGTATTGGGCGTCAAAGTTCCAACTTTTGAATACTTGTTTTAATGTAAGAAGTTTAATTTAACCACCTCCGCGAGATCCACGACCCCCACACTATTCAATCCATTCACCAGCACAATGTTTTGAGTGCGATACATTGAGTTTCTACCGTAAAACGTGTCCCCAAAAAAAAAGTAATTTCCCAGCAATATTTTTTGCGTAAGGTTACTTAGTTTTAAATTTATTCTACTAACAGAATCTGTTAGTAGAATAAATTTAGTTCCATGTAAATACTCATAAAACTTATTTACTAATAATAATATTTTATATAATTATAAAATCTTAGACAATGCTTCGTTATTTGATAACGAAGCATTGTCTAAGATTTTAGGGCCAAAGTATGGAAGACCAATAATGGCAGCAAAGCGTTTGCAATATTGGTCAATTTTCTTGAGTGGGTTTAAGTATGAAATTCAACACATAAAATCAAAAAACAATCCAGCTGATTAGATTACCTGTCACGTTTAGTACTATAGACCAGTGCAGATACCCCTGAAAATGGTCAAAAAACGAAAAATTCATAGTAGGATGAAACCCATTGGAAATGAAAGGAAAAATAATTTACGGGCGATCTGAAGGCGGGAAGTTGGGTTAAGGGTAAAAAACGGTTTATCTCAATTTCCGGCAAAACTACAATTCCTATGGAAAAAAGTTGAATGGGTAAGTTGTAGGTAATAAAAAGATCTACAACTTATGTATTTACTCTTTTTTTCACATAACCTCAAAATTAAGGTGAAAAATTCAAATAACTAAGTTTTTGGTTTTTTATTTTTATCTTTTACAAAACAATTTTGTTTTTCACGAAATCTAGTGGAAACTTACCTTTTTATGTCCCAAATATGCCGTAATTTTTTTGATTTAAAATATTTATTTTTTTCACCTAATTTTGACTTAATATCGAAAAAGCACCCTAATTTTCAATCGAAAATTCTCACGTCAAAATATCTGCTTTTTTTAAAAAGTTGGTAGGCTTTTTGTCCGTTGAAATCTCTACTTTCTGCTGGTGTAAAAAAAACCGGCCAAGTGCGAGTTGAACTCACGTAGAGAAGGTTCCGTCTGTCTGTCCGTCGGCCTGTCACAGCCAATTTGTTCCGAATCTACTAGACCAAATCAAGTGAAATTTGGTGGGATGGTGTAATCTTATGACCCAAACACAGATGTGCAAAGTAAGTAATTTTGATTACCCACAACTTTGCCATTCAACTTTTTTCCATAGGACTTGTAGTTTTGCCGGCAATCGAGATAAACCGTGTTTACCCTTAACCTCCCCCCCCCCCCTCCCACTTCCCGACTTCAGATCGCCCGTAATAGTAGATTGTATCATAATCCCGAGCAAAATTATATTTTTACGGCGAGGGCGCTTTTTTGAATCCAGAGCGAAGTGAGGGATTCTAGAGTAGATTCCCGAGCTTTGCGAGGGACTCTTTAGTAGGATCCTGAACGTAGCGAGGGATTCAAAGTACGTCACCCGAGCCAAAAATATATTTGCGCCCGTGTGATACACTCTACTTTTCATCACCCACTATGGGAAAATAAATGGCGCCTCATATTTTATTCACTGTCACTTGTAAACTAATTTTTCAAAACAAAACCATGAGTTTCTAACAATAAAAAATAAAATAAATAAATAAATATCGCTGCACATTAACACACAGCGCCATCTAGTGCCACACTAAGCAACGAGGCTTGTGTCGCGGCACACTTATAAAGAGGATTAAATAGTACATTGTTACCCTAGGGGTGAAAGTAACTTATTTAGTCCCTAGACGGGGTTTGGTGCCCGAGCGCAGCGAGGGCGCTAATAGTTCGAGGGACTAAATAAGTCTTTAACCCGAGGTAAACACTGTGCTTTTCATTACGAATACAAGAAAAGTAAAAATAAAAACACAAAAAACAAATGAAGATCGGATTGCCGCTTTCCCGCCTATTTTGTTTTTTTTTCTGGGCCGGCCAGCTATGAGCTATTCAGCCATTACCTATTATTCATATTTTTCATCATCGAAAAAATGGTATATATTTTGCCCAAATCTATGTTATTTTAAAGAAATAGTTGAAATTTTATTATAATAAAGTTATTTAAAAAATATATAATTCTTTGATTAATACTTATTATTATTATTATTTTTATAGTCTCATCATAATGAATGACTTAAAAAAACAAATATATCATAAAATTACTATTACATAAAATAATGTGCATGCATAAAATAACAAAAATAATACAATTCATTTATGATTAAAAGTTGCAATCGCAAAACAAATCATTTCTAAATTAATAAGATCATTTCTTTATATTTGTATTTCAATATGGACCCCTCAACGGGTGGAAGCCTCCTCCATTTTGCTCCACGTTTGTCTGTATTTTGCCTTTGTGATCCAATTTTCACCGGCTTTTCCTATGATGTCATCAACCCATTTTTCTTTCGGTCTACCTCTTTTCCTTTTGTTTGTTGGTCCTTGCCAGGTAGTTACTCTCTGTGTCCATTTTTCCTTGTCCATACGTGCAATGTGACCCGCCCATTTCCATTTTAGTTTTTGAGAATGTTCCAAAGCATCTATTATTTTTGTTGTTTCTCTTAATTCTGTGTTTCTTTTTCTATGTTTTTTTTTTATGTTTAGTATGCTCCTTTCCATCGCTCTCTGTCATACTTGTATTCTGTTTTTGGTATTATTATTGTATATCCATGTTTGGCAGCCATACGTAAGGCAGGGTAATAAGCATGAGTCCATTACCTTTTTCTTGAGAGTTATAGGGAGTTTAGATTTTAGGGTTTCTTTATTGCTCCAGAATTTATTCCAGGTTATGTTAACTCGTCTTTTAACCTCATCTTCGTGTCTTGTCTTAGAGAAAGATATTTGTTGTCATACATAGCTTTGAACGTATTCTAATATATTGTTACTGACCCGTATTGGTATAATATAGTGGTTCGTCATGACTTTAGTCTTGGTAGTATTTAGTTCTAGGCCTATCTTAATGCTTACTTCATTTAGCTCATTAATCATTTCCTGTAATTGAGTATTAATTAATACTTAACTTTATGTTATTTCAATTTTACATCGTGGCTGTATAGAAAGTTGGAACATGGTTCAATAGAAAAATTAACTATTTTTTTTATAATTTGACAGTTGTCAGTTGAAAACGGGCTGATGCGGGCTAATTCTCCCTGGGGCTGAAAAGTGTTGCTTTCAACCCGCTTCTCAGGCAACTTCAGACCTACTTGCAGAGTATGAGTAATGAAAAACTCATTACTGCCCGTTAAAGTTTCTTATAGAAAACACCACCTTTGGGTGCACTTAAAGGCGAACCAAGTCGTCCTTTTCGAATAGATGGGATGAAAATTATTTTTCCTCTCATTTTTGTTATATTCTCTTTCATTTCCAACGGGTTTCAACCTACTATGAATTTTTTCGTTTTCAAAAATGATCTGCACTGGTCTACTAGTGAAAAATGCGAAGACGGTGGCGGACGGTGTGGTGACGGTGATTTTTTTCATTGTTTTTTTATATCGGGAGCTCAAAACAATGGATAATCACGGAAGATATCCCGTAAGTGACATTTTAAGTATTGCGAAGAATTATTTTTTTATAAAAAGAATTACTAGAAAAATCTTATGAAACAAGTTCAGTTAATTATATTAATAAATCGAACTTAAATGCATTGAATTGGATAACCATACCAAATGGATTAATAAAAGATAAAATAACATGTGACATTCTCAGATTTAGTAGAGATGGCTGGCCATTAAGAAATGATCAGGGAGAAGAATATGAACCATACCTTACTCGAAGGAATGACATTACAATTGAAAAAGACTTTACTATGGGGATACAGGATAATCATTCCAAAATGTTTAAGGGATGAAGTAATGTTAGAATTACTTACACAAGAGTCATTGGGGTGTAACCCGAATGAAAGAAATTTCAAGATCATATTTTTGGTGGCCAGACATGGACAAAGAAATTGAAAACATAACTAAGAACTGTATTGTATGTTTACAGAACCATAGAAACCCTGAAAAACATAAAGTTGTGGTTTGGCCTCAGCCACCAACAGTGTGGCATAGACTGCATGCAGATGTTTTGGGGCCACTCTACTCTAAGATGTACTTAGTCATTATTGATGCATATTCAAAATGGCCACAAGTATTTGTTATGAATAATATTACAGCACAGAAATCTGTACTACAAGTATTTAAAAGTATTTTTGTAAGGTATGGATATCCATTGCATTTAGTTACTGACAACGGTCCCACATGGACTAGTGGAGAATTCCAGCAATTATGTAAAATGGTGTGAGTAAAACAGAGTTGTACACCAACATAATTATTTCCCAGCTACAAAGGATTAGCAGAGCGGTTTGTAGGATTATTTAAATCGCATGTTATAAAAACCGAGAAAGTGGTCATACAGCAGAATATGCATGTAATTTGTACCTTTTTGATTACAGAAGTACTATTCATAAAGCAACAGGGCAGAGCCCAGCAAAGTTGATGTTAAATAGAGAGTTGCGATGCCGTTTCTCACTTTTAAGACCAAATCCAGTCAACAATCAAATAGATATTGAACAAACAATAAACAGTAAAAACACATTCAAGGCATTTAAAATTAGCGAAAAAGTAATGGTGAAAGACCAAAGAAAAAACAAAAAGAAATGGTCTCTTGAATAAATTATTGAAATCATAGTTCCTGGTGTAACATATACTGTTGAGGTGGACGGCTGTAACTGGAAACGACATGTCAATCAATTATTGAAATCATAGTTCCCGGTGTAGCATACAGGGTGTAAACCACCTCATCACGAAGCCGTCAGCCAAGCGTACATCAAACTAAGTAAATTTACGCAAAAATTATTGCTGGGAAACGTTTTTACACCCTTCATACTGTTGAGGTGGACGGCAACGACATGTCAATCAATTATTAGAGTGTGGGCAAAAAATATAATTTAAAAATCAGGAATATTCTAATCTTTTTAGAAGTAAGATTTAAGTTTTGTTTTTATTTGGATAAGTTAAGTTTTAGTTTTTTTTTTTATGCAAGTAGGGGAAGACTGTCATAATCGATACATTATTTATCGATTATGAAAGAAAGTGATAGAGAAAAGAATCAGAGACGAAAGTAAGATCACCCAAAACCAGTTTGGGTTTATGGCAGGTCGAGGACCAGTGGACGCCACTTTTGCGCTCCGCCAATTGTGCGAGAAGTACAGACGTGCACACAAGAACTTGCACATGGTGTTAATTGATCTGGAGAAAGCGTATGATAGGGTACCTCGGGATATGTTGTGGTGGGTCTTAAAAGAGAAACGTATACCTGGGAGGTATGTAGAGTTAATTCGTGCTATGTACAGTCAATCTTGTACCTACGTCCGGTCAGCTGCTGGCAACACCGATGAGTTTAGTGTGGCTGTAGGCTTGCATCAAAGGTTGGCTTTAAATCCTTACCTCTTCTTGTTGATAATTGACACTTTGACGTCGCACTTACAGGAAGAGGCACCCTGGTGCATGCTGTTTGCTGACGACGACTTATCTTCTTATCGGTTAAGATGGACTTGAGATCCAGAGCAGATTGGAGAAATGACAACAGAAACTGGAGAATGTTGGCTTGAAAAACAGCAGAAGTAAAACTGAATACCTGTTCTGCGATTTCGATGGTCTCTCCAGTTTTGGAGCCATATCGCTAGATGGCGCGTCTCTTCCTGTCTGCTCCGACTTGCACGAGTGAACTGAGATACGAACGGTTCACTCGTGCAAAGCGATGGCGAAATAAATTGTAGTGTAAAGCACAGAATTAACACGGGATGGATGAAATGGCGGCAGCTCACGGGAACAATCTGCGACACACGCATTCCCTTTAAATTTAACGGGAACATTTATAAAATAATGGTTAGACCTGCTGTCTTGTATGGATCAGAATATTGGGCCACAAAAGGGATGAATAAAAGGCATATGCATGTCGCGGAGATGAGAATGCTGAGGGGGATGTGTGGTGTGACGCGAATGGATAAAGTAAGAAATGAGTATATAAGAGGAAGTCTGAAAGTGGCGCCGGTGACTGAGGAGCTGCGTGGTATGAGCATGTCCGCATCACATGCCCGTACCACGACAACCGATTGGAATGGGGAAAATGTTGGGAAAGTTTTGAGTGTGAATGTAGATGGTATATGAGAGTAGAGGAAGACCAAAGAAACGATGGATGGACTGTGTTAAAAATGATATGGCAAGAAAAGAAGATCTGATGAGATGATGAAAAATAGAGAAGTATGGAAGAAGAAGACATGCTGCACCGACCCCAAATGAATTGGGATAGGGGCAAGAGAATGAAGATACAAAGTAGTCGGTAGTATAGATTGGTATTGGCTAAGAACAACCTTCATCAAAAGTGAGCCTCCAGGTTGGTTCCTGTCACTGAGTGTTCAATTCTACACAAAACTTCCTTCAAGATTCTCCTGGAATTTTAATGGTTGCGTGCTTTTGCAGGAGCTGGAAGTCACCGCCGACCAACTGGCCATCGATGGTCCTTCGGACAAAATGGAGCAGTTCTTAGCTAGGAACTTCGGCATCAACAAGTTAATGCGGCAGAATAACAACTTCGCAGTCGCGCGCAGCTTCTTCGACCGCTCGGATGATGAAATCAGGTCAGCCCTCCGACGGCCGCGCCTCCTTACTGCTCCTCGCCCAGGGGAGCCCAACCTCGAGCTACTCTTATTTTATTTAACTATACTCAGGCTAGTTGCATTAGGTATTATTAAGGCACAAACCCACCGTGGTGCACGCTGTGCACGGCCACGCGGCGCAATTTAGTTGCGTGGATACATTTGTTTGACAATGTGGGTCGTGTCCGTTTCGACTGTTCGGCCACGGTGTCGTAGAAGAAAAACGACTACGTAAACATTACGAAGGAATTTGTAAAACACTAACAATGAAAGTCTCAAATTCGTAGATCCAATATTCAGAAAGTTATAAAGGTTTAACCATGGCCGCGCTGTCCGCACATGAAGAACCGCGCGGCCACGCTATTCTCTTATTACGGAGCTTAGTAGAGGCCCCATTCTTTTTGCTAACCACTTATATGATTTCGAAGAAAATGTAGACAGTATGAATAAAGCCCTAATATTTGGATTTCACGACCTACAGCACTTCTAACCTATACTTAATACAAGTTAGAAGTAGGGTAACCAAGATTTATGGTTCGACAATCAGACATTTTCAATTTTACTAAGATAAATATGTAAGTACCTTTTATTCTAAAAAGGATTAATGATTGTCTATTCGATTAGTACCTACTTACCTATATGAAAAAATATACCTTCCTACCTCCTTATGAGGTAAACAACTAAACACTACTATTTTAATAAATCAAGCGTTCGTTTAAAAAACTGATGTAGGTACTTATTGTTTTTAATGATGACGCCTAAATAGCTTACTGCAGTAGATAGTGCACGCATTTTTACAAAAGTGAATTGCATGGTATGTCAGTGTACTTGCTTTGCGGGTAAGCCATAGATATGCGATATATATGCGATAGAGATATATATGCGATAGATTGGCTTATCCCACGGGGATAAGCCGTTCGTTTAGCTATGTGAGCGCCTTAGTCGAGCAAGCCACGCATGTACTAATGATGTCAATTCATGTTTAACGTGTCCGTGGTTTGCGGACACAAGCACATACATTTTCTTGCAAAGCAAAGCTAACACACGTGCGTATTGCGTAGCCTCTCCGTGCGCCACGATGGGTTCTCGCCTTTATTGTTGCATTTCATTAATCAAATATATAAAAATGTCATGTCACCGTGTTTCTGATCGAACTCCTCCGAAACGGGTTGATTGTATGTTTTGTGTATATTTGGTAGCTCTGAGAATAGGTCGTAGGCTATTTTCAAAATTTCCACGCGAACCAAGTCGCGGGCAACAGCTAGCATATCTAAATGTTTTACAATAATACATAGAAACTGGCGAGTTTATTTATGTTATACGTCGCACAAACAATGTAAACTGCAGTTCAGTATTATCCTGCGTTGAAAAGCCGGTTTTTGTGGTATTTTTAATTTCATACCTCTAAATAAAATAAATCAACTAAGTAAGTCTAACAACAAATCAGATATGTGTGAGAGGGTGTGCATACTAAATGTTGTGAACGTCGCACATAGCTCTCAAATATTTTTCAGCTCAAATAAATCAGTATTACTGAATTAAATAATGAAATATCTCTGTGTTGCATTATGATTTGTAATATAACTGGATTACGTGTTGAAACAGTTTTAAACGATTCACAGTCAATATTTGAGTGCAACTTCAGAGAGAAATTTCATAATTTAGTTCAGTAAATATTGATTTATTAATTAGGTTGCCAATTTTCAGAATGCCCATTTTAGAAATGAATGCAACTAGCCTATTGATTGCACTGTGATACCTCACGAGTAACTCTTTATGTGTGTGTTTCACAACAGATGCTGGAAACTAACAAGAAACATAGTAACTTAATAAGCATAGAGCACAGGTCAGTGCGACTCCTACCTTGTACGGTTGTTCGTTATTGTGACTGTAGCCAGACGTGAGCTCACCCCTAGGTGTAGAGCTCACGTAGCAGAGTAGTGGCCTCATGCCAGAGCCGAGCCGACCGGAGGCCGAGCGTAGCGCTTAGGCAGCTAAGCTACTTATCGAATGTCGATGAATGAGTTTTCAATCGATTCGCTATTAGGCCTCGGACACTAAGTCAGCGGTGTGATAACTAACGGGTTATAAGAAAACCGAAAAATGACATCAATGTCTTGTTTATGTTTTGTCGTAGTTGGATTTTAGTTTTGAACTAAATTAATTATTAATGATTAGTAGGTTCAGAAGTGTCTAATGAGTGTTGTTTGCGCTGCGTACTCTTTGTTATTCATCAGTCGCGGGGGCTGGTAGCTGGCGCGCAGTCGGTGTACTAACGTGTGTTTTGCTAGCAGCAACAGTGCGGGCGACGCCACTGTGGCGCCCGCTGCCGCCGTCGGACGTTTTGCCGCCCCTAAACCGACTTCTGCCATAGCTAATGTAAGTACCTATAAAACTACTGCCACATCATAAGTGTTTAGTTATCAACAGCAACAAGTAGAGCTCCCCTTTGTATTGTCACTTGAGAGATGCGTGTCAGGACGTTTGTTAACGGGAGTAGTCGAGTAGTACGCGACAGGAGTACGGCTGCAGTGCTACGCGCACGTTACAGGTGCTGCGGTGGCAGTGAGACGCGGCGCCTGCGCACGTGACGTGTCCCGTGAGCGCGCCGCTCACTACTCTGCTTACATTATACAATCTCTTACTTGATCAATAGTGTGCCAGTATTTACAAACATTGTGTATAAGACAAGCATACGTTCATTCATAATAATGTTGTATTTGGAATCATCCGGCTTTCCGTCGAGCGTTAGTTGTCTGTAGCGTCGCCGTGGCCGCGTCGGCTTAGTGTTAGTGCACAGGCTGCTAGACGCCTGACGATGTAGATTATATAAATCACGCCTAACGTAACCGTCTTATTTAGTTTTGTAATACAATTGTTTTGTAACAAACACTTAATTGTCTTCGGCTTGCTCTGTGTCAAACAACGAGCCAAGCTTAGACCTCTACCGGTTGAAGTGCTTATGGGCGTTGTCGTGTCTCTTACAGCCAAATCTATCGAGCGAACTGAGATTTAGCTCAAACTTAGCTCAGTCGCGCTTCATCCGGAAATGGACCGTATTTGCATAAAGTTAGTGTTCTTCTTCGTATAATACGCTTGAACACGGTCGCTTCCAGAATTATGCATACTAACATAGTTAAGTTTCGGATGAAGCGCGACTGAAAAGTCGAAGACAAGAGTTATATAGATCTCAGCATTAGTTCCACAAGGAGTCACAAGGTGGCGCCGCGTGCTCGCGCGTGCAGCACGGTCAGCACGACTAACTCGCTTGTTCGTGTTGCAGGTCATACACGGCGCCCACGACGAGCCTGCGCGTCGGTAAGCATCGTCTTGTTCATACGCAACGCAATAGCAGACTCGATACTTATTGCATCGGCTGTACCTATATAGCAGTTTTAGAGCGCATGAACGCTTGATTCCGCAAGCATTCGAATGCCAGTCGCAGGATTTAGTATCTGCGGAACACGGCGAGTTGCTGAATAGCTTATTGTCAAACCGCGAATCGATAAAACGTGGCGCAACATGAAGGCAGTCTCAGGAAGTCCGCCGGCCCTCGGGACAGCGCTCGGCCTTGCCAACGGTATCGGGTCTGCTGCTGCCCTTCATGAGCAGTTTGTGTCCTCCGGTAAACAAACCGCACGTCGATGGTAAAAAAATACTTATACACCGCCTTTATTTTGTAATAACAGAGTGTTTCGTGTTCAAGCGACGTGCGGTAGACCGTACCGAACCCGTGCTTGTTATAGATAAAAGTAAAGTAGGTTGCATGAGTCATTTATTGTTTGATTTCACTTATGATTTATTTGTTTGTTATGTTTATTTTACGTTTACATTGCTTGCAGCTACGCGCGCTCGCGTCGACCGATGAACTCGCACTGACCGTGCCCGCGAGTGCTATACTAGCCTATTCGTCCGCGTCGAACGCGCGACCCGACGGCACACGACCGACACACCACACGCACACCATACGCACGCACATACCTACACTCATGGGCGTCGCCAGGGGTGTGGGGGGGGGAGGCAGCTAATCTATTTCAAACTAAAAGGACTAAAGAAAAGCTAACTTGTCTGGAGAGGAGAGCTTACATTTTCATTTAGTTCCTACAATTTTCAAATAACTCTTCAACTTCTTAGTAACTTGTACTTCTGTAGATATAAACAAGTATTGACAATGTAACCCGGTGGCGCGCCCACCGGGACCACACTACAACATATCGCAACTAAAATGTCAAAAAATTGAGCACGGGTTGTTGCA
This sequence comes from Xestia rhomboidea, assembly GCA_963853795.1. NCBI lineage: Eukaryota > Metazoa > Arthropoda > Insecta > Lepidoptera > Noctuidae > Xestia > Xestia rhomboidea. Next base: position 35,625,708 of record OY970756.1, read on the forward strand.
CAGCTAGAAATTGATTTTTATCGTTTTTACAAATTGTACAGTGAGTTTCTTGTTGCCCATGTCCAACAGCTATCATTTTTTAATTACCGACATCTTGGAATAAATTAACATCAGGATATTTCTGTTTTTAAATTGAAAATGGACAGTTCAGTGAAAAATACATAAAATCATGCATCTTTAATTTCTTACTAAACAGAGTTATCATGCGGCTTGTACCAGATATGACTACTAATGTCAACGGGAAAGTTAACATTCAAAATCGTCTAGATGCAACCCTTGTGCTGTAGTATGGCGTGATGTCATCCCACTGGCACCCGTATGGCCGGCGCCAGGTGGTGGACTGCTGGCTGAGCTACTGTGCTTTCAGTTGTTTCATTTGGAATGGCACGAATACGAGCAACACCTATCACATTAACTAGATACATACTTACTTATGGTGGTAGAGCACTGTTTCATTTTCTCTCGCAGTCGATTATTGTGATTAACGTAAAAACTGACTGTCATGCAACTAGGCTAGGATCACAAAATAATAAAAGGGTTCATAAGTTGAGGTAGCAATAAGTTATTGAGTTATCCGCTAGGCAGCCACCCGCGCGCCACACGCACGCCACCCGCGCGCCACCCGTACACGAACACTGCACCTCACCTACCAACTCACAAGCACACGCAACACAAAAACAACTTGCTCTTGTTTCAATTACACGAACCTCTTAAGATGCATTTGAGTGCTGTACTATGAAACAGTGCGGTCACCGTCGATGGAGTCGCTCGCTGCTCTCTGCTGCAGTAGCTGCGTGCGGCAGCGTCACTGCGCTACTGCTAGCTACTGCACCAGTGACTGCTCGCTGTTCGCAACTCAACGAGGCCAACGCGCACATACTGACTTCAGTCACCTAGCACTGTGATATATTTTCTTTTGTTGTAGCGTCCTTTTATATTAATTTAATTTATTATTTATGTTTATAGTTAGTAAAATGTTTAGTAATAGTTTGTGTTAGTCGCTCGCATGATGAAAAATTGTGTAGGTACTACAATATTGAACTCTATCTGTGTTATTTATATGTTAGATTAAAGTACTGTGTAGGCACTATGTAACACCAAAGTAATGTCCCGTTTACACGAAGAGAGATTGCCGCTCGTATGATGGTGGACGAGGTTATTATTCCATTTCGAGTTTCATTTAATTTGCAGTTTACATTACTCGTCAGAATAAAAAGCATCTTTTAAGGACTCTCTACATGTAAACGGGCCTCTAGCGACCAATCACACGGCGCCGTACGGTGTTGTACAGTTCAATGTTGGGATCCCATGTGAACGCCCCACTATAAGCACTGTTCGTAATGTATAATGATGGAGGAAGCGGTATAAAGCCGGCTTGTGATTCCAAACTGATACAATCGCGCTGCTGTACGTCGTATGAAAGTGAGCTCGTTGCGCTCACTCTTCGACCATACGTGTAGGCACATAGAATCTCCGAAAATTACATTCAAATTTACGTTATGAACTCATGATGATCCATTAAATCAAAAAAATATACTTTGCATTGTATCTATCTACTGTACATTGTAGGTAACCATAATGATAATTTTTATATTATCTGGTAGACTTGGCGACAATGACAATACTGGATTAAGTAGAAGTGCGCGCCGAGCCCGCTCGCACCCGGCACTCATCACACTTTGATGCTATGCTTTGATGTTGTGAGCAAAAAATATCAAAAATCAACTTTATTTTATAAACATTTTAGATGAATTAATGTTTTTGAGAAATAATTACGTCGAATAAAGCAGGTGACATTGAACGAGGTTTGTTTCAATTTGTAAATAGAACCACTTAAGGCCGGGTCACACCGGATGCGTAGCGTGACGCCGTCACACCGGCCAAGACCGGTGCAGCACACGTCGCACGCATCACGTCACGCAGGTAAATGTTGCACGCGCGTACGAGCCACATTGTCAGCAGCCATATTGAGTTGAGAGCATTTGGCGAAAAGATGTTAGACAACCGCAGTTCTTCTGACGAAAAAGCGTCATTGTTGCTACTATGCCATGAATCTTCTGCTGCTACAAAGAGTTTGGTCCCGATTCTCTCCCAATAATGTATAACTTAAAAAACACTCGTAAACTGGATTCTGTTTGTAAATAAATACAACCTGCCGTGCGTGCGTACGTGCAGCAATTACCGATGCGTTTGCGTGTGTGCCCGGTCTGTCATCTAACAGGGAGCGCCATATAATACAACGTCATGACTGCAGGCGCGTGTGCGACGTTGCCGTTCCTCTACACACGCGCGCGGCCTCGGTTTGTCAGTAGATACGGCTCTGCGTGCGTGAGTGACGTACGTGCACACGTCACGCATCTGGTCTGGCATCTTTCTTACAGTTTCATACATAACAACTGATGCGTGCACGCGTCACGTCACGCTACGCATCCGGTGTGACCGGGCCTTTTGTGTCAGTTTCTTTTAGGTAGGCTTCCGCCCAAGCAAGGTACCCACGATCATGATACTAAATGAATGTGGCAAAATAAATTAAGTAGTAGGTAAAAATTATAAACAAAAAATAATAAATTCAATTAAAATTTTTGTTACTTACCAATAAATAACGCTGAGGGTCATGTGGACAGCGTTATTTATTTGTAAGTTTTTTTTTTGTCAGCATCTTACTCATTAGTCCACGAGACAATCTGCAGGCAATTTTCATCAAAATTAAAAAAGCGTGAATCGCGTACAATATTAATTACAAAAATAACCACCCACAGTTGTGACAGTGCTTGTTAGGTGTCGCGATAGGGGGCGTCGACTCGCGCCAACGCCCCCTATCGCGCTATATCTCGCTACCGCATGCCCAATAGGGAACGAGCAGGAACTATAGGTGGCAGCACAAATCGAAAAAAGAGACACTATGCGGACAGTAAAGGAAACTTATCTGCTGTCATCGTGCTTTCAAGTTTGTAAACAAAATTATCTCTTCAATTATATTATTTTTGAATAATTATGTTAAATTTGTTAGTATAAAATATGGGTTCCGGTCTATCAATAATGATCGTCAGCGTAATATGAATATTTAATAATATGAATTTTATATCCTTCGTCTACTTTCTCTGATGAAAATTGTGGTGCATGAAGAAATGGTGGCTTCTTAAACAACTTTCTTATTTTCAACACATGTTTTTTTTAATGGAAGGGAATCCTTTATCTGCGAGAACAGTATCTCCAGGCTCTAACAAATCAAATTAGTCCACAATCATTTGTTATAAAACAATCACTAGAACGCCCTCCGTAGCATTTAGATACAAAACTTAAGAAACCACAAGGAGTGCAGCCAACTAAAATTTTTATTGTATAACCATGTTTATAATCTGAGTACATGTGGACTCTTTCTCTTTGTTTAACTGTTGAGGGATATTTTCGGTGTGTAAACTACAATGCAGTCTATTTTAACACGTGTGTTCGCCTAGTGAAGTTAAATGGTTCTGGCATGTTTGCTTGGAAGGTTGATTTTGAGGGCTATTGAAGTTTTTCAATGCAGAGTGTAACAAAAACAAGTTGTTTTCAAATATTTTTCTTTACTGCGTTTATCCATTTTTTGTGTTTTTCACTTAAACATGGTATGAGAGTACTATTCTTTGGAAAGTAATAGAATTTTACGCTATTTGATTTATTTTCATTTTTGTGGATGTATTTGTACATACGGAAATAAATAAAATAAATAATAAATATCACTGGACATTACACACAGCGCCATCTTGTGCCACACTAAGCAACAAGGCTTGTGTCGTGAACTCCAGATAGTTGATATATTACATAGATACTTTTTATTTGTAAAAACATACTTATTATACATATAAACATCCATGACTAGGAAACAAATGTCCATGCTCATCACACAAACATTTGCTCCTACCGGGATTCGAACCCGGGACCCTAAGAACGTAAGGCTGCCTCACTACCGCTGCGCCATTCGGGTCGTCAAATGTAACAATGCATTAAGATTAGCTAGAGTAATAATTTTCACTACTAAAATTAATTCTGTTTACTTGGTAAAAATATTAATGTCAAGTAATAATAGAGTACAAGATTTGGATTGGCGACGCCAGTTGGCAGCACCGTCGTTGTGCACGTTCCCTATACCACATGTGACTATTAGTATTAAGGTCGGTTTCCCCCGAAAACGATTTGTCTTAGGAGACTATCCATAATTTTTCGTGAATTTTTTATCCACATTCACAGATTAAAAAAAAATACACTTGGCAAGAAAATGGTCATTTTAAACATCATTATTTTTATTGGTGCCAATCGATCCTGTTTCCAATATGTATATTCATATTAGGCTGTTTAGAGGCTATGTACCTGCCTTTGCTTCTCCTTCAACCTGACGAAAGCAAAGCGCTGAAAAAAAAATTAAATCATAGTTTCCTAATAATTCATGACAAAAATGTTTTTCGTTCTTTTATTTCATTTCTTAAAGTGTATTGAAAAACGTCGTTTGATACACGTGGACATTTGTTGTTGCTTTCTCCACTTGTATCAAAATGATTTGTTGTGTTTGAGAATAGTAATTATCAAACAATTTCAGACGTACTTAAAATCAGTATTAGAAACGGGAGCCACTTCGCGAAATCTCTCCCCTCTTCATCTACACTAGCTGAAGCTCTTCTTAAAGAAAACTTTACTAAGGACATACCAAACTTTAAATTTAAACCAATATGTATTGCTACAATTAAAAACGCATTCAAAAGTCTCAACATAAAAAATACTGAAGACTTATGGGGGATATCCGTCAAGGTTCTTGTAGATATTATTGAATCAATCGCTCCTATCCTAACAGGCATATTCAATCAATGTTTGGACAGCGGCAAGTTTCCTGATTTAATGAAACATAGTAAAGTAGTGCCAATTTTCAAATCGGGTTGTAAGAGTGATCCCTCTAATTATAGACCTATATCTGTGCTTCCAGCATTGAGTAAAATCAATGAAAAAATCATGCTGGACCAGATGTTGTCTCACTTTAACTTAAATGGGATTCTGCATAGTCGACAGTTTGGTTTCACGAAGGGTAGGTCGAAAACGGACGCGGGAGTAAAACTCTCGCATTTTGGAATCCTGGGAGAAGTCCCAGGATGCCATTGGCATTTTCTGTGATCTCTCTAAAGCGTTCGACTGCGTTGACCATAACACACTGATCTGTAAATTACACCACTTCGGAATTCGTGGACGACCTGCTGATCTTGTTCTTTCCTATTTATCAAACAGGCAGCAAGAAGTTAATGTAAATGGGGCGACGTCCTCCGGGTCTCTAGTCAAGATGGGCGTGCCTCAGGGTTCAATTTTCGGTCCATTCCTATTTCTAGTTTACATTAATGATCTCCCTTAGATGATGGCCAAACTATCGGATATAATTCTATTTGCTGATGACACCTCGCTAATTTTTAAAATAGAAAAGATACGAATGTCTTACATGTCAACGAAAGTCTAACTGTCCTCTCTAAATGGTTCGCAGCTAATAATCTTTTACTGAATGCAAACAAAACGAAATGTCTAAAGTTCTCTTTACCTAATGTACCACAACGAGATCTAAATTTAAATCTAGACGGCCATAAACTTGATGTTATAGCGGACACTGTATTCTTATGGATTACTATCGATTCAAAATTGCAGTGGGGCGCGCACATTAGAACTCTTTCAGGTAGGTTAAGCTCAGCTGCATATGCAGTTATGAAAATAAGGCAGTTAACTGATGAAGCCACAGCTAGGTTAGTATACTATGCTTATTTCCACAGTATTATGTCTTATGGCATTTTGCTGTGGGGATCAGCAGCTGACCTTGACTCAATTTTCATTCTACAAAAGAGGACAGTCTGCGCGATCTATAAAATGGGTCCTCGTGAGTCACTCAGAAAAATTTAAAGAGATCGATATACTGACTCTACCTTCACTCTATATCCTTGAAAGTATTTTATATGTCCGCAAAAATCGAGGGCTTTTCAAAATTAGAAGCTACTTTCATAATAAAAACACACGCAGTATACATGAAATTGTAATACCTTTTTTTTTCGGATGGGAAATCATCAAATGACTCCTCCCGCTCTGGGCGGAGCAGGAGGGAGTGTCAGACTTTTACTGACTAAAACCCATCCATGTTCCTTCATCGCCCTTTGTGTACCGGGGCCACGGTATCTCTTTCGAATAGTTTCGCAGACCAGGCAGGCTTCGGCCCTTGCGGACCCCTTCATTGTTGCTGACTCTCTTTGAGGCGCGCGTGGAACACGAACGCGCCGTCGACACGGCCTGTCGTCATGAGACGGAACGATGGCGAGCTAGCCCATAGCTCCCCGTCCACAGGCCCGCGCCTACGGTGGCCGGAAGCCACCACGTGGCCCCCGACGCCCGGGGCTTCTCCCGCGGCGGCCGGGACGTGTGGATCTTTCCCTATCACGTTTCGCCACCTCCTTCGCTAGCATGACTGCTTCGCAGAAGGAGGTGACGGCGTCCCATTCCGTCTCGCTCCGGACCATGGATTGCACCAGGGCCGGGAGCGAGAGGTCGACGCCGCCGATCGCCGCTTCGAGGACATGGCGGTGCTCCGCCCAGGCGGGGCACACCTCCACAGTGTGCTCCACCGTGTCTTCCGGAAATTGTAATACCTAAATTCAGATTAACAAAAACTAGCAAGTCTTTTATTATAAACAGTATACTCTTTTATAACTCTCGTTACCTTAGTCAATAATAGAACTGACCGATGGAAAGTTCAAAAACTATATCAAACGTGTCCTTATTAAAAAAGCATATTACAAAATCAAGGACTATGTTGAAGACAAAGGAGTTTGGCTCTAGTTCCTTCTGCGCATGCGGCTTCCCTGGTAGCTCATAAACGGCACATTTTTGTGGATGTCTCTAACTATTCTCAATCAAATTTTTTACATCTTTTGCTCAGAATAGTTACAGCACTGATGACAATATTTGTGTCACTTGTTGAATTTTCTTTGTTTTTTTTTTATTTACAAAAAAAAATATTTACAAAGTTTTCCTACCTTTGTATAGATTCTTTTTTTTTACCTATAGTTTGTGAATGAGTGAACATTATAGGCTTTTCTAAATTCCCAGATGCTTGTTAACTAACGACCTATTGTCGGGCCTACGCTGTCCTCCCATACTTATGTACTAATGCTGTAACAAAATAATATTGTAATAAATACCAAATGATTTGAAAAGAGTAACCATGGAGTTTCTTGCCGGTTCTTCTCCATGGAAACGACCAACGCGAACCGTGCACCTTTTTCGACGTTTTCTATGTGCCCATCTAGGTTTATGTGAAATAAAATATTTTGATTTTGACTAGTGTAAAAAAATAATTAATGGCCATTTTCCTGCTAACCGTAAATGATTTAGAAAATCTATGAATATAGATATAAATTTCGCGAAAAATAACGGTCTTAGAACCATTTTCGTGTAGCTTAAGAGCTTTCGCACATTAAAGACAAGACTTTGCTAAAGGGAATTAATAGTCTGTCTCGCTCGCACTATCAGGGCAATTCTCTGACGGTTAAGGTAGTTCCCCTTACTGCCCCGCTGTGTTTTTCTGTTGCCGCTATAAAAATAATATTACTTAGATTAGATTTAAAGGAGGATCGGTTTTTTATTTTTGTCTGTCTGTTTGTTCCGGCTAATCTCCGAATCGGCTGGATAGATTTTAACGGGAATTTACTGGCAGATAGCAGATATTATGTGGAGTAACTACTTTTATAAAAAAAGGATTAGGGTATCGTGAAAAAAATTGAAACTGTAATTCTTAACAATTTCCGATTCTATTAATAAGTAATAGTAATATGTTATAACAATTTCACAAAAGCTAATGATGCTTCTAGCTAGATAACTCATGCCACCTAGTTGTAGGCTTCGTGTTGTTACACAGTTTATTTGCAAACAGGAAGCCTCCGGACTTTTCATAATTATTTATTTCTAATAGCCTATCGACCATTGCTATCGAGATAAATTGTTCTATACCTAATTGTTTCGATTTCACTGAAAAACAAGGTTTTTGCCACACGGATTATCATTACAAAACAATAATTATTTTGTTTATATCACACACAGGCTTGTTGTGACAGCCACCTACAATGTTCCGCGTATACTAGGTACGTACACGCGGCCGAATTTAAAAAACTTAGTGGTAAATTAAATTGTGAGTTTAGCCCACTTATCCTAATCGTTGTTTGTGCCTCAATATTAAAAAAAGTGTTTCAATCACCTAACAGTTTTGTCATGTATACAATATTCGACTAACCTTCAGGAAGCCTACCACGAGCTCTTAACGCGATCCATTTTAGGACCTAAACTGAACTGTTCTTCTAATTCGTACCATGACGTCAGTTTAACGGTTCAATTTAGGCCACGCCATCTGACAGCGATTGTCCCCAAACTGAGTCGCAAGTTTCTGTTTCATTCATTCAATTTTGTACTTAACGCTCAACAGTCAAAATTAGCGATTCAATAAAAGCTACTATTTCTCTAACATAAACTGAAACGTTTGGTGAATTATTGACGAAAATAAAGTGTTCTAGTACTATTTTAGAGGAATTTTACAAAAACCAATGTAAGTGTACTTTAATCTTTCTTGTTAAGTTTAAAATACCTATTTAAATGCCTTTTTTAAGGTAAAAAACAAATGGTTACATTTGTTTTTCTCTAACAAATGTCTGGTGAACAGCTTTAGTTTAAGTTTTTTGAGGAAGATTCTGAGAGAAGAAATAAATATACTTACATAAAACGTTACTTGCTACTGAGCGTGTCTGACTCTAAAATGTGCGCGAAACAAAGTTATTTGATACTAAAAGCGTTGTCTTTTTTTGACCAAAAACTTTTCAAACGCGGATCAGCCACAAATTGCGATCTTTTATTCACTTTTAACGATCCAAATGCCGCTGAGCGTATTGGACGTCATGGTACGAGTTTGAGCGATGCAGTTTAGGACACTTTAGGAGTTTTAAACTGAAATGTCTTGCTTTTGAATCGCTTTTAATTAGATCATGGTAGGCCTCCAGCGCGAAAGTTGTCACTGTTTAATTTCAGCCGTTGAAATATTTATAAAAATTATTATCGAAAACAGTTTGAGGTCAGTAAAATATGAACTTAGTTAACTACTTAATAACAAAGGAAAAATAGACCAATTTCATCGTTCAAATGGGTGCCCACTCGGAAATAAATAGTGGTTAGAAATCCTTGTCGATAATTATATTCCCACCTCTACAAAAAATTTGGGTGTCCGTTTCGACTGCTCGGCCACAATGTCGTAGAAGATTAACGACTACGTCTATATTACAAAGGAATTTGTAAAACACTAACAATGAAAGTCGCAAATTCGTAGATCCAATATTCCGAAAGTTATAAAGGTTTAACCATGGCCGCGCGATCCGCACATGGAGAACCGCGCGGTTAAACGGAGCTTCGTAGAGATCCCATTCTTTTTGCTAACTACGGATCCGATTTCGAACACCTACAGCACTTAAATGCCATGGCCGCACATGAAAAACCGCGCGGCCACGCAGTTCTCTTAAACGGAGCTTAGTAGAGGTCCCATTCTTTTTGCTAACCACTAATACGATTTCGAAGAAAATGTAGACAGTATGTATAAAGCCCTAATGTTTCGATTTCACGACCTACAGCACTTCTAACCTATAATGCAAGTTAGAAGTAGGGTGACCGAGATTAATGGAGCGTCAAAGAGACATTTCCAATTAGAGCGTTAGGAAATGAGGTACATCTCTATTTGTTTCATGACGTCATTCTTCATTTCAAGTCCTTGGCGCTCAGAGCACGTTAAATTCAATTCTGGTTAGCAATGTGTCTATGGCCTTTCTTCTATTTTTGTCTACTAGGTACCGTGTTTTTTTAAATAATTCAGTAACTATTTCAACTTTGTTAAATTCGCACTCCAGAGCCACAAGATACCTACAAGCGACGCACGACGCTTAGTTTGTGGCTTACCGAACATTTCACTTATTAACGTTATTCAGAAATCAGAATCATCTTCTTCTGGTTCAACGTTCTCCACAGAATACTCCGAGTCCGATTCCATACCTTGACATTTGACATTGACGACCCGATTGGCGCAGCGGTTGTGAGGCTGCTTTACGTTCTTCGGGTCCCGGGTTCGAATCCCGGTAAGAGCAAATGTTTGTGTGATGAGCATGGACATTTGTTTCCGAGTCATGGATGTTTATATATATATATAATAAGTATGTATTTACAAACAAAAAGTATCTATGTAGTATATCAACTATCAGGTGTCCACGACACAAGCCTCGTTGCTTAGTGTGGCACTAGATGGCGCTGTGTGTAATGTCCAGCAATATTTATTTATTTATTTATTTATACCTTGTAAAATGTATAAAAGCCGATCCTAAGAAGAACTGGTTCTTCATTCATTTCACTACCTATTTGTTTACTTATTACTATGAGTAAAATAGAATAGTTCCTATTGTTATAAGCAAAATGAAAGAATCCGATTAGTATCTGCAGTCTGCACTATGCCAAAGTAATCTTGACAACCGTACGTCTATGACGTCACAGCACGACTTCTATAATAGTCCGCGGCGCCCGGGCACTGACAACCAATTATTTTGTAGAGATGGGAATATGAATTATCGACAAGGATTGCTAACAACTATTTAATTCGAGTCGGCACCCATCTATAGGACGAAATTAGTCTATTTTCCCTTTGTGATTAAGTAGTTAACTAAGTTCATATTTTAATGACCTCAAATTGTTTTCGGTATAATAATATTTATAAATATTCTAATTTTTATAATAAAAATCATTTTTAACACCCTTGCTCGTAAAGCTGATGTAATTCCACCGGTTATAAATATGTAAAGCGGGTCATAAAAAACGCGTGTGTTATCAAAGCAAATAGTTAAGTTATAGTCCATACAAATTCCATAACAGTATTATTTGCCATTTCAAATATGGAACTGATCGCCGCCGCACGACTCCAGCTAGTGAGTAGCGCGCTGTTGCTATTCAAATTTCGAACTAATCGCCGCGCGGCGCCAGTCAGTAGGCAGCGCTAGCGCACTGTTAAAATGGCGGGAAAGCAACAGTGTGCATTCACAGATTGAGTTTATTTAAAATAAAATAAAAAACACTTTATTCGGTAATTTACAAACTTGGCTGCATGCTCTAGCGTCTTTGCCAACATTTTCACGCAGCCACGGCGGAAAATAATCCTCGCGCCATTTTTCTCAAATTTTCTTTTCTTTGTACTTGTATTGTGAATATCTAAAAATGACAACTTTCAATAATGAAGATGAACATTATATTACTTCAACTCCACCGGATATACTAACAGAAGCGCGAACCGCATGCGACAGCTTGCTGCCGTCAATATCCAAGGACAGATACATAACCACGTAAGAAAAATCTTGTTTTTTCTGTTTCCTCGTAAATGTGTTAAAAAACGTCGTACGATATACGTGCGTATTGGTTATAACATGCTCGGCTCAATTACGCCCTCGCCTTCGGCTCGGGCTGAAATTCCGCCTCGCATGTTATAACCATCTTAACGCACTAATATCGTAATGTTCTAAAAGTAACCTTATTTTACCTTCAATTATATTTTCAATAAAAAGTTGCTGTATGCTGTCACAAAAAGCCTATATGTGTAAACTTGCTCTGTACTTGTTTTAAAAAATAGCAAAATAATTCTTGTGGCAAATATGTACATTTTTGTGACTAGTGTTATTTGTGAAAATATCCACTGTAGCAGCCACGGAGCCTGGATTTGTTGAAATATGTGTGTTACAAATTGACAATAGACGGAAAAACCTCTTAATCGAAAGTATACTTACAAGAGGCGGGACGGGTCTAACAAGTGGTTGTGATGATGTACGCCTTAGCTCGCCGTCGCCCGCCGCCGTGCAGCCAGGCGCTGCCGCCGCCGCCGCCGACGAACCTGCTGCCACCGAGCCTCCCGCGCGGCAGGACTTCCATGGGTGGGAGGACGAGTATCGCTCCGAGCCGGATCTGGACGACGACGTCTACGAGCGGTACGCGTTCGAGCCGGAGCAGCCAGCCGCCGAGCGTCGCTACCGCGCCACGCCCGCGCTCGAGAGGCCTGCCTCGCTGCCCGTGCAGCGCGCGCCGCCGGCCGAGCCCGCCGCCGTGCCGGCCGCCGGCATGCCGTCCGGTGGCGCCTCCGCCGCGCAGTCGGCCGCCGGCACGCCGGCCGGCTCGAGCCGTCGCGATTCGCAGCTCACTGACAAGGGATATTTCGATGTCAAATATTACCACAACAGACTGTGGTAAATTATAGTATCATCACCACTACGTTATAAGTAATACCTAACTGATAAATAGGTGTCTAACGACATTGCGGGTAATTGAATTATCTGCATTGTTCGGTATAGACTTAACGACATCATGAAGTGCTATATTAGGCACACCAAAACATAATAGATAAATATTAAACCTGAAAACTAAACGCAAATGTGTAACGCGACATAAATACAGTAGGTACCTATAAAAGATCTGCCTGTATCATAAGTGTGCGCGCTTCACGCCTTTGTAGGTTATACTTAACTATTCTTTTCTTTTTAATATCAATAAACGCTATTTAATCTGTCATTAGTTGTTTGTATTAATGCCTACTCTACACCATGCAAACTAATCAGTAGGAAAATATTTCACGCTACTACCCACTACTACTACTATAAGCATTCGCCTTCAAATCAGAGGCGTGAAGAAGCGCTGCAGTGGCGCCACTAATTTTCTTTTCATACAATATCCAGAAGCGCAAGCGCAGCGCCACTATCGTGATACGCGCGTTGAAGTTGCATAGTGAGTCACACGCACTTATTATTTTTAACGTAAAAAACATAGGTAAGTAGGTACTTAAAGTTCCTGTAGAATTAGTATTGTTTTTGAAGTGTACGTTACCCCAGCAGGAAAGTGTCTCCTAGAGTTATATGAGTGGAACGTTTAATGTGTGCCCTAACTGCTGTAAATGTGCCCCCACATAAACAAAAACAACTAACACAAAAATTTCGGAAAAAAACGGAAATAACGATTCCTGCTGGGGTAACGTTTTTCCAGCACGAAAATTCTAAACGAATGATCGGAGAGAGAAACATTGTGCATGGCCTTGTAGCTTATATTAGTGCCAAAGTGTGTCCCCAAAAATAAAATGTGTGCCCCTTCAGGTTTTCGAGATATTGCAATTCCTGCTGGAGTAACGTTTTACAGAATCGTATATCTCTAAAAACAGAATAAACATACACGCGTAGCTCTTAATGTGGTGTGCGTTATCCCAGCCAGATATTGTCGAAAATCGTCATCTAAGTGCAATAGATAATTAGAAATACAGCTTCTGTAATTGGTAAGCAGATTTTTTAAATTTGGTAAGCTGATAGTTTTTAATTATTTGATAAAATAACTTCCGGCTGGAGTAACGTTACCCCAGCCAGATCTTTTTTTTTCTAATGGATATTTAGAAATAAATCTTATCTAAATAATTAGAAATCAATTTGAAATAAATGGTACAACTTAATTTGTATTTGTATTTGTTATGGTTGCGAAGATATTTAAAATCCTGCTGGAGTAACGTTAGCACGATTGCTGTATCTCGGAATTGACTATACCTACGGATGATTGTAATATTTGTACATGAGATCTGGCTACTTGGTTATAATTTGTTACGCAATAAACGAATCCGTAACTGGTCCGTTAACTATAATGCACTGTTTTGAAGTTATTTTAGTAAATAGAAAATATGCTTTAGTATGTCCTAGCACTTCCAATAAGCGCTCCAAAGACTAAACTTAAACGTTATTATTAGGTAATTACTGTTTATAAATGGTACTATTGAAGTTTCATTAGTATCCGATTCGTAATTAAACAGTTATGATGATGTTCCGGCCACGGCGCGCAGCTGAGTTATTTGACGACCGATTAACCGAGTTTACTGTAGTAGTGGTAACTGAATCTTATAAGTATCAATAATTAGAAATACAGTTCAATTATACAGGGTTATTTGTAAAACACCGGCAACCTCTCAGGACTATGTTACTAACATCATAATCAACAACTTTTTTTCTATGACTTTAAAAAAATCATCAAGTCAAAATTCAATCATCAAATTGAACGCTCTTACGGGCTCCCGCCGCCTTAACCCCGCTCCCCTCGCTGTTGTACTATCGCTTTCTTTTGCTTCGCATAGACTTCGTAACATTTAGAGCGTTATATTTAAATATTTTTATTTTTGTATGAAAATCTGATGAACTAAAATATGCTGATTTTTTAAAAGTCATAGAACAAAAGTTGTTGATTATGATGTTAGTAACATAGCTCTGAGAGGTTGCCGGTGTTTTACAAATAACCCTGTATACATGTGAAAGTTTAGACTTGTACACTAATTAATAAACGAGATAATCGAAAAAAATGATGTATGCGTGGAAACACGACCAAATCTAGAATGTTATGAAAAAGCGGCCGCGCAATACATTATACCAACCTTCTAAAACTTACAGGATAATACGTGTTTAGTACAGACGGGTAAACAAGTGGTAAAGTAAAACATATTTATAATGGAATATTCATTTCAAAAATAATAATGCGTAGGTAATAATGATGAGTAGTAGTAGTAGTAATATGATCATTTGGAGATATTTTACTTAAGGTAAGTAAGTATATAAATTAACTTCAAAAATAATCACAGATATTTTTTATGGACTAATATGCACCGTCGCTTGCTTATCTGAAATTAAAATTAAGAACTGATTAACACCTTCACTATTTTCACTGTGTTATGGTTAGCGTTCCGAACACACACTTATTAAGTACTTATATGATTCAATAGATTTTTTTTTTTGTTTAATACGTATTTTCTCTTCTTTTGCTACGTTGATGACATATGATCCCTTAATAACTCCTAGTTCCAATGTAAAAAATAATTCATGACAAGAATTCACAAGACTCCTAAACTCGACCACAATCCATCAACATATCATAGGGCTGTATCTTTTTAGCCGTAGTAGCTAAATACTCGATTTTCACAGAATGTTCTATGGCAGCTATTACTTTAAGAATTAATATTAAGGGAATAAAAATAACAAAAAACAAGCTGTTACATATGTGGTCACAAGGTGCATTTAATATATTTTTTTATTAGCCCAAAACTTTTGAACGCGACTGTACGGACAACAGCTTATGTATAATACGTCCAATAAAGAAGGTCATCGATATGTATGAATCCGTCGCTTTTTAGTAGTCATTCGAATTTGGTCGGATAACCAGCCGTTGTTTACATGTTTTGTTTTTTGTTTATATTTACTTAATGCGAAACATTCCAAACTGAATATTTTCACCATATATTTTTGACTAAAGGCACACTAGTGCCTTTACACCACACACATCTGGGTTTGAGCTGGTTCCTTGTATTTTGCCGTCAAAGTTATGACACCATCGTTTTGACTTTTAGCAAGAATATTCAAAAACGCATACTAGACCAGTTTTGAAACTTTGTATGGTTAGTAGTAGCGTCAAGACGGACCGAATACAGTTTTCAGCGAGCTTATACCTTGTCTCATTTAGGCGCTGCGATGTTTTTTCGAGTTTTCATAAAACCGCGATAACTTGGAAATTATAAATATTTTCTTAAATCTAATTGGGGGACTAAGGGGCACACATTAAGAGCTACTCGTGTATGTTTATTCTACAGGGGCACATGCAATGGTTTTAGAGATGTACGATTCTGCAAAACGTTACTCCAGCAGGAAATGCAATATCTCGAAAACCTGAAGCGGCACACATTTTATTTTTGGGGGCACATTTTGGCACTAATATAAGCTACAAGGCCATGCACAATTTTTCTCTCTCCGATCATTCGTTTAGAATTTTCCTGCTGGAAAAACGTTACCCCAGCAGGAATCGTTTTTTTTCCAAAACGACAGGAGTCACACATTTTTTATGTGGGGGTACATTTACAGCAGTTAGCACACACATTAAACGTTCCACTCATATAAATCTAGGAGACACTTTCCTGCTGGGGCAACGTACACGTTTTTGAAGGCACTTGTCGTTGAATATAACCACCCATAGGTTGAACTAACTCGATTAACTGGATTCTATTAATTCTTAAGTCATTTTTGAACATTTGATCTCTATGTTGTATCTTGTAATATTCACTATAATTATTAGTTTTGGCGGAATAAAGGTAAGGAACGTTTTCAACAGTGTAGT
This sequence comes from Xestia rhomboidea, assembly GCA_963853795.1. Taxonomy (NCBI): domain Eukaryota; kingdom Metazoa; phylum Arthropoda; class Insecta; order Lepidoptera; family Noctuidae; genus Xestia; species Xestia rhomboidea. Next base: position 35,641,941 of record OY970756.1, read on the forward strand.
GTATTCAATCATAACCCTTCCTTTTGCCTTCGCCGTAGTCGGGTAAAACGAGAAACAGTTGGTGATAGCGCGGGGCACAGTCGTCTTGAACAAAGTTAGATGACACATTCGCAATCGCTACCCTTGAAATCACCGAGTTGTAGATCACATGAGTGCCTATTTACCATCCTTAAAATCTTGAAAATTGATATCATTTCATTTATTCAACAACAATTTACTTCCGATGTGTCTGAATGTGATGCAAAATAAACAATAGACAACTAAACAATCACAATAATATAACAACGTCAACAAAATATTTTAAATGATTTTTTTAATAGTGTTTTCTAAAGAAATATTTAAAAATGTTAAAAATATGTAAGAAAATGAAAAAAGAAACAATGTCAACATAACAAGAAATCTATTAAAACCATTAAATAAAACTCAAATATTTAAACATGTCACACCAAAACTTCATTACAAACGTCAAATTTAAAATCATATTTTACAAAATTATTATTATTTTTTTTTTTTTTATTAGTAACATCTGTTAGGAAAAACATATCCTTTAAAATAATAAATCAACAACGTTTACTAATAGGTAATAATAGGAGAGCAGCGGTGGCCCAGTGGTGGTGGCCCCGACTTACGAACAGTAAGTCGTGGGTTCAAACCCAGACAGGCGCATTACTTTGTGTAATTTATTTCATCACCACTGCTCTCAAAACGGTGAAGGAAAACATCGTGAGAAAACCGGCATGTCCTAGAACCAAAAAATTCGAAGACATGTGACATCTACCAATCCGCACTGGGCCCGCGTGGTGGATTAAAGCCCATTCCCTCTCTTAGAGAGGAGGCCTGTGTCCCAGCAGTGGGAACATTAAAAGGCTGATGATGATGATGTTCAATAATAAGTAATTCATTTAAAAAGAAAATCATATCCACAATTCAAATTCATCTGTTGTCAAAAACCATTTACTTACATAAAAATTATTCATCATACTAAAATAATCAAACGTCAAAAATTAAAACAGAACACACTAAACACAAAATTTATTAAAAATGAAAAAAACAACATCTCATAAAATAATAAGTAATCAACAATGTCTATTAATAATTCAGAAAAACAGAGATCATAATCACAACCAATTAAATTTCATCTGTTGTCACGAATCATTTTCATAAAGTAATGATTAAAATAAACAAATAATCAATAAAAAATCACATACAAAAAAGCAAAACCATAACCAACTGTGGTTATGGTTTTGCTTTTTTAAATTTTTTCAATACACTTCCTCGAAAACGGGTTCCTATCACACTACGATTAGGTTCAACATGCAATGTATTACACACGCGTGCGTTTTCTTCATTTTCCCGCACGTGTGCGGGAAAACATTTACACCGGTAACGTGCACTTTAAAGGGTAAATTTGACCTTGAAAGAGTCATTCCTGCACCTTTATGCGCTTGGAGAGTTGTATTGATGATTTTGATGACTATAATTCTGTAACTACATACGTGTTACAGCCGCGAATCATATTTTAATCAACATACAACCTGACACTGACCTGCAAATTGCAAAAAACTTAAGAAAATTTGAATTTCGCCGGCTACCCTTGAGCATCCACCTTAAACCAAGAAGGAAAAGAATCCAAAACTGCATTCACTTTAACAGAAAGGTCATGGATATCTTTTGCTGCAACTATAGCATTTGTGTCATCCGCAAGCGCTTACAAGTTGTATGCCCGCAAAAGTTTATTATTCCCAACAAGTTTCTATAATACTAGTTCTAAGTGCGACAGGGCGACAATATTCATTACAAGTATTTAAAATAATCAACTAAAGAAAAGTCAAAAACAGCTTAAAAGAAACATACTGAAGCAAAATGAAATGAAACATTTCTAACTGAATCTTTTCGACAACACACGTTTTGTCTTAGGACTAAGTAGTTTTCACTGATAATCATTTTTGAACAGCAGTTAATTGGAACAATTAATTAATAATTAATTGGTTCTAACAAAGGCAGTTTGTAAAAACTGGTTTTAACTAGGGAAACGCGTTTTAACTAAAAACAAGTTTTAATTGTTTAAAAAATCCTCTGAATATCAAAATATTAAAAAAAAATAGACTCTGACGTGATATTTCACGCGCTTTATAGCGTCTGGCAGAAATTTCCGTCAACGGTCGGTGTCAGGCAGTGTTGGTTATTAGTTTTTAACAATGTCCTTTGTAACATATATAAAAATTAGCACTCAGGCTATAAGAAAAAATAGTATTATTTTTTCAACTTTATTTAGAGTTATTACGTACTTACCTATGCATCGTTCACAGTACTTACTGTAATAACTACTACTTCATGCCACACATTTTGTTCGTGAGAAAATAAGTAAGGTCTGGCAGCTGTGGGATCTTGGACCATGAGGTATTATTTAGTTTTTGTTTCATCGTAAGTAGTCGGTTAATTTAAAGTGTTCAAGAAACGGAAAATGTGTTCACCAGATAACTTTTAAATCGGCTGACCGGCTTAAAAAAAAAAATATTGTAGCATAAGGTACTCTAGATTAGTCTACATGATGCTGCTTTGAAAATTTACAAAGCGTGATTTTCGTGCATTATATTTTAGCAGTTTAACATCTTGGTCGATAGATGGCGTTGTTCATTTCACTCCATTTTCTGAATCGCGGTATTATGATTTTCCGTGAAAGAATGACCCTCGCCCGTGTCACTTGCCTCGAGTTTGGTTTTTTAACCGACGAAATAAAATGGAGGAAGTTCTCAATTCGACGCGTATCTAGAATATAATAGAATAATTAATACCTACTCAATACTCTATATGACATTTGAGAAGGGGTGAAACAATGGGCGGTGTTATCGCTAAAAGCGATCTTTTATAGACAACCTTTGGATGGTTAAGTTTGGCGTATATTTTTTTTATGTAAGACCACACATTACTTTTTACAGAGAAGTCCGACATGCTTTTTTGTGTAAATCGTAGGTACCTATATCTCAAAGTTGGTCCCATTTAGAATAAAAAATCGTGTTTGGGCTAATTTCCTGCATCTTTGACCCTAGGCCCTGTTTTATGAAGCTGACAATCCGACAAGTCGACATATGTCAAAACTGACAATTGTAATTTTTTTCTGTTTTATAAAGTTGACATAATTGTCATGGTGAAAAATTCACAAATATGTCAAATTGTCGCGACAACCCGACATATCTCTGTTTTATGAAACTTTTTTTAGCGCCAGGTGACAATTTGTCGTGAAAAACTTGTCAATTCTGCTTTATAAAACACACAATTGTCATGACATATATGTAGAATTGTCCGACAAGTCTGACAGGAGCGTTGCCCTCTATCGCGAAATGATAGTTTGAATGTTGAAGGTATAAGAAAGTGTTTTTAAAAACACCTAATGTCGTAAGTTGTTCTGTAATTTCTTTCCATTTTTTACTTTTATGCCGTGGGTCAATTCGTCGCTAAACTATCCAAAGTACTTTTATTATTATTTTTGTAAATTAGGCCCAAAATTGTACGTATTTTGTGCATTTCCATTTTAACAAACAAAAAAACATTGTGTTTCTAACATACAATCGAAGTTGCACTAGTGATTGATTAATTCTTTTACTTTGTTAATATTTTTTTCTATTTTACCCTCATTTAGCTTCATAAATTAAATTATTTGCAAATATATGTCAAAAGTCGACATAAATTGTCACGACAATCCGACATATGTCACCGACAATTGTCAAGAATAATTCGACTGGTTTTTTGACATATGGCGAGTTTCATAAAACGCGTTCTTAGATGACAAGTATGTCAAGAATACACGAGAGGTGTATTCTTTTTGACATATATATCACGTTCATAAAACAGCCTAAGCGCCACAATTTTGTATTTTTTTGACATATATTTCGGATTGTCAGCTTCATAAAACAGGGCCCTAGCGGAGTATGACTGTCATCGAGTGTCTAAGGATGAAGACGTAAGGCTGAGGACTGAGGAGGCTGGCGAGGGAAGCCCTTATTTGGAAAAACATAAGTATATTATTTTAGCGATTAATGCGAAGAAATTAAATTGTTACCCACTTGAATCTATACTTCTTCTTAGCGTGTCGATAGCAAATTGTCATTAGATATGTTTGACCCACAATTCAGCTATGCGAACTCCGCTCGCTGATGCAGTCATAAGATCGTCATGTGTGCAGGTGTCAGGACATAATACTATATTCTATACTCATATTAAATAGCTGAAGAGTTTGTTTGTTTGGTTGGTTGAACGCGCTAATTACAGGAACTACTGGTTCGAATAAAAAAAAAAACTTAGTGTTACTTAGTCCATTTATCGAGGAAGGCTATAGGTTATCTAACATCACGCTACAACTAAAAGGAGCGGTGCATTAAATGTTGCAAAAACAGGGATTTAAAAAAATATTTATTTTGAGAGCTTCCGTTGCGAGCGCTGCTTAGACGATTAAATTTAAGTTACGCAACATCATGTATGAGGAAATTGTTCCTCTTGAACGTTCTAAAAACAATCCGCGATAGCATATCGTATCTATCTTATACCTTAGGTATAAGATAGATACGATACAGATACACGAGAGAGGGTTACAGTGAGTGTGACTCAACATTAGTGTTGAGTCACACTCACTGTAACCCTCTCTCGTGTCCATGTGACGCAGACGAAGTTGCGCGGCTCAGCTAGTTAGTAATAATAATAAATATCGCTGGACATTACACACAGCGAAATCTAGTGCCACACTAAGCAACGAGGCTTGTGTCGTGGACACCTGATAGTTAATATACTACATAGATACTTTTTGTTTGTAAATACCTAATTATTATACATATAAACATCCATGACTCGGAAACAAATGTCCACGCTCATCACACAAACATTTGCTCCTACTGGGATTCGAACCCGGGACCCTAAGAACGTAAGGCATTCTCACTTATACCGCTGCGCCATTCGGGTCGTCTCAATTAATCATGATCATCGTTCTCAATTAATCGTGATCATGTTATGTAGGTACTCTACCAATCCCGAGTACACGGGTAAAAAAAAAATCCGTGGTACCTAGGTACCTACTATAGTCTGCGCCAGATAAGTAGGAATGAAAGGTCATTGCTCTTTTCTTAATTTATCTGCGTGGATACCCCGACACACAATGAATCGTTTTTTATTACTAGAAAAAGTCAAGGACCACGATAAAGGTAGTTCGGGACAAGTTTATATCATTATTTCTGTTTTCGGAATGATGTATTTGAATAAATGTATGCGGGTTAATGACCTTTATTTCCAACTTATCTGGCGCAGACTACTGAATCGCTTGGTGGTTCTACGGGTTCTTATTACACGTGGTACTACTGGTAGTAATACTGGGCAACAAACGAAATGAATAGTTTACAGGGAGGTTCAAATAGTGACGTCACCTCATAATAAATTGATGACCTACTCATGCCCAGGGGTTATCCGAAAATGCGGGGAGCGTAGGTACAGTAAGCGTTCATAAGTGCATAAGCACGCTAAGGATTGTATTGCTTTGAACGCACGGTCGAGCGTCCGTGCGTCCGTATATGTAAGTGGTCTCGATACAGTACGCACACCACAGCCACAGAGTTCGCCCAATCGCATGTCGTCGCGTCACACTCCACGAAACATAAAAATATATTTCCGTCTCTTTTGTTATACACGCAGCAAACGCATGATCTTATTTTGTGGCGACCAGGGGGTCTAAAATGGCCGCTTTAGCAGAATCTTAAATGAATCACCGTGAAAATATTAAATTCTTAAAATGGACTTTATAATTGTGATTATAAAGTCCATTTTAAGAATTTACATTTTTTAACCTGATTCTTATTTTGATTCTGCTAAGGCGGCCATTTTAGGGCCCCTGTTCTTATCATTGGATAGCTAAAATTCACCTTTACAAACCAAGTGTTGATAGTCTGTTGTTCAAAGCACGATCAAAGTGATCCAAGTTCGAATCCCGTGTACAATGTGGGTTGTTTTGTTTCTTGGTAATATTAGTTTAGTACCTACTATTACTATTACTATTTGTGTTTTATGCAAAATCTTGTTAGGTGTTTTTTTTAATAATGGATTAGTACTTATTTATTTTATGAAGTTAAATATTAGTAATAAAAACATAGTATTATTATTTAACTATTTATGTGATTGTGTATTATCTTTTCGGTGTTGGAAGGTGGAAATAAAAAGGCCGTGCTGAATGATAACAAAAATGTTTATTCGTTTTATTTATTTAAAAAATAAGTAACAAACTTTCATGAGGATTGTAACGTCACATTACTACCTAGATATACAAGAAGTTCTCTTGTTACAGTTCATAAGATGTTTTATTTTATGCGGTATACCCACTTACTCTAAGTCAATTCATAATAAGTAACATACTTATACAGGGAAAGGATATTCTAATCGCTCAAATATAATAATTATTGTTGATAGTTGCTAATGATACCCACTTATTATAGGTATCGGTATTCAGCAGAGTTTATTGAAAACTAATATAAATGGTTTAGACTTTATGAATTTTTTTTTCTGACGTCACAATAAATGTAACTCGTATTGAGGTTATAGTTTAAGTGTTCATTTTCTCTAAAAAAGAAGATTGAAACTAAACTAAACCTCAATTTAAGATCATTAAACAATTATCAATAAGTTAATATATCTTGTTACTACTACTACTACTAATACTTGTTACACGTCTAATTAAAACTAAAACATCTAGGGATTATTATTTTGTAGCATGACATCTTCTAATACTTTACATAAGTAGAACTGTTGGCGCGTGGAAGAAAGAATAAGCCAGTTCTCCTGGCCCTGCTGCACTCATCCATCCCCACATGATCCCCAAATATTACCCGTAATTCGACCTGAGTGTATTAGGGATTATGTTTTTATCAGACCAGCGAGTGTTATCCTTACGCCATAAATGAAGCCTACCCTTTTGACTTAATTTAAAAGTCTGTTCATCTGAAAATATGGTAGTATTCCAGTCAAAATCTAAATAATCCCGTGCGAAACGTAATCGTTCATCTTTATGTCTTTCTGTCAAGAAGGGCTTCTTAGCTGGCCTACTGTGACGCAAGCCTTCAGCGTGGAGTGTACGGCGAACAGCTTGCGATGAGGTGTCAAATAATTCCACAAAGTGTCTCGTAGGTGTGAAACCATTTGTTTCATATTCGCCTACCATAATTATGTCGTCGCTGCACATCACTAAAAAGCGACGGCCTTCCACTTCCCTGTCGACTAGCAAGGCCTTTTGATCCAGAGACTTACAGTATTTCTCTAAAACAAACAAAAACGATGTTAGGCGGCTGATGAAAATACTGAAGTGGTCATTTACTCTGCATATATAAATCCAATAATTAACACGTTGGATTTAAAAACAATTAATTAATCCAAATAAATAAACAATAATAAATTAGGTATTAATTTCTAATAAAACTTTAAGTAACAATTCATAAATATAATACTCACATTCAGTCCGGTTTCTTCAGATATGTGTTCTAAACTTCTAATGAGACTACTTTTATGCAGCACGATAATAATTAGTCGCCCTCGCCTCAATATTAATATTCGTCTGCATTTTGAGAAATACCAACAACAATACCGCTATCTACCACACGTCACTAACCAACAACTACAACCAAACCGATCAAGTCAAATATTCATAAAACTCATGTCTACCTCACAGAAATCTAAATTCTTGATAATTTTTCTATGATCTACCTTCTTTTAACTTTACGAAATGTGTGAACAAAGCGAGCAAGATATAGAGTATATTTCTGTCCCATTACTTCCAATCGAGTAAAAACGTACAAAAAGACTAAAAGTAACAAAGTGAGATTTGAAGTCACGGTTTACCGATTCTCGCATAGATCTATCTGCACGCGCCTAACCGTTAGGCCATCGTGACTTAAATTTTAAAGTTGAAATTATGAACTACACGACAATGTATATGTGCTTAAAAGTAGAAGGTCGTAAGTCAAGCTATTGCTTTGTGAGATTGCATAAGGACTTTTGGTCGACACTGTACCAGTATATAATAACAATAGTTCTAACGATCACATGACCTATTTTCATTTATCCTTTTTTTTAGTGTAACGATGAAATGATACAATGAATTATTGATATAATTTTAGTTTACCTAATTTTATATGGTCTAATTAACATTTTCTATAATGCACATTTGAACTAATGCGTTGAAAGTTGGCTTCCCAGTGCTTAGGTAATAATGTCACCAAGAATGATGATGGTCAGAACGTTAACAGAGACATGTTTAACTACCTTTCTTGCCTCAATTGCAAGGCATGAGCTTGATGGCAAACTAAAATTAATGGCACATGACAATGGTCAGAGTACCCAGTGGGAAAGACTGCCCTGGACCTACCTACACCCCATTTTTTATTCTTTCTGCTATTGTTGTTACTGGTGAAAACATAGTTAAGCATGCATGTGAATATTAATATGATGTTAAAATATATTAAATCTATTATTGAGAACATGATATCTAGTGGAGTGTCGGTATGTAAGTGTACCTACATATAGTGACCCAATTATTATTTTATATTCGGGAATGTTTTCGACGCTACTTAATAAAAACTATTAGTAGGGATCCGTTAGTTCATACAGTATAGGTACAAACCTCGGAATTAGATGAGCCTGACTCAAAGTAGGTACTTACCTACCTTAAAAACTGTTTTAGGTAAGTAAGTACCTGAAGCTAATAGAAGTTAAAAGATGAATATTTTTTTAAATAGAATTCAATTGTAAAGGTTATTGGCTATTAAAACATCTCGCTACGACCCTTAAGGAGTTTAGCGCGGCGCGGGTGGTTGAGGCCACGGGGCAGCTAGTGTTGAGATAAACGGCGTCTTATTACACAACCCAAGAGTAGGTACGTCGGCGATTTTTTCATACGTAGGTACTTGCGAATTGATTTTCACTTATTACGACTTACGGCACTCCACTAATCTGGTATTTATTCTTTATTCTTATTTATTACTTAAAACCGTAGGAAAGTATAAACTGAAAACGCTAATATTTCTAAAAAATGTAATTAACCCTCCTTAACCGCAAGTGTCGATCTGCGTATACACTACAGCTCGCCGCTGGCCGCCGCCGCCGAGCCGGGCGCCGTCGAGGCCCTCGCTGCCATCGAGGCCGACGCCGGCGCCGAGGCCGCCGCCGGCGCCGGGGCTCAGGCTGCCGTCGCAGACGCGGAGGCTGCCGCCGCCGAGGCTGAGGCTGCCGCCGCGGCTAGCGCTGCCGCCGCTCTTCCCACGGATCCCTACGAGGATTATGAGTATCCCTCGTCGCCGGAGCTGGACGACGACGAGTACGAGCGCTATTACTCGTTCGACCCGGACCAGCCCGCCTTCGAGCGCCGCGACGAGATGCGCGCACGCGGAAACCGCTACAACTAAATTAAACGGCCAGCTATCCGCCGTAAACTTACCATTATACAATATCGTAACATTATAAACTAAGTATCATATATACCTACCTAACAACATTTAATAAAATTTGTCTGTAACGACATCGCGGATAATTCAATTATCTGTACTTTTAGGAATAGGATTAATGAACTGGCGTATTTAGTGCTAATGTAATAAGCACACTAAAATAACCATTTTTAATAATTATATTATAAACGATATGTAATCATCAGTTTTATTAATGCCTACTACACCATGTAAAATCAGTAGGTAGGTCTTTCACGCAACTACTATATCATCAGCAGGGCCTCACAACATAAGCCAGGCTTACCTGAGCACCAGTATAGTACCTAACCCACGCTATACCTACGTTATTTTATAGACTCAATAATAATCTTTGAATTTAATTAAATTCCAGCGTTAAAAGACTTCCAGTGAGTGCTAAAGAGCACTGGAAGTCTTTTAACGGAGGCCGCCAATTTCGAGTTTGTCTTTGCATTCTGCATCCTTACAGTTGTCTAGTTCACGTCATGTTAAGCAAGCGTTCGAAGATCTAAGTATAAAAAAGGTGATATAAATAAAAATAATTTAAGATGTCAATGACTGTTAATCAAATATGATGTAATGTCTGTTCTGGTGACGGCGCCGACGTCGCTAATCGCTAGTGGTGATTTTGGTATTGCCATTTAAGAAACGCACCAAGACAAATGGGTAATAAGACATCAGGCAGTCTTTCAAGTCCGTCTTTTAAATATCATCCTACTAGGTAATACTTAATATTCGAGAGTAGGTATGGATGTTTGTTACACTTTCACGCAAACACTACCTGACCACTGAACGGATTTGGATGAAATTTTGCCTATATAATATATAGTTCATAACCTGGATTAACACATAAATATGATACTTTTTCTCCCGATAGTACCTAAGATCCCATGGGACATTACCAAAATTCACGCGGGCGAAGCCGCTGGTTGAAGCTAGTAATATGAATATAGGTCAGTACTTACCTAATATAACCTACAAAAAAAATTATTAGTAGGTACTTACTATGTAAGAAAAACAAAAAAAGGGAGTACGAAGCAAATAAATATCAATCATACAAGTCTAACTAGCGTCCCTAGTGTGAAGAGTCAGTAGTGTGGCTTAGTTATATTTACAATACATACCTACTAAAATATTTAAAAAATACAATATTAAAATATAAGTACTTATCAATGGATTTTAGTAAGTGAATAAATAAATCAAAAAGTGAGGGATAATTAATTGGATTCAATTTTATATTTTGTAAAAATATTGTATCACGGTCTCGTAAGTTCGAGCGGCCGCACTAAACGAATTCCTGTCGTAATCGATGTTCTCTCTCTAATCGCTTTCACTGTCAGTCTGTAATTTATAATTTAATTTCTTTTTCCAAATGTGGCATCACTGACCTGTCACAGCCGCAATGCCGATTGGCGGACACTGACGTTCTCAAAATAGCGGCTGTAGTTCCAATCTTGTCCACGTAAACAGCTAAGTTGGTGGCACCATATAATATTTTACCTGAAAATATAACAGTTATTATTACGGAACCGTTATTCTAGAGCTATACAGTGAGACAGCATCTTTCCGGATCTGACATCACGACCTCTCTTGTTCCCCGTCCCACCCGGCTCCGCCCCGCTTGCCCGAACCGTCAGGCGCGCTCTTCACATTGCATCTCACTTCCATAGCATACCTACTTAGATTAAATAAATCAATTTAACTTAATATAACAATTTGTCGACATGTGGGACGTGAGTATAGCAGTCATTGTGCCGATAGTCGTGTCGGCCAATGGCTTAATATCCAAGAGCCTCGGCCAACATCTTAGAAGGCTCTCGTTTGGCAGCTGGATCAAGTGCTTGATTCAGAAAGCAGTACTTCTGGACACGGCACGTATTGTTAGGAGGTTCCTCTCTCAAGAGCCCTGACCTCCGGCAGCTCGGACCCTGTTCCCAGCGCAGGTGGGCTACTATTTTAATATTTTTAAATGTTTTTATTTATATTGTTTTTATATTAGGAATATTTAAAAATGTAATGGTATGTTGTAAAATGAATAAACGAATTGCAACATTGATTATTAGGTAGGTAATCATGTATTATTTCGGATCTACACAGCTTCAAATGTCAGAGATAAATTGTTACGACTTCGTGATGTGTTAATTTCGGCTGTATAAAACCGTGCAAATGTGTTGGGGACACGCCAGTTCCCTTTTGCCATGATCTCGTCAATATTGTGGCACTCAAGCTAGTCGAGAGATGCTGCGGCACTTCGAGTAGGTACTGCCAGTAGTAGCCTCCTCCGTACTCCTGCCTCCTTAGGAATAGTTTTAACCCAACCTCCAGTCCACTGTTCGGGAGGCTGGCGTGACTGCCACGAGTTGATATAAATAAATGATTAATGTCATTGTTAATTCTACGTGATGATGATACTTCTATCAACTCACGTATCCACCATACAGGGCTAATGGATTTTATTTTTATTTTACTTTTATTCAACTTACAACTATCATTACAGGTAATCTTAAACCTAATTCGATAGTGTGGCTATATCTATAAAAAATAAGAATAACTTAACAACTAGAAATCTGAAATTGAAAGTGCTACATACTTACATATAAGAAACTAAGTATTACAAAACTTTTGCGAATTCAATCAAAGTGCACGAAAAAATATCGATTCGCTCGTGAACCTCGTTTACTACGCGGATCGTTCGGGTCAGAGGAGTCTTAGCTAGGAGATTGGTTCTGGCAACCGGCACGGCTAGCAGCAGTGGGCGCCGCCGCCTCCACACAAATTGATCCAGCACAGTTTCAGGTGCCGCAGCACTCCCGGGTTATGAGCTGCACCACGTAACACTTTAACTACATACCCAGTACAAATGTGTAGGGTACATTAATGGGTAAAATGGATATACCCCATATAGTTAAAAATACAAATGATTGATGATTTGATATTGATGATTGATTTATCTGTATGTGTGTGCAATTTCCATGATGATTGTCTGTGTGTACCTATAGCTATCTGTCTTTGAGCCAAATGCTGGGTGTAAAACAATGTGATTAGAATTGTCTACAAAATGTGCACTAGCAACCCGTAACAGTGCCAGGTCATGGATTCTACGACTGGAAGCGAGCAGCAACATCAGTGCTGGGCGACGAGGTTCTTGGAATAAACTTGCATGAGCCGGCTGGTTAGAGTCGAGCCATTCTACCACAATACTTTGATCCCAACTGAAAGAATTTTTAGGTTTGGAATCAACATTGGCAAGTGAAATAGCTTTTAACATTCTCTGAACGATAGCATCACTGCTTATGATTTGTCCGTGAGAACCAGAATCAGGCAAAAGTGGCAACTGTTGATTTGTAAACTAGTTAAAATAGTTCTAAAAGACAGTTTAAGAGTTAAACTCTTTGGAGCAGCGCGGTACCATTAGGATGTATCGACCCTTGCACAGGTTGAGGTGTGACCGAACTCGTGGAATTAGGTGTGGTGGTGGGAATATCCACGCTCGACGGTAACACCACCTTCTGCTGAAGGCGTCGTGAAACACTGCGTTCGAGTCTTTACAATCTCGTGAGACGTAGCGCGCAATCGCGTGTGAGTTTTTCGAGGCGAACAAGTCGACTTCGGGTATTCCGAACTTGCGAAATACCTTTTTACATGCCTCTTCCATTGGGGTCCACTCCCCGGGCAATTTGAGCCTTGACAGAATATCTTCTTGTGTGTTTACCTGACCGGGCAGGTACTGAGAGACCAGGTGAATCTTGTTCTCGTCCGCAATCTCGAATAATAAATACTTAAATAATAATAATAATAATAAAAAATAACATGCAATCTAGCCGGTAGAGGTTCTGTGTTCGGAGACTCCCCTCGTTCCGCATGTAACTCACTGTTGGCGCGCACACCCGCCCCTCGCACGCATGAGCGGGACGTGGGAGGAGAGGATAGCTGAGGCCGGCCGGGCGGCCGCGCCACACTCGGCATCTTACACCGCGCGCCCCGCGGCGTCCGCCGCCGCCTGCGCCGCGAACCAGTACGACCTCAACAGCCATAGAAGCATCGCGCGCGAACACTTTATATGTATTGTCGCGTCGCGGTGTCCGACATTGTACTCATTTCATTATTCTATCTTAAAATATAGATCAAGTATTCGGAGCCTGCATTAATTATCATTTATCTCCACACACTATCCTCATTCAAACGGGACGAGATCACAGCCCCAAAACTCACCACACTCTTGTTGTCTGACAGAAATAGCACGCTTGAATGATGTAGCGATTGCTGACGATTGGTTAAGGCCTGTAAGTATTACTGCCCACATTTCCTTTATATTGCTGTGCCATTTTTTCTGCTCCGGAGAGCATAATCAGCTCAGTCAAGCGTCATCTTCTATGGCACCCCAGCCTCTGGCAGATGCGTCTGTCGTTACATAGTGTGAGACAGGATCTGGATGTATCGCTGTTCCTGTAGACAGAGGACATCAAGGTCGTCGACACTTCCGACTCGAGTGGGCGTTTTACGTGTGCTTGGTGCTTTGGAAGCCGATTGCAAGCTACTTGTAACGGGCGGCAATGAAGCCGACCTCTGGGCACAACAAAGGTTGCAAACTCCATCGATTTACATGTAGTAGGTGTGTGGCGTATCATATTGGAAATTTTGGAAACATTTTCCTGGGGCAAATACTTGGAATTCAGGGCGAGATTCCATTTTATGCCGAGATAGTCTACTGCCTTGGTAGGGATCAATGTGGATGTTTTGTAGTTGATCATCCCGAAGTTGTTAGGACACTTATAGCTTCCGCAGCAAGGTCCATTATGGTTAATCGATCTTTAAATAATCGTCCAAATAGACGATAACTCGCATGCCCTTCTCGCGCAGCACCTCTGCTGCCCAATTTGTCACCGTCGCAAATGCCCGGAGTGCTGATGTCAACCCAAATGGCAGACAAGTGATCTGAAGGAGATCCGGGCTCGACATCTTTTCTGTTCCGTATAATAATCGCAGAAATGGGGCTGACTGCTAGGTTAATAGGCCTGAGAAAGGTCTATTTTGATCGCCCAGTCGTTCGGTTGCAAGAAAACCGGCACACGGTACATATTTATTAAGCGAAACTTTGTTTGCATTACATAGCGGTTTAGATTTTTTAAACTGAATATCGGGCGATTGCTGGTACATAATATAAAATTAAACCATTATTATTTTGATTGATTTATTTTGAATGTACTGTACACATTCCAGACTTTTATTTTTAAGCCGTACTGGTGGCCTACCATGACGTCTTAAAACAGGATCGTTTTAATCGCGTTCCAGTGTGGGTAAGAGACGGAGCTATAGAGGACGTCTAGCGCAATCTCTTTCCCACACTGGCACGAAATTAAAACGATCCTGCTTTAAGACGTCATGGTAGGCCCACTGACTTTATAATTATGTCTTTACCCGTGTGTGCGTGTATCTGCATGAACAATGCACACAAACAGGATGGCAACTAATTTGCCTAAACTCTAGCGAATGAATATTCTGCACGGACTCTTAAGAGTGGAATTTTACAACTAATTAGCTACAATTTTAATCTAGTAGTCTATAACCGAAACAATTACACGAATTTTCTTAGAGCTACTGGATTTTGAAATCTATATGCGACTACAGGAGCTAAATTAGCAACTCTATTTGTAGTGGTTCAAACTTCGTTTAAAATACTGTTAGAATAAAGTTCTAATCAGGGGGGCGAGTCTGCTATTACAATAGTGTCACAATAGTCTATCATTGATCTCATAATTGTTGATTCTGACAAGTTTGTTAATCTTCTAATATAGTGGCGTCATTATGACTTTCCAATGATCAACCACTGAAACACCATTGAAAGAAATGGCATAGAATAGTAATCTCGTACACAATGACAAATGAATGACTGACCTACGCAGGAATCTGCTAAAATTTTGACAGTTCCAGCCGAAATTTGCTCAATTAGCACCAATTTGTATTGCTAAGTATAAATATAGGCTTCTATAATAAAGATAATTTAAAACACTTAAATAAAACCGACCGCTAGAAATAAAAACAGATAAAACGTCAGTAAGCAGTAATGTCACATTTGACTTTGACAGCTAAACAGATAAAATATTATTGAATTGTATAGTTTCACATTTAATCCGCGCTACACGTAACTTATTTTGCTATTTACGATCTTCTTACTACTTCAGATTGCATAGAACACTAATAAATAATATGAAAAAACATTTATAAATGAAATCTGGCATGATTATATGTTAAAATTTAATTCTAGTTTTTCGAAAATAATTTCTATTAAGGTTTTAATAAGTAATGGCAATACAACAATGTCATTATAACACAATTCTACTATGAGACCATTGACCGAACAATGATCGACAATTATGAATTTAGCAGAATACGATTTTTTAGCAAAATGACCGTTGTCTTCGATCAACAATTATGAAATCAATGATAGACCATTGTGACACTATTGTAATAGCAGACTCGAACCCCTTTTTTCTTTTTTTTTTCGGATGGGAAATCATCAAATGACTTCTCCCGCTCTGGGCGGAGCAGGAGGGAGTGTCAGACTTTTACTGACTAAAACCCATCCATGTTCCTTCATCGCCCTTTGTGTTCCGGGGCCACGGTATCTCTTTCGAATAGTCCCGCAGCCCCGGCAGGCTTCGGCCCTTGCGGACCCCTTCACTGTTGCTGTCTCTCTTTGATGCGCGCGTGGAACACGAACGCGCCGTCGACACGGCCTGTCGTCATGAGACGGACAGACGGCGAGCTAGCCCATAGCTCCCCGTCCACAGGCCCGCGCCTACGGTGGCCGGAAGCCACCACGTGGCCCCCGACGCCCGGGGCGTCTCCCGTGGCGGCCGGGACGTGAGGATCTCTCCCTGTCCTGTTCCGCCACCTCCTTCGCTAGCATGACTGCTTCGCAGAAGGAGGTGACGGCGTCCCATTCCGTCTCGCTCCGGACCATGGATTGAACCAAGGCCGGGAGCGAGAGGTCGCCGCCGCCAATCGCCGCTACGAGGACACGGCGGTGCTCCGCCCAAGCGGGGCACACCTCCACCGTGTGCTCCACCGTGTCCTCCGGTCGATCCTCACAATGGTGACACCCGGGCGTTTCCTCCCGCCCGATTCGGTGCAGGAACTTACCGAAACAACCGTGTCCGGTAAGAACCTGCGTCAGGCGGAAGGTGAGGACGCCGTGGCGTCTCTCCAGCCACTCCTCAAAGAGGGGACTTACCGCCACTATTGTGGCGTGCCCTAGACTCGACCCCCTGCTTGCACTATAAAGTGGGTGTTACGTCCAGTCACTGCGGGCCGAATAGTGCGAAATGAGTGGTTTTTTGCGATTTACAAAAAATCTCTTTTGCCCAAAAAATGATCGCATGTATTTTAATATGGTTTTTACTCGTTAAAAGAATTTTTTAGAGTTTTGTTCGTGATTTTTTTCTATCGAGTCAAATTAGTTGTATTATGTTTTAAAATCACTATCATAATAGCATATAATTATCCTGAAAAATATCTCATATTGTTCTGGGTTTGTTTATTGCAGTGAATCATATGCTTTTTTGCATTATAAAACTCGCGTTTAGCTCCTGTAGTCCCCTTAATATGAACTTCTCGCGCTGACGGAACCACACGATGAAAAGTAAAAAAAACTTAGGGTAGGTACAGGACCAAAGTTAGGCGTTACACGTAGGAGACTTCTAACACGTAGATCCGACGTCATAAAACGGTAATTAAGCAGTCATCGTTGGTTTCATTTCAATCCCCCGATTGTAGCTAACGTAATTTGCGAAACATTCCAAGCTATTATATAATATTTTCACCATATGTTTTTGACTAAATATATTTAATGTGAATTTTGTAAAAATAGTGACAATGATGGCACGATCTGCGGTGGTAATTATTGGCATTGTTTTGACTTATTTCAAAGTACTTAGGTACACTTATAATTATCAAGTACTTGGATTTTTTTCATTAGGTAGGTACTTAATTTTTTTATTTTTAAACAAAAAATGTTCTAAATCATGTTTGTTATGTTTTCACCTGAAAGGATATACATACTTTCCGATTGATCCAATAGAAATATATCATCAAAATCAATTCAGTCATTTTTTGTTTTGTTTAATACGTATTTTTTCTTCTTGTGCTACGTTGATGACATGTGATCCTATAATTATTTTTAGTTACAATGTAAGAAAATAATTCATGACAAGAATTCACAAGACTCCAAAACTCAACCACAATCCGTCAACATGTCATAGGGCTGCATCTTTTTAGCCGAAATAGCTAAATAATCGATTTTCACAGAATGTTCTATGGCAGCTATTACTTTATGAATTAACATTTAAGGAAATAAAAATAACAAACAACAAGCTGTTACATTTAATGTGGTCACAAGGTGCATTTAATATATTTTTTTATTAGCCCAAAACTTTTGAACGCGACTGTACGGACAACAGCTTACGTATAATACGTCCAATAAAGAAGGTCATCGATATGTATGAATCCGTCGCTTTTTAGTAGTCATTCAAATTTGGTCGGATAACCAGCCGTTGTTTACATGTTTTGTTTTATTTGTTTTTTGTTTGTTTTGTTAACATTCCAAACTGAATATTTTCACCATATATTTTTGACTAAAGGCACACTAGTGCCTTTACACCACACACATCGTGTACGTTACCCCAGCAGGAAAGTGTCTCCTAGAGTTATATGAGTGGAACGTATAATGTGTGCCCTAACTGCTGTAAATGTGCCCCCACGTTATGTGGGGGCACGTTTTTGAAAAAAACGGAAAAAACGATTCCTGCTGGGGTAACGTTTTTCTAGCAGGAAAATTCTAAACGAATGATCAGAGAGAGAAACATTGTGCATGGCCTTGTAGCTTATTGTAGTGCCAAAGTGTGCCCCTTCAGGTTTTCGAGATATTGCATTTCCTGCTGGGGTAACGTTTTGCAGAATCGTATATCTCAGGGGCGTATATACCCGGGGCTGCGGGACTATTCGAAAGAGATACCGTGGCCCCGGCATACAAAGGGCGATGAAGGAACATGGATGGGTTTTAGTCAGTAAAAGTCTGACACTCCCTCCTGCTCCGCCCAGAGCGGGAGAAGTCATTTGATGATTTCCCATCCTAAAAAATAAAAAAATAAAAGTAGCGTATATACAGGGGCACATGCAATGGTTTTAACCATTGCATGTGCCCCTGTAGAATAAACATACACGCGTAGCTCTTCATGTGTGCCCCTCAGTGCCTCAATTAGATTTAAGAAAATATTTATAAAAAAAAAAAATGTTTATTTGCACTTCAAGTAAAAATGTTGTTTACAATACAATTAGGCCTTAAGGTATATTTACAGTAGAATGTTTAAGTTTCAGCCAATACCTAAGCTAAGACAACTTAATGTCTTGTAATTATAAGTATCAGCGCCCACCCTCGAGATTATTAGCCAGTGCCAATAGTGCCTAGTTTTTTACAAATTAATAGACAAATAATGAAACAAAATAAAAAAATAAAAACAAAGATAAACGGTAATTGTATGAGTGTGTGTATCGTTGATGTTTAAGAGTGTGCACGTGTGTATGATTGTGTGAGTGTATGTGTGAGTCGCGTGCGCGCGTGCGCGTGGTTGTGCCTGTGTGTGTGTGTGCCAGTGCGCGGGCGTGTCTGTATGTGTACCATAGGAAAAAACTTAGGATACAAATTTTGTATGTTTCAATTATTTAGATACGGTAAACAGCTTCTCTGTTTCATCATAGGTTATTGAAAGAAGCCAAGTGATCACATTGTGTTTGCACTCTCTTTTTGTCTTACAAGAAATTTGCAACTGTTTATTTGCAATGTTGAATAGTCTAGGGCCTAGAAACCTATTGAATTTTTGAGCAAAACTAGTTCTACAAGGTACAGAATTTATCAAATCGATACGTCTGCTCCTTGTAATTTCTTTCGAGACTGGTGTACTTAGCCTTACACAGGCATGCTGTCTCATAATTAAGGCCAGCACAAAGAGTTTACGTACAGTTAGTACCTCACATTCCCTGTAAAGCTCAGTGGTAGAATAATATTTGGGCTTAAAGTAACTTACCTTAAGTAATGCTTTTTGAGCTCTTTCAGCAATTAAGTTATGCGTTTTAGCAGCACCACCCCAGCAGGAAATGCAATACGTTATAACCGCTTGCCACAACGAATAATAAATCATTTTCATAATATTAGCGTTGGCTGAATATCTTATTTGCTTAAATACATATATAAGTTTCCTTATCCTGTTTGAGAGATTAAATAGTAAATAAATAATTTCCAAGTTATCACGGTTTTATGAAAACTCGAAAAAACATCACAGCGCCTAAATGAGACGAGGTATAAGCTCGCTGAAAACTGTATTGGGTCCGTCTTGACGCTACTAATAACCATACAAAGTTTCAAATCTGGTCATGCATCCGTTTTTGAATTATCTTAATAAAACTTAAAAAGATGGTGTCATAACTTTGACGCCAAAAATACAAGGAACCAGCTCGATCCCAGATGTGTAGGTGTTAAGGAACTAGTGTGCCCTTAGTCAAAAATATGTGGTGAAAATATTCAGCTTGGAATGTTTCGCATTAAGTAAAATATTAACAAAAAACCAAACATGTAAACAACGGGTGGTTATCCGACCAAATTCGAATGACTACTAAAAAGCGACGGATTCGTACATATCGATGACCTTCTTTAATTTACGCACTAACCGATTCATACGTGTTGTGCCTTCGTATTTACGAAGTGTTTTTGACTAGGGAAGTGCGTCTGGATTATAACTTGGTATTGGTAAACATTTGCAGTTATGACGCCAAGGACACTGTAGCGTGTTTATTTTTTTTTATGTTGGTTGTAAGTGGCATAATAATTAAGCATGATTGTATAACAATGATGTGGTTATAGGGGTGGTGAATTTTGTAAAAATAGTTACAATGATGGCACGATCTGCGGTGGTAAGTATTGGCATTGTTTTGACTTATTAACACCTACACATCTGGGAACGAGCTGGTTCCTTGTATTTCTGGCGTCAAAGTTATGACACCATCTTTTTGAGTTTTATCAAAATTATTCATCGCTTTTTAGTAGTCATTCGAATTTGGTCGGATAACCACCCGTTGTTTACATGTTTGGTTTTTTGTTAATATTTACTTAATGCGAAACATTCCAAGCTGAATATTTTCACCATATATTTTTGACTAAGGGCACACTAGTTCTCTAACACCTACACATCTGGGAACGAGCTGGTTCCTTGTATTTCTGGCGTCAAAGTTATGACACCATCTTTTTGAGTTTTATCAAAATTATTCAAAAACGCATTCATGACCAGTTTTGAAACTTTGTATGGTTATTAGTAGCGTCAAGACGGACCCAATACAGTTTTCAGCGAGCTTATACCTCGTCTTATTTAGGCGCTGTGATGTTTTTTAGAGTTTTCATAAAACCGTGATAACTTGGAAATTATAAATATTTTCTTAAATCATATTGGGGCACTGAGGGGCACACATGAAGAGCTACGCGTGTATGTTTATTCTACAGGGGCACATGCAATGGTTTTAGAGATTTACGATTCTGCAAAACGTTACCCCAGCAGGAAATGCAATATCTCAAAAACCTGAAGGGGCACACAATTTATTTTTTGGGGGAACACTTTGGCACTACTATAAGCTACAAGGCCATGCACAATGTTTCTCTCTCTGATCATTCGTTTAGAATTATCCTGCTAGAAAAACGTTACCCCAGCCGGAATAATTTTTTCCGTTTTTTTCGAAAACGACAGGGGGCACACATTTTTTATGTGGGGGCACATTTACAGCAGTTAGGGCACACATTATACGTTCCACTCATATAACTCTAGGAGACACTTTCCTGCTGGGGTAACGTATACACACACATCGGGGTTTGAGCTGGTTCCTTGTATTTTGCCGTCAAAGTTATGACACCATCGTTTTGACTTTTAGCAAAATATTCAAAAACGCATACTAGACCAGTTTTGAAACTTTGTATGGTTAGTAGTATAGCGTCAAGACGGACCGAATCACCGAATACAGTTTTCAGCAAGCTTATACCTTGTCTCATTTAGGCGCTGCGATGTTTTTTCGAGTTTACATAAAACCGCGATAACTTGGAAATTATAAATATTTTCTTAAATCTAATTGGGGGACTAAAGGGGCACACATTAAGAGCTACGCGTGTATGTTTATTCTACAGGGGCACATGCAATGGTTTTAGAGATGTACGATTCTGCAAAACGTTACTCCAGCAGGAAATGCAATATCTCGAAAACCTGAAGGGGCACACATTTTATTTTTGGGGGCACATTTTGGCACTAATATAAGCTACAAGGCCATGCACAATTTTTCTCTCCGATCATTCGTTTAGAATTTTCCTGCTGGAAAAACGTTACCCCAGCAGGAATCGTTTTTTTCCAAAACGACAGGGGTCACACATTTTTTATGTGGGGGTACATTTACAGCAGTTAGGACACACATTAAACGTTCCACTCAAATAACTCTAGGAGACACTTTCCTGCAGGGGTAACGTACGCAACGTCGATGGTCTTATGGCCAATGTGCTTTGGCAGAGGGCTATGTCCAGTTATACCAACTAGGGCTATTACTCCTATGCACGAAATGAATACCTAATTAAGTCTACCTTCTACGCGGAACAATGTTCGGTTTGGGCGCACTATTTCGAAAATCAAAGTGGTTTTCATTTAGGTGTGAAAGAATGCCCCTCAGGAATAAAAGTGTCTGCGTCTCGGGCGAGCTTAAATCCCGCTCTCAGGATTCTAGTCTGAATACAATCATATGAAATGGACTTTATTAGCTCCGTCTTGGTAGATCTACATTCAGTACCTACTAACGAGGCGGTTAGCACTTAGGTGGCAGGTGGTGTGAAAAAAAACTCAGTTTTCTTAAAGAAATCATTTTATTTCCATTACAATTGGACATCTGTTATGTATCTTTGGATTCTATTACTTATCATAGAAGGGAATTAAGTCTGACGACCAGTGGGAGCAGGGATTCATACTGCACAAGCTGATGAAATAAGTGGTCGTTGCGACCTATGACCGAAGGACGAGTCTCCCACTCGCCGCGCTCGCCGGCTCCGCCCGGCCGTGGTGCGCATGTTCCGGTACATGAGGAACATGATCACATGACCGATATTAACAATAAAAATGCCACTCTGAACGCAGTTCATCGTACGCCTCACCAACGAGATTACTACTGTGTGCGGTCGACAATTCAGTGTCAACGGGCCCCAGTTTATTACATAAAGACATTAATACGGATATGAATCCGATGCAAGCGTGTCTCCTATCGGCTCTCGGTACATGAGAACATTTCAGATCGTGCGTTAAATATATGCAACCAAGTTAGTGTTTGGCTTGTATCTAAGCACCGGCACTCGTAGTCTATTCCAATAATAAATGACGACCTCACAAAAATATCACGTCGCGAAATCGCCATACGGCACTCATAGATAATTGCCCTTACGAGTTGCGGTAGTTAAATGGTGTTCGACTATCTGTCCTCACCATGGAATTCTGAGGTGATAACAGTTCTAAAAAACAAGCTACATTAAGGGCCGGCGCACATATGGCGGAGCGCAGCGCCAAGCAATTTTCATTTTTCAATGTCATGTGTATCTCAAATCAATTATAGGACTGCGCGCGGATGCGCGCATTCTCGGATTCATTGATTTTATTAGATATTATTTCAATGAGGACAAAGTCGTTAATAGTTTGACAGTGAAAAATGCTCTGCGCTGTGCTCCGCCATATGTGCGCCGGCCCTAAGAGTGTGGTCGGCGCAAAAAAGCGCGGTGCGGCCCGCCATGTGCCGTGATAGGTACTAGTGATGTACAACTATGTCGCCCGGCGGTGCAGCCCGCTCGAAGCTGCGTCACTCTACTATTATAAATAGAAAAATTATCATGTCGTCATGGCATCGTCCGACAGTCAAACTCGGAACAGCTGAACAGAAAACAGTCTGCACTTAGTGTCCTCGCTGTACGAAATCTCACAATTATTGCTCTTATTACAGCAAAATATCTCCATCAAATGTACAAACAAATATTGTCATTGCCAGTGCAAATGACGAACCAATATAGGGTGTAAACCACCTCATCACGAAGCCGTAAACCAAGCATTCTGTACATCAAACTAAGTAACTTTGCGCAAAAATTATTGCTGGGAAAAGACTTTTTTTTTGGGTGAAAAATCATGTTTTGTGGTAGAACTCAATGTAACGCACTCAAAACATTGTGCTGATGGATGGATTGAATAGTACGGGGGTCGTGAACAAGTGCCTTTCGGCCTCGTTAAGAGGTGTTTTACACCCTATAAAGTCGCCAAAAGGCGCACTAAGTACTTATTTGTTTTTGGCACAAGTTGAGAACTAATAAATCGGGTGCAAACATGAGCAGCATATTAGAACTATAATTTGTGTTAAATGTTACAAAAAATAACTATTAATATTTTAACTTTATTTTAAAACCTATACTAGACATAGACCTTGTAAACAAGCGTATTACAAATAAGAAGATATAAAAGATTTGCTTGGGACTAAGCTGATCCTGTTTCATAGGACAGTTGAGATCCTAAACAATACAAACTGCTAAGGACAATGCTAAAACAAACCCCAGGCTTGGCGCAAACGGAATGTATCTCAATATTTTAGTATAAATATAAAATGAAATGCCATATCGGTGGCATCATCATCAGTACAATTATTTTTAACGAATATTGTTTTTCATGGTATTTAATTTCAACGAAAATGCTATCCCCTTCGTGTTGGGTTACTTTAAACCCTGCAAACAGAAATAGGAGCCCGGCGTAGCACTCCGCGTAGCACGCGCGGCATACGCTGGCCGAGTGTGCCGCGTGGGATAAGCCGCGCCGTGCCCTCGTGGCAGAGGTTGGTGGAGACCCCTGTCGCTGCCGGCCATCGCTCGCGCGATGGTTGGCAGTGCAGAGTCCTGGGACGCAGTGGTGTCCTTCTGCGAAACCGTCATGTCGCAGAAGGAGGCTGCGGAGAGGTTGAGGGAGGTCGAGACCGCTCTCCCGACCCGCAGCAGACGCACCGGGCGTCGGCAGAGGGCAGACAACGCCCTCTTCCGGCCCCCCTAAATAAGTCCAGGGGCGACGGATTCGGGGACATCCGTCGCCCCCCATCAGACTGGACCCGAGACGGCGCCGGCGACGTCTCTTAGACGTAGCGGGGGGAGTTTTACACCTCACTCCCCCCGAGACGAGGCCCGCAGGTCAAGCGTGCACTAGTCCGGGGCAGCGGAAGTCGCATCAGATCCCGCTGCCCCCCGGCGCAAGTGTGCGACGGAACACCGGTGTGGTTTTAGTCAGTACAAGTCTGACAGACCTCTCCGCTCTCCCCAGGGCGGAGGACATCCATTGAGTATTTCCACATCGAGAAAAAAAAGAAAAGGTTAGAACTGTGACCAACTACGCTACATCGAAATTGTTCGCAATAATAAAACCCTCCGACAAATTATAAACCGCTTATTCATATAACTATACTACGGTAAATTAGTGTTATCAATTATGTGTTTTAATAAAAATTGCTACAAATTTCAGTTCTGCGTGTATGGATTGAAACATTTAGAAACTGTCACTCGATAAAATGTTTTACTTGGTAATAAGTTTTATATTAACTAAACAATATCAGTATAAAGAATATTTGATTTGTTATTCTATAAGATTATCGAAACATTATACTTTATTTGAAACAAAAATCTATGATTTAATTTTTTTTTTAATTAAGTATTCTGCGTATTGATTCTGTGAAACGATAATAAACAAAAACAAACGATAAAACTTTTGTCTACAAAAGCGTGTACAACCGTAAAGACTCGGCTTCGCGAAGGGTCTGTTGCCACCCCGTACTCCTGGTAGCTGCCGCCATGCGTTGCACCTGCACCTGTACTACTACTTTGCGTTGCACCTGCACCTGCATGCACTTGTTCTACTACTTTTTTACTACTACTACATGACAGTTATGTCAAACGCCATAAGATAAACGATTTCGAACACCCTCCGCTATCATTAGAAAACGTTTTATTACACCTGGAAAACAATAAATGATCATTCGATTCTGTTTACCTACATTGTTTTTTTACGCTAAGTTTACATTATTTTGAGTAGTGCTCATGAAGTCATGAAGTAAAAACTAGTATCCAGTAAGTATGCTAGTTGTAACTATTTTTAGGTACATACCTAAAAGTTACCCTTGCTATGGGTATTATTATATTTTAAATATTAAATTATAATAATATTTTAAAATAAATTATTAATAACTTTTTTAACAAAATAGCAATTTTACACATTCAGCCATCAGTTTCAATGTAAAGCGTTACTTTTTGTTATCTAATAAAATTATGCTAAATGTAAATTTTTAATTACATTTTGAAATACCTGAATGTTAACCCTGCCACTAAACAAATAGCAACTTCTTACATTGAGCCATCGATGTCGATGATGCCACCGCGGCACTTTATCACACGCTTATACAAAAAATCAGAGATCCGTTGCATTTGCGCCAAGCCTGGGTTTTTTTTCGTACTTCGTTAGCATTCTCTTTTTTGATTATTATTTTATCTATTTTACACTCTGTAATAAACGGCACCTACTCACAGACTGATGTGTAGGTACCCACGATTCGCCAGTTGTGGACAAGTGTTACGGCTCGCATGTAATAGCAGGCGAGCCTATTGCCATCAGCCGGTACAAAAGCTAGAGTAGCTCAAGCTGTGAAAAAGGCATAATAATATATGTTATACATGATAGTACACATCTAGTCCGCACGTGCTTGCCGCGTATACTCCAGTACTTCACGTTAACGTTCATAGTTCGTTTTTTCGCTCGTTCACTACTCCAACGCTATGCAGGGTGGATACGGTACACGGGGCAGTAAGGGAGTTCCCCTTACTGCCCCGTGTACCGTATCCACCTTAATCGTTGCAGCTACACGGAAATGGTCTTAGGAGACTATCCATATTTTTTCGTGAAAATTTGAATTCCATTCACAGATTTCCGAAAAAAAATACAGTTAGCAATAAAATGGCCATTTTGCGCAAAACATAGTTTTGATGCCAATCAATTCTGTTTCTAATACTAATCAAAAACTTCTATGGGACCAACCCAAGTTGAAGTACTAAAAAAGTCAGAAAATGCAAAAAAACACTTCCCATACATTTTGTTTGAAAGTTTATCCAATTTTTATTTTTTATTAAACGGTTCTGTTTCTGATCAAAAACTCACTCGATATCAATGCAGTCCCTAAGCACGAATTTGTGAACAAGTAGTGATAAAATTCAAATGATCTCGTTAAATCATGATCTGTCGAATGACCAATTTGGTCGAGACGCCATTGTTTCTACTTCGTGGACAGGTCATGGGTTAATTGGCGAGAAGAGGCGCAACACCGAGAAAAGTGGAAGGAATTGGGGGAGGCCTTAACCCAGGAGTGGGGCGGCTCAGGCTAACTAAAAAATAAAAATATCACAAAGACGGTAAGTATGTAACTTAACGTTTTATGCGATTTCTGACTTTTTAGTACTCCAACGATGGTTGGTCCGATACAAGTTTTTGATCAGTATTAGAAACAGAATTGATCAAAAAAAATGTGAAAGTTATGCAGTGCTCATGGGCTCAAATACAATACCGATATAGGTGAATGGTTGCTTTTTAAATCGGGTACTTCAACCTACGAGCAACTGCTTGAACTTTCACTCTCTGGGTCTCCTTTAGGTCGGGTTTCGAGGTTTAAGTATTTGGGCCACTGGGTCACTGATGACTCAAAAGTACACATAGACAGGGAGCGCAGGTCGCTGGCTGTCCGTTGCAACAATCGATCAAGATAACGCTTTTTAAGGCAAATTCTCAAATATTTTTTTAATTTGATTTTTTTAGTACTCCAACCTAGGTCGGTCCAGTAGAACATTTTGATCAGTATTAGAAACAGGATCGAATCGAATGCTATCAAAAAAATGTTTTGTTTTCAATGGCCATTTTCATGCTAACTGTACATTTTTTCGAAAATATGTGAACGAGGATCAAAATTTCACGAAAAATGATGGATAGTCTTCTAAGGCCATTCTCGTGTAGCTGCAGCGATTAAGATTACTCACTGCCCCGTTTACCGTATCCATACTGTATAACTCATTACTAAACCTCGTCTATCTAAATGTTACGGTAAGTATGATTAATTGAAAATTATTAATAATTACCTCATGATTGGGTAAACGTGAATATAGAATACACCAGTCACGAATGTTGAGATTTTTTTATGAATATTATTTGTTTAGTATGGTTCTCAAGTTTTCATAAAATAATTATTCAATGGGATTCAAATAACTTGTTATTTGTTGAACATGAGTGTTGTATTGATGATTTTAATGATTATAATTCTGTAAATTCATACTGGAACAAGAGCCCGCGTCAATCAGACTGATTTGTAAAAACCTGAAAGTTTTTCTGTGTATGTAATAATCCGTAATACCTGCCTAATAGGTATAAACGATCCCGGAGTATGAAGTTTGGATCACGGTTGCTTTGACAGTTATCAGGTAGCAAGGATGTACAAAACTGCTCCTCACTTTCGTAAAAGTACCTCAGAAAACCTGAATTTTATATGTTATATAGGGTGACTGGCAATTAGTGTACGATACTTATACACGTGATTGTACTCATGATATCAAGCAACTTTCCCAAAGAAACTTTTTTTATACTCAATTACATTCAGTATTAGATACAGGATCGAATGCCATCAAACTGTGTAAAATGGCCATTTTCTTGCTAACTGCACATTTTTTCAAAAATCTGTGAACGGTGATCAAAATTTCACGAATAATTATGGATAGTCTCTTATGACTATTTTCGTGTAGCTGCAACGATTAAAAGGTAGTTCCCCTTAGGGCCAAGATCACCAACAGTAAAATAACAGACTGTTTCGTAATCGGTCCGCTAAACGTAAACACATGAGGAGGAAACTTTGGTGTTCAGCACAGCTTATTCTAGCTCGGTTATGTAAACGAGCGTTTTAGGAATGAAAGACCGAATGACTATTTATAATACAGTCAAATAGAGAGTGGGTAACTTAACACGTAACAAGCCGTACTAATGCGAAACATCTTAAAATGGTTGCATTATACGGATTATACCTGAGATGACAGTTCTTTATAACCAGTAAACGATCTGTAAGTTTTGTTCCTTTGAAATAGTTTTTAAATTAAATACAATGGGTAAGAAGCGCATTGCTAATTTTACGCATGACGAAAAATAAATTGTCACTAATTTATTATCAAAGCACCAAGGCGTAATTGAAAACAAACGCACCGAACTCCGTGAAGTGACACTACTTCACGGACTTCGGTGCGCTTGGTGGAATACAAACGAGGAGTTCGCAAAACTCTTTCAACGGTTCCAAACTCGTTCAAAACGTCATCCCCTTCCAAAATAGAATTCAAAGCAGGACTGCATGTTAAATTCTCACAATAATATCTAACCTTAAATTTGTTATATTTGCAATTTACAAACGTCAAAATACACCGATTAACTACTAACCGGGTCTTTAAACAACCTCTACCAACTCGGTAAGAGAAAACAGGTGCCTAGCGTGTTTAATCGGTTGATTTGCTTTGGTGAACATGAAAATGTGTTTTAAACAGCTGTTTTTAGATAATCAAACCGCTATCTTTTCGGTGAACATGGCCCTACTCGCGCTCGCACCTACGGTAGACTTAATGTGCATGACAAGAACTATTGAAACTGTCTGATAACTGAGAAAACACCTATTGATAGTTCCTCAAGTAACATATAAAATTCAGGTTTTATACTATGACGTAAGTATAACTATATTCATCATACTTTATGGGTGTCTGACAAACCCAACCGAAACAAGTGGGCGGTCCCAAGTGTCTGACAATGGATGAGGTGGTTTATAATATTGTTCCAAATAAAATATATCAAAACTGAGCTTTATACTTTAACGAAAGTGAGGAGCAGTTTGGTACATCCTTGCTACCTGATAACTTTCAAAGCAACCGTGATCCAAACTTCATACTCCGGGATCGTTTATACCTAATTAGGCAGGTATTAGGGATTATTACATACACAGAAAAACTTTCAGGTTTTATAAAATAATGAAGGTCTGATCGTCGCGGGCTCTTGCTCGTATTACGGCCGCAAATCATATTTTGTTCAACATACTATCTACGACTAGCAAATTAAACAAAAAAACGTAAGAAAATGAGTACTTCGCGGGCTACCCTGGCGCGCGAGGACACCCGAGCGCGCTGCAGATCGCGGCCCACTTATATCTGTGTCCCAAAATATACGCAATATTTCAACCATTTGTGTTTTAAAGTGTTGGCTACCAAAACACAACAGTTTGAGAGCTGACAGATTAACAACGTTATACAGCCCGTGAAACGATTCAGCACTGCATCAACGAAATTCCGCCACTATTGTGCAAAATGGTCATGGGAAACGACAAAATAGTATGTATGTGCTAGCAAAACCGTAGGCCATTTGTCCGATGTGCTATTCCATAAGTAACCTTATTTAGTGTACTATATAATTCAATAAATTAAATTCAACAAAAGAAATTACTTGAAGTTTAACTTACGTATTTCAAAGTTACAAAGGTAAGATTAAATTTAGAGTGTAGGTGTAGAGAAAATAGATTCTTTAAATGATTTAATAAATTGAAATCCTGCACAAGTACTGGACAGCCAAGCGGAAGGTGTTTTACAATATCGGAAAACCTCTTCACCCGTTGGACAACTATTCATAGTTTAGTTATTAATAATTAGCAACAATTACAGGTTAGATTAGCATTTTTTAGCTTGGCTAGCTGAGATTTATCATAATCATTTGTGAAAAACTATTAGCTGTTCCTTATATTAGTGTTGGTATAACTCAAAAAAACATAAGGATCGGATTTTCCCGCGAAATTTGATGTTGGTCCCATAATAGAAGTTGTTCATAGTAATATCAATGAATTGTACTCATGCAGCAGGCGCCGACGGACTGCGTTCAGAGCGCGGGGCGCGGGGCGCGGGGCGCGGGGCGACCCAGGCTAGACAAAGTTCTTAATGATACATTGATTAATAAAGTAGTTTAAAGGATTGTACAAGTACCTATTTTAGAGAACTTACGTACATTTAATATAATAATAAAGACTAGCATACACATGTTACAGAGGGCGCGGGACGCGGGCGACGCGCGGGGGGGGGGGGGGGGCGAGGGAAGGGCGCCGCCCACGCCCTGCCGCGGGGTACACGGCGTTCATGTAAATGTTTCCATTCCGATACAATTTTTACCGATCCTACTATATATAATCATTTCATTAAATACCTTACAATTTCGATTAAATACAAATAATATTAAATAAAATATTGAGCATAATTATTATTACATTACTTACAAGCCGTATCACAGTACGCTAACTTAAAATAGTTTATATTTGAGAACTTTACTTGTCCGCACTATAATAAAATAAAATATATAGTATTCAATATGCGCAAGTACAGTATATCGATTAAAGTGATGGCCGAATCATGACGCACAACTAAATATATATTCAAGTATATAATATATAGGCCCAATACAAACAAATAGTTAAAGACAGTCTTAAATGTGCGGGCGAGGGCGCGCGCCCTGCTCACCTCTGCATGTGTGGCCACCTGCTCGTTTGCTCGCCTGCTCGCCACCACGTTGCTCCGAGTCGATAAGTGTTCTAACGTGTTTACTAACTACATATATAAAAGTTAAATGCTAACCGAACGAGTACATAGCGAGTGCGGGTATTCATCTGAGTGTCGGTGCATCGCGCCGGACGTCGCGCGTCGGTACGGAATGTAGGCGCAACACAATATCTTACAACAACATTTTGGCACTGATAAATAAACTCATAATAAAGTAGCGGAACTGAAAGGGCTGCGAGCCGCACTAATACCTTACGTAATACTTGCCGCCGACTAACACTTGCACTCCACGACGCTGCGGGAGTCGTTTACTTAGCAACGAGTGTTGCTACGAAGTGCTACGTGTTCGTTTTGAGATCGGTTACATGATCCTGAGGAAGAGATTACATGTCGTGGTGACGCCGTGTTCAGGTCGCGCGGCGGTCGCTGCGGTTCTTAAGATCCGTGTGTTCAGTAGAATATTCCGCTTCACGTTTGTCTGGAAAGTTTAATTTATTCAATTATTGCTAGTGATGCTTTACCTATGCAAGGAATACTCGCAAATACATAACAACACGCCTATTCATCTCGAACACTTGGGTACACGTACCTAACAGTTCACCAGATTTCGTCCCTTATATTTAAGTCCCATATACCTAATGGCTATAGCCGTCCTGCTCGCACTAACTTTTAGTAGAAGATAGCAGTAGCCTAAGTTAAGTTTAGTTTGTACATAACAGAATCGACCCCAATTTTCTATTAAATCTGGGCGTAACACCAACATAATTGAAATATATCTCATAGTAGCTTATCATCAGGAATTCACTTGGTGCCGAAAAAAAAAAACTATAGCTTCAGAATTTGGTGAGTTGTTTGTTTGATTCAGTTTTTTTTGCCACCGACTTCTGAAGCTAAAGTTATTTTTCACTTGTTTGTTTTTTGAAGTCGGTTTTATTTTTTGCAAAAAAGTTTTTTTCTTCCAACTATGCTTTAATTTCATCACAATCACACTAAAAACTCAGTACAAAGCGAGTCTTTAATGCTCTAGAGCAATAAAAATGTATGAAATTTCATTATTGCACAGTTTTTTTTTAATCGCACCAAAAGGTGCCAATCTCAATGGATTAGCTCTATTCAGCCTCATTTTTTTTTTACGTACGTATTATTCGTTTCTATCCTACTTGTTCCAAATTTAAAAAATGATTGCTGCTGACTCTGATTTCATATAAATTTGCCCAACAAAACTCTTAACCTAACGTTTAATAATTGCTCAAGTATAACTTTTAATTTCAATAATTAAACTTCTATTTTAACTATTTGATAGGAGTTTCTTTTATCTACTATTCCTATAGGTAATAGTTGAAAGAAAAGCAGATTATGCACCTCGCCTTAAGTAATTTATATTGCCCTCGTGCCTGTTAGATTAGAGCCCTCGCTAACGCTCGGGCTCTAAATCAGGCACTCGGTGCAATAATAAATTACTTTGGGCTCGATGCAATAATCTACTATTATTTTTCCATTTTTAGTTGTAATATCCTATACAAATATTTGCTATGAAAACTTCAATCTTAACTAGGTATTATTTTTGTACGAACTGAACATTTTGGCATATTGAACCGTTTGAAGTAAGCCCAACAAAAGGTAACTGCTGTAAATCGTTGAGGAATTCCCTCGACTGTCTATGGTCTCCATCATCAGACCTGTAATGGCACTTATAACCCATATGGGTGCAAAGATCTCATCAAGAGAAATGAATTAAGTCCAAACACAAGGTAGCTACTATAAAACGTGGAGGAGTTCCCTTGACTGTCCTTCGGCTTCATCATCAGACCCTTAATGATAGCCGAAACCCATCTAGGTGTAAAGTTCTCATCAATACAAATTAATCTAGCCCGAACACCAAGTAATTGCTGTAAATCGTTGAGGAGTCCCTTTGACTGTCTTTCGGCTCCATCATCAGATCGACTCCAGACCTTGATTAAATAGTAGTGCTTTAAAATACTTAATGAAAACATTAACAAACGCACTAGTGGCCACTACGATTTTCGAAGGTTCCTCTCGATTTATCTGGGATGCTATCATCAGATCCTGGTTTCCTTATCGGTCCAATCGGTTCATACACGACGAAGTTATTCGCAAACAAACATTAAAAAATATATATTATATATACGGTCGAATTGAGAAAAGGAGGAGGTCCTTTTTTTGAAGTCGGTTAACAACAAGTAAGAACCTAAGTCGTAGCAGAACAGAAATAGACACACCTTTATGTCCGTGGGCATCCTCACTAACATTCACATTTCTAATACTAGTAAAAAAAAAACAAAATAGCTTTATTAATTCCATGCATAATCACAAAAAGTATTCAATTACAGTTAATCACAATAAAATAATATTGAATTGATACACAATATAAACCAATAACAATAATTAGGATAAAATAGTCAATTGTAAATAGTCTCAAAAATAGGATTTAAAAATGAAATTAACCAATTGTAAAATAATAAATAATAATAAAATCCAGTTTCACATGCATTTGGTAATAAATTACAGTAAATTTAATTTTTAATTATAAGTTAAAAATTGATTATAGTACTTTGAAAATAAATAATAAATGCTTAATTTCTATGCATGGACCCCTCTCGGGTAAAAGCCTCCTCCAAAGAGTGCCAAACGTCTCTGTCCCTCGCTCTCTCAATCCAATTCTTATCCGCAATTTCCTTTATTTCATCTTGCCACCTGGAGCATGGTCGACCTCTGCATCTGGTTCCCTGTGGTCTCTTCCATGTAGTAATTGTTAATGTCCATCTATCGTCAGTGAACCTTGCTACATGGCCAGCCCATTTCCACTTTAGTCTCTGGGCGAAGATTATTGCGTCAGATACCTTGGTTCTATTGCGTATGTCAGCAGCTTTTATTCTGTCTCTCAAGGTGATTCCTAGACAACTTCTCTCCATTGCTCTCTGTGTGGCTTGGATTTTCATCATTGCTTTCTAATCGAATATCCATGTTTGGCAGCCGTAGGTTAGACATGGTAGTATTGCTGAGTCCATAACAGTTTTCTTCAGTTTCATTGGTAGCTGAGATTTTAGTAACTCTTTATGGGCCCAAAACTTCTTCCACGTTGAGGCTCTACGTCTGTCTATTTCTTCTAGTTTTGAATGATAGTTGTTTTCCTAGGTAGACATATTCCTGTACATATTCCAATGGTTCATTCCCTATTAAAATTGGTATCATTTTGACGTTGGTCAAGATTTTCGTTTTACTGAGGTTCATCTCTAACCCTACCCGGTTGCTTGCAGCCTCTAGTTCGTTTATCATGATGTTTAATTTTTCAGGATTTTCGGATAACAGGACGATATCATCTGCAAACCTTAAATGACTCATGCACCTCCCATCCATGTTAATTCCTTGTGTTGACCAGGGCAGATCCTTCATTATATTCTGCAGTACCGCTATAAATAGTTTAGGTGATATTGGGTCGCCTTGTCTTACCCCTCTGTTGATTTTTATGCATTCACTGGATTTCTCCAACCTGACTCTGCTTGAGGTTTTGCTGTAAATGTCTTTCAGAATGTTTATATATTTGGCATCTATATTTTGATTGGTAAGCGCCTCCCAGATGCTATTGTGAGAAATGGAATCAAATGCTTTTTTATAGTCTATGAATGCTAAATATAGCGGTCTGCGAAACTCAACATATTTTTCTATTGCCTGTTCAACTACGTGGATGTGGTCAATTGTGCTGAAGCCTGATCTAAAACCGGCTTGTTCGTAGGGTTAGTGACTATCAATGTCCACGGATACTCTTTTTAGTAGGCATGATGCGAACAACTTGTACAGACATGACATAAGGCTTATTGGTCGGTAGTTACCAAGAGATCCAAGTCCATCTATTTTTGGTTTTTAATTGAAATGTCGTATTTACTACTTTCAAGTTGTGTTCGTAAGCATATTGGATCAGACTCTCTCCGTGTTTGCTTCTTTTTCCGCAGCCAAATTTTCCTGCAACCTTGTTTTCATAAGTCTTTGGTTTTCCAATCTGAGCGTTAAAGTCGCCCATTGAGATTATATATTTGGTGGATACCATTTGGTGGGCTATCGTGAGGTCTTTGTAGAAATTGTCCATTTCTGCTTGCGTAGAGCTCTCGGTTGGAGAATATGATTGTATGATTGCAAAGGGTTTCTTTTCAAATTCTATTTCCAATAAGCAAACTCTTTCTGAGATGCCTGTTAAGTTTATAATATTTTCTTTGTGTTCTTTTTTGATCAGAAATCCCACACCATGTAAACCTTTTGTTTATCCTATATAATACATAATATAATCTTCGTCTTCTATTATTTCTTCTCCATACCGACGAACTTCGCATAGTCCGAGCACGCCCACGTTCCACAGGGAAGTGTATTGGGTCTGCCTCTTTTTATAATATACATCAATGACCTCCCAACAGCGACAAAATACAACACAATTCTATTTGCTGATGACAGTACAGTACTGTTCACGGGCGATAGTAAATTACACATGGAACCTGAGATAAATATGACTTTAGACAGCATTATAAATTGGTTGACATCAAACAATTTACACATAAATCTTGACAAAACAAATTTCATGACATTCAGAAGTAGAGTAGGTAAGTAAAATAGCAAACATGAAAATAAATTACCAAAATAATAACATCCAGGAAGTAGACGTTACGAGATTTCTAGGTATAAAGATAGATAATAATTTAAATTTTAAAGAACATACAGATACATTATGCTCTAGATTAAATACATTTTCTTATGCATTGTTTAAACTTAAACAAGTGGTCAGTACTTCTACATTCCTTACAGCCTACAACGGCTATGTTGCACCTATTCTAAAATATTGTGTTATTTTTTGGGGTAATTCTACTAACAAAGAAGCGGTATTTAGAGCCCAGAAGAAATGTATACGAGCCATAACTAGTATAAAAGTAACTGACAGTAGCAGACCATCATTTAAAAAATTAAATATTCTTACGTTACCATGTTTATATATATTAAAGGTTATAATGTTTGTAAGAAAAAATACAAACCTCTGTAGTAAATTACATAACAAAAGACACAAGTTCAACATATGCTTACCAATCAATAAAACAGCGTTATTAAATAAAAGTGTATTATGTATGGCTCCACGCATATATAACCATTTACCAAACTCATTCCTGGAGATATCTGATATGAATATATTTAAAAACAATGTCAAAACACTGTTACAAAAAAAAGCATATGACTCTGTCACTGAATATTTACAGGACAAACTTATATAATGTATGTACTTATGTAAATTTGCATGCCTTTTGGTAGGATATGGCTAATGGACACTATTGTTTATTTAAGATAAGACCTTTTATTTTGTACCCATATTCGCAAATGAATAAATGATTATGATTATTATTACGTCACATTTGATTTGTTGTAGTGCTCTGTTTAATTCAATAAGTTTTTCTGTTGAAGATAATGTTCTAACATTGTATGAGCAGATATATATCGCTTTATTCTTAAGTTTGTTTTTCTTTGGAGGGTTGTGGTCGAACTCTCCCACTGTGACCGGCCGTACTGGGAGATATAGATGAGGAGGGTCCATTCTTGGATGCTATGTTGTATCTTCCTATGTAGTTTTTGGTTGTTCTTGGTTGTTGCTAGTGTGTTTGAATGTTAATTTTGGTTTTTGTAAGATAAAGTCTTTTATGTTTGTAGGTTTGTTTTTCTTTGATACTTGTTTTATAGTCAGGTTGTCTTGTTGGGGGTTGGAATTACTTGTTTCAGGAGATTCGGACAGGGTTCTTTTATTTGAGTAGTTGTGGGAAGAGTTCTTGTTGCTGTCCAGTACGATCAGTTTGTCCTATTTAATGGAAGCTGTTTTGCCTAGGTCCTTTT
Source organism: Xestia rhomboidea (assembly GCA_963853795.1). NCBI lineage: Eukaryota > Metazoa > Arthropoda > Insecta > Lepidoptera > Noctuidae > Xestia > Xestia rhomboidea. The sequence goes on from OY970756.1 coordinate 35,679,042, forward strand.
CAATCTTAAGTGCGGCTTGCAGCTCTTTGCGCTTGTTTAAAACGTCCAATGGGTAGTCTTCGTTGATGCAATATTGGGTGTTGCGTAATAGTTTGCCATTTTTCAGAATTTTTAGTTTCAAGCCAATTGTAATAAATGATATTATGACTGGTCTAACCTTCTCGCCTGTCTTTCCTAGTCTTCTAACTCCTTCAATGTTATTGCTGTCGTAATGGACGTTGAAATATGTATTTATTATTTTTACTATTTTTTCCTCTAATTCATGGTAGGAATTTTCACCTTCCTCCACTCCGAACATGACCAAATTCTTACGTCTTACATGTCTTTCCAAATTACGTATTGTGGTGCTATGTTCTTGGATTTTTTTCTCAAGAGCTTAATTTTTTATTTCTAAGTTTTTAAATTTCTCATTTATGTTGTTGTTGATTGTATTTTTTATATCTTCTTTAATCTCTAACATTTCGGTTTTTTGCTGTCTAATTTCTTGTTGCATGTTTACTAACAACTCTTCTATTTCCTCCATCATAAGTGTAAACTTAAGAAAGCGCCCGCTTTTGGTGTTTTCAAGTATCACTTCCTAACTCAGATATAAACTTCGAATGATCGTATTGTAAATCAATCTTCAACTAGTTAGTTAATAGTTCTCTCAAACATAGATGGCGGAAGTCGTATGGATGTTGTCAGCGTTTCGCCGAAAATTGTTAGATGGCGGTGCTGTTACCAATGGATTGCAAGTTTGCTGTGATTCATTGAAATATATTTGGAGATTATACAGTTGTTGTTCAAATGTTTTTTACACCTTCACTTCACAGATTCCCTTGTTTTGTTGTCAACACACTAACAAAACATTATTTTGCATTTATTGCATCAGTTTAGTCACTTGTCACTTCTTGTCACTTTTTGATCCTGTTTGAAAATTTTAACAGTTTGATTGTTCTTCGAGTAATCACTTTATTTATTGAGTCCTGACGGTGTTTTATATACTGTCTGCATGAATTGTTGATTACTTTATACAATTTGCCACTTGTATATGGATTTTATTCACTATTGTATTTTTAATCTTGCTTTATTTACGGATACGATGTGAACGTTGGCACAGTGGCGCCACCCATCTCCAATATTAGTAAGATCCGTTTATTCATTCTTATTCTTACTTTGTAAATTTATAATTGAGTATTATTCTAGATTTTTTTTGCCATAAATGGAAAGATCCTATACAACTTTCATAACAAATAATTTTTGTTTTTTTTTTATTAGTTAATTGGAAAGATATATTAAATTAAAAATAGTTGTTTGAACCCAGTACCGAAAACGCGCCGACAGTTCCCGAAGAAACTCGAGCGCGTGCATGACGTCACAATGTTAACGTTTACTCATCTTACCATACAGCTGATACAGTGTTTTGACATATATCATCGATTAATTCTTGTTATTATTAATATTTTGATTACCAAATACTATGAGTGTGCGTTAATTAGGAGAGTTGCATAAAAGGATCCTATGTCAACGCCATTATAAATTATATATTTAGCGCGCAAGATTCTAAATTTATCCTAATAAAATCCAAGTGCGTAAATACGGTCATCGCCATTTTGAGCCGAGGCTAGAAATAATACCTATGTTGAGAATAATTAACTCGACATGGAATTATATGACGAATTCATTTATAGTTCCATTTAAACGAGTAGTGGTAATGATGAATTTTGAAATTTAAAGTCAATGTTACGCGGCAATCTTGCGTTTACATTTTTATTTTTCACATTGTACCACACAGACGCGTATAGATTCGATAACAAATATGAAAAATATCATTCCAAATGTTAAACAACATGAAAATACCCAGGTAGGTCGTAGCGTAATTTACTAACACAGGACCAATAACACGTAATATTCATTACCACTACTCAATTTGTGTTCGATATTGACGTTGAAGACATGACATGTCGACCATTTTTTAAAAATCTTTGTGATGTTTCAAAGCGATTATTCCAATCAATTATTTTTTTGTAAATTTGGATTAACTCGAGTAATTAAATTAAGGAATTTAAAAAATAGACAGATTGAAATTAAAGTAATTTTGATTTAAGCGTCAAAACAAAAATATTTATTTTAATAATGTTTTAAGCTTTTAAAAAGGTAGTCTTAATATTTCATTGTACATGACCGTACTCAAACCAACCCAACAATATACAGAACAGATTGATCTATGGCTAAATTCGCGCCGATTTATTCAAAATCAAAATTTAAATTAGGAATGCACTCGCTGTTCAAAATCACATTGTATTTTATTTTACTATTTTTTTTTCTATTGGTTAGTTGGATATAGTGCGCCAAGGATCTTCGCAGGTATGGTAAAAATCTGTTGAGGCTATTGGAGATAACATTATATTTTATTTATCTTTGGTGGATCAATCAAAACTATGCCTACCAAGATCCTTGGCGCACTATATCCAACCTTCAGTTATTTCAAAACAAAATTCCTTTAAACCTCACAATAAATAAATGATTTGTTAAATAAAAATACTCATAAATGTGAATTGCGAGCGCATTCCTAATTTAAATTTTGAAACTAAAAAATCAACGCGAAATTAGCCGTAGCCCGCGAAATTAGCCGTAGCCGCAAGAATTTTGTTTTTTTTTTTTTATCTTAGAGATTTCTGTACTTATTTCTCATTATTATAATCTCCTTCTCTTGAAATCAACCAAAAGCATGGAATAATGACTAAATTATTAAAAATCATGGTATAAAATAATATATTATTTGAAATTATACCAAGGAGTTTTCAGTATTCAGTATCAACTCTTTTTTTCCAGACTTCATTTCATTGCGAGTATCAAACGAGAAGCTTGTTTATGTACAATATTTTCAGTGCATTGTTACCTATGTTTTGGAAGGGTGTAGTTGGGTGTAATAGAATATATATTTTACACATATTTGGCAATAGACTGATGTCGTTTTACCGACCTCAACACGTTATTGTAGATATTAACTACAAACTTATCGTATGAAACAGCTGCCGTGACATTTTTTCATTTAATTATTGAAGCTTATTCATTTCATTACGTTTGCTACGATTGAAGTTATTACAAACTTACGATGGCTATGGAAGCGGGAGAAGCGTTGAATAAAGTGGAAAACCTTGCCCATACTTTGAAGAAGACCCAGATCAACCTAAAGAAGTGCCCAAAGGCTAGATTAACCCAAAAGAATTATGTTGAAGCCCGCATTAGGTGTGTAGAAGATTACTGGAGTGGATATAAACAAGCTTACGGTGAAATAATGCGAAGCGTACCGACGGAGAAGCGCGACCAAATACCTTACATAGTAAATGACGAATATTTTGAACATGAAGAGCTGTAGGTATTTAAGTCTGATGACAGACTTGTAGGATTTGTTGGTGTCACAAACAGTTATTGATAGTGGTTCGTTGCTTATACCTAGTGATTCTCAACAAACACGAGTGGTTTTGCCAAAAATACAACTGCCTACGTACAGTGGACAATATGAAGAGTGGTTATCGTTTCATGATTTGTTTAATACACTTGTACATAAGAACGAGTCGTTAAGTAATGTACAAAGATTGCATTTTTTTAAAACAAGTTTCATGGAGAAGCTGCATTGATATTAAAACATATATAATTGACAGATTCGAACTACGAACAAGCCTGGAACATCCTAATAGCAAGGTATGGCAACAAACGTATAAATGTCGACGCAGTTATGAAAAGATTCTTTTCTCTGAAAAAAATGAGTGTGGAAAATTCCACTTCTATCAAGAATTTACTAGATACAACATTTGAATGTTTACATCAATTTAAAAATATGAATGTGCAGACTGATAACTGGGATCCTTTGATAATATTCGTCATAGTGCAAAAACTAGACTGTGAAACCCACAAAGATTAGGAAAACTATGTGAGCAGCCATTATGTGGAACCTGATAGCCTCCCCTCCCTCGATATGTTTCGTAAATTCCTGGAATGCCGATTTTGTACGTTAGAACCGACAGAACCCACAAAACAAAAGGCAAGTTTAGGTCATGTTCGAGAAAGGTCATGATGTATGACCTATCAAAGACAAGCTATCATAGTTGTGCCGAGGACTGATGCCATCAGTAAATGGACTTTAACTTTGATAGCTTATATCTCGGAAATGTGACACTTAAGAACATTTTGCCTTTTACGATTATCGATTGGTATCGGTGTCATGCGTGGCACCAACTTTATAAAAAAAAAAATGGCGAAAGTTAAGCCGGCCAGGCTCCATACAAAAATATTCGAAGCCCTTTAGAAAATAAAATTTAGCCATGTTTCTCTGTTATAGTATGACATTCGAGTGGTGTAGAAATTTTAAAAATTGGTCTAGCATTTTTTGATTTATTAATTAAAAACAAAAAATTTGCAAAATTTCGAGTCAATAGAGCAGTGAGTGCTACCAAGAAACTTGTATACTAACTGGAATGAGGACGGGCAAGCCAAAAACGTTCCGAGCGAGAAAGCTTCAAGAGTGGATGTTGTCTCTTTCTAATAGGGTGTCCAATAATCATACTAACTCTTGAGACAGTTTAAGAGTAGCTGTTATTTTATTATTTAATGATGATGACCTGCAACTCAATAGCATTCTAGGCGAAATAGCTTCAAGAGTGGATGTCATTAACTTTTTATGTTAACTTAAATGTATGTCTGTACCGTCCAGTTGCAAATTAACCATTTTGCAACCTGTCTATCCAGACGACTTTTTTATTCGGGGATTCGAGGACTCCGTTAATATTATAAATTTTTAAATTAAATTTTGTTAAGTCTGTTTTACGCTTTTTGTATTGTAAGCAACGACCTATTGTCGGGCCTACGCTGTCCCCCCATACTTATGTATTAGTGCTGTAACAAAATAATATTGTAATACCAATTGATTTGAAAAGAGTAACCGTGGAGTTTCTTGCCGGTTCTTCTCCATGGAAACGACCAACGCGAACCGTGCACCTTTTTCGACGTTTTATAAGTGCCCATCTAGGCCTATGTGAAATAAAATACTTTGATTTTGATTTTTTCAGACATAGTAAATCGCATATTCAAGCTATGACTGTTTACCTATAATGTGATTTTATATTCCGAAACCATTCATTTTCACTCGCAGCTCACCGAATGGATTCTTTTGCTGGAAAAGCATGGAAAAATCCTTAGGACACGGCATGGTGCGGCGGACTCTTTTCTTTTCAATATTTGTAGTTTATAAGCAAACTAGGTACTACCGAAACCATGTGCGATGTCCGATGTTTCTAATTTATATAATATACTTTTGATTACTATGTACGACAACGGTGTTCGAAACTTCGAACTTACTTACCTAATTTATTTTGATATTTCCCGTTTGTCAATCTAAAACTTGGTAACCCTAGTCGTAATAAACAACCAAAGTTAAAAAACTTTCCTAAAAAAACGAAATTCCACATCCAGCAAACCCTTACTACTACACCCCTTCACACAACACAATTTTACCATTTTTAACGCCGATTATTTCACTTACATACAATAAAAGTACTTAAATGACAACACTTCAACGCGAAAATGTATCGGCCATATTGTTTACATCGGTGACAAGGCAAGACAGGGACACCATCCACCTTTGTCGGTTTCTCGCTCGGAACGTTTTGTTTTTTTTCTTTTCTATTGAATCCATTGTACAAATTTAAACTCTCAGCTTTTGAGATAGGGTTTTTTTTTATTTTTTTAGCATTTTGTTCGTACTCATTCCAGTTAGTATATAATTTCCTTGAGTGCTACATAAAATAATCATGGGAATATTTTATTTTAAATAACAGTGAAAACTGTATAAAAATTGGGGTATATTACCGTTGACCCCATCGCCCGTTTCCTCACTGGTGAGGCCAGCGGGAATGGATTAAAATAATAAAAAAATATTCCCGCTAACCCCACCGTATTTGAGTAATAAAATATTTCTCGAAATCATAACCCTTCTTTGGCAGTCGGTTAAAAAAATTGCATGGAATCGAGTAGTGTTTACAGTTGTGCTAGTTATGCTTTACGAACAATACTAGGTGGGTATGAATCTAAGAAGGTATTTATTACTCGAAGCCCGTACCTATACCTAGAGTTATTCAAATGCATACCACCTTGAGCTCGTGCCAGCCTGGTACTTTTTGAGGAGCACATGCGATGCCTCACTGGCAATAAACGGGAACTGTTTTCCCGTTTGTCGCCAGGGACAATATACAAGACCGTGATCAGAGTTGTCGTACTGGATCGTATATGGATCGGAGTGTCTTTTAATTCCTACTGACATCATTCCATTTTTATCATCTTTATCTTCTTGAGGCTTTTTCATTCCTTAATTTTTGTCAAGAATCTTGATCTCAAGGTAGTAGGGCCAACGAAACGACGGTTTGTATTTTTTCGTTAGCCTCACTAGTTGGGCACAGTAATGGGGTCAGCGGGAATACACCAAAAATTCGTGGCGTGGTTTAGAAGATGTAAGCGGAGATAGAGAGACGCGGACAGTGACTTTGTTTTATACTATTTACGATATTAAATTCACGTGTGTGATGGGCCATTATATTGTAGGATAAATTGAGAGAGCGGTACCTGTGCACGATGTCAGCTAGGTCCTTGAGCACGCGCTCCACGCCGTCGGCCAGGTGGTGGGTGGGCGGCGCAGGCGAGGCCAGGGCGCGCGCCTCCGCCTCCAGTCGCGCCACGGCCGCGCGCAGGGTAAGGCGCAGCGCGGGCGAGCAGCGCCGCGCGTCCGCCGCCGCGCCGCACGCCGCGCCCAGCCGCGCCAGCCGCTCCGACGTCTGCAGGCGCCACAGGGACCCGCGCCCGCCTCCGCCACCGCCGCCGCACCCGCGCCTCACCTGCACGCACGCACACCACTTACTACATACACATTTATACAATCCAAACGATAACAACAACACGGTCCAGAAACTCAACTCCGGTATTAAGACTCATCACATCAATTCAGTAAGCATTCCCTACTCGTAGAAGTAAAGTTAATAAACTAATAGGAATGTGTACCTCGTTGGTGCAGAAGTCGAGCGAAGTGCGCAGGGCGGCCAGCAGCTCGGCGTCGTCGGCGTCGGCGGCGCCGGGCGGCAGCGGCGTGGCGTAGATACCCTGCTTTCCGGGCTTGACCTTGCCGGCCGGCTTGTTGGGCACGACGGGCTTGTCGTCGCGCCGGCGCGCGCGCACGCTCTCAGGCGAGGCGTCGTCGTCGCGCGCGCGCGCCGCTGGGCTGAGCCGCTCATCCGACTCCTTGCTCTCCCACAGCTTCTTGAGACTGCTAATGCTGCCTGTGCTGCGGCGCTTGTCCTCGTCGTCGGCGGCATCGGGCGCGGCTCCGTCGGTGTGCTCCTCAGGCGAGCGCTCCAGCTTCTTGCCAGTACCGTTGGTGGCGGGCGCACCGCTCTCGACTTTCCGCAAGCGAGACTTGAAGTCTATAATAGCGCGCCCAGACTCCTCCGAGTCCTTGGGTACAGGCAATATCTTTTTATTCGTTTCTACCTTTTTGAGTTGCGATTTAAAGTCGGTGCTGTTTTTTATCTCTAAGTTCTTCTGGTCGACGTTGTTGCTATAGGCGGTCTTGCGCAGACTGGCCTTGAGGTCGATGGGCGACACGGTCTCGTCGTGCGCGCGCGCCGCCTCGGGCTTGCGGCGCAGCGCGTCCATGTTGAGGCTCTCGGACAGCTCGGACACGAGACGCGTGACGGGGTCGCCGAAGGCCGCGTGCACGTCGACTGGCTCGTCGGGCGGCGGCGACTCCTTGAGGCGGTGCTTCTTCTTGTCAGCACGCTCCTTGATTTCTGCCACCAGCTTCAGCTCCAGCATCTCTTTCATGTTCTTCTTGCTGGGCCGATCGTCGTCACGCTCGGGCGGCGGTAGCGGTAGGTCCAGGCGCTCGCAGGTGTCGGTGCCGGCGTCGCGGCAGCAGTCGGGCGGCGGCGGCGGCGGCTGCGCGTCCTCCGGCGGCGGCGGCAGCTCTGGCGGCGGCGGCGGGAACTCCAGCTCGGCCAGGCGCGGCCGCGGCTTGGCGGGGCTGTCGGCGAACGAGCGCAGCGGGGGCGCGGCGCGCGCGGCGCGGGGTGAAGCAGGCGCGGGCGCAGTCACGCCGCCCGACGAGTTGGAGCGGATCATGTGCGGCATGGCGCGAGCCGTGCGCGGCGACAGCGAGCGCGCCTCGTCGCGCGGCTCGCGTGCGCCTCCCACGGACTGGCGTATAGACTCTAGGTAGGCACCGATGCGCGCGCCCTTGGGCAGCGTGCCGTAGCGGTTGATGGCGCGCTTCACGTTCTGCACCTCGAGCGCCGCCACCTGCACGCCGGGCGCGCCGGGCTGGTCGCCTGCGCCACGCGCCACCCGCGCCATGTTGTCATGGTGCGCGTGCGCGTGGTGGCGGCGCTTGTTGCGGTGGCGCGGCTCGCCGCCCGACTCGTCCGTGTCGGGCGTGCCCTCCGCCAGCGAGCCCTCGGAGGAGGCCTCGCGCGCGCGCCCGCCGCCCCCACCCGCGCCTGCACACAACACGCTCGTCAGCACACACGCCGGCACTATTGCTGACACTTCACTTAGCGTAGCGTATTTGCTCACAAAATAATTTCAGTTTAGTGAAACGATTTGCTATATTCACTGAATATATATCAAATACAACAGTCTTAAACTACTTAACGGGTTTTAATAACATAAAAAATAGATTTAATTGTTTCGGGGTGAGTAAACATGTACGCTAATCCACGTGAAGTGCCGCCACATGGTGCCACGAGCCGCAGCGGCCGATACTGAACGTCTAGTGCCGCCCCCGGATGCTCACACACATCGCAATCGTAGTCGCACGCCGTACGGAAAGCACGGAATTTGCAAATAAATAGCTTTTACAATCGTACTTTTTTCATATAGTTATTATTATACGAGGTGTAAACGGACCCTTCCCGAAGCCGTCAACCAAGCATTCTGTACATCAAACTTAGTGACTCTGCGCTAATATTGCTGGGAAACAACTTGTTTTTGGTATTATCTTCTATTATATCTCCTCCTTTGATCCTATCTTCTAATCATGGTTTAAGGCAGGACTCAATGCACAGATAACCTCCTGTAGATTCCGCATATTGAACATTTTGTTTGTATGCGAGTTCACCACATGATTGCAAGATGACGTCACCTGCCGTAGTGATGGGACAATGACATTAAACATAGGCTCTGACGTCGTTAATTGTTTTTACAGAATGTCAAATTAATGTGCACTTTTTAAATGTATAGGTCCTACTTCATTACGAATTATCAATAATTAAATAGATTACCGAATATTCCTAATGAATAAAACTTTAACGAATTGACGGTTGAATTCACACAAAAAAACATTAATTATTTCAGAATAAACATCATTTCAGAATATTTCCATATATTTTGTCCAAATTAATAACAAAATATTGATAGCATCGATATTTTATTTATCGATAAGCCAGAACACACTGCTAATGACACTATTACTTTTGTGAGAAAAAGACAGCACTACCAACAAGAGTCTCTGCCTCAGCCAGTACCAGTTGAGCTCTTTCATAAATGGTTCTTTTATTTTATTTTAAAGTTGTATTATCCCATCTGTTCTATATCTCGAGGCCCTGGATAACTATCCACGCCATTTAATATCATAAGTAGTCTTCTTAGGGTTCCGTACCTTAAAAGGAAAAAACGGAACCCTTATAAGATCACTTTCTTGTCCGTCGCCACCGATGTTCCCAGGAACAGGTGGACCCAGCAAGTTGAAATTTATACCAGATACTAAGGTCTATAGTCCCTATTAGGTGTATATCAAGGTCCTGAGTGAACATAATAAAAAGATATGGGCAAATTTAGATTTTCGCGAAAACTTGTAAGTACCAAAATTTACCTTAATTTTCAACTTTTTTATTTTTCGGACTTTTCCCTTTTCTCATGTTGTAAGACCTTGCTTTTGATCAAAATTGTCAATTCTAGGTCAACCCTTTGTTTTGGGTCGAAAACCTATATGGTAGTTTCCGTTAACCTAGAATCACGAAATTTGGCGAGAAGCAATGTTTTACAGCACATGTAAAGGGAAAAGTCTGAAAACCGTAAATATGTAGTTAACTCTTCAATTCCCACGGCTGTCTTATTAAAAAATGTGACTATATCTTTTGTGAAAATAGTTTAAATACATTGAAGAAGAAAGTCTTAGTTAGATTTTTAAAATATTGTTTTTTTGGTGTTCTTTAATGTATTTCCCATTTTTTTTATATGGGGGTTGTTACCTACAGGTGACACTGGGCATTGTATATACTGAAACCCTGAATAACTCACGCAATAGTCCTATACGTTCTTTAGAAAAAAAAGACGTCAGTTTTTTTTATAAAATTGTAGTATTTATTTATGCCAAAAAAGAATGTAGTGGTGAACTGAACACTTAGTATTTATTGTAAAACATGTACAGTCACGACCATAAGTACTTTTACCTAACAATTACATAAGATAAATAAATAAATATCGCTGGACATTATACACAGAGCCACCTAGTGCCACACTAAGCAACGAGGCTTGTGTCGTGGACACCAGGTGGTTGATATACTACATATATACTTTTTGTTTGTAAATACATACTTATTATACATATAAACATCCATGACTCGGAAACAAATGTCCATGCTCATCACACAAACATTTGTTTCTACAGGGATTCGAACCCGGAACCCTAAGAACGTAAGGCAGCCTCACTACCGCTGCGCCATTCGGGTCGTCAGATAAATATTATATGCGATTTCCTCGTAAAGTTCTGATCAAATGTTGTTTTTACTAATATAGCATTTTGGAAACTGTCCTATGAAATACTTGTCTTTCACAATGACGGTTTCACACGAAAATTGGATTTGAATTTTGTATTAGTGTATGCCAATACTTCACAGTTTGCGAGTGGGTGACAACATCCGCAGTATATAACAGTCGATTTACGAGTGTACGTATGCATTTCCCGCACTTCTCATCTCAGTAGGCACTCTCATCTGCACCGGAACATCACAAGTAGGATTTCGTATTGGAGGCTTGCCATGCAATGTTTGTTTCGTTTCCATCTTCACTTTCTTCGCCAGTCACCACGCCATCATCAGGGAAAATAAAATAATATCGCCTGGCTCTTCTCCGACCTGCAACTGCTCAGCAATCTCATCTAACGTCAACCTGTAATACCTATACAAGATCTAAAACCCCATCACCACATAGTGATAATACGAAGCGTAAAGAACATTCATGTTCAATTATAGTATACTAGCTGTTGCCCGCGACTTCGTCCGTGTGAAGTTCGGTAACTGTCCCACGGGATCATACTAAAGGGGTAAATAGTATCCTACATGTTAATCCAGGTCATAAACTATCCTCCTTCTGCGAAGCAGTCATGCTAGCGAAGGAGGTGGCGGAACGGGACAGGGAGAGATTCACACGTCCCGGCCGCCGCGGGAGACGCCCCGGGCGTCGGGTCCACGTGGTGGCTTCCGGCCACCGCCACTGTAGGCGCGGGCCTGTGGACGGGAAGCTATGGGCTAGCTCGCCGTCCGTCCGTCTCATGACGACAGGCCGTGTCGACAGCGCGTTAGTGTTCCACGCGCGCCTCAAAGAGAGTCAGCATTAAGGAAGGGGTCCGCAAGGGCCGAAGCCAGCCGGGGCTGTGGGACTATTCGAAAGAGATACCGTGGCCCCGGAACACAAAGGGCGATGAAGGAACATGGATGGGTTTTAGTCAGTAAAAGTCTGACACTTCCTCCTGCTCTGCCCAGAGCGGGAGGAGTCATTTGATGATTTCCCATCCGAAAAAAAAAAAAAGGTTATAAACTATCTATGTCCAGGCCAAATTTCATATCACAATCACCATCACTATCATTATCACAATCACCATCACTATCACAATCACCATCACAGTCACTATGACCATCACTATCACTGTCACTCACTGTCACTGTCTCTGTCACTGTCACTATCTCACCATCACTATCACTATCACTGTCACTCACTATCAGTGTCACTCACTATCACTGTCACTGTCACTCACTGTAACTGTCACTGTCTCTGTCACTCACTGTAACTGTCACTGTCTCTGTCACTGTCGCTGTCACTCACTGTCACTGTCTCTGTTGCTGTTACTCACTGTCACTGTCTCAGTCTGTCTCTGTCACTCACTGTCACTGTCTCTGTCACTCACTGTAACTGTCACTGTCTCTGTCGCTGTCACTCACTGTCACTGTCTCTGTCACTCACTCTAACTGTCACTGTCTCTGTCGCTATCACTCACTGTCAGTGTCTCTGTCTCTGTCATTGTCTCTGTCTCTCACTGTCTCTGTCAGTCACTGTCTCTGTATCTGTCAGTCTCTATCACTCACTATCACTGTCTCAGTCACTGTCATTGTCTTTGTCTCTGTCACTTACAGTCACTGTCACTGTCTCTGTCACTCACAGTCACTGTCTCTGTCTGTAAGATCCCGTAGTAGTCGGTACCTTACACTTGCAGTTTATGTAAGAAGTGGCAAGTAAGTAAGTACTTGGAGTTAGGTGAGTTGACGTAAACACGCACAGATTTGGTAACACTAAAAGTTTATTAGAGTACCGATCACAACAAAGTAAAAGTGGGTTGGATGCCAATCCGCGGTGTTCGCGTAAGTATGTAATTTGTCAACTAACTTAAAATTATATTAAACATGGTTTTAAATACGAAAGATAAATGTAGGTTGCTGCGTTTGCAGCCTGACGGTATGTACGTAAACCGTACACTGTCACTGTCACACTCATTGTCACTGTCTCTGTCATTGTCACTGTCTCTCTCACTGTCACTGTCCCTGTCACTGTCACTCTCACTATCTCACCATCACTATCACCATCACCATCACAGTCACTATGACCATAACTATCACTGTCACTCACTGTCACTGTTTCTGTCTCTATCACTCACTTTCACTATCACTGTCACTGTCTTTGTCTCTGTCACTCACAGTCACTGTCACTCACAGTCACTGTCACACTCATTGTCACTGTCTCTCTCACTCTCACTATCTCACCATCACTATCACCATCACAGTCACTATGACCATCACTATCACTGTCACTGACACTGTGTCTGTCACTCCCTGTCACTGTATCTGTCACTGTCTCTGTCATGTCACTATCTCACCATCACCATCACTATCACAATCACAATCACTATCACAATCATTATCACAATCACTATCACAATCATTATCATCGTAATCATAATCATCATCATCACAATCACAATCGTCATCATCGTAATCACAATCATTATCTTCGTAATCATAATCTTCAGAATCACAATCATCATCACAATCACAATCATTATCATCGTAATCACAATCATCATCATCGTAATCACAATCATTATCATCGTAATCACAATCATCATCATCGTAATCACAATCATCACAATAAATCAAAAGTAACCCTGTATAGAAGTCGAATCCACCATCTTCTGGATCTCAAAATAAATGCCAAATTTGTAATCAGCACTCTTGATAATCTCGGTATCGACACCCATATTGATTTTTAGACATTTCAACCACATCGCACCCCAACAGGGGTATGATGGTATTTCAGGTCCGCCATATTCAATCTTAAAATCGTTGTTTTTGTAATACACCTGACCCGATACACTATACAAACTATACCCATGTTGATTTTCAGACTTTTTCAGCCCCCTCTTAGGGGTTGAATTCTGAAAAAACCTGAAACCCGTTTCTACTCATTAATCAATAGGAGCACTCCTGTGAAGTTTCGATTAAAATAGTCTAACTAATCTTGTTTCCCAATACAAACTTTGGAGCCCTGTTTAACCCCCTTAGGGGGTGAATTTTGAAAACTAATTTCTTAGTGCACCCCTAGACCACATAAGGAACCTACTTGCCAAATTTGGAAGCTGTAGACTCAGCGGTTTGGGCTGTGCGTTGATAGATGAGTCAGTCAGTCAGTTTCTTCTTTAATATATTTAGATTTTATATCGAGGGACTAAACGAAGCCATAATATACCTGAGGTGATTTGACTCCCGAGCGTGCGAGGGAGTCAATGAAACCGACTAGAAACAGACTAAACGCCAACTTAATATACCCTATATTAAGTTGGCGTTTAGTCTCGAGGTGCAAACTGTACTTTTCACTTTGAGTGCGAGAAAATAGTCAATTTAGTACAAAAACATTTATTATTCTTCCAGTCCATAGAACTAGAATTCAGTAAGGTAATACCGCTTTTTAAATCTGGGGATAGTAAAGACACCAATAACTATAGGCCCGTATCCGTTTTGCCGGTTTTCAGCAAGGTGTTTGAAAAGATAATGCTCAATCAAATGCTTAACCATTTTAACACCAATAAAATATTGCACGAGCAACAGTATGGTTTCACCAAAGGACGTTGTACAACTGACGCCGGTGTCACTTTATTAAAACACATATTTACTGCGTGGGAAGAGGCACAAGATGCCATAGGAATCTTCTGTGACCTTTCGAAGGCATTTGATTGCGTAAATCACGAAACCCTGATCTTGAAACTTGAGCATTACGGTTTAGGTAAACTTGCGCTCAGTTTAGTAAAATCGTATTTGAATGATAGACAGCAGCAGGTACAAATAAATGGTGTCAATTCAATGGGTTTAAAAGTAAAAATGGGTGTACCACAAGGTTCGATATTGGGTCCCTTCCTCTTTTTAGTATATATTAATGACCTACCCCGTTTATTTAACAACCATCCGCATATGGTGTTGTTTGCTGACGATACTTCTTTAATATTTAGGATAAACAGACGTGCCACTGATCTTGACGACGTAAATAACGCCTTACTGCAGGTCCATAATTGGTTTACCGCTAATAATTTAGTACTAAATGGGAACAAAACTAAGTGCATTAGATTTGCTCTACCAAATGTCAAAAGTAGTGATTGTGACATAATATTGAATCAAGAGAAACTAGAATTTGTCGATAAAACGGTTTTCTTGGGAATCACGCTCGACTCAAGGTTACAATGGGGTCCTCATTTAACATCTCTTGCAGGACGGCTGAGTTCAGCTGCATATGCTGTTAGAAAAATCCGTCAATTTACTGATATTGATACCGCGAGGCTAGTCTATTTTAGTTATTTTCATAGTATTATGTCATACGGTATTTTACTATGGGGACGGGCTGCAGACATCGAGTCTATATTTATTCTGCAGAAAAGAGCCATCAGAGCCATATATGAATTACGTAGACGCGATTCTCTAAGAGAACTGTTTTAGGAAATTAATATCATGACAGTACCTTGTCAATACATCTATGAAAACTTCATGTACGTTAGGAAAAATCTGCATTTATTCAGTAAAAGAGGTGACAGACACCACTATAACACTAGAAATAGGGACCAACTAGTTCAGCCAGGTTTCAGGCTTGCTAAAGTAGATTACGTATTAAGTAAACGCACACTATGTAGGCAAGCATATTATAAGTTGGGGGATTACATTGATGATAAAAATGCTTGGCTAAATGCTGGTCCTGCTCCACAACCATAGGGGCAAACTAATTGAATGTACTGGTCGGGCATTATTTGAGTCTATCGACACGCAAAGAAGAAGAATTGATTCCCATGTTAATGTATTGTGGAAGCTGCAGAAGATTGTAAAAATATACCCACTTGCATTGTATAGATTCCGGTTTTTAGTATTATATAATTGCATAGCACATGTGTGAGTACTTTGTACTGTTCAGCCACCACTTACATTTAGTTATCTTTCATTGACTTGAATATGCCTTGGTGGCTGAGAGAATGTCATGCTCACTCAAATGTCTCGCTGATGGTGGCGGGTGTGTCGGGTCATTTGGTTCCCTTAAATATGGTCGAGTTGAATGGCGCCGATACATGCGTCATGTTCGTGAACGGGCGCTGTCAGTTGGGACTGGTCATCTCTTAGCTGCCACGGTTCGTTCATTTTAATTACTTTATTTTTTAATTTATTATTTTACTCTGGACGCTCTTAATGTGCACGTCTTTCTACATCGTTCTCACATATGTATAATCTCAACATGAATGATGTAACCAAGATTTTGTAACAATATTTTGATTTAAAAGAGTGTCCATGGAGTTTCTTGCCCGTTCTTCTCCATAGAGATCTACGTTAGGGAATGGGCAACTACAGTACTTTCTCAAGTTATTATGCCTTGTGACTGTGACTGTAGCTTTGCTTTTTTGTATTTTCGACATTCAAAAGTGCCGTAATGGTCTAATTGAAATAAATGATTTGAGTTTGAGTTTGAGTTTGAGAACTTTTCTAAGTTTTTAGGTAAATCTTCCGCGATTTTGGCGGCAAAAGATTATCTATTATGTCTTTTGCTCTTTGCTCGACGTCAAACTCTTCACTGTCACTGGACATTCTTAATAAATTTATTTGAAACCGAACAAATTTACACTCGACAAAAATTCTGTAATTTTCGCGGTCAGTTTTTTCTTCTAAACCAGTCACAGATTAACAATTTAAATCGCATGGCGCCACTTTCTGCACGGAAAAACCATGGAATTAAAACTCTCAACATTTTCGCAACGAAGATGGGCCACACTCCACAGATAATAGTAGTATATTTACTGTCTGTTTGAGTTTGTCTATATCACGAAGGAAATTAAAAAACAAATTACTTTTCACTCCCTAGGGACTAAAGTGGTCACTTTAGTCCCGCTTCGTAGGGCTATATTGGCGTACTTTTAGAGCATGAGAAGTGAAAATATCAATTATTATGCCCGATGTCACCCACAGGTGACACGGCATATTTTCAGTGCTGTAGTAATCAAACTATATGTTATGTTTATTGTAAATTAATTAATTATGTTTTCATTATATGTAATAAGAAAAAAAAAAAACAATACTTACGGTTTAGGCATTTGTTATTGACTTAATATTGCAAGGAATCACACAAACTAGGATTACTTGAATTACTGAATGATTTTGATTGAATTATGAAACTTATGAATGAATTTGAAAAATGGTGAATAGACAATGTTGTAAAATAAATATGAATAGTGTCACTAATTGGCTTTGAAACAATCATGGTAAAATACAAAACTTAAATATCTGTGTGCTAGAAACAAAATCATTAAGTTGTGTCACCTACATGTGACTCTGGGAATTGAACAATAACAGAAAAAAAAGCTATTTTACTATTACTAACTTATTATTTACGGTTGGTGCAATAGCCGTTTCTAGGGACCGAACAGCAAAGTTAAGTTTGTCCTTCAAAAAGTTTGCACGGAACCCTCGGCGAGTCCGACTCTGGCTAAGGCCGGTTTTGTTTAGCAAACCGTAACAATCAAACTTTTATACGTTATTAATTGTTTCTATTTTTCCGACTTCAAAAAAGTACATATTTACGGTTTTCAGATTTTTCCCTTTACACATATGCATAGGTCAACGGGAACTACCATATAGGTTTTCACAAAACCTATAGGGTACTTCCAGTTTATCTAAAATTGTCCATTTTGGTTAAAAGCAAGGTCTTACACTCGTCTTGAAAATTAAGGTAAATTTTGGTACTTACAAGTTTTCGCGAAAGTCTAAATTTGCCCATATCTTTTTATTATGTCAACTCAGGACCTTGATTTTTATGCACCTAATAGACCTCAGTATCTGGTATAAATTTCAAATTGCTAGGCTTACCCGTTACTGAGAAAATTGGAGGTGTCTGACGGACGGACAGACAGACAAGAAAGTGATTTTTCAAGGGTTCCTTTTTTATCTTTTGAGGTACGGAACCCTAAAACACAAAAAAAAGAAAAACTACTTTACGTGACAAAAAACTAAATCAATCAAACGAAGGTCACCGACTTCTGAAGCTAAAGTAATTTTTCACTTTTTTGTGTTTTTTGAAGTCGGTTTTATTCATTTACCACCTGTAACTGTATATTATGGATATAGCAATAAACGATTTGGGATTTGAATTCTCTACATTTTTAGCGTCATCACGGGCCTAACGTCTGGTCGACACTGAAGAGATAAATACAAGCATCGAGTTATATTTGTGCTAAGTAATAGCTGTGCGGTGGGCATAAGTTGCTTTTTAAGCGGAATCTAGAGGAGGTATCTGTGGACTCTATGTAACGCACTCAATAGAATTGAATAGTACAGGGGACATGGAACTATTTAAAGTTGACATTACACACATTTAAAATTAGTTTAAAAAAAGTGTGGAGGAGTTGGGACTTTGACTTTTATCTCCTTAACAAATACCCAGGCATGGGCCAGAACAGAACAATGATCGCAAGGACGGGCAGGACAAGTACCTTTCGGCTTTGTTAGTGCTCTTTTTACACACTTTATTGACGTAATAAAGCAGTGAGATAAAACACTAGCAGGGACAGAAACTGAATACAGTTACATGTACGAAGTACTCGTAAACAAACAGTAGTAGTAGCGGCGCGCGGCGGCGCCTCCTGTCAGCTACGTTATGTGTACAGTATAGTGCAGGGGAAGCGAACTACCTTACGATGTAAACAATATATTTGAAGCTTGCAACAATAAGATGGTGTTCGCCCGCCGGACAACTGTCATGTACAGTCATCACCTCTAATATTTATACACGCAGCTACTTTTAAATGTATTTCTCCGACTGACTGATTACCGATTTCCCGAACATATTTTTGAAGTTAATTACATGAATATAAGTAAAAAAAATACATACAGTCGAACATAGAACCTCCTCCTTTTTTGAAGTGGGTTTAATATTGGTGTGATCTCAAAGTAGACACCGTTATTTCACGCAGAAGCTCGCTAACAAATTGATATTAGTGCTCGTGAGTGCACGTGAGCAGTATAAACATTGAGCTCACTGACGCAGTGCGCATCCTCGAGTAGGCCGGCCGAAGGGGAACATTTGTCTTCCGTGTTCCGACTTCGAGCGCTGGATTCTACGGGACCAATGTAATTCAGTGAATGCGTACGAGCCATGAATAGCAGACCTTCACAAGTACCTATTTCAGGATAGCTTGATAGACACGACATCTTGTACGTTCCTGGATCACCATCATCTGGTCATCGATGAGTTATTTGTATGCATTTTAATAATTGTTAAACATTTTGAACCACTTCTCTACCGTTGAACTGCGACGGCGAACTCGATAGGTGCCAGCCATGCGAACCGTCGCGTCGCCTGCGTCTCAACTACCTTTTCAGTTAATGAAAGCCTCGGAATGTGTTTCTCCCGCCCAGCAAGCGATCATGAAATAGGTATAACTAGCAACTCTACGGACCATCCCAGTGGCCAATCAGTTCACCGCAATGGTAACATGTACAGCCAAATAAAGAGTTTGGTATACAAGCAAAAATATTCACCTTTCTACTTTACTGGCACACAACATTAGAGTAGTGCAAGCTCACGACATTATTGTACTCTCTGTGTGACTGTACGTGCTCTCGCCGCGTCGAGTGCAGCGATCTGTTTACAGTTGCGGGACACGACACAACACCCGAGCCTACCGACGCATCTACCAACCAGCAGGGTTATTGCGTAACACCCTCACAAAGGTAGTGCCTCTCATCTGGACAAGTCAACATTTTATTGTGCTATTTACTTTGCCGAGCAGGTGGATTTAACAAATATTGTATGACGGAGTAATGGACTAGGGATTTCCTTCAAAACCCATAGGATTGTAAAAACAGGTGAAGCAAAAATAATGTCACAACGTGAATGTGCCATAACTTGTAATAATATTATGCACACACCTGATGAACGCGCAATTATTGTTACTGCATTATCTTACTTGTGTTGGAATTTATTTAACTCTCACTTCAAATAGAGCCAACATTAAAGAAGAAATCTCCAATTTCGGACCGTTTAGCGAGCCGCAATTAAAAATGTCGTAAGCCGAGCACTAACGTGCATGTACTCAGGACTTCAGAAGGTGGTAATTTATGCCACTTAATGTTTTTAATTGAATACTTTAACACCAATCAACAATAATTGGAACGAGGACGAGGCGCAACGAGTATTCCCATACTCCCGCAAAGTGAGGAACTTTGCAGGCGGCGTTCTGGACTTTCTGCCCTTGTGAAAAAGGTTTCCGTATGCACACACACAGTGAAAAAAGTGCCCAATTATGCCCTCACTTCCTTCAAAATGGCAGCCAATTCACATTGAGACATTTGTAATGCCCCACCTCGTAGTTCGCACAAAGTGTGTTACGCAATCGGGGTGCTCTGTTGTTCAATGTCAATCTAAATCAGAGTTAAAGCGTAATGATTACAATCAACGATATAATGTTACCTAGAGTCAGGACAAGCGTTGGAAACAGTACACACTGTATGTTGTGCCGGAGTGGTGTGTCGCTCGGACCAATCACGAAATGCGCCTTTACTTACGACAATAACCACATACAATTTCGATGGAATATCGAAATTCAAAACATTACTATCCTGATTGTGACCACATGATCATTTTTGGAACTAAGAATTCAATGCAAAGTAAAAGTGGCCAGTTAAAAATACTGAGTTTTTGTTTGTGATCCTTTATCTAGATAATATATTATTTCGATGATTACAACAGAATGAATACTTCTTTTTCTTCTATTTGAGTATTGTGGTATTAAATAGTTAAATATTTATTCCGTTCATTCTCAGCACAAAATTGACGACATCGGGTTGCCTTTATGAACATTTTTAATTTATTGCGAACATCATTATATTTCTAAAAAACACTGCAGCTTAGCAGACTTCAAGAAATGATTTTAAAATGATACAAATAGTTGCATTTACGTAAGAACTTTGATGCAATAAAGGGTTATTTAAGTTTGCCACTCATAAGTCACTAACAAAATGTTCTGGTATGTCTGTCCGATTTCGGACAGTGCGCGCATATTAGCTAGTTGCGAATAAAAACTGACAGATCTTGTCAATTTATGTCGTGAAATCGTTGGAGCAAGTTCCCGGCACCGCGAACCGGAATAAATACATAACTTGATGAGGATAAAGTTATTTTGATTTAACTTGTGTGTTACGAACTGCGGTGTCAGTCGGCAGAGTTCATGTCGGAGTCACGATATTCGTCAAGTTTGGTGAGATCATTAATACCATACCATGCATAGTTAAATTAGGAAACAGTGGCCACGGATTCTATTGCAGTCTGGGGATCGCGACCAACGTGAGCCGTTTTGCAATTCTGTTTGATTTTGGTCCACGTGAGGCGCGGGGCGCGCGAGGCGCCGCGAGCGCAGGCGGGCGGGGCCCGTGCGCTCGCGGCGCCTCGTATCTAGTCACAAGCGTATAATATTACGTATGTACACATTCACATTATTCTGTTCATAGTTAGTCTAGTAATTCAGGAGTTTAACGATACAACAAATATATATTTAGGAAAGTGTGGTGGATACACTGTGAACCGAAACCATCGTATACTTACAACGGGTGAGAACCTATCGCTATACACCTGAGCGAGCGGATAACAAACAGAAAACGCTAGTTTAAACTGATGTATGTAATAACATATCATTATGTGATCAGTAGTGAAAAAGAAATAGAGTACGGCGCGGCCGGCTGTGCGCACTTCCGCAAAGAGAACGCAAACGTAGATACGTTTAGAAATCGTTTGCTACGAGTATTACGTACAAAATGAGGTCGAAGCCGCGGCGCGGGCGCACTGTGCACACGCACCGCACCGGTACCCGGACTGCAGCTCGCCCGCGACACGACTACGCGCTGCGGTATGAGCGCTCTGCCATTTATTCCGAAAGAAAACTTAGATGCGTCCGCGCCGCCGCGCTGCCTCGACTCTTGCTCGTGTGACACGGAAACAACACAAACAAGTAACATGTGTTCAAGTATGTGTGTTCTGGTAGTGTGTGGGTGCGTGTGGTGCGTGTGGTGCGTGTGGTGCGACTAACCGTTGAGCGCCGCCAGCTGATCGTCGGCGCCGGGCTCGTCGGCCGCGTACTGTGACTCGCGGAACGAGCTGCACGACGACAGCAAGCTGCAACATGACACTCACTATCACCACAACTCTCATTTCATACACAACTGTACAGGTACACCTTTTATAGCTTATATTTCGGGAACTGTTGTATTGATGCCAGAATGTTATAAAATGGCGGAAAGTAGGCAGGCCAGGCACTAAAATATTCCATTGGGAACCACAAATAAGAAAAAGTTCAAATTACATTGCAAATTAATTTTTCAAGAACTTATATTACATGTAACTATTCCCTGAGGCGTCGCCCGCTGTTTCGAAACGAGTACTACCGAAACAAAAGTATCCTTCGTCAATACAAGGCATGGTGTACACTGTACAGTCACAGTCACTATGTAAGCACATAGCAACTTATCAATACAAGTCATGGTGTACACTGTTCAGTCACTATGTAAGCACATAGAAACTTATCAATACAAGTCATGGTGTACACTGTACAGTCACTATGTTAGCACATAGCAACTTATCAATACAAGTCATGGTGTACACTGTTCAGTCACTATGTAAGCACATAGAAACTTATCAATACAAGTCATGGTGTACACTGTACAGTCACTATGTTAGCACATAGCAACTTATCAATACAAGTCATGGTGTACACTGTTCAGTCACTATGTAAGCACATAGCAACTTATCAATACAAGTCATGGTGTACACTGTTCAGTCACTATGTAAGCACATAGCAACTTATCAATACAAGTCATGGTGTACACTGTACAGTCACTATGTTAGCACATAGCAACTTATCAATACAAGTCATGGTGTACACTGTTCAGTCACTATGTAAGCACATAGCAACTTATCAATACAAGTCATGGTGTACACTGTTCAGTCACTATGTAAGCACATAGCAACTTATCAATACAAGTCATGGTGTACACTGTACAGTCATTATGTAAGCACATAGCAACTTATCAATACAAGTCATGGTGTACACTGTTCAGTCACTATGTAAGCACATAGCCACTTATCAATACAAGTCATGGTGTACACTGTACAGTCACTATGTAAGCACATAGCAACTTATCAATACAAGTCATGGTGTACACTGTTCAGTCACTATGTAAGCACATAGAAACTTATCAATACAAGTCATGGTGTACACTGTACAGTCACTATGTAAGCACATAGCAACTTATCAATACAAGTCATGGTGTACACTGTTCAGTCACTATGTAAGCACATAGCAACTTATCAATACAAGTCATGGTGTACACTGTTCAGTCACTATGTAAGCACATAGCAACTTATCAATACAAGTCATGGTGTACACTGTTCAGTCACTATGTAAGCACATAGCAACTTATCAATACAAGTCATGGTGTACACTGTACAGTCACTAAGTAAGCACATAACAACTTATCAATACAAGTCATGGTGTACACTGTACAGCCGCAGTCACTATGTAAGCACATAACAACTTATCAATACAAGTCATGGTGTACACTGTACAGTCACAGTTACTTTATCAAAGTGATTTTCTCCTTCTTTATTAGACGAACATAGTATTTTGCAAAATACGTACTAATAAGAAATATGTGTTATCTCAAACGTTTAATTATTTTCCCACGAGAATATCGCCATAGATTTGTGCTAAGTCGATGGTTACCTATCATAAGTTCGAAAAATATTTGACCGAATTTCATTTCACCTAAAACTTTTCAACTACAAGGAAATCAGAGGACACCGT
The DNA here is from genome assembly GCA_963853795.1 of Xestia rhomboidea. Lineage (NCBI taxonomy): Eukaryota > Metazoa > Arthropoda > Insecta > Lepidoptera > Noctuidae > Xestia > Xestia rhomboidea. The sequence continues at coordinate 35,702,710 of OY970756.1, forward strand.
TAACCTATTATCAATTCGATTTTTTTTCGTTACTCCGACGTTTCATTTGGTCCAAAAACTTTACCGAAATTACACTTAGCCAAAATAACATTTGTTCGAAGTATTATGATTCCGAACATTCATTATACCACTGTTTTAATTACCATATTTTACAAGCAGCACGCATGCAACATGCAGCAAGCATGCAACAAACATTGTTTCTGTCACGGCTTCAGCGCTGCGGGGTTTGGGTGGCCATGCGAGCTTATCGTCGCAGATGGCTTTAACGCTCCCCACACCTCCGCGCCTACGTGGGTTTAAATTACACTCTATGGGTGTGAGAAACAAGACTGCGTGAAGTAGGTTTTGCATCGATTCGTTTTTTTTTAGTAGCCCTGAATGTCCCACTACTGGGCAAAGGCCTCCCCATATCCTTCCAGGTACCCTTCTCCTGCGCCACCTCGGACCAGCCTTCGTGATGCGCGTCTAGATCATGTCGCCACCTCTCTCTAGGTCCATCCTCAAGCATCCATCGTGTCGAGATCTTTGCCCAGCGGTCGTTATACATGCGACTCACGTGACCCGCCCAATCCCATTTGAGTCTGGCAGCTTTTTTGCCCACGTCTGCAATTCCGGTTTTTGAGCGCAGTGTAGTGTTTCGTATTTTATCTGCTTTCTGTACACCCAGAACGCTGCGCTCCATTGCTCTTTGGCAGACTCCAAGGCGGGACTTTTGCGATTCAGTGAGTGACCAGGTCCGAGCACCGTAGATTAGCACGGCAGGATACACATATCGATGAGTTTGCGCTTCAAGGACATCGGCAAATCTCCCTTCAAAAGCGTCTTCATGGACCAGTAGTTTTTCCAGGCGTTGTCGATTCGGCGATCGATTTCCTTTTCCTGCCTATTTTCAAAAGAAACTGACTGTAGATGTACTCATCCACATAGTGTATTTCCCGTGCATCTACCTCGGCCCTAAGTTTAGTGCTATTGGTCATACGATTTCGTTTTTGTTATCGATTCATCGCGAGTCCCGCCTAGAGGCTAGCCGTGCTCAGGTCTTTGAGCATGCTCTGTAGTTCGAGAGCTGTAAGAGCAAAGAGGACAATGTCATCGGCAAATCTAAGGTTAGTCAGCCTCTTACTGCAGACTTCAACTGCCAGTGTCTGAAATACCTCGTCAAGTGTGCTCGTAAACAATTTGGGAGAGAGCGGGTCACCCTGTTTAACACCTTTTTGTATTCCAAAAGAAGGTCCTGCAGAATTCAATTTAATTTTGGCGGAACTATTGTAGTATTATGTTTTAATAAGATCGATATATTGTGTTTTAAGTTCCTGCTTTTGTAAAGATCTGAAGATTTCGGGATGTTTTATGATGTCGAATGCTTTTGTATAATCTACCAAGGCCAAATATTTTACAACATGTAACATAATTAACGCACATCCTCAAATTAGTTTGTTCAGAATCGTTTACTGAATCGATTTCTATAATTTTTAATATAGGTAATTTTTTATCCCAAAAATAATTAAAGCTACGTAATTTATAGTCACACTACCCCTGTATAGTCCAAACAAACTGAAATGGACCGTAACTCAAGGCAATAAGACTTTTAAAGGTGCAGTTTTTTTTGTATTAATGCAAATTCCGCCATTCAATGCAAAATAAAGAAAAACGAACCTTATTTGAAGTGAGTTAAAGTCGTTACAAATACAGTTAGGTAAACTTAGCGATTCAACCGCACGCACACACTAAACAGGCACTCGTTAAACGACACAATAGATTAACCAACAAAATACAAAATATGTCATGTGTGTATTTCGTTCCCTTTCTCGTGCAAATTAAAAACGTGGGATAGAGCGAGATAACCACCATGACACCGGGCGGCGCGGGCGATCAAAGCTAACTTAAATAAATGTAAACAATATTTAGTCACGCGCGCCCTTCCGTGGAGTGTATGCAAATAGTTTTTCGCGCGCGATGTCTTTCCAATAATTGACACAAAATGTTCAGTGAAATGGTGACTAATGGTGAGGACTGTGCCACGGTGTAGTGTGGTGATAATGTGGTTCAACCTGGCAGAACATTCTAGTCAACCAAAGGTATGGTTGGTACAAGAGTAGACCGCAGGGTAGGACGATGTTAGCTGCTACTCAGTGGTTTCTTGGACACGGAACGTTCCGTCCGAACACAGCCATCGACAGAGGAGCCGATTGGCGTACACGTACTCGTTTTCAAAACTAATTATGGGATTAATTCGATGAGAATCCCCAATCAGCTGATTTGACGACTTTTTTGTGGGGACGCGCCGGACGTATTAAATCGTTAGTTTATTTTAGTGCGACAACAAGTGCCGAGGATCTAAAAGATAGGATAGTGAACGCTTTTAATAAAAAATGACGAAGTGCTTTCGAAATTAAAACATCAATTAAGAAAACAGGCATTAAAATGTATTGAACTTTTCTATTGAAGTTGAGTCGAGCGACGACGTTAACAGCTGTCTCGAACGCGAGCGAATACCTACCTACTAGGCTAGCAAGACTCACACAGTCGCATACGTAGGTATGAGATCTACGTATGCGACTGTGTGCGTTCGTTGATTTGTACTGTGACTACAACATTCTTCCGGAATTAGGAAAACTAATTTATTAAATAATCATTGCTTATACATGTTTAATTAAAAATTCAGTGCATGTATTATGATTATAACATAATTAACTAATTAGGGTGTCTGAGGGTGTGCGTTAATTATGTTACATGTTGTATAATGGTTTGTTGATTTCTAAGATTTTTTCTAAAATCTGGTTTAGTCTCTGTAGGTGGTCAGTTGTGGAACCACTAGTACGGGATCCAGCTTGTTCTGGTGGCCGATGTTGGTCCAGCTTTCCGTCAATACGGTTATGTATGACTTTGATAATTAATGCTTTGTAGATGTGTGATGTTAGGCTGATAGGACGGTAATTGCCGATATCGCTTTTATCGCCTTTTTTATGCAGAAATATTATTAGTTAGGGGGCTAGTAAGCAAAATATCTGTATGATTTGCTCCTGTGGCAGACTTTATTAGTAGCGATAATTGTACCTTAAGCAATACTAGGGACCGCGTCTGCCACCATGGTAGCACTGCGTTGTTAATTGACAGCACCTTAAAAATGTTTAAAAAACAGGTGTACTATATTGTCTGCTCCTGTCTACCTCTAATACTGATGGTTAGAATCCTTGTGAAAACGAAGAAAATCGAAAAGTCAGACATCTAGGACTCTGACTATTGCAGTTATGATTTTTTTTATTTAAAAAAATGTATACGGTATGCACGCTTGGCAGACCTGCAGTGTTCGTTTAAAGACACAGTGAAAGACCACAAAAAATAGTCTGCCACCATCGAAGCATTGCGTTATCAATTGGCAGCGCTTCAAAAATGTCACAAAAAAGTGTGCTATATCATTAGCTCGTGTCTGCTAGACAGTTGTGTTGTTTCTATTGCTTATAAAAAGAAAGAACATCAATGAGGTAGATACCTAGGCCACTGATATTACGAAAGCAGACCATTTCATTTTTGTATTTACTCGACGCTCGCGTCAAGCATTAAATTAACAGGTCGACGGTTACAAAATATTAATCAAAGTGAATAATGTACACACACACACAAAAATACTGTATACGCACACACATTGCTACAGCTGGGGCATTCCTATATAAAAGGTCTACCTATTCATACAAGAAATATTTTCAGATTATCAGTCATACTATGAATAATAATAATAATTAGTCGTCCGCTTTTCCTCAGATCCGCAGACTTCCAACGAATCACAGAGGTTAAAACCAGTAAGTAAAATATCTGCCAATTTTTTATCGTATTCAGGGGGTCCTAATGAATCAAATGCACCCAACTAGAGCCACGAGCAAATGATTTAGTACAGCTTTTTTTTCATGTTTTCAACGGTTTTCACAGGAACTAGCCAGAGAAACGGAGTGGATTAGGATGGAAAATAAAAGAAAAACACGGAAGTTGAACCGCACGCTGACTCCCCTTCCCAAAACAACGCTAATAAAGAATAAGGGAACAGAAATCCCAAAAAAACGCCAAAGCCAACCCCAATAAATGTGCAGGGTGTTAAAGATTACCAGTCAGTCTATGACTCAATAGCCAGTACTCAGGGCGACACGTTCACCATAAAATTGATGAGCGTCAAAATAAATGCAACCAATGAAGATGCCTATAGAGAGATTACGAAGCTACTAACTTCAAATAATTTACTCTGGCACACGTATGAGAACAAACAAACCAGACCGATACGAGTGATGGCCAAAATGCTGCATCATACATGCCAGTCAGAAAGAATTGTAGAGTACCTGAAAAACAAGGGCTACAAAATTAAAACTGTAAGTAAATTGAGTTGGAAGTAAAAAGAACCACTCAACATGTTTATGTTGACATTTGAAAAAAGATTAAGATATTAACAAAGTTCATGGAATCACCAACATTCTAGGGTGCAAAGTTGAAATCCACCCACTTAGAGCATCTAAGCTAGTTCCTCAGTGCAAAAGATGGCAAGCCTATGGACACCCAGAAGTACTGTTCGAAAGAACCAAGGTGCGTAAAGTACACGGGCCAACACGTCACAAGAGACTGCGTGAAACCGGCACAAGATAAACCAAAATGTGTCCATTGTGGTGAGCCACATCGAGCTAACTATAGAGGGTGTTTAGTATCAAAGGAGATGCAAGTATTAAAAAGTAAATACACTAAAAAGCTCAGCTACCAAAGCTCATGAAAAGAAGGGAATGACCCACCAACCACCCAAGCCGTCGTCCTCGTACTCTCAAGTAGTCAAAAACAATATGAAGACGAGTTCGGAATCATAACTCCACCAAATTTTAAGTCTAATGTCAACAGTTGATGAACGGCTTAAAAAATTAGAAATGAGTGCAAAAAAAGCTAATATTAATCTGCGAAAATGATTAATAACCTCGAGATCATGGCTTCGAATGCTAATGGACTGCTGCAAAACCCACATGAGTTACAAGTAGTCTTAGATACAGAAAACATAGACACGACAATCATTTGTAAAATTTAAAGGCTACAAGATATATCATGCATACTGATAACGCCGCGAGAAGAGGCAGCGCTGTCATAATTAGAGAAAACATACATCATTATGAACAGACCAAATGTGAAGATCAGGAAATGCAAGTGATCGGTGTAACTATTAAAATGAAAAGATACGACTCGGTTACCATAGCAGCTATATACATCTCCGCAAAATACGCACTAAAAAAAGAGCAATACAAGACAATCTTAGCACTACTAGGAAATAGATTTATACTAGGTGGCGACTTTAATGCCAAGAATACCTATTGGGGCTCCAGGCTAACTACAACAAAAGGCAGAGAGCTACTAAGTGCCATACAAGAAACTAAATCAGAGGTTCTATCAACTGGAAAACCGACATATTGGCCAACAAACTCAAGAAAAAATCCAGACTTAATTGACTTTTTTATATATAAAGGAATATCCTCTGACTTTTTAAGTGCCAAAGAAAGATTTAATATGAACTCTGATCACTCACCAATCATTTTATATACTAGTGAACATGTCAAACAGAGAGAAGGCAATCCGTTTCTCGTGAATAAGTTCATATACGGGGAATCCTTTAAAATACACTTAACTTTACACGAAAATAAAATAGACTCAAATATATTTTTAAATGATAATCACCAACTTAATTTAGAATTACGCAAATTTATTGTAGATGTCCAACAAACTGCATGGGCTAATACACCCGAGAAAAAAAGAACTGTGAAGGTTAATACTTATCCAAAAGAAATAACAGATCTGATCAGAGAAAAAAGTGGCAGTGAAACAGGTTTCCCCAAGATAAGACACTGTTAAATAGAATAACTAAATGGCAACAAGAAAGTTCGGGACGAAAATTTAACTAGGCACCTTCTTCAACTGACTAATGATCGATCGACTGATTATTCACTATGGAAAGCCACAAGGAACCAAAAATAACCAATTGCTCACATACCGCCAATAAAATAACTAACTGGACAATGGGCAATAAGTAACGAACCATAAGCATAAAGGTTTGCCCATCACTTAGAGGACACATTTACACAGACCGAGAGCGCTGACCAAGATCTCCACTGGGAACAACTACAACAAGTAGACCAACAGATAAAACTTGTAACACCAAAAGAAGTATCTAAAGAAATCAGAGATCACATTAGCCCAAAAAATCCCCTGACCTTATCACAGGGGAAATCCTAAAGAATCTACCAAGTATCTATCTTAGTAAGTTTTACTAAGGCTTTTCGCCTTAGTAAAACTTACTAAGATAATCAATGCTTCTTTTAGACTAAAGCATGTTCCAAACCTATGGAAAGATACAGAAGTGATCATGATCCCCAAATCAGGGAAACCACCTCAAGATGCATCATCATACAAGCCTATCTCCTTGCTGCCAGTGATGTCAAAGCTTTTCGAGAAACTACTTCTAAAACGACTTAAACCTATTATAGAAAATAGTAACACTATACCAGACTATCAATTTGGATTCAGAAAAAAACACTCAAAGATAGATCTGGTGCATAGAAATACAACAGTAATTGAAGAAGCTCTTGAAGATAGGAAAGTATGTACCACTGTATATTTGGATGTAGCCCAGGCTTTTGACAAAGTTTAGCACAAGGGATTGATTTATGAACTAAGAACTATGTTGCCAAAACAGTTCGCAGATATATTACAATCATATATAACGACGGAAAATGTGTATTTAGAGTAAGGCAAGAAAATGCCTATTCTGAACTAAAAGAAATAAAAGCTGGAGTACCACAAGGAAGTGTTCTAGGCCTGGTCCTGTACCTAATGTACACATGTGATATACCAGAACTAGAAAATGCAACTATTGCTACTTTTGCTGATGATACCGCAATAATGTCCACAGGATCTAGTCACAAGGAAGCTGTGGTAAAAGTACAAACAGCAATAAATCAGTTCTATGATTGGACCAAAAAGTGGAAGATCAAGTTGTTTGAAACAAAATCCATTCACATTGACTTCACTAACAAGAAATCAGAACACAACCCAGTGTACAGTCGTGGTCTTTTCCGCCTGATCAGTTAAACATTTTTTCACTTAAATCATGCGGAGGCGCCGAGGCACGCCCTCTTAAAGTTTAGGCCTATTAGGAAAGCGTCAACTTTGGCGCGCAAAATAACAATAACTCTCGTTTGCCGTGCGTCGTCAGTGCGCTCGGTCGATCGTTATCTTTTCATTCATTATTTCTATACGGGGCGGGGCTAGAAAGCGTTTCTGTGTTGTAAGTGCAAGCAAAAATTAGCTTAGTGGTGATCAGGCGGAAGTGTCCACGATGGTACATAAACAACAAAATTGTACCGTACGAAAACACTGCCAAATATCTTGGTATGACCTTAGACGCAAAGCTTCGCCGGAAAGCTCATGTCAAAAAGAAACGAGAAGAATTAGACATTCGTAACAGAAGCATTAACTGGTTACTAGGAAGGCATTCCGCGTTGTCGGTTCATAACAAAATCCTGCTCTACAAATCAGTCCTTATGCCAGTATGGACCTATGGTATACAGCTATGGGGTTCCGCCAAAGAAAGCAATGTAGAAAATATACAAAAAATCCAGAACAAAGTACTTAAGAACATCGTGAACGCGCCTTGTTATATAAGAATGGATCATGTATCAAAATATTAAATTGTCTCGATTTTTTTTCTGCACATCGGAATAAGCTAATACTATCTACAAAAAAAAGTATCAGATTTATCTGATAAGTATTTCCAAAGAAATAAATTAAATTTTGTTAGAGGCGGCCATCGTCGGTACGCTACGGATTTTTATTCAATTTCCTTAGCCTACTCAATTAAAATATTAAAAAAAACTGTCTGACATCTATCATAACTTGTCATAATATAACCTCACTTTTCACGTCTTGCTTCGTGTGTTTGTTTCCGATTTTATGGATATATCTTTACGAAGTCCCACACGCTTTGAATATTGGATTACATTTTGACTGCCTTCACGAAGACGCTTTTGATATTGGATAATTATACGTAGTGCGCTTTTGTACAGATTCATTCCGTTGTTTACCATGGATTCTAAACACCAGGAATGGCGTGAGCCTAAATAATGTTTCATACCGATATGCCCGCCCTAACGACGATAAAAATAATCCAGGCATGCTATTCTTTAACATTCAGAAAGAATTGACAAGTTATGATAAATGTCAGACCGTTTTTTTTTATATTTTAATTGAGTAGGCTAAGGAAATTGAATAAAAATCCGTAGCCGTGTACCGACACGATGGCCGCCTCTAACAGAATTTAATTTATTTCTCTGGAAATACTTATCAGATAAATCTGATACTTTTTTTGTAGATAGTATTAGCTTATTCCTATGTGCAGAATAAAAATCGAGACAATTTGAAATTTTCATATGACCCATTGACGACATCCATCGGGACCTGAATATAGAGTTCGTAAACAGTATAATCCAAAAATATGCATCAGCAGCAGCTCATGAACATCGGGTTCATCATCATGTAAATGTCGATGCCATCCAGCTCCGCGATAACACGGACATAGTAAGAAGGCTCAAAAGGACTAAACCTTTTGAGTTAAGTGTAGTGTAATATAATTGTGACTTTACCGCGAGTGTAATAAAGTACCTAGCTATTTATATGGACACAAGAACAAAATGACTACGCCTTAATAGACGCTAAGTAAACGCAATGGACGTGCTCTTAGATATAATTTTACTTTTAGCAAATTAAGTTAGATTAAAATTGCTTATTAGCCTTATTCGGCTAGATTGTAATATAATAACAAACAAAAAATGTTACAACTACCTCCTGTGATAACGCAGAGCTCTGGATGTCTGCCTCGTAGATTTTCTTCGTTTTCAAAACGGTATTGCCATTAATTAGCCCCAGAGGCAGACACGAGCAAATTATTTACAACCTACTGATTTTTTTTACTAATTTGAAGCTTTGAATCAAAAACACGCAGCAACGTACGACCTTAATTCATCAAAAAATCGATTGGTATTGATCCGAACTTTAATCACTATTAACACGAAACACGAGCACATCATACAATTATACTGAAATGCTCGTCAGCCTCCTAACTATTATATTGGAATGGCACATAGTCTTGGGAACAACTCCCGATTGCAGAATGGTGTTAAACAGGTTTGCAAGGTGAGGCTACAAGATGGTGGAGCCGATTTCAAAATCGGCTTCGGTGGAAATTCCATCCTCCACAACATATTGACTTTTTATGTGAAAATGCTACCAAGTAACCTGCTACATACAGGGTGTAAGCAACCTCATCACGAAGCCGTCAACCAAGCATTCTGTACATCAAACTAAGTAACTTTATGCAAATCATTTGCAGGGAAACTTTATTTTTGGGGTGAAAAATTATGTTTTGTGGTAGAACTCAATGTAACGCACTCAAAATATTGTGCTGACGGATGGATTGAATAGTACGGGGGCCATGGAGGTGTTTATAGTAAACATCTTACAATAAATACTTGTATTTAAAGAAAAAACTTGTTAAAAAGTTGGAACTTTGACCCCCAATATCTCCGTAACTAGAAGGTTCCCAGGTATGGTGTAGAACAAAAAAATGACCGCAATGACGGGACAAGAAGTGCCTTTCGGCCACTGACGTATAAATCAAAAGGACGTGAAATGTTTGACTATAGAAAAAACAGTTATACGAATATGAGGCATATCGACACCGAAATCATAAAAATACTGTCATCTCTTTTTAACTTTCATAATTTTGCGTAAGTAAAAAAGTATAAGTGTTTATGACAGTTACTATAATAGCAACCCTTCATTCCTAGCGTCATTGAAATACCCGTTTGCGGCCGGGTCGCCATTTTGTTTTCTCGCTGTTTGGCTATTGCTATCTTTTCTAATAAAACGAGAAAGAGACGGACGTAATTTAGAGCTGTAAAATTTAATTGAACTAATATTGTCGATGTCGACTAAAACACGGCGAAGCGCAGGCATAAGCTAGTTTGATAACTTAGTTCATAGCCTATAGCCGTACTTTTCTCGCACTACCTTTTAGCAAAAGATGGCGATTCTCTAATTTTAGATTAGTTATTGAACAAGAAAATCGGCAGCAATGTCATCCAAACTAAACTTGTAGGCACGCAAAATTTTAGCTTAATCAACAACCAAAGTGAGTCAAAAATTACTTTTAATACCTTTTTTCAAGATTTGTTTACTTAGTTATTTATTTTGCTAGTTATATACGAGTGAAGCTCAGAAAAGTGTGTTAAAAATACCCGTTGATATTGTACCGTGAAAACATTCTCACAATCTTTTATCGATGTTATTGTAGAGAATCATCGATATGGGATGCCCGAAGCCACCATTTTATTTTCTCCTATACAGTGTAGGTTAGGCACGTTTATCTTGTAGGTATGCCAAGTCTACATGATTTATACATCAGTGGTTTCGGCTTCGTTAAGAGGTTTTTTACACCCTTTATATTGAGTGCTTTGGTGGAAATTCCATCCTCCACAACATATTGACTTTTTATGGTACATAAATCATTTGGGAAATGAAAAAAGTTCAAAACAGGCTCAGGCCAACAGCAAAAAGTTATTTTGTAAATCGGCGAAATATAGTTCGGTAAAATAATACTTATATACTTCGATGATCTAAACATATGTCAAATAATGTATATAGCAAAAAAGACGTCAGCCAAGTGGTCGTGACTATGTCTGTATGCCACATCGCTAATGTTAATGATTCATGTGGACGCGGAACCCGAAGTAATGGTAGGCCAAGTGTTGTGCGGGGTCTCTACCTGGTGCGCTTGGGCGGCGTGGGCGCCTGCTTGCCGCGCCGGTTGGTGGGGCGGCGCATCTGCACGGCGCGCGCGTCTCCCGCGCCCGTCTTCTTCAGCGACATCTGCGGGGTGCCGCCCGGGCACGACCCGCCTCCCTCCTGCAGCTGCTTCTCCACTTCTGTGCAACATATTTAAAAAGTTTCTAATCATATCTCACTTCAGTTATGGCACTAAAACAAAAATCGCTGCAGCTGCCGAGTGCTAAACACAAAGAAGCGCACATGCTGGTTATCCGTATAGGAGAAGTGGTTCCGAGGGATTATTCCGATCTGTCACCCCGCTTTGTCCCCTTAGGGGGGAAAGATCGGAAAAAAAAAGTTTGATCTGTCACCCTGTTAGCAATGAGGGGACAGTTCGAACTTTATTCACTCCTTAACGTTTTCATCTGTCCCTCTATAACTGATAGGGGGACAGATAAAACTTTTTATTCCTGTTTGTCCCCCATAGAATTAAACATATTAATTCTTAAAAGTAATGCCACACATACTGCAACATTACATTAAATTAAAGACTAGTGGTTTAGGTTTATAATCATCTGTATTTAAATAAGTTACAAATATTTCTTTTGTTTTTCTATTAATCAGCCACAGTCCCATAAATCATAGTACGTATAGTAGATACAATTACAATCATCAGTCTTCTGATTTGACATAATTCAACTTAATTACAATAAAAAATATACTAATAATAAGAATATTTTGTGTTGTTATTGATTGATAGAATCAGTCACACTCCGATAAATCACAGTCTGCACACAGCCGCCTGAAGGCAGCCCCTGTCCGTTCTAGTTTGGGGGCCAAACGTCGGAAATGCTCCACGAAGTTCCACCGGCTGTCGAGGACAAGTCCCAGGTACATCAGCGTCGACTCGACGCCGATGGAAACCCCTCCTACCGTCACTGAGGATCCCGGAGGTGGCACGTTCCGAGGCCCATGAAAGCACATGGCCTCGAACTTGTGCATTGCCACCTCGAGACCCAGTTGCCGGCTATGCGGCAACCCCGCGTGTCATAATTTCGGCAGCCGCCTCGTGCAACCCCGCCCCTGTGCCAGCACCAGCGTGTCGTCTGCATAGCAAACCACGCTGATGCCGCTAGGGAGGTGGTAACCGATGTTCTACAAGGACGGGCCTAGAACCGATCCCTGCGGAACACCGCACGACATCTCTCGCCGGATCCATTCTCCGCTGCGACCGGGGTAGATGACGGCTCTGTCCGTCAGGTAGTCCCCGACCACACGACGGAGGTAGGTCGGCACCCGGTAATACCGGAGTGCCTCCCTTATGCAGCTCCAGGGCATGGAGTTGAAAGCATTGGCGATGTCGAGAGACACCGCCAAGACAACCCCACCCCGGGACACCGCATCCCCCGTCGTGAGGGCTCTCACGCGCATGATGGCGTCCACCGTAGAGCGCCCCTTGCGGAAACCAAACTGGTGTTCCGCAAGATCCGGCCCAATCCTCGCAAGGTGCTCGGCGAGGCGGTTTGCAATGACTCTTTCAAAGAGCTTGCCCACCTCGTCGAGCAGCACCACGGGCCGGTAGGCGGACGGAGAGTCCGCCGGGCGCCCCGGCTTCCGAATGAGGACCAGCTTCCCCGTCTTCCAACGAAGCGGGAACTGGACTCTCACCAAGCATGCGCTTAGGAGCCCCTCCAGTCGGGGACTGAGATCCTCCGAGGCCAGGACCCAGGCTTTGCCAGGCAAGCCGTCGGGTCCCGGGGCGGTATTTTTGACACTGAGCCTGCGTACCGCCACTCTCAGGTCTACCCCGGTCACTTCCGGAGCGTCGTCGTCGTCACTTTGGTGGTCCGCTTCCGGCACCGCAGCCGGCGGAGCCATAGGCGGGGGCGGGTGTTCCCCTCGGCGAGAGCGCTCACCACGCAAATTTTATTTTCACAAAATCATGATCTTGGGTTGCTTGATCACTTTGGTCTACTACCATAGTTCCTCATTTAGTTTTAATAAGCTAACTTAAAATTCGCCCTGTGTAAACCGATATAACTCAATCCGGGCTGTTTTGAGCCTTAAAAATTTCGTTTGTGATTTTTTTCTCTACATGTATAGAAAACATAAGAAATAGGCACAAAGACTTTTGAAAATAAATTGTATCCTTCCAATTACTATACGTTTACCACAAACATTGTTTCAATACATTTCACCGGAAAAACGTCGCGTCAAGCAATAAAACAAAGTCGCATGGAGCTGCGACAGTAAAAAAATTACGTGCTTGTTTGAAGCCGCTTGGCCGTCTCGGAGCCCCGAGACGTACTCGGAGCGAGTGCGGAGTGTTGAGGCGATGAGTTGGTGAGGCGGCATAATTACCCTCGGTGATGGAGTTGTCCTGGAACATGTGCTCGAGCGCGTGGTGGATGTCGCGGAAGGTGGGCCGCTCCGCCGCGTTCCACTGCCAGCAGCCGCGCATCAGCTCGTACACGGCGCTGGGGCAGCCCGGCGGGCACTCCATGCGGTAGCCCTGAAAGGCACACGACAAGGGTTAGGCAGAGGTGTAGCTAATACTGCACACACATTTCACACGGTATGTTTCAGTTTCATACAATAGAGGACAAGCCTTTTGCCACTAATCGGACACCACAGCTGCTATTTAAACTGATATTGGTGTAAAGTGCTTCATACTCAGCAGTATATGTATACGTATATGGCATACGACCACGACACCGCCGGGGCAGTCCGTCTGACAACATTATCACTAAAACAGTAGTAATGACGTTATTCTTTTGTTCGGAGCAAAATATTCATAAATATAATAATAACAATAAACATAATGTTTAAACAATAGAGAGTGAACATTACTAATAAATCCATTGTATTCAGTGACTTAATTCCTACCGAGAATGCTTACATAGCACATGATCTTAAAGAATACAAGCCTATCTATGACAAGGAATAGCAGGTACATGGAAATCGTACTATGCGAGGGGTGTTGCCTGCGTCAAATAAGGTAGTTCAGATTTTTTTATATGTTGTAGGTGATAAAGTAGTTATGTCAAATCCAATTTTTCGACCACCATAACCCTTTCATTACATTTTCGATTTGTTTTTAGTTTTTGACATTTTTTTCCACCAAAGACCTTTGCTACGGTAAAAGTAGCTATTAAAGATAAATATTTTTAAGAAGACTAAATTTGCAACAAAACGAAAGCAATTTGGTTATGTTAGACCAAATAGTCTAAAAAAATACAGCTTTTCAAATATTAACAAAAATTTTTCGAAGACACAGAATAATTTGTTGGTCACGCTTTGTGGTTTGTCACAATATGGAGGAGACCACACCTTTTCAACAAACAGACCAAAGAACACAATTATGTTTTAAAATGTGGGAGAGGAAAAAACCCAGATGTCCCTTCACGAATTTCTTCACGCACCAAGCAAACAAAATGTCAAAAACGAAAAAACAATTCGAAAAATCAATGGTTATTTCAAAAATTTTACAACGACCCGGAGGGTTTTGGTGGTCGAAAAATTTGGTTTTGACAAAACTACTTCATCACCTACCTACAACTTATAAAAAAACCAGAACTACCTTTATTTGATGAAAGGCAAAATGTACCAATTCCATGGACTAGGAGTAGAATAAGTTTGCGTGGTGCGTACTCGCGTACAGAGCGTACGAGTGTCACGTACGTGTCGCAGCGACGAGAGAGAGCACATAACTCGGCTGCACCTTACTGTCGCCGTCAGAACCGGCTGGTCATCCCTTTCTCTTATGTTGTCGTCGTGCTGGTTCGTACACAGCGACTACTAGTACGCGCTAGTGACGACCACGGCGCGGCAGAACACCATAACGTTACAACCAGTTCGCAGAGAATCCGAGGCAGGGCTGAGCACACCGCGGCAATGCAGCGCGTCCGTCACGTGTGCCCGGCCCGTGGGCCACCTATTCTTATTTCTCTTGTTGCAAAATTACTAAAAATTATTAAATAATATTGTTTTTAGCGGATCCGTGTTCCGTCTTTTATACAATTTAATTTAAAAGTGATCTTAAAATGCACTTTCACTACATTTGTTTCTAATCTAACATTTTACAAATAAAGTTTATTTAGTATTTCTCTTCTGTTTTCAAGCAGCAGTGATTTAGTTGCCAAAATGAAGGATACAGACTACTAGTCTGTCCTACACAACCAAACCACTGGCACCGGCGCCGGCGCACTGGACTGCACCGAGGACGAGCCGCGCACTGTACTGTCCTCAGAACGTTAGCGTAATACGAAATACAATTCAGTTAATTACAGCGCACATTTGTCCTGTAACTGTCTGACGACGTCAGATACGCAATCACTCCTCATTAGATATTGATATTCAGTTGCATCCGGTCTGACTGGCAGCCCACCACAACATACATGGAACAAGTTTAGGCAGCTGATGATTGCCTTCATTTGTCTTGTTTACTAACTGTGTATTATTATGTCAACAGAGCTATACAATAGACATTTGGCTAGTATCATGTGACTTAAACTATAGAAAATTAAGTTGAAACATGTCAACGATATTTTTTGTTGTTCCGTCTATTACAATAATATTTCCAATACTTCAAAATCGCCAAATACACGAAACCCCAAGTTAATAGGTTGGGGCGCTGGACATCGGAGACAAGGACTGATTTATTCTGTGGCAAGTGTGATGTTACCCGACACCAGCACGGGCGCGCGGAGTTGCTGTTCTCACCGGGCATTGATTTGCCAAAGTGGTGGACGGATTAGTCCACAACCGCGTAAACTCGCTCTCGCTTTACGATTACGCGAAAAGCGAGTACGCAACACACACAACAGCTAGGAATGAGTTGGCGAGCAACTAGCAGCGAGTGCAGAAAGACAAAACATCTAGGAATGAGTTGGCGAGCAACTAGCAGCGAGTACAGAAACACACACAACGGCTAGGAATGAGGGCGAGCAACTAGCAGCGAGTACAGCCACATACACAACAGCTAGGAATGAGGGCAAGCAACTAGCAGCGAGTGCCCGGCGCCCGGCGGTGATGTTTGGTGGCATGTTTCGCGAGGGTCACGTTAGGGACAAGTGCCTACCTAGTGGTTCCAACGGCTCCCTCAGTTCATATACAACTAGCTGTTGCCCGCGGCTTGGCTCGCGTTCATTTATAATTTGACAATCAATTCGGGTTGTACTCTGCTTGTAATTCAATCACGATTGGAAAGACACGTGACGCCAACTATTATCATAAGAAGGTCATTGTTGTTTTTCTCGGAACAGTATTTTTTTCGGGATGTCACGTTAAGGTAAGGCCCTATCCGGTCCGTTTCTGTACACCTGACAACCTGACAATGTATGTCTGCTGCTTTACACCTGACAACGTATATGTCCGTTGCTGTGCACCTGACAACGTATATGCAAAATTTCAGGATGATCGGTTCAGTGGTTTAGTCGTAAAAAGGTAACAAACAAACTTACTTTCGCAATAATAATATTAAGTTAGGATTGACTTGGAAGGACCTTAACTGTTGGCGTTGCAGGAAAACGTCTAGTAGAACGTGTTCTAAGACCGTTTTCCGAGTCTCGAAGGCTCGTGAACCTTCGAGACTTTTGAGATATTACGATCTGCATTTACCGGTTTTCGAAAAAGCTTCTAGTCTTCTCTCTCTCGCAAAAGGTACATTTTCACAAAACTTTTTAACGAGAAGCCATCTAAGGCCTTCTCCTTGGTCTGCCGCAACCCTGTCTAGCTGTCTCAGGGCTCCAATTTTGTGATACCTATACGAGCCCACAGCTTTGCAAAATCCGGCAAACATGGCCTGCCCAGTCGCCTTTTAGTTTGGCTACTTTATGAGCTACGTCAGCAATTTGAGTACGGGGGCGCCGTGTGATGTTCGTAATTTGATCGGTAAGTTTAACGTTAAGGATGCTGCGCTCCATTGCCCGTTGAGGATCTTTGAAATTGTTATGTTTCCTTCGTCTGTTTCTAATGAGGATCAAAACACTGTAAGAGACCAATTGAGCTTCCAATTTCTAGAGTCAAAAATCGTAATGAAATGTTTACCGATTTATCGAGCCGATAAAATATAAAAGCGAAGGAAAGCCAGTGAACCGCTCAGGACTAAGTAAAACAAGTGGACGAGTTACCTGAGGGGCGCGGAAGTGTCCGCCGGCAAACTTCTGCACATGACTATGGTGTAGGAACACGCTGTTCGCGCTCATGGTATACAACTACTAAATGGGGCTCGTACGGAAAGCGGTGCGTTGCGTAAAGCGCGGCGCGGCGGCGCA
The DNA here is from genome assembly GCA_963853795.1 of Xestia rhomboidea. Classification (NCBI taxonomy): domain Eukaryota; kingdom Metazoa; phylum Arthropoda; class Insecta; order Lepidoptera; family Noctuidae; genus Xestia; species Xestia rhomboidea. The sequence continues at coordinate 35,719,821 of OY970756.1, forward strand.
GGTGTGCGTGCGCATAACTGAGGCGTTAGTGTACGCGCAAAAACAATTAGCTTACAAATACACCTACATAAACAAAATACGTATCGAGCTGTCACCGCTAACATATACAGCGGGATGCAATATTCTACAACGTTTTAAAAACTTATTTTGTTTTGTAACAAACGGTCGTTTTATTAGACTCCTTGTGAACTCGATCTTATTGTCTATCTGTAACAAGACGGGCGTGATATTGATTACTAAAATACTGGACGTCGATTCGTCCTGGCAATACTAAGATACTAGAATCCGTTTACATGAACGTATGCAGTTTAAAATTTACATTGTGGACGCGGGTGTTTAGTAAACAGGGCCGAAGAAGCAGCCTGCCGCCCACGCCGGCCAGCGATAACCTTTACATTGAGTAGCAGCGGCGCGCGGCGAGCTCTGAGAGCACCCTGTGCGCGCGCGCCGGTGGCTAGCGCGCAGGGTATAAACGTGGCGCGCGCCGCTTGCTCGGCACAGTCGGCGCACCAGCACCAGCGGCAACAGATCAACACAAACATGACCGCAATCAAGAACACCATCGTATATTTCCTGCTCTTCTCCGTCGCCGTACTCGGTAAGATACACCACCAAATTATTACTTTACAAACGTTTTATTTTCCAAATGTGTAATTTAACGTCACAAGAGTCGTCAGGATACCTTGTCGGTATTCGTGGCGTTCTCCTTATTTTATTGATACAATCGAGTAAACTGCATACAATATCAAGTAACGTATTGTAAGGAATTGCAGTAGCGTGGTCAGTCATTTATGAGTGCGAGCAACTTACAAGTGATTATCATTCATTTCCAGGCAAGCACAAAAAGATGAAGCCCAAGAAGTTCGTGTCCCCCACCACGAAGGGCATCCAGTGCTACAACTGCCTGTCCTTTGACCACCCCGGCTGCTGGGACCCCGACCACCCGGACTACGCCAACATCACGGTGAGCGCCGCCTCCTCCCCGCGCCCCCACCGCCCCCACCGCCGCTAACCCATCTCTCTGCGCAGGTGCCCAACATCGACTGCTACATCCCCGGCATGGCCTTCCTGTGCATCGTCATAACCTCCGAGTCTGCCAAGCTAGGTGAGTGGTGTGGGCGAGTGTCCTACGTGTGCCCCACGTGTGTTGTGCGTGTTGCTCAACGCTCGCTTGTGTTGCAGTGGAGACGGGGCAGGAGATCGGGCCGGTGCGCGCGCGCACCTGCGTCCCCGCCAAGGACTTCTCCAAGAAGACGGTGTCGTACTCCATGTGCAGTAAGCTGAGCAAGGAGCTGTCGGCGTCCGAGATATTCTCGCGTATCGCCGTGAGCCGGCCGCAGTGCACGCTGTGCAAGAAGCACCTGTGCACGGACGCCACGCACTGCTAGCGCGGCTGGGGCGCGTGGGGCGTGTGGGGCGCGAGGGGCGTGTGGGGCAGCCGGGGCACGTGGGTCAGGAGGCGCGCGTCGCCTCCTCGCCGTTACAATGGGAGCGTGTTACGCGACATGTTTATTAAACTACCGAACCAGTTTCCATTCTATAAAATGCAAAAACGTATAGTACTTTGTTGTTTTAAACCAGGGATTCCCAAAGTGGTCGATAACGATCCCGTGGACTCGAAATTGGTTTCCCAGGAGTCGACAAACGAAAACTGATTTTGGCGGTCAACGAGGTCTAATAATCGGCCCCTATTAATGAACACAAGTTCTTATTTGATAATCAACGAGCGCGGAGATTTAAGGCCACAATTCACCAATATTGAACCGGATTTAGCTAGATTGGTAGAAAGTCGCCAGGTTCATCCATCACACTGTTTTTTTATTATTTTTACTTTGCGAATTTAATGTTTTTTTTTTTTCAAAGTAGCCTACTTAAGTGTTTTTACGTAATTTGTATTAATAACTTGATATTTACAGAATTTAATGTCTATTTATTTTGTTACATTTTGATGAGAAAATGATGTTAAGTTTACTCACATAACCAACCGCAAACTTTTAAATTGGTAAGTATTTTGTATCAATAGAAAAAAAATAGAAACAGGATTTTTAAAATAATTTGTCTATGGGGGTGTAGGGTATCAGTTCATTTTGCAAAATCTTGCCCATAATAGTTTGGGAATCCCTGTTTTAATGTAACACACCTTGTTCGTTGTTGGGGCACGGGACGCCGTTAGGTTTTTTTTTATATTTCAAGTATTATTTTAATAAACTTTTGATGTTATAATGTTATGTATATTATTAATTAATTTTGTTTGTTTGCATACGAAGAATGCGTAACACCGCCGTTTTAAATAGTTGACGTGGTACAAAGTATATGTGACGTCGGTCGTTTTGTTTATGAATATCAATAATATTAGTAAATATGAATGTTAGTGGAATCATAAAGAGGCGCGTTGTGTGCGGTGTATACCTTCTCGAGCATGTGGTAGACGTCGGCCAGGTCGACGCCGGGGTAGGGCGACATGCCGTACGTGGCGATCTCCCACAGCAGGATGCCGAAGGCCCACACGTCGGACTTGGTGCTGAAGGTGTTGTAGGCGAGTCCCTCGGGCGCAGTCCACTTGATGGGGAACTTGGCGCCGGCGTGCGCCGTGTACGTGTCGTCGCGCATGAGCCGCGCCAGCCCGAAGTCCGCCACCTTCACCAGGTGGTTCTCGCCCACCAAGCAGTTGCGCGCCGCCAGGTCCCTGCAGCACACAATACAACTCATTCAGCTCTCTGTCATCCACTGTGTTGCTTACGTGCACACTGACGATTACAACAATACACAATAATAGTTGAACGAACAACAATTGTGCGTTTTTAGAAGACATCTCTGAGCTAGTATAGATATGAATATAGTTGGTAATAATTGTTTATGGCAACATTAGTTTTAGTATATGCGAAACCCAAAACACATGTCGAGTATTTTTATGTGAAGAATCTTTGTACAAAATTTCAAAACTGCATCATGAAAATTCACAAAGTTATAAGCTTGTTCTGTTACCTACGGCTCACGCCCGCGCTGTGCGCCCGCGCCGCCCGCGCCTCGCGCCGCTATGACCTGACAGTAGTGCGCGTATGATAGCGGATACGTACTTAGTGTCGCGAGGTGTCCAACTTGTATACTTTTTTAAATATTTTTGGGACAACATATAACATTAAAAAATATTGGAGTCGATTCAGTTGCTTAATGTGAACAAACTATATTCAGGTTTCGCATATACTAAAAATAATGTTATATAATAGGTATAGGTACTAGTACGTGCCGGTTGGTACTATCAGCAACTACACTTCATCATAATAACAACTGACAACATTATTGGAAACACTACTTTTCACCATTTCATGTTATGGTTTGTTGTAAAGTTACATAGGCGTGTTGAACTTGATATTTCCAAACAGCTCTCGTTCGCGCTCGATAAGGAAACACAAACAGTGCGGTGCTCGAGAGTTACGTTATGTTTACAGCGCGGCACCGCTGCACCGCCCCCGCCTCTCGGACGCTACTGCCTCCGAGTACCGCCCTAACTCTTATTCGACGACAATTTAACGACAACTAGCCTGTTAGTAATACAACGTTATCCAAATAACATTTCATACCGTCGATGAATCTACGAGAATATCTATACATCTATACACAAATAAATACCTAACATTTAATTGTCTGTTTGTAGGTAATATGAAGATACCAGCTCTACTGAATGCATATGAAAATATATATACGGCACAATAACAAAAAATTATATGGCACTTTTAACAAAAACCCTTTTTTTTCAATTTTTGTCTGCCTGTCTGTTTGTTCCGACTAACTCCAAAATGGCTGGACCGATTTTGACGGGACTTTTACTGGCATATAGCTAATGTTATAATAAATACGGCTACTTTATTTTTTGAAAAATAATTAAAATATAACCGGGAGTTGTTATTGGTTTGTATTTCCTAAAGAAAAGAAACTGAAGTACAGAGTTATTATTGCGAATATATCCCATATTACAAAAACGATTGACTTAAATAAAATAGGATGTACAGGAGTTCCTAATTGATTTCACTAGTTCATAGTACGCGTACACGTTCCTCTCAAACATAGAGGCAATAGTTCGCGCGCGGCTCTCTCGCCGCGCCGCCGCCGCCACTACACGAACAGCGCCTCGTCTGTGTTGTCCGCACTAGATTCGTTCGCCTCTAATCACAATATTATCTTTTGCTATGTAAACGGTAAACGACATAATGACTTATTATACACATACGGGGTGGAACGGACACCCACGCTAAAACGGGTATCATGTATGCAGTACATCATTCTTCATCATCATTCTAAACGGCGGGTTCCGAGTAGGCATTGTAGTTTTGTACGAACCAGCTTGAAAAATTGCAAAAAAACTTTACCTTTAAAGACTTTGTGAATCTGAAATACAAAAAATATAAATAAAAGACAAATGATCACAAAGACGGTAAGTATGTAACTTTACGTTGTTTTTGCGATTTCTGACTTGTTTAGTACTCCAACCTGGATCGGTCCCTTAGAGAAAACAGTTTTGTGTAAAACAGCAATTTTCTTGATAACTGTAATCTTTTTTTGAAAATCTGTGAGTCTTTCACGAAAAATTATGCATAGTATCAGAAGACCATTTTCGTGTAGCAGCTGCAACGATTAAAGTTGTTCCCTTTACTGCCCCATTGAAAGTTTCCACTCTGGATATACGGTGTACGTTACCCCAGCAGGAAAGTGTCTCCTAGAGTTATATGAGTGGAACGTTTAATGTGTGCCCCAGTCGTTTTAAAAAATACGGAAAAACCTATTCCTGCTGGGGTAACGTTTTTCTAGCAGGAAAATTCTAAGCGAATGATCGGAGAGAGAAACATTGTGCATGGCCTTGTAGCTTATAGTAGTGCCAAAGTGTGCCCCCAAAAATAAATTGTGTGCCCCTTCAGGTTTTCGAGATATTGCATTTCCTGCTGGGGTAATGTTTTGCAGAATCGTATATCTCTAAAACAATTGCATGTGCCCCTGTAGAATAAATATACACGCGTAGCTCTTCATGTGTGCCCCTCAGTGCCCCAATTAGATTTAAGAAAATATTTATAATTTCGAAGTTATCGCGGTTTTATGAAAACTCGAAAAAACATCACAGCGCCTAAATGAGAGAAGGTATAAGCTCGCTGAAAACTGTATTCGGTCCGTCTTGACGCTACTAATAACCATACAAAGTTTCAAAACTGGTCATGCATGCGTTTTTGAATTATCTTGATAAAAGTCAAAACGATGGTGTCATAACTTTGACGCCAAAAATACAAGGAACCAGCTCGATCTCAGATGTGTAGGTGTTAAGGAACTAGTGTGCTTTTAGTCAAAAATGTATGGTGAAAATATTCAGCTTGGAATGTTTCGCATTAAGTAAATATAAACAAAAAAAAAAAAAACAAACATGTAAACAACGGCTGGTTATCCGACCAAATTCGAATGACTACTAAAAAGCGACGGATTCATACATATCGATGACCTTCTTTATTAGACGTATTAGACTTAAACTGTTGTCCGTACAATCGCGTTCAAAAGTTTTGGGGGCTAATTAAAAATATGTTAAATGCACCTTGTGACCATATTAAATGAAACAACTTGTTGTTTGTTATGTTTATTCCCTTATTAATTCATAAAGTAATAGCTGCGATAGAACATTCTGTGAAAATCGAGTATTTAGCTATTTCGGCTAAAAAGATACAGCCCTGTTGACGTATTGTGGTCGAGTTTTGGAGTCTTGTGAATTCTTGTCATGAATTATATTTTGACATTGTAACTAGAAGTTATTAAGGGATCATGTGTCAGCACAAGAAGAAAAAATAAGTATTAAATAAAAAAAAACAAATGACTGAATCGATTTTGATGAAATTTCTATTGGATCAATCGGGAAGTATGTAAATCCTTTCAGATGAAAACAAAACAAACATGATTTAGAATTTTTTTGTTTACAAATAAATAAATAAAGTAATGAAAAAAATCAAAGTACTTGTTAAGTGTACCTAAGTACTTTGAAATAAGTCAAAACAATGCCAATATTTACCACCGCAGATCGTGCCATCATTGTAACTATTTTTACAAAATTCACCACCCCTATAACCACATCATTGTTATACAATCATGCTTAATTATTATGCCACTTACAACCAACTTAAAAAAAAGTAAACACGCAACAGTGTCCTAGGCGTCATAACTGCAAATGTTTACCAATACCAAGTAATAATCCAGACGCACTTCCCTAGACAAAAACACTTCGTATTATTTATCTATAGAGCGACTTTAAGGTAGGTATCTGTCTCTGTCCCACTAATACCGTATGCATACTAGCTGTCTCACTTTCTCAAAGTTAGACAAAGCGATTCCTTGCGACACGACGTCAGCGGATGGAGCGCGGCTAGAGATATGCAGCGGTGGGGAGGCGAAAAGGGGGATCTTCTATTAAGATGGATGCTTCAGGGTAGCCCGCGAAATTCAAATTTTCTTACGTTTTTTGCAGTGTTAGGTTGTGTGTTGATTAAAATATGAATCGCTGCTGTAACACGTATGTAGTTACAGAATTATAATCATCAATACAAACAAGCGCATAAAGGTGCAGGAATGAATTTGACCTTGAAAAAGTCATTCCTCGAATTTCGCGGGCTACCCTGGAGCATCACACAGCACCTTATTAATGAAAAATGTAATGTTAATTTATCTAACCAACGGCTTATCAATAAATATATAAATACTTTTTTTACTGTTGTGTTGTTTTTTTATTTATATACAAAAAAGAGCTACCTCTTTTTCGTAGTAGGTATTCATCACACATTTCATGAACTATATATTTTTTTAAACATCCCCCAATCAAATTTTGGGTCAAAGACCTGGCAAATATCTAGATGTATGTCTTTCGTTCACACATAAATTACTAGATGTATTTTAATGAAATTTTTAATGAAGAAGATAGCTTACCTTGGAAAATCACATAGGCTACTATTTATAATGTACTTAATCATGTGCAAAATCACAGAAACAGCTAGTAGAATATTATCCAATAACAACTTTATTTTATTACATATTACTTTTCTACTTCAGTGTACTCAGGCACAACACGTGTGAATCGGTTAGTGCGTAAATTAAAGAAGGTCATCGATATGTATGAATCCGTCGCTTTTTAGTAGTCATTCGAATTTGGTCGGATAACCAGCCGTTGTTTACAAGTTTGGTTTTTTGTTAATATTTACTTAATGCGAAACATTCCAAGCTGAATATTTTCACCATATATTTTTGACTAAGGGCACACTAGTTCCTTAACACCTACACATCTGGGATCGAGCTGGTTCCTTGTATTTTTGGCGGCAAAGTTATGACACCATCGTTTTGACTTTTATCAAGATAATTCAAAAACGCATGCATGACCAGTTTTGAAATTTTGTATGGTTATTACTAATAACCGTCAAGACGGACCGAATACAGTTTTCAGCGAGCTTATACCTTGTCTCATTTAGGCGCTGTGATGTTTTTTCGAGTTTTCATAAAACCGCGATAACTTCGAAATTATAAATATTTTCTTAAATCTAATTGGGGCACTCAGGGGCACACATTAAGAGCTACGCGTGTATGTTTATTCTACAGGGGCACATGCAATGGTTTTAGAGATATACGATTCTGCAAAACGTTACCCCAACAGGAAATGCAATATCTCGAAAACCTGAAGGGGCACACAATTTATTTTTGGGGGCACACTTTGGCACTACTATAAGCTACAAGGCCATGCACAATGTTTCTCTCTCCGATCATTCGTTTAGAATTTTCATGCTAGAAAAACGTTACCCCAGCAGGAATCGTTTTTGCGTTTTTTTTTGCATAACGACAGGGGGGGGCACACAATTTTTATGTGGGGGTACATTTACAGCAGTTAGGGCACACATTAAACGTTCCACTCATATAACTGTAGGAGACACTTTCCTGCTGGGGTAACGTACACGTATATATGTACGTTTCTCAGTCGGGTACACACCTTCAGAAAACCGTCATATTCGCTCTGATAACTAGACACCCACACGATTTTGTTTTGAATAAAATAATTTATTGTTACGGGAGCACTTACGTGTGCTTGCTACGGTTCGTGGGTCGAGGAATATTTCAAGTATGGTTGTAACCATTAAAATTATTTTGTGAAAAAATGCAACAAGCGGTTTGAACCTTCTGTCTCGTGACCACACCCAGTTCCCAGGTATGATGCAGAATAAAATAAACACAGGGACGCGAGGAAGGCAAACGTTACTGTTGTCTTCGTTAAACGTCTTGCCTGCCATACTGGTTGGATCGGCATGCTGGGTCGAGAACAAGACGGGTTAAACATTGTGGCATGGAAGATGGAGATGGAGACACGAGAATGGAAACTAACAAATGAGTACAATGGAAGTTTGAAACAGGCGCGGGCGCCAGCTCACCAAGGGCAAGAGAATCGTTTATCTATGTATGGCTATGACCGGGTGTGATTTTTATTTTGTTGTGATGAGCAATGGAACGCATGTCAATAAAGCAGTTATGAATTTGAATGTTGACGGATCGACAGACAAAGGAAGGCCAAAGAAAAGATTAATGGATAGTGTGAGACATAAGAAATTAAAGGGAGTGATTGATAACGTGTCGATTGCACACGGACACGGAGGGACAAAAGAGAGCTCTGCTGACCGCAAATCGGATGCATCACTCACGGTCGTCGGTGATGAGACTATATATCCCACGGAAGTGCGGCGGTCGTGGCTTCTTAAATGCTAAGACCTTGCACAACCGTAAGATATGCAGTCTCAGGAAATACTCCCTAGAAGCCGAGGTGGGGATGCACTGAGATGTGGTCTCAGTGGACAAGGGCCTTACCTCGCACTTCCTGGCTAAAGAGAAATGGCGCCAGCCTATAGTATTAGACATAGACACTAATGTCCGCAAGGAGGTTTGGCAGACTAGCAAGGAGCTGCACGGACGCTTTTACCGGGTCCGTATCCTGGCTGCGTTTCGGTGAGCTCTTCGGAAAAACCGAAGGTTTTTTCTGTGCAGTAATAGACGAAGTAATGTTGAAGAATAACTACCGGAAATATGTACATTGTTAAGGATGGCATGTTTAACATAATTATATGTATGTCGGGCATGGTACGTTCCGTGAGAATCGATTCGACACGTTATTTCTGGGTGTTCTCGTCTGGCTAACGAAGAGTACTTGCATAGACACAACCTTGTTGCCAGGATTATCCACCAGCAACTTGCTTTGAAGTACAACCTTGTGGAATCAGAAGTGCCATACTATAAGTATGCGTGGGTTGCTGCTCACATGCGATGAGCATTACTTGGTATTTAAGTTATGCTCGCCATGAGGGTTTGGCCCGACCTGCTCCCTTCTTAGATGAAGTAATTTGTGTTCGTGACAATGAAACACCGAGGTCCAAAGCAGACTGACGTTTATTAATGAAATACTTAAGTGTACCCTCACATACATCTCTACATAGTATAAAACAAAGTCGCTTTCTCTGTCCCTAGCCCTACATCCTTATGTATGCTTAAATCTTTAAAACTACGCAACGTATTTTGATGCGGGTTTTTTTAATAGATAGTGATTCAAGAGGAAGGTTTTAGTATATAATTTGCAGGCGGGCGAAGCCACGGGCATCAGCTAGTTTATAATATAATCCATACACAGCACTGTCCCCCCTTAATATTAAGTAAGAAACAAATACCTTAAGCAAGCTGGTTGTTTTTTCGTCTAGTAAACAATTTTGGGATTGTCTTTTTTTGTCAATGTTATTTTAGAGTCATCATCTGCCTAGCCTGTTCCCAAGTATACTGGTGTCGGGGAGCCGACCCCGACAACAGTATAACTGGATGCAGCTGAGTACCAGTATGTTACATGGAGCGACTGCCTATCTGACCCCCACAAGCCAGTTGCAAGGCAGATGTCGAAATGAGTCGACGACTTAACTGCGCTGCTGTACCTGTGTATAAAGGAGCGGCTCTCGAGGTAGCTCATGCCGGATGCGATCTGCGTGGCCATGTACATGAGCACCACGGCGCCGGGCACGGCGTCGCGGCTGCCAGCGCGCAGGTAGTCCAGTAGGTTGCCCCGCGACATGAACTCCGTGAGGATGTAGAAGGGCGGCTCCCTTGTGCACACGCCCAGCAGCTGCACCAGGTTGGGGTGGCGCATCTCCTTCATGATGGCGGCCTCTTCCAGGAAGTCCTTCAGCGCCATCGTGTCGTCCTTCAGCGTCTTCACCGCCACCTGCCCGCACACATCAACCACTAACTCTAAAGCCCGATTTACATAGGTTGTGTTAAGCGAAGTAGGTAAGTACAGTGAGAAAGCACAATGGTGTAAACCGATCGAACAGTAAACAGTCACTGTCTAGGTGCTCGACACTCGCTACTATCCTTGACCAATGTGAATCGGGCTTAACAATACAAGCTCATATTTGTTAGCTAGCGAAACTATGCAGTCATGATGGGTATTAGAGATAATTCACGCGTACCGCAACCGCAACACATTGCAGCGACAAGAACTGGTCAAGCAGTGGTTACGTGTGAATAGTGTCACTGCAGCTTCTTGCAGTTGCGCTGTGGTAACTACAAAATATAGATGAGGTTTCTTCGTCGCTCGAAGTTGCGATGCGGTGCAGACAGATCGATTCCGACTTCAATTGAAGGCGACGTCTCTGCTGTCGCTGTTGTGGTTGCGATGTAGTCGATATTGCCCCCACAGTTAAATTTGGCGGCAAAATTTGGTCTGTTTGAATTGCCTGCCCACGTGTTGTTGTTGTGATACTAACGTGACACCTTGACTCAATGACAGCATGTAGTTCGGTTATATTAAAATGCACTTCTCATCAAAAAAATCGCACCAGTACTGCCAGTACTATTTAAAATAAATAAATTAACCTTTATTTTCAGATTACAGTCCATAGCTTTGTTAGTATTTTAGTGTTAGTAACAATAGTGCTTAAGTAATTAGGTTAGTATTGTTAGTGTTGACAATTTAATTATTTATTTAGGCCTATGACTGCCATGACTGTCCCCACCCAGTGTCTCTGGAAGGGACAGTCCGGTCTAGCAGCAATCATCTTCAAAATGCTGTTTTCACTACCATGCAGGCGCTGCAGTAAGGAAGCCGGTTTCTTTCGCATGATAGCGTGGAAGCCATCTGTGCGAGCCTCCGCGAACGTTCCCGATGCACTACAGCGCCATGGCAGTCCCAACAGCATCCTGAAGGCGTTATTAAATTGGACGCGCAGGACATTGTAGGCTCGTCGCGTATATGACACCCACAGGCCGCTCGTGTTGAACGATTGACAGTTACTTTGACGTCTGTGGTACAACGAGCGAACTTGCGGTCAAGCATATTGCTCCTCACAGACAACGCCCTGCGCTCCCTCTTTATATTCTGTATCTTTAAATTCTTCCCCGTCACAACAAGCTCACTATCGCTCGCCTCACCAGACGAGGGACCTAGGGGCGACCCCACAGTGAAGTGTTCCCTAAAACCCTTAGCAATGCTCTTGTGGTCAGCAGAACTGCCGACACTCATCGGGAAGCTAGGCCTAACATTCGTTTTGTTAGTGTTTTTCCAAAAGTTCTTAAAATCTTTAGAGGAGTGGTCGGATGCAATGATGTCCATTTTAAATTGCTCCTGACTAGCTTGACACCATCTTAATTTGGCTTTGAAATGTTTCCTTGCCTCCGACATCTCCTCAAAGATTCGACGATTAGCTGGTCGCCCAGCTAAATTCCACAACTGAAATTTAAACCGCGCCTCCCGATGTGAACCCGCTACGTGCTTATTCCACCCAAAGACATAACATCCCTTCCTGGGACACTTTTTTCTGTAGGTTTGAATGGCTGCTCGTGATAGCGTGCCTATAATTTGTCCATACAACTCATCAAGAATTGAGTGATGTTCCTTGTTATTGCAAAAGCTATCACAGCACTCACTCAACTCCTGCGGAAAATCTATTAGCCGTAGTTTGGAGTTACAAATTCCATGGTATTGACTAGTTTGTTCTACCTGTCTGTCGCTCCATACGACACAGTTTACAGGTTTCTCCGCTACCAAATGAACTTTAGGCTTGAGCTTATAGAGATTCCATTCTACTACAAGTGGATAGTGGTCCGACCAAAACACGTCGTAGCGCACAGTCACACTAACGACTGAATCCCGTGCCGACTCTGTGACGATGCAGTGGTCCAACCATCTAGTACAGCCGTGAGCATCACTATGTATATGTAGTTTTAGGGCACATATTTAAATCTATACAAAGCCAACAAAAGTCTAACATTTCATTGCAAAACAACTCATTAGGGTGGGCATTAGTCTCCTAGTATATAATAAGCCTCAACTCCATTACACTCGTCCACTTCAAGTATCGATCGAATAGCACCAAAACATGCGGAACTCAGGTAAATTGTCGTTCGAGTTAGTAGTACTGCTGACCTACCTACCTACCGCCCAGCACACACAGTTATCTTTATCGCACAGAGCCGCACGTTATCACATTCTATCACGGACACAGACTCGAACGCACTCTTACGCCACAACAGCGCCACGCCACCATAGGGCCTCCCGCTGAGTATTCCCGCCGCAGTGTCGACCGCAGACGTGCCGGACTGCCGGTGCACCCGAACTTGTCGTCGATCGTGTTCAGCAGTGGCAGCTCATGGGGCAGCCGCCAGCTCTCCTGGAGGGCTACCACATCGGCTGTTTGGCATAACATTCTGATGCCTTCTAAAGATCTCTTCATTGACTTGTTTACTTACAATTAAAACTTATTATTTTACTTATCCATTAAATATTATTAATCGGTCTTTCTCTACTGGGTGGGCCCTTGCTCTTATATTTAGGCGGCATTTAAATAAAACAATTTAAACCGGCCGAGTGCGAGTGTGACTCGCGCACAGAGTGTTCGCGATAATCTTATAGGTATTTTGTTATTAAACTACATATTTACGCGCACAAGCTGCAAAGGACAAACTTAACTTTGCAGTAAAATCGCTTTTTTTAGGGTTCCGTACCTCAAAAGGTAAAAAACGAACCCTTATCACTTTCTTGTCCGTCTGTCACCACCAATTTTCTCAGGAACGGGAGGACCTAGCAAGTTGAAATTTATACCAGATAGTGAGGTCTATAGTCCCTATTAGGTGTATAAATCAAGGTCCTGAGTCAAAATCATAAAAAGATATGGGCAAATTTAGATTTTCGCGAAAACTTGTATATACCAAAATGTACCTTAATTTTCAACTTTTTTTTACTTGTGCTGTAAGACCTTGCTTTTAACCAAAATTGTCAATTATAGGTCATCCAGAAGTATCTACCCTATAGGTTTTGGGTCGAAAACCTATATGGTAGTTCCCGTTGACCTAGAATCATGAAATTTGACACAAAGCAAGGTATTACAGCACATGTAAAGGAAAAAATCTGAAAACCGAAAACATGTAGTTTAATAACAGAAAAAAAAACAATTTTACTATTACGAACTTATTATTTGCGGTGGTGCAATCGAACTGCATAGTGAAAACGTCCTTTAAAAAGTTGAATGATGTAATAGTCATTGATGTCCGGCAGGGCTTTTACGTATCTTTCTGATATCCAGTGACTATCAAGCTTCGGTTGTACACCGAACTTTGATGACGACCATGATTGTCATAATATTGGTATTACGTATCACACTGAAAGGATAATACTTTACAGTGACTAACAGGGTCATACATAATACGAAACTAACCTTTTGTCCGTTAATTGATGGACACTGAGTCCAGTTACTATCATTTCGAGCTGTCAACAGAGATACGTAATAGCCCTACTGGACGAATAATAAATATTTTATGTTTTAAAGTGAAATACATGTATTTTTACTTTTCTATAAATATAAAGAATATGTTAGACTAAGACGACTTTAAGGCTCGGCGCAAACGGGCACCAACCACATCCACCGGTGGCTGTGGTTTGTTTGTCGACTGAACAAACGAGTGGCCGCCACCGGCCGCCACCGGCCGCTCGACTGCGGCGAGTTTTCAATAAGAAAAAAGCGTGTTAACTGCTTGGCTGTGGTTGGTGGCCCGTTTGCGCCGAGCTTAAGACGTTGTATCTCTGAAAGTACTAACATTTGACCATCGTTTTAGTACTAACTAAAGTTCCGCTTAAAAAGCCCTATCCAACGGTATATCAAATGTTACTATTGAAGAGTGGGCCCAGACCACATACATTAGTTTCCCACTCTCCTTCGAATTGAAATTTTCCAATTTTGATACAATAAATGAATGTAAAGATTGTTTTCAATGTGAATGCGGGGGACTGGTATGCTTACTCACCGTCCAGGATTTGGTAGATCTCGAGTCACGTCTGAGCAAGATGACCCGTGTATTGCGTCAGTTTCTCTAAGAAATCGTCACTTTAAGTCTATTCAACCGCAGCAGCGGCTCCGTGTGGTTCGAGGATTGAATGTGAGCGATTCTACCATTAGGAGATGAATGGCGGAGCGTGGTCTGATACCTCATAAACCGGTCAGTGTGTCGTCTTAGGGGCGGATCAGCTAATGGCCCAAAATTTGCGGTAGACCACCGAAGAGAACGCCTTAACTTTGCACGTGACCACTTAAATTGGTCATACCTTCAATGGAGCAAAGTTCTCTTTTCTGACGAGAGTAAGATCATGCTGTACGGCGGAAGAAAGAAGGTGTACCGATGAGAAAGAGAGCGTTTTGCACAGCGCAGCCTGCGGCGAAGAAAGAGTCAATTACGGTGGCGGTTCATGGCGGTTTGGGGAGGCATAAGCGCCGATGGAAAATCCGTATTTGCTTTTGTATCCGGACGTTACGTACCGTCATTAAATGGGTCACGTTACATCGAAGAGTGTCTGGAGTCTCATGTGGCACGGTCCGCACATTTTATTGGCGAAGAGTTCATTTTTATGCAGGACAATGCCAGGGCTCAAACCGCAGGTATTGTAAATGAATACCTGAGCGAAGTCGGTATTACGGTTATGGGCTGGACAGCAAGAAGCCCAGTATTTAATCTCATAGACCAATGGGATGAGTTGAAGAGACGAGTCAGAGCGAGAGATCCTGTTCCGGAGACGCTTGGCCAGCTTAAAACAGCTATACAAGAAGAGTGGGATAACATCCCACAACACAAGATTGTGATTCCCATCCGTTCCATGAGGAACCCCATGGGAGCAGTCATTAGGGCCCGGGAGTAAATACGAGATACTGAATAAATATTATTTTTTTACATTTCCATAATTTTACAAGTAAAAACCCATCCAACCAATTAAAAACATCGTGTTTTGTCCAACCTGTTGCACAAAACACGATAGCTTAAGAAATTTAATTTTAATTGGAAACATCAATATTCGTTAAAAGTTACCACAACCGTAGTTAACTGCCATTGTTTATTTTTTTGTTTAATGTAAAAAAATACATAAGTCATTCAAAACCAAGCATAAGAGGTGTTTGTTTTTTTTTTTGACGAGAAGTGTATTTATGTATATAAGGTAGTTTGAGTAATCAGTTATTTTGAAGTAAACTAAAAAAAAGACATGTGGAGTAAATAGTAGCAGAGTGGAGGCGAGTGGGAGGTATACTGACAGTGATGTTGCCGCGCTTCCAGGCGGCCTCATACACGTCGCCGTACTGGCCGCCGCCGAGCTTGTGCTTCATGACGATGTCGGTGCGGTCAATCTCCCAGTGGTCGGGCGGCGCCAGCGGGAACACCGTGGGCTTGTTGCGCTTGGGCGCGGGATACAGCAGCTGCGTGATGAGCCCGTCGCCCACCAGCGAGTGGTGGTGCACCAGCTCCGCCAGCGTGCCGAACTTGGACTCGGACGTCACGTACACCTTGCCGTCCGAGTCCTCGTTGATGCGGTAATGGTACACGCGGCCCTCGTACCGCAGCGAGATGCTGCGCTGGCCCGGGCTGGACTCCGACTCGCGCACCTGCAACACCGCGCGCTCACCTTACTCTCTACACCAAACTGTCACCGAACCCAGGCTGTACTGCACTATACCTGGGAGCTAAAAGTGTTCGCTGGCAACATCAAGGTAGCCCAAGAAATAGTACACAGGCAATAGGAAGTAACTCAATTATGAAAGACTACAAGTTTCAGTGATCTTCAAAGAGTTTTTACATAATATTTATTTTAGTTTCGGAACACTAGTGGAGAATCAACCTGCAAAGTTATATTGATAACTTTGCTTGATTCGCCACTAGCGTTCGGCAAGTAGTCCAGAGCATTGACTGTGACACATCGAGTTGTAACAGCTAGCTCTTATCATATGCGAGTCGTGTCGATAAATGCGGGAACATACAGAGATTCGATGGTTCCTTAAGGTCAAAGATGGAACACGCAGCCATGGAATTTTGCTTATCAGTTCTATATTGGATCTATATTGAATGTACCTTAAGAATTTCTTTAGTATACTTTCGATGCGATTGACGTAAGTATGGTTATGGCCAAGCAAAGTTCAATTTTTCTTTCGCCAAAGATGAAACCTAGGCCATATTATGTTAGAGGACTGCATGAGAAATTAATGGGAACAACCAAATACTCCAAAATATTTTAATCCGAATTTCGATATTCCGATTATCAAAAGTCCGAATTTCATAATAATATTGAAGAATTTTAAAACGTCTTTTATTAAAAATCTAAAAAATTATTATTCCGAAAGTCGTAAATACGATTTATCTGTTGTCCGATTTTGGATTTCGTGGCGAGCGCGCGTCACATAGTCGAATTCTAATTAAACGTTGTTTTAATAAAAAAAAAAAGGGAAAAAATAATAATAATCGGGATTCATATTTTTAATGTTTCGTATTAGTATTATTAAAAAGTCGGACTTTTCGTAATTCGATCTATTGAAACTCGGTATTTTGAGAGTACCTAGTAGGTAATTATGAACGTTAGGAATATTGAAATTTAGGAATTATGAAAATAGGATTAATGATAAATCGGAGTTGTTTTATTCGAAATTTTTGACCATTCGGAATTACGAAAATCGGTATTTTGAAATTCGGATTTGTGACTTTCGGAATAAAGTTATTCGTATTTGTGTAGTGTACCCGAAATCAATACCAAAAAGAACTATATCTACCAACCGTAACCGAACCAAGTTAACCCCTTCGCACGCGGCGTCGTAGCGTAAGCGTATCGTAATCCGCGCGTACGACGAGAGCAATACGAGCATGAACATGTTCAAACAAGTCCGCATACGAAGCGGTGTTGCAGCGAATCGTAGGACAGTGTGAACATTTGTGGCAGATTTCTGCCATTTTGGCAGATTTGGATCGAAAATTTAAGCATTTTGGCATATTATGCTGACGATTAACAAATGTGGCAGATTTTGGCAGATTTCAAAGGTTTCAATGAAAATCATGCTAATTTTAAATAACATTACATTATAAATAAGTAAAAAAAAAAAAATCAATAAGGTAAATGTAAAAATATTTAGTAGAAAATTATTTCACAATCTGGCAACCTATGCCTTTGTTTGATACCCAGCCCAGATTACACGGGGATTCCCCGCTTGATCTGTTCATACATAGGTATTGTCATTTGATTGTGGGCTGTAAGTGCTAAGTCATAGGGTTCATATTCTTATAACCTTTCTTGATTGAGTTTTCAATCATCTTTGTTTTTACTTCATTTCATTCTCTTACGGCGCTTAGCGTGTATGTGAAGTGCAGGAACACGGAGACTGCGTCTCCTTTAAACCAAGCAAGGAAATGTTAAAAAAGGTGTCGTTAAAATCCATGTACAAAGAAAATGAAGAAGAAAATTTTGAAACCAATGTTGATTAGGTGTATTGTTTTTTTGTACGTTTAACGTAGTTATAATGTTGATTTAAAAAAAAAATGAAAATACGTTTTTTTTTATTTTCATGTTGGCATATTTTTGGCATTTTGTAACGTCGAATGTTAGTAGGCAGATTTAGGCAGATTTTTGGGTCCGTGTGTGTCAGATTCGCCATTTTTGAGATGGTCACACTGTCGTAGGAGGTGTTTATTGTCATTACCATAGTCGTAGCGTACTGGCGTAAAAACACAAGCGTAAAAAGTTAACTTTTCATTATTTTCTTTTAAAAAAACACCTGAATATAACTGGATTTCAGTTTCCTATGACTTTTAATTTTCAATATGACTGAAAAAATAATTGAATTCATCAAACTGGTTGAAGTATGTCTAAATGAATCGGTTAATCAAGAAAGGGAACATGTAGCTGCGTGGTGGTTTTTGGACAATATTGTAAAACCATGTTTTTTATTTTTTAATAAATAAGCCAAGATATACACAATGTAATACAATTTTTTTTTTTTTTTTTTAAATAACCGTTTTTTGAATAAAAATCACTATAAGTTCTTGACTTGATTTTGATTTTGATTTTTTGATTTCTTTACTAGAATGAAAAGTGATAAATAAAACTATGAAAATACATACTAAAAGTTATATTTTTTTATAGGTTTTAATCATTATTAGTGTCTGTAGTAGCTATTGTAAGCCTTTAACTCGATATCTTTTGTTTTTTTTTGTGCGTTTGTTTCATTTTTCACTCCCCTTTCTTTTTCCTTTCTTCTCCCGACGTTTCACTCCCAGAACTTGACATTTTTGGTATAAAATAGCAGCAAACAATTAATAATTCAATGATATTTTGTTTAGGTTAAGACAAGGTTATGATGACAATCACTTTGATATCTGTCAAAAAATCAGTGTTGCAAGTTTGGTGAAGAATCGGTACAAGTCAGTAAGACATGTTCGGTTTCTTAACTACATTAATTTTGTGATCTGCATTCATTTTGTCTTTGAATGGCCTGACTTATCCCCTTTCTTGATTACAGTATGAGTGTTGGCCCAAAGAGTTATTTACCATAAATATTGTCAAATGTAAAAAAAAACTGACCTGTTCCCTTTCTTTACTAACCGATTCAAATAATCATTCATTAACTTATTGTAAATGTCTCTTTCCTCATTCGATGAAAACTGCGGAATTTATTATCATCTTCTGAAAGTTCACGTGCAGCAACAAATCATCTCTTCCTGCATTTCCAATGGATCCAATAAGCACGTCGCTTTTTACATCTAACTAAATCAAACAATAAAAAATCCTCTTCGTCTGAAGAGAAGGTAATATCCTCAACATCTAAAACGTCTGGTGCCGTGGACGCCACGATTCGTTTGTGCAATACTGTAGGTTTCGTACGCGTAGCGTCGTAACGATACGCTTGCGATACGACTACGCTTACGACCCGTGTTCGAAGGGGCTTAGAAAGTGTATAGTAGATTGCTGGTAGTTTTTTATCAAGCGTTATTTTTCTTAAATAAAAATAATCCGTGTGTGAGTGATATTTTAAGTTTCCCATTGATAAATACGGGTGTGTAATATATGGCATAATAACAGATAGTATATTATTACTTGAAATAACGTTCACAATGTTCACATGATATAATTTTCATATGCTATAAAACAAATAACCTATAATTTATCTTGATCCTTAGATCGAATGTTACATTTCATATTTTGACGACCCGAACGGCGCAGCGATAGAGAGGCGGTCTTGTATTAAGGCGCCACGTAGGACACCGGTGACCTCACGGTAAACCTGTTTCAGAGTTTATTTACGCGCCGTAGGACGCGTTTTCTATAGATTTCCTATTAGTAAGTGACCGGGATGGCGCTCAGGAGTAATACTTTCGCATGGTTTCTATGTAACGTAAAAATATTTTTAATTATTGAAGATAAACCTTCAATAACGTTAAAAATCCCAGAACATAACATTTTTTTTTTAATCCAAACTTGTTTATAAATGGTATGGGAAGAATAATAAAACGAGTAGTAAAATTAAACTTTTTTAACTTTTAGTATAAAATTTTCCATGATAGCGCGTGTAAGCGACTGAGGTGCGCGGGTGCCCGGAGAGGTGACCGCACGGCGCCTTGGTAACAGAAATCAACATAATTACTTCTGTGCGCCATGTAGGGTACCGGTGACCTCGTGAAGTTTTTTTTAATTTTCTACGGAACCCTGCCTCCGATTGACCCCAAAATTTAATACTATGTATATCTAGACCCATAACATCAATTGGCACATATTCTTTTTTGTGATTTTTGTCATTATTACTCTGGCAGTCAATGTGTTAGGGTCCCGGGTTCGAATCCCGGTAGGAGTAGTATATCGCTATAATAGATCTACGCTAGGGAATGGGCAACTACAGTACTTTCACAGTTTTTATGTCTTGTGACCGGGACTGTAGCTACATTTAATTTTCATCTTTGTTTCGACAATTCAAAAGTGCCTGTAACTAGCTTACTTGAAATAAATGCTTTGATTTTGATTTTATCAACTATCTGGTGTCCACGACACATGCCTCGTTGCTTAGTGTAACACTAGATGGCGCTGTGTGTAATGTCCAGCGATATTTATTTATTTATTTTTATGTTATTTTTATAAACTTCTTTTCCTCTAATAAAATTTAGTAAGTATAACGTTCATTTTATATAATTTTCAATTTGTATAATGCTATTTTTGGTGACCTGTCAGTTCACCCAACATTAATACAAAACTTTACTTGACAAGCAACAATTGGCATAAACATTATTTGTCATTTCATCATTATACAACAACAAGTTTACGAAATAATCCACTTAGCAAAATAGATCAGATAAACTTTTATTTAATAACGTATTATTTGACAAACAAATCATTTTATCTCATAAAACCTCAGATCAACAAAAAAAGAAATATGGCGCGCTGCGAACATCAAAAGTGAAGCCACAAAACCGTGCTCCTGCAAGTAAAATACACGCTCACGCACACACATACAACTAAAAAACCGTGCTCACCGCTCTTAGTAGGTACGTGACTAGTCGTCTAGTTGACATCGTTTTAAAAAATTGAATTATGCCTTCGTGTGTAGTAAAAAGTTGTAAAAACAATAGTAAATCACATAAAAAGTCTCACAGAATCTCACTTTTCACTTGTAAGTACTTACTTGAAATAACATCGTTTTTTTTTTAAATATATTAACTAGTTTTAGGTTACTGGAACAAAACACTTCAATGAACGAACGCAGTGACATAAGTGCGACGGTTGCCATCGGTTGCGGAGCTGAGTTTGGGCTCGTTTTGGTAGTTATGATGAGACCTTACCTCCGGACTTGATGGAGTGCCCACCTAGGCTCGCCTAGTACAACACGACAAGGAGTTCCAGTAGCAGTCACCAAAGTACACCTTCAGGTCGCTCCATCAGGTCCGGAGGTAAGGTCTCATCATTAGTAACAAAACGAGCCCAAACTCGGCTCACCTAGTACAACACGTCAAGGAGTTCCAGTAGCAGTCACCGAAGTACACCTTCAGGTCACTCCATCAAGTCCGGAGGTAAGGTCTCATTATAACTACCAAAACGAGCCCAAACTCAGCTCACCTAGTACAACACATCGGGGAGTTCCAGTAGCAGTCACCGAAGTACCCATTCATTTTGATAATAACGACCTATTTTATTTCAAGACAATTTGGCGATGTAAAAAATTTAGTTTATTTTTTCGCAATAGAAGTCCTAAACAATTGAGGTACAATACCATACTCAACATTATGTTACAATATTATCTTACCCATACAATATTATTCCCCAAATTATAGGGAAAAAATTTAAGAAATGGCAACCATTCGATACACATAGATAAAAAGGTCACTCTTGATGTTCGCGGCGCTCCATTTTTATTTTTGTGTTGATCTGAGCCAAGGAAATTATATACTAACTGGAATGAGTACGAACAAAATGCTAAAATAAATAAAAAAACTCTATCTCAAAGCTTAGAGTTTAAATTTGTACAACGGATTCAACAGAAAAGGAAAAAAAAAAAACGTTCCGAGCGCGAAACCGACAAAGGTAGATGGTGTCTCTGTCTTGCCTTGTCACCGATGAAAACAACATGGCCAATAAATTTTCTCGTTGAAGTCATTTAAGTACTTTTTATTGTATTTAAGTGAAAAAATCCGCTTTAAATATGGTAAAATTGTGTTGTGTGAAGGGGTGTAGTAGTAAGGGTATGCTGGATGTGGAATTTCGTTTTTCAGGGAAGTTTTTTAACTTTGGTTGTTTATTACGACTAGGGTTACCATGTTTTAGATTGACGAACGGGAAATATCCAAATAAATTAAGTAAGTAAGTTCGAAGTTTCTAACATCGTTGTCGTACATAGTAATCAAAAGTATATCTTATAAATTAGAAACATCGGACATCGCACATGGTGTCGATAATACCAAGTTTGCTTTTTAAATACAAATATTGAAAAGAAAAGAGTCCGCCGCACCGTGCCGTGCCATGCCGGTCCTAAGGATTTTTCCATGCTTCTCCAGCAAAAGAATCCATTTGGCGAGCTGCGAGTGAAAATGAATGGTTTCGGAATATAAAATAAAAACATTATAGGTAAACAGTCATAGCATGAATATGCGATTTTGTATGTCCGAAAAAATATATAATACTAACGGAGTCCTCGAATCCCCGAATACAAAAGTCGTCTGGATAGACAGGTTGCAAAATGGATAATTTGCAACTGGACATGAAGAGCCCGGTAGAAGCGCCCGTGAAGTTCTTTGCCTTGCCATACTTCCTTGCGGTCATCGGTGGTAAGTACTTCAGGTTTGCGCCAGTTCTCTTTAGCCATGGACAGCAGGGTGAGGCCCTTGTTCACTGCGACCTCATCTCGGTGCATACCCACCTCGGCTTTAAAAAAATATTCTCTGAGACTGCAAACCTCGCCGTTGTGGAGGGTCTTCGCGTTTAAAAAGCCTCGACCTCCGCACTTCCGCGGGATTTACAGTCTCATCACCGATGATCGTGGGTGATGCATCCGGTTTTCGGTCAGCAGTGTACGAACTCTTCTATCCAGGGCGTCGAGTTCGGTCTGAGTCCATTTGAGTATGCCGAAAGAGTACAATAAAACCGGCATGACCCAACCATTGAAGGCGCGCACCTTGTTCCCCCCTGAAAGAAGGCTATTTAATACCTTCTTCAGGCGACCGAAGAAGCGCTCCCTCAACGATTGCTTCATGTCAGTTACGTTAATGCCTAACGCTTCCGACATACCCAAATACTTATAACTTTCGGATGAGGAAAGAGATCTTAGGTGTATGGAGTCCGATAGCTAAAGTCCCTCGGATTCCATAATCTTCCCTCGCTTTACATACATGACTGCACATTTGTCCACACCAAATTCCATCCTGATGGCGCTACTAAAAGTTTCAGTTACTTTATGTAGCTCCATCAGTCGCAATTTGTTGGGGGCAAAGAGTTTCAGATCATCCATGTTAAGCAGGTGAGATATAACCTGACCATCTTTCCTCAACCGGCAGCCAAGGCCTGAATTCTCCAGCAATGTGCTTAGAGGATTCAGAGCCAAACAGAACCAAAGTGGACTCAGACTGTCGCCCTGGAATATTCCCCGCTTAATCCTTACAGGCTCATCGCTCCCCTGGATCTGTCGACATCCTGGATATCGAAGGACCGTCTTCCATTGCCCCATACATGACTCAAGGAAGGCGCGTAGAGTTGCATCTATTTTGTACAACTCCAGCACCCTCATGAGCCACGTATGTGGCACCGAGTCATAGGCCTTCTTATAATCTATCCAACATGTCGACAGATATTAGCGGGATCGACAAACCTGTTGGCTAATGGCCAACAGGTTCGTATCATATATTTTGTTTGTTGTTAACACCACACAACAATACACGTTTACTCGGTAAAATATTCGGCTCGACTGCGTTAGCGACGAGTGTGGCGAAGCGACTAGGCTAACTAATTACGGAGATGCGGCGCATCGCGCGGTGCGTTGTGCGGCCCGGCTCGCTTTCAATACTAACACACTATGACGATTGACTATGTATGAGAGTAAACAAACAAACAATAAACAATAGAGAGATGAGAGTGTTTACGGAGAAGCGATTTTACGCAGGTTTGCTGACACACGCGCAAAAACAAATATATCGCAGATGACACCGCCTCCCCGTAAACGGGAAAACGCGCAACGGGCCGCAAGACGCGCCGCACAACGCGCCGCCCGACGTGCCGCATGAGCACTTATGCGGTCGGGCCGCGCGTGCGAGCCTGCCTGTGCAAGTTGCGACTCGTCGCGACGGCGCGCCGCGCGCTAAACTCGGCGGCGGCGCGCCGACATGAATTCACGGCGACCGCGGCGCGCCTGCGCGGCGCTCATATCTACTTTAGAATTTAAGGACTACCTAGCTATGTATTTAGCCTGCGGAGCCCGCACTTGCACGACCATCACATTGTCTTAAGATTTTGGTCGGCTTATTCGTTAATGGCGTAGTAACTCGACCGCATTCATTTACACTTGGGCGTTTGACGAATACCATAGGCAATCGAACTCGGGCGAAAGATCATGTGTAATTGCGCCATGTACTAGGCAAAAATGAAATATTAATTAGGAAGATGAATAAAACATTTATTTTAAACAGCTTATATTATAATCTTAGAAGCACTTCTTCAAATAACTGGGCGGCCGGCGGCGCGGGCATGCCATGATCATCGGCGTTACGATGTTTCTTACACATGCTAGCAGCAACTGTACTCAATGGCATTGTTTTAGCCTCTATCATCTCTGCACACCTTTACAGCACATTCCTCGTGTTCTATACTTCACCACGATACAAATATAACTGGTAAACAAATAAAATGCACAACTATATGGAACGTGCAGGAACTATAGGTGGCACCACTAAATCGACAAAAGAGACACTATGCGGACAGTAAAGGAAACTTTTCCTGCTGTCATCGTGCTTTCAATTACGTAAACAAAATGATCTCTTCAATTATATTATTTTTGAATATGTTAAAAGGTATAAAATATGGGTTCTGGTCTATCAATAATGATCGTCAGCGTAATATGAATGTTTAATAATATAAATTTTATATCCTTCGTCTACTTTCTCTGATGAAAATTGTGGTGCATGAAGACATGGTGGCTCCTTACAGCTTTCTTATTTTCAACACATGTTTTTTTAATGGAAGGGAATCCTTTATCAGCGAGAACAGTATCTCCAGGCTCTAACAAAACAATTAGTCCACAATCATTTGTTATAAAGCAATCACTAGAACGCCCTCCGTAGCATTTAGATACAAAACTTATGAAACCACAAGGAGTGCAGCCAACTAAACACTTTATTGTATAACCAATTAACCATGTTTATAATCTGAGTACATGTGGACTCTTTCTCTTTGTTTAACTGTTGAGGGATATTCGGTGTGAACTTCTTCTTCAGTCTATTTTAACACGTGTGTTCGCTTAGTGAACTTTAAATGGTTCTGGCATGTTTGCTTGGAAGGTTGATTTTGAGGGTATTGAAGTTTTTCAATGCAGAGTGTAACAAAAACAAGTTGTTTTCAAATATTTTTCTTTACTGCGTTAATCTATTTTTTGTGTTTTTCACGTAAACATGGTATGAGAGTACTTACTATTCTTTGGAAAGAAATAGAATTTTACGCTATTTGATTTATTTTCATTTTTGTGGATGTCTTGGTACATACAGAAATGCAACAATGCATTATGATTAGGTAGAATAATAATTTTCAATATTAAAATTAATTCTGTTTACTTGTTAAAAATATCAATGTCAAGTATTAATAGAGTACAAGATTTGGATTGGTGACGCCAGTTGGCAGCACCGTCGTTGTCCCCGTTCCCTATTCACAGCAAAACCACATATCAAGATTTTAATTTGATCAAGACAGAGAAGTGACAATATTTTTGTCAATTATGACATCTTCTGTTTTGATTGACGACATAGCTTTGAATGTTGCCATTTAAGGGCAGGTAGACCAAATTTTACCAATTTTACATAACTTTGATTCAATAGTAAACTAACAACTCGTAATTTTTTAAAGCAAAAAATATAGATATTATAGTTGACTATATCTACTTTGATAATTTGTGGTTCAAAACATGATATCGAAAACTTCACTCGATAAAAAAAAACCGAACAGGAGCCTAATTCGAATATTTTTTTCTTATTATTCTTGAAGAAAAAGAAAATATACTTAAAAAAAAATATCTAAGCAAAGTAAATAACATTTAGAACAATTATTTGTGGTTACATTTTGCAAAAGAGTTTAATCCTTTTAATAATTAATTATTATATAATACAGCGGCTTGCGTACGTGGATTCAGTCGCCCGCCGGGCCTTGTATCGTATCGTATCGTAGTGTAAATATAATGGTATGGTATTTTTTAACCGACTTAAAAAAAGGAGGAGGTTTCTCAATTCGACCTTATGATAACTTCGTCGTTTATGAACCGATTTTGATGATTCTTTTTTTGTTCGAAAGAAGATATTTCAAGGGTGGTACCATGATCAGAAAACCAGGATCTGATGATGGCATCCCAGAGAAATCGAGGGGAACCTTTGAAAATCGTAGTGCGACTAGTGCGTTTGTTATTTTTTTTTCATTGAGCGTTTTAAAGCACTACTATTTAATGAAGGTCTGGAGTCGATATGATGATGGAACCCGAAGATAGTCGAGGGCACTCCTCAACGATTCACAACAGTAATCGGGTGTTTGGGCTTGATTAATTTGTATTGATGAGAACTTTACACCTAGATGGGTTGTGGCTATCATTAGGGGTCTGATGATAAAGACGAAGGACAGCCAAGGGAACTCGTCAACGTTTTACAGTAGCTACCTTGTATTTGGATTTAATTCATTTCTATTGATGAGAACTTTGCACCCATATGAGTTATAAGTGCCATTACAGGTCTGATGATGGGCACCATAGACAGTCGAGGGAATTCCTCAACGATTTACAGTAGTTACGTTTAGTTGGGCTTCCTTCAAATGGTTCAATATGCTAAAATGTTCTATTCGTACAAAAATATTACCTAATTAAGATTGAAGTTTGCATAGCAAATATTTGTATAGGATATACAACTAAAATGTGACAAATGGTGGCAGAAAAAACGGAATCAAACAAACAAGTCACCGACTTCTGAAGCTAAAAGTATTTTTCACTTTTTCACTCAATAAATTTGACTTGCAGCATTTTACATTTACAATATCCATTCAAATTAATTTATTACATATAAATGTTAGGTTTTCGCAATTACTACGTTATTATAATAAATCAAGCTGACAATTTAATAAAATAAGTGGTCGCACTGCACGCTTACCTATACTGTGACACTTCG
Source organism: Xestia rhomboidea (assembly GCA_963853795.1). Lineage (NCBI taxonomy): Eukaryota > Metazoa > Arthropoda > Insecta > Lepidoptera > Noctuidae > Xestia > Xestia rhomboidea. The sequence goes on from OY970756.1 coordinate 35,747,031, forward strand.
CTCAGCTTTGGGTTCACGTAAGTTCACGCCGGCGACGCGAACGCACGGCTCGTTTCGCGTAAAGGATGGTAGCGTTAAATACCTACCTTGCTTAGTCTACCTGGCCTTAAGCTGAATTCTCACAAAAAACGATATGTTCGTACTTTACGTTTTTAATAACAGCAGTAACTTAATAATAATTAATTACATGATTATTTAGTAACATAAAACATGTTGCAAATCGAATAAGAGGCTGGATTAAAAGCAAAGAACTCATGTGATTTTAAAGATAAGAGTAGTCTTACCCAAAATAGCTTAGATTTTTGATGGGATAAAAGAGGTAAGCTATCGCAAAAATGTAAACGGCTTGTCTTGTAATACTAGGTAGCAAACGTCTCATGATACTCACTATTATTATTACCATCTCAACATGAATGATGTAACCAAGATTTTGTAACAATATTCTGATTTAAAAGAGTGTCCATGGAGTTTCTTGCCCGTTCTTCTCCATAGAGATCTACGCTAGGGAATGGGCAACTACAGTACTTTCACAGTTTTTATGTCTTGTGACTGGGACTGTAGCTACATTTAATTTTCATCTTTATTTCGACAATTCAAAAGTGCCTGTAACTGGCTTACTTGAAATAAATGCTTTGAATGTGATTACTACTATCTAAATCTGGCTAATTAGTATTATTATATAAATAGTAATTCCATATTCTTATGAATATGTTCACTCCATTGCTTTCGTCACTGTTACTACGTTTCCATATTGCAAATGATTGCGATGAATGATTTAGATGTTCAGTTTTAGTAAAATATTTGTTCGATTATCTATGAAATAATAGGTGAATAATAATCTTTTTTTAACATGTTTTTAACAACACCAAACAACAACACCGAACAACATTACCCATGTTTCTAAATCCACGGGACGAACGAAGTGTTTAATTTCATCGATTATGTATGAATATGAAATAATATGTGACGACAAAACATTTTTTTTATAATTTTATTTCAATGAATAAAACTACAACATGTAACGTAATTAACGCACACCCTCAGTCAACCCAATTAGTTTAGTATGTTATAATCATAATACAAGCAGTGAATTTTTAATTAAGCAAAGTAAATGAAATAAAATAAGCATGTTTAAGCATGCATTATTTATTAAATTAGTTATACTAATTCCGGAAGAAAGTTGTGGTCACAGTACAAATCAACGAACGCACACAGTCGCATACGTAGATCTCATACCTACGTATGCGACTGTGTGAGTCTTGCTAGCCTAGTAGGTATTCGCTCGCGTTCGAGACGAGTTAACGTCGCTCGACACAACTTCACCATGCCCGTTTTCTTAATTGATGTTTTAATTTAGAAAGCACTTCAGTGCCATTTTTCACTATTTCAAAAGCGTTCACTATCCTATTTTCCAACAGTCTTGTTGTCGCACTAAAATAAACTAACGATTTAATTAAAATAAAATATATATATAAATATAATAAATTAAATTTTAATACGACCCTACCAAAAAAAAATCAAGAGGCGGCAAATCAGTTGATTCTCGGGTACTTACTGGCATGGGGATTCTCATCGAAATAGTCTAGTATTTCGTTTTGAAAATGAGTACCTACCTACGTGTACGCCAATCGGCTCCCCTGTCGATGGCCGTGTTCGGACGGGACGTTCCGTGGCCACGAAGTCGCTGAGTAGCAACTAACACAGTCCAACCCTATTTTTTTTTTTCGGATGGGAAAGCATCAAATGACTCCTCCCGGTCTGGGCGGAGCAGGAGGGAGTGTCAGACTTTTACTGACTAAAACCCATCCATGTTCCTTCATCGCCCTTTGTGTTCCAGGGCCACGGTATCTCTTTCGAATAGTCCCGCAGCCCCGGCAGGCTTCGGACCTTGCGGACCCCTTCCCTATTGCTGACTCTCATTGAGGCGCGCGTGGAACACGAACGCGCCGTCGACACGGCCTGTCGTCATGAGACGGACGGACGGCAAGCTAGCCCATAGCTCACAGTCCACGGGCCCGCGCCTACGGTGGCCGGAAGCCACCACGTGGCCCCCGACGCCCGGAGCATCTCCCGCGGCGGCCGGGACGTAGGAATTTCTCCCTCTCACGTTCCGCCACCTCCTTCGCTTGCATGACTGCTTCGCAGAAGGAGGTGACGGCGCATTCCGTCTCGCTCCGGACCATTGATTGAACCAGGGCCGGGAGCAAGAGGTCGCCGTCACAGTCCAACCCTGCGGTCTACTCTTGTACCATACCTTTGGTTGACTTGAATGTTCTGCCCGCTAGAACCACATTATTACCACACCGCACCGTGCCGTGCCAAAGTCCTCACCATTTCACTGAACATTTCGTGTAATTATTGGAAAGACATCGCGCGAGAAAAACTTTTTGCATACACTCTACGGAAGTACTTTTCACTAATAATGTCCGCGCATGACTAATATTACAATACAAAAAAAAATACAAATACAAAATAGTTTATTGCTTCTTAAGTTTACAATAGGTTTTTAGTGTTTGGAGCTTCCCTTTAAACAAGTAATGCCTGTGTTGGGAAGCCCCGCTCTTTCATAGCAAAGCAATACAAATTTAGCAAAAAACAATAGGTACAGGAGGATGATATTAATATACATTAGAAAAACTTGCTTGCAGGTGTGTGTTCAATGTTATGTAAGGTAGTGTGTATGAAGGATAGTAGTGTTATGTTGTGTGTGTGCGAGTGTGATGATATTGAATTAGTGATGAATGTTGACGACATCCATGGCATGTGTTCTGTGTGTTATTAGTATTTTTGTTTAGTATTATTTTACTTACTTATATGTGTGTGATATGTGTGCGTGTTGTGCATTTGGTGTTTATAGATATAGTTGTGGGTGTGCGTTACTACTTAGTATAGTAGTAAGAGTGCCTCCGTGTCATCATAGGTTAGTGATTTTATCCAATCTATTAAAGTTTTTTTACAATCGTAGTATTTTTTTGGGTATATGTATATTTTCCTGTTAATTTTGTTATAAAGAAAAGCCGGTCGCTTATTGTATTGTCTCCCAGCAAATACAGTTTTTGTATGAGGGATTTGTATAATTAGGTCTTTTCTTCTTCGAGCTGTTATGCTTGAGTCATATTTTAGGGATTTATGTATTTTTATAATAGTTTGGATTACGTATAACTTACGAACTGAGAGTAAATCACTGATCTGATATAGGTTTTCAGTAGAGTGTCTCAACTTATTATATATTGTTTACATTTATTTAAATTAGTTTTCATCGTAGCCGCATGCGCCGCCCGGTGTCATGGTGGCTATCTCGCTCTACCCCAGGTTTTTAATTTGCACGAAAAAGGGAACGAAAACAAGTATGACATATTTTGCATTTTGTTGGTTTATCTATTGTGTCCTTTGTCCAGTGCGTATTTAGTGTGTCTGTGCGGTTGAATCGCTAAGTTTACCTAACTGTATTTGTAAAGACTTTAACTTATTTGAAATAAGGTTCATTTTTCTTTATTTTGTATTGAATGGCGGAATTTGTATTAATACAAATAAAACTGCACTTTTAAAAGTCTTATTGCCTTGAGTTACGGTCCATTTAAGTTTATTTGGACTATACAGGGGTCGTGTGACTATAAATTACGTAGCTTTAATTATTTTTGGGATACAAAATTACCTATATTAAATCGATTCAGTAAACGATTCTGAACAAACTAAGTTCAGGATGTGCGTTAATTATGTTACATGTTGCATATAATAACTAAAACACATTCATTCATGGGGTACTGTTTGAGATGCTATAATAAAATTCCACAAAGTATTCTTGAACTGAATGAGACGAAATTTAAAACATGTATTAAACGCACACTATGTAAGCAAGCATATTACAAGTTGAGCGATTATATCGCTGATAAAAATGCTTGGCTCAATGCTGGTCCTGCTCCACAAGGACAGGGGCGCTTAAATTGATAGCATTAAATGGTATTGTTGGAGCTGCTGAAGATTGTACAACTATCTTTGCATTGTATAGATTCAATCTCTTTAGTATTATATAATCGCATAGCCCATATTGTGTGAGTACTATGTACTAGAAAGCTATCATTCACTGGAAACCTACGTCTTTTCTTGACTTGAATGTGCCCTGGCGGTTGAGAATATGTCATGCTCACTCAAAAGTCTCGCTGATGGTGGCGCATGTGTCGGATCATTTAGTTCCCTTCAAAATGGTTGAGTTGAATGGTGCTGATCTATGCGTCATGTCCGTGAACGGGCGCTGTCGGTTGTGACTGGTCATCTCTCAGTTGCCATGGCTTATTTTAATGAATTATTTTAGTTTTTGAATTGTTTTTTTTTTTTCTGTTTTGTTTTACTGTGGACACTTTTAACGTGCACATCTTGCTACATTGTTCTCACATAATATACCATCTCAACATGAATGATGTAACCAAGATTTTGTAACAATATTCTGATTTAAAAGAGTGTCCATGGAGTTTCTTGCCCGTTCTTCTCCATAGAGATCTACGCTAGGGAATGGGCAACTACAGTACTTTCACAGTTTTTATGTCTTGTGACTGGGACTGTAGCTACATTTAATTTTCATCTTTGTTTCGACAATTCAAAAGTGCCTGTAACTGGCTTACTTGAAATAAATGCTTTGATTTTGATTTTGATTTTGATTTTTGAAAGAGCAGTCCATTGATTAATAAATATTCGATGAATCGTTCAGTCGAAGTAGCGATTGGCGATAAAAGGTTGTTTCGCAATAAATTCCATTCGAACAATCGTTCAGTCGACTTTCCATTAATCGAATATATGATATGACTCTCGAAGTTATGTTATGTTACGGAGCCCACGGAATGAATTTATTTGACTAGACGCAGAAATGGATACGTTCGCAAGCGACGATATGAGCCAATCGTATCCACGCAATGCGTCGACATCCTGCCGGACGCGATCGTCTATCGCCGCATCCGTTCGTATCCTTTCCGATCCGATGCGAACCATTTAGTGAGAATCATCCAGCGAATTCAAAGTTTGCCAAAGAGCGATAGAACGTAGAATTCTCAATATTCGAGTCTCCGATCGAATGCGCGAAACCCTAATACGGTCTAAGACAGGCATCGCCGATATTAGCGATAAGTCTGGCAGGTTAAAATGGGACGAGCCGGTCACTAGGATGAAACCGGATGGATGGGCAAAGATAATCATACACTGGGTCCCTGAAGGCGGCCGTCGTAACAGAGGCACGCCCTGGAAACGCTGGCGTGACGATCTGGGCTCATTCTTAACGGATTGGTCGGAGCAGGCAAATTGGAAAGCAATGGGGGAGGCCTTTGTCCAGCAGTGGGACAGAGCAGGCTGAAAGAAATCTTCTAAAATAGATTCAGATGACTTAGTATGTCTTTGAAATTTATATATCGTGGTTATATCGTAGATTCGCTCACTTCATGAAATGCACGAGAATGTGGGCAACTTAATTGGACCAGATCATTAAATCGTCAACATTTCACGATTTTGTCATCCCCATTTGGCCGGGTCGTATAAATAGGGCGGTGGCACTTGGGGCACCCCCACAATAGGTTAATTAGATTCTTATAAGCCCTGTAGACAGAAATAGGTGCCCCGCCGCTTTTTAGGCGAATATAAAGTGTTTTGGTTAGGTTACAGCGCCTCTACCGGCAATTAATGTAACTACTTTACGATATGATCAAATAATCTTTACCATTTCATGAAGTAGCCGCGCGTTTAGTTGCCCATATCGAGAAACGATTTCTTATCATTGATCTGCCCAAACCACATCACGTAAAAAAAACATTTAATGAAATGCGACCATTTCATGAAATATTCGAGCATTTCATGAAGTGAGCAAATCTACGATATGGCCACGACATAATTATACAATTCAATAAAAACCGCCAAAGCAGGAGGAAAATATCATTACAATTACAGTTATTTAATACATTTGTGGGAAGACACATTGCCGCGCGCCGTCCCAGTGGCTGAAGCCCTCGAAGTGATTCCGGACGAGGATGGAAACCATAGTACGACGTAGGTTCCGCATTACTAGTCTACATGTATAAGAGTATGTGCGTACTGACCAGGAAACTGCCGTTGATGCCGGAGGACAGCAGGTACTCGGCGGCGTTGCGCGAGATGGGCCCGTGGTACCAAGAGTGCTTTTCCAGCGAGTTGACGGGTGTAACGTAGTTGCTGGGCACCCAGCCCACGCCACCGCCCAACGTGTGTGCCTCGCACCACTCGCCGCTCTTGTTGTAGCTCTTGATGCGCACCTGCTCGCCTGCGCACACAACCACCACTCAAACCAATTAATGACTAGCCAACCACTTCGATACCTACCTACTCACTGTGATATAACATTTTATAGTACTGGAGGTACCGTTAATCAGACCAAGTAATTTTATATCGGCTGAAAATCATCCCAAATGAGTATTATTCTATAATATTTTTTTGTCATAAATGGAAAGATTCTATACAAGTTTTATAACAAACTATTTTTAGTTTATTTTTTTTCGCTCTTATTAGAAAGATATACTAAGGTTTTTAGCTCCTGTAATCCTACAGGATCTAATCGCCTGGTTCGATCTTGAATCGCCTTAAATTAAAAATAATTCTTTGAACCCAGTACCGAAAACACGCCGACAGTTCCCGAAGAAACTCGAGTGCGTGCATGACGTCACAATGTTAATGTTTACTCATCTTACCATACAGCTGATACAGTGTTTTGACATATCAACGATTAATTCTTGTTATTATTAATATTTTGATTATCAAATACTATGAGTGTGCGTTTAAGATAGTTGGATAAAAGGATCCTATGTAAACGCCGTTAAAAGTTTTATATTTAGCGCGCAAGATTCTTAATTTATCCTAATAATCATCGCCATCGCCATTTTGAGAGCCGAGGTTAGAAATCATAAAAAAAATAGTTTTCGGACAACCAAGCTCCACTATGTTGAGAATAATTAACTCGTCATTAAATTATATGACGAATTCATTCATAGTTCTATTTAAATGAGTAGTGGTAACGATGAATTTTAAAATCTATAGTCGAAGTTTCGCGGCAATCTTGTGTGTTTACATTTTTATTTTTCACATTGTACCACATGGAATCACGAAATTTGGCAAAAAGCAAGGTCTTACAGCACTAGGGAAAATTCCGAAAAATAAAAATGTTGAATTTAAGGTAAATTTTGGTACTTACAAGTTTTCGCGAAAATCTAAATTTGCCCATATCTTTTTATCGTGTTGACTCAGGACCTTGATTTTTATACACCTAATAGGGACTATAGACCTCAGTATCTGGTATAACAATAATATTATTTCAACTTGCTAGGTCCACCCGTTCCTGAGAAAATCGGTGGTGACAGACGGACGGACGGACAGGAAAGTGATCTCATAAGGATTCCTTTTTACCTTTTGAGGTACGGAACCCTAAAAAGTCAGCTGCATGAAAGTGAGGGGAGTATACCTCAGCTGAATCAATGAACGTGTATTTCTTTAATTTATACGTGCGTCAGTTGTGACTGGGACTGGGACTGGATGGACTCTTAGTTGCCATGGCTTATTTTTTTACTATGGACACTTTTAACGTGCACATCTTGCTACATTGTTCTCACCTATTATACCATATCAACATGAATGTTGTAACCAAAATTTTGTAACAATATTTGATTTAAAAGAGTGTCCATGGAGTTTCTTGCCCGTTCTTCTCCATAGAGATCTACGCTAGGGATAGGGCTACTACAGCACTTTCACAGTTTTTTATAAATGCTTTGATTTTGAACTATATCCCCACATGAGCATTTTTTTACGTTACCCTTTTTAAGGCTGAGCTGGTTCTCGCCGCCCGCCTGGAAGTCGTACAGCGCCACGAACAGCTGCGGGTCGTCCTCCTCGTGGTGAGCCAGCAGGTTCTCCTTCGACGTCCATCTGACAACACACAAACTATTCACCTTTATACGTTAAGCCCTTGCTGCGGCTTATGGATATCATCCTTTTTAACAGGCTGCAGCGAAGCCCAAAAGGAGGGTTATGTCTTTGATCCTGAGGTAGTTGCATTGAACAAGAAAATTCAAAATCTTCAAAAGTCCAAAGTGACAATGGCAGAAAAGTTGAAAAAGGCATTAAAATTGTCTGAAAATACTTCTTTTCAAAAGGCCGTTAAGGATTTTACGCCTGTAGCAACAATGTTTACTCACCTTCAATTAAGAGAAATTGAGAAGGCTATTCACCAAAATGAAAAAGTTATGGCCTTAGCCCTTTACAAACAGGCTCCGAGATCATATCGTTGGCTTACAAGATTTTTTGTTTTACCTTCGCCTTTAACGCTAAGTCATATAATTACGAGAGCAGCACTCAAGCCTGAATGAAGATTTTATTCGACAGCTAAAGTGGATAAAATGAAGGACAATGAAAAATGATGCATCCTACTTTTTGATGAAGAAGCACTTGCACCGCACTTCGACTATATAGTACGAGACGAGACTGTAACTGGATTTGTCGACGACGGAGAAAACAGGCAGAAAAAGATAGCTGACCATGCATTCGTTTTTATGATTAGGGGGATCTTCAGAAATTATAAACAGCGATTGGCGTATACCAAATGTATACGCCAATCGCTGTTGCGTCTCGCGCTCTTGCATCAACACTCAGATATGGCGTTATATACTGGGGCAATTCAGTTGATAGAGAACGGTTATTTAGAGCCCAAAAAAGATGTGTCAGAGCTATGTGTGGCCTTAAAAGCACAGATAGTTGTCAACCGTTCTTTATACGTCTAAAAATACTGACCTTACTTACCATCGCTGTACATATACGAAACAAATGTGTTCGTCAAATCTAACATTTCACTATATAAAATAGCTACTAAAAGTTACTACAGAAAGTTACGAGATAGAAATAAGTTGGAACTCGAAGTGACTTATGGCAAAACTGCACTAATGAATAAAAGTACCTTCTGTATAGCCAAAAAAATATTTAACAAACTACCTGAAAAAATAAAATCGTTAAATCTGGACAATTTCAAAACAGAATTATTAAGAATATTGATAAATAAATGCTATTACTCATTACAGGAATATTTGGACGATAATTCTATAATTTCTGCTTCAGACAATTGTACATCACCTCACCTATTTTGACGATTTAGAATCTTATTTGACATTAGCATCAATATTAATACATGTAACCTAATCTATTTGACATTTTTATTGAAATCGAAATTCTCTATTTATACTGACTACCTAATCTATTTGACATTTGTATTGAAATCGAAATTCTCTATTTACACTGACTACATAATCTATTTGACATTTTTATTGAAATTGATTATATTCTCTATTAATATTGATATTCATGTACCTATCTATTAATTGATTTTATTAGCAATGAGAAAGTCTACATAATTTGATATAATTCTACCACTTTATGATAATTATTTCAAAAGTTAAATTGTTGTTAAAAGTAGAGACAATGTTAATTAAATATATTTGTACGCCTCTGGGCAAAACTTAGAGGATCTATGATCTACGATCTATCTGTAACACCGCCATTGTAATTTGACCTATGTTTACAAATAAAGCATTCTGATTCTGTTTATAATTTCTGCCTCAACAACGTCAGCCATGGCAATAGTGACTCAACTAAAAACAATTATTAGAAAACTAAAGTCCTTGGCTTAGAAGTATTGGCAAAAGTTTGTGACCAGTTTGTGCTAATGTTAGTGCCATAATTGGCTAATAAATGTGACAAGAACAAGGTATTTAAGAAACAGTAAAGAAATGAAATACAACATTTTTGAAATAGATGGCAATGAAGTAGTGCCCTTATAATAATATGATCCCCCTCACCTTACTTATAAAAGGAATAACAAACAATTTATTACAGGCAGATTTAAACCAAATTTAAATGGGAGAAATGCCACTGGAAAGTGGGATCACATTGTTGAGTTATGTCGGCAGGATGGCAGATATGAGAGACATACATGTGATCTCACATAAAATTTCGAATATGAAAGTTAAATGTGCTACTCAAATATTCAGCCGGACTGAAGCTGGGCACTTGGGATCTTTAACATGTGAGTATAACATCTTTTATTTACCTATATCTAGGAGTATACAAGGCGTAACTTAAATGATGCACAACCTCTTAAGAGGTCACTGTACTCATCATTATGAACAACTTTTACTGTCAGATCATACCTGAAAACGCGAAAAAAAATATGCTTGAAACTTGTAAACAGGGTCAAATAAATTATTCTTGGTGAGTAGTGGCTCTTCGGACATCGTGAAATCAGCCCTTATGTTATTCATTTAACCATTACATTAAATAAGTTTATCGCGGTGTAAGCAGACAGGCAATATAACTCATTTTAACAACAGCTATGTTATTTCAGGTCAAGGAGTAGGTACTTCCTCAAGAATGTGAGGAAACAGCTGCATTGCTCAAGTTCTTTGACGAATTGTTTGACTCCATGAACGGTAGTTTTGACAACTTTAAAAAGAGAAGATCAAAACTACTGCTGGGCCCAGTATCGCCAAGATCAAACCTTTTTTATGGTCGCCAAGATCAAACCTTTTTTTTGGTTGGTTTTTTATGCTTTTTTATGGTTGGACGACAGACAACAGAAGACAGACGTCTTCTGTTGTCTGTCGTCTGTCGTCGTCGTCTGTCGTCTGTCGTGTCATCTGTTGTTGTCGTCTGTCGTCTGTCGCTGTCGTCTGTCTGTCTGTCACTGCTGTCAATTTTTTTTTAAATTCTCGATGAGGCTATTTTTTGTCTTTGATTTGTCAAGATGGCCAACATAACGCGTCTAATCCGTCTATCAGCAGCACATTACCTAGCAGACTGCTAGCAAGCGTTTATGAATAATACTTATTGACAACCTAATAAGCTTAATGAGTCTGCTAACTAACAGACCGATCAAACCTCAATTGATTTAAGGATTTTGTATGAATAAATCTGTTGGAAATTAAAAGGAGTGATCCAATAATAAGAGCACAAATAGATTATGTGACTGGATGTGTGCTGCGCAAGTTAAACGTAAAGTGTAATGCATGTAGAGAATCATTATATAATAAAGACATTAGTGAAAGTTCTATAAGGTTTTAGGTTAGGGAATATTTCGAAAATAAAACTTGCCTCACAAATCCATCACTTACTTTATAAAGTGTTTTTCTAATATTCAAGTTGTGGTCATGGGTTTATTAAGAAAAAAATCAGATATAAATAATGTAATGCAAAATATTATCAATAGTAATTGACTACAGTTTTATAAAATGCAATGAGCACAAAAAAGAGGAATTTTTAAAAATTGAGCAAATTATGTACTCTTAATTTATTTGTGTACAACTGGTGCAAAAACGCAAATAGGGCGCCCCCCACTCTAAAAGGTAAACTGCTGGCTTGAAAAATCTGGAAAAATTCATGATGATAGTGCATTTCATGAACTTTAAAGGAAAACTATAGCGGTTAAGATAACTTTATTAGAATAGCAGTAATAGTCGTTGAACTTGGGTGTTGGATAATTTTGTACCAAATACAAAATCCTTACAATAAATCATCTAAAGTGACTAAGATGAAGTCGTTACTTCTTTATGACGGGTAAAGACTTGCATTGAAAAACAAAATCTAAAATAAATAAAAAAACAATAAATTAAGTTTAATTAAATAAAGTAAGTTTCACAAAGCTGCCGGTAGATGGCGCTGTACCAACGGGTTCGTTCTATATTGTGATAACGGTCTACTACGGAACCCTACACTGCGCGTGGCTGATTTTTTTTTCTCTAGCAGACACTTGAAAAAGAATAGCAGAAGAAATAGTTCTTCAGTGGAAAACATTGTTTCCACGCCGACGAAAATCACATATAGCTTTGTTAAGTGATAAAAACAACAAAAACAAATCGATAAACTCTTTTTACTTATCGAAAAAAATACGATATCCCATCCTTTTTTAACGTTAAAATAGTACATTTTGATACAAGTGGAGAAAGTTTGTTATTGCATTCGAGGCGGAATTTACTCCCGAGCCGTAGGCGAGGGTGTTTTTGAGCCGAGAACTGCAATAACAAATATCCACGTGTATCAAACGACGTTTTTCAATACACTTTTGAAGAAATAAAATAAAAGAACGAAAAATATTTTTGCCATGAATTAATAAGAAACTATGATTTTAATTTTCTTTTTTTCCGCGCTTTGTTTTCGCCAGGTTGAAGGAGAAGCAAAGGTATGCAGCCGCTAAACAGCTTAAAATAAAAAATAGTTTTTTTTTATATTTTTGAATTTAGAACATAAATTAATGTTATTTTGTTTATAAAAGTAAATATTCGTTTTAAATAATCATGTTTATCTATGATATTCTATTTATAAACACAATTTGAATATTTAATAAATATTTACGCGGTAAAGTCGCATTATTGCAGCATGACTGCAAACAAATGGCGCAACCGCTGAGGACTTTCGCTAATACTTGCTTCGGACAAAGCATCATTCCAGGGTTGATCCTAGCGGGCCTGTGGACGGGGAGCTATGGGCTAGCTCGCCGTCCGTCCGTCTCATGACGACAGGGCTCAGGCCGTCTCGACGGCGCGTTCGTATTCCACGCGCGCCTCAAAGAGAGTCAGCAATAAGGAAGAGGTCCACAAGGGCCGAAGCCTGCCGGGGCTGCGGGACTATTCGATAGAGATACAGTGGCCCCGGAACACAAAGGGCGATGAAGGAACATGGATGGGTTTTAGTCAGTAAAAGTCTGACACTCCCTCCTGCTCTGCCCAGAGCGGGAGGAGTCATTTGATGATTTCCCATCCGAAAAAAAAAAAAGGGTTTATCCTAATTCGAGTGGCCATCATTCGAGAACGATGTGAACTCAATCGAGGTCAACTTACATTAATTATTATAAATTTACGAAACAGATAATTTTTAACTTTGGCCATTATTTATGAAGTTTAGTAAAGTTTCAGTAAATGCTACTGAACCGAGAAAGAAGAGATGGATATAGATAGTTTAACAGATATTCGACCTGATTCTTTAAATTGGCCTAACTTTTTTATTTATGAACTGATTGACATGAAAAAACACTAAATGTTAAGTTAAGCTTGCCACAATATATTACTGAAAACCCACATCTAAATCGGATAAGACATTTCTGAGATTAGCGTGCACAAACGCACAGACAAACGGACAAAAATTCTAACATTCATTGTTTTGGGTGCTATTTGCGTTTATAAAGGTCCCAATAATATTTTTTCTCATATAACTTCCATGTACCAGCGATCCGTTACATTTTTATTACATGCATAGATATAGATGGATTTTCCATTTACACAAGCCGGACTACATTTACTATATATTAAGCTCTGGTTTCCGCCTATAGCGCCGTCATATAGCAGCCGTAATATAGCGGTGAATGACGTCACAAGAACGTTGTATATGTTAAGAAAACGACGTGGTTTCCTAGAGAGCGGTATTTGTCACAGTACGTCAAAAAGCGTTGCCGTCATTTCCATAACGGCCGTCCTTGCGGAGGCGAAGAGACCGCGAACCCTTTTTTCAAAACCGGTGAACTATTGTCCAAAATGAAATCCACCTGGAGCAGCGAAGATGGCAAAATCTTAATTGATTTTGTTGTTGCGGGTTCATGACATATTATATGTATAAGGTGTATCTACTCAGTACTCATACACGAAATCTCTTATGAACAACTTTTACTATGGGACCAAACAATGAATCGCGAAAAAAAAAATCAGCTGTTCCCTACAATTTGTTCGCTTATCTCGTCAAAAAGTATGGAACACTTGTTTTTTTTTCGCGATTCATGGTTTGTTCCAATAGTAAAAATTGTTCATGATATAAAGAAAATATAATACATGCAGACGCAGACGTAAGTATTCTCGGGATTTTTCATCATTGCAGTGCAGACGGCGACGCACCAAAATTTCAAAAGCACCTTCCGTAGTAAGATTATTGAATAAATTCATCCGAACGAATATTTCGTCTTCTGATGAATGCTCGTCTTCCAAATATACTAACATTTGCCTTTTCCCAATTAAAGCCGGCTACGCCAAGCAAAGATTTAACGCTAGCACCCTTTACGCGAAACGAGCCGTGCGCACGCGGCGCCGACTTGAACTTACGTGAACCCAAAGCTGAGCGAAGTGTCACAGTATAGGTAAGCGTGTCCTGTAGGCAGTCAAAATGCTGCAAGTCATATTTTTTTCAATTATTTGACTAAGTTTCTTACATTGTTTTTATCTCACGAAGCGACACGCGCTTTATTTGTTGTTTGTGTGCAGTTTTATTTTTTGCAAATATTTTTTTTTCTCCATTTTTAGTTGTAATATTTTATACAAATATTTACTAAACATTTATTTTACATGATAATAGGAGAATCCTCAATAAAATGGAACTTAACATACCTAACTGGGTGTATTGTACACATCTGCGTACCCGCTCAGAGCATACAGGCGTGATGTTATGTTATGATGTTGTGTAAACAATAAACATCCAAGTGATTGCTGCAATCGCAGTTAATTTTTTGAAGAGTTCCGTTTTCTGTCTCTGAAACTCATCATCAGATCCATATGAAATTTAAATGGGACTAACTTCGGGGTGTACCCTTTCCAAGAAAAAATAATCATCAAAATCGGTTCATAAACGACGAAGTTATGCGCGACACATAAAAAAAATATATAAACGGTCCAATTGAGAAACCTCCTTTTTTTGAAGTCGGTTAAAAAAGTATTTCTACCACATGCTACCAATTTGCAAAAGCAACGACCATAAAATAATATTTTAATCCAACCTTTCGCACTTTATACCTAGCTACTTGTTTTCATTTTTATTCCCCTTACTTCACAAACAAAAGAATAAAACTAACCACAAAAAACTTTTTTGCAAAAATAGAACCGACTTCAAAAAACAAAAAAGTGAATATACTTTTAACTTCAGAAGTCGGTGACTTGTTTGTTTGATTCCGATTTTTTTGCCACCATTTGTCACATTTTTTGTTGTAATTGTAATAATCCTATACTTACTAATATTTGCTATGAAAACTTCAATCTTAACTAGGTATTATTTTTGTACGAACTGAACATTTTGGCATATTGAACCGTTTGAAGTAAGCCCAACAAAAGGTAACTGCTGTAAATCGTTGAGGAATTCCCTCGATTGTCTATGGTCTCCATCATCAGACCTGTAATGACACTTATAACCCATATGGGTGCAAAGATCTCATCAAGAGAAATGAAATAAATCCAAACACAAGGTAGCTACTGTAAAACGTTGAGGAGTTCCTTTGACTGTCGTTCGTCTTTATCATCAGACCCCTAATAACAACCCATCTAGGTGTAAAGTTCTCATCAATACAAATTAATCAAGCCCAAACACCAGGTAATTGTTGTGAATCGTTGAGGAGTGCCCTCGACTGTCCTCGGGTTCCATCATCAGATCGACTCCAGACCTTCATTAAATAGTAGTGCTTTAAAACACTCAATGAAAAAGTCGCACTACGATTTTCAAAGGTTCCCCTTGATTTCTCTGGGATGCCATCATCAGATCTTGGTTTCCTGATCATGGTACTACCCTTCAAATATCTTCTTTCCAACAAAAAAAGAATCATAAAAATCGGTTCATAAACGACGAAGTTATCCTACGGTCAAATTGAGAAACCTCCTCCTTTTTTTAAGTCGGTTAAAAAATACTTTATTATTATATTTACACTACGTTCTATGAATAAATCGTTCGATGAATCAGCGGGACAGCCGTGTGCGCTAGCAAAAGGGACATAGGTCCTACTTCGTCAAGGCCCGGCGCGCGGCGGCGCCGGCGGACGACTGAATCAACGTACGCAAGCCGCTGTATTATACAGGGTGTAAATCACCTCATCACGAAGCCGTCAACCAAGCATTCTGTACATCAAACTAAGTAACTTTACGCAAAAATTATTGCTGGGAAACGACTTTTATTTTTGGGGTAAAAAATCATATTTTGTAGTGGAACTCAATGTAACGCACTCAAAACATTGTGCTGATGGATGGATTGAATAGTACGGGGGTTGTGGAGGTGTTTAAATTAAAAATTGTACATTAAAAACTTGTATTTAAAAAAAAGTTGTCAAAAAGTTGGAACTTTGACCCCCAATATCTCCGTAACTAGAAGGTTCCCAGGTATGGGTGTAGAACAAAAAAATAATCGCAATGATGAGGAGAACAAGTGCCTTTCGGCTTCGTTAAGAGGTGTTTTACACCCTTTATAATAATTTATTATTAAAAGAATTAAACTCTTGCAAAATGTAACCACAAATAATTGTTCGATATGTTGTTTACTTTGCTTAGATATTTTTTTTGGAAGTTAAGTTTCATATTCTTCAAGAAAAATAAGGAAAACATTAAAAAATATTCGAATTAGGCTCCTGTTCGGATTTCTTTTTTATCTAGTGAAGTTTTCGATATCATGTTTTGAACCACAAATTATCAAAGTAGATATAGTCAACTATAATATCTATTTTTTTTGGCTTTAAAAAATCACGATTTGTTTGTTTACTATTGAATCAAAGTTACGTAAAATTGGTAAAATTTGGAATACCTGCCCTTAAGCTGGGGTCGGGTTCCAGTCTCACCGGATGCAGCTGAATATCGGTACTTTATATGGAGCGACTGCCTGTCTGACCTCCACTAACAAGTTAGTACTGAGTAATACGATACCCCTTGGTAACACTGGTTGTCAGACTTTCAGGCCTCGACTAACTGTAACGACTGTCAAAGATCAACAAATAACAGCCGGGCCGGACCAACGACATTTTCCAAATATACTACTTCCAATAAATCCAGATCGTCCATTTGCCACCATTGACATGTTTGTTGTATAGGTACTGTTTTCCGTTAAAAGACGGCCGGCCGTGGAAGTCTCAAACATAACACGTATAGTCACCGTAAAGGTCGTCTTTTTGGGTCCGGAATATTACGGACGCTAATGACGGCACCAGAGAGGAAACCAAAATCAAAATCAAAGCATTTATTTCAAGCTAGTTACAGGCACTTTTGAACTGTCGAAACAAAGATGAAAATTAAATGTAGCTACAGTCTCAGTCACAAGACATAAAAACTGTGAAAGTACTGGAGTTGCCTGACGTTGTAGTTGCCAAACTAGAGCTTTACCGATAGTCGAGATGCAAGAACAGTCGAACTCCCATTTAAAATGGCTGGGCACGGTAAGCTAACGCGTAAAGTAACGTAACACGGGTCGAGGATGATGACGTGTTTATATTAACAAAATAAAAGATTAATTTTAATCTAGTGGACTATTATTTTTCTGTCTGCACGTAACGATTCGTCCCCGCCTGAATCGAATTATTTTTTGTAACGTTTAGCAAAGATTTGTTAAGTAGTAATAGGTGGTGGGTGTGGTGCTGGTACCTGTTGGCAGTGTCGAGCGGCTGCGGCGTGCTGGGCGCCGGCTCGCCGTCCGGCAGGTCCGGGATGTGCGGCAGCGGCCGGCTCTGCAGCAGCGCTTCTGCAACAACACGCACGTTACTGCTACTGTCGCATGGTGCCGCTACCACTGCGAGCGACAAGTGCTGTTCTATGGCTGATTCAATACGTGCATAAAACAACTCTTACAACATCGAGATTTCTGTACTATACATTTGTATACATTTTGTCTGCAAAATCCAAAATCTTTGTCCGTACCTACACCAATATCATGATGAGGTAAAGTTTGTTAGTTTAGAAGTAGGAATCTCCGGAACTGCTCTGATTTAAAAAATCTGTCTTTGCTAACATAACATAACATGACGCCTGTAATCCCCGAGGTACACAGAGGTGTTCCTACACCTACATTAGTACACCTACATTTCGCCAATTATGTTTAAGTCCCACGTATAGTATAATAGGGGGCGAACCTATTGCTATTAGCCGGGTACAGATCCAGACGTCGTGGACTCGTGGCTGTTGCTGAGAAAGGAGATCACTCATTTTGTTCGATGATTTGGGATAAAAAAAGTCGGCGGCCACGAATGAATTATATACTGGCAAGTCTGCCGTGGACACTTCGGCCGGTGTGCTCCGCGGCCGACGGTATGGAGGTGTGGCAGTGCTGTGGAGGAAGTCTGTGTTTCCCTCAGTGTCGGTGTTACAGTGTCGTAGTGATCGCATAGCAGCTATTAAGGTTGAGATACGTGAGCGTTTTATGCTAATTATATCTGTGTACATGCCTACGGACTCAAAAGACAACTTGATTGAGTTTACGGAGTGTCTAGGCGAAATAAATTCTATAATTGAAAATAGTGATGTGGAATCTGTATATGTGTTGGGAGATTTCAACGCGCACCCGGGTGAGTTATTCGCTAATCAACTTTCAGACTTTTGTGCGGAACAGTCATGGGCGTGTGTTGATCTTGATATGTTGCCTAACGATTAACACACTTTTGTTAGTGAGGCTCACGGTTGTCGCCGGTGGCTCGATCACTGTGTTGTTTCGAGCGCCGCGCGCGCAACTATTGATCACGTGACTATATTGCACGATACATACTGGTCCGATCACTATCCTATGCAGTTAACTTGTAATTTAAATATAATAAAACCTAAAATTGTAATGACTAGTTTTTGTAAAAATAAAATAGTTTGGGGAGAGAGGCAGGCTTGTCAAATTAAAACTTACCATAATTTTTGTCATACTACGTTAAAGGATATTGACGTTCCAGCGGATTTTACTACTTGTGCTGATAAAATGTGTAACTGTACAATTCATAAATCATTAATTAATGATATGTATAAAAGTATAGTGCGTATACTGGCTGAGGGCGCGGAATATTCATGTAGTGCGGCTTCAAATTCCGGTAGGAGTAAACACATAATAGGCTGGAACAGACACGTGAAAGAAGCTCACGGTAAGGCACGGCAATGTTATCAGAATTGGCTATTGTATGGGAAACCAAGCTCTGGATGGTTATACAATGAAATGGCAGAGTCTTGGCGATTATTTAAGGGAAAATTGAAATGGTGTCAAAATAACCAACAATAGATTAAAATGGATATAATAGCACGACACCATTCGAATAATAATTTTTCAAAATTTTGGAAATCTACGAATAAATTAAATCTGAAGCCGAGCCGGCCCGTGAGCATCGAGGGTGTTCACGACCCGGATGACATCGTGAGATTGTTTCAGCAACATTTCAGGGTTGAACCGTCTTTGAGGCCTGCACAGTCTGACCTGTTGTCGGTGTCCGGTGCAGGGGCTTTATCTGCAGACATCAATGTGAGGTTCACTGCAAAGGATATAGCTATGGTCATAAAATCTATGAAAAGAGGAAAGTCTCCAGGACATGATAGCCTCAGCATTGAGCACCTGCGACATGCTGGGGTACACTTGCCTAGGGTTCTAGCTTTGTTATTCAACTTGTGTGTTAGCCACTCCTACCTACCTGACGACCTCATGTTTACTGTTGTTGTGCCTATTATAAAAAATAAGACCGGTGATGTCTCGGATAGGTCCAATTATAGGCCTATCTCGTTAGCTACGGTTATAGCGAAGGTGATGGACGGTCTGCTTGATGGCCATTTAACTAAACATATAAAACTGCATGACGGTCAGTTCAGTTTCCGGACTGGTCTATCCACGGAAAGTGCGATCCTGTGCCTCAAGCAGACCGTGCACTACTACACCGCGCGTAAGACGCCAGTATACGCTTGTTTCCTGGACCTGTCCCGGGCATTTGATATGGTCTCATACGACCAAATGTGGTCAAAAATGCGTCAAGACACTAGTCTGCTCCCTGAGATTGTATCGATATTTGAGTACTGGTACAATAATCCGAAAAATGCTGTTAGGTGGGCGGAAAGTAGATCGGGCGAGTACAGGTTGGAGGGTGGGGTGAGGCAGGGGGGGTTGACCTCACCAAAACTTTTTAATTTGTATATGGACCGCCTGATTGGAGAGCTGAACAGCACGGGAGTCGGATGTCATATAGATGGGATTTGCGTTAATAATATTAGCTACGCGGATGACATGGTGCTGCTCAGTCCTTCAATCGGCGCGTTGCGTAAGTTGCTTCGTATATGTGAAAGGTATGCGGAGGCCCATGGTCTCAGATACAATGTGAAGAAGAGTGGGGTTATGGTTCTTAGAGCACCCAAAAAAGATTTCTCAGACGTACCACCCGTCTCACTCTATGGTACACCTTTAAACAGAGTCACACATTTCAAGTATCTGGGCCACTGGGTCACCGAAGACCTCAAAGACAACATGGATGTGGAGAGAGAACGTAGGGCGTTGTGTATCCGCTGTAATATGTTGGCTCGCAGATTCGCTCGTTGCACTGAACAGGTGAAGGTCACACTATTCAGGGCATTCTGTCAGACCTTCTACACGTGCAGTTTGTGGGCTAAATACACGCAGGGGACGTACAACGCCCTGCGTGTACAGTATAATAACGCGTTCAGGGTGTTGATGGGGCTGCCGCGCTACTGTAGCGCGAGTGGCATGTTCGCTGAGGCACACGTGGACGGCTTCCATGCCATCATGCGTAAGCGCTGTGCATCGATGTTGGCACGGGTGCGCGGCAGCCCCAGCGCCATGCTGGCCGCGTGTGCCGGCCGCTGGGACTCGGTGCTGATGGCGCATTGGATAGGCCTTCACGCGAGAGCAAGCGCCTGACTACTTTGTACCTTTACTAACACTAGGCTAAGAACATTGTTACTAACTTTTAGATATAGATTTATACTTAATAACACTAGGTTAACAACATTGTTACTAACAAATTTATGGACCTAGTCTGAAATAAACATTTATAATTATTATTATTATAGGGCTGTATCTTTTTAGCCGGAATAGCTAAATACTCGATTTTCACAGAATAGAATAGAATAGAATAGAATAGAATAATCATTTATTCGTTACTGGACAGCATCAACACAATAGAGCAACACATACATATACATATAACAACAAACAGAACAATTAATTAAACAGCTCAACTGCGCTGAGCATGCCCATAACGAAAGGGTAACCAACTCAGCATATGCTGGGTGTAAAACACTCAGCGCTGGTTTTCAGTAGGCCCCCCGCAGTGACACACGGATGAGGGTAGTAGGTAGTAAATAAATAATGTTATTCTATTATATGGGCGTTTCTAAGTGTGTAATAAATAAATAATATACAATGAATATTTTTGTCACTGAGGATAACATAATTATATTGGTAATAATAGACATGAAGAAACCTGCTAAATAAGTAAGTACTTATCCGAAAACGAAACACAGTTTATTGACATGACGCACTTCGATGCAGCGTCGACCTATGCATTTTTAAAATTGCAATACCGCAAAGCCATTTCAGTGAGAGTGAGACTACTGCCTGGTTGATATTATTTATTAATAGACTAATATTGCTGAGCATGAAGTTCCAAGACTAAACTAGTTATCACAATGGAATATGGAATTACAAAGGGAGTCAAAGGGAGTCGGAGAAGGATGATTGTGCAAATTTATGGGAGTTTATGTATGTGTGATTGTACACACACTTGGATTCTGGCGATCGCAGACAACGGATTTACGGATCTACCACCGCCGCGCAACTACCCACATTATTTGCCGGTGAGTTTCTATGAAATAAATTCGAAATAGTAGTAAATAATGGCTAGATAATAATTAGATTGTTAAATTAGATAAACGATTTGTCAATATTTATATCATTAAATTCAATTTGTGAACGAATTATAAATGTCTTAAGCCTAACCTTAAATGTATTTATGTTTTCACACACAAACACAGAATGTTCTATCGCAGCTATTACTTTATGAATTAATAAGGGAATAAAAATAACAAACAACAAGTTGTTTCATTTAATATGGTCACAAGGTGCATTTAACATATTTTTAATTAGCCCCCAAAACTTTTGAACGCGACTGTACGGACAACAGCTTAGGTATAATACGTCCACTAAAGAAGGTCATCGATATGTATGAATCCGTCGCTTTTTAGTAGTCATTCGAATTTGGTCGGATAGCCAGCCATTGTTTACATGTTTGGTTTTTTGTTAATATTTACTTAATGCGAAACATTCCAACTTGAATATTTTCACCATATATTTTTAACTAAAGGCACACTAGTTCCTTAACACCTACGCATCTGGGATCGAGCTGGTTCCTTGTATTTTTGGCGTCAAAGTTATGACACCATCGTTTTGACTTTTATCAAGATAATTCAAAAACGCATGCATGACTAGTTTTGAAACTTTGTATGGTTATTAGTAGCGTCAAGACGGTCCGAATACAGTTTTCAGCGAGCTTATACCTTCTCTCATTTAGGCGCTGTGATGTTTTTTCGAGTTTTCATAAAACCGCGATAGCTTGGAAATTATAAATATTTTCTTAAATCTAATTGGGGCACTGAGGGGCACACATAAAGAGCTACGCGTGTATGTTTATTCTACAGGCACATGCAATGGTTTTAGAGATATGCGATTCTGCAAAACGTTACCCCAGCAGGAAATGCAATATCTCGAAAACCTGAAGGGGCACGCAATTTATTTTTGGGGCACACTTTGGCACTACTATAAGCTACAAGGCCATGCACAATGTTTCTCTCTCCAATCATTCGTTTAGAATTTTCCTGCTAGAAAAACGTTACCCCAGCCGGAATCGTTTTTTCCGTTTTTTTTCCAAAACGACAGGGGGCACACATTTTTGACGTGGGGGAACATTTACAGCAGTTAGGGCACACATTAAACGTTCCACTCATATAACTCTAGGAGACACTTTCCTGCTGGGGTAACGTTCCCTTGCCCAATAAGTAGCCAGTGTAACGACCGATTGAGGAGCGCTCTGGAGGATGCGCTTCGCGAATATCGGTCAACTTCTACCTAACTTAGGCCCCGATTATCACGGTTACCCATGCATAAGAAAAATAGGGCGCTGGTGTGTGCCCTGGACTCGCAACGCAACTCAAGAATATATTCGAGAGTAGCGAGGATCTCGTTGATACACACTCGATCCTGTTCTGTGGGGCTGATGCGGCATGTCATTTAGCTAATGTCAAGTTCCCGAATCGTGACGTAGCTACTCGACCAAAACCAGCGGTACGGACGGGGCCAGGGTACTCATCGGCAAACTATACTGCTTCAGGGAGGGCAATACGCGACCACGTGAGATGCGCTTTGTGAGGCGGGCATTCTCGGGGACTGAAATCAGTCCTCAAGAATACATGTCCCGTGTCACAGAGCGTATCGACTTCCTGAAGCAGAAAGTGTATGCATGGGAGAACCGTATTCGGTGGTATAAGCAGCGGGTTCATCGGTACTCGCAGAATCGCATGTTCCGGGGCGATGAGATGTGGGTTTACAGAGCTTGGGAGCGACCTGAGCAAAATATGACAAACGTGTGCTACCCGGGTGATGCCGCCACGAGTTCCTTCTGGCGCAGCATCTGGTCGGTGCCCGTCTGTCATTCTGAGGCTGAGTGGATGCGTGATGTCAAGCGAGTGTGTGAACCTATTACATACCTTAGACATGGAGCCAATTTTAATAACACCACCAGATGTAGCCAGGGCACTTCGTCCGTTACCGAATTGGAAGTCACCGGGACCGGACGGACTGCACAACTTCTGGCTCAAATGGTTTAGTAGTTCACACACTTGCCTGGCATCCCAATTCCAGTCATCCTTAGAGTTTGGGTTCCTACCGCAGTTTTTAACAACAGGCGTTACCCACCTGCTCAATAAGTCAGATAGTACCGTGGAACCCAAGATCTATAGACCGATCACGTGTTTGTCGTCGGTCTATAAACTTCTTACATCCATTTTGAGAGTGAAAATTAATACACACATTGCCAAACACTCCATTATGTCTGCCTCTAGAAATGGATGTAGGAATGGGTCCCGCGCTACTAAGGAGCTTCACCCCATCGACATGGCCTATAGAAAACAGGTCCGTCGATCCCGCAAAGATCTGTCGACATGTTGGATAGATTTTAAAGAAGGCCTTCGACTCGGTGCCACATTCATGGCTCATGAGGGTGCTGGAGTTGTACAAAATAGATGCGCGCCTTCCTTGTGTCATGTATGGGGCAATGGAGGACGGTCCTTCAATATTTAGGATGTCGACAGATCCAGGGGAACGATGAAGCTGTGTGGATTAAACGGGGAATATTCCAGGGCGACAGTTTGAGTCCACTTTGGTTCTGTTTAGCCCTGAATCCTCTAAGCACATTGCTGGAGAATTCAGGCCTGGGCTACTGGTTGAGAAAAGATGGTCAGTTTATATCTCACCTGCTTTACATGGAAGATCTGAAACTTTGCCCCCAACAAATTGCGACTGATGAAGCTACTGAAACATTTAGTAGCGCCAACAGGATGGAAGTTGGTGTGGACAAATGTGCAGTCATGTATGTAAAGCGAGGGGAGATTATGGAATTTGAGGGACTCCAGCTCTCGGACTCCATACACCTAAGATCTCTTTCCTCATCCGAAAGCTCTTATAGCTTTTTTTTTATTTGGGAATTTTGGAAGCGTTAAGTATTAACGTAATTGAGTACTAAGCAATCGTTGAGGGAGCGCTTCTTCGGTCGCCTGAAGGTGTTAAATAGACTTCTTTCGGGCGGGAACCAGGTGCACGCCTTCAATGGTTGGGTCATGCCGGTTTTAATGTACTCTTTCGGCATACTTAAATGGACTCAGACCGAACTCGACGCCCTGGATAGAATAGTTCGTACACTGCTGACCGAAAACCGGATGCATCACCCACGATCATCGGTGATGAGACTGTATATCCCGCGGAAGTGCGGGTGTCGAGGCTTTTTAAACGCGAAGACCCTCTACAACCGCGAGGTGTGCAGTCTCAGATAATATTTTTTTTTTAAGTCAGGTAGAAAGAAAGAAAAAAAGAAAGAAAGAAAACATATTTATTAGGTAGGTTAAGATTTGGTAGGTGTGCACCGAGATGTGGTCGCAGTGGACAAGGGACTCACCCAGCTGTCCATGGCTAAAGAGAAATGGCGCAAACCTAAAGTACTTACTACCGATGACCGCAAGGAAGTATGGCAAGGCAAAGAGCTTCCCGGGCGCTTCTATGGGGCTCTTCATGGGCCCGATGTAGATTTTCTAGCGTCCGTATCCTGGCTACGGATCATGGACCTCTTTGGGGAAACTGAAGGTTTTGTCTGTGCGATTATGGACGAAGTTATGTTGACGAATAACTACCCGAAATATATTATGAAAGACGGGACGGTTGACGTGTCGGGCATGTCACTGTCCGGGTGAGTCCATCAGACATATTATTTCTGGTTATTCTCGTCTGGCTAGCGGCGAGTACTTGCACAGACACAACCAAGGAGCCAGGATTATACACCAGCAACTTGCCTTGTAATACAAACTTGTGGAATCTGAGGTACCGTAGGTACTACAAGTATGTGCCCGACCCAGTTCTCGAGAAAGTCCATGTCACGCTTTACTGGGATCCGCCTATCATTACTGACAGGACTATTGTGGCCAATAAGCCTGACATAGTGGTGATAGACCGATCAGCGCGCCGCGTAATGATAATCGATGTTATCATTCCGCATGACGAGAACTTCGTGAAAGCTAAGAAAGAGAAACAAATAATATGTCTTGACTTGGCGTTGGCACATGAGGTTCGCCACATGTGGAATATGAACTCGGTTATCATTCTACCGATTGTCGTGACGGCCAAAGGCTTTATAGCCAAGAGCTTTGATGTCCATCTATCGAAGCTCCCTTTGGCGGTTGGATCAAGGGCCTGATTCAGAAGGCGGAGGTTCCTGTCTCTGCAGCTCTAACCACCGGTAGTTTTGACCCTGCTCCCGTCATCGTCACCGGCGGATCACTATTTTATACATATTGTTTAAAAGAAATATTTAAAAATGTAAAAAAATAAGATGTTAAAATAATAAAGGAGATAATACTCGTGTAATTCTTAAAACCCCTAATACATATCCCGTTATGTATTTTATCAAAACTTCATAATCTTTCCTTTAATTTCCCATGGGTATTTTCAATTGCTCATGGTGAAATAATAGTGTTTTTTTTTTTCAAAATCAATGGGTTCGATTCCAGGCTAGGAATATAGATTTTACTAAAATAGAATGTTGCAGTTTTAGTGTTCATCTAAATCAGGCTTGAGACTCCTTTAAGCATTTCTCGCTGTTCCTCATAGTTTCGGAATGACCATCCACGCCCCCTTGAAAAATGCACCCTGTATATCTCCGAACCCCAATAATTTTCGACTTTGACGCCATAGTAAAAAATAATCTTTACACGTGTTCTTTAAAAATGTGTGCTTATTATTGAAGGCCGCAAAAAAACCCAGAATGAGTGATCTACTTTCTGTAGGCTAATTCACGTAATTTTATGACGCGCTGATGAAGTTGTAGTGCAGTTGCAGTTAAGTTCAAGTTTGTGTGATTAAACGGTATTCTTGTAATCTTTGAACTGCGCGTAAGCTGCGCGTGAACTGCCGGCCTCAAATGGCCGTGGATTCGGCTGAAGCGGCCATTTTAGACCCCCTGCACGTAACCTGTACGACAACCAAACTCTACCAAACTTACGGTGTGACCATAAGAGAAAAAATATTACTCACTAAATGATCGAATTGAATCGATTACATTTCAATGAATGAGACGTTATTATAATATTAAAATAATACCCCAGTACAGATTTTAGTGCTTTTTCTTACTATAAAAACAAACAATTATGTTTTGATTCACAATCAAACACATATTTTGCTAAAATTTGGTTGAATAATGGCCTATCGTTGCCCCATAAAACCAAACTTGTCACAATAATAGGAGAACTTTGGACCAATCGCGCCTAAAGGGCTGTATTGATTAATTTGGCAGTATTATGGAAATAAGAAATATGGCTAACTAGAGAACTAAAATATTGATTATGAAATGCAATAATTAATATCATAACACCGAATGATCACTTTTAGATGTAAAAAAAAGTATTTAGAATCTTTCCAATGCCTTTTCTACACCTAAAACTGTTACAACATGAAATTCAGTGTTTTAATTGCAATTCAAAAATTAAAATTCTGTTGCGATTCGTTTTTCCATTTGTCCGTTGAAGTTTCACTTCTACTATGTGTCCCAGCACACATTTCTTTTCAGTCTAAATTTATGAAAGCTTTCTAGACTACATAAAGTATATAAAAAATAACACAAACAAGGAAACAATTATGTACATATTCATGTTTTTAATTATTGATATTCTAGTACATTATGTACATATTCATGTTTTTAATTATTGATATTCTAGTACATTATGTACATATTCATGTTTTTAATTATTGATATTCTAGTACATTATGTACATATTCATGTTTTTAATTATTGATATTCTAGTACATTATGTACATATTCATGTTTTTAATTATTGATATTCTAGTACATTATGTACATATTCATGTTTTTAATTATTGATATTCTAGTACATTATGTACATATTCATGTTTTTAATTATTGATATTCTAGTACATTATGTACATATTCATGTTTTTAATTATTGATATTCTAGTACATTGTGTGTCGACAAAAGTATTTGTCTGATGTTTTAATTATTGATATTCTAGTACATTGTGTGTCGACAAAAGTATTTGTCTGATGTTTTAATTATTGATATTCTAGTACATTGTGTGTCGACAAAAGTATTTGTCTGATGTTTTAATTATTGATATTCTAGTACATTGTGTGTCGACAAAAGTATTTGTCTGATGTTTTAATTATTGATATTCTAGTACATTGTGTGTCGACAAAAGTATTTGTCTGATGTTTTAATTATTGATATTCTAGTACATTGTGTGTCGACAAAAGTATTTGTCTGATGTTTTAATTATTGATATTCTAGTACATTGTGTGTCGACAAAAGTATTTGTCTGATGTTTTAATTATTGATATTCTAGTACATTGTGTGTCGACAAAAGTATTTGTCTGATGTTTTAATTATTGATATTCTAGTACATTGTGTGTCGACAAAAGTATTTGTCTGATGTTTTAATTATTGATATTCTAGTACATTGTGTGTCGACAAAAGTATTTGTCTGATGTTTTAATTATTGATATTCTAGTACATTGTGTGTCGACAAAAGTATTTGTCTGATGTTTTAATTATTGATATTCTAGTACATTGTGTGTCGACAAAAGTATTTGTCTGATGTTTTATGTATTTTCTGCAGTGAATTTTATAATATTTATGATTAATATTATAGTAGTCTGAAATTGACTCTGCGATGATTTTTCAGTAAACTAGTTGTGGGAGATTAATCATTACATAGTAAATAAGTTTACATACAAATAAGTTTTTGAAAAAGAATAGTCTATTTTTAATATGTATTAAAAAATGCCAGTGTTATCTTCGATGGTAAATTAGGCGACTCAAGTCTTAGATATTTGCGCGAAAACGTGAAATGGTTCATAACAATTAAAATAATAATGTACAAGGACACCAATCTTAAAAAGAAACTGCAGTTCCTAATATCCAACTACCCGCTGGATCAAGGGTCGTTGCGTTTAAAACACTGGCAATTTGACAAATTGTTGCTTCATCCACTACCGATCAGATGATTATGAAACGTTTGAAACAATGGCTTGTGTTTTTTAATACTTCAGATTGTGATTGAAAATGTGTCAATTAGATGTGATAAAAATATTTTTCATAAAGCACTAATTTTAAAGGGACGATTATATGTATAGTGTTATCTACGTGGTAGAATACGTTTCGATAAGATACCACACAATCATATTGACGATGAAGGCCACCGTGACTGATCTATCACGGTCGATCTATCTAACTGACGTCTTGCTAGTGATTATAAACAGGGTGACAGAATTCGACGTATCCTTTAGTATATCCCTCCTTTATTACGGCGTTTCAAATAGAATGCTACAAGTGTTCGAAAACACGCACGACAGTTACGATTTTTTTTTAATTTAAACACTTTTGTTTTTTTTACCCGACTACGGCAAATCGAAAAGGAAGGGTTATGATTTTAGCAGTCTATGTATGTATGTATTTACATATGTTCCTCCGTAGCACATAAACTAGTAATCCGATTTTGATGAATAAGGTGTCAATCGGTTCATGGCGACATGGAGAGAGTGACTGTCGCAACCCCGTGCAGGGCACGCCACAAATCCACAACATTGGCGATAAGTCCCCTCTTTGAGGAGTGGCTTGAGAGACGCCACGGCGTCCTTACCTTCCGCCTGACGCAGGTCCTCACCGGACATGGTTGTTTCGGAGGGTTCCTGCACCGAATCGGGCGGGAGGAAACGCCCGGGTGCTATCATTGCGAGGATCGACCGGAGGACACGGTGGAGCACACTGTGAAGTTGTGCCCCGCTTGAGCGGAGCAACGCCGTCTCCTCGAAGCGGCGATCGGCGGCGGCGACCTCTCGCTCCCGGCCCTGGTTCAATCCATGGTCAGGAGCGAAACGGAATGGGACGCCGTCACCTCCTTCTGCGAAGCAGTCATTCCAGCGAAGGAGATGGTGGAACGTGAGAGGGAGAGAACCTCACGTCCCGGCCGCCGCGGGAGACGCCCCGGGCGTCAGGGGCCACGTGGTGCCCCCGGCCACCGTAGGCGCGGGCCTGTGGACGGGGAGCTATGGGCTAGCTCGCCGTCCGTCCGTCTCATGACGACAGGCCGTCTCGACGGCGAGTTCGTGTCCCACGCGCGCCTCAAAGAGAGTCAGCATAAAGGAAGGGATCCGCCAGGGCCGATGCCTGCCGGGGCTGCGGGACTGTTCGAAAGAGATACCGTGGCCCCGGAACACAAAGGGCAATAAAGGAACATGGTTGGGTTTTAGTCAGTAAAAGGCTGACACTCCCTCCTGCTCCGCCCAGAGCGGGAGGAGTCATTTGATGATTTTCCAACCGAAAAAAAAAGGTGTCAATCGGTTCGTTATTATGGACCGGGTAACATAGACTACATTTTAACCGACTTCAACAATAGGAGGTGTCGATTTTACCTTGTAAACCCGGAATTTAATTAGAGCGTGATTTCAGTAGTTTGGTTTTTTACCCGACTACGGCAAAGCCAAAAGGAAGGGTTATGATTTTTAGTGGGTAGTATCCCGCACAAATTCTTGTTTTATGAATAACTTGAAATTCGATGCATTTATATTGTGGCGTAATATAATAATATTTGCTCAAACATGTGTACTAGATATGAGCGCCGCGACGGCGCGCCGCGCGTCGCCGTGAATTCATGTCGACGCGTCGTCGCCGAGTGCAGCGCAGAGCGCGCCGTAGCGACGAGTCGCAACTTGCTTTCTCGCTCGCACGGGCGGCCCCACCGCATAAGTGCTCATTTACGGACACGCGGCGCGTCGGGCGGCGCGTTGCGCGTTTTCCCGTGTACGGGGAGGCGGTGTGATCTGCGATATATATTTGTATTTACGCGTGTGAAGCCAAGCGGGCAACGCTGCATTTCAGCAATCGCTTCTCCGTAAACACTCATACATAGTCAATCGTCATTTATTATATTTGAATTGAAAGCGAGCCGCGCCGCACAACACACCGCGCGACGCGCCGCGTCTCCGTAATTAGTTAGCCTAGTCGCTTCGCCACACTCGTCGCTAACGCAGTCGATTCGAATATTTTACCGAGTAAACGTGTATCTTTGTGTGGTGTTAACAAACAAAATATTAATGATACTACTTTAACTTATATTTTCTGCTTTTCTTTTTTTAAGTTTTTATTATTTAGATAAATAGTGTTCTGATTTAAAAAAAAACTCGGTTTCACTTCAACTCAAAATGCTGAGATGATTATTTTTCAGTAAACGTTATCTCCAATTATTAATTAGGAAACTGTAAACTTTTTTTTGTAACAACAATATGGTTTTCTTTGTTATTTTTAAGAAATCTTTCCCTGATAAAACCGTTCCGTAATACCATAATAAAGTTATTTTGTCCTTACTCTTTGACTACTTGTGAATCGATTATGCGATCGTTATTTTATTTGTATCTCATAGTATATTCATGTCATGACTTTTTCTGCTTTTGTTTTTTAATATGATGATGTTAGCTGGCGGGTGGTGCAGAGATGCAAACGCCGTACTAGATTTTCGTGTAGTTTTCTTATATTTATAGTGTTTTTATTTTATTTTGCCGTATATAAATTTTATTTATATCTATGACAACTTTTTTTGATAATGAATCTTTTTTCTCTGCCAACGAATCTGCTGCCACTTCTGATAATGATAGTTTTTGTTCCGTTGTAGACACCCTTGGCGATATTTTACGTGAAACTTTCAATCAAAACCTTGATCGGCTGTTAAACGTTTGTCATATCAATGCCCAGAGTATTATAAGCCACTACAATGAACTGTATGATACCTTTACGAACAACAATGTCCATGCCGTCCTGATTTCTGAGACCTGGCTAAAACCGGAACTCCCGTCCACCACTTACTCTCTCCCAGGATTCGTTTTTCTACGGAATGATCGTATTGGTAAGAGAGGGGGTGGTGTAGCAATTTACCTTCGTGCTGATTTTCCTTTTAAAATTCGCGCTTCTTCTTCCTCTAATAATTCGGCTGAGTTTATCTTTCTCGAAGTTTGTGTTAAAGGAGCTAAAATCGTTATTGGAGTTGTATATTGTCCCCCTTCCCTTGATTACTTCATCGAATTCGAATCGGTCCTAGAATCTTTGGGTTCGGAGTATGCACATCACATTGTCATGGGGGATTTCAACACCAACCTCCTCGCCCATAACTCCCCTCGATCCTCTAAACTCCTACATCTGGTCGAGTCAGCTAGTTTGCACGTGTTGCCTCTCCAACCTACGCATCACAACACTGTCGGTGATGATACTTGGCTCGACCTAATCCTCATCTCTAACTCTTCTTTAGTCTCCTCACACGATCAACATCTCGCTCCTGGTTTCTCCCATCATGACCTTATTTTCCTGTCTTATGTCCTTAAACCTCCTAAACCCAATTCCACATTCCAGTACAGGCGTGCCTTTGCGCGAATGAATGCTGAAAAACTAATACAAGATGCTTCTAATATTGACTGGACACCCCTGGAGGAAGCCACTTCTGTTGACGACAAAGTTAATGTTTTTAATGCAGCTGCGTAGTCAAGTTGTATGACACCCACACTCCTATCAGGAAAGTCAAGCTGAAGCGCCCACCTGCACCATGGATGAATAGGGGAGTTCAAATGGCAATGCGACGACCGGACCGCGCGTTCCGGAAGTTTAAAAAGGATAGGTCGGAGGATAATTGGACCCTCTTCAAAACTGCTCGCAATCGGTGTAATCAGATGATACGTAACGCTAAACGCCGCCACATTCTTCATAATATCACTTCTTCTTCTCCTGCTGATATCTGGAAGTTCCTTGGAACTCTGGGTATTGGCAGATCGCGGCATTCAGACCTTCCTAATACATTTGGTTTGGACGATCTAAATCGCTATTTTGTTACTGTTCCCACTCTTGATAGTCTAACCAAATGTCAAACCATTGACTATCTTGCTGGTCTGACGCGACCCAATATTACCCCTTTTGCCTTCACCCCAGTCGACCCGGGAGAGATCAAGAAGATTATCCTCTCCATTAAATCCAAAGCCATGGGCTGTGATAACATTAGTCGCCACATGATAGTGACGGCTCTTGAACAGCTCCTTCCTGCAATATCCCATATCGTTAACTTCTCCCTTTACTCTGGTGACTTCCCTTCACTCTGGCGGAGAGCCCATGTGCGACCACTGCCCAAAATTCCTAATCCCACTCTTCCCAGTCACTTTCGTCCGATTTCCATCCTTCCCTTTTTATCTAAAGTACTTGAGGCCTGTGTAAATAAACAATTCTCTCACTTCATTCACCATAACTCCCTCATTAGTCAATTCCAATCCGGGTTCAGGCCCGGCCACAGTACCGTCTCAGCTCTCCTTAAAGTGACTGACGATATAAGGCGGGGAATGGAAAACACTAGTTTCCGTTTTAGTGCTTATAGATTTTTCCAATGCTTTCAATACCGTCAGTCACGAAGTCCTTTTATCCATCCTCTCCTATCTTATGGTATCTCCTGCGGTTTTGCGTTGGTTTTCTTCCTATCTTCGGGGGCGCCAGCAGTCGGTTCTTGCGGGAGACTCTTCTTCCAACTGGTTTAATCTTGATGCTGGCGTCCCTCAAGGCGGTATTTTATCTCCACTTTTGTTCTCTATTTTTATAGATCTTATTACTACCGAGCTTCAGTGTGCGTATCATCTTTACGCTGATGACTTGCAGCTCTACAGTCAGGCAGGTGTTGACAACTTATCTGATGCGATTGAGGAGCTAAACCGGGATCTAGCAGTGGTGAAAAACTGGTCGGATCGCTTCGGGGTAGCCGTTAACCCAACCAAGTGCCAGGCTATCTTTGTAGGGAGCCCCCATAGCTTGAGAAGGTTGAATGGTACAACAGTGCCACCGGTTACCTTTGACGGCACAGTGATTCCGTTTAGCTCTGACGTCAAGGATCTGGGTTTGTATGTTGACACTTGCCTTGACTGGCGTAAGCAGGTCGCGATTGTGAGCAAGAGAGTCACCGGGACGTTGCGGTCGCTTTATCGTTTGAAAAACATTCTCCCATCCCACATAAAGGTAATACTGGTTCAGTCCCTTATCTTTCCCATACTTGACTATGGTGATGTGTGTTACTACGACCTGAAAGCAGATCTCCTCAATAAACTTGACCGACTTCTAAATAACTGCATTCGATTCGTATTTAATCTCCGTAAGTATGATCATGTGTCCGCACATCGGTTACGCTTAAAATGGTTACCCATCAGACAACGCAGAGCGTTAAGGGCTTTGACTACTTTGTTTTCTCTTCTAGACAAACCCACTTCTCCTTCTTATCTGACTTCTCACTTCCAATATCTATGCTCTGCGCACAGCAAGAATCTTCGTTCTTCATATAATCGTCTTCTACGATGTCCTACTCACCGCTCTGGTTTCCTTAAATCGTCTTTTCCTGTCCAGGTAGTTTTCCTTTGGAATGCGCTCCCTCTGAATATCAGGATGGCAACCAGTCGGCTCACATTTAAGGTAAAAGCTCGCGAACACTTCCATAAGAAGTTGGCAGACTTGTCCCACAATTAAGTTGTTAGTTCTCTTCATCTATGTTTTTTTTTGTTTTTATCTCTCCTCACTTTGTATAATTTGTTGTATGTATGTATATGTGTATTTATTATTATATTGTCTGTCTGTGAAATTGTCTGTACTATTGCACCTACTGTTTTGTCTCTGCATCACCCTAAGGTAGACTGGTAGAAAATGCTCAAGGCATTAAGTCCGCCTTTGTACATTATGTGCATAAAGTTATAATAAATAAATAAATAAATAAAAAAAAACTAAGGCCGGCCATGCCGCGCCGCCGCCGCCGCCGCGCAAGATTTCCAAGCCACGCCGCCGGCCGCCGCGGAATTGGCCATCGGCGCTCATAATCTAGTATCAATACAAATAAGTTTATTCATATAAACTACTACTAGTAAAATACTACTAACTATCAATTGATACACGTTTTATGCGTGTCTGATCAAATCAAAGCTGTGCTGAAGATGCCATCAGTGGATGGACTTAAACTTTGATAGCTCATATCTCGGAAACGTGACACTTTTGAACGTTTTGTTTCGTACAGAAATTGTTTGTATTGATGCCAGCTATCGATTGATACGTTTTATGGAATCATTCCCCCTGCGTCGAGTCCCTTAAAGTCGCCTCGTAATTTTTCTTGGTTTTGATGCACTGTCTTTTGTTTCGCCTCGACATAGCTGTCACAGAGTACAGTCACATTAAAAACGAAATACGGCTTTTTAATACCACAAAAAAGTACTAGGCTAGCATAAGTTCAAGGACTTGTGTATTTTTATATTCCGGGTATCTGAGTAGGTGTAGGTACTTACTGTTTAATATTGTCACAGTAAACTTGTGATCGAAATACCATCATCAATTCCTTGCTAGCCTAGTACTTTTGTTAAATACATTAAATTACACGATTGAATATTTTATATTCCTACAGGTGAACTTGTACAAAACCCAGGATATGTTCAACGAGCACGTCACCCCAGGATCATCATGGCTTTGACAACAATAGTTATCAATGGCGGTCCTCTTGGGGTTGGTCGAGAATTTGTCTACTTTTTTTTTCGGATGGGAAATCATACAATGATCTTGAGGCGTTTGGACCCCTCTGGTTGGGCAGGAGCCGCGTGAAGGCAGCCCCGGTCCGTTCCAGTTTGGGGGCCAAACGTCGGAAATGCTCCACGAAGTTCCACCGGCTGTCGAGGACGAGTCCTAGGTACTTCAACGTTGACTCGATACCCCTCCTACCGCCAGTGTGGATCCCGACGGTGGCGCATTCCGAAGCCCAAGAAAGCACATGGCCTCGGACTTGTGCAATGCCAGAATATGTCTACCTTGGCCAAACTCACAGTTTGCTAAGAACAGCTTTAAGAGGGAGACAAACAGAAGAATTCAGGTTGACTGGGCAGCATTTGGAAAACTTCTTCGGGTCTTCTCGTCACGTATTCCAGAGCCTAAAGACTAAGGTCTTAAACCAGTGCGTCCTGCCTGTTATGTCTTACGGGGCCACAATGTGAACAATCACGGCTCGGCTGGTCCTTAACTTCAAGGTCGTTTGGCGAGCTATGGAACGGGCTATGCTTGGAGTCTCTCTGAGGGATCGCATTCGGAACGAGATTTTGTGATCCTTCAGAGAATCAGAGTTTTCGACATAGCTCACAGAATAAGTAAGCTGAAGTGGCAATGGACCGGCCGTTTAACCGATAAACGTTGGGGTAGACGTAGTTGAGTGGAGAACGCGAATCGGCAAGCGTAAGGTGGGAACGTCCTTAGGCTCCATGGAGCGACAATCTTCGCAGGGTGTTTGGTAGCAAATGGATGAGAGTTGCTGAGAATCGAGTTGAATGCCGTGCGATTAAGGAGGCCTATGTCCAGCAGTGGACTGCTGTAGGTTGATGATGTAGTACTTTTGTTAGGGTACCCACTCAACCGCCCCTGGCTGCATGTGCAGCCAGTAGCTGTTTTGCTAAATGTCCCTGGCTGCATGTGCAGCCAGTAGCGCATTCGTCCAACAAATGCAATAAAAAATCTACTAAACTGCTATTTCTAGAGCTTATTTCTCTTGTAGCAATCTCTATACTATATTCCTCAACGTTCGGACCAACAATAGCAACACTATTCCATCGACAAATTTCAAAATAAAAGTAAAAACTTTAGTGTAAACAAACTCCGCCATTTCTGACGTGTGGCGTCGTATTTCAATTGTTCTGTTATGTATATTGTTGTTTTCGGATAGTGTTATATATCAAATTAATCGTGAAAATCTGTGCTACTATATTATCATAAAGGAAATCTAGTTTTCGAATCTCAAAGTTGAGTATTTCACCTCCGAAAGGTGGTAGGTTTAAATACCTATAGTGATTGTGTTTATACAAGAAATAAGTGTTTTTGTGATTAAAACGTGTGTGTTAACGGAAAAACAGTGCATAATTAGTATTGTTAACATATTATTAAATTGTATATACAAAAACAAGTGGCTTCGTAAAGTTATAGGTACGTAAATAACCGTGTTCAAAAACAGTCGTTGGCGCAGGCCGCGTCAAAATAAACAGTGAGTATTCAAATTCTAATTTAATTCTAACTAGACTATCGTAAATAAACTAATAAGATTATGGTCTTATTGGAAAGGAAATATAATCTAGTTTATTTTAAAATTATTTTAATTGAAATTTAATATTTCGAAAAATTCAAATTAATATTTTAATAGCGAAATATCCGTTTTCATCACTGTTTTTCATGTTCTACATTTTTTTTTGAGTTTCAAATTATATCAGTTTTTTTTTTTTTTTAATATATAGATTCCATAACTATTCAGCTATTCACTGTAAATTTTATTTAGCTATAACTCTTGTAGTTTGCGATTGTTTATCTAAAGTGTCAAATTACATGCGAATATTTCGCAATTTTTTGCACGCGTGGCGGTTTGGTGCAAAAAATTCGCGCGCGGGGCTGGTGAGTGGGTACAGAACTTAAGCACAACGTGTCGCGAACAGAAAACAACTATCTTTAATACAGGGTGTAAACGGACCCTTCACGAAGCTGTCAACGAAGTATTTTCTTTACATCAAACTAAGTAAGTCTACGCAATAAGATGTTCCTAGGAAACGACTTTTTTTCCGTAAAATTTTTGCACAAAATCTGTGCAGTAAACAGACAAGAAGTACTAAGCTTCCATGAATTGAAGGAAATTATTTCAATTATGTACTGTCGTGGTCTTTTCCGCCTGACCAGTTTAACATTAACGAGCTCAAGCGTTAACTTTTTAAAACAGATGTCATTTGTTTCACGAGTTGACGTAAAGGAAATCGACGTAGAGGGAATGATTCGTTATGCGTGTCTGATCAAATCAAAGTTGTGCTGAAGATGCCATCAGTTTTTGGACTTTAACTTTGATAGCTCATATCTCGGAAACGTGACACTTTACAACATTTTTTCTTCTACAAAACTTGTTTGTATTAATACCAGCTGTCGACTAATATAGGTCTTATGCGTGGCCGCTACTTTGAAAAATAAAAAATGGCGGAAATTAATCCAGCCAAAAATTACAAACCCTTTTGATAGCTATTTTGTTTTCTTTTTAGAATGAGAAATCGCGTGAATCGAGTAAAGGAGGATAGTACTTATACAAGAGACGCTGTGCTGGGTACTACTGGAAAGTCTGATTCGACAACCGAAATTAAGTATATGTTTTAATTACAATTTTATGTTTAAAACATGAGTTAATCAAAGCATTTATTTCAAGTAGGCCAGTTACAGGCACTTTTGGATTGTCGAAACAAAGATGAAAATTAAATGTAGGTACAATCCCAGTCACATGACATAAAAACTGTGAAAGTACTGTAGTATAATAATATATTCAGTATCATAGGTACTTTAGTAAAAAGTATATTATACATATTTATGTAAGTAATAGAAACATTCACATAAAAACATTATTTACATAACATATATTTGTGTTTTATTAGTCTAGAAGGCTTTAATAGACGAAAACTGAATAAACAAATTATCTTTTTGCATAAATCTCAAACCAAGGTGCATTACGATTATAACGGCTCTAGATTGATTAGTCCGTCTCGACACTCGCGCTGCAGTTTGCGTTGTGTATGTGTGGATAGCTACGCACACATACACCAAGCTGCGATCTTTTACCTATACTCGAGCGTTGAAATTTTGTGAAATGGCTCATAATTACATTTTTAAAATATTCTTTACAAAAAAATATATAAAAAAATTGTAGCCCATCGGTATCGGGAACAGGGTGCAAGCTACCGGCGGCCGGCTCCAGAGAGAGGAAGCTCCTAACAATAGGAACCGTGTCCAGGAGTACCGCTTTCTAAATCAAGCACTTGATCCAGCTGCCTATTATTATTAATATATTACTAGCACTTCGCCCGCGATTTCGTCCGCGAAAATTGTGATAGCTCGGCTAAATTTGCATATCAATATAATTTATAACCTATGTTACTCGGTAAAGACGTAGCTTTCTAATGGTGAAATCGGTTCAGTAGTTTAGAGTTAAATCGTAACGAACAAACACACAAACAAAAAATAAAATTTTCGTTATAAAGTATTAGTTTAGATACTTCCCTAATGGCAGTTTCCAGATCTCCTCGTGTTGTAGGGACTGGATTACGTGCTCTAACCTATTGTTTTAAGGTGTCCCACATGCGCTCTATATGGTTGAGATCAGAGCTTATTGTTGGCCACGATATAACCCGAATCACCTCTTCAAGGAAATCGGTGGTGATGGGCGCTACGTGTGGTCATGCATTATCATGCATTAATTCAAAGTTCTCCCCAGTTTAGCCGGCATTTGGCACCACATGGTATTTTTAGATCTCTGTGATGTATGTAGCGTGCTGCAGTTAAAGCACCTCTTTGTATGAAACCCAGCTCCGTGCATCCAGTCAAAGATGTCCCAGCCCAAAACATTAAAGAACCACAATCATAACTAACAGTCTCTTATGAAAAAAATGCACTCCAATCAATTGACTGTTTAGCTTGATTGACGATATTTTGATTAGATTAATCAAAATCTTAGTTAAGTTGATCATCACGACATGATTGCAGCAATACTAGTTCAAATGATTGAACGCTCAAGCAAGTTTCTTGATTACCCTTAACATGACATCTTTGTAGAAGAGTTAAAAAAGAGACAACTTAAAAAATGTTAACTGAAAAAAGTAAGTTAGTTGTGTCAATCAAGCATTTTGATTACTTCAATAAAGATCATTGAAACTATATCAAGTTGATTTGACTTGATATCATCTATCATTGCATTTAATTGTCTTAATCATACAATAAATACAAAAAAAAAACTTGATCAAATCTTGCGCTAAATAAGTTCTTTGGTTGTGTTTATCAAACACGTCATACAAACAAACTACATAACAACTTGATTGCAACTATCACGTAAAGAGTTCGCCCTAATAAAGGTGCGTGTTTGCCCTGAACAAGAAGCTTGTTTGTCCTAATCAAGTCTCTTAGCTGTATCTATCAAATACATCAGTCAAAATACTCCTTAACAACTTGATTACGGCTATCAAGTAGGGTGTTCGCCCTAAAAAAGTAGTGTTTGCTCAAAACAAGTAGCTTAATTGCTCTAACCAAGTTTAAATGATGAAATCAATCAAGTAGCTTAGTTCACCTTAATAAAGGTGCGTGTCCGCCCTGAACAAGAAGATTCTTTGCCCTAATCAAGTCTCTTAGTTATATCTATCAAATACATCAGTCAAAATACTCTAACCCAACTTGATTGTGGCTATCAAGTAGGGTGTTCACCCTTAAAAAGTAAAAAGTTTGCTCAAAGCAAGTGGCTTGTTTGCCTTAATCAAGTTTAAATGATAAATTCTATAATACTTGATAGTTCACCTTAATAAAGGTGCGTGATTGCCCCAAACAAAAAAATTGTTTACCCCAATCAACCTTCTTGGTTGTATCTTTCAAATACATCATTGAAAATATTCCAAAACAACTTGATTACAGCTATCAAGTAAGGTGTTTACCCCAATAAAGGAGCGTGTTTGCTCTGAACAAGCAGCTTGTTTGTCCTAATCAAGTCTCTTACTGTGCGTTTCCACCAATAAGATGTTTACACAAAACGTGCACATTGCACAACTCTGTGAGTGTATCGATTTGCATTTCCACCGCCAACCTTTGTGCATGTTTGACATTTCAGAATTTTGTGCACATTGTTTGAAGGATTGTCTGTATGGATTGTGTTGTACAAATCTAGCACTGCAATTGATGGATTTTTTTATTCACATCTAATTATTTTCTACTGTAACCTGTTTTGTTAGCCTCTTCAGTCCCACCTCTGGGCTAAGACCTCCCTCCCATCAGGCCGTTGGCCGTTACGACAATGACAACCGAGTTCATACTCCACATGTCGCGAACCTCGTGTGCAAAGTCGAGATATTTTATTTTATTATTTTTTCCTTTATTCATTATATTTATCATATTTTTAATAATTTCAAATATTTCTATATAAAACACTATAAAAATAATTAAAAAATAGTAGCCCACCAGCGCTGGGAACAGGGTCCGAGCTGCCGGTGGTCAGGGCTCTTGAGAGAGGAACCTCCTAACAATACGTGCCGTGTCCAGAAGTAATGCGCACTGAATCAGGCCTTCGTTCCAGCTGCCAAGCGAGAGCCTCGTAAGATGTTGGTCGAGTCTCTTGGCTATTAAAGCCATTGGCCGACACGACAGTCGGCGCAATGACTGCTGTACTCACGCACGTCCCACATGTCGACAACCTCGCGAAACAGATCAAGATATTTGAATGTCATGCGGGACCGTTATTATTATATTAACTTCTTTTTTTCGGTTTTCCGATACTCGACCTTGCGTCGGCTTAATAAAGATCCTGTCCCGTCCCGTATCCTGTCCCTTTATTATATTATATGTAAATTATTATTATTTATGTATAAAGGGTGTAAAAAAACCTCTTAACGAAGCCGAAAGTCACTTGTTCTCTCCGTCATTGCGATAATTTTTTTGTTCAACACCAAACCTGGGAACCTTCTAGTTACGGAGATATTGGGGGTCAAAGTTCTAACTCTTTGACATTTTTTTTTTAATACAACGTTTGAATGTTAGATTTTTACTTTAAACACCTCCACAACCCCCGTACTATTCAATCCATCCATCAGCACAATGTTTTGAGTGCGTTACATTGAGTTCTACCACAAAACATGGTTTATCACCCAAAAAGAATAGTAAATAGTAGTAAAAAAAAAGGAATAGTAATTTTTGCGTAAAGTTCCATAGTTTGATGTACCTACAGAATAATAAATAACAAAAATTACAATTTCATTCAAAAAATATAAGGTAAATGTTTACAGTTTTTCTTAAATCTATGTCAAGTTCACCCATGCTTTGAGCATCATAATATGTCATATTAATAATATTGGTAACAATGTAAAAGGTATATCAAAATTTTTACTATTTTAACTTAGCAAACTAATTTAAAAAATAATAATAATGTGGACAATATTTACTTTAGCACAAGTAATAACTTCTCTGTATTTTCATAGGACATAGTTTGAAGAGCTTCCTTAAGGATTTTCTTGCAGTTATTGTGATTTAAGGAGTAGATGCTTCCTTTTTCATTAAGCCTGTTATAGAGTAGCGGTCCGAGGTACATATAAAACTTGGCTGTGAAAGCGTGTTTTGTACTTATTTGAGGGCAAACTATATCTTTCCGTCTTTTTTTTTGTGAATTCAGTGCTGTATGGAAGTGCTGCGTGTTGTTTTAATACAGTGCTCATAATAAATAACTGTCGAACTGTTAGTACTTCACAAGATTTATACAGGAAGTTAGTGGGGAAAAGGTATGGGCGGCAAGTAGCCACCTTGAGAATGGCTCTTTGAGCTCTTTCAATGGGCAATAACAGAGTTTTTCTCGCCCCACCCCATGAAGTAATACAGTAAGTCAGAATTGACTGACAAAGAGCAAAATATACCTACTTGCCTAAGTATTTTTGGATCTGTAATAAATCGCATTTTTTTGAATACGAATATCAGCTTACGAATTCTATTATTTAGAGCTTCCTTATGTTGTTTGAAGGAAAGGGCGTCATCTATTATAATACCCAGATATTTTGTTTTATCAGTCTTCTTAACATTCACATTACACTTACATTGGCTACAGAATGCTTAGTTGACGGCTTTGTGATGAGGTTGTTTACACCCTTTTTTTTCGGATGGGTAATCATCAAATGACTCCTCCCACTCTGGGCGGAGCAGGAGGGAGTGTCAGACTTTTACTGACTAAAACCCATCCATGTTCCTTCATCGCCCTTTGTGTTCCGGGGCCACGGTATCTCTTTCAAATAGTCCCGCAGGCCCGGCAGGCTTCGGCCCTTGTCGAAGGACCCCTTCCCTATTGCTGACTCTCTTTGAGGCGCGCGTGGAACACGAACGCGCCGTCGACACGGCCTGTCGTCATGAGACGGACGGACGGCGAGCTAGCCCATAGCTCCCCGTCCACAGGCCCGCGCCTACGGTGGCCGGAAGCTACAATCTGTTTAGTATTATATAATCGCATAGCCCATTTTGTGTTACTACTCTATCATTCACTGGAAACCTACGTCTTGACGTGACTTGAATGTGCCCTGGCGGTTGTGTC
This sequence comes from Xestia rhomboidea, assembly GCA_963853795.1. Classification (NCBI taxonomy): domain Eukaryota; kingdom Metazoa; phylum Arthropoda; class Insecta; order Lepidoptera; family Noctuidae; genus Xestia; species Xestia rhomboidea. The sequence continues at coordinate 35,789,742 of OY970756.1, forward strand.
ACTCCAATGTCTCGCTGATGGTGGCGCGTGTGTCGGATCATTTAGTTCCCTTCAAAATGGTTGAGTTGAATGGTGCTGATGATCCATGCGTCATGTTCGTGAACGGGCGCTATCAGCCACGGTTTTTTTTTTTGTTTGTTTTACTATGGACACTTTACCGTGCACATCTTGCTACATTGTTCTCACATAATATACCATCTCAACATGAATGATGTAACCAAGATTTTGTAACAATATTTCGATTTAAAAGAGTGTCCATGGAGTTTCTTGCCCGTTCTTCTCCATACGAGATCTACGCTAGGGAATGGGCAACCTCAGTACTTTCACAGTTTTTGTCTTGTGACTGAGACTGTAGCTACATTTAATTTTCATCTTTGTTTCGACAATTCAAAAGTGCCTGTAACGGGCCTACTTGAAATAAATGCTTTTGATTTTGATTTTGATCGTCCAGTAGACCGGTACTCTGAACTGAATGAGGAATGTTGTAGTAGGGTGACCGAGTACCTATGGAGATAGTGCTATCTCTTTCTTACCTATGGCGCTAAACTATGTTCGAGTGAGTCGAAGCGTAGCGGGGCTACTACAGGTGAATAAAATAAGGCAGTTAACTGATGTAGCCACAGCTAGGTTAATATACTATGCTTATTTCCACATAATATGTCTTATGGCATTGATTTTCATTGCATGACATTGACAAAAGGGGGCAGTCCGCGCGATCTATAAATTCGGTATGTAAAGTATTTTTTAGGTATTTTTTTTATATTTTTATTTCGTAAAACATTTAATTTTAAGCCACTAATTTTAAGCTTTTTTTTTCCAAGTAACAGTTTTTTTTAAATTATTTTTTAAAGTATTACTCGTGATGACATCATTTCATAGACTGAATAGCTTTAACTCTTTGCCACGTTTTCAGCACATACAAAAACACTATATTGACAACAGTTGACACTTGACAGATACTTACGATTTTTTATTTTGTTGTGAAATTTGAATGCTGTGATCGAGGCTGTGATGTGAACTTTTTGTTTCGAGTTACTTTTCCTACGATTTTTAGCAATCCGTTCAATGAATCTGTCATCGACAACTGGTGCTAAATGCTTCGTACCGTCATGTAGAAACACTACAACAAATAGCCGACACAAATTGTTTGTAAATGTGAAAGAAACGCTAAAAAAGAAGTGGTGCGAGGAGGTAAATACAAGCTTGGGCGTCGTCTTTTTTGTTGCGAAGATCATTTGAACGTAAGTGTTACAAAGACAGTACCTATGTAAGGACGAAGGCGAAAAGTAGGTACTTAATAGAATCATTAATAATCAATCATCACTAGCTGCTCTATATAACTAGCATTGAAAATGACATTGACACTGACGGTATGACAGACTAACAGCAGTTTTTTTTTTTATTTATCTTTAAAAGCACGAAGGAAGTAGTCTGTTCAGGCTACGTTATGACGTAATTTAGAGGTCAAATGAAAGTCAAATAGTTACAAGTATTATTGTGAAAATAAACACAATCTTGGGATATAGAGAGCTACAAATAGAAAAATAAGGCATAAGACTAAAATCTCCAAATGGTTTTGGAATCAGCGTAGGTTAATTTTTACTTTACATACCGAATTGAGTCCTCGCGAGTCCCTCAAAGAAAAATTTAAAGAGATCGATATACTGACTCAGCCTTCACTTTATATCTTTGATTGTATTTTATATGTTCGCAAATATCGAGGGCTTTTCAAAATTAGAAGCGACTTCCATAATAAAAATACACGCAGTTAACATGAAATTGTAATACCTAAATTCAGATGTAAGCCATCTGAATTTAGGTATTACAATTTCATGTTAACTGCGTGTATTTGTGTAACGAACCACCAGGTTTAGTAAAAATGTAACGGTAAAAAAATCACCTTTGATTGACAAAATTAGTAAATGATCACCAAAATTAATCCCCATTTTATCGTGAAACTAGAAAAATATTTTTTTTAGATCCGAGTCGAGGGAGACCCGGTCGACGGAGCCCCGCGTAGCGGGGCTCCTACTTCTGAATGGTTTATAAAAAATAACCTAACCTAATCTATCCGTGTCGGGGTGCCCCAATTGGTGTTATATTTATTTTACTAAATTTGGTGATCAATTGATATTCTAAGTAATCGATGTTAGTGGTCACAAAGTTATTTTTGGTGGTCATTATATTTTACCCCAATTCAGATTAACAAAAATTAGAAAGTCTTATGCCCGTTTTCACCACCAACCCCTAACATTTAAGTATTACTTAGCAATATTTAAGTGGCAGCTAACTGTAAAATAGCTTTCACCAAGCGTTAAGTGTCACCTAGCGCAATAAGTGGCCCCTTAAACTTATGCGGCCGAGGAAAGGTCTCCTATTGTTTAAGTGGCAGCTCAGTTTTGTATTGTCCTTAAACAATATTAAAAAATTGTACGAAATGGACGATATTTTTGAGGTTTTAGATAATTTAGATGCTATAGATGAAATTAAAAATGTGCACAATATATTTCGAAGACCACGCATCTTTAGAGAAAGACCAAATTTCTTTGAAAGTTGTGACGACAGATTTCGTTCGGAGGTATAGGTTATCAAAAGAGAGTGTGATGTTTTAGTCGGAGAAAATTGAAGATTTTTTAGAATTCCCGGACAATAAGTAAGTACATAACTAACAAATATATAATAAACCCATGAGAGACATTTGTTTCTACTACGACTGATCATATTATTTACTTTATTTTAAATGTTATATCTATATATTTTTTTATTTTAGAAATAATTCAGTGGCAGAGATATATCAGTTACTGATCGCTTTACGGTTTTACGCCACTGGTAACCACGTGCTCGCAGTAGCAGACACCACGAAAACAAACCAAATACAACGACGCGACACACACAACACATAACCTTAAAAATTAAAAAACCCGACTGCGTAAAAAATAACTATAAATAAAAACTGAAAAGAAAAAAACAAGTTCAGGTAACAGGACATATTGACTGCAACAGTCGGGACACATTAAATAATCTAGATCTAAATATGGGTCCCGACTCGCAGTCAGGTTTTTTAATTTTTTAAATGATTTTTATTATTTTACACTTTGTAATTAATTAGATATACCATTTTAAAATGCTCATGTTGAGCCCTTTATCGAGCCGTTCAGGCTGCAGAGCATTCCAAACATTTGAATTTTGTGCCAAAAATCCATAATTTTGTTTTTTTTTTTTGTATTTTGATATACCCAGTGTCACTCTCACAGGAAATCCAAATCTAACGACACCTCTCAAGCTAAAATCCATCGAGCCGTTCAGGCTGCAGAGCGTGCCAAACATTTGAATTTGGCGCCAAAAATCCGCCTTTTTGTTTTTTCTTATTTTGATATGCCCAGTGTCACTCTCACAGTAAATACGAATCTAACGACACCTGTCAAGCTAAAATCCATCGAGCCGTTCAGGCCACAGCCTGTTTTAGCTTATTAATGTATGTTGTGATAAGTGTTTGTTATTTATGTATAATTGTTTGGCGCGCTCTGTGGAGCGTGCCAAACAATAATACATACATGCATACTCTCGAAAAACCTAATCCTCCTTCTGGCGCAGTCGGGTAAAAACAAACGTCACGTCAAATACATTGTAATTTTTTTGGGCAACGGCAATGTTCTATACAGCCTTAATCCGCAATTTTGCCTTGTTTCTACCATTATTCACAAGTATATGTAATAAATTATAAAATAAATATGAAAAGGATTTTTTTTAATAGTTTTAATGATTAATTTTACCAATTTTCCCTTGAAATTATGTAAATCGATATTAGTCGATAATTCTCTTCACACGCGCATCACTTTTAGAAGAAAAAAAACTGTCACTTTGTTAGGAAGCCCATAGTTAGGGGACACTTACGTCGGTGAAAATCGATTTAGGTAAGAGACCTATTTAAGGGAAGACTTAGCTTAGGGGTACCTTAGCTAAGAGCCAGTTTAGGGGTCCTTGGTGAAATCGGGCATTACCGCACACTATAAACAAGACTGTCTTAAGACAGACTATTGCTTTACAAAACATATGAAGACGCGCACTTCAAACAAAGCGTCTCATAGACAAAATTGTCTAATACCTACAAGAACTGCACAGCTACAAGTCTGACTACCGATTGTGGGCTTCCCTTTTGTATGTATGCGGGCGCGCACATCTACGACAAAACAGTCTAGCGAAGTACCTCTATAGTTGGTGCCAGTTAAGATCGCAAAAGCGGTCATTGACCCACCTACATTTATTAAAGTTCTTAATTTTGAAATCCAAAAATAAGCCTGTTCAAGTCTTGAATCGTCATCTATCGTGATCTTCAACATTTTTTCTAATGAAAAACGATACAAATGGTTCATTTGTTTTGTTTCGCAGGAAGAGACATTAGGGAAAAGGAAATGACCGCTATTGCGATCTTAACTGGCACCAACTATGCATCGTTATTGCAACCCAATTTATTCGTGAGTTGTTAGCGATTGAAAATTAGCGATTTTGTCGCTATCTATGTCGAGCAGTCTTTCTCTATATATGGGATGCACCCAATATTTACGTCTGCGTCGTTTTGCAAGTAGGTACACGCGTAACTAAGATGCTTAAGGGGGCCCTTCCCGGCCCGCCTATCGTCATCGCGAGCATGGTCGAAATGCTTTTTGTTTCATCCAGAGCCACAGCGGCGGTTTTCTATCAACTCCCCTGTCTTATTTAGCCCCGACCCCACTCTACTCGTCTCCGGTGCACCTCATACCGCCTAATGCGATGACATTGAACGAAAAATAGTGTTCGAAAATTTATAAAACTTGTTCCAGGAAATACGTGTTTTCGATTATGTCTTAAAAGTTTGTGAAATAAATATTTGTTATTTAGAATCTCCACTATATTTGCAAGGATTCTATCAGGATGCTTTCTTTACTTTTACATTTTATGGGCACATTATGAACGGCCAAAGTTGAGGTCAAATTTGTGCAAAACAGCCATTTTTGGAGGCTTATACTGAATTTGTTTCTACAAATTCTTGATTTTTGCTTTGATAGAAGCCTAGATATAGTGCACAAGATACCTATTAGTTTAAAAAATTCAAAGATATATGTCTAAAAACGGCATAAAACGCACGAGCGTTTGTCAAAATTCTCGGCACAATTAGTGGATGTCTCAGAATAAGAACTTTTGTTATATTTCTTGTTTTTAGGGTTCCGTACCTCAAAAGGCAAAAAAAAGAACCTTTATAAGATCACTTTCTTGTCTCTCCGCCTGCGTAGAACTAGCAAGTTGCTACTGAGGTCTTTAGTTCCTATTAGGTGTATAAAAATCAAGGTCCTGAGTCAACACGATAAAAAGATAAGGGCAAATTTAGATTTTCGCGATAACTTGTAAGTGGGCCATTCTAAGTTAGAGGTACTAAGAATGTCCATGATCATATCAATGACCTTGGTACCTTTTAATACATTGCATCTAGTTTATGGACAGTCAATTTGAATTCATTAATTAACTTAGTTTTGTCACAATCGAACCTCAAACATGAAAAATGCCTCACCCCTGGCCTGTCCCTTTTAACTTTTTACAGTAAATCAGTACTAACTTTATGCAGGCCTAAATCCATTGGAATGGTTGAATTTGGTAAATTTCATAAATTCATAAACAATAATTGTAATGTTATAATTAAAGTACCATAATGTTTTTTTTTTCACAGAAAATATTCATGATAAATTTTGTCCCACATATTTTGTGGAGGGTACACAAAATATGTGGGACAAAATTTATCATGAATATTTGGCATTTTGTAATCTTAAAAATATTGTGTTTATTATCTTAATTCTTGCAAAGTTAATTCTAATTGCAATCCATTTGATTGTAAACTAACAGTTAATGTTACAAAGATATTTTTTTACACTTATTGCCAGTCATTTTGATCACGACATCCGTAATTATGGATGCAGTTTCCTGAATGTGGTCACTCCCCTGTGTTCAACAGCATCACAGCGTCAGCATTAAGAGCGACACACATTTGTTCCACGCGCCGTCAACACCAGCGCACCGTCAGCGCTAAGAGGTGGCCTACTGAGATCTTCGCTTCATCGGCTCGATACACACACGACACACATGTAAATAGGTATCAATGTGTATTTACCGCAAAAATTGTATATAAGTAATTAAGTTCATTATTGTAATAAATTAGTCATCAAGCTGGAGTCGAGTGTGATTTATCTCCTATACCTCCTCTTACTGTGGCCAAGACACCTTTAGCCATCATCGGTCCTATTCCTATGAGTATGTGGGATCGGCAGTGAGAAAACCATTTCCTGTGTACATTGCACGACGTACACAAAACCCTCTTCCTACCCAAATTCCGTCTGTTACCGTAGGTCAAAATCAAAGCATTTATTTCAAGTAAGCCAGTTACAGGCACTTTTGAATTGTCGAAACAAAGATGAAAATTAAATGTAGCCACAGTCCCAGTCACAAGACATAAAAACTGTGAAAGTACTGTAGTTGCCCATTCCCTAGCGTAGATCTCTATGGAGAAGAACGGGCAAGAAACTCCATGGACACTCTTTTAAATCAGAATATTTTTACAAAATCTTGGTTACATCATTCATGTTGAGATGGTATATTATGTGAGAACAATGTAGCAAGATGTGCACGTTAAAAGTGTCCACAGTAAAACAAAACAGAAAAAAAAAACAATTCAAAAACTAAAATAATTCATTAAATGGCAACTGAGAGATGACCAGTCACAACCGACAGCGCCCGTTCACGGACATGACGCATAGATCAGCACCATTCAACTCAACCATTTTGAAGGGAACTAAATGATCCGACACATGCGCCACCATCAGCGAGACTTTTGAGTGAGCATGACATATTCTCAACCGCCAGGGCACATTCAAGTCAAGAAAAGACGTAGGTTTCCAGTGAATGATAGCTTTCTAGTACATAGTACTCACACAATATGGGCTATGCGATTATATAATACTAAAGAGATTGAATCTATACAATGCAAAGATAGTTGTACAATCTTCAGCAGCTCCAACAATACCATTTAATGCTATCAATTTAAGCGCCCCTGTCCTTGTGGAGCAGGACCAGCATTGAGCCAAGCATTTTTATCAGCGATATAATCGCTCAACTTGTAATATGCTTGCTTACATAGTGTGCGTTTAATACATGTTTTAAATTTCGTCTCATTCAGTTCAAGAATACTTTGTGGAATTTTATTATAGCATCTCAAACAGTACCCCATGAAAGATGAGTCTACTTTAGCGAGTCTGAAGCCTGGCTGAACTAGTTGGTCCCTATTTTTAGTACTGTAATTATGTCTGTCACCCCTTTTACCAAAAAGGTGCAAATTTTTTCTGACGTACATTATGTTTTCGTAGATGTATTGACAATGTACTGTCATGATGCCAATATCCTTAAACAGTTGCCTTAGAGAATCGCGCCTACGAAGATTATATATGGCTCTGATGGCTCTTTTCTGCAGAATAAATATAGACTCAATATCTGCAGCCCGTCCCCATAGCAAAATGCCATAAGACATTATACTATGAAAGTAACTAAAATAAACCAGTCTAGCGGTATCTACATCAGTATACTGACGGATTTTTCTAATGGCATATGCTGCTGAACTTAGCCGCCCCGCAAGAGATGTTAAATGAGAACCCCATTGTAGCCTTGAATCAAGCGTAATCCCCAGGGAAAACCGTTTTATCTACGAATTCAAGTTTCTCTTTATTCAGTACTATATCACAATCACTACTTTTAACATTCGGTAAAGCAAATCTTATGCATTTGGTTTTTTTTTCATTTAATACCAAATTGTTTGCTGTGAACCAATTTTGGACCTGAAGTAGGGCATTATTTACGTCATCTAGATTTTGGGCCCGCCTATTTATCTTAAAAATTAAGGAAGTGTCATCAGCAAATAACACCATATTTTGAGGTTGGTTTTTCAATAAATAGGGTAGATCATTTATATATACTAGAAAAAGGAAAGGATTCAATATTGAGCCTTGTGGAATCCCCATTTTTACTTTTAAACCATGTGAATTAACACCATTTATTTGAACATGTTGTTGTCTATCATTCAAATAAGATTTTACCAAACTAAGTGCAAGTTTACCCAGTCCGTAATGCTCAAGTTTCAAAAGTAATGTGTCGTGATTTACACAATCAAACGCTTTGGAGAAGTCACAAAAAATTCCCATGGCGTCTTGAGACTCTTCCCACGCAGTAAATATGTGTTACACCGGCGTCAGTTGTACAACGTCCCTTGGTGAAACCATACTGTTGATCATGTAAGATTCTGTTGGTGTTAAAGGTCTCCTTGTAACAGACTTCCCTCTCGTAAATCCAACGTAACTTACGTTTGGTGTGGTTTGTATGGTAGGCTAGGGCGTTAGGATAACTTTTACTAAGGTGCTAGGTAGGTAATTACTATAGGGCTAGGATAACTAGGGTGCTAGGTAGTTGCTGTAGGGCTAGGTTTGGCGTCAGTTGGGTTTTAGGTACTGATCCAGGCTCAATTGTCTCAAACGTAGTCACATCGTACGCACTTGGAATAACGGCCGTACTAAGCTGCAAGTCCCAGTGTGTACACCCTGGTTACTTTAATTTTATAGTAATTTATCTCTTACTCAATTTTATTTTTTATATTGACTCTATATTTGGCATAGATTACAGAAAGCCAAGTCAGAGGCCTATTGGGCGGCATAAAAACTGTGCCACCAGGTTAGGCATTAACCACACGAAAAGGAAGGAGGATAGATTACAGACATACTTTATTTTATTTACTTGTAATAAATCCTTTTATTATTATTCCTTTTTTCCTATAAAAAAGTCTCTCCCCTGGCGCATATGTTACCAAAATATTCAGCAGAGGTATGAATATTTGTTTAATTGAACCATTACATTTTAATTTGTTCATATCTGTAAGATTTGCAGTCAATTTTTCTTTTTTTCTTATTTTTGAAGAGACCAAGGGAGGGACTGTATTACATTATGATAGTACAGTCTCTCCCCTGGTCTCTTATAAAACAAGATAAAATAAATAAAATGACTGGCCACCTTGTAGATATGTACAAATATAAAAATGTTTTCTATTTAGGTTAAAATTGTAACATAATTATATGTCATGCCGCCTTTCTGAACAAGCCAGTACCTCTTAACTTACACTTACTTTACGTTTACAAAATATGTATGTTTGTAATGAAAACAAACGATTATTTAAGACTGCAAATGATGTGAATCCTCGAAGTAGACGAGATCCCTATAAATTAGTGTTGAATGATTTACCTAGGCTAGCTAAATACAATAATAACTGCCTGGCAATGTGTGTGCGCATTTATAATAAAATACCGAGCCATTATTTGATGTTCTTAATATTGAGTAAACTGTTCAGTGTTTGATGCAGGGGGGAGACAGTTAGAACATGCATAACTTCAGTGAAGAAAGAGTCGCCATCTACTTTTCTTAACCAATAAACTAAAAACGAAATATCTCATAATTAACGATAGATGTCTCTGTTCAATTATGAAGGTAAAATAAGCTCTATAATTTAATTTAAAGTAGTTTCTAGAGAATAATTGTTACATTTTTCATAAAATTATCAAATTTTTAAATTTCAAGGCTGTTTCGTATTATCAAATTATACCACAACCTTGTCTTGGAAATCCTATTTTGTGTAACATAATATGGCAACATCCCCTTGATCTGTCCACGAAGTAGACACAATAGGTAAACAATGGTGTCTCGAACAAATTGGTCATTTGACAGATCATGATATATTATGGCTGCCGCAACTTGCGCTTGCGCTTGAATGTGTTTCATTGGTCCATTTTATGTTTAATTATATACAAATTCTTTGTGTAACTGTCAATTCTGTTCAAATATAAATGTAGCCGGCGAAATTCTTTCTTGTTTTTTGCAAATAGAAGGTGTGTTTATATCGTATTTATGTGATTCAAAATGCAATTCGCGAATTAAAAGATGGCTCGTATTAGAATGTATCATCATTAAATTATGTATTCACAAATTTCATTATGAACAACATACGACGTAAACAAAACAGCTGCTATTTGCAAAAAAAAAAACAAAAAAACTTGAATGATCACCTATAGGTGAACAAATATTGACCTATACGTAAGAAGGTATACATACATTCCTATCTACCTCTAGCTACCTATAGAGCCTTAGTTCTCGTTAAGAAATCCAGAGGGCGCTTCAAATCGGATGCTTCAAAATGGCACAAGAGGGCTCTCTTCTCCCATATTATTATTATACTCTTTGGTTTGATGCCTGCTTACGGTTTTCCCTGTTTTCAAAATATTTGCATGCTTGGTCTTATCCTAGCTAAACATGTTTGAGCTATTTAAGCTTATATTTATGTTATATTGTTTTTTACAATAAACAATATGATTATGATTATTATGATTTCTCTATTAGAACTGCAATAGAAAAAAAAAAAAAACTGTGTGAACAAAGCAAAAAACAAATAAAAGTAACACAACGTGATAAAATTTTGAAGTTATAGTAAATTGTGAGTTATTATTATTATTTGTACTTATAATTATTATAATTCTTTAATGATATAAAAAAAAATGTATTTCTTGTTTTTCAGGTATAGAATATGGGCCAATCCACCTAAGAAAGATTCAATATTCATTTCACTCTTTTGTGATAAGTGTGTTTGTATCCTAGCATCATATTCAACCTGTGCATTACGTCTACGCTTTGGCATGGGTTCCGAGGAGTTGATTCGTTTAATGACACATTCTGTATGCTTCTGCTCTTTAGAAGATTCAATAATTGTTTGTTGCTAAAGAGCAGAAGCATACAGAATGTGTCAATTTATCACGTTGTGTTACTTTTATTTGTTTTTTGCTTTGTTCGCACAGTTTATTTATTTTTTTTCTATTGCAGTTCTAATAGAGAAATCATAATAATCATAATCATATTGTTTATTGTAAAAAACAATATAAATTTGCCTTTTTGATTAATTTTCTTATTGTTAAATAAAAACTTTGTTTTTTTTTTTCTATTGCCACTCTTCCATGTATTATTTTATTATTACCTGTATTTTTAACATGACTTCTACAAGACCCAAGGGTGTTGTCAAGCTGAAAGAAAAACTATCCATTTGGCAAAAGAATTCCCCTACAACGAGTGCTATCGGCGAAAGATTCGTTCGTTTAACCAATCGTCGTTGAAGAGTGTTTTCGGTGAACCGTTACATCGGCGAAGGATTCATTCGGACTACCAACCGTCGATGAATAATATCATCGGCGAAACGTTTCATCGGCCAATTATTTTTTCGTTCAACTAACCGTCGGAGTAGAGTGTTATCTGAAAACCGTCCTTTCGGTGAGCGGTATTTCGGAATACCATACGTAGCTCTCTATCAGTTGCCATGGCTTATTTTAATGAATTATTTTTTGGATTGTTTTTTTTCCTGTTTTGTTTTACTGTGGACACTTTTAACGTGCACATCTTGCTACATTGTTCTCACATAGTATACCATCTCAACATGAATGATGTAACCAAGATTTTGTAACAATATTTTGATTTAAAAGAGTGTTCATGGAGTTTCTTGCCCGTTCTTTTCCATAGAGATCTACGCTAGGGAATGGGCAACTACAGTACTTTCACAGTTTTTATTTCTTGTGACCGGGACTGTAGCTACATTTAATTTTCATCTTTGTTTCGACAATTCAAAAGTGCCTGTAACTGGCTTACTTGAAATAAATGCTTTGATTTTGATTTTACCTTAATTTTTTATTTTTCGTAATTTTCCCTTTACTTGTGCTGTTAAGACCTTGCTTTTAACCAAAATTGACAATTCTAGGTCAACCGGAGTTCCCATTGATCTAGAATCACGAAATTTGGCAAGAAGCAATGTTTTACAGCACTTGATAAGAAAAAAAACTGAAAACCGTAGATATGTAAACGAATGAAAACGATTTTACTATTACAAACTTATTATTTGCGGTTGGTGCAATAGCCGTTTCATGGGCTCGAACAGCAAAGTTAAGTTTGACCTTTAAAAAGTTTGTACACAACCCTCGGTGCTTGAGTCCGACTCGCTCTTGGCAGGTTTTTTTGTATAGTAAGCAACAACTTATTGTCGGGCCTACACTGTCTCCCCATACTTACATGATTTGAAAAGAGTAACCATGAAGTTTCTTGCTGGTTCTTCAGTATGGAAACGACCAACGCGCACCATTCACCTTTTTCGGCGTTCTAAAAGTGCCCATCTAGGCCTATGAGATACAAAATATCTTCATTTCTGTACAAAACTTAGACTTAAGTCTTAGGGTAGAGCAATATCAATAAAATATATGAAACACATTCTAATAAAATGTGTTGAAGTAGACTCATGTCACTTGTGTCAGTTTGGATCAGTGGGTCACACGCACAGCCATTTAAAGGATAAACTGTAAGTTAAATCTTACAACATAGCAAACACGGAGACAAGTTTTTAATCACATTGTACCGGAAAATCAAATCAAATTCATTTTTTTTGTGTGGGTAATTATCACAATATTTGGCACCCGCAGCATGATTTTGATTGCAGACTAATGCGATTATTGTATACTACCACATTGTCTAAATATTAATGAAATTACAATGAAAGTAGCCTCCATTTAGGTTAAGTAGTGTAGTAAAAGACACCTTGACCAATGTTTCATGTAGTGCACTTAAATACCAGAAGTAAGCCCAATTGACTGACAGGAGTTATGTAGTCTAATGAAACCCACTACTAACATAGTAACAAGTAGTTTGCAAAAGATACTTAACAAACTTTCACCAAGTGATCATTCACCTTTCAAAATTCATGATTTGTAGTCTATACTATTGTAATAAAGCTGAAGGTTTTGTTTGTATGTTTGAATGCGCTAATCTTTGGGACTACCAGCCTGATTTGAAAAAATATTTTTGGATTTCAAGATAACATCACACTACAACAAGGAAGGAGCCAAGCAAAACAAAAATAAAAGAGAATAGTCGGACACAATGGGTGAAACCATAGCTAGTGTATGACATTTTATTATTAAAAGTTGGGATCATGCGTCACCCTCCCGCTGGTGACACTGCGGAGAAGCTTGCAGGGGGACAAGACTCAGCAACTGATTTAAAGATAAGGAATTCAGGCTACTATTCACGCCAGCCTTTTGTGATTGTCTTTACTGCCTTGAAAAATATCATAGAGTGACTATGCCTTAATGTTAATCACAAAAAATGGGAATTCGCAGGAGCAGGCTAATGGCTTTACTAATAATTTGAATGCACAACATGATCTGTGTAATTAGTACAACAACATGTAACTTTATGAAACTACCATAAATAACTAGAAAAGTACAATATATTGTTATAACACAAAGTAGCTGAGCACAGTATGCACTAGGGTTTTCTTGCATACCACCAGACAACAGCTATGTTAGACAGGGTACTCTGGTTCAAAAGCATTTGATGAAAGTGTGATCAAACCTAGTCCAGGTAACTTGTTACTCTATCACATTTGTGTGTAGTTCTAAACTTTATACCTATGCACTATGGCACCTTTTGTTACTCTATCATTTAAGTCAAATACTTTTGGAAGATACTAAATAAAGCAATCAATTTCTTGCTTGGCCCACACCATAATCATTTGCATGGCAATTTAAGTTCAACTAGTCAAGATGAACAACAATACTTGCAGTGCACTGAGTTCTGACTTTTGACGCTTAATCCACTTCACTTTCTTGACTCTCCCCTTGACTTTGTAAAACTAGCTTAAGCTTAATCAGCCTATAGCATTCCCACAGCTGGGACACAGGCCTCCCACCTGTGAGAGGGAGTGGGTCATAAACCAAAACATGGGGACCAGTATGCGTTGGTAGATGTCACCATGTCTTTCAAGTTATTTATTGGTGAAGGAAAACATTGTGAGGAAACCAGCATGACTGAGAAATATTTTTTGACGACATGTAAAGCCAAGTCAGAGGCCCATAGGCGGCATAAAATCTCTGACACCAGGTTAGGCACTAACCACATGGTAAAGGAAGTTCTAGGATGTTAGTACTTGTGTGAGTGATGATGAAATGATTTACAAAAGTAAATTGTGTGCTGGTTCTAACCCACAACCAAGTCAATTTTAGTTGGAACAGATTAATTTATTTGAGAGCACATATTGGATGTAGCCACCTAGCCTAAATGTTATTTTAAGAACAAAAGAACTACTCCACTGCTAACTATTCTATGAATATTTAAAGAAGGAAAAAGCTATGAGGGAATGCCATTACACTAAGATAATTGTCTGTCAAATGTTTGAGTCATACTGATGCATGCATAGATAAGACCAGCATAAAAACTATGCCGGTAATCATGTTGGACACTGTACTATTACCATGTTACATAATTAAACCTGCAATTTTTTTTTCATCCTTGTTATTTTAAATTGGAGGAATAGGAAGGTCAGAATCATCCCTTCGTTAGAGACAATTTATTCAATTACAGGTATGTAATGCTGGAGACTAATCAGTAAATGTTTATTTTTGTTGTTTTGGATGAAGAGTACATGAATTCGCCCCTAAGACGACCCACTGACCATTAATAGTATTGCTTTGAGCTTTGTAGTTTAACTGACAACACGTCAATCAAGGTAGAAAGAATAAATAAAGATAACTTTCACAGCGGTCGAAGTCAAAGAGTTCAGGCCTCGGGTGCTCGGTTGCACGCCCGTGAACGCGGGGCTGCAGCCGACAGCCGGGCAGGAGAAGCACTCACCGCTGTGTTCCGTGAATATGTTGGAACCCAGCATGCGGGGGTCCTTCGGCGCGCGCGGCTTGTTGCGCGCCGAGCGCATGGATGCACCGCTGGCTGTGCCGCGCTCCTTCGCCTGCTGCGCCCCCATGGCGGCGCTGGCGGCTTGCCGGTGCCCGCCCTCCGCCGGTCTGCTACTAGACGCGCTAATTCAATAACACCACCGACGCAACGTACTCAACCTCCATACTTGTCGCCACTATACTGCGATATCACAGAACTTTAGTCTTTGTTTAATAATAAATTTCTGGTAAACTACCCCAAGGGCATTCTTTAGATTTAACAGTTTTATAAACACACATTACCAGATTTAGCCACTCACAAAAAATATCACAACCACCGCCATTAAATAAGTGATGTGAATGTGACTGACATGTTTGTTTGACGTCGATTTTTTAGTTTGTGTATTAGGCTGAGGAGGGCAGCACTGCTGCATGTAGAACCACAGACAAACAAAAATAAGATTGACTAATGAAAAAAAACGAATCTTTCTTTGTATTTCGCCTCGGTGCATCTGATTTGTCGCATGGTTTTGGGTCACTACGTCAACACTGCATTTTTTACTGTGTACCATTAACCGACTTCGCTGAAGCTTCGCAAACGATGCAAATCAAAAATCTCGATAAACGAGTAGATGCTGCAGCTGGACGCAACCATGTTCGTGAAAAACCGGCACTCGTCCGGATTGGCAGAATGGCAGCAATAACCAAATACCAAGCCAAATTACTTACCTCAGGTTTGAATTTGTCCATTAGTTTAATGATTTTCCTAGCGTGTGGAACTTTAATACGCTAAGTTTAATTGGAATAATAGTTAGGCAACTGATTTGAACCCGATGGCACCGGCACGGCTACCGGACGGCAACCGTCGTGAACCCGTCGTTTTGGAGCAAATCTTCGTTTGAATTTACTCACAGGAAAAATTCAAGTTTGAATTTGTGTTTTTTTTTGTTTAAATAAGATTTGCTTTCTAGCAACAGATTTCCAGGCGTTTTTTTTCGTTGTACGGAACCGCGGCCTCTGCCGCCAAACTTACACAAATAAAGCAGTAGGTAATCATTTTAAATGCACTTTTTTAAAACAATTCGTTTCATTGGTCGTTTTAATTTTAGTCACGGTGGGAGGTTGTGGGATGGAGGGGGAGGAGTATAACTGTCATCGACGATATAAGCCTATTCGCCGCGCATGCGCAGCGAATTCGCTGCGCAACGCAAACTCAATTTACAACGCTAGGCTTTACAGCCTAACGTTGATAATTGAGTGCACGTTCACGCTGCTATTCGCTGCGCATCCGCTAGTGTGATAGGGCTCTAACTATGGAGACGGGAGGAAGTCGCAAGAGGTCCGCAACAGTTTTCAGTAGCTATATCGAGCTTGATGAGAACTTTTAACCTAACTAGAGTAAACCACAGCCTGCAGCTGGCTGTGGGTGAGTCGGAATCGGGTCTTTGGCTTCACGCACTACCGTCGTCGAGCACAGGCACGTTGCTCGACGACACCACATTCCGCCTCGCTGTTGCTCTACGCCTAGGCGCCCCATGCTGTTCTCCTCATCGCTGTCTCTGTGGTGAACTTGTCAACAGCTTCGGACACCACGGCCTGTCATGCAGCCGAAGTGCGGGCCGTTTTGCGCGGCACGCAAACTTAAATGACATCATCCGTCGATCTCTTGTCACCGTCGGCGTTCCAGTTTTATTAGAACCCAATGGCTTGGCACGCGACGATGGCAAGAGACCGGACGGCATGTCTTTGTTTCCATGGAAGATGGGTAGGCCTCTAGTGTGGGATGCTACATGTGTATACTCTTGCGCCTTCCCATCTTCCTAGTTCATCGTGCTGTGCAGGGGCTGCCGCTGCGGCAGCGGAGAACCTCAAGCGGCGAAAATATAGTAACCTTATTGGTAACTATATTTTCGAGTCGTTTGGGGTTGAAACTCTAGGACCGAGGGGTCCGAGCGCTCACAGCCTTTTCAAGGAAATTTCTAAACGCTTAGTTGACACTTCCCGTGACCCTTTTTTTTTCCAATGTGAAATCATCAAATGACTCCTCCCGCTCTGGGCGGAGCAGGAGGGAGTGTCAGACTTTTACTGACTAAAACCCATACATGTTCCTTCATCGCCCTTTGTGTTCCGGGGCCACGGTATCTCTTTCGAATAGTCCCGCAGGCCCGGCAGGCTTCGGCCCTTGTCGAAGGACCCCTTCCCTATTGCTGCCTCTCTTTGAGGCGCGCGTGGAACACGAACGCGCCGTCGACACGGCCTGTCGTCATGAGACGGACGGACGGCGCCGCCGCCGATCGCCGCTTCGAGGACACGGCGGTGCTCCGCCCAAGCGGGGCACACCTCCACAGTGTGCCACCGTGTCCTCCGGTCGATCCTCACAGTGGAAGCACCCGGGCGTCTCCTCCCGCCCGATTCGGTGCAGGAACTTACCGAAACATCCGTGTCCGGTAAGAAACTGCGTCAGGCGGATGGTGAGGACGCCGTGGCGTCTCTACAGCCACTCCTCAAAGAGGAGACTTACCGCCACTATTGTGGCGTGTCCTGCACGGGGTTGTGACAGTCGCTCTCTCCATGTCGCCATGAGATCCCGCCGGAAGTCCGTCCGCTGAGCGACAATTTGCCACGGCAGCGGAGTTTCCTCCCGGCGTAGCGCCTCCGCGCGCCACTCGTGTAGGCGCGCGAGGACTATCGCCTCCAGATCCTATGGCGGCAATCCGGCAAGGAGGTTCGAGCCTCGCGGGAGATCGTGCGGTACCCCCGGACCAGCCTTACGGCTACCACCTTCTGTGGCGCGTTCAAATACTGGGCGGCACGCCGCCTCAATGAACGCGCCCGCACCGGGGCCCCATAAAGGGCCATGGACCGCACGACTCCCGCGTAGAGTGTCCGGCAGGAGGCGTTTGGCCCCCCCAGGTTGGGCAGGAGCCGCCTGATGGCAGCCCCTGTCCGCTCCAGTTTGGGGGCCAAACGTCGGAAATGCTCCACGAAGTTCCACCGGCTGTCGAGGACGAGTCCTAGGTACTTCAACGTCGACTCGACGCCGATGGATACCCCTCCTGCCGTCACTGCGGATCCCGGAGGTGGCGCATTCCGAGGCCCATGAAAGCACATGGCCTCGGACTTGTGCAGTGCCACCTCGAGACCCAGTTGCCGGATCCTCTCAACGACTATCGCAACCCCGCGTCATAATTTCGGCTGCCGCCTCGTGCGACCCCCCCTGTGCGAACACCAGCGTGTCGTCTGCATAGCAAACCACGCTGACGCCGCTAGGGAGGTCGGCGCGCAGCACCCATGGCAGTCGTAACCGATGTTCCACAAGGATGGGCCTAGAACCGATCGACATCTCTCGACGGTTCCAGTCTCCACTGCGACCAGGGTAGATGACGTACCTGTCCGCCAGGTAGTCCCCGACCACACGACGGAGGTAGGTCGGCACCCGGTGATACCGGAGTGCCACCCTTATGCAGCTCCAGGGCATGGAGTTGAAGTCATTGGCGATGTCGAGAGACACCGCCAAGACAACCCCACCCCGGGACACCGCATCCCCCGTCGTGAGGGCCCTCACGCGCATGATGGCGTCCACCGTAGAGCGCCCTTTGCGGAAACCAAATTGGTGTTCCGCAAGGTTCAAGGCTCGGTGAGGCGGTTTGCAACTACTCTTTCAAAGAGCTTGCCCACCTCGTCGAGCAGCACCACGGGCCGGTAGAGTAGAATAGAGTAGAGTAGGGACTCCATTTTCCGCACTTAGACTCTTAATCGGACCGTTGTGCGTAGGTGTCCTGGCAAAGTTAGCCAGCCTAGCTCCGCCCAGAAGCACAGAAGTTTCCTGGGAGCTTCACAGGCTTCGCGGAGCGACCCCACCGTTCCGAAGATTTGTTTGCGTTGGGTAGCCACTCCCCTCGGTCTGGCGCTGCGCTTGCTTTTGTTTGCCATGGTAGCCGCACCTGCCGGTGTCGGTGTACTTGCCGACACTCGGGCAATGGCCGCCACAGTGTCTTGCTGCGCAGGCTTGACCAGTGCAGACAGACGCTTCTTGGAAGTCGTTGCCTTGTGGGGTACGGTGGTCCAGGTTTGCTCGACCGGAGACTGAATGGCATCCCTAAGAGACGATGCATGAGGCATGTCGATCCCGGTCGTGTTGGCTGTCCCTGCCGGTATGGCTTCGGTCAGACTCGTTAGTTCCCTCTCCGGGGCCACTGGCGTTGACGCAGCCCTAGTGGGCGCATCCACGCCACCAGCCACCGTTGAATCGCCATGGTGCGAGAGCTGCCCTAGGCCTTGCGGACAAGGTTGGGTCAGAGCGCGCATCACCGGACGCAGATGGGGTTGGCATTGCCTTCGACTCAGCCTGGTTTGGCGCATACCTGGCGACAGCCTTCCTCATCGCATCCTTGGACGCAGCGGACGGTTTATGTTTGTGGTGCCTAGGGGCATTAGATGATGCCTTAGGCGTTTTACGCTTAGGCGCATCTTGCGACGCACCTCTAGGTTTAGATGTGGTTGGCGCATCAAGAAACGCAGCTTTAGGTGGTTGGTTGGTAGCTGAGTTAGGCGCATCAGAGGACGCAGCCTGAGTGTTGGTTACATTTTTGGTCTCTTTATCCATGGGTTAGGATTGAGATTCTTCACCGTCGGAGCTCTCCACCCGCCACGGAGCCCTCAAGTCGGGGCTGCCCCTCGTTCCACGAGTGGACGCCAGAGCTACTCCTTCGGTATTGGACCAGCTTATTGAGAAGTAGACGAGCCCGCACGCAACGGAGGATTGCGGGACTGTGAACGGCACGAGACTATGCCGCCACTCATCCCACAACCCCACGCGGCGCCGGCTGCCTCCCCCAACAATAAACCGGCCCTCGCTTGACAACCCGCTTATGGGATGCCCCAGCCGATTGAAAGTGGGTAGCTACTCCACTACCACCCGTGTGAGAGGAAATCCAGGCCAAAGTGATGTGTTGTGTGCAACCTGCTCCACTCAATCACCAGGATTCCTTCATCCCTCCGTACGGGTCCCCGCGCACGGCGCAAACACGCGGGAGGTCATTGCTATCCAACATCTGCTCTTGTTCGATGGTGGACACCCAGGGGCATGACCTCTCCACCCCTGTGTTTATATCGCCTGGTGATTTTCGTTGCGTCTATTTCTTAAGGAACTAGACCAAGAACAGGGCGGCAACCACGTGAACGAGAACACACCAGACTTGCCTTGAGGATCTACACGACTGTAGCGCTCACCCTCAAGACCCCGTCACCTTACCGCCTCTGAGGGAAGCGTTAAGGTAGGCCTGTATCTATACTACCAAGCCAAGCAAAGCATGTCGTTGTGCAACCAAAACGCGGACGGAGAGTCAGCCGGGCGCCCCGGCTTCCGAATGAGAACCAGCTTCCCCGTCTTCCAACTGCGCCTGAAGCGGGAACTGGCCTCTCTCTAAACATGCGCTAAAGAGCCCTTCAAGTCGGGGCCCGAGAGCCTCCGAGGCCAGGAACCAGGCTTTGCCAGGCAAGCCGTCGGGTCCAGGGGCGGTATTTTTGGCACCTAGCCTTCGTACCGCCACTCTCAGGTCTACCCCGGTCACTTCAGGAGTGTCGACGTCGTCACTTTGGTGGCTTCCGGCACCGCAGCCGGCGGAGCCATAAGCGGGGGCGGGTGTTCCCCTCGCGAGGGGAACAGAGCGCTCACCACGTCCTCCACGAGCTGAAGCCGGCTCTGAGGACTGAGGACTCTGCGTCAGCGGGGGGGCCCAGGTGCGGAGTTTATCCCGCACCATCTCACGCCTCCCGTAGAGACGTCAGCTCTTGCGACCACCAGTACACCTGACGTTGGCCTCCGCTGCCGCCATGATGGAGGCAGAAGCCGCGGGTATGGCCCTCAGTTTCGATGAAGTTTTCATCTTCAGGGCCACGCCTCTAATCGTGGCCTCTACCTCCTTCGCGAACCTGGCCTTACGCTCCACATCGGAGCCGCCAGGTGCACCTGCCTCGTCGCCAGATCCGGGAGCAGTATTGCTACCCGGGTGGCACCCCTCCTCGGCAAAACTTGCCGATCTTTCGGCCCTCACTGAGGCAGAGAGCCCCCTCCCCTTGCCCCGGATCCCACCACGCTTGTTGGTGGGGATCTTTCGGGCCGAGGCCTCCTCCTCTCTGGATGTTTGCCCCCCGGTCGCCATCTCGCCTGGGCCGCTTGCGGAAGAACTTGCCGTTCTCCGCAGCGGCTCCGGCACTCGCGCGGTGGGAGCTCCCCGAGCCTCCCGCACTCGCATCGGTGGATGCGACGTCGGACTCCGACCTCGCCTCCCTCCTCTCCTCACTTCCCGTGACCCTAGGGCTGGCTTTTACCTTGGCCGAAGGCTTAGCGTTGTCATACAGCGTGGTAACGCCACCAGTCTCTTGGGGACATTACCATTAGGAGTTAAAGCACTACATGCACTTCAGCTATGTGTCATCACAGCCTGACAAACCGAACTCGAACGCAAAGCGGCTGACCTACACCTTCAGGCCGAACTGGCCGCTATCGACGTAGAAAGCGTAAGAGGCAGTTTAAGAGGCAACGATCATAGAAGCGATCACGCTAGTGCGCGACAGCGCAAGCAGGCAGCATCAATCGATGGCTTAACGATGTACAACCAAACATCATCCTGGAGGTAAAATACCTCCCGCTGCAACAGCACACACAACGGCATACAACGAAATGCTCGAATGTTTTTTTCTGGTTCAGGCCCAGGTTGAAATGTACACTCCGTAATATTGAACCAGACCACCGTCAGACCTACGCGCCTAACCAAAATCCAACTAACGTTTTCTCATTTATAATGTACTAGCTGACCCGCGCAAGTACTTCGTCTGCGTCATATAAGAGAGACAGAGAGATGGTTAGAGAGAGTGTGAGACACCCTTAAAAGATAGACATAATAATGCTATCGCGGACTTTTTATAGAACTTTTTAAGAGGTACAATTCCGTCATACACGATTGTTGCGTAACTTTAACCTTTTACGCAGCGCACGCAACGAAAGATCTCAAAAGGAATATTTTTTCCTTTTTTTGCAAGATATTTCATTGATGCTCTGCTCCTATTGATTGTAGCGTGATGTTATATAAACTTTGTAACGTTGTTGTTCGTTGTTGCCTTCTCCGATAAATGGGCTATCCAACACTAATAGATACTTTCAACTCGAACCAGTAGTTCCTGAAATTAGCGTGTTCAACCAACCAAACAAACACTTCATTTAATTTCTTTGAAGTATTTGCATTAATCGCTAAAATATTCTGTTTTTCTAAATAAGGGCTTCCCTCGCCAGCCTCCTCAGCCTTACGTTATCATCCTTAGACACTTGATGACAGTCATACTCCAGCTAGAACGAAAGTTCTCAACAAGGTGCATAAAATAAGCCCAAACACGATATAGAAGCTGTAAACTCTTGATAACCTCTTGCAACTGCTTTCCGTCTCCATCGTCAGACCTTCGATGTAAATCATACTCTAGCTAAGTTTAAAGTTCTCATCAAGGTCCATGAAAGGAGCCTAAACACGATATAGTTTCTGCAAACTGTCGCGGACTTCTTGCAACTGACTTTTGTCTCTACCGTCAGACCTTCGATAACAGTCCAGGCAGGTCTTAAATTCTCACCAAGGTGCATGAAATGAGGCCAATAACAATCTAGCTGTAAATATAATCTACGTAAACTGCGTATGGATAATTGATTATTGCGAATAGCACGGCACAGTTCTTGCACGGCAAGAACACGTGAATTTATCAGGCTTCTGATGTTCGCTATACTACTTTTTTGAGAAATCATCATCATCATCATCATCATCATACTGTCACTATCCCAATTCATTTGGGGTCGGCGCAGCATGATTGTATTTATTCTTCCATACTTCTCTATTACTTTTTGGAAAAATATTTCACGAAAAAAATAAGAAATATAGAAATGCAAACAATTTAAATACAAAAAGAATTATAGGAAATCTCACAGCATCAAAATAAAAAAAAAAACACACAAAAAGTGAAAATAACGTTGGGGGGGGGTTTGAACCTGCAACCCCGTAGTTTCACAGAGCGGTCGGTTCGTCGTTATAAGCTACAAATAGCCGTTCTCATGTACTTACGTCAAACAATTGAAGTACAAGTACCAACTACTTATACCGAGGAAAGCTGATTTTCTTGAGTTCCGCTATTTTGTGCGTATTCACCTTCGATCAATAATAGTACTAGATTCCCGATAAGCGCTTCAAAAACGGCTAGAAAAATAAGACCACAAATACTTTTGTGGTCTTATTTCAAATTAGTATGGTCCAATCATAGCCAACATGAAGACGTCAAAGCGCCGCAGTGCGCGTTCAAAAACAGTGTTAATAAACACCGTAACACCAAGGTTTTGGAAGGAATATCTTATTTTTGGTAAGTATATATCATGTATTTTTCATAAAATAAAACAGAATTAAATAGTAAATATAAATAAATTATCTAATATTATAATTGTTTGGCCAATGTTTGCTACAACGCACCAACTATTGTATCAAACATCGACTGTTCTTGAACAGGGAATGCATGGAGTAGTGTTGTTATTTTATAATGTTATTTTTGTTTGTAGATTTCCTAGTGACCCATTTCGCTGTGCAGAAAGAGGAGAAGATATGTACAACCCTTTTAAAAAAGAAAATTCATTTTGACAGATTCGACATTACTGGAAACACGCAAAGGCGTGGATTATTAAAAACAGCGGTTCCCAAATAGCACGTAATTATTATAAAGTATTAAAATAGTTGGTGTAAGATAACGTTTCATTTACGTACGATAAGATGACTTTTTTTAGATTCACGGACCATAGAAGATAATTTACGAAAGATTTATCAAATCAGGTTTTGTAAAAATATTTATCAGATGAAACTATTTAATTAAATACGTAGGTATTTTTAAAATGTAATAGCGGTAATGTAAAATAGTCTCTACTACTTTTTTAAGTCGGTCAAAAATATTTGCCACCGTACAGAACAAAACTAAAAAAAAAAAATCGGCAACTCTACGTCTTTCAATACTTTCTGTGTTCTGAGCATTGAAATGTGACACCAAGAACTACTTCTAGTTCCACAATAGAATAAGCATGAAATTGTAAACAAAAGTGTTTTAACCTTATAATTTAGAATTTAAGTTTTATTTTAGATAAAATAGTTTTGTACTGATGACTTTTTAGTTTCAAGCGACTTTTTAAATTTATTCCTTTTATCCTTTCTCCGATGGAAGGACTCAAATAAATACGTTTTTGCAATGGTAATTAAACTTTATGAGTAAGGATTAAGGTTTATAATAAACTGTAGTTGTTAATATTATTGAACTTTTTTCCAAGAAACATAGATGTTTAAGTGTGTGCAAACGTGGCCACTTCAGCGACATATTTTTGTTCCTGATCCTTAATCTAGTACTATTATTGATCGAAGGTATTCACCTCAAAAATCAAATTTCGAGAAAACTGAGAAATTATATTTACCTGTATTAGATATGAAGTATATGTAGCAACTTTAAAAGGTTACACTTCATTGGTTTTGATTGTATAGGTGTTTGAAGTTTATTAATTTTAAACACAAAACCCTCTTTTTTGCGTCTCTGGGAGAGATTTAAAAAAAATGCTAAGACAGGTATTTCTATATTTTTATTAATACGTATTTATTCCGAGTTTCATGATTCTAGAACAATCTATTTTTTTTTCATACATACTTTACCCCCCCCTTTTCACCCCCTTATTCCAAAAAAATCCAAAATTTCTATAGCCTTAATGTTATGCTGAATGTATTTAAATAGATTTGTGAAGATTACAACAATATCGGTTCAGTAGTTTTTACGTGATGCGCGGTCAAACAAACAAACAAACAAACAAAAAATTTTAAAATGGTTTTAATATATATGTTTAGTTACTTATTTTAAGTCACCCTGGCTGGTTTTTTTTTTAATCTTCAATGTACAGATTTTTTGGTCTCAACGATTTTATTATATGTATAGATAGATGACGAAATCCTTGACTTAGGACTAAGAGACTATTATGTCGTAATTAAGCTAGGTTATTTTTTATATAGAAAATCAGATAGTTATAGTCTATAAGGAGCAGATTGCCTTCCCTCCAATCTATAGCCTTTACAAACTTTCCATCGTCCCTAACAAGAATAACAAAATCCTTTTACCTACCTCACCTTTTATTGCGATTTCTGGACAAGATTCTATGTACATGGAGGCTGAATGCCCGAAGGTAAATTCTCTGTACCTCTGCGAACCAAAACAAAATACAAGGCCAAAGATGACCCCGACTGTATCCAGCATCTGATCTCCAAGCAAGAACTTCTCCCATCCTGTAAGCTGTCTTCAGTTGCCTTGAAGAAAGCAGCTGTAGAACAAATCGACGAGAAACACTACACCATTAGTTTCCCACATCCAACCAAAGTGAAGATATCATGCGGACAAGAAACATACAAAACCCTTGAAGGAAGCTATTTAGCTATCATCCCGCACAATTGCCACATCAAAACGCCCGAATTCACCATAGCGAACTCTAACAATCACATCAAGGGATTCGCTCTAGAGATTATGCAATTACCTACAAATAATGAAGACTTAGAAACGTCAAGCGAACCACCAATCGTAGTAAACTCTGTCGATCTACATAATCTGCACTTTATAAACACGAAGATCATGCAACAGACTCCAGCAAACAATTGATATAGCTCTCTACCATACCACGATCCCGGTCTATCTAATACTATCCGGTGCAAGTGCACTCATTATCGCACTGACGTACCGACGATATCAAGCGAAACGCATCCACAAAAATCAAACAATGAAAACCGATGATTAATAATCTCCAGGAAATTATGCTGAAATTCTAGAACCACAAGGAATCAGTCCTAGCGAGATAAGAATCGACCACAGCAATATTTCATCACCTCTCTTACACAAGATTTCGAAATAGTTGCTTATCTTCGGGGGGAGGTGTTACATACACGCATAGCACTTAAAACGCTGACCGCGCGTTAGTCAAATTACCGCGGATTGCACCTTGCACCAGCGGAGACACGAGGCGCCGACGCAGCTCAACATGATGCAGCCCGGCACGGACATCGCGGCCTTCGTGAAATCGTCACTTTTGGCACAGCATCGGTCGTTTACGTTACCCCAGCAGGAAAGTGTCTCCTAGAGTTATATGAGTGGAACGTTTAATAACGGAAAAAACGATTCCTGCTGGGGTAACGTTTTTCTAGCAGGAAAATTCTAAACGAGAGAAATATTGTGCATGACCTTGTAGCTTATAGTAGTGTCCAAGTGTGCCCCCAAAAATAAATTGTGTGCCCCTTCAGGTTTTCGAGATATTGCATTTCCTGCTGGGGTAACGTTTTGCAGAATCGTATATCTCTAAAACCATTGCATGTGCCCCTGTAGAATAAACATACACGCGTAGGTCTTCATGTGTGCCCCTCAGTGCCCCAATTAGATTTAAGAAAATATTTATAATTTCCAAGTTATCACGGTTTTATGAAAACTCGAAAAAACATCACAGCGCCTAACACTCACTTGCAAGAAGCTTCACATAAAATCTTCTTTAGTTAATGCCACTTTATCGCTAATGAAATCATTAAAATAATGATTTCATTAGTTTGTTGCATCAAACTACTTTAGACTAAAAACTTGATCCTTTAACTAATTAGAGCATTAAACATTGTTGGCAACAATATATTTAAAAATGAATGGAATTAACGAGTGGTTGCGTTTTGTTTTGAAAAGTACTCACAATTTGTGTATTATTAATTGGCCGACACAAAACGCGTTTGACACATAATACGGTTTAAAATATCCACTATCCCCCAATAGATGGTAGGTTCCATATTTGCCGCTCTCGAAATTTGCACATAAATGTGAGTTGTTGAAAATGGTACAATCGTGCACCGAGCCGGACCAGCGACCTATAATATCCCTTATTTTTAGTGATGCATCACACACAAAATATCCTTTTCGGCAGCGGCACATTTCGGCTAATGAGCCCCCAATGCTGTTGATCTTTACATGAGTGCAGTCAAGAGCTCCTGCCACACGTGGAACCCATCAATGGCATAAAAATCTTCAGCTACTTTTCGGAGCTCTTTCCTTCCAGACATATTGATATAGGTGGAGCTTAATGCAGCCAGCTTGCGTGACACCTTTTGTACGATCCGGCAAACTGTAGAGCTGTTTATGTTCGTGAGATCAGCTAGTACCATCTGGACGGAAACCGTCGCGAAGAACCGCAAACAGATTAGAAGTTGGGTAAGACCACAAATGGCCTTACTCCTCAGGGTCTGTGGCTCCAGAATGAGGCGGCTTCGAAGCTGCAGCGCTGCCTCCTTTGAAATTCGATAGCGCAACCGGAACTCTTCACCATCATGTTTTTCGTATAAATTAATTCTGTCTGGGATCTGGCGGCGGCAAAGATCATCTTCTGGATCAGCGACATATTCAACAACGACATATTCATCAGCGAAAATAAAAGTAAACACTACGTAAAATCGGTTTAATGGCCCGTCGTCGACCCATTAAAAATTATAACCTTTAATATGTAATTTAATGAGCTCTGATGCGCTAAAGTCGCTTCGTGCAATACAAAATACCTTTAATGGGTGGTTTGACACTTCATAAGATAAGTTTGAAATTTCCATAATTAAAATTTAAAGGAGCTTTAAAATGCATCTTATTTTCTTTCCTGCAATGCTTTAATGAAACATTATGGTTTAAAGTGGCATTAAAAAGATAAAAATCTTTCTTGCAAGTGAGTGTAAATCAGACAAGGTATAAGCTCGCTGAAAACTGTATTCGGTCCGTCTTGACGCTACTAATAACCATACAAAGTTTTAAAACTGGTCATGCGTGCGTTTTTGAATTATCTTGATAAAAGTCAAAACGATGGTGTCATAACTTTGACGCCAAAAATACAAGGAACCAGCTCGTTCCCAGATGTGTAGGTGTTAAGGAATTAGTGTGCCTTTAGTCAAAAATATATGGTGAAAATATTCAGCTTGGAATGTTTCGCATTAAGTAAATATTAACAAAAAACCAAACATGTCAACAACGGCTGTTGATCCGACCAAATTCGCATGACTACTAATGAGCGACGGACTCATACATATCAGCTTAGGTATAATACGTCCAATAAAGAAGGTCATCCTTCTTTATTGGACGTATTATACCTAAGCTGTTGTCCGTACAGGCGCGTTCAAAAGTTTTGGGGGCTAATTAAAAATACAACATGTAACATAATTAACGCACATCCTGAAATTACTTTGTTCAGAATCGTTTACTGAATCAATTTCTATAATTTTTAATATAGGTAATTTTTTATCCCAAAAATAATTAAAGCTACGTAATTTATAGCCACACTACCCCTGTATAGTCCAAGCGAACTGAAATGGACCGTAACTCAAGGCAATAAGACTTTTAAAAGTGCAGTTTTATTTGTATTAATAAAGTCCGCCATTCAATACAAAATAAAGAAAAATTAACCTTCTTTCAAGTAAGTTAAAGTCGTTACAAATACAGTTAGGTAAACTTGGCGATTCAACCGCACGCACACATTAAACAGGCACTCGATAAAGGACACAATAGATAAACCAACAAAATGTAAAATATGTGATACTTGTTTTCGTTCCTTTTCTCGTGCAAATTAAAAACCTGGGATAGAGCGAGATAGCCACCATGACACCGGGTTGCGCCGGCGCCTACCATCAAAGCTAACTTAAATAAATGTTAACAGTTTTAGTCACGCCCGGCCTTCCGTACCGTACAGTGTATGCAAATAGTTCGCGCGCGATGTCAATAATTGACCCAAAATGTTCAGTGAAATGGTGACTAATGGTGGACTGTGGCACGTTGCAGTGTGGTGATAATGTGGTTCTAGCTGGCAGAACATTCAAGTCAACCAAAGGTATGGTACTGGAGTAGACCGCAGGGTAGGACTATGTTAGCTGCTACTTCGTGGCCATGGAACGTTCCGTCCGAACACAGCCATCGACAGGGGAGCCGATTCTCGTACACGTACTCGTTTTCAAAACGAAATATGGGATTAATTCGATGAGAATCCCCAATCAGCTGATTTGACGACTTTTTTAGGATAGATAGGATAGTGAACGCTTTTGATAAAAAATGACGAAGTGCTTTCTAAATTAAAACATCAATTAAGAAAACAGGCATTAAAATGTATTGAACTTTTCTATTGAAGTTGAGTCGAGCGACGACGTTAACAGCTGTCTCGAACGCGAGCGAATACCTACTAGGCTAGCAAGACTCACACAGTCGCATACGTAGGTATGAGACCTACGTATGCGACTGTGTGCGTTCGTTGATTTGTACTGTGACTACAACATTCTTCCGGAATTAGGAAAACTAATTTATTAAATAATCATTGCCTAGACATGTTTAATTAAAAATTCAGTGCATGTATTAATTGGGGTGTCTGAGGGTGTAATCATGTATTAATTGGGGTGTCTGAGGGTGTGCGTTAATTACGTTACATATTGTATATTAAATGCACCTTGTGACCATATTAAATGAAACAGCTTGTTGTTTGTTATTTTTATTCCCTTAATATTAATTCATAAAGTAATAGCTGCCATAGAATATTTTGTGAAAATCGAGTATTTAGCTATTTCGGCTAAAAAGATACAGCCCTGTTGACGGATTGTGGTCGAGTTTTGGAGTCTTGTGAATTCTTGTTATGAATTATTGTTTTACATTGTAACTAGAAGTTATTAAGGGATCATATGTCATCAACGTAGCACAAGAAGACAAAATACGTATTAAACAATAAAAAAACAAATGACTGTTACTTGTTATAAAGAGAGAGTCAGAGTGCTAGTTTGGCCGCGTATCGATGCGGACGTGTTGCTGACGCTTATTATTAGTGTAAACCGAGTAGCGCGGCGTAAGACGTCGCTCGTAATTATTTTGTCGCCATGAGTAGTCAACTAGTGGCGAATGAATTGCTGGCGTTCCTGCAACAGAAACTGGACGTGATGGATGAGGTGTCCGCAATCCAGATCTGCTCAACCAACTTCAGCGAGGAAGATATAGCTGCTTCCAAGCTGTTACTGTACAAGTCGGTAAACAAAGCCGACCAGATGGTGTCCCGCCGGCGTGACGGGACTAAGAAAAGCCTGCAGGATATTATCACGCTGTTGAAGGAAAGCGACCCTGACGACGTGCCGACGTTTATGGCGAAGGACTTAAACAAGCTTCCGCCCGTCACGTTCGACCACGTCGACGTTACGAGCCTCTTGAAAGACATCGTTTTACTTAAGGCCAGCCTAGCAGATGTGCAGAAGAGATTGGATGCATCCCAAAACACCGTTGCAGATTTGCGTAATGAATTAATAGAGTTGCGTAAAGCTGTAGCGGTAACTGGGTCACCATCGAGTGCATCGAATATCAACACGCGTCGCGGAGCGTGCCTCAATTTATCGGGGGCCAGTTTCGCGTCAGCAGTTATGTCTTCGTCGTCACCGAATAATGCTGAGTGTGCAGAGCGTGCGTCATGCGCGCCCCGAAACCATGCACCCGTCCCTGCGGCTGCTCCTCGTGTCGCCGCTTCAGTTACCCGCTGACACAATGTCTGTGTCTAAAGCGCCTGTGGGAGTTAACGACTTCGCCAACGCTCCCGCTAAGAAGCCCGTGCCTGAAAAGGCATCGAAACGGGCTGATGATGATGGTTTTGTGACGGTGCATAGGAAGAAGCACCGACAAAGAACCAACAAGAACCGCTGCTGCACAGCTCCTATCAAGCCCGACATCCCTGTTAGAGCCGCCCAGCTGAACACTCCCGTTTATATTTCCCGCCTACACTATACCACTAACGCCGAGGAGATCGTGGAGTACGTGTGCCAAAGGACTAAGTACAGGCCGAGAGTGCAGTTGCTTGAATCGCGCCGCAACGTTAACTTCAAGGCGTTCGTGGTGCGAGTACCTACTTGCTACCTGCACCTCGTCATGGCAGAGGACTTTTGGCCGCAAGGTGTAATGTTCCGTCGCTTCCACGGACAAGTGCCACACGATCGCACAAAGACAGTGCTCGAGTGAAGTGTGTTTTACTAACATAGTTTTAAGTTAAAACACTAACACACAATGTACTATTATATATATGTTAGTCTGTAAGGTATTTATCTATGGGCCAAAGTAGCCTGAAAATAAAGGTTTTATTATTATTATTATCGTCTTTATTTACTTAACAATCTTATTTATTTACATTTTTAAATATTTCTTAAAAAAACCTATTTAAAAAAAAAAACATTTAAAAATATAAAAAATAGTGATCCGCCGGTGTCGGGAGCAGGGTCCAAGCCACCGGTGGTTAGGGTTGCAGAGACTAGAACCTCCTTACAATGCGAGCCGTATCGAGGAGTACTGCCTTCTGAATTAGGCCCTTGATCCAACCGCCTAAAGAGAGCTTCGAAAGATGGTCATCGAAGCTCTTGGCTATAAGGCCATTGGCCGTCACGACAATCGGCACAATGATAACCGAGTCCAGATTCCACATGTCGCGAACCTCGTATGCCAAGTCGAGATATTTTATTTGTTTCTCTTTCTCAGCTTTCACGAGGTTCTCGTCATGCGGAATGGTAACATCGATTATCATTACGCGGCGCGCTGATCGGTCTATCACCACTATGTCAGGCTTATTGGCGACAATAGTCCTATCAGTGATGATAGACTGATCCCAGTACAACGTGACATGATCTTTCTCGAGAACTGGGTCGGGCACATACTTGTAGTACGGTACCTCAGATTCCACAATTTTATATTTCAAGGCAAGTTGCTGGTGAATAATCCTGGCTACTTGGTTGTGCCTGTGCAAGTACTCGCCGTTAGCTAGACGAGAACAACCAGAAATTATATGTCTAATGGACTCACCCGGAAGGTGGCATGCCCGACACACGTCAACCGTCCCGTCCTTTATAACATATTTCCGATAGTTGTTCGTCAACATAACTTCGTCCATAATCGCACAGACAAAACCTTCAGTTTCCCCAAAGAGGTCGCCGAAACGTAACCAGGACACGGACGCTAGAAAATCTACATCGGGCCCATGAAGAGCCCGGTAGAAGCGCCCGTGAAGCTCTTTGCCTTGCCATACTTCCTTGCGGTCATCTGTGGTAAGTACCTCAGGTTTGCGCCAGTTCTCTTTAGCCATGGACAGCGGGGTGAGGCCCTTGTCCACTGCGACCACATCTCGGCATACCCACTTCGGCTTTTAAAAAATATTCTCTGAGACTGCACACCTCGCGGTTGTGGAGGATCTTCGCGTTTAGAAAACCTCGACCTCCGCACTTCCGCGGGATGTACAGTCTCATCACCGATGATCGTGGGTGATGCATCTGGTTTTCGGTCAGCAGTATACGAACTCTTCTATCCAGGGCGTCGAGTTCGGTCTGAGTCCATTTGAGTATGCCGAAAGAGTACATTAAAACCGGCATGACCCAACCATTGAAGGCGCGCACCTTGTTTCCGCCTAAAAGAAGGCTATTTAATACCTTCTTCAGGCGACCGAAGAAGCGCTCCCTCAACGATTGCTTCATGTCAGTTACGTTAATGCCTAACGCTTCCGACATACCCAAATACTTATAGCTTTCGGATGAGGAAAGAGATCTCAGGTGTATGGAGTCCGAGAGCTGAAGTCCCTCGGATTCCATAATCTCCCCTCGCTTTACATACATGACTGCACATTTGTCCACACCAAATTCCATTCTGATGGCACTACTAAAAGTTTCAGTTACTTTCAGTAGCTCCATCAGTCGCAATTTGTTGGGGGCAAAGAGTTTCAGATCATCCATGTAAAGCAGGTGAGATATAACCTGACCATCTTTCCTCAACCGGCAGCCTAGGCCTGAATTCTCCAGCAATGTGCTTAGAGGATTCAGGGCTAAGCAGAACCAAAGTGGACTCAGACTGTCGCCCTGGAATATTCCCCGCTTAATCCATACAGGCTCATCGCTCCCCTGGATCTGTCTACATCCTGGATATCGAAGGACCGTCTTCCATTGCCCCATACATGACTCAAGGAAGGCGCGTAGAGTTGCATCTATTTTGTACAACTCCAGCACCCTCATGAGCCACGTATGTGGCACCGAGTCATAGGCCTTCTTATAGTCTATTCAACATGGCGACAGATCTTTGCGGGATCGACGGACCTGTTGGCTAATGGCCATTATTCTTACTATAAATGCTTAATTATTACGCCACTTTCAACCAACTTAAAAAAAGAGTAAAAACGCAACCGTGTCTTTGGCGTCATAACTGCAAATGTTTACCAATACCAAGTAATAATCCAGACGCACTTCCCTAGTCAAAAACACTTCGTATTATTCATCTATAGAGCGACGTTTAGGTAGGTATCTGTCTCTGTCCCACTAATCCCGTATGCATACTAGCTGTCTCACTTTCTCCAAGCTAGACAAAGCGATTCCTTGCGACACGACGTCAGCGGATGGAGCGCGTCTAGCGCATATGCAGCGGTGGGGAGGCGAAAAAGGGAATTTTCTATTATTGATGAAAAACTTAATGTTAATTTATCTAACCTACGGCTTATCAATAAATGTATAAATACTTTTTTTTACTGTTGTGTTGTTTTTTTTTGTATTTATATACAAAAAAGAGCTATCTCTTTTTCGTAGTAGGTATTCATTACATATTTCATGAACTATGTTTTTTTAAAACATCCCTCAATCAGATTTTGGGTCAAAGGCCTGGCAAATATCTGGATGTATGTCTTTCGTTCACACATAAATTACTAGATGCATTTTAATGAAGAAGATAGCTTACCTTGTAATATCACATTATTAATAATGTACTTAATCATGTGCAAAATCACAGAAACAGCTAGTAGAATATTATCCAATAACAACTTTATTTTATTAGATATTACTTTTCTACTTCAGTGTACTCAGGCACAACAAGTGTGAATCGGTTAGTGCGTAAATTAAAGAAGGTCATCGATATGTATGAATCCGTCGCTTTTTAGTAGTCATTCTAATTTGGTCGGATAACCAGCCGTTGTTTACATGTTTGGTTTTTTGTTAATATTTACTTAATGCGAAACATTCCAAGCTGAATATTTTCACCATATATTTTTGACTAAGGGCACACTAGTTCCTTAACACCTACACATCTGGGATCGAGCTGGTTCCTTGTATTTTTGGCGTCAAAGTTATGACACCATCGTTTTCACTCTTATCGAGATAATTCAAAAACGCACGCATGACCAGTTTTGAAACTTTGTATGGTTATTAGTAGCGTCAAGACGGACCGAATACAGTTTTCAGCGAGTTTATACCTTCTCTCATTTAGGCGCTGTGATGTTTTTTCGAGTTTTCATAAAACCGCGATAGCTTGGAAATTATAAATATTTTCTTAAATCTAATTGGGGCACTGAGGGGCACACATCAAGAGCTACGCGTGTATGTTTATTCTACAGGGGTACATGCAATGGTTTTAGAGATATGCGATTCTGCAAAACGTTACCCCAGCAGGAAATGCAATATCTCGAAAACCTGAAGGGGCACACAATTTATTTTTGGGGGCACACTTTGGCACTACTATACACTGCTACAAGGCCATGCACAATGTTTCTCTCTCCAATCATTCGTTTAGAATTTTCCTGCTAGAAAAACGTTACCCCAGCCGGAATCGTTTTTTCCGTTTTTTTTCAAAACGACAGGGGCACACATTTTTATGTTGGGGCACATTTACAGCAGTTAGGGCACACCCCGCACACATTAAACGTTCCACTCATATAGCTCTAGGAAACACTTTCCTGCTGGGGTAACGTACACCATTTATTACACGCCCCAGTGGTAGCCACAACGTACAGATGGAACTCGTACATGGTGAGAGCGAGTCGTATGTACAACACAACCTGCCGGGAAGCTGAGAACGACATTTTTAATACTAGTACCGCTAAATTGAAGAAAACTTTATCTAATAGCTTCTTTGAGCGAGTTTAGTAATTTTTGTTTGGTGTTTTATAGTCTTATTTTTTTCATGTCTTATTATTTATACCTATACTACATTGGAAACTTGTAATTGGCCATGTTTTGTTTAAACTATTACTCACTATGTGTTTAGCTATAAGTTTTCTTAAAAATGAAATAAATAAATAGTTAAATAAAATTTATGCCTAAAAATGATTCTGCCTTACAAAAATATGAGTTTTGAACGTATGATAAATGAGTGTCTGGCAAACGATTTTCTGCGAAATGAAGTTTATGCTATCCGCTGGTATGCAAAATAATATTATGACATACAAAAATCTGCTTAAGGTAGACCATTGAAAAATTCCACCCTGTATCTATACATATAATAAAATCGTTGAGACCAAAAAATCTGTACATTGAAGATTAAAAAAAAAAACCAGCCAGGGTGACTTGAAATAAGTAACTGAACATATTAAAACCATTTAAAAAATTTTTGTTTGTTTGTTTGTTTGTTTGACCGCGCATCACGTAAAAACTGCTGAACCGATTTTGTTGAAATGTTCAGAAATCTGTTTAAATACATTCAGAATAACATATAGGCTATAGAAATTTTGATTTTTTTGGAAAAAGGGGGTGAAAACGGGGAGAAAAGTTTGTATGAAAAAAAAAATTTTTGATTGTTCTAGAATCATGAAACTCAGAATAAATACTTATTAATAAAAATAAAGAAATACCTGTCTTAGCATTTTTTTTAAATCTCATCCAGAGGCGCAAAAAAGAGGGTTTTGTGTTTAAAATTAATAAACTTCAAACACCTATACAATCAAAACCAATGAAGTGTAACCTTTTAAAGTTGCTACATATACTCCATATCTAATACAGGTAAATATAATTTCTCAGTTTTCTTGAAATTTGATTTGTGAGGTGAATACGCACAAAATAGCGGAACTCAAGAAAATCAGCTTTCCTCGGTTTAAGTAGTTGGTACGAAATGTTTGTGCGCGCATCACGTCAAAATTACTGCATAGGCTTCTTCAATATTTAAACCATATATTATCACGATACTTCCTTAAGGGGGTAGGCAATTTTGCATTATTTCCGTATACTTCAATTGTTTGACGTTTCAGTCATGACGTAAGTACATGAGAACGGCTATTTGTGGCTTATGTCAACGAAGTAAATAGCCTTGCGGTTTCATGACCGCTCTGTAAACTACGGGGTTGCAGGTTCAAACCCTCCAACGTTATTTTCACTTTTTGTGATTTGTAAAATTTTTTTTTGATGCTGTGAGAATTCCTATATTTCATTTTGTATTTAAGTTGTGTGCATTTCTTATTTTTTTCGTGAAACATTTTTCCAAAAAGTAATAGAGTAGTACTTATGGAAGAAGAATACAATCATGCTACCCTCAAATAAATTGGGATACGGGCAGGAGTATGATGATGAGGATGATTTCTCCAAAAAGAAGTATAGCGAACACCAGAAGCCTGATGAATCCACGTGTTCTTGCCGTGCAAGAACTGTGCTATGCTATTCGCAATAATCAATAATCCATACGCAGTTTACGTAGATTATATTTACAGCTAAATTGTTATTGGCCTCATATCGTGTTTTCGGGCGGGAGGAGACGCCCGGGTTCTTCCATTGTGAGGATCGACCGGAGGCCACGGTGGAGCACACTGCGGAGGTGTGCCCCACTTGGGCGGAGCACCGCCGTGTCCTCGAAGCGGCGATCGGCGGCGGCGACCTCTCTCTCCCGGCCCTGGTTCAATACATGGTCCTGAGCGAGACGGAATGGGATGCCGTCACCTCCTTCTGCGAAGTAGTCATGCTAGCGAAGGAGGTGGCTGAACGTGAGAGGGAGAGATCTTTACGTCCCGACCACAGCGGGAGACACCCCGAGCGTCGGGAGCCACGTATTGGCCCCCGGCCACCGTAGGCGCGGGCCTGTGGACGAGGAGCTATGGGCTAGCTCGCCGTCCGTCCGTCTCATGACGACAGGCCGTGTCGACGGCGCGTTCGTGTTCTACGCGCGCTTCAAAGAGAGTCCGCAAAAAAGAAGGGGTCCGCAAAGGCCGATGCCTGCCGGGGCTGCGGGACTATTCGAAAGAGATACCGTGGACCCGGAACACAAAGAGCGATGAAGGAACATGGATGGGTTTTAGTCAGTAAAAGTCTGACACTTCCTCCTGCTCCGGGAGGAGTCATTTGATGATTTTCCATCCGAAAAAAAAAAGCTATATCGTGTTTGGGCTCAATTCATGCACCTTGATATGAACTTTCGACCTAGCTGGAGTATGACTGTCATCGAGTGTCTAAGGATGAAAACCTAAGGCTGTCGAGGGAAGCCCCAAATTGGAAAAACATAGTACAATATTTTAACGATGATTGCATATATTTCCGAGAAATTAAATTGTTACCTACTTGAATCTATACTTATTATAAAGGAGAAAAGTTTGTTTGTTTGTTTGGTTGGTTGAACGCGCTAATTTTAGGAACTACTGATTCCAGTTAAAACATCTTTTAGTGTTGGATAGCCCATTTATCGAGGAAGGCTATACGTTATATAACATCACGCTACAATCAATAGGAGCGGAGCATCAATGCAAATTGTTGCAAATACAGCGAAAAATCATTGCTTTTGAGAGCTTCCTTTCCGTGCGCTGCGTAAACGGTTGAAGTTACTCAACAATCATACATGTATGACGGGATTGTTCCTCTTAATAAGTCCGCTAAAGCATATTATCTGCATTTTTTTTAGGTTGACTCACACTCTCTCTAAGCCTCTCTCTCTCTCTTACGTAACGCAGACGAAGTTGCGCGGGTCAGCTAGTCTATAATATAAAAATGAATCGCTAAATGTGTTGGTAAGCGCATAACTCAACAACGCCTGGACCAATTTGGCCAATTCTTTTTTTTAAATGTTCGTTGAAGTTCAAATATGGTTTTTACGGCGAGAAAAATTCGAATAATTGCCGGAAAAACCCTAAAAACAGCCCTTTTCTTTTTCCCATACAAACGTTTTCTAACTAAAACGAGCTTTATTGCTATAGTTTAAAGTTCATATTGAATTACAAGCAGTCATTGTTGTTCAAACAATGTAGGTATGTTCCTAACGTCAAAGAGTAGTAAATAAAAAAATAAAAAAAACTGGCGTAGGGCTGAGTCTCAACAGATCGCAGCACGACGCTGCTCTAAAAATGACACATTACAAGTTACAACTCATTTTGACAGGCTATATTTGGCAGTACGAAGTCTGCCGGGTCAGTTAGTATTATATAAAAATGAATCCCTATTTCCCTTGGTGACGGCATCACGCGTGAACGGCTGGACCGATTTCGCTAATTCTTTTTTTGTTGTGATTGTTAGTGTAAGGAGAAGGTTCTTGGGTAGGTAGGGTAGAGTAGTAAAAAGTGAAGACAAGACAACGTCTGTCGGCTCAGCTAGTACTAGTATAGTTACAGGTCAAAATAATGGTAATAAAAGTTTTTGCTATTTGTAACATTTTAAGAAACTTTGTCTATTTTTGATCGGGTGTTTCTTCGTTAATATATCGGGCTTGCAAATCGGGTTCACCAACGAACTAGTAGGAAATTCTTGTTCAATTTTGTCATCCAATGTGGTACACAAAAATTTGTAAATCAAGTCAGAAAGTTCCATTAACTTCGGAATACTTTTGTTGTCGCCTCGAAGACAGCCATACATTTTTACGCATAAAATTCGTTATTTTGATTCTTGGTTTAATTATTGTTGTATTATTTGTTAAAATCATACTAAATTATAACTGTTTTTAGCACTACTTATGAGATATTTATTTGACTATTTAAATTATAAAGATTATTTAATAAATATGAAGGTTGGTAGTACTGGTGTCGCGCTGTTATTGGTCCGTTGAGTTTCCGGGCAATGGTGGGGCGACACTGGTTATTTAGATAGTTTATAAAAGGAGCCAAGGGCAGTTGGGTGGCTAGTTCGGAACGAGTAACATCTCCTTAGTAGTGCCATAATGGTATATTTGTATTTTAAAATAGAAGAGTGAGTTTTAATTGTGTGTCTGTATAATTGATTAAAAAGTGAAGTTTAAAATATTGTGATATTTGTTCCAATATGGTTATAATACTTAATTAAATGAACTATTGGCATTTACTGTGTTTATTGTGGTGAATCTATTACATCAGAAGTGGGATAAAAAAAAAGCGCCCCGATGCCGCGAAACCGCAAGCGCGCTCGAGAGAGAAGTTCGTCGAAAAATGTTACGAGCTCATCATCGAGCTCTGGTTCATCTTCATCTAGCAGCAGCAACAGCTCTGATGGGCACAGGCATAAAAAAAAGAGACGCACCAGGCGTGCGTCTCCCGCAGTAAGCCAAAATGTTATGTTATCTTCAGTGATTCCCGAATTTGACCCATTAGTGGACGATATTGAAATGTGGATAAACGTAGTAGAAGCCAATGCTCGTGCTTTTCGTTGGTCTGATCGTGTCTTACAATTTCAAGCCTTGCAAAAATTACGTAATACCGCTAAAACATGGTACGACTCGCTGCAAAAAAAACAAAACGCGATGGACTACCTGGAAATGGAAGGATTGGCGAAATACATTATTAGATACATTTCAAATTAAGCGTAATATGTACAGTTTGTTAAAAGACTTGGTCCAAATGAAACCATCGGATGGTCAATCATTATATGAATTTTATTTTGTACAAAAAGCTAAAATTGACAAAATGAGGCTGTCATTTTCTGATAATGATATTATTTCGATAATTGTAGGATCAATTGGCGATAAAAATATACTTACTGCAGCGGATGCAGGTAATTTTAAATACTGTGATGAGTTAGCCTCATTTTTACATGGAAAAATTCATGTCGACCCGTAGCAAAAGTCCCTTCATAAACATAATAATTTGCAAGGGAAAAATTCAACTCGCTATAGCAATGTAGATAAAAAGACAGATAGTTCTTCTAACATTAATGGAGCACCAGTACGTAGGTTTGTTTCAAATACTAGTGCAAATATTACATGTTCTCGCTGTGGTGAACCTGGTCACAAAAAGACCAGCTGCAGTCAGAAGGATAATGTCAAATGTAATTCATGTAACAGATTTGGTCATTTAGAGCTTGCATGTAGGTCTAAACCTAAAATGAAATCTGAAAAAGACAGTGAAGTCAAATTAATTGTTGGACCTGCTCCTAAAGATAAATTTTATAAGGAAATTATGAATAATGGATGTAAACAACAGGCTTTTATTGATATGGGTAGTAGTTGTTCTCTAATAACGTCTTCTTTGGCACGAGAGTTAAACCTGGAATTGTTCCAATTAAATAAACCCGTGATGTTAACAGGATTTAAAACCGATTCGTGCTCCGAGGTCTCACATGGGACTCGGGTTGATATAATGGTTGACAATGCTGAGCTCAGTGTAGTCATATATATTTGTGATGAATTGGCTGGTTGCCCTATTTTAATTGGTAGGAATTTCACGGAGGATAAAAGAATTATGTATGTACGTGCAGGAAATAGTCTTTCTTTTTGCCCCATTAGTAAGTACCAGGTAGCTTTAATAGAGTCTTCTATGTTTAACTCAGATTCTGAGCACATCTCTGTTTTAAATGAAATATTTTCTAGATACCATACCCTCGTGTAGTTTCAAAAGATTTAAAATCATTAGGACAAACTTCTTGTGTGGAGTTAAATATTGAATTAATAACGAATAAACCAGTATGTCAAAGACCCTACCGTATGTCTGAATCCGAAAAGGCAGCAATTAGGAAGATTATTGATGACCTATTAAAAAATGGAATAATTTGCGAAAGTAATTCCGCTTACGCTAGTCCGGTTCTATTAGTTGATAAACCTTCGGGTGAAAAACGTTTGTGCATTGACTATAGGGCTCTAAATAAAATGACTGTCAAAGAAAAATACCCAATGCCTATTGTAGAAGACCTTATAGACAAACCTAAAGGATGTAAATGCTACACATCTATAGATTTAAAAAGTGGCTACTACCAAATTTCTGTTAATGAAAACTCTATTTCTAAAACTGCTTTCATTACCCCAGATGGGCATTTTGAATTTAAAAGAATGCCATTCGGTTTATGCAATGCACCATCTTATTTCAAAAGTTAATGAACAAAGTCTTAGGTAAACTGCGTTTTGGTAAAGTTATTCGTTACATGGATGATCTATTAATCGCTACCAAGTCGATCGATGAAAATGCTAGGCAGTTAGACGAAGTATTAAAAATATTGCAAAATAATGGTTTGACAATAAATTTAGAGAAATGTCACTTTTTCCAGAGCTCTGTTAGCTTTCTTGGGTACGATATTTCAGAAGATGGTATACGGCCGGGTAAAAAGAAATTAAGGGCAGTAGAAAACTATCCTGAGCCCAAAACGGTGCATCAAGTAAGACAGTTTTTAGGTCTTATTAATTATTTTAGAAAATTTATAAAGAATTGCGCTCTTATAGCAAAACCCTTGACAAATCTTTTAAAAAAAGATGTCAAGTGGGAATGGGGATCTGAACAAATTTCAGCAGTTAATAAATTGAAAAACGAGTTGTCATATAACGCTTTATTAAAAATATATGACCCCAAATTACCTACTATTTTATACACCGATGCTAGTCGTGATGGTGTAGGTTGCATACTGACTCAAATGACTGATACTGGTGAAAAGTCAATCCATTTCTATAGTCGACAGACTTCGAATGAAGAGAAAAAGTACCACTCCTTTGAGTTGGAATTCTTAGCTATAATAGTTGCACTTCAAAAATTCCGTCACTACTTATTGGGGTCCACTTTTAAAATATATACTGATTGCAATGCTGTTAAATACACAATTAATAAGCAGGAAATTAATTCTAGAATTGGTAGATGGGTATTGCTTACACAAGAATTCACGTTTGAAATAATACACAAACCCGGAACTCAAATGCAACATGTTGACGCTTTGAGCCGAAACCCTGTTGATACAAATTCTACCCCCATATGCAATGAAAGCGTGTTGGCTATTACTGAAGCAGATTGGTTATTATCAGTTCAGTTACAAGATCCGAATATTTGTGCAATTAGAGAAAT
The DNA here is from genome assembly GCA_963853795.1 of Xestia rhomboidea. Lineage (NCBI taxonomy): Eukaryota > Metazoa > Arthropoda > Insecta > Lepidoptera > Noctuidae > Xestia > Xestia rhomboidea. The sequence goes on from OY970756.1 coordinate 35,831,601, forward strand.
ATTACAGTCAGGCCAGGCCGAGCTTAATAAGAAAGTGTATCATGATTATGAGCTATTAGGTAATAAGGTATACCGCCGGACTAACTATGGTAGAAGATGGGTTGTCCCTAAACAGTGTATTTGGCAAATTATAAGAGCTAATCATGACGAACTTGGCCATTTTGCCGTAGATAAGACAATTGAAAGGATAAAATCTGGTTATTGGTTTCCCAAAATTAAGAAAGTGGTCTCCAAATATATTAAAAATTGTATTAACTGTATTTACTATAAAAATATCCATGGCAAAAAGAAGGCAAACTGTTTCCGATACCTAAATATGCAAAGCCCTTTCACACTCTTCACATAGACCACCTGGGTCCATTTGTAAAAACTACGCGTAAAAATACCTACCTCTTGGTTACTGTTGACTCTTTTACAAAATTTGTGTTTATATCACCTGTTCGTAATACTAAGAGTCAAGTTGTTATTAACGAATTAGACAAAATATTTAAAGTTTTTGGTAATCCGAAGTGTCTTATATGTGATGCTGGAAGTTCTTTCACATCCAAGTTGTTCGTAAAGTACTGCCAGGACAAAAATATTCGACATCATGTCATAGCTACTGCTGTTCCACGCTCAAACGGTCAGGTGGAACGCTTTAATCGCACCATCCTTGACGCATTGAGAAGTATGGGTGCTAACACCAGCTACGACAAATGGGACACTCATATAACCAATATCCAGCAAGGCATTAACAGTACCATTAATAAAACCACTTCAGCCATTCCCAGTGAAGTGTTTTTTGGATACCGCCTTCAAACTGATTACGTTATTAAGAAATAATGTTAATAGTCGTATCCATGCCAATGCAGACAAACAAAAGCAGGCTTTCGATTCCAAAAGAAAAGAGGCTCACAACTACAACGTACGTTAACGATTTGGTACTCATAAAAATTCCTAGTCAATCTAATGAGGGGCAAAGCACTAAATTATTACCGCTTTTCAGAGGCCCTTTTCAGGTGACTGAAGTATTAGGTCATGACCGCTACAAAGTAAAGGACATGCGTGGCGCTGAAAGAACAAGCAAGTGTTATGAAGGAACCACGTGTGCTGAGAATATGAAACCTTGGATCAAGTTGGCAGATTTAGACGTTGACGGTTTGAAAATGGCCTAAGATGTTGTCAGGTATTTATTGAACCCAAATAATGATTCGATTTATTCAAAATGTATTTAAAATTATTCTCTACTATTTGTTAAAAGCTGTCTAGTGCATTTGCTTCAAACATAATTTTGGTATTTGGATTGTGTTGTGTTGCAGTATTTATTCATGTAAAATAAATCTGCGATAATTGGGTCTAGGGTTTGTACTCGTATGCAACTAGTATTCTCTACTATTTGTTAAAAGCTGTCTAGTGCATTTGCTTCAAACATAATTTTGGTATTTGGATTGTGTTGTGTTGCAGTATTTATTCATGTAAAATAAATCTGCGATAATTGGGTCTAGGGTTTGTACTCGTATGCAACTAGGGTTGGCCAAAGGCATCGCCTAGGGTGAACTGCAAGCTCTAAACTTACCAATGACTGACCGCTGATGGAACAGTTAGAAGCACATCTAGATACCAATATTATGTCAAGCTGATAAGTCTTTTGAATTGTGGTCTTTCTTCTGCTGGCCGTTGATGGAATAGCAGAGTAGACGCTCAGTTCAAATGATGAGTAATTTGTAACTTACAGCGTAACTTTATAATCATTGACTTATTTATATACTTTGTTCTCAGCAATTGCACCAGACTGGGACGCTATCCGGGGACGGATGCGTGCGCAGGACGGCCGGATGTTGTCGCCTCGAAGACAGCCATACATTTTTACGCATAAAATTCGTTATTTTGATTCTTGGTTTAATTATTGTTGTATTATTTGTTAAAATCATACTAAATTATAACTGTTTTTAGCACTACTTATGAGATATTTATTTGACTATTTAAATTATAAAGATTATTTAATAAATATGAAGGTTGGTAGTACTGGTGTCGCGCTGTTATTGGTCCGTTGAGTTTCCGGGCAATGGTGGGGCGACACTGGTTATTTAGATAGTTTATAAAAGGAGCCAAGGGCAGTTGGGTGGCTAGTTCGGAACGAGTAACATCTCCTTAGTAGTGCCATAATGGTATATTTGTATGTTAAAATAGAAGAGTGAGTTTTAATTGTGTGTCTGTGTAATTGATTAAAAAGTGAAGTTTAAAATATTGTGATATTTGTTCCAATATGGTTATAATACTTAATTAAATGAACTATTATCTAGAATCTTTTACACTTTCCAGTTACGTCACCTTTTCTTGGCATGTCGCGATGTCGACTGGTTTAATAAAAGTCAGTAATCGAGGAAATGTATTGAAAAATAAAAAACCTGTTCGTTTAACATTTTTTTTTATTGATTTACATAACACGTACCTAGGTACCTACAATCACCAGTAACCCCCAAGGGTTAGGAAAAGGAAGAGGTACCAAATAGTAGGCCCACATTAATTGCACCAGTTATAATAATACCTACCTATATAAAAATACCTTCCTAATTATAGTTATCGTTTCAGCCAGCAACTATAATGCCCAGAACGGAAAAAAAATGCGGGCGACAATATTTACAGCATTGTTGGCAGCATAACAAAATATTTGGATAGTAATTAATGAAATAGCCTATTATTGAGTTAACTATTCGTTGACAAACTGCACATGAACCTTACGAGTAAAATACCAACATTGAAAAACTTATTGAAAAAGTTATATACATTATAACTTGTCGCACATAATTATGGCGCAGCGCAGAGCATTTTTCACGGTCAAACTATCATAGACTATCCTTATTGAAATAATATCTAAAATCAATTGACCTTAAATTTACGATTGATTAGATTAAACCTTTAAATCAAAAAATCAAAATCAAAATCAAAGCATTTATTTCAAGTAAGCCAGTTACAGGCACTTTTGAATTGTCGAAACAAAGATGAAAATTAAATGTAGCTACAGTCCCAGTCACAAGACATAAAAACTGTGAAAGTACTGTAGTTGCCCATTCCCTAGCGTAGATCTCTATGGAGAAGAACGGGCAAGAAACTCCATGGACACTCTTTTAAATCAGAATATTGTTACAAAATCTTGGTTACATTATTCATGTTGAGATGGTATATTATGTGAGAACAATGTAGCAAGATGCAAGATTTATACTTTCTGTATATTGGATCTACGAATTTGCGACTTTCATGTTGATCTTTTAGTGTTTTACAAATTCCTTCATAATGTTGACGTAGTCGTTGTTCTTCTACGACACTGGCCGAGCAGCCGAAACAAACACATGTGTCACGCGTTTAGAAAGCTCGCGTGCATGTCTGCGCTGCGCCGGTCCTTAGTTACGGAGATATTGAAGGTCAAAGTCCACAAGTTTCTTTTTAACATGTCTTTAATGTTTAAACTTGACTTTAAATATCCCCATGACCCCTGCACCACAGATAATCCTGCACTATTTAATGCATAATTATCTACCTACATCAGCAGAATTCGTTCTGAATGCGTTACATTGAGTCCTATCTACCGTTAACCAAGATTTTTCACCCCAAAAAAAGTAGTTTCTCAGCAATAATGTTTGCTTACCTAGTTATTTAGTTTTATGTACAGAATGCTTGGTTGACTTCGTGAAGGGCCCGTTAACACCTCGTATACAGTGCTCTCCAAGAGTTAGTTTAAATAATTCATTTCAAATGGACCTAATATTGTCATTTACAATCATAGTTCCGTTGGTTTACAACTTTACAAGTTTTTATGGACATATTCAAGTACATATCTATGATATTAAGGGATAGGTACTATCTCAACGAACGAAATCTTACCACCAATACGGCTCTTTTTGTTTGCAGCATCCCGCCGCTATAAAACGCTAAACTTTCTCTTTCTTGTCCTTTTTTTTTGTTTTAATTCCTATTAGTCAAAAAAAGGTGACCAAACAATAGAATATAATTTTTGTAACACCATGGATAACGTAAAAAAGGGTCGCATATTTTGCGGCGTTTTACTACTATTGGTCCGCACAAAGAGTGTGCGAACCAATATAATTCCTTCTTCTTTTTCGTGTCGATGATTCGTTAAGGGTGGTAAACAGATGCGGACATCGTGTGCACGGGATTTTATTTTGAACATAAGCAGATTTTGTTCGTTGTCATAGTACATCAATTTCAGCCGCCAAAAGTTAGTTGAAGTAACTTATGCACAAGCATATGATATGTACCTATACCTACATGTATATAATATGATAGCATACTCAAAATCTAAATATTTTATTTCACATAGGCCTACATGGGCACTAATAAAACGTCAAAAAAAAGATGCACGGTTCGGGTTGGTAGGTGTCTATAGAGAAGAACCGGCAAGAAACTCCACGGTTACTCTTTTCGAATCATTTGGTAAGTATTACAACATTATCATGTTACAGCATTAGTACTCAAGTATGGGGGGGACAGCGTAGGCCCGAAAATAGCTCGTTACTTACCTACTACACAAAAACCTATGTATTATTAAGGACATTAAAAAAAAAACTAGAACTATATTTAATCACAAAAATAAAACTAAAAGTAAGTACCTACATAGGTATATACAACGACATCAATAGGATACTTAAGACTTCAAATTAGATTTAGTTTTTCACCTTGAAAATAATTTAGCTTAGTAGGTACTTACTTTTACTGGGTTTTAAACTACACAAGACAATTTTAGTTCGGTTAGAGCACTAAAATCTAGAGTTGCTTGTAAGTCGTTTAATGGCACTACATCTGGAACACACACACACACACAACAAATGGGAATATTTTTTCCCGTTCGTCGCCAGTGGTGACGAAGCCGGTGCGGTGGTGACGATATTTATGAAACGATATAAGTACCCATAACAAAATGACAGCCCTTAAAAATGTTTCTCTTCCCGAATAATATACTTACGACCATAGATATACCCAAGACTGATAGTAATTGGACATACAGTTTCCGTACATTTGTCTAAGCCCATAACAAGTCTCAAATATACTTCCTTACGTAATGAAATACATAGAGTGTAGAGTGCAGTGTAGTTGCTTGAATCTTGCCGCAACGTCAATTTTAAGGCGTTCGTGGTGCGAGTAGCTACTACATGCTACCTGCAACTCGTCATGGCAGAGGACTTTTGGCCGCAAGGTGTAATGTTCCGTCACTTCCGCGGACAAGTGCCACACGATCGCACAAAGACAGTGCTCGAGTGAAGTGGTAAAACTCACTTCACTCGAGCACTGTCTTTTAACATAGTTATAATTATTAAATTAATTACATTTTTAAATATTCCTTACATAAAAAATACAAACATTTAAAAATATAAAAAATTGTCACCCACCGGTATCGGGATCGGGAACAGCAGGCCTAGCCTTGGGCCTAGCCAAGTTACAAACGATTCGTATCGATTCTCTTTCTACAATCGTAAACGCCTCGGCGAGAGCTCGGCGCAAGCGATTGTAGGAAACGCTACGTTAAGTCACGTGGTCAAAATAAAACGAATAGAAATTGTACGTCGTTCAAAATGATAGAATGAAATGGAATCGTTTCTACAATCGTGATCGCTACGAGTTATGCCCGACTCGTCACTGTTCCGATTGGTCACCAAAAACTTTTTCCATACTAGGAGTCACGACTCGTCACCGTAAGAAAACAAATGAATTTTTGACTTTGAATTGAGTTCCCGATTCGTCACCAGTGTAAATTTGCGTGTCTAAAAACACAGTTAGTGAAAAAAAAAATAGTATGACTTTTAAATCTAGATTACGTGTTTAAATTTACCAGGCCATCCTAAGCTAGTAGGAGGCTACCTCATCTGATACCTAACATTGATTATTTTTTTACTTTAATTCAAGAAATCTACTCACACTTAAATGAATGTCAGGTGCCTCTAAAGGGTATCTACAGCCTTATTCACAACGCTTCGATTCGATTCCGTGTCGGTAAGGAACCGTATTCGACAATCTCATTTCCGAGCCGAAGAACTGTCAAAACGCTATTCACAGATCCGAACGGAAACGTTTTTTTCTATTTGTCAGACCGTTGTGTTTATGGGGAACGCTACAAAATGGTAGTAAATAGATGATAGTGGTAGAAAATTTAAGGTGGTAAATAAAATTGGTTTATTTGAATATTTCGTTCCGTTGAAATAGGGAATATACAGCTAGTAACTTAAGGTTACGTAAGATATTGCTCGCGACTATAAGACGTTTGTAGTTATACAATTATAATCATCAAAATCATCAATACAACCCTCCAAGCACAAAAAGGTGCAGGAATAACTTTGACCTTGAAAAAGTAATTCCTGCACCTTTATGAGCTTGGAGGGTTGTATTGATGATTTTGATGATTATAATTCTCTAACTAAATACGTGTTACAGCCGCAAATCATATTTTAATCAACATACAACCTGACACTGACCTGCAAATTGCAAAAAACGTAAGAAAATTTAAATTTCGCGGGCTACCCTGGAGCATCCATCTTAATAGACAGCAAACGATACAAAATTATTTTATTATTAACCAAAACAAATTTTATTTCGTGTAAACCTGCTTTGTAAACAGCCGTCTGAAAAACTGCCAAAGCGCGGAAAAGTGTTTTGAATTATAAGTAATATCTTCGTAAGGGAGAGTTAAGCGTAGTTTTCTTTTTTCCTTTCTTTTTAACTTTATATCTAAAGGAAAAATGGCTGTAAGTATTTGATATCAGTATTACACAATTGTCCTGCGGCACGCCGCCGCCGACGGTCTCAGGCTCGCACAATCACATGCTCCATCTACCAAAATACCAAATACCTAATGATAACTAAAATCTAGAACGAATATAACTTTTCTTTATACACTTTTAATGTATGTAAATGCGGATACATCAATGAAATACGGTCAATACAATAATATAACTTCATTTACTTCCTTCAGCAGTGTTTAAAAAGTTTACAGTCTTTATAATTCACTGAAATAAGCTGGAAAAATGGTTTATTTCGTGGGCTTAGTTCAAATACCAACTACCTCGAAATTTTGGCAGATTGAGTTTAATATACAATTCAATTCCATTTTTTTTCCCTTTTCTACAGGTAAAACCGGCTAACCCTAGCGATGCTTCGTTTCGGAGTTACTGAATCTTAAAACCAACTAGAATAAGCTGTTAATTGTATGAAAACCCAATATTCCTTGTTAATCAGTGAAAACATATATTTTTATCGAAGTCAAACAAAATATCTACACATAACAGTTTTCAAAATAAAACTTTGCGACTAAAATACGGAACATTTAAACAGTGAAACGATCTTATTCTGTTTAGTTGCTTTTAGTACTAAGATATTAGAGAAAACATACAGTTTTATAATTTTAATAACAATTACTAGAGGTTCGTTGGTTTTCCTATTGATCGCGTATTATCTAACTGGACACAATATAACGAAGTCATTGCGAGTAAATTGGTTTAACGGGTTTTACTTCTATAATTTTGCTCATATTCCGCGCGCAATATCTAGAGGTACAATACCGTAATACCGGCTAATCCAGGGTACTTGATATAAATTATTGAGTTACCGACGGGCGGGCAGGCGCAGCGCATGCGTTAGTCGTTTCTGCGCTCGCGCCGCGAATACAGCTCGTGTTATTTTTGGTGTCGGCCATAAAGGAAGAGCGACTAAAGACAGGAACTTTGTTTTGGTAACTTTTGATATGCAAGCCGTATTGCAAATAGCTACCGACCAAGTTAGTCTGTTAAACTATTGCCGTAAATTGACGGTCTACAACCTGACCATTTGGGAAAGTGCCTTGCCTAATGTAGCTTATTGATTTGCTTGGCACACGGTAAAAAAGGCAGCGCGGAAATCGTATCTACATTATATCTTTATTTGTCTCAGTAACTATGTACCGACACATATCAACGAAGTGGCTTTTTTTCCGACACATGCGGAGTCCAGAATCGCAACCAATATGTGGCATTTGTCTTGCTATGGGCTGTGCAAATAGGCTTACCAAAATGAAAAAATACTTTATTCGTCACAAAATTATAGCACACAGCATAAAAAAGAGTATTTATTATTATTTGTCCTTAAAAACGAATTTTTTGTTGCTCTTTGCGACATCTTACAAATATTTGTCTTTCTTGAAGATATTTACAGCCTCTTTGCAATTAAAAAATCAAAAACCAGTTTATTTAGTCTCATCAGTACCTACTCATAACCAGTAACGAGCCAATAACAATCAGTTTTATGTAAATAGATTATTTTAACGTAGTACTTTATTGGTGTCGTAGATTATAAAGTACGCCTACATGAAAAAGAGGACAATTATTAGTAACCCTTATAGGTGCAACGCCACTCTTACATGGAGGTTGATTCGATACATAGTAGTATAGAGTCGGCTCAGAAACACTCAAAGATTTATTCTGTCTTTCCGACGGGCTAGGTCTTCTCTATCGACGAAAAAAAAAAAACTGAACCCTCATAACGTAAGAGAGATGAAATTTAACGACTTTTTCGATTTAAAACATTGGTAGGCAACATCATGAAAAACAAGAATAAAACAGAGAAGGAGACAAAGTGAATTGGGTACTTATAGGTAAAACGCATGAAATATGAAAAGGGTCAGATGAAGATCTTTTCTAACTATGGCATGTCCGATAACTTCTTCGTAATAGATCAGGAAATTAACATGGAGTCTGTTCTTCCCAATGCTGCTCCTGATGTTCCCGCTCATCGTTATGGAACCAGACAAAAAAGACCATGGTAAATTCGGCAGCTATAACTACAACTACAACGAAGGTACCAGACTTCCAGTCAAACTGAATCAATTGAAACAGTATCATGCACCACTGCCCATTTCAGAAGCAAAAAATCTGATTTACTGAAATTGTGTAAGAAAGAAATAATTCCAGAAGAATATCACGCGTGGTTTGAAAATATAAACCCAGAAGTGTTACGCAGTCTGATGTGTCTTCTGATGTAGAGTTATGTTTTTTCAATTTCAAATTCCTTCAATTCCTTTCAAGTATTTTATTTCATAATAAAACGATTACCTACTTTTAAATATTGTTATTTTTTTATAATATATATAAAAAACATTGTTATTGATAGCTCTTATAAGTTTTTCTTAGTGAATCAGTATAATCTAGTCAGGAAGTAAAGGTTAATAAAAAAATTCACTAAACTTGAGAAGTAAAACCAACTAGTATTTTTCATATTTGCGTTTTTAAAGAAAATTAAAAGGATTATTGAAATCTTCGTATGTTTAATTTTTATAAATATTTAAACTAATAAATATAGATCTAGTAGCACTCAGCAATAACTTTTAGTTTCCAAAATACAGCGTTTTCTTGATAGAAAGGTAAAACCAACTAAATAGGGGGTTCGGGGCACAAAGTGTCATTTTCTGTGAAACATTTTCTTTGAAAAGATATAAATCAAAGCATACTTTATAAAATTATCAATTAGATACCATTTCTCAATAATCCATTTTCTAAAGTAATACATGAAATTTTAGGAACCAAACTTTCAAAACATCGTTGCTCATTATCATTATTTTCGAGTTAGTTGGTATTTGAACTAAGCCCACGATTTCTTTGTTTATATTTGTTCGATATGACTATATATGTTTCGGATTTGTGAATTGCGTTTGAAGGACATCTTCGATGTCTTAGACATTCGATTCGGTACGGAATCGAATCGAAGCGTTGTGAATAAGGCTGCTGGACACTTGCTCGAAAGACATTTGCGCGAAGGACACTTGCGCGAACCCACTTGCGTTAAAGATCGAAAGGTCCAATTGCGAAAACTTTTGCGCAATTGGACTATTGCGCGAACGGACTTTTGCGCGCCAGGGCCAGGACACTTGCAGGAATGGACTTTTCGGTTTTTCCATTATGGGAATCGTTTTTATGATTTTTGTGTCGCTGATAACGAAAATGAAGTCAAAATGAAAATCTAATATGGCGCCTCAGCTCATCGTTAACGAAAAGATGTCGATGGTTTTGAACGCCAATTTTGCGATCGCCGAGACCCAAGAGATAAGGATAAAAAAACGGCGTCTACATGATCCAGCTGTCACGTTTGTTTATGTTACGTCATTGTTTATGTTTCAAACTTTCAAGTGCCCAAGTGTGATGGATTTTCGAATAACAAAGGAAGATATTTACGAAATAACTAATAATATTCGTACCTTTCCATGAATTCCAATAAACCTGCGAACTGTTCTGGGCTTGCTCGAGATCTAGATTTCATCACATAAAACTTATCACTTCATTTATGGTATCTTTCATTTAAATGCAGGATCATATCACATTATTTCGAGTCACAGTAATGTTTAAAATTATTTGCCGCACTGAGATATTATAATAATAAATAAATATATATATATTATATTTTAAAATGTTTTTATTTATATTGTTTTTATATTAGGAATATTTAAAAATTTTAAAAATATGTTCTAAAATAAATAAACGAAATAATAAATATATTTATCAAACCGATTTAATTAATTATTTTTACAAATTTACCCCAAGAAATCGAAACCAAATAACGAAATAATGGAGAAAAAATTGATACATTGATTTATTATACGAGGATTGCAACAAAAATGATAAATTTCGGAAAACAAATTGTCAAAATGTCACCAAGTCAACAATGATCACTAGAAGCCGAGCAAAACAGCATCAGGAAGCACACCCACCATCTCCGGGCTCGTCGCTCAGCTCCGCCTCGCAGCCGCCGGGACGCGCCAAACCCGTGAGCACCGTGTCACCGGTCGCTGCAGTTGCGTCGAGCTCGAGCGACGAGTTTTTCTCCCCGCCGCCGTCGACACCACCACCATCACCACGACGGGGAGGAGGACGGCCACCAGCGGGCTTGGGACCTCGAGGCCAACAGGCCCCGAGTAGGGTCCCCGCTGCCGGTGGAAATGTGTCGCGCATTCGTTGGACACAGTCCATGAACGAAAATGTGATGCGCGCATATTATGAGGCTACAGAGGGAGGGGTTTAATTTGACTGCGTATCGTGGTCAGATGCTCTCTCTGTTTCAGGTGCTTGAGCCAGGTGTCAGCGCGTCGGCTGTCGGATCAGGTGCGAGTCATCCAGCGTAATTAGTTTTCGAGATTACTTGGCCCGCGTCACAGAGCGTATCGACTTCCTGAAGCAGAAGATCTGTGCATGGGCAAGCCGTATTCGTCGGTACAAGCGGCGAGTGGAGCGGTACACTCAGAATCGCACATTCCAAAGCGATGAAAGGTGGGTAAATAGGGCTTGGGAGCGACCGGACCAAGGTGTGACAGACACGCGCCTGCCAGTCAGGGTCGCTGCCCCAGTTCTTCACGACAGGAATTACCCACCTGCTCCATAAATCAGGTAGTACTGCGGATCCCAAAAATTATAGACCAATCACTTGTTTACCAAATGTCTATAAAGTTCTTACATCCATTTTGAGAGCTAAAATCAACCAACAAATTGAGAGTAATTCTATCATGTCTGCCTCTCAGAATGGATGTAGGAACGGGTTTCGCGGCACTAAGGAGCTGCTCCTCGTTGATATGGCCATTAGTCAACAGGTTCGTCGCTCCCGAATGAATCTGTCTACATGTGGGATAGATTTTAAGAAGGCCTAGATTCTGTGCCTCATACATGGCTCATGAGGGTGCTGGAGTTGTATAAAGTAGATGCAACTCTACGTACCTTTCTGATGTCATGTATGAGGCACTGGAGGACGGTTCTTCGCTATCCAGGATGTCGACAGATCCAGGGGAACAGCGAACCGATAAGGATCGAGCGTGGTATATTCCAGGGTGATAGTCTGAGTCCATTGTGGTTTTGTCTAGCCTTGAACCCTCTCAGCACACTGCTGGAGCGTTCAGGCTATCTGTTGAGGAAAGATGGTCAGGTCATATCTCATCTTTTTTACATGGATAATCTGAAACTCTTTGCCCCCAACAATTTGCAAGTGATGAAGCTACTGAAGGTAACAGAAACTTTCAGTAGCGCCATCAGGATGGGTTTTGGTGTGGACAAATGTGCAGTCATGCATGTAAAGCGAGGGGACATTATGGAATCCGTGGGAACTCAACTCTCGGATTCCATACACCTTAGATCCCTCTCCTCAATAAAAACCTACAAGTATTTGGGTATGTCGGAAGCGTTAGGCATTAACGTAATTGACATCAAACAATCGTTGAGGGAGCGCTTCTTTGACCGCCTGAATAAGGTGCTAGGCAGTCTTTTGTCAGGCGGAAACAAGGTGCGCGCCTTCAACAGTTGGGTCATGCCGGTTTTGAAGTATTCCTTCGGCATACTCAAATGGACTCAGACGGAACTTGATGCCCTGGATAGGAGGGTACGCACATTGCTGACTGCAAATCGAATGCATCACCCACGGTCGTCGGTGATGAGACTGTGTATCCCGCAGAAGCGCGGGGGTCGTGGCTTATTAAATGCTAAGACCCTACACAACCTTGAGGTATGCAGTCTCAGGGAATACTTTCTACATGCCGACGGGGAGATGCACCGAGATGTGGTCTCAGTGGACAAGGGCCTCACCCCGCTCTCCCTGGCTAACGAGAACTGGCGCAAGCCTAAAGTATTAGACACTAATTGCCGCAAGGAGGAATGGCAGGGAAAGGAGCTTCATAGACGCTTTTAACGGGCCCTACATGGCCCCGATGTAGACTTCTTAGTGTCCGTATCCTGGCTGAGCTTTGGTGACCTCTTTGGAGAAACCGAAGGTTTTGTTTGTGCAATAATGGACGAAGTTATGATGACGAATAACTACCGGAAATACTTTGTGAAAGATGGCACGGTTGACATATGTCGGGCATGCCACCGTCCGGGAGAATTGATCCGACACATTATTTCTGGGTGTTCTAGTCTGGCTAACGGAGAGTACTTGCATAGACCAAACCTTGTTGCCAGGATTATCCTAAGCCTTATTTCCACCTGTTGAAAGACTATTAAATACTTTTTTCAGGCGGCCAAAGAAGCGCTCCTTCAACGATTGCTTCATGTCAGCAACATTGATGCCCAACACTTCCGACATACCGAAATGGATCCGGTTGCTGAGAGATATGGAACCCGAGAGCTGGGTTCCCTCCCACAGATTCTACAATCTCCCCTCGCTTTACATGCATGACCGCACATTGTCTACACCAAATTCCATCCTGCATAGCTTCATCTAGCATTACAATAACTGCGGACATTTTTTATTTTTCATTATTTAGTGTTACTTAACTACACTCAGTCTATCTAGTATTTAATTGACATTGAACAGTGTAATTGAAAATTTCTAATGCGATAGATGATCTAATTTATTTACTTGTTTATTTGTTGTTCATTATATCTGTATTAATTTTTTGTTTTAATTTTAGATATTGCATGTATCGCATACTTTTGTACGCCCTAGAGGCAAAACATAGCGCCCTCGATGTATTACCAAAGACAGACAGTAAAAAAACGATTAAAAAGAAAAACAAATGAAAGCTTAAAGTACCAATATGACTTTTTCAATTCATATGTACTTTTTAAGTTTTTCTTGGACATCACAGACATCGGTGATCCACATCACATGGACAAACATCGTGAGGAAACCAGGACTTATAATATTAATATGTCTGAAATCGCCAACCCTTTTTGAGCAAGCGTGGTGATCAATGCTCGTGCCTTCTCTGTATGAGAAGAGGCCTTTGCCCAGCAGTGGGACAGTATTAGACTGGTATTATATTATTATTTTTAGTTAGCCTGTTCTGTCGCACTGCTGGGCAAAGGCCTCCCCCATTTCCTTCCATCTCTCCCGGTGTTTTGCCTCCTCTGGCCAATCAGTCAGGAACGAGTTTTTTTTCAGCCAGCGTTTTTTTTTCAACCTCGCAGACTTATCGTCAACATCGGCGATGCCTGTCTTGGAGCGTATTGTGATGTTGCGTATTCGATCGGTCATTTTAATGTTTAAAATGCTTCGCACCATCGGTCTTTGGCAAACCTTGAGTTTGGACTTCCGAGCCTCCGTCAAAGAGCAAGTCTGGGCGCCATCGGGATACACATGTCGACGAGCTTACGCTTAAGTGAGATAGGAAGGTCGCCCTTCATAAGCGCCTTCATGGACCAGTAGCTTCTCCAGGTATTTTCGACGCGACCGTCGATCTATTATTATTAACCTTTTGACCGCCACGTCAAAAACGAAAAAGCGTGCCCTCGGCGCCAAGCTATCTAAAATACCTACAAAATAGTAGTGAGTTCGAAATTATATCGATAAAGCACTAACTATTTATTTTTTAACCTAGAGTATGTTTTTAATAAAAAGTCTATACCGGAACAATATAATACAGGAGTTTTATTTCATTCCGCTTTGTCCTCTAAGACAGAAATAATAATGATATGTGTCACAGTATCGGCGTTAATTCCACAATTCAAAACAACAATCGATAAAACCAAGTCAATACTATCACAGCACTATGTTCAGTCATGACGTACTTTCTTGTCACCTTATGATGACAGTGGCCTAGCTGGCACGGCTTTTTTCATTTGCTCGCGTCTGCGCTAGAGGTGCGCAAACGATATTTATAAATAATATCGAAATAATAATAAGTATTTTGTTTAAGGTTGGTCATGGTCTCATTTAACTAAACGCAAAAATATTGATCTACCCACAGTTAAACTTTGCATTTTTGGCACATTAAAAGAGTGTCAGACCGTTTTTATTTTGCTGCACATATTTTACATCGCTGACTTTTGCCGGTTAGTATTCTAACAGGTAAATGCTTTAAGGCATCATTATGTAATCAATAAAAAAGTACTTACCTTAAACGAGTTGTGGTATTTTGATCGTAAATATACGACCCTGACTAAATCGTCATGGACCCGAAAATATTTTCCGACGTAAGCGGTTAAATAAAAGGTTAATAATGGATGACCGCATCCATTATTAATAATATTTAATAACAGTAAAGGAACTACTCTATTTAAAATAAAACCGCGTTTGACATGTTATGGGTATGTCAAACATAGACGACTTTGGCGTCCCCGGCACAGACATTACAACAGTGTGATATAGATGGGCATTACAGTCATTACAATTAATCGATAATCAACTAACACTCGACTTTTATAGAGCGCATAGCTCAGTATTATAAAATTTTCTTGATTTCTCAAACATAAAAGTTCAATAGCAATTGTTTTATTTATTTACTATTGCGGAGTAGTTAAATATAACGTAGGTTGCCGTCGAGGTCGATATTCTTGTTATATTGACTGCTACCTACATCACTACGTGTCCTGATATGGTGACTGTGGCGTCGAGGGCACTATGTTTTTCGAACTTTATGACTGGTTTTCTTTTTTGTCATATTACGTTACTAAAGATGAAATCTAACGAAAGCAATTCCCTTCAAATAAATTAAGAAGAGTCAAGCTACTTAATTAACAAGGGAAATAAAGAAAACAATGCTGTTTTATGACATTTATTTACGTTTAAAATTCTGTCACGCAGTCGGGACCGTGGCGTGCTAGGCACATTTTGGTTTGTCGTCTATACACGACTGTGGCGGTCAAAAGGTTAAATATGCTTATAATTTATTTCTACACTTGACTCTTCGTTTTTCCTTTTTTACTAACAAGAATGATATTATACTTGTACTGTAACGTCTTGTCAGAATGGTGTTTCAGCAAATGATTAAATAACTCCCCTGGAGTTAACAGTAAGTCACATTTGATACAACTTTGCTTTGAAATTTTCATCCGTGCGTTACAGACATTTGCATGTTGTTGAGCATTTACCTCTTCGAAAAAATGTAGTCCGCAATTACATTTATAAACTATCTCATGTTTTTCTGGGCTGATACTTGTACTTTCAGTCTTCTGGATGAGCTCATTGTTTTCTTCCAATTTTATAGAATCAACATGCGGGAACTTAGATGATGCATCGAAAGTTATTACGTTCATGTTCAAATCGTCAAAATCCAAGTTGATTTCATGAACCTCGTAATGCCATTTTAAATCTAGTTTCGTGAAATATAGTCCACATTTAGAACATTTACATTTTGATTTGTCGAGAACGCAAACGTGTTCGGATATGGATTTCTTTGATCTTACGCATAAGTCGCACTTGTTGCATTGATACATGATATAATCTAGTTTAGTACCACTGAAAGAAGAGCTGAGTGACCCTTTTTGGTTACACAGTTTTGGTTTTCCAAACATTACTACAATAATATTTTGAACATTGAATTTGTCTAGCTCTTCGTGTCTAATAGCGTGCAAATCAAAATCTTGTTTATCAAGCAGCAAACCACAGATAGAACACATTTTTAAATTATTTTGATCGCATATATGAGCATTGCGTTCAAATTTATCAACTGCCCTATCACAGTTTCTACATTGATATAAAACATTTCGCTTATTTGCGTCAAATATTATTTTATTGAAAGTTTCATGTTCCTCCTTATTGTATAATACTACTTTGTATGACTTGAAGTTGACGTTTACGTTCTCGTGTTCTTTTTCGTGGGCCGTTCGATAAGCTAAAGAAACAAAATTTAGACCACACAACGAGCAAGGATGTTTTCTCAATTTAGCACAAGATTTCCCCTCCGTGTTTGCGGCGTGCAAATACAAATATTGGGGATCAATAAACACTTTACATTTATCACATCTGTAAAGCACCGAGTTTGACCATCCAGACTGAATTTTTTCCATTTTAAGTCTGCATTCATATCTATATATGGAATTACGAAGAATTTGACGGATATCTTCATTAGTTACATATGCAAAGATATGCTTCGTCCAGAAATCATTGTTAAATCGAAAATAAAATGGATCAAAATCAAGTACTTTAACGTAGTCCATGTTAAATGTTTTATTCAAATGCAACTTTATGTGATCTTTGTGATCAATTGTTAGCAATGTTAAATTACAGTTCTGGCATTTCTGCATATTTGATAGCACCACTTTACAATCGTAATGGTCCTGACAATGCTGCACCACTTTGTCATATGTATTAACTGTCAATCGACAACTTTTACATGTGTAAAAAAACATTACGTTTGTAATATATGAATCATCTGAAACACTCGAATTCGGCTCCACAAATGATATTTCATTAGCAGGGTCAGCTGGCAGCGTATTTTCTTCCAATTTTGTGATAACACTCGGTATTGAATAACTATGAAAATTTGCATGCAATTTGTAAGCCTGTTCTGTGAGCTTCATGGAACAAACGTTACAGGTAATAAAATCCTGCTCTTGGCATGAGTGTGGTCGTAAATCACCGTTCCTTAAAAAGTGTATTCCACACGAGTTGCATTTGGGATAATCAGGTATTGGAGGACAAATTTGTTTTTCAGTTTTGAGATCATAAAATATGAAATCATGTAGACTTATTTGCTCTTTCTTATGATAATGTTTATGTGTTTCATGAGTTTTCGCTGTCAACATAAGACCGCAGTCTTTGCAAGCATATTTAAGCATATGGCCACATTTGCCCTGTACATGCAACTTCCGCAAGTTAACATTATAAATAAAACATTTGCAAGTATGACAAAAACTCATTGCTAACTTTGTATTTTTCAAACGTTTGTTTTCCTTGAACCGTGTTTTAAAAAAATTGATTGTTTTCGATGTACCTATATGTTTACTATCTATGGTATCGGATTTGTGGTTTGTGGTTTTAGTTGTATTTTTACTTGTTTGTTTGTCATCTATTATATCAGATTCGATTATGATAAAATCACAACATTGTATATTTTTTTCTTTGTGAGTTCCTAAGTGGCATTCCATATCATCTCTGTTAATTAAAATGTCACACACTTTACAATATAATGAATTTGGCGTTTCTGTATCACATTTGCGATAATGAAACAGAAAGTTTTCTTCACTATAATGGACAGTGCAATTAGAACATTTGTATAAAACCTGACCAAATGCAGCCTCAGCAAGAGCGTGCACAGTGAACGATTGTGAAAAAGAATGTTGTTTTTTATGCAGCGCCATACTTTCACTTGTAAATATTCTTTGGCAAAAAGGACACTTCCAAGTATCTGAAATTCCTAAGTGTTTTGAATGTTCTATAGCTGCGCGAGAAGATAAAAAGAATAAATCACATTGCATACATTTGTACAGTATACTTTTTAATGCAAATTGAATTTTCTTGTCTACTCTTTCGTGGTGTTTATTATCTGGCAGCTCTTCCATGGGACCATAAGCCTCTTTTATTTGCTTCTTGTGATACTTAAACAAATGAACGTTATACGAGTTAATTCCCGTGGTTGTTGAAGTACAAAATTTGCACTGTGAATCGAATGGTACCTTGCTTATTTCAGGTACTTTCTTTAGTCTATGATCGTTTATAACGTGTCGGGAAAAACAGTCAAAAGTCACAGAATATTTTGAACAAATTAAACATTTGTAAAACATAGAAAGCGATGGTTTTTTAGAATACTTAAAATCACTTTTTTCTTTCTCTGCTGATCTTTTGTTTTTATTCTTCGATTTATCTGTGCGTGACCTTAAATGGTATTTTAATGTCTTTTTGGTATTCAATTGCTCCTTCAATTCCGTTTTCAGTCTCTTTCTTGCATTTTCATGTTCGTCTTGCAAAGGATCGCTATTTGCTTTACGTTTTTTCTTTTTGATATTGTCGTCGCGCCATTCAGGTAATCTAAGTACGCTCCGAGAAGGTCGTCGGCTCGGGTGAGTTGCTTGTGGCAAGTAATGCTCGTCCACGTCACAGCTATCTGTATTCACTTGACTGCTACGACGAGGACGACTAGTCACGAGCTCATTCTTATAGCTTACATTTGATTCATCGACTAACTCATCTTCTTTTAATTTATCGCTAACATTCTCCTCGTTTGGTTCTTTAGCATCTGCCGAACTCGTGGATCTGTCACTGGGCCCAATTTTCTTTATCTCTAAAACTTCATACAGATGTTCAATCAAAGAGCTATGAGTTGGAAATAATTGTTGACAATGAAAACAAGGGCCCCCTGTCGATTCTTTCGTTTGAGAGACTACATTAATGTTTATTTTGTAGTCAGAACCGTCTACCGTGTTTAATGCTGTAACACCTCTATGAAGGTTCCTAAAGTGTCTCAATAGATTACATCGAGATGATAGAAGTCTGTCGCAGACTTTACATTTAAATAAGTTATCTCGAACATTACTTCCCATGGAAGTTACTTGATTATTTATTTTAAAATGTATACTAATCATATGTAGGTTAAACGAATGAACTTTTGGAAACAATATAAGACATTCCTTACAATATCGCTTACAACTATTCAAAAAAAATATGATATTATTTATTATTAACTTAGGTTCTTTTTTTACGTCACTAATTTCTTGAAAATCGAAATTAGGTTTTGATCCAAGTATGATTACGTTGTCATGCAAATACCTTGATGCTCCTTGAGTTTCTGCGTCTTCAGAGGTTGCAAAAGAGCTAATGGTTATACAATCATTGCTGTTTTGGAAATGATTAGGAAGCTGAGCTGCTGGCTCTGTAGTGATGGCATCTCCCTGACATAACTCTTGCAGTGGTGCAGTATCTTTAGAGGTCGCAAAAGAGCCAAGGGTTATACAATCATTGCTGTTTTGGAAATGATTAGGAAGCTGAGCTGCTGGCTCTGTAGTGATGGCATCTCCCTGACATAAATCTTGCAGTGGTGCAGTATCTTTAGAGGTCGCAAAGGAGCCAAGGGTTATACAATCATTGCTGTTTTGGAAATGTTTAGGAAGCTGAGCTGCTGGCTCTGTAGTGATGGCATCTCCCTGACATAAATCTTGCAGTGGTGCAGTATCTTCAGAGGTCGCAAAGGAGCCAAGGGTTATACAATCATTGCTGTTTTGAAAATGATTAGGAAGCTGAGCTGCAGGCTCTGTAGTGATGGCATCTCCCTGACATAACTCTTGCAGTGGTGCAGTATCTTTAGAGGTCGCAAAGGAGCCAAGGGTTATACAATCATTGCTGTTTTGGAAATGATTAGGAAGTTGAGCTGCTGGCTCTGTAGTGATGGCATCTCCCTGACATAAATCTTGCAGTGGTGCAGTATCTTTAGAGGTCGCAAAGGAGCCAAGGGTCATACTATCATTGCTGTTTTGGAAATGATTAGGAAGCTGAGCGTCTGACTTTGTAGTGATTGCATCTCCTTGATACAAATCAGCCAGTGGTGCAGTAGCTTTAGAGATACAAAAAGGGCTAGAGTTTACACGTCCTTTACTGTTTTGGAATGTATTAGGAAGCTGAGCTTCTGGCTCTGTAGTAATGCCATCTCCTTTACACAAATCTTCTAGTGGTGGAGTCTCTGCTGATGTATTATAATCTGAAACAATAATAATGATTAAATTCGACTAAACTCGTCTGAATAAAGGAAATAAATAAATTAAGTACTCATAAATTACATATGAGTACGCACGGCGACCAATCTAGCTATACAAAACGAGTATAAGCAGATCTCTCATTGTACGGGAAATCTATACAAAGCGAGGCCAAGTTATACCACTGACACAATGTCTGTGTCTAAAGCGCCTGTGGGAGTTAACGACCTCGCCAACGCTACCCGCAAAGAAGTCCGTGCCTGAAAAGGCATCGAACCGGGCTGATGATGATGGTTTTGTGATGGTGCATAGCATGAAGCGCCGACAAAGAACCAACAAGAACCGCTGCGGCACAGCTCCTATCGAGCCCGCCATCCCTGTTCCAGCCGCCCAGCCGAACACTCCCATATATATTTCCCGCCTACACTACACCACTAAGGCCGAGGACATCGTGGAGTACTGTGCCAAAGGACTGGGACACAGACCGAGGTACAGGCCGTAAGTGCAGTTGCTTGAATCGCGCCGCAACGTCAACTTCAAGGCGTTTGTGGTGCGAGTACCTACATGCTACCTGCATCTCGGTCATGGCAAAGGACTTTAGGCCGCAAGGTGTAATGTTCCGTCGCTTCCACGGACTAGTGCCACACGATCGCACAAAGACAGTGCTCGAGTGAACTGAGTTTTACAAACACTAGTTTTAAAGTTTATACACTAACGCACTTTGTACTATTATAATTATATTATTATTTATTTATTTATTTATTTTATTATTTTTTTATATTTTTATATGTTAGTCTGTAAGGTATTTATCTATGAGCCAAAGAAGCCTGAAAATGGCAACAAGGTTTGGTCTATGCAAGTATTTTCCGTTAGCCAGACTAGAACACCCAGAAATAATGTGTCGGATCGATTCTCCCGGACGGTGGCATGCCCGACATATGTCAACCGTGCCATCTTTCACAATGTATTTCCGGTAGTTATTCGTCATCATAACTTCGTCCATTATTGCACATTGTCTCCGAAGAGGTCACCAAAGCTCAGACAGGATACAGACACTAAGAAGTCAACATCGGGGCCATGTAGGGCCCGGTAAAAGCGTCCGTGAAGCTCCTTGCCCTGCCATTCCTCCTTGCGGTCATTAGTGTCTAATACTTTAGCCTTGCGCCAGTTCTCGTTAGCCAGGGAGAGCGGGGTGAGGCCCTTGTCCACTGAGACCACATCTCGGTGCATCTCCCCGTCGGCATCTAGAAAGTATTCCCTGAGACTGCATACCTCAAGGTTGTGTAGGGTCTTAGCATTTAAGAAGCCACGACACCCGCACTTCTGCGGGATACACAGTCTCATCACCGACGACCGTGGGTGATGCATTCGATTTGCAGTCAGCAGTGTGCGTACCCTACTATCCAGGGCATCAAGTTCCGTCTGAGTCCATTTGAGTATGCCGAAGGAATACTTCAAAACCGGCATGACCCAACTGTTGAAGGCGCGCACCTTGTTTCCGCCTGACAAAAGACTGCCTAGCACCTTATTCAGGCGGTCAAAGAAGCGCTCCCTCAACGATTGCTTGATGTCAATTACGTTAATGCCTAACGCTTCCGAGCTTCCGACATACCCAAATACTTGTAGGTTTTTATTGAGGAGAGGGATCTAAGGTGTATGGAATCCGAGAGTTGAGTTCCCACGGATTCCATAATGTCCCCTCGCTTTACATGCATGACTGCACATTTGTTCACACCAAAACCCATCCTGATGGCGCTACTGAAAGTTTCTGTTACCTTCAGTAGCTTCATCACTTGCAAATTGTTGAGGGCAAAGAGTTTCAGATTATCTATGTAAAAAAGATGAGATATGACCTGACCATCTTTCCTCAACAGATAGCCTAGACCTGAACGCTCCAGCAGTGTGCTGAGAGGGTTCAAGGCTAGACAAAACCACAATGGACTCAGACTATCACCCTAGAATATACCGCGCTCGATCCTTATCGGTTCGCTGTTCCCCTGGATCTGTCGACATCCTGGATAGCGAAGAACCATTCTCTAGTGCCCCACACATGACATCAGGAAGGTACGTAGAGTTGCATCTACTTTATACAACTCCAGCACCAGTGGCCATATTAATGAGAAGCAGCGCCTTAGTACCGCGGGACCCGTTCCTACATTCATTCTGAGAGGCAGACATGATAGAATTACTCTCAATATTTTGGTTGATTTTAGCTCTCAAAATGGATGTAAGAACTTTATAGACCGTTGGTAAACAAGTGATTGGTCTATAATTTTTGGGCTTCGCAGTACTACCTGATTTATGGAGCAGGTGGGTAATTCCTGTCGTCAAGAAATGGGGCAGCGAAGCGAGCGTGTGTTCTTTGGAACCACTTGATACAGAGTTGTGCAGTTGTTGTTATTATTTTACTCATTTAGATGTAGCATTAACGCACGCGTTTAACTATTTTCTAAACATTATTTCGCGGACATACAATTGGTGTTCCACTATGAAACTGTCTAGAAAATTAGAGGAAGTTGTGTTTGCGTCAGTCTGATTAAGGGGAGGCAACGAAGAGAATCGAAATGAACTAGGAGTGCAATATCTAAGTGAATAGTGTATTTGTGATTGAGTTTAAGTGTTTTGAACTAAAAATCAATGCACAGCCTCAACCACTGGGTCTACAGATGCCAAATTTGGCAAGTAGGTTCCTTATGTGGTCTAGGGGTGCACTAAGAAAGGATTTTTCAAAATTCAACCCCTAAGGGAGATAAACGGGGCTCCAAAGTGTGTATGGGGAAACAAGATTAGTTAAGACTATTTTATTCGAAACTTCACAGGAGTGCTCCTATTGATAAAGAAACGGGTTTCAGGTTTTTTCAGAATTCAACCCCTAAGAGGGGGGTGACAAAGTCTGTAAATCAACATAATATAATAATAATAAATAATAATAAAATAGTTTATTGGTAGAACAAGTTTAGGTTTTGACAGAATTTTGTGATTGGATCCTCCTTTTAGGCAGATAGTGCCTGTGTTAGGAGAGTCCGCTCTTCCATATCAAATCGTGTTATACAAAAGCACAGCGTATTATTATTATACTAAAACTACATTAAGATTAAGATTAACTTACATTAAATAAAATGTGTGTATGAGTGGGTGTAAGTTTGTGGGTGTAGTATATGTGAGTGAGGGAGAGAGAGTGTGAGTGTGTGTATGTGTCAAGGTTTCAGAAGTGTTTCGGTATCATTGTAGGTGAGCGTTTGTATCCATTCCATTATAATTTTTTTACTGTCATAGTAGTTTTTGGGATAAATATAGATGTATTTATTAATTTTGTTATATAGCGCTGCAGATCGTTTGCTAAATTGCATACTGGCAAATAAAGTCCTTGTCCTAGGAACATTTAATATCATGTGTTTCCTTCTTTTTGACAGTATGCCAGCATCATAGGAAATGGACTTATGTTTTTTTAATGTAATTTGCGTTATGTAAAGTTTCCTGACTGAGAGCAAATTACTAAGTCGAAATAGGTCTTCAGTAGGATATCTCTTTTTTTTTAAATACATGCACTTTATAAGAGCGCGTTGTGCCCTTTCTAGCGTTAGAAATTTTGTTTTGGCTGCACCACCCCAGACAGGGATGCAATAGGAAAGTACTGACTGGACTAGCGCAACGTATATCATTTTAAGGAAATCTTTTTGATGGTCTGAATGATTACCGGCAGTCCTCGGAACGATGTATCTAAGAGTCCTGAAGATCCAGCTTAATTTCCTGATTCTATTGGCAACCTGTTCAATGTGTGGGTACCATGATAGTCTCTGATCCAAAATAACACCTAGGTACTTAATATGAGGTACTTTGTTGATTGCTGAGCAGTGACAAGTTTTGCGATTGTCGTTATTACAATTATGAATTTTTACATTAAAATCTTTCTCTGGTTGTGTACGTTGGCCGACACTGAAGCAAATGTAATTTGTTTTTGTTATGTTCAATGTAAGCAAATTAATTGTTAACCACTTGGCGATTTTTGCCAAGCCTGTCTCAGCACTAAGCCTAACATTCTGCCAAGTATCCCCGGTGAAGACTACAGCAGTATCATCCGCGTAACAGAATACTCGTGCGTTTGCAATATTAATGTTACAGAGTTCATTAACGTAGATAAGGAACAATGTAGGTCCCAATACGCTTCCCTGAGGGACGCCATATGACGTGTATGCGTCTTCACTAGTGTACTGACCCACTCTAACTCTCTGTTTTCTGTTCCTGAGATAATCTTTGAAGAGACTAAGAGGCGTTCCACGAATTCCGATACATTCCAGCTTTCTTACAAGGCAGACAGAGACAGTGTCAAAGGCTTTTTTTAAATCTAAGAATGCAGTTATACATTTTTTACCTTTATCAAGCTGTTCAGTTAAATTATTACTTAGTGCAGTAACTGCATCCTCAGTGGAAATCCCTCTACGAAAGCCAAATTGTGACTCAGATAGTACGTTGAAATCTTTCAGGTATGTTAAGAGCCATATATTCATAAGTTTTTCTAATATTTTTGATATAGAGGGTAATACAGATATGGGCCTGACGTTGGAGACATCGTCGCTGTCCCCGCCCTTGTGCACTGGTGTAATAATGGCTAGCTTAAAAGAAGTCGGAAAGATGCCCTCACTAAAGCAAAGATTAGCAAGGTGTGTAATTATAGGAACAACCTCCTTTCTTATATATTTTAGAAATGCAGTAGAAACATTATCCCAACCAGACGCACTGTCAGATTTAAGACTCATTAGGATATGATTCACTTCAACATCGTCAGTGTCTAACATTACGAATGAGTTGGGTTGAGTTCGTTGTAAACAGTGTGGGTCATTTTGATCATAGGGTAAAGTTGGCTGGATTTTTTGAGCAAGGCTCTTACCAATGTTCGCAAAATATTCATTAATATAATTAACTGATTCTAGAGGAGTTGATTTAATATTAAGTAAGTCTGTATTGCAATTGTTAGCTTTATTTGTGAAAGTTATAGTTTTAATGTTCTTCCAAAGTAATTTATTATTAGTAACTGATTTTGTAATTAATTCTCTTTCATATTTTCTTTTTAATTTTTTGATTAGATTATTACAGTGATTTCTATATCGAATGTATGTTATTTTTAATATGTCGTTGTGTGGATCTCTTTTATTATCTTTTTGTAGCTTATTTCGATTATTAATACAACGTAAAATTCCTGGGGTTATCCATGGTTTTATAATGCGCTTACTGTTGGGGATTTTAGTGATAATAGTATTTTTATTGATGGACTCCGTTAGTTTGTTTACTAGTAGGTTAGTCAGAGTTTCAGGATCATTACAAAAAAGTAAATCTGCTAGATTACTTTCTTGTATGTACTTAAGTGCTAGCTCAAAATCCACAGTTGATCTGGTTTTGTTAGCTACTGGGGTATTTTTTAATTTTGATAGGGATAGAAGTGTGGTGTAGTGATCTGTGATACTAGTGTGTAAGATAGCGATAGATGCTGAGGTTTTTCGTTTATTTATTTTCAGCATGAAATGGTCTAAGCAGTTTTCATTCCTCGTAGGTAGAGTATGCCCAGGTAATATTCCGTACAGGGATAGGGTGTCAAGGTAAGTAGTTCTATTTCTGTGTTCATAAGAAGATTCAACATCTTTGGGTCTAATGTTTATATTTATGTCTCCCGCTATAATTATATTTCTCTGAGTTTGTAGAGTGTCTAAATGAGAACTTAAGGAACTGATAAAAGCCTCCGTGTTCTGATTTGAAGGGGATCTATAAATTCATAATACAATATTATTCAGTATGTCCAGCTGCAAACAAGACGCCTGAGATAATTTAACTTCGTTAACTTTAGACTTTAAATTATTTTTAATATAGACAACTACCCCATCGTTTTGGTTTAACTGGTGGGACGTATTATAGGACGAGTAATTATTGAGTTGAGGGATAATTTTTCCAGGAGTTAGTCGACATTCGGTTAAAATAATAACATCGGTTTCGAACTTAAAATTCGAAAGAGTAAGTATGAAATCGTCAAAGTTACAAGAAATACTTCTTATATTTTGAGCGACAACAGTAAAGTCATTTCTTTTTATGTTTATGTGTTTAACTAACTCCGAGCAGTCACATTCAATACTGCGAGCAATTTCAATGCTGTCTATCTCATTAAGGGTTTGCAATGAGTCACCCATTAAATACATTTATCGATAGAAAGGACGTGCCATCAAGTTGTGTTATTGTTAATAAAAAAGTATTATAATTTTCTTCAGTGTTAAACCGAGTTTGAAACCGTTTTTTTGTAGTGTATTTAAGTGTGGAATGAATGTTGTCGGTATGTTTTTGAGTATGTAAAAGTAAGTGGATGTGTGTTGTGCGAGTAAGTGAGTTACAATTATTGTGTTTATTATATACGCAGAATAAGTTTGTAGTAACGAAAGAACAAGCTAAGTAAGTATATAAACAATATGTTTGTGAGTGGTTAATGTTTTTAAGATATAATGAAAAAGTGTATTCACAAACAAAGAGAAAAGTTCGAGAGCAATTAATGACATAGTAACAAAGCAGAGGTGATCTTAGAGAACTACTTATAGCAGGCACATACATTAAAAAATACAATAATAAATCGATATAATATCTTAGTCATTTACTGATTTTCAGCTGATGAATCTGTTGCTCATTTCTCACAGTTATGGTCGGCGAATGTTCATCTTTCTTTAATAAAACTTTCCCATAGGCTGTCCAGCAAAATTTAAATTCGCCAGATTTGATTAAGTCCCGAGCAAGGAAATGCAAGCGGGAACCCTTCGGAGTGAGATGTTCAGAGAGGAAGACAGGAGTATCTTCCTGCGATTTAAAGCCTAGATGCTTACAGCATAACTTGGATTTATATTTAATAACAAATGCCTTACCCATTTTCATAATTTCAGATTTAATTAGGGTCGAGCCGGTTTCAACAACTATTGGCGTGTTAATTATCTCACTGTTTTTTGTACGTGTTCTATATATGTCTTTTATGTCGTGTTTTGTGAAAGTGCAGTCTAGGTTTTTAGCGAGAGACGTAGTCATTTCAATCAGGTCTTCCTTAGTTTCGTTAGCTCTTCTAGGTACATTTTTTATTACAAAATTGGTCTTCTGATTGCTTATTTGCATCATTTCTATTTTATCCTCTAGAATTTTTATGTAATTTTTGTCTTCTTTAGACTGGCTTTCTAGTTGCTCAATTTTCTTTCTAAAATCATCATTTTGGGCAGTAAGATAAGCAATTGAGCTCTCTATTTTGCTATTCGATTTCTGGATTTCATTTAAAGTAGTAGTAATCCGCTGAGTCTCTTCTTCATGTTTTTCGGAGAATAGGCCCAGCATCTTTCTTATCTCTTCCTTGAACGCATCTAACTGCTTATCAATAGAGTCTTCCATGTCACCTCGGCCTCTCTTCACCCGCTGGTACACATAGTTTGGGGGTGTATGAAGCTCCGACTGGTTAACGTCCGTTTCCGATAGCGACTTGTTCATTGTTGCGTCCATAAGTATTAGGACACCAGTAGTGAGATGTAGGTAGATAATTAGCGCTGCTTAATGAGTGGGCGGGGCAGGCGCGGTGTGTCGTCCAGTTGCGTGGTATATGGGTGTGGCTAGTGCACGAACCAAGATGGCGAGCGTGCGTAGGCGCACGGGGGCGGGATTAACTACGGTGAGTCAGATACCAGGCGCACACGTACACTCTGTCGTACGCAACGTTTGACAACTTAGTACCGATACCTCCACAATGTTATGCACTCCTATTTTTTTTTACTGAATTTAAATAGATAACTTTTTTAAATAATATTTATAAATAATAACGACAGCACTCAACACAACACGCAACACACAACAACAACACAACAACACGTCAGCAACACGTTAGCACCTTACGGCGGTCCGGGGGAAGAGGATGGACGGAGGACATGGGTATAGTTTGTTTGGTGTATCGGGTCAGGTGTATTACTAAAACAACGATTTTAAGATTGAATATGGCGGACCTGAAATACCATCATCCCCTGTCGGAGTGCGTTGGGGTTGAAATGTCTAAAAATCAAAATGGGTGTCGACACCGAGATTATCAGGGGTGCTGATTACGAATTTGGCATTTTTTGAGATCCAGAAGATGGTGGATTCGACTTCTATACAGGGTTATTTTTTATTTATTGTGATGATTGTAACGATGATGATGATTGTAATTACGATGATGATGATTGTGATTACGATGATGATGATTGTGATTACGATGATGATGATTGTGATTACGATGATTATGATTACGATGATAATGATTGTGATAGTGATTGGGATTGTGATTGTAATAGTGATTGTGAGAGATTGTCCTTGTGATGATGATTGTGATAGTCATGCTGATTGTGATTACGATGATAGTAGTTGTGATTACGATGATAGTGGTTGTGATTACGATGATAATGATTGTGACAATGATGATGATGATTGAGATGATGACGATTGTGATAACGATGATGATGGTGATGATGATGAGTGTGATAACGATGGTGATTGTGATAGTCATGCTGATTGTGATTACGATGATAGTGGTTGTGATTACAATGATAATGATAGTGACAATGATGGTGATGATTGAGATGAGAACGATTGTGATAACGATGATGATGAGTGTGATAATGATGATGGTGATTATGACGATGATGATTGTGATTACGATGACAATGATTGTGATAACGATGATGGTGATTGTGATAGTGATTGTGTGGGTGATGGTGATTGTGATGGTAATAGTGATTGTGATAGTGATGGTGATTGTGATTGTGGTTGTGACAGTGATGGTGATTGTGATAATGATGGTGATTGTGATTGTGATAAAAATAATTAGGAATTGAATTTGGCACATAGATAGTTTATAACTTGGATTAACATGTAGGATACTATTTATCCCTTTAGTTACTTTAGTATGATCCAGTGGGACAGTAACCAAACATTACGCGGGCGAATCCGCGGGCAACAGCTAGTACTTCTATACTAATCTTATAAAAAGGAAAGATTTGATTTTTTGTTTGTTTGTGTGTAATTGTGTATGTTACGATTTAAATCAACTACTCGACCGATTTTAAAAATTATTTCATCTTTAGAAAGCTACGTCTTCAACGAGTAACGTAGGCTATAAATACATTGTTGTTATACAATGTTGTGTTATGTTTACGTCTTCAACGAGTAACGTAGGTATATTAATATTATGCATATTAGTCGAGCTCTCACAATTTTTGACGAGTCAGGCGGAAAAAATACTTCTTAAAACAGAGCTTCAACTGTTTGCCAGATAACAACTGTCATGACAAAGGGCGTGTACACGTAGAACGCCAACTGCCAGCGCTTATCGGTGCTCAACATAAAGAAAGCGGGTTAAAGCCGAAGCTGGAAGCTGGCTGGATAAAAAAACAGTCACAGTATTTTTTTCCTTGTTTTCTTGATTCCATTTAGATACTTGTTTCTTAATATTTTGACATTATATACTCTGATATTACTTATTATGAATCTATGACATTAATTACTTACATATCAACTTGAACTTATAACATTGTACAAGATATTATTTATAAATTAAAGACATTGTGTAACGGATTAATTTGATTTTTATGACATTGTATAAGGTATTCTTTTTATTTTTTTAATTTATTTATGTCATTGTAGAACGTATTAAGTTGAATTTATCACATTGTATATGGTTTTAATTCGATTTTATTTTCTTCCGACTCCGTGGTATTAATTGGATTTTATGAAATTGTAAAACCTGTAATTATTAATTTTGCATGCCTAAATTGGTACAATACAGTGGACTGCGCATTCACTTGACATCTGGAAATGTATAAAATGTACTGTGTTGAGCAATAAATATTTGAATTTGAATTTGTGACATGAGTTATTTAACCTTTTTCGTACTAAATGAATAGGAGTTAAGTTACGGTCGATACCTTCTATGTCAAAGATAGTTTATATAAACCTTTAAACAAGGAAATTATATACTAACTGGAATGAGTACAAACAAAATGCTAAAAAAATAAAAAAAACCCTATCTCAAAAGCTGAGAGTTTAAATTTGTACAATGGATTCAATAGAAAAGAAAATAAAAACGTTCCGAGCGAGAAACCGACAAAGGTGGATGGTGTCCCTGTCTTGTCTTGTCACCGATGTAAACAATATGGCCGATACATTTTCGCGTTGAAGTCATTTAAGTACTTTTATTGTATATAAGTGAAATAATCGGCGTTAAAAATGGTAAAATTGTGTTGTGTGAAGGGGTGTAGTAGTAAGGGTTTGCTGGATGTGGAATTTCGTTTTTTAGGAAAGTTTTTTAACTTTGGTTGTTTATTACGACTAGGGTTACCAAGTTTTAGATTGACAAACGGGAAATATCCAAATAAATTAGGTAAGTAAGTTCGAAGTTTCGAACACCGTTGTCGTACATAGTAATCAAAAGTATATTATATAAATTAGAAACATCGGACATCGCACATGGTTTCGGTAGTACCTAGTTTGCTTATAAACTACAAATATTGAAAAGAAAAGAGTCCGCCGCACCATGCCGTGTCCTAAGGATTTTTCCATGCTTTTCCAGCAAAAGAATCCATTCGGTGAGCTGCGAGTGAAAATGAATGGTTTCGGAATATAAAATAACATTATAGGTAAACAGTCATAGCTTGAATATGCGATTTTCTATGTCTGAAAAAATCAAAATCAAAGTTGTTTATTTCACATAGGCCTAGATGGGCACTTATAAAACGTCGAAAAAGGTGCACGGTTCGCGTTGGTCGTTTCCATGGAGAAGAACCGGCAAGAAACTCCACGGTTACTCTTTTCAAATCAATTGGTATTACAATATTATTTTGTTACAGCACTAATACATAAGTATGGGGGGACAGCGTAGGCCCGACAATAGGTCGTTGCTTACAATACAAAAAGCGTAAAACAGACTTAACAAAATTTAATTTAAAAAATTTATAATATTAACGGAGTCCTCGAATCCCCGAATAAAAAAGTCGTCTGGATAGACAGGTTGCAAAATGGATAATTTGCAACTGGACGGTACAGACATACATTTAAGTTAACATAAAAAGTTAATGACATCCACTCTTGAAGCTATTTCGCCTAGAATGCTATTGAGTTGCAGGTCATCATCATTAAATAATAAAATAACAGCTACTCTTAAACTGTCTCAAGAGTTAGTATGATTATTGGACACCCTATTAGAAAGAGACAACATCCACTCTTGAAGCTTTCTCGCTCGGAACGTTTTTGGCTTGCCCGTCCTCATTCCAGTTAGTATATAAGTTTCTTGCCTTTAAACGACTAATTAGTAGACACAATAGAATTAGTAGAACAATTGACATTATAAATCTCATATACACATAAATGACACTTAACTATTTTATCAGCTAAATCAATATTGGTTTCAAATAAATAAATAAAAATAAATTATATTAATCTGTTGTGAAGTGCACTTTCAGGCTCTTTGTAGTAATCGACCAGGCCGTAGAGAACTATTTTTCTATGGTTATTTCCTTGTATATTTGGAACTTTTGATGCTTCTGAAGCTAGCTTTCTTATTTCTTCCTTTAACTTTTTATTTTCTGTTTGACATTTTTCTAATTTTTCATTAATGTTTTCTATTTCTTGCTTCCTTTGGTTGTTTTGTGTTGTTAAGGCGTTTGTTTTATAATCCAAATCTTGCCTTAATACTGTAACAGCATTATATATTTCTCTGTGTATTGTTATTCTTGTATAATAGATTTGTTGTTTTCTTTAAGATGTGTTATTATTAGTTCACTCAAACTTTGCATTGTTAATTGAGCATGTGTATCATTCATGGTCTTTAAATTTTCTTCTGTATGGATAATATCATTTTTTTCCATAGGTATGGGTGTCACCTAAGAAACTCAGGTCGTCGGAACAAGTTGTGTCGTTATTCGAATCGTTTTTTTTTTCAAAGTGACATTAGCTTCCTCAGGTAGTGTAGATGATATCTGATTGATGTCGGTGCCTCTAGAGATACGTAAAGGGGTGTTTGTGTTTCCAGTCTTGGGTATTTTACAGATGCATGTCTGGCATTTCCATGTATTTTTATTTTCCAGTGTCATCTTTTTAGTGCAGTAGTCTTTAGAAACGCCGCCGCACTCTAGATCGTATCTGCATTTACAGAGCACACACATAAGATTTTCTCTTATGGGTAGCTTATTTTTACATCCAGCGCATATAGGTATAGATGTCATTTTGATACTGTTTATCTGTTTGGTGGGCGTTGTTAGTGTGAGGATAGACTTACGGTCTGGAGAAATCAAAGTCCTTTTTGATGTCACACTTTAATGTCCACACATACACTACACAAGAATGTTTATATTTGGAAGGCACAGTAGAGCGATAGGCAGAAGAAAGTAAGCTTTAGCAAGAGAGTTCAATATGATAAGGCAATATAGCGGTTTAGCGCGGATATATGGCTTTCATAAAAATCACATAAGCGGGCGTGCGTTCGGCGCCAGAGGTAGGTCGGGACTGCCGAGCGGCAGGCTGTGAGACCACGGGGGAGGCGCGCGCGCATACGTCACAGCGATCGTATGATGCGCTACGTCACACGCCTTGAACAAAGGACTCAGCAGGCGGTGCGCATGTCCAGTGTATTTGTGTAACTAACTGACGGACGGGCCGTACGGTACGTGTTTGTTTGCGTGTGTAAAGTATATCCTGAATGTATTTGGTATTTGAATTAATGTTGTATGTATGTTGTGTGTATGTATGTTGTATGCATGTTGTATGTATGTTGTATGCATGTTGTATGTATGTTGTGTGCATGTTGTATGTATGTTGTATACATGTATGTAGTGAGTCACCTACACCACTCCCCTCCAGAGACCGTGCTACGGGCGATAGTAGTCCGGAAAGTGGATTCTTCTGCCAGAACGAGTGGTTTTAACTGGTGGAATTAATGGTGGTGGTTCGAGTACTGGTTTATTTAGGTTAGGGGTGTCATGGGCGTCGCTCAGTAGGTAGGCTGGTTTCAGGCGGTCTACGGATACTGTGACTGTTTTTCCTTTTTGCTTAATTTTAAATACTTTGGCACCTCTTTCTAGCACTTCATAGGGGCCAGTGTATGCTGGCTGGAGTGCACCCCTCTACGCATCGTCCCAAAGAAAAACATGGGAACATGACGAAAGATCTTTGTGAATGAAGATTTTGTCTTTTGAGTGGTGCGACGTGGGAACTGGCTGTAAATTGTTGGCGAATGATCTGATACGGGCTGTGAAGTCCGTTATATCAGTCGTACATTTGTCAACTTTATGGCCAAAGAATTCTCCCGGCAGCCTTAAGGGTTCACCGTATACTAACTCGGCAGAAGTCGATTGAAGCTCTTCTTTGAAGGAACTTCTTATGCCGAGCAGCACAAATGGTAGGGATTCGGTCCAGCGGCTGTCTGCATGGCACTTGATTGCTGCTTTCAGCTGACGGTAGAATCGTCCGACTAGACCGTTGCACTGAGGATGGTATGCGGTAGTCTTGCGATGCCTAAACCCGCGAGGTGTTGGAAGATGCCAGACTCGAATTGTCTCCCACGATCGGTGACTATATCGGTTGGGCAACCAAATCGTGCTACCCACCCTGACAGGAACGCTTTGGCCACAGTTTCCGCTGTGATATCGGTAATAGGGACGACTTCAGCCCATCGCGTGAAGCGATCGACGAGTGTCAAGCAATACCGATATTCTTTGGATGGGGGTAATGGACCGACGAGGTCTAGGTGGACATATTTGAATCGCGCTGTAGGGAGGTCGAGGGTACCCAAAGGGGTGGAAACATGTCGATTGACCTTCGTGCACTGGCATGCCAAACATGCCTTAGACCAATCGCGGCAGTCTTTCCGCATCTGTGGCCAAACGTAACGCTGTGCTACGAGTTTAGCACTTGCGTTTGCACCAGGGTGGCTGAGCGAGTACAACGAGTCAAAGATTTGTTTGCGCACTGGTTTAGGGACGATGGGCCTAGGAGTCGTTGTGCTGACTTCGCAGTACAATTCAATATGACTTCCCGGTACCATTATTTTCCTAATGCGCAAGGAAGAATCTCCTTTAAGCAGTTGTGGTAGTTCTGGGTCTGTCTCTTGTCTTGTGGTCCGTATAGATGGAGAAAGTGGTAGCGGCTAACCAATGCTGGAAGTATTTTATACTCTCGTATATTGCAAGTAGTTCCCTATCGTATGGTGAGTATTTTTGCTGTGATGGGCTCAGCTTGCGGGTGAAAAAGGCTAACGGCTGCCAATTCCAGTCTACGAACTGCTGTAAGACTCCGCCAATGGCGAAATCAGATGCATCCGTGACCAGGCCCAGTTTGGCATTTGAGTCGGGATGTGCCAACAAAGCCGCATCACACAGGATGTCCTTACACTTCTCGTAGGCTTGTAACGAGGGTCCGCTTATGTCGACCGGCTGAGAGGCTTTCACGTTCCCGGTCAGCAAAGCGTGTAAAGGCGCTTGGTTCTGGGCCGCCCGAGGTAGAAACCACCGGTAAAAATTAATCATGCCCAGAAACCTTCTTAGTTGCCTAGCGGTTTTAGGCACTGGAAACTCCCTGATTGCCTGCACCTTGCTTTCCAAAGGCTTCGTTCCGTGTTGCGAGATGTGGTAGCCTAGGAATGTGACCTCTGGTGCACCAAATATGCATTTGGTTGTGTTAATGAGCATGCCATATTCCTTCATCCTCGATAACAGTTGGCGAAGGTGGTCTTCATGCTCGGCTTCATCCCTAGAGTACACCAGAAAGTCGTCCAGATATGGGTAACAAGAGTCTAGGCCACGAGTCATTTCGTCAACAAACCTTTGGAAAGT
Organism: Xestia rhomboidea; assembly: GCA_963853795.1. NCBI lineage: Eukaryota > Metazoa > Arthropoda > Insecta > Lepidoptera > Noctuidae > Xestia > Xestia rhomboidea. The sequence continues at coordinate 35,866,792 of OY970756.1, forward strand.
CTGCCCGGAGTTCCTCAGACCGAACGTCATAAACGGAAACTCGTTCAGTCCGAAAGGTGTAGTGATGGCGGTTTTTGGGATGTCCCGCTCAAATACTGGTATCTGATTGTAAGCTTTAACGAGATCTATTGTGGAAAAGATCTTACAACCAGATAGACTGTGGGCGAAGTCATGGATGTGCCTGATTGGGTACTTATCTGGTATTGTCCTTGCGTTGAGTAGCCTGTAATCACCGCAAGGACGCCAGCCGTTGTCTTTCTTCGGGGCGAGGTGAAGAGGCGACGCCCAAGGGCCTCAGATGGTCGAGCTGTGCCGTTTGACAACATTGCCTCGAATTCGGCCTTGGCGATTTTCATTTTATCCGGGGCTAGTCTGCGTGGGGAACAAGATACTGGGGGGCCTGATGTGGTGCGAATGTGGTGTACTGTGTTGTGTTTTGGTGTGTATGGTGCGCCTGCTGGTCGTGTTATTTCCTGAAATTCGGATAGAAGATTACGGTACTTGCAGTCGCCAGTCACGACCTTTACACTTGAAATTAAGCTATCTGGATGTGCGATAGAAGCGATAGCTGACACATTAGTAATGCCATCGATAAGGCGTTTGTTGCGAATATCTACAATTAAATTGAAATAAGAAAGAAAATCGACGCCTATGATGGCTTTAGTGACGTCTGCTACAATAAAGCACCAAGGAAAATCCCTGCGTAGGCTTAAGTTTAACACAACCTGGAGGTAACCGTACTGCCCTCATAAGCCAAAAAGCGGTATCTCAAAAAAATACAAATTTCAGATTTTTGTTGCATCTGATAGCTTAACAAATTCCCTACAAGTTAAATGAAGTTACATGGGGCTATCTCAACCAGAAACCACCTAAAACCTACTAAGAAAATATTGCATATCTCAAATTTATACGATATTACTAAGGAGCTGAGAGGTATATCATTATTTTTAAACACAATGGCCGTATATTTTTGATTTTATGAATTGTATAAGAAGTGGATGAAGATTAAGATTTATGACTTTGAAGATTTTTATACCGCTGTGACTACTGCTGGTAAAAATGTGATTCCAGAAAAAATGGACCACAATGTGTTTTATGAATGGCAAGATTACAGCGCAATACAAACTGTCTCGCCTTAATCCACGTCCTTATATCTGCGATATAGTGCAAGTGGAAGCTACGAGAGGTAGTCGATTTTAATTACACGACTTCCTTTGATAGTGAGTACATAACTGCTAGTATTATTGGAAACAAGATTTTAAAAACGAATGTTCTTCCACATCCAAAGAAGAAAACCATGCTTAACGGAATTTCGCAAGCCAAGAAGAACAATATTTTGAAATCCCTTCAAAATATAATACCAGGCAATAGACTGTCGTTCTGGAGGGTGCTCCCTACTTCTGAGTGATTTATGACACAGATGCCTATTTCCAAAATTTAAAATTTTCTAATTATGTTAATCTTAAGTTTATTAAAATTATTTCCAAATGCACTTTTTTCGTGTTTTACTTTCTTTTACATGGATTTTTTGCAAAAATGTATAGAAAAAAATTTGTATGAAAATTCCTATGAACACACTATAACTAAAAGCGGTAACTCATAATAATAAACATATTATTCGAAGCCCAATAGCGGTATCTCAAAAATGAGGTAAAAAAAACATATTTTTCCTTTTTTTAAAAACATCAATAAGAAATATGGGTATGAGTATCTAATATTATGAATGAATAATTTTAAAACTACTTTAATAAGTTGACGCGAAATCAAAAAAACTAAAACATGAATTTTCACGAGTCTTCACTTTTTTGAGATGACGCTTTTTGGCTTATGAGGGCAGCGTAGGTGTTGATTGTGGACCCGTTGGCTGCACACAGCTGGTATTCGGTCTTCTCCCGTCGTTGCTGTGGGAGCGCCGATCGTGGGTAGACGCATAAGTCGCTTCCCGTGTCCGCTAAAAATAGGACTTTCGACCTGCGATCTGTCACGAACAGGCGACCAGTGGTGGATGGGCAATCTTCAGCCGCCATTATTGACTGCCCGCAGCGTTTCCCGACTTGTAGTCACACGGGCGGACGCATTTCTTCGCCTGGTTACCGAATTTATAGTGGTACCAACAAGTCGGGAACTCCCTGTAGTTGGACCGCGACCGTTGTGATGGGCTGCGACTTCGGCTGGATGTCCTCCTGGTGCGTGGGCGGGAGCGATCATGCCTCTCAGTGGTCAGTGCGTCGACCTTTCTCGTGAGTTCCATGATGTGCTTCATCATGTCCGCCTGCATCGTGTGCGACTTGCGGTGTCGGAGGCGCGATGTCGTGGACGCTATCGGCGAAGTCCGCGAGCTCGCTGAGGGTCATGGTAATGCGTGACGCAATGACCGTCTGCAGGTTACCTGGCAAGCGGCTCGTCCAGATCGTGCGGAGAAAATCCTCTGGAATCGTTGGTCCCGCCAAGTGTTGTAGGTGCCGCAAGAACTGGGACAGCTTTCGGTCACCTAGTTCCTCCGATTGTAGCAGCTGCTTGACCTTCTTCTCTTTGGAGACGGACAGGCGCTTAATTAGCTCAGTCTTCAGTTTGTTGTAAGCTCCAGTAGCGGGTGGATCGGTGATGATATCTTCCACCTTGATGGAGTACTGCCGGTCCAGGTGGCCAAGGACGTAGTGAAATTTCGTGTAGTCATCCTTAATTCTGGCGAGTTTGAATTGGCCTTCTATCTGGCAGAACCATATATTGGGTTTCTCTGGCCAAAATGGTGGTATGCGGACGCCTACTCGAAAAAGTTCCGGTGTCGATTGTTCGGGATCGGGGTCAGTGGACACGCGCGCACATTTACTCGGCCGGCGGTGCTGCGCGGGGAACGGGGACACCAGTTTGGTGGGCGTTGTTAGTGTGAGGATAGACTTACGGTCTGGAGAAATCAAAGTCCTTTTTGATGTCACACTTTAATGTCCACACATACACTACACAAGAATGTTTATATTTGGAAGGCACAGTAGAGCGATAGGCAGAAGAAAGTAAGCTTTAGCAAGAGAGTTCAATATGATAAGGCAATATAGCGGTTTAGCGCGGATATATGGCTTTCATAAAAATCACATAAGCGGGCGTGCGTTCGGCGCCAGAGGTAGGTCGGGACTGCCGAGCGGCAGGCTGTGAGACCACGGGGGAGGCGCGCGCGCATACGTCACAGCGATCGTATGATGCGCTACGTCACACGCCTTGAACAAAGGACTCAGCAGGCGGTGCGCATGTCCAGTGTATTTGTGTAACTAACTGACGGACGGGCCGTACGGTACGTGTTTGTTTGCGTGTGTAAAGTATATCCTGAATGTATTTGGTATTTGAATTAATGTTGTATGTATGTTGTGTGTATGTATGTTGTATGTATGTTGTGTGCATGTTGTATGTATGTTGTATACATGTATGTAGTGAGTCACCTACATGTGTTTACTTTTTGGATGTCAGCTAGTTCACCGAGACAAAACTTGAATAAGTGACCTCTAGTGCGTAGGGAAAACATCATATAGGAAAACAAATAAAAGTATAATCTTAGATATTTATTGCTACTGACATTATGAAGTTGAATGCTTCGGAATTATGAACATTAGAGACAGAATAGTTAGGAATTGTGATTGTTAGGATGAAAAATGTTAGGAAGAACATTTTTGGATTTCCAATTATCGGAGTTGAAAATTTAGGTGAACTTTGGCGCACCCGTTCATATGACAATAAATTACTATCAGACATTCCCAAGGAAAAACTGGGCTTTTCTCAACGTGATCTAGATCAGGACGAGCCTGTCATAAAAACGTTAGGTCTTGCATATAACATACGAGATGATGTATTCAAAATGAGTGGGGGCATGGTAACCTCTCCTGAAATACCTACGAAGAGAATTGTCCTAAGCTCAGTCAGTAAATTCTATGACAGAAGATATCTAAGATAGCGAAACCTAGGGAAGGTTTCGCTGGTCCTATCATAGTTAGGGCAACATCGATACTTCAACAAATTTGGCAATATAACCTGGAATGGGACACTCCCTTGCCTCTAAATCTACGCAATTCAAAACGACATTACGAGTGTACCTGATCTCATAATACCGCGCAACTTGCAGGTCTCACAGGCGGATGAGTGTGCTTTATTTGGTTATTGCGACGCTTCTATGATAGCTATCTAGAGTAGCCCCCTTAAAAAAAAAAATAATTATTATTAATAATTCAAAATTAACAGTTCCAAAACTTGAACCTAACGGTGCCTTACTTCTTGACAAGCTAATACACAAGGTATTACCAAACATACAAATGATAAATCTATTTTCAGACTCGAAAATTGTTTTAGCATGGTTAAACTCTAATTTACATAATTTACCGGCTTATGTTGCCAATACAGCCAAAGAGATCACTGGCTGCACAGTGGGTATGAAGTGGTATCCCACGCCGAGTGTGTTCAACCCAGCAGATATTTTATCTAGGGGTGTAAGTCCATATAAGTTGCATAACAAGAAACTATGGTGGCAGGGCCCCGATTATTTGCACTGTGAAGGTAATCTTAACTTTTACACTTCAAATGTAGAATATCCAATTCAACTTAATTGTATCGAAAACGTGAGTCACACTGCTGAAAGGGAAGCAGAAAGTATCTCACCGTTATTTACTAAGTATTCAAGCGTGTGCAAAATGCAAAGAGTTATTTGCTATGTTATAAGGTTTATTAATAAATGCAGGGGTAAGGTAACCAATGCCGGAGGCTTTACTACAAAGGAATTAAAATACGCGCTAAATATTGCAAACAAAGGTGTTCTTTCCGTTTTCACGAAGAGATAAAACTTTTAAAACAAAAAAAGCAAATAAATTCCATTTCATTACATCCCTTCATTGATGCTGAAGAAATGGGTCGACTGCAAAACTCAAGCCTTTCCTTTGCAAGAAAGTTTCCCGTTATACTGCCAAATAAATGTCACTTAACTGGAATAATAATACATAATTATTCTATCATTATTACATGGTGGACTCAAACTTTTGTTTAGTAGCTTGGCTCAAAAATATCATATTGTAATTTGGTATACGTGAACTAAAAAGTGTATTGCACACTTGAAAAGTAAACTTAAGACTTATTTATTAAATAAAGCATACTATAACATTAACCAGTTCCTAGAAGAAAGATTTGTACTGATATAGTAGCTTAATTTTTTCTGATTTAATTATTATTATTTTTTTGTGTTGATTAATTTAATAGTTAGAATAGTTTAATTTTTATTGTTGACATGATTATTGTATTTCAGTCTTAATAACTTGTTTTTGTTTTTAATGATGTTTGTTATTTTAAATTTATTGCAATATTATTATTCTTAATTACTTAGTATATTATAAAAATATGTACAAGTAACAACCTGGTTCAGTGCTGACCGGCATCGTGAACGCACGTTCTGCGAGCAGCGATTGCCAATCTGTTACAATTTCTTTTTTTATTGTTCTGCGACCCGGCCGTCGCCACCGGGGGCCCAGGCTGGCTAGTGTTCGAAAATTATAATCGTGTGTTTGTGGATGGTGTGACCTCTGAACCACACATTTGGGTAGCATATCGTGAACTTAAATAAGATTAGTAAGGTTCGGGCTGAAACGTATAAGTATCCAAATACAGTGTTACAGTGTTGTGTTTGGGTACTCTGTGCAATGGTCTCCCTGGGCTGCCGACTGGCACGACGCCCAAGATACCATCGAGAGCGGGGAACGGCGACCAGCGGGGTGTATCTTGCGGAGCTGAAACTCGGTGAACTCGTTGATTTTATTAATTTTGAATGAGCATAGATTATTTTTCAGCCAACCAGCGGTTACTTGTTGGTACAAGTCTGGGGTTTCCCAGTCTACCTGACTAGGAATGCTATTTATTTAAACGATTAACTCTCGAATGGCCAAAAAACATCATTGTGCATGATAAATACCTCTATACAGAAAACCAGAACGCCACATAATTGATACGCTTACCTACTACTAGAAGCGCGGGTTACCTATTTCTATACTTAAAATGTCACTTACGGAATATCTTCCGTGATTATTTATTGTTTTTTATTTTTTTTACATTTGTTTTTTTGTTTTTACCTATTTCTATGTTTAGAATCATCTTAGTGACCCTTTGTAGGAACTAAACTAGATCATTTTAAAATATAATTATGATAAGAGGCCTTTTTTTTTTTTTTTTTGATAAGAGGCCTGGCTTTGACTTTACTGGAATTCTAAAAGCAGCCACCAATACAGATAGATAGATAGATAAACCATTTATTAAACCACAGAGGCTTTCATAGTTACACCGACCGCACACCAGTATAATAGTAATTGCGTAATAACAACATAAACACATTCATATATAATATATTAACGCAGTCAACAATATTTCCGCGTATACCGCTTAATGATTAAAAATAATACAACATGCTGCAGCTTGTAATTGTACTACTGCATCAACGAATACATTCACGTAAATTAACACAGGGCCTGCAGGCTTTTTATTATATAATAGCATCACTGAGACCAGTCCCTCAATTGCCTGCAACATCTGGTGTAAGACGGCTCCCAAAAAAACATAAAAAAGACACAAACATATGCCGAACTCATACCATCAAAAAAATAGAAGTCTGTCAATTATTTTTTATGTGCTTCACTCCGTGTCCCAACGAACACAGATGGTATAAATAAATCTTTAAACTTGAAAGCGTCAAGAAAAAACAAACCCTTTACAAATAACCTAACAATAGTGAACGGTTTAAGCAATAAACCTTTAGTGACACAAAAGAGAACCCTCTCCCATTACCCACGGAACAAAAATAAATTGCATAACCCGAACCCGTTAATATAGAGGTAATGATAACCCAGACACCCAAAACAACACGAGATTAATAAAAATCTTAGTAAAATATAATAGGTTAATAAGATCTTTTCCCAGGTACGCTAATAAGCTTTGTCCACAGGAATAGTGATAAGCCTTTCCCCGGAAACTGCTTGTTTAGGGCCATCGCGCACCAAGTAAACGCCATATTTTTCCTGACGTTAGACCACCACATGATAAGAAGAGACCTGGCTAAATATGTTGAGGAAAACCAAGACTAGCGCTAGCTGGAAACCTGCCTACTACCAGAAACCAAGGATAGGCTATATTTTATCCCCGTACTCCCACGGGAACGGGAACTACGCGGGTGAAACCGCGTGACGTCCGCTAGTTTATACTATATAAAACTCGATTACCAATTGCTAAATAAAAGACCTGTGTTCGAATCGAGCGATATTTGAACTGTACCTGGACGGTACAAGTGTGCGCTTGCTTAAAATTACCCACGTATACAACACCTTCACCCTTAATTTGTACAATACTTAAGAATCCTTATAACTAACACAATAACAAACGATTTTCTAAGCTTAATTAAATGTACTTATAACTTCTTTCCCAATCTACTTGTAACGTCCTCGATACCATAGCGTCTCACTGGTTTACGTACACGCTGAACATTAGGCGGTTCAGTAGGTACATTATCGTTAGAACCATGATTAACTATTTCCTGCACATTGGGCGCGCTAGACGTTTTTAGCGGGGTTGCTGTTGACACAATGTCCGTATCGTTGGCTGGATTTGGTGATGCGCCCTTGGCTACCAACGGTGCGGGCGGGTTGGGGCCCCCGACCGGCGCACAGTGGGCTGGGATTACAAGGTTGGGTCGAAACGTTTTTATTCTTTGACTTTTTTAATTTAACGAGTACTTTCGGAGATATAGCCAATATAGCCATATCAAATTTGTATGAAGAGTCATGTTATTTTAGTTAAGCAATTTATTCCAATTAAATTGAAATTGAAAATAATGTATACTAAACGGCCTGAAAACCTCAATACCTACTTAGTTCTTTAAAAAAAAAACAATGTTCGACATTTTCCACCACCATAGGTAGGTATGACGTAATTTGTTTTGAGACTTATTTCCGGGAATCAAGGGATAAGAGTGCGCGAGCGCAACTACAAGTTATGACGTGTCGTAACGTGATTGGTGCAACGATAGGGTATCTACGGAATGTTCGGTTGCAGCTATTATTGAAAGTTTTGGTCTAATACCAATTGGACAGCTATCTGAAGAAGCTGCAGAAGCTAGAAATAAAGACTTTCGTAGGTACCGCCAACACCATTTCAGGAAATGCAGTAGAAAAACTTCAAATGAAGACATTTTAAATAATTTATTGACCAGCTCTGATCCACTCATCTCAGCGAAACGTCACAAACTTCGCAGAAAACATAAAACTTTGTCAGTAGAAGCACAAAGTTTATTAGTAATTGAACAAGCGGAAACATTTGATGATGACGAATACGAAAATTTTGCATTCGTTAATGTGGATACCCTTGACAGTGATTAAATTAAAACAAGTAAACAAGTAAACAGTCGGGACCATCAGTGCGGTCCGAAGATTGTTACCAGCGGTTTATGGTCTGTACGTAAAGTGAACTTTCTGCCAAACAAATATTGGTGAAATTTGTCCATTGCAAATATTATCGCGAGAGTTTCTTTATGAATCTGAATATAGTTTTGTCTAAATACGAAATACTTGTTCTACACTTTTTAAATGTGAATCTAAAGATTTACTTTTTATTAAAATATCATCATAAAATACTATTACGTCGGGGACATTTTTAAAGAGATTTGTCATTAATTTTCTAAAATTTCTGGACAAGAAGAGAGACCATACACTAATCGGTTGTATTTAAACAGTCCTCTATGTGTGTTAATGACAGTGTAGTTTCTAGACGTTTCATTTAAAACTAACTGATTATATGCTTGTGATAGGTCTAACTTGGTAAAATAATGATTACCACTCAGCCCACTAAATAAATCTTCTACCTTTGGAACCGGGTACCTATCAACCAACAAAGCTTTGTTAAGTGTCACCTTATAATCCGCGCACAGTCGTATTCCGCCGTCCGCCTTCCTCGCTATCACCAACGGCGTGGCCCAGTCGGACAGGTCAACGGGCTCGATGACGCCGGCTACAACATTGTGTCCAACTCCGCATCTACTCGCAGGAACAGCGCGCACGGTGCCGGGCGCGCGCGGCACTAAATCAGCTGCGCTCCGGGCCGCACGTACAGCTAGACCTCTTCCCCCGTATACTTGCCCAATGTCCCGTCAAATAGTTTCTCTTGCCTCGAGATAAAATCATTTAGCAAGTTATTTTTACTTGTTACAATATTATGAATTTCTGTACACTTACTTAGCTTAGGTATTTCCATACACCATTCAGACAACCATTGTCTCCCTAATAAGCTAGTACTACCTTTATTTATTACATATAAGTCCAACCTTTTCACCTTGTTTTATCAACATTTATCTCCAAGTACCCTATCGGATAAACAGCTGTACCATCGTAAAATTTTAACTTTAATTTACGTGTTTTCAGAGGTATATCTCTCTTTAAACAATTTAGTGTAAGTTGAGTAGCTTATGCAAGATAACGCCGACCCCGTATCGACTTCCATGTTTAATGGTTTATATTAACTGTCATACACACCGGTCTATACTTCGCTAAAGACATCTGGTACATTACCTCCTCGTCGTCACCCGACGCTGCCCGCTCCTCCCCGGATCTGTCACCCGCTGCTGGTTCGCGTAGCTAGTGCGCTGCACCGGCAGCGTCGCAGGCCGCGTCGGCGGCGTTTCCTCGGTCACGTGTACCGCGTGCCGCCGCTGTCGCGCTCCTGCGTCGCTTCCCGCCGTTCTCCTCCGCGCTGTGGCCGCTCGGACCGAGCGCGCGACCTCTGCGGGACCTTCCCCGCGCGCCGTTGGAGTTTGAATTAGCCGATGTCGTACGGCGTTCGAATTCCTTCTTCATGCATACTCTTCGTAAATGGCCAATATTTCCACAGTAGCTGCATTCAAAATCTTTGTACCTGCAGTTTTGCGGGCTATGTCCATTGCCACCGCACGATGAACAATTTCTGATTTCTAACTTGTGCATCTTCTCGCTAAGTTCACGGTCCGGAACTTGTTCCCGCGAGCCCTCGACAGCTCCGGCGTCCCGCTCGGCTGCCTCCAGGTTATTGGCTAACTGTAGCGCTTTGTTGTAGTCTAGATTATTTTCTGCGAATAAAATCGCTCCGCAGACCGCACACAAACTGGTCCCGTAGGTTTTCTTCTAAGTTCGTTTTAAATTCACAGTACCTAGCCATCTTTTTCAAGTCAGCCACGTAGTCCGCTATCAATTCGCCTGCCAGTTGCCGTCTTTGACGAAATCTATATCTCTCTGCCAATATTGACGGTGTCGGTTGCAGATGTGCACGCAGTAAATCCACCGCGACCGTATATGATAAGCTTGATGGCTTCCTCGGATTCGCTAATGTTGACAATAATTCGTAAGCCTGTTCTCCGATTATCGCAATTAAAGTAGGCAACTTTAAATCGTCCGTTATTTTGTTAACCACAAAGTACATTTCTAGCCGCTCCACATATTATGATGACCAGTTACCGGTTTTCTCATCAAAGTCTTTGATTTTTCCCACAGACATTGTCACGATTGTCCGCGATTACACGACACAATTAGGTAGGTATATTATCTTTTCTGCACTGTACAAAGTTTGTTTTTTTAATCCTCGTCGCCACCGCTAAATAAAAGACGTGTGTTCGAATCGAATACTTATCTGGTATTGTCCTTGCGTTGAGTAGCCTGTAATCACCGCAAGGACGCCAGCCGTTGTCTTTCTTCGGGGCGAGGTGAAGAGGCGACGCCCAAGGGCCTCAGATGGTCGAGCTGTGCCGTTTGACAACATTGCCTCGAATTCGGCCTTGGCGATTTTCATTTTATCCGGGGCTAGTCTGCGTGGGGAACAAGATACTGGGGGGCCTGATGTGGTGCGAATGTGGTGTACTGTGTTGTGTTTTGGTGTGTATGGTGCGCCTGCTGGTCGTGTTATTTCCTGAAATTCGGATAGAAGATTACGGTACTTGCAGTCGCCAGTCACGACCTTTACACTTGAAATTAAGCTATCTGGATGTGCGATAGAAGCGATAGCTGACACATTAGTAATGCCATCGATAAGGCGTTTGTTGCGAATATCTACAATTAAATTGAAATAAGAAAGAAAATCGACGCCTATGATGGCTTTAGTGACGTCTGCTACAATAAAGCACCAAGGAAAATCCCTGCGTAGGCTTAAGTTTAACACAACCTGGAGGTAACCGTACTGCCCTCATAAGCCAAAAAGCGGTATCTCAAAAAAATACAAATTTCAGATTTTTGTTGCATCTGATAGCTTAACAAATTCCCTACAAGTTAAATGAAGTTACATGGGGCTATCTCAACCAGAAACCACCTAAAACCTACTAAGAAAATATTGCATATCTCAAATTTATACGATATTACTAAGGAGCTGAGAGGTATATCATTATTTTTAAACACAATGGCCGTATATTTTTGATTTTATGAATTGTATAAGAAGTGGATGAAGATTAAGATTTATGACTTTGAAGATTTTTATACCGCTGTGACTACTGCTGGTAAAAATGTGATTCCAGAAAAAATGGACCACAATGTGTTTTATGAATGGCAAGATTACAGCGCAATACAAACTGTCTCGCCTTAATCCACGTCCTTATATCTGCGATATAGTGCAAGTGGAAGCTACGAGAGGTAGTCGATTTTAATTACACGACTTCCTTTGATAGTGAGTACATAACTGCTAGTATTATTGGAAACAAGATTTTAAAAACGAATGTTCTTCCACATCCAAAGAAGAAAACCATGCTTAACGGAATTTCGCAAGCCAAGAAGAACAATATTTTGAAATCCCTTCAAAATATAATACCAGGCAATAGACTGTCGTTCTGGAGGGTGCTCCCTACTTCTGAGTGATTTATGACACAGATGCCTATTTCCAAAATTTAAAATTTTCTAATTATGTTAATCTTAAGTTTATTAAAATTATTTCCAAATGCACTTTTTTCGTGTTTTACTTTCTTTTACATGGATTTTTTGCAAAAATGTATAGAAAAAAATTTGTATGAAAATTCCTATGAACACACTATAACTAAAAGCGGTAACTCATAATAATAAACATATTATTCGAAGCCCAATAGCGGTATCTCAAAAATGAGGTAAAAAAAACATATTTTTCCTTTTTTTAAAAACATATGTATTACATATGTATTTTTATAAATATGGGTATGAGTATCTAATATTATGAATGAATAATTTTAAAACTACTTTAATAAGTTGACGCGAAATCAAAAAAACTAAAACATGAATTTTCACGAGTCTTCACTTTTTTGAGATGACGCTTTTTGGCTTATGAGGGCAGCGTAGGTGTTGATTGTGGACCCGTTGGCTGCACACAGCTGGTATTCGGTCTTCTCCCGTCGTTGCTGTGGGAGCGCCGATCGTGGGTAGACGCATAAGTCGCTTCCCGTGTCCGCTAAAAATAGGACTTTCGACCTGCGATCTGTCACGAACAGGCGACCAGTGGTGGATGGGCAATCTTCAGCCGCCATTATTGACTGCCCGCAGCGTTTCCCGACTTGTAGTCACACGGGCGGACGCATTTCTTCGCCTGGTTACCGAATTTATAGTGGTACCAACAAGTCGGGAACTCCCTGTAGTTGGACCGCGACCGTTGTGATGGGCTGCGACTTCGGCTGGATGTCCTCCTGGTGCGTGGGCGGGAGCGATCATGCCTCTCAGTGGTCAGTGCGTCGACCTTTCTCGTGAGTTCCATGATGTGCTTCATCATGTCCGCCTGCATCGTGTGCGACTTGCGGTGTCGGAGGCGCGATGTCGTGGACGCTATCGGCGAAGTCCGCGAGCTCGCTGAGGGTCATGGTAATGCGTGACGCAATGACCGTCTGCAGGTTACCTGGCAAGCGGCTCGTCCAGATCGTGCGGAGAAAATCCTCTGGAATCGTTGGTCCCGCCAAGTGTTGTAGGTGCCGCAAGAACTGGGACAGCTTTCGGTCACCTAGTTCCTCCGATTGTAGCAGCTGCTTGACCTTCTTCTCTTTGGAGACGGACAGGCGCTTAATTAGCTCAGTCTTCAGTTTGTTGTAAGCTCCAGTAGCGGGTGGATCGGTGATGATATCTTCCACCTTGATGGAGTACTGCCGGTCCAGGTGGCCAAGGACGTAGTGAAATTTCGTGTAGTCATCCTTAATTCTGGCGAGTTTGAATTGGCCTTCTATCTGGCAGAACCATATATTGGGTTTCTCTGGCCAAAATGGTGGTATGCGGACGCCTACTCGAAAAAGTTCCGGTGTCGATTGTTCGGGATCGGGGTCAGTGGACACGCGCGCACATTTACTCGGCCGGCGGTGCTGCGCGGGGCGCTGCGATGTTTCGGTGTCACTACCGTCGCTGCTCAAGCTTGTTTATTGTAATAGTCTCTGCACTCACTGTTTTTTAAAAAGTTCAGAACGGGGACACCAGTTTGGTGGGCGTTGTTAGTGTGAGGATAGACTTACGGTCTGGAGAAATCAAAGTCCTTTTTGATGTCACACTTTAATGTCCACACATACACTACACAAGAATGTTTATATTTGGAAGGCACAGTAGAGCGATAGGCAGAAGAAAGTAAGCTTTAGCAAGAGAGTTCAATATGATAAGGCAATATAGCGGTTTAGCGCGGATATATGGCTTTCATAAAAATCACATAAGCGGGCGTGCGTTCGGCGCCAGAGGTAGGTCGGGACTGCCGAGCGGCAGGCTGTGAGACCACGGGGGAGGCGCGCGCGCATACGTCACAGCGATCGTATGATGCGCTACGTCACACGCCTTGAACAAAGGACTCAGCAGGCGGTGCGCATGTCCAGTGTATTTGTGTAACTAACTGACGGACGGGCCGTACGGTACGTGTTTGTTTGCGTGTGTAAAGTATATCCTGAATGTATTTGGTATTTGAATTAATGTTGTATGTATGTTGTGTGTATGTATGTTGTATGTATGTTGTGTGCATGTTGTATGTATGTTGTATACATGTATGTAGTGAGTCACCTACATGTGTTTACTTTTTGGATGTCAGCTAGTTCACCGAGACAAAACTTGAATAAGTGACCTCTAGTGCGTAGGGAAAACATCATATAGGAAAACAAATAAAAGTATAATCTTAGATATTTATTGCTACTGACATTATGAAGTTGAATGCTTCGGAATTATGAACATTAGAGACAGAATAGTTAGGAATTGTGATTGTTAGGATGAAAAATGTTAGGAAGAACATTTTTGGATTTCCAATTATCGGAGTTGAAAATTTAGGTGAACTTTGGCGCACCCGTTCATATGACAATAAATTACTATCAGACATTCCCAAGGAAAAACTGGGCTTTTCTCAACGTGATCTAGATCAGGACGAGCCTGTCATAAAAACGTTAGGTCTTGCATATAACATACGAGATGATGTATTCAAAATGAGTGGGGGCATGGTAACCTCTCCTGAAATACCTACGAAGAGAATTGTCCTAAGCTCAGTCAGTAAATTCTATGACAGAAGATATCTAAGATAGCGAAACCTAGGGAAGGTTTCGCTGGTCCTATCATAGTTAGGGCAACATCGATACTTCAACAAATTTGGCAATATAACCTGGAATGGGACACTCCCTTGCCTCTAAATCTACGCAATTCAAAACGACATTACGAGTGTACCTGATCTCATAATACCGCGCAACTTGCAGGTCTCACAGGCGGATGAGTGTGCTTTATTTGGTTATTGCGACGCTTCTATGATAGCTATCTAGAGTAGCCCCCTTAAAAAAAAAAAAAATTATTATTAATAATTCAAAATTAACAGTTCCAAAACTTGAACCTAACGGTGCCTTACTTCTTGACAAGCTAATACACAAGGTATTACCAAACATACAAATGATAAATCTATTTTCAGACTCGAAAATTGTTTTAGCATGGTTAAACTCTAATTTACATAATTTACCGGCTTATGTTGCCAATACAGCCAAAGAGATCACTGGCTGCACAGTGGGTATGAAGTGGTATCCCACGCCGAGTGTGTTCAACCCAGCAGATATTTTATCTAGGGGTGTAAGTCCATATAAGTTGCATAACAAGAAACTATGGTGGCAGGGCCCCGATTATTTGCACTGTGAAGGTAATCTTAACTTTTACACTTCAAATGTAGAATATCCAATTCAACTTAATTGTATCGAAAACGTGAGTCACACTGCTGAAAGGGAAGCAGAAAGTATCTCACCGTTATTTACTAAGTATTCAAGCGTGTGCAAAATGCAAAGAGTTATTTGCTATGTTATAAGGTTTATTAATAAATGCAGGGGTAAGGTAACCAATGCCGGAGGCTTTACTACAAAGGAATTAAAATACGCGCTAAATATTGCAAACAAAGGTGTTCTTTCCGTTTTCACGAAGAGATAAAACTTTTAAAACAAAAAAAGCAAATAAATTCCATTTCATTACATCCCTTCATTGATGCTGAAGAAATGGGTCGACTGCAAAACTCAAGCCTTTCCTTTGCAAGAAAGTTTCCCGTTATACTGCCAAATAAATGTCACTTAACTGGAATAATAATACATAATTATTCTATCATTATTACATGGTGGACTCAAACTTTTGTTTAGTAGCTTGGCTCAAAAATATCATATTGTAATTTGGTATACGTGAACTAAAAAGTGTATTGCACACTTGAAAAGTAAACTTAAGACTTATTTATTAAATAAAGCATACTATAACATTAACCAGTTCCTAGAAGAAAGATTTGTACTGATATAGTAGCTTAATTTTTTCTGATTTAATTATTATTATTTTTTTGTGTTGATTAATTTAATAGTTAGAATAGTTTAATTTTTATTGTTGACATGATTATTGTATTTCAGTCTTAATAACTTGTTTTTGTTTTTAATGATGTTTGTTATTTTAAATTTATTGCAATATTATTATTCTTAATTACTTAGTATATTATAAAAATATGTACAAGTAACAACCTGGTTCAGTGCTGACCGGCATCGTGAACGCACGTTCTGCGAGCAGCGATTGCCAATCTGTTACAATTTCTTTTTTTATTGTTCTGCGACCCGGCCGTCGCCACCGGGGGCCCAGGCTGGCTAGTGTTCGAAAATTATAATCGTGTGTTTGTGGATGGTGTGACCTCTGAACCACACATTTGGGTAGCATATCGTGAACTTAAATAAGATTAGTAAGGTTCGGGCTGAAACGTATAAGTATCCAAATACAGTGTTACAGTGTTGTGTTTGGGTACTCTGTGCAATGGTCTCCCTGGGCTGCCGACTGGCACGACGCCCAAGATACCATCGAGAGCGGGGAACGGCGACCAGCGGGGTGTATCTTGCGGAGCTGAAACTCGGTGAACTCGTTGATTTTATTAATTTTGAATGAGCATAGATTATTTTTCAGCCAACCAGCGGTTACTTGTTGGTACAAGTCTGGGGTTTCCCAGTCTACCTGACTAGGAATGCTATTTATTTAAACGATTAACTCTCGAATGGCCAAAAAACATCATTGTGCATGATAAATACCTCTATACAGAAAACCAGAACGCCACATAATTGATACGCTTACCTACTACTAGAAGCGCGGGTTACCTATTTCTATACTTAAAATGTCACTTACGGAATATCTTCCGTGATTATTTATTGTTTTTTATTTTTTTTACATTTGTTTTTTTGTTTTTACCTATTTCTATGTTTAGAATCATCTTAGTGACCCTTTGTAGGAACTAAACTAGATCATTTTAAAATATAATTATGATAAGAGGCCTTTTTTTTTTTTTTTTTGATAAGAGGCCTGGCTTTGACTTTACTGGAATTCTAAAAGCAGCCACCAATACAGATAGATAGATAGATAAACCATTTATTAAACCACAGAGGCTTTCATAGTTACACCGACCGCACACCAGTATAATAGTAATTGCGTAATAACAACATAAACACATTCATATATAATATATTAACGCAGTCAACAATATTTCCGCGTATACCGCTTAATGATTAAAAATAATACAACATGCTGCAGCTTGTAATTGTACTACTGCATCAACGAATACATTCACGTAAATTAACACAGGGCCTGCAGGCTTTTTATTATATAATAGCATCACTGAGACCAGTCCCTCAATTGCCTGCAACATCTGGTGTAAGACGGCTCCCAAAAAAACATAAAAAAGACACAAACATATGCCGAACTCATACCATCAAAAAAATAGAAGTCTGTCAATTATTTTTTATGTGCTTCACTCCGTGTCCCAACGAACACAGATGGTATAAATAAATCTTTAAACTTGAAAGCGTCAAGAAAAAACAAACCCTTTACAAATAACCTAACAATAGTGAACGGTTTAAGCAATAAACCTTTAGTGACACAAAAGAGAACCCTCTCCCATTACCCACGGAACAAAAATAAATTGCATAACCCGAACCCGTTAATATAGAGGTAATGATAACCCAGACACCCAAAACAACACGAGATTAATAAAAATCTTAGTAAAATATAATAGGTTAATAAGATCTTTTCCCAGGTACGCTAATAAGCTTTGTCCACAGGAATAGTGATAAGCCTTTCCCCGGAAACTGCTTGTTTAGGGCCATCGCGCACCAAGTAAACGCCATATTTTTCCTGACGTTAGACCACCACATGATAAGAAGAGACCTGGCTAAATATGTTGAGGAAAACCAAGACTAGCGCTAGCTGGAAACCTGCCTACTACCAGAAACCAAGGATAGGCTATATTTTATCCCCGTACTCCCACGGGAACGGGAACTACGCGGGTGAAACCGCGTGACGTCCGCTAGTTTATACTATATAAAACTCGATTACCAATTGCTAAATAAAAGACCTGTGTTCGAATCGAGCGATATTTGAACTGTACCTGGACGGTACAAGTGTGCGCTTGCTTAAAATTACCCACGTATACAACACCTTCACCCTTAATTTGTACAATACTTAAGAATCCTTATAACTAACACAATAACAAACGATTTTCTAAGCTTAATTAAATGTACTTATAACTTCTTTCCCAATCTACTTGTAACGTCCTCGATACCATAGCGTCTCACTGGTTTACGTACACGCTGAACATTAGGCGGTTCAGTAGGTACATTATCGTTAGAACCATGATTAACTATTTCCTGCACATTGGGCGCGCTAGACGTTTTTAGCGGGGTTGCTGTTGACACAATGTCCGTATCGTTGGCTGGATTTGGTGATGCGCCCTTGGCTACCAACGGTGCGGGCGGGTTGGGGCCCCCGACCGGCGCACAGTGGGCTGGGATTACAAGGTTGGGTCGAAACGTTTTTATTCTTTGACTTTTTTAATTTAACGAGTACTTTCGGAGATATAGCCAATATAGCCATATCAAATTTGTATGAAGAGTCATGTTATTTTAGTTAAGCAATTTATTCCAATTAAATTGAAATTGAAAATAATGTATACTAAACGGCCTGAAAACCTCAATACCTACTTAGTTCTTTAAAAAAAAAACAATGTTCGACATTTTCCACCACCATAGGTAGGTATGACGTAATTTGTTTTGAGACTTATTTCCGGGAATCAAGGGATAAGAGTGCGCGAGCGCAACTACAAGTTATGACGTGTCGTAACGTGATTGGTGCAACGATAGGGTATCTACGGAATGTTCGGTTGCAGCTATTATTGAAAGTTTTGGTCTAATACCAATTGGACAGCTATCTGAAGAAGCTGCAGAAGCTAGAAATAAAGACTTTCGTAGGTACCGCCAACACCATTTCAGGAAATGCAGTAGAAAAACTTCAAATGAAGACATTTTAAATAATTTATTGACCAGCTCTGATCCACTCATCTCAGCGAAACGTCACAAACTTCGCAGAAAACATAAAACTTTGTCAGTAGAAGCACAAAGTTTATTAGTAATTGAACAAGCGGAAACATTTGATGATGACGAATACGAAAATTTTGCATTCGTTAATGTGGATACCCTTGACAGTGATTAAATTAAAACAAGTAAACAAGTAAACAGTCGGGACCATCAGTGCGGTCCGAAGATTGTTACCAGCGGTTTATGGTCTGTACGTAAAGTGAACTTTCTGCCAAACAAATATTGGTGAAATTTGTCCATTGCAAATATTATCGCGAGAGTTTCTTTATGAATCTGAATATAGTTTTGTCTAAATACGAAATACTTGTTCTACACTTTTTAAATGTGAATCTAAAGATTTACTTTTTATTAAAATATCATCATAAAATACTATTACGTCGGGGACATTTTTAAAGAGATTTGTCATTAATTTTCTAAAATTTCTGGACAAGAAGAGAGACCATACACTAATCGGTTGTATTTAAACAGTCCTCTATGTGTGTTAATGACAGTGTAGTTTCTAGACGTTTCATTTAAAACTAACTGATTATATGCTTGTGATAGGTCTAACTTGGTAAAATAATGATTACCACTCAGCCCACTAAATAAATCTTCTACCTTTGGAACCGGGTACCTATCAACCAACAAAGCTTTGTTAAGTGTCACCTTATAATCCGCGCACAGTCGTATTCCGCCGTCCGCCTTCCTCGCTATCACCAACGGCGTGGCCCAGTCGGACAGGTCAACGGGCTCGATGACGCCGGCTACAACATTGTGTCCAACTCCGCATCTACTCGCAGGAACAGCGCGTACGGTGCCGGGCGCGCGCGGCACTAAATCAGCTGCGCTCCGGGCCGCACGTACAGCTAGACCTCTTCCCCCGTATACTTGCCCAATGTCCCGTCAAATAGTTTCTCTTGCCTCGAGATAAAATCATTTAGCAAGTTATTTTTACTTGTTACAATATTATGAATTTCTGTACACTTACTTAGCTTAGGTATTTCCATACACCATTCAGACAACCATTGTCTCCCTAATAAGCTAGTACTACCTTTATTTATTACATATAAGTCCAACCTTTTCACCTTGTTTTATCAACATTTATCTCCAAGTACCCTATCGGATAAACAGCTGTACCATCGTAAAATTTTAACTTTAATTTACGTGTTTTCAGAGGTATATCTCTCTTTAAACAATTTAGTGTAAGTTGAGTAGCTTATGCAAGATAACGCCGACCCCGTATCGACTTCCATGTTTAATGGTTTATATTAACTGTCATACACACCGGTCTATACTTCGCTAAAGACATCTGGTACATTACCTCCTCGTCGTCACCCGACGCTGCCCGCTCCTCCCCGGATCTGTCACCCGCTGCTGGTTCGCGTAGCTAGTGCGCTGCACCGGCAGCGTCGCAGGCCGCGTCGGCGGCGTTTCCTCGGTCACGTGTACCGCGTGCCGCCGCTGTCGCGCTCCTGCGTCGCTTCCCGCCGTTCTCCTCCGCGCTGTGGCCGCTCGGACCGAGCGCGCGACCTCTGCGGGACCTTCCCCGCGCGCCGTTGGAGTTTGAATTAGCCGATGTCGTACGGCGTTCGAATTCCTTCTTCATGCATACTCTTCGTAAATGGCCAATATTTCCACAGTAGCTGCATTCAAAATCTTTGTACCTGCAGTTTTGCGGGCTATGTCCATTGCCACCGCACGATGAACAATTTCTGATTTCTAACTTGTGCATCTTCTCGCTAAGTTCACGGTCCGGAACTTGTTCCCGCGAGCCCTCGACAGCTCCGGCGTCCCGCTCGGCTGCCTCCAGGTTATTGGCTAACTGTAGCGCTTTGTTGTAGTCTAGATTATTTTCTGCGAATAAAATCGCTCCGCAGACCGCACACAAACTGGTCCCGTAGGTTTTCTTCTAAGTTCGTTTTAAATTCACAGTACCTAGCCATCTTTTTCAAGTCAGCCACGTAGTCCGCTATCAATTCGCCTGCCAGTTGCCGTCTTTGACGAAATCTATATCTCTCTGCCAATATTGACGGTGTCGGTTGCAGATGTGCACGCAGTAAATCCACCGCGACCGTATATGATAAGCTTGATGGCTTCCTCGGATTCGCTAATGTTGACAATAATTCGTAAGCCTGTTCTCCGATTATCGCAATTAAAGTAGGCAACTTTAAATCGTCCGTTATTTTGTTAACCACAAAGTACATTTCTAGCCGCTCCACATATTATGATGACCAGTTACCGGTTTTCTCATCAAAGTCTTTGATTTTTCCCACAGACATTGTCACGATTGTCCGCGATTACACGACACAATTAGGTAGGTATATTATCTTTTCTGCACTGTACAAAGTTTGTTTTTTTAATCCTCGTCGCCACCGCTAAATAAAAGACGTGTGTTCGAATCGAGCGTATATTTGAACTGAGGTGACGGTACAAGTGTGCGCTTGCTTATAATTACCCACGTATACAACACCACTGACTGACTGACTCACTCACTCACTGACAGAATTGTTCTCCCAGATGGTGGATGGGGGAGGGGGTATTTTTTGACAGATTCGTAAACAAGTAACTCTCACGAGTATGGGAAAAGTGCCAAACCTCCCTTTTTCGCCCCCCTTCCTCCCCCTCTCTATCGTATCTCGGAAACTAAGAAACCCGTGTTTTGATTTTTTTACGGATCGTTTAGAGGCTCGGAAAAAAAACAGTTTTCAAAGTTGGCCCCCTTGTCCCCCTTCTCCCCCCCTTTAGGCGGATCTCGGAAGTTAAATTTGTTAGATTTGTATAAAGGGGATGATTTTTAGTCAAAATCATTTGTCAAAACTCCCCCTCACCCCCCTTCACCCGTCCCCTCATCGTATCTCGGAAACTAGGACACGTAGCGGCATTTCGATTTTGACTATACTTTATTATTGAGGGGCGTTGAAATTTTTATACTCTCCCCTCCCTAACCTCCCCTAAAATTGAAAGGACTGTAACATCATAACGGTTAGAGATAGCCATCACGTGTTTGGACAAATATTATAGTAGCCGTCGAAACCTGTCCGGTGGTAGGTAGGTCCTGAGTGGAGCGAAGGGGGGAGGTGGCGAGCGAAACGAGCCGGCGACCTCCGTAGCGTAACGATGGTTGAGTGGGTGAAGCGTAACTCGGGCTGTAACTTCATAACAGTTACAGATAGCCATGCGGGCCGGCGACCCGCGTAGCGTAGAATTCCGGTGGTAGGTAGGTCCTGAGTGGAGCGAACCTGCGAGACCGAGTGGAGAGAAGGGGGAGGCGAAGGGGCGAGCGAAGCGAGCCAGCGACCTCCGTAGCGTAACGAAGGTTGAGTGGGTGAAGCGTAACTCTAAGGGCGACGACAAGCAAACTTTAGGGTAATCTTTTTTGTATGGGAAAAGGTCTGAGTTTTTAAATAAGGTTTAAGATTGTATTAGGGGTTCGTAGGGGTTTTCATTCTGTTTTAGGGGTGATTCTAACGGATTTTCCAATTCATTTAAGGATGCCTATGGATTCTCAAAATTATATAAGGGTAAGGAACTCTTCTCAAAAATACGAAACCCGCGAGCTGCGCGCAGCTCGCGCACCCACGCAAACTAGTAATTAATATAATAGTTATTTCGTGTTTAATCGGTAGTACTTAATTTATCCCACACCCAGCTCGTAACTGTTGTTTACAGTATGCCACTGATTTTGTTATTATTAACTACTGTAGAAGTTCCCATTATATTATTTGAAAGATAATTTGAAACATATTTTGATTATTTTGTTTAGCGAGCTGTAGAATAGAAATGATGCCAAAGGAATAACGGTAAGAAACTTGATGCATATTCGCAGTCGCGAATTGGCCAACGTAAGTAAACTCAAAATAATTCTTGAATCTGCTACAGGTTATAATATAAAATTAAAACAATAAAGTGAACATACCTTCATCATAGTACTGATTGATTTCTTTTTTTATTACAGACAAGTCTGGAAATATTCTTTTGATGGCAGGATTATCCAGGATATCATGCTCCTCTATATCAATTTCAAACTCCTCAGAGTCAGACATTTTCTCCCTGGAAAATAATTTAGAATTCTTTTAACAAAAATGATTAGGTATTACGAATTTATGATTTTCGATAAAATGTCCGACCGAAGTTTCGGTTTCGGACAATTATACTAGTTTACACGATTTTTATACCCCAGGAGAAAGTTGTTGTTTATTGTTTATTTTCCAGAAAAAAATATTTAAAAACCGTCACTCAAAATTTAAGGGCTGCTTAACATTTGAGCAGCTCCTAAACTTTAAATTTCGTATGGCCAAACGTCACTTTTGAGAATCTGTTAAATATAAGTGCTACTTAAATTTTGAGTGACGTTTCAGTATTCGGGGGTAAGTCTTAATAAACAAAAATAAGAAGGGCAAAGGGATTTGAATTTTAATGTCGGCAACTTCCGCCATTTTAAAATTTTCAAGTTACGGCTAGGGTTAGATTAGTCGATAACATTTAATTTCACTTTATTTACATTAAAAAAAAAAGTTTAAAATAGTTAAAGAAACAAGAAAAAAACCTAATAATAAATAGAAAAATATAGGTAAGTACACCATCACTAAGTAAATTAAATTAATAAAAATCACAATAATAAACAATCTGGTATCAATACATACAAGTTTTGTATGAGACAAAATGTTCTCGAGTGTCACGTTTCCGAGATAATATTATGAGCTATCACCTTGCTATCAACGTTAAAGTCCATTCACTGATGGCATCTTCAGCACAACTTTGATTTGATCAGACACGCATAAAACGTGTATCAGTCAATAGTTGGTGTCACTACAAACAAGTTTTGTATGAGACAAAATTTTCTTAAGCGTCACCTTATCGAGATCTAAGCTGGGCTGGTAGCGACCACAACGCTATATAATATATCGGAAACGTGAATCAAAGTAGTATTGATGTCATCAACAGTGAATAGATTCTAACTTTCATAGCTTATATCTCGGAAACGTGACACTTCAGAACATTTTGTCCCTTAGAAAATATGTTTGTATTGATACTACCTATCGATTATTTTATTTTTGGGCACTTGTGCATTTTGTGCACTTGTGCTCTCCAAGTATTTTCGAAGTTTGCTAAGAAAAACCGTGACTTAGATACTGAAATTATTATAAAAGTGTATTTAAAGTGTTACTTAATCGTGGTGATATTATCACCACGAACAAAAACTTCATTTAATTGTTAAAAACTGTGATTGAAAATATTGGAATCATTTGGTGAAAAAATCGACTCTCACTTCAATCTAAAAAACCAAGTCCGCTACCTACTATCATAAGCGACAACTGTCAGTGTCTGTCACTGTCACAGAGTAGATTGTCAAATGAGTGTTGCCAGAATTGGAAAACTTCTACCAAATAGTAAATAATGGATAAACAGATGGAGTTATTTCTCGAAAGAGTTAACCAGACAATGGACTTGAAGATGAATGAATTAAAAGAAGAATTTATGAAACAAACCAATTCACTAACATCAAATATGGTGAACATAGAAAAAAAAATGAATCCACTACTTGAAGAGAATGCCAAACTTAATAATGAGATGATAACTAAAATTGGGAATCTAGAAAAAAAAAGGATAAACAATATTCTGCTTCATGGGCTAAAAGAAACAGAGTCAAATAGTAATGAGCTCGTGAATTTGGTTGTGGAATTCCTAAACAACATAGGGAACAAGTGTGGAATACGAGAATTTGACATGTGGGAACTTAATCAGGTCCAAAGACTAGGAAACAAAGTGGAAAATAAGCACAGACCTATATTAGTAAAATTCACCTTAGCTTGGAGGAAAGTAGAAATCTTAAAGAATGGCAAATATTTCCCAGCGTCTACTTATGCTACAGAAGATTTCCATAAAGAGGTATTACAAATTAGGAAAGAACTAAAAAAAGGTTCCAAGCAAAATAAACAAAGTAAATGCCTTTGAATTCATGAATAGGACTAGGCAAACCACTCAAAACTGAAATTAGCAATCAATAGCAACTATTTAATTAACAGCAGAAAAAAGGAGAAAACTTAAATACCAACAATAACAACAACAATCTGCATTCCCCGCCGGCTGCTCACCGTGGGGATTCATGACCATTACCCTCCATCAGAAAAAAATAATAGGTAATAAAACTCTGCAAATAGGCACACGACGTAAGATCCTTGTCCTCTACAGAGAGATACCTACAACTTATACATATAGGTGTAAAGTTAACTACGACATTCTAGATCAGAAAAACGGTGTACCACGGATATGTCTCATCAACATTACGCTACGGACTCATGTTTTGGGGGAACTTATCAGACAGAGAAATGGCGTTTAAAGCACAGAAGAAATGCGAACAATATGTGGCATACAAAGCACAGACGGCTGTAAGCCACATTTCCAAAAACTACAGCTACTTACACTGCCATGTCTTTATACATATACATATGAAGTAGGTAGCCAACTATGTCAAAGCAAATCTACATCTATAGTATAACCACCCAAAAAGCATACGCTACAAAAATACAATATGCACAACACGTTACCTAACCAAACCATAGATACTATTACCAATAAAGATCTGGGCCAGCAGTCTCGACAGACTTTGACTTTGACTCTCTATCGAGACTGCCGGCCCTGTTAAAAAAATGTAACGAATTTCTAGTTGCAAAATGTTATTATACAATTAAGAGTCCGTGCAGAATATACACTCGCTAGAGTTTAGGCAAATTCGTTGCGATCCTATGTTTGTGTGCATTGTTCATGCAGATACACGCACACACGGGTGAAGATCGAGTGTAGTGATAGCTTAAAATATTTTGATCCTTTAGATGTAGACGATATTATTCTAAGATACATAATTATAAAGTCAGTACAGCTTAGAAATAAAAGTCTGGAATGTGTGTGTACAGTACATTTATCACATTTATCACGTATAGTATATTTTGCTCTTTGTCAGTCAATTCTGACTTACTGCATTACTTCATGGGGTGGGGCAAGAAAAACTCTGTTATTGCCCATTGAAAGAGCTCAAAGAGCTATTCTCAAGGTGGCTACTTGCCGCCCTTTCCTTTTCCCCACTAACCTCCTGTATAAATCTTGTGAAGTACTAACAGTTCGACAGTTATTTATTATGAGCACTGTACTAAAACAACACGCAGCACTTCCATACAGCACTGAATTCACAAAAAAAAGACGGAAAGATATAGTTTGCCCTCAAAAAAGTACAAAACACGCTTTCACAGCCAAGTTTTATATGTACCTCGGACCGCTACTCTATAACAGGCTTAATGAAAAAGGAAGCATCTACTCCTTAAATCACAATAACTGCAAGAAAATCCTCAAGGAAGCTCTTCAAACTATGTCCTATGAAGATACAGAGAAGTTATTACTTGTGCTAAAGTAAATATTATTGTTCACATTATTGTTATTTTTAAATTAGTTTGCTAAGTTAAAATAGTAAAAATTTTATATACCTTTTACATTGTTACCAATATTATTAATAAGACATATGATTATTTAATCAATTAATGTTACCTCAAATCGCCTGAAACACAGGATTACCTAGTTCAGGCTCAAAGCATGGGTGAACTTGACATAGATTTAAGAAAAACTGTAAACATTTACCTTATATTTTTTGAATATTTTTTTTTTATTTTTTTATTTTTTATCACAATCAAAATAAAAATGGTTTAATTTTGTATTAGAAGAATTTAGTCACAAACACTTCACAAAACGATAAATAAAAAAAGTGCGAGTTGGACTCGCGCACCGAGAGTTCTGTACAAACTTTTTGAAGGACAAACTTAATTTTGCTGTTCAATCCCCAGAAACGGATATTGCACCAACCGCAAATAATAAGTTTGTAAGTAATAGTAAAATCGCTTTTTTTATACCTACTACATATTTACAGTTTTCAGATTTTTCACTTTACATGTACTGTAAGACAGCTTCTCGCCAAATTTCGTGATTCTACTATTGGTACTACACAAGAAGGTTATGGCGGGGTCGACTGAGCGAGCGATAGTTTTCTTCGTAGGTGTCGTTTTTCTGTTTTTTGAAGTCGCTGATAATGAAAATGAGGTCAAAATGAAAATCCAACAAAATCTGGCGCCATCTTGGATTTTCATTTTGACCTTATTTTCATTATCAGCGACCCCAAAAACTACAAAAACGACACCCATGAGGAAAATACCGAAAATTATCGTCGGCGCCATCTTGGACTTTCATTTTGACCTCATTTTCTTTATCAGCGATACCAAAAACCATGAAAACGACACCCATGAGTAAAATACCGAAAATTGTTGTCGGCGCCATCTTGGATTTTCATATTGGCCTCGTTTTCATTATCAGCGACCCCAAAACAACGAAAACGACACCCATGAAGAAAAATATCGCTCGCTCAGTCGACCCCGCCATACCCTTCTTGTGTAGTACCTCACTACCGCCTACTACACACGTACACAAAATGCCGTATGTTGTGTGTGTGTACATACACACACACACAACATACGGCATTTTCTTACGTGACGATTTCTACTAAATCGCACTCGTAGTAAAAGGTATAGAAAAAGTATTTTTCCCGACATTTTCCATAAATTAAGTTTTTTCATCATTTTTTTCCTGCAATATTTCGTATTGAAATCAATAATGTTTCCTGCTACTTTACGAGTAGACCATATAATGATGCTATTCATATTTTTTAATGTTCAGAATATTTTGTAGTTCTTTGTTCTGCGAACCCCAAACATCACGCGCTCGTTACTTTTGCGGAAAAGGGGTTTTAAATATGGGTGATTGCAATTAATATTTGCATTATTTTAAAAAATTGTTGCGGCAGTCGACAAGAATAAGAACCTGACTCTTGTAATAAAAATAAAAAAGGTTCAAATTCTTCTTGCCTTTCCCACAAACAGTGATCAAAAATGTTGAAAATGAGTTAATTCCGTGCACGGACGATAACGACGACGACGACGATTATTAACGATTTTTTTTAATGAAAGATACTAGACCTACTACATTCGATTTAATATGTTAGTAAAACCTTGACTTTGAATTAAATTATGGTTATGGTTATGGCAAATGGTTAATACCCGTTTAATTACGTGCCATGTAATATTTTTTTTTTTAACAATTTTATATTTTTCTGACATTGACATCTCTTTTATTATTATATAGAATTTGTATAGAAATTGATAATTGATTAAGTACCTATTTTATAAAGTATGGATTTGATTTGTACGCTTCAACGCAAGACATGGATGGACTTGCTATATTATATTTATTGTAGCACCACTGTATTAACCTATGTCAACAAATAAAGATTTCATTATTATTTTCAAAAAAAGACAAAGCTTACAGATGCCTTATCTAAAAGCACTAGGTGATGACAGATGGGACTATCCAAACCAGGAGATGGACAGGACCACCGGGTAAAAGAAAGGTCGGAGAGACCCTTACTGCTGGCTCAAACTGGCTAAATATTGCCAAGGACCGTGAGAAGTGAAAAAGATGGAGGAGGCCTCTACCCGTAATGGGGCTACATATCCAACCTTTAATAAAAACAAACACTACAACAAAATCTGAAAACCGTAAATATGTAGTTCAATAACAAAAAAAAAACGATTTTACTATTACAAACTTATTATTTGCGGTTGGTGCAATAGCCGTTTCATGGGATCGAACAGCAAAGTTAACTTTGTCCTTTAAAAAGTTTGTACGGAACCCTCGGTGCGCGAGTCTGACTCGCTCTTGGCCAGTTTTTTTGTATTGTGAACGACTTTCTCTTCTAATGGGCTAACAGTCAGCCTCTTAACATTATTTTGTGGCAAAATTCCTAATACGTGATCTTCAAAGTCTTTAGATGTTTGTAAAAACGTCCAGGCCCCCGGTAGCCACTCATACTTCCTAAGTTTTCAGAGAAAATACGTTAATTTCACACACTCCCACTCGTAAATTTGGTGCCTTATCTACCTGCTCAAACAAAGAACTGGGTACCTGCAACATTGTGGAGCCTTTGCGCTGGGACAGGGCTATGTTCAAATGGCTATTGGCCGAATACTGAAACGTCACTCAAAATTTAAGTAGCACTTATATTTAACAGATACTCAAAAGTGACGTTTGGCCATACAAAATTTAAAGTTTAGGAGCTGCTCAAATGTTAAGCAGCCCTTAAATTTTGAGTGACGTTTCAGTATTCGGGGGTAAAACTCATAAAATAATTACTAATTATTGAGTTTGTATTTCGATATCATTTTATAGGTTGACTCAAATATTTCTCGTTTAATATAAAAACATTGCTACTTCCACGTAGTTTACCCTTGCAATAAGATCACATGCACATCCCTAGGTGTCTTACATTCAAATATATTAAAATTTCATTTAACATACCCTAGATCAGCGATTAGAAAAACAAAATGACTGCCATTCGCAATAAACATGTATTTGTCGATGGAAAAGAGTATATAATATGACCTTTAAGTAACGGTAACTGGTAGCCAAACACACTGTATCTATAGAACTATTAAAGTAATATTTATGATTATAGGATGGCCAACATCAAATTTTAAAATTGTCACTCGTAAAGCACCAGCTCTCTCCTAAACTGTTCACCATCACCCTCAAGGAGGCATTTAAAAAACTTGCTGACTCTTGGATAAGGCAAGGTATTCTATATTTATTCTATACTATGGTGTGATTGATGACAGCAAAATACTATCTAACCTTTGTTTTGCAGAAAATACTTTTTCGTTTTGCTTCTGAAGCAGATCAACAAGTGCTCCAAGACCTGAGCATTGCAATGTCATGATCAGAGCCACTAAACATAGGATCGAATTTAATGGACAGGAATTACACTATGTCGACTAATAATATCTACTTGGGCAATTTAGTTTCCATAGCAACAGACAGGACTAAAATGTCTGGAGGAGATACATGACCAATTATCTTTTTATCTTGTGACATTATTTGCTTGGTAAAATGAATTTAATATTTTTTATTTAATGCTGTTATCTATTTTAGATGCTACTGTCATTATTGTATAAAATTGTTATGTATTACAATTTTATACAGTATCTGACCCAAAGACCCTATCTGGTATACCCAACACCCATGGGATCTTGTAAAACACAAATGTGATATAGGCAATAAAGAATTGAATTGAGGCAGGCCAAAGAGATTCAAAAGAATTAGTTATAGAGCGGACATTGAGAATAATGTCATGCAAAAATTTTGATCCCGAACATTTTCAATTTTGGCACACAAATGCTACCTGACAAGCGCGCGTATGACACTAGACAGAACGATTTGTTACAAAGTAGTAACAAGTATTTGGATTACGATTTGCTTCGTCTTGTCCCGTATATCGCTCGTAAATATTAGAATGTCTTTGACGCAGGCCAAAGAAACGCTGACGCTGATTGGGCCGGTAAAAGCAAAATGGGGGAGTTGGAGAGTACTGGGGGAGGTCCAGCCCAGAAGTGGGGCAGAAAAGGACAAAAAAAACATGCAAAATGCAAATATCTAGATCATTGTTATGAACCCTAAAACATAAAGATAAATGATCAAACTGCGCAAACACAACTAAGTATGAATTTTGCAGACCTGTGAGTCCACGATATTTAATATTACATCAAATTGCGTATTTGATATTTTTGTCCCAAAACTTGTAGGACTTCACTGGAATATTACGCCAAAAATATATTAAATTGGTTACATCCAATACCACATAACGGTAAGTATAATAATATTATTTTGTAACTCTTTTATTTTTAACTATAAACCAAAGAAAACTATATTTTTACCTTAAAAGTTTAAACGACAACACAGACAACACTGAACAGGAACGAAATATGCGGCTGTCAGGTTTATAGGTACTTTTGTAAGGCATGTGCACAGAACATATATACTCTAAGGCATGTGTAAGGCATATAGGCACACAGTGTTGCCAGGGCCCTAGAGTCGTAAGTTACGTTTCGTTTCCTAAAATGTTACATTTTTGCTGCAACAGTTACATTATTGTTGTTTTTTTATTTACAAGTTTTTGGGGTCGGAGGCAAATTGATGTCAAATGGTGTACTTAATCTTAGGATAAAACAGACTAGTTTCATTTGTTCGCAGCGCCATCTTCACTGTTGTTGCTATTTATTCTAGCACTTAACTTATTCTACGAGGTAGTGCATCTGTTATTTTTACTCTGAACTAACTACTAATATTTGATACTTTTAATCCTCTTAACGTATTTGTTCTACCAAATGTTCTTAAGAGGGCTCTGTTATTAAAGGGCAAGAACCATGCAAGAACACCTCAATGCAAAAAAAAACAATATAGACGATGATTTGTCGTATCTCTCTTTATTGTGTACTAGCTGATGGCCGCGGCTTCGCCCGCCCGCAAATTAAAAAAGGGTGTAAAACACCTTTTAACGAAGCCGAAAGGTACTTGTTCTCCCCGTCATTACGATCATTTTTTGGTCTACACCATACCTGCAGCCTTATTCACAACGCTTCGATTCGACTCCGTACCGAATCGAATGTCTAAGATATCGAAGATGTCCTTCAAACGCAATTCACAAATCCGAAACCGAATAATTTTGACAGTTCAATTCGATATGAAGACTCGAATCTTTCCGACAGCTGTTTGCTATCGGGAGTCAAATCGAAAAAAAATAAACGATGAAATAAACCACATTTCCAGCTTATTTCAGTGAAATAAAAAGACTGTAAACTTTTTGAACACTGCTTAGTGTAAGTAAATGAAGTTATATTATTGTATTGACCGTATTTCATTGATATATCCGCATTTACATAAATTAAAAGTGTATAAATAAATGTGATATTCGTTCTAGATTTTAGTTATCATTATTTGGTATTTTGGTAGGTACATACTCTATGTATGTGATTGTGCGAGCCTAAGACAGTCGGCGGCGGCGTGCCGCAGAACAATTGTGTTATACTGATATCAAATACTTACAGCCATTTTTCCTTTAGATATAAAGTTAAAAGAAAGGAAAAAATAAAACTACGGTTTACTCCCCCTTACGAAGAATTCAAAACACTTTTTTTTTTTTCCCTTCGCCCAGTTCGGGCAGGCTAAGGTCTTGGACCATACCGCCTCGTCTTCAGTTCTTATCATCCTTCTTGTGTAAAAGTAAGGCCGAAGCCTCGTCTTCATTATGTAACATCCTTGTTTTAAATTTATTTAAGGCCAGAGCCAAGTCTTCAGTATTCTTTATACTTTTAGTCAAAAACATAACAATATGGTGTCATATCCGTGTACATTCGTCATAAACATGTTGTGAGGTAAGTTCATATCCGGGTCATATCCTTCTATTTAAGTCGCCCCGATCGGTCAAATAGCCCATCCAGTGCTATCAATAAATTTATACAGTGCTATGTATGTACTGTAATTTTCCAGCAAACTTTGAGTGTCACGCGGGATGCTTGCTGGCGTTTTATATATTTCCAATAAATTATCAAATAAGGGAATTCTTTGTAACTCATATGCAGGGCATTCAAAAATTATATGATCTAGGGTCTGATCACTTCCTAAGTCACAATTGGTACAAACAGGCGATGTTATAATTTTCATTCTGGCCAAATGTGCATTGAATCTTCCATGTCCAAGTCTAAGTCGATTAGGTAGTATAAAATTTTCTACTATAAGGAAGAACAGATCTGGTGAACCAGGGCACAGAACCAATGGTATGATTTATTTTCGCAAACCATTTTCCTTTAGTTCTTAGTGTTTCTTGCCAGTTCTCAAGCCAAATGCAGATGTTTTGTTCATGTAATTTGGTAAGCAGGTCAGAACCATGGAGGTAAGAAGTCAGAACTTGGTATGGCAACATTTCTAGTCTCTGGGATATCAATATTGTCATTGTCAATGTCAACAATAACTCTTGCAAGGTAATCTGCGTTTTCGTTTCCTGCTACTCCTATGTGGGAGGGTGTCCATATTAAACTTATTGTAAATCCTCTAGAACAAAGATCAGCATATAAAGTCCGAATCTCATATAAAATATTTCCGGAATTGGCGTCCAGTTTCGGGTTTTGTAAGGCCATGAGAACACTCATGCAGTCGGTCGCTATAAGCCAAGTTGTGTGCCCCAGATTCTTTTCATGTATATACTGCAGCGCTGATAAAATGGCTAGAGATTCTGCTGTAAATATAGTCATGGCTCCAGGTAGCCGAACTCCATGTCCAACAGTAAGATGAGGTAGATATATGGCTAGCGAAACATTTCTATTGTTTTTGGATCCATCTGTAAATATATCCTGTACCCAGGGAACTCTGCAATTAGCTGATAAACATCTTCTTTACTCCCCAAGTTACGATTAATGTAAATGTCCATGGGCCAGAATTTGCTGATATAATTACCAGAGTAACATGGCCATCTGCCTTTACATTTCTCAATTTGATATTGATCATCAATACTGATTAAATTTGAAAAGTCATGAAATATATAGGGGACATTTACGGACTTAGAGGGATTGTATACTCTATGATAAAATAATATTTTCTTTAAAGGATGATTTTCGAAAGACAAAAGTTTTAGAATGTATTTGGATTTTAAAAACTGAAATCTTATATTAATAGGAGGAGGGTTACACTCAATTTGAAGTGAATTAATTGGAGTTGTCTTCATTGCACCAGTTACACATCTAAGATTGTGATTTTGAAGAATCTCCAATTTGTGAACCAATCTCTGGTCAGACCCAAAGCATAAAAATCCATATTCAAAATGACTACGCACTAAAGATTTATATAGCATAAGCAAAATTTTAGGATCAGCTGCGATTGACAGTGACTTTATAAAATTAAATGCCTTATTAGCTCTACCTAACAGATAATCAACATACTTAGTCCATGAGAGGTTGCTTGTAAAAATTATACCCAGAAACTTCACTTCATTCACTATTGGAAGAACACTATTATTGTAATAAATATGTAGATCTGTTTCACACTCGCCAAACACTATAACTTTAGATTTTTCTGGACTAATATCCAAATTTAGATAATGAAAATAGTTCTTTAGCTGAGTTAAAGCTGTGTTTAAAATACTTGCAACAGAACTTATATTTGAACCTGAAGCATAGATAACCAAATCATCTGCAAACTGCAAATTTGCCACTTCAAGACCAAGAACAATGTTTAGTCTATATAAATAAAGAAGATAAATCAATGGACTGAGGATGCCACCTTGACATATCCCTTTGTATGAAAAACGTGGCCCTATTAAACGTTTATTCACTTTGACATAAACTTCTCTGCCATGTAAAAAGTTAAAGATACATTTTATAACTTTTTCAGGAATACCAAGGACACGAAGTTAACCACACAAAATGTGTAGATTAATGTTGTTGAAAGCACCCACTACATCAAAGAAGACACCAACAAAATGATTATCCATTTTATTAGAATTGTATATATCTAATTGCAAATGAGAAATGCTATCTCGAGTGGAGCAACCACGTTGAAAGCCAAATTGATTGGATGGTAATAGACTATTACTTTCTATATAAAATTATAGCCTTTGTTTAATTAATTGTTCAAAAGTTTTTCCCATGCATGATGTTAATGCTACTGGCCTACATGATTCTGCTTTATGTCTTACTTTGTTAGGTTTAAGTACTGGGATGAGACAATCTGTTTTCCATTCATTAGGAATGGTCATTTCCTGCCAGAGTAAATTAAAAACACTTAGTATATCAGAAAGTGCCTTAATTGATACATTTTTCAACTTTTTATAAGGTATTCCATCAAGGCCAAAAGCTGAATCACGTCTAGATAATATTGCAGATTTTAATTCCTGAAGAGAAAATGAATAAATTAGATATTCATAATGTCCTGGAGCTTTTACTTCATGAGGAATTGATTGAAATGTCAACTGTATCTGGAGTATATTTTTTAAGAAAATCGAATACCCAAGGAGAAATATTATTACTTGAAGGTGTAAATGTTTTATTAAATCTTTTTCAAATTTGCCAAACTCTAGATAATGGAGTAGTTCTATTAAATGACTCACATAGAGAAATCCAACATAAATATCTTTCTCTTTTTAACACTAACTTTTTAAGAGCTTGTAACTTTTTAAACTCAATATATTTTTCTAATGTGGGATTGTACTTGAATTCTATATAGGCATTCCTAGAGTCTTGTACTGCTTTAGTGCAATTCAAATTCCACCATGGTAATGGGATGCGTTTTTTACGATTGTTATTTAATAATGTTGTATTAAAAGATGTAGCAGGTCTTAAAGCTAATGGTAATGATTTAATAATAGCTAAATTTAACAACTTTATCAAGTCATTATATGACTGTAGTGGGTTATTTTGATTAATTTTAAAATCCACTATCAAACTATCAACACTCTTCTTATATATTTCCCAATCAACCAAGTTAAAATTAAAATGTTGTGGTAAATTTGATGTTTCTGTATCATGTGAGATATTATAATTGTTATTAATAAGTACCTTTGTAATTACAGGCAAATGGTAACTACCTAAAGGATCATCATGAACAGACCAGTTACAGGACAATGATATTGAAGCTGATACTACAGTTAAATCAAGTGCATTTCTTTGCCACCTATCAGAGCCTGCAGTAGTCATTTCTCCATCATTTAATAAAACCAAATTATAGTTATTAATGATTTCAAGCACCTCTCGGCCGCGAATGTTCACACTGTTACATCCCCAAGCCGAATGATGTGCATTGAAATCACCACCCACCAAAAGAGGACCAGGAATACTGTGAATTAAATTATCAAACTTATACTTAGTAAATGAAGCGTTTCCGGGACTATAAAAACTGACTAATGAAATTTCTTTACTATTGCCATATTTTAAACAAATCGCTATATTTTATATGGAATCATCATTTATAGTATCTATTTTACTAAATTGTAAACTGTTATGTATTAAAATAGCTACACCACTATGTGTATTACCTGAGTCTAATCTTACTATATTATATCCTTTAATACTAAATCTCATGTGAGGCTTGAGCCAAGTCTCACATAATAAAGCTACATGTTATACTCATGTAAAAAATACGAAAAAGCATGTTTGTTATTATTGATGCTCTGGGCATTCCACTGTACTATATTTAGCTGATCCATAAAATTAAGGTTTATTTATATTATTCTGAATTTTTGATATTAGAACATCTTTTATGCTTTGAGTGCAAATACTCTTTTCGTTATTTTTATTTTGAGAAATTAATGTTACTATTTTCTGTATTAAAATATTTAAAATTGGTTCTGTTTCAATTAGTGATTGTAATTGTTTAGCAGGACTGGACTTAAGAGATGGAAATGACTTTTCATTGAATAAATCTGCATATGATTTTTTATTAATTTTGTTTTTGTTTTCTTCCACTTTTTGATGGTATTTGGCATTCTTTATAATTATGGTCCTTTGTACATATGGAACATCTTTGGGAGTTCTTACAGAATTTAGCTATATGGCCATACCTTAGACACTTCAGGCATTGTTTTACCGGCGGAATGTACGGGCGCACTTCGAACCGCCAGCTGTTCAGGTCTACACTATCAGGTATCGCTGCACACGAGAAAGTGATGGACACCGTCTTCGTAGGCTGAAAGGACACCCCCCCGCCTTCTGAAATAGTACGACGCATAAATCTTCTAATAGAAATAATATTCTTTGTGCTAGTTATTGCGTTGTAGATGTGTTCGTTGCTAAGATCAATGGGAACATGCATGATAACGCCTGTATTCTCCGTAGCGGCTGCAGGAATACTGGCTTTCAATTTATAAGTATCCAGAAATTTTCGATTCAATAACGATGCATTGGCTAAACCAGGACGTTCGAAAATAACACCAATTTTATAACGATTCATGCGTAATAATTGTTTTACACCCTTATTGTATTTTTTTATACTGGTTGAAAGGGACATCATGTCTCTCATCACCGATCGGGACTAAGTCAATACTTTCTAAAAATACAACATATTCGAAATTTCCACCGTTTTCAGGATATGACCTAATGTAGTCAGGAATCCTGAATTCCCGATACTTATCCTTTTCAACTGGTACAGATTCCTCTGAAGAGCTTGAGGCTCCACCGTCGTCTTCAGAGGACACCAATGGTGGAGCAGAAGACGAACTATCTTCTTTTTGTCTTTTCTTGGGATTCCCTTTCTTCCCCATTATAAGAAAAGCAAGCAAATGAACTTAAGAATGAATAAAATAATTATTTGAAAATTTGTTATAAAAAAGGCGCCCTTTCGTTACAAATTTCCCGCGCTTTTTTTCTTGGTTAGTCATTTTAGTGACAGGTTGACATTTTTCGACACCAACAGTTTCGTTCAGAAATTGAAGTCAACTAGGAATGATGCGTACCTGCCTATTAGTTTTAGACGTCAAATAGCACGGCTATTAGCTTTATTATTTATTATTATATTATATTATATATACTATATAAAGCTAGATTACCACTGACTGACTGACAGAATTGTTCTCCCAGAAGGTGGATGGGGAGGTGGGTATATTTTGACAGATTCGTAAACAACTAACTCTGAAACCTATGGGAAAAATCCCAAACCTCCCCTTTTCACCCCCCTTCCTCCCCCTCCCTATCGTATCTCAGAAACCAAGAGACTTGGAACATTTTTTTTTTCAGATTCGTATAGAGGAGGCTCGGAAAAGTAAAAACCAGTTTTCAAAGTTGTCCCCCTTTTCCCCCTTCTCCCCCCTTTAGGCGGATCTCGGAAGTTAAGAGACTTGGAACATTTTGTTTTTCAGATTCGTAAGAAGGGGCAAAGAGTTGGTCATAATCATTTTTCAAAACTCCCCCCTCTCCCCCCTTCACCCCTCCCCCCATCGTATCTCGGAAACTAGGACACGTAGCGGCATTTTGATTTTTCTTATACTTAATTATTGAGGGGCGTTGAAATTTTTATATCCTCCCCTCCCCTCCCCAACCTCCCCTAAAAGTCCTGAGTGGAGCGAACCTGCGAGACCGAGTAGAGCGAAGGGGGGAGGTGGCGAGCGAAGCGAGCCGGTGACCTCCGTAGCGTAACGAAGGTTGAGTGGGTGAAGCTCCCCTCCCCAACCTCCCCTAAAATTAAAAGGGCTGTAACTTCATAACGGTTAGCGGTAGCCATCAGGTGTTTGAACTAATATTATAGTAGGCGTTGAAACCTGTCCGGTGGTAGGTAGGTCCTGCGCGGAGCGAACCTGCGAGACCGAGTGGAGCGAAGGGGGGAGGTGGCGAGCGAAGCGAGCCGCCGACCTCCGTAGCAAAGCGAAGGTTGAGTGGGTGAAGTGTAACTCAGGGACGACGACAAGCAAACCTTAGGGTAATGTTTTTTTTCTACTTCTCAAATGTTTTAGGGGTTCTTAAGGGTTCTCATACTGATTTAGGGGTAATTCTAACGGATTTTCCAATTCATTTAAGGATTCCTATGGATTCTCTAAATTTTATAAGGATAGGGAAATACTTCTCAAAAAGACCAAACCCGCGAGCTGCGTGCAGCTCGCGCACCCAAGCAAACTAGTTATTATACTATATAAAGCTCGATTACCACTCACTGACTCACTGACTCATTGACATAATTGTTCTCCCAGATGGTGGATGGGGAGGTGGGTATTTTTTGACAGATTCGTAAACAAGTAACTCCCGCGAGTATGGGAAAAGTGCCAAACCTCCCCTTTTTGCTCCCCTTCCTCCCCCTCCCTATCGTATCTCGGAAACTAAGGGACCCGTATTTTTTGTTTTTTACGGGATCGTATAGAGGAGGCTCGGAAAAGTAAAAACCAGTTTTCAAAGTTGTCCCCCTTTCTCCCCTTCTCCCCCCCTTTAGGCGGATCTCGGAAGTTAAGAGACTTGGAACATTTTTTTTTTCAGATTTGTATAAAGGGGCCGATTGTTAGTCGAAATCATTTTTCAAAACTCTCCACTCTCCCCCCTTCACCCCTCCCCCCATCGTATCTCGGAAACTAGGACACGTAGCAGAATTTTGATTTTTACTATACTTTATTATTGAGGGGCGTTGAAATTTGTATTTCCTCCCTTCCCCAACCTCCCCTTTGCTCCCCTCCGCTTTCCGGTGGTAGGTAGGTCCTGAATGGAGCGAGCCTGCGAGACCGAGTAGAGCGAAGCGGGGAGGTGGCGAGCGAAGCGAGCCGGCGACCTCCGTAACGTAACAATACTATATAAAGCTCGATTAACACTCACTCATTGTTCTCCCAGATGGTGGATGGGGAGGTAGGTATATTTTTACAGATTCGTAAACAACTAACTCTGAAACCTATGGGAAAAGTGCCAAACCTCCCCTTTTCACCCCCCTTCTTTTTTTTTTTCAGATACGTATAGAGGAGGCTGGGAAAAGTAAAAATCATTTTTCAAAGTTGTCCCCCTTTCTCCCCTTCTCCCCCCCTTTAGGCGAATCTCGGAAGTTAAGAGACTTCGAACATTTTTTTTTTCAGATTCGTATAAAGGGGCCGATTTTTAGTCAAATTCTTTTTTCAAAACTCCCCCCTCTCCCCCCCCCCTTCACCCCTCCCCCAATCGTATCTCGGAAACTAGGACACGTAGCGGAATTTTGATTTTTACTATATTATTGGGGGGCGTTGAAATTTTTATACCCTCCCCTCCCCTCCCCAACCTCCCCTCTCCGGCGGTAGGTAGGTCCTGAGTGGAGCGAACCTGCGAGACCGAGTTAAGCGAAGGGGGGAGGTGGCGAGCGAAGCGAGCCGGCGACCTCTGTAGCGTAACGAAGGTTGAGTGGGTGAAGCTCCCCTCCCCAACCTCCCCTATAATTGAAAACGGCTGTAACTTAATAACGGTTAGAGATAACTATCAGGTGATTGAACAAATATTATAGTAGGTGTCGAAACCTGTCCGGTGGTAGGTAGGTCCTGAGTGTAGCGAAGGGGGGAGGTGGCGAGCGAAGCGAGCCGGCGACCTCCTTAGCGTAACGATGGTTGAGTTGGTGAAGCGTAACTCAGCAAACTTTAGGGTAATGTTTTTTATGGGAAAAGGTCTCAGTTTTTAAATAAGGTTTTATTAGGGGTCCGTAGGGGTTTTCATACTGTTTTAGGGGTAATTCTAACGGATTTTCCAATTCATTTAGGGGTGCCTATAGATTCTCAAAATTTTATAAGGGTAAGTAATACTTCTCATAAACACCAAACACGCGAGCTGCGCGCAGCTCGCGCACCCAAGCAAACTAGTTATACTATATAAAGCTAGATTACCACTGACTCACTGACAGAATTGTTCTCCCAGATGGTGGATGGGGAGGTGGGTATTTTTTGACAGATTCGTAAACAACTAACTCTGAAACCTATGGGAAAAATCCCAAACCTCCCCTTTTCGCCCCCATTCTCCCCCCTCTCTATCGTATCTCGGAAACCTAGAGACTTGGAACATTTTTTTTTCAGATTCGTATAGAGGAGGCTGGGAAAAGCAAAAACATTTTTTCAAAGTTGTCCCCCTTTCTCCCCCCCTTTAGGCGGATCTCGGAAGTTAAGAGACTTGGAACATTTTTTTTTTCAGATTTGTATAAAGGGGCTGATTGTTAGTCGAAATCTTTTTTCAAAACTCCCCACTCTCCCCCCTTCACCCCTCCCCCTATCGTATCTCGGAAACTAGGACACAGCGCCATTTTGATTTTGACTATACTTTATTATTGAGAGGCGTTGAAATTTTTATACCCTCCCTTCCCCAACCTCCCCTAAAAGTCCAGAGTGGAGCTAACCTGCGAGACCGAGTAGAGCGAAGGGGGGAGGTGGCGAGCGAAGCGAGCCGGCGACCTCCGTAGCGTAACGAAGGTTGAGTGGGTGAAGCTCCCCTCCCCAACCTCCCCTATTATTGAAAGGGCTGTAACTTCATAACGGTTAGAGGTAGCCATCAGGTGTTTGAACAAATATTATAGTAGGCGTCGAAACCTGTCCGGTGGTAGGTATGTCCTGAGCGGAGCGAACCTGCGAGACCGAGTAGAGCGAAGGGGGAGGTGGCGAGCGAAGCAAGCTGTTGACCTCCGTCGCGTAACGAAGGTTGAGTGGGTGAAGCGTAACTCAGGGACGACAACAAGCAAACCTTAGGGTAATGTTTGTATAAACTTCTCAAATGTTTTAGGGGTTCTTAAGGGTTCTCATACTGATTTAGGGGTAATTCTAACGGATTTTCCAATTCATTTAAGGATCCCTAGGGATTCTCAAAATTGTATAAGGATAGGGAAATACTTCTCAAAAACACGAAACCCGCGAGCTGCGCGCAGCTCGCGCACCCAAGCAAACTAGTTATATTATATAAAGCTCGATTACCACTCACTCACTCACTGACAGAATTGTTCTCCCTGATGGTGGATGGGGAGAGGGGTATATTTTTGCAGATTCGTAAACAACTAACTCTAAAACCTATGGGAAAAATCCCAAACCTCCCCTTTTCACCCCCCTTCCTCCCCCTCCCTATCGTATCTCGGAAACCATGAGACTTGGAACATTTTTTTTTCAGATTCGTATAGAGGAGGCTCGGAAAAGTAAAAACCATTTTTCAAAGTTGGCCCCCTTACCCCCCTTCTCCCCCCCTTTAGGCGGATCTCGGAAGTTAAGAGACTTGGAACATTTTTTTTTTCAGATTCGTAAGAAGGGGCAATGCATTGCATGTCGAAATCATTTTTCAAAACTCCCCACTCTCCCCTCCTTCACCACTCCCCCCATCGTATCTCGGAAACTAGGACACGTAGCGGAATTTTGATTTTTACTATACTTTATTATTGGGGTCGTTGAAATTTTTATGCCCTCCCCTCCCCTCCCGAGTGGAGCGAAGGGGGGAGGTGGCGAGCGAAGCGAGCCGGCGACCTCCGTAGCGTAATAAAGGTTGAGTGGGTGAAGCTCCCCTCCCCAACCTCCCCTATAATTGAAAGGGCTGTAACTTCATAACGGTTAGCGGCAGCCATCAGGTGTTTGAACAAATATTATAGTAGGCGTCGAAACCTGTCCGGTGGTAGGTAGGTCCTGAGTGGAGCGAACCTGCGAGACCGAGTTGAGCGAAGGGGGGAGGTGGCGAGCGAAGCGAGCCGCCGACCTCCGTAGCGTAACGAAGGTTGAGTGGGTGAAGCGTAACTCAGGGACGACGACAAGCAAACCTTAGGGTAATGTTTTTTTTCTACTTCTCAAATGTTTTAGGGGTTCTTATGGGTTCTCATACTGATTTAGGGGTAATTCATTTAAGGATTCCTATGGATTCTAAAAATTTTATAAGAATAGGGAAATACTTCTCAAA
The DNA here is from genome assembly GCA_963853795.1 of Xestia rhomboidea. Taxonomy (NCBI): domain Eukaryota; kingdom Metazoa; phylum Arthropoda; class Insecta; order Lepidoptera; family Noctuidae; genus Xestia; species Xestia rhomboidea. The sequence goes on from OY970756.1 coordinate 35,908,864, forward strand.
AAGACCAAACCCGCGAGCTGCGTGCAGCTCGCGCACCCAAGCAAACTAGTTATACTATATAAAGCTCGATTACCACTCACTCACTGACTCACTGACAGAATTGATCTCCCAGATGGTGGATGGGGAGGGGGGTATATTTTTACAGATTCGTAAACAACTAACTCTCAAACCTATGGGAAAAGTGCCAAACCTCCCCTTTTCACCCCCCTTCTCCCCCCTCCCTATCGTATCTCGGAAACCAAGAGACTTGGAACATTTTTTTTTTCAGATTCGTATAGAGGAGGCTCGAAAAAGTAAAAACCAGTTTTCAAAGTTGTCCCCCTTTCTCCCCTTCTCCCCCCCTTTAGGCGGATCTCGGAAGTTAAGAGACTTGGATCATTTTTTTTTTCAGATTTGTATAAAGGGGCTGATTGTTAGTCGAAATCATTTTTCAAAACTCCCCACTCTCCCCCTTTCACCCCTCCCCCTATCGTATCTCGGAAACTAGGACACGTAGCGGCATTTTGATTTTTATTATCATTTATTATTTAGAGGCGTTGAAATTTTCATACCCTCCCCTCCCCAACCTCCCCTTTCCGGTGGTAGGTAGGTCCTGAATGGAGCGAACCTGCGAGACCGAGTGGAGCGAAGGGGGGAGGTGGCGAGCGAAGCGAGCCGGCGACCTCCGTAGCGTAACGAAGGTTGAGTGGGTGAAGCTCCCCTCCCCAACCTCCCCTATAATTGAAAAGGCTGTAACTTCATAACGGTTAGAGGTAGCCATCAGGTGTTTGAACAAATATTATAGTAGGCGTCAAAACCTGTCCGGTGGTAGGTAAAGAGACTTGGAACATTTCTTTTTTCAGATTCGTATAAAGGGGCAATGCATTAGTCGAAATCATTTTTCAAAACTCCCCACTCTCCCCCCCTTCACCCCTCCCCCCATCGTATCTCGGAAACTAGGACACGTAGCGGAATTTTGATTTTTACTATGCTTTATTATTGGGGGGCGTTGAAAATTTTATACCCTCCCCTCCCCAACCTCCCCTTTCCGGTGGTAGGTAGGTCTTGAGTGGAGCGAACTTGCGAGACCGAGTTAAGCGAAGGGGGGAGGTGGCGAGCGAAGCGAGCCGGCGACCTCCGTAGCGTAACGAAGGTTGAGTGGGTGAAGCTCCCCCAACCTCCCCTAAAATTGAAAGGGCTGTAACTTCATAACGGTTATAGGTAGCCATCAGGTGTTTGAACAAATATTATAGTAGGTGTCGAAACCTGTCCGGTGGTAGGTAGGTCCCGAGCGGAGCGAAGCCGCCGACCTCCGTAGCGTAACGAAGGTTGAGTGGGTGAAGCGTAACTCAGGGACGACGACAAGCAAACCTTAGGGTAATGTTTTTTTTGTACTTCTCAAATGTTTTAGGGGTTCTTAAGGATTCTTATACTGACTTCGGGGTAATTCTAACGGATTTTCCAATTCATTAAAGGATTCCTATGGATTCTCAAAATTTTATAAGGATAGGGAAATACTTCTCAAAAAGACGAAACCCGCGAGCTGCGTGCAGCTCGCGCACCCAAGCAAACTAGTTTTTTATATTATATAAAACTACAAGACCACTCACTCACTCACTCATTGCCATGTCCATTCTCGGATTGGGTGAGAGATGGGTTAGGGGTATGTTTTGCAATAATGTATAAAACCATAGAGTGAGTAGAGGAAAGTTATAGAGGAGATTCAAATCCAAGATGGCGGCCGAGTCCATTTCCGGTTTCGGTGGGGAAAAGACTTGGAGGGGTTTCGACTCATAGGTCCTGTATAAGATCTAAAATGATTTAAAAAAAAAGTAAAAAAAAAACAAAACAAGATGGCGGCTGCGCTGGGACGTTTTGAAAATTGTGACTTTTTCCACTCGACTCTGGCGAATTGTTTTGTTCTACCGATTCCAAAAGTTGGCAACACCAAGTGCATTAATCGGTGGCCTATATCCTTGAGATTTCAGAAAAGTTGGGACTTTTCAGAAAAACAAGATGGCGGACGGTGTGGCGGCCATTTTGTGAAAAGTTGGAATTTTCGACTTTTTTCAAATCCATTTTTCGTGTAGTTGGCAACATCCGACGGGTTCGAGTTGTACCGAACGGTTGTGTGTTTTATTGACGAGTGTTGCCTGGTGAAATAAATTTCCCCATTTTTAGGGTACTTTCCCAGATTTTCCCCAAAAACATGAAAAGTAGAAATAACGACATTTTGAATAAAGACTTTGACTAGCTGGCAGCATTAGGGTCCCCAAAATGACATTTGACCATTTTGGTGCGTTTTAGTTGGCAACCCCAAAAAATATTGAATATTTTAATTTTGGGACTTTTTGACTTTGGCGAATTCATTTGTTCTAGCAAACTCAAAAGTTGGAAACACCAAGTACACCGATCGGTAGCCTATATCCTTGAGATTTCAGAAAAATTATGACATTTTAGAAAAACAAGATGGCGGACAGTGTGGCGGCCATCTTGTAAAAATCACGAAAAATCCCAATTTTCGACACGATAAATGGGACAGCTGGCAACCCCCGACTGGATTGTGTTGTATGAACCGGTTGTGTATTTAGTCGAGGAGTGTTGCCTGGTGAAAAAAATTTCCCCATTTTTAGGGAGTTTTCCCAGATTTTCCCCAAAAACATGAAAAGTAGAAATAACGACATTTTGAATGAAGACTTTGACTAGCTGGCAACATTGTGGTCCCCCAAATGACATTTGGACATTTTCATCACTTTCTACTGGCAACCCCGAGAGCCATTGGGGCTTGAATTTTCGGGTCAGACCCGACTTTGGCGAGTTCTTTTGTTCTACCAAACTCAAAAGTTGGCAACACCAAGTAAACCAGTCGGTGGCCTGTATCCTTAAAATTTCAGGAAAATTATGACAATTCAGAAAAACAAGATGGCGGACAGTGTGGCGGCCATCTTGTAAAAATGACGAAAAATCCCAATTTTCGACACGATAAATGGGACAGCTGGCAACCCCCGACTGGATTGTGTTGTATGAACCGGTTGTGTATTTAGTCGAGGAGTGTTGCCTTGTGCAAAAATTTTCCCCATTTTTAGGGAGTTTTTCCAGATTTTCCCCAAAAACATGAAAAGTATAAATAACTACATTTTGAATGGAGACTTTGACTAGCCGGCAAAATTGGGGTCCCCCGAATGACATTTGACCATTTTCATCACTTTCAGCTGGCAACCCCGAGAACCATTTTGGCTTGAATTTTCGGGTCAGACCCGACTTTGGCGAGTTCTTTTGTTCTACCAAACTCAAAAGTTGGCAACAACAAGTACACCAGTCGGTGGTCTGTATCCTTGAGATTTCAGGAAAATTATGACATATTAGAAAAACAAGATGGCGGACAGTGTGGCGGTCATCTTGTAAAAATGACGAAAATTCCCAATTTTTGACGCGATAAATGGCACGACTGGCATCCCCCGACTGGATAGTGTTGTATGAACGGGTTATGTGTTTTGTTGAGGAGTATAGCCTGGTGCAAAAATTCTCCCCATTTTTAGTGTATTTTCCCAGATTTTCCCCAAAAACATGAAAAGTAGAAATAACGACATTTTGAATGAAGACTTTGACTAGCTGGCAACATTGTGGTCCCCCAAATGACATTTGACCATTTTCATCACTTTCTACTGGCAACCCCGAGAGCCATTGGGGCTTGAATTTTCGGGTCAGACCTGACTTTGGCGAGTTCTTTGGTTCTACCAAACTCAAAAGTTGGCAACACCAAGTACACCAGTCGGTGGCCTGTATCCTTGAAATTTCAGGAAAATTATGACAATTCAGAAAAACAAGATGGCGGACAGTGTGGCGGCCATCTTGTAAAAATGACGAAAAATCCCAATTTTCGACACGATAAATGGGACAGCTGGCAACCCCCGACTGGATTGTGTTGTATGAACCGGTTGTGTATTTAGTCGAGGAGTGTTGCCTTGTGCAAAAATTTTCCCCATTTTTAGGGAGTTTTCCCAGATTTTCCCCAAAAACATGAAAAGTAGAAATAACTACATTTTGAATGGAGACTTTGACTAGCCGGCAACATTGGGGTCCCCCGAATGACATTTGACCATTTTCATCACTTTCAGCTGGCAACCCCGAGAACCATTTTGGCTTGAATTTTCGGGTCAGACCCGACTTTGGCGAGTTCTTTTGATCTACCAAACTCAAAAGTTGGTAACAACAAGTACACCAGTCGGTGTTCTGTATCCTTGAGATTTCAGGAAAATTATGACATATCAGAAAAACAAGATGGCGGACAGTGTGGCGGCCATCTTGTAAAAATGACGAAAATTCCCAATTTTTGACGCGATAAATGGCACGACTGGCATCCCCCGACTGGATAGTGTTGTATGAACGGGTTATGTGTTTTGTTGAGGAGTGTAGCCTGGTGCAAAAATTCTCCCCATTTTTAGTGTATTTTCCCAGATTTTCCCCAAAAACGTGAAAAGTAGAAATAACGCCATTTTGAATAGAAACTTTGATTAGCCGGCAACTTTGGGATCCCCCAAATGACATTTCACCAATTTCATCACTTTCAGCTGGCAACCCCGAGAGCCATTGGGGCTTGAATTTTCGGGTCAGACCCGACTTTGGCGAGTTCTTTTGTTCTACCAAACTCAAAAGTTGGCAACACCAAGTACACCAGTCGGTGGTCTGTATCCTTGAGATTTCAGAAAAATTATGACATTTCAGAAAAACAAGATGGCACACAGTGTGGCGGCCATCTTGTAAAAATGACGAAAATTCCCAATTTTTGACGCGATAAATGGCACGACTGGCATCCCCCGACTGGATTGTGTTGTATGAACGGGTTATGTGTTTTGTTGAGGAGTATTGCCTGGTGCAAACATTCTCCCCATTTTTAGGGTATTTTCCCAGATTTTCCCCAAAAACGTGAAAAGTAGATATAACGCCATTTTGAATAGAAACTTTAATTAGCCGGCAACTTTGGGATCCCCCAAATGACATTTCACCATTTTCATCACTTTCAGCTGGCAACCCCGAGCGCCATTAGGTCTTGAATTTTCGGGTTAGACCCGACTTTGGCGAGTTCTTTTGTTTTACCAAAGTTAACGAGCAGCCACCGTTTTTTTACTGACAGGTAACTTGTATACTGGTTACTTTAGGAAAATTGTGACATTTCAGAAATTCAAGATGGCGACCGTGCCATTTCCGGTTTATTACCACTCACTCACTGACATAATTGTTCTCCCAGATGGTGGAGGGCGAGTGGGGTATATTTTGGCAGATTCGTAAACAAGTAACTCTAACAAGTAGGGGAAAAGTGCCAAACCTCCCCTTTTTGCCCCCCTGCCCGCCCCTCCCTATCGTATCTCGGAAACTAAGAGGCCCGTGTTTTGTTTTTTGTTACGGATTCGTATAGAGGAGACTCAGGGAAGTATAAACCATTTTTCAAAGTTGCCCCCTTGCCCCCCTTCTCCCCGCCTTTAGGCGGATCTCAGAAGTTAAGAGACTTGGAACATTTTCTTTTTCAGATTCAAATTAAGGGGCTCAGAGTTGACCCCATGCATTTTTCAAAACTACCCCCTCTGGGCCCCCTTCACCCCTCCCCCCATCGTATCTCGGAAACTAGGACACGTAGCGGTTTTTTTTATTCTTAGTTAATACTATTGAGGGGCGTTAAATTTGTATACCCGCCCCTCTCCTCCCTAACCTCCCCTATGATTGAAAAGGGCTGTAACTTAATAACGGTTAGAGATAGCTATCAGGTGTTTGAACAAATATTATAGTAGGTGTCGAAACCTGTCCGGTGGTAGGTAGGTCCTGAGTGGAGCGAAGGGGGGAGGTGGCGAGCGAAGCGAGCCGGCGACCTCCGTAGCGTAACGATGATTGAATGGATGAAGCGTAACTCAGCAAACTTTAGAGTTATTTTTTTATGGAAAAGGTCTGAGTTTTTAAATAAGGTTTTATTAGGGGTCCGTAGGGGTTTTCATACTGTTTTGGGGGTAATTCTAACGGATTTTCCAATTCATTTAGGGGTGCCTATAGATTCTCAAAATTTTATAAGGGTAAGTAATACTTCTCAAAAACAGCAAACACGTGAGCTGCGCGCAGCTCGCGCACCCAAGCAAACTAGTTTATATTATATAAAAAAAACTACAAAGCCACTCACTCACTCATTGACATGTCGTTTCTCGGAATGGGTGATAGATGGGTTAGGGGTATGTTTTGCAATTATGTATAAAACCATAAAGTGAGTAGAGGAAAATTATAGAGGAGATTCAAATCCAAGATGGCGGCCGAGTCCATTTCCGGTTTCGGTGGGGAAAAGACTTGGAGGAGTTTCGACTCATAGGTCCTGTATAAGATCTGGAATGATTTAAAAAAAAGGAAAAAAAAAAAAAAAAACAAGATGGCGGCTGCGCTAGGACGTTTTAAAAATTGCGACTTTTTCCACTCGAATTTGACGAATTGTTTTGTTCTACCGATTTCAAAAGTTGGCAACAGCAAGTACACCAATCGGTGGCCTGTATCCTTGAGATTTCAGAAAAATTGTGACTTTTCAGAAAAACAAGATGGCGGACGCTGTGGCGGCCATTTTGTGAACAGTTGGAATTTTCGACTTTTTTCAAATCCATTTTTCGTGTAGTTGGCAACATCTGACGGGTTCGAGTTGTACCGAGCGGTTGTGTGTTACGTCAACGAGTGTTGCCTTGCGAAATAAATTTCCCCACTTTTAGGGTACTTTCCCAGATTTTCCCCAAAAACATGAAAAGTAGAAATAACGACATTTTGAATAAAGACTTTGACTAGCTGGCAGCATTAGGGTCCCCCAAATGGTATTTGACCATTTTGGTGCGTTTTAGTTGGCAACCCCAAAAAATATTGAATATTTTAATTTTTGGGACTTTTTGACTTTGGCGAATTCATTTGTTCTACCAAACTCAAAAGTTGGCAACAACAAGTACACCTGTCGGTAGCCTATTTCCTTAAGATTTCAGGAAAATTATGACATTTCAGAAAAACAAGATGGCGGACAGTGTGGCGGCCATCTTGTAAGACTGACGAAAAATCCCAATTTTCGACACGATAAATGGGACAGCTGGCAACCCCCGACTGGATTGTGTTGTATGAACCGGTTGTGTATTTAGTCGAAGAGTGTTGCCTGGTGCAAAAATTTTCCCCATTTTTAGGGAGTTTTCCCAGATTTTCCCCAAAAACATGAAAAGTAGAAATAACGACATTTTGAACTTTGACTAGCTGGCAACATTGTCGTCCCCCAAATGACATTTGACCATTTTCATCACTTTTAGCTGGCAACCCCGAGAGCCATTGGGGCTTGAATTTTCGGGTCAGACCCGACTTTGGCGAGTTCTTTTGTTCTACCAAACACAAAAGTTGGCAACACCAAGTACACCAGTCGGTGGCCTGTATCCTTGAGATTTCAGGAAAATTATGACATTTCAGAAAAACAAGATGGTGGACAGTGTGGCGGCCATCTTGTAAAAATGACGAAAAATCCCAATTTTCGACACGATAAATGGGACAGCTGGCAACCCCCCAACTGGATTGTGTTGTATGAACCGGTTGTGTATTTAGTCGAGGAGTGTTGCCTGGTGCAAAAATTTTCCCCATTTTTAGGGAGTTTTCCCAGATTTTCCCCAAAAACGTGAAAAGTAGAAATAACGCCATTTTGAATAGAAACTTTGATAAGCCGGCAACTTTGGGATCCCCCAAATGACATTTCACCATTTTCATCACTTTCAGCTGGCAACCCCGAGCGCCATAAGGGCTTGAATTTTCGGGTCAGACCCGACTTTGGCGAGTTCTGTTGTTTTACCAAACTCAAAAGTTGGCAACACCAAGTACACCAGTCGGTAGGCTGTATCCTTGAGATTTCAGGAAAATTATGACATTCCAAAAAAACAAGATGGCGGACAGTGTGGTGGCCATCTTGTAAAAATTACGAAAAATCCCAATTTTCGACACGATAAATGGGACAGCTGGCATTCCCCGACTGGATCTTGTTGTATGAACTGGTTGTGTATTTAGTCAAGGAGTGTTGCCTGGTGCAAAAATTTTCCCCACTTTTGGGGTACTTTGCCAAATTTTCCCATTCATTCAAAAACAAAACAATGATCAATTCATTTTAAAAGGAAATTTTGCATTACCACCAAGAATGGGGTGCCCCAAATGACACTTGACTATTTGATGAACGATGATTGAATGGATGAAGCGTAACTCAGCAAACTTTAGAGTTATTTTTTTATGGAAAAGGTCTGAGTTTTTAAATAAGGTTTTATTAGGGGTCCGTAGGGGTTTTCATACTGTTTTGGGGGTAATTCTAACGGATTTTCCAATTCATTTAGGGGTGCCTATAGATTCTCAAAATTTTATAAGGGTAAGTAATACTTCTCAAAAACACAAAACACGCGAGCTGCGCTCAGCTCGCGCACCCAAGCAAACTAGTTTATATTATATAAAACTACAAAGCCACTCACTGACTCATTGACATGTCGTTTCTCGGAATGGGTGAGAGATGGGTTAGGGGTATGTTTTGCAATAATGTATAAAACCATAGAGTGAGTAGAGGAAAATTATAGAGGAGATTCAAATCCAAGATGGCGGCCGAGTCCATTTCCGGTTTCGGTGGGGAAAAGACTTGGAGGGGTTTCGACTCATAGGTCCTGTATAAGATCTGGAATGATTTAAAAAAAAAGAAAATAAAAAAAAAAAAACAAGATGGCGGCTGCGCTAGGACGTTTTGAAAATTGCGACTTTTTCCACTCGACTTTGGCGAATTGTTTTGTTCTACCGATTTCGAAAGTTGGCAACATTAAGTTCACCAGTTGGGGGCCTATATCCTTGAGATTTCAGAAAAATTGTGACTTTTCAGAAAAACAAGATGGCGGACGCTGTGGCGGCCATTTTGTAAACAGTTGGAATTTTCGACTTTTTTCAAATCCATTTTTCGTGCAGTTGGCAACATCTGACGGGTTCGAGTTGTACCGAGCGGTTGTGTGTTACAACAACGAGTGTTGCCTGGTGAAATAAATTTCCCCATTTTTAGGGTACTTTCCCAGATTTTCCCCAAAAACATGAAAAGTAGAAAAAACGACAATTCGAATGAAGACTTTGACTAGCTGGCAGCATTGGGGTCCCCCAAATGACATTTGACCATTTTGGTGCGTTTTAGTTGGCAACCCCAAAAAACATTGAATATTTTAATTTTTGGGACTTTTTGACTTTGGCGAATTCATTTGTTCTACCAAACTCAAAAGTTGGCAACACTAAGTACACCAGTCGGTGGCCTGTATCCTTGAGATTTCAGGAAAATTATGACATTTCAGGAAAACAAGATGGCGGTCAGTGTGGCGGCCATCTTGTAAAAATGACGAAAAATCCCAATTTTCGACACGATAAATGGGACAGCTGGCAACCCCCGACTGGATTGTGTTGTATAAACCGGTTGTGTATTTAGTCGAGCAGTGTTGCCTGGTGCAAAAATTTTCCCCATTTTTAGGGAGTTTTCCCAGATTTTCCCCAAAAACATGAAAAGTAGAAATAACGACATTTTGAATGGAGACTTTGACTAACTGGCAACATTGGGGTGCCCCGAATGACATTTGACCATTTTCATCACTTTCAGCTGGCAACCCCGAGAGCCATTGGGGCTTGAATTTTCGGGTCAGACCCGACTTTGGCGAGTTCTTTTGTTCTACCAAACTCAAAAGTTGGCAACATCAAGTACACCAGTCGGTGGTCTGTATCCTTGAGATTTCAGGAAAATTATGACATTACCGAAAAACAAGATGGCGGACAGTGTGGCGGCCATCTTGTAAAAATGACGAAAATTCCCAATTTTCGACACGATAAATGGGACAGCTGGCAACCCCCGACTGGATTGTGTTGTATGAACCGGTTGTGTATTTAGTCAAGGAGTGTTGCCTGGTGCAAAAATTTTCCCCATTTTTAGGGAGTTTTCCCAGATTTTCCCCAAAAACATGAAAAGTAGAAATAACGACATTTCGAATAGAAACTTTGACTAGCCGGCAACATTGTAGTTCCCCAAATGACATTTGACCATTTTCATCACTTTCAGCTGGCAACCCCGAGAGTCGTTGGGGCTTGAATTTTAGGGTCAGACCCGACTTTGGCGAGTTCGTTTGTTCTACCAAACTCAAAAGTTGGCATTACCAAGTAAACCGGTCGGTAGCCTATATCCTTGAAATTTCAGGAAAATTATGACTTTTCAAAAAAACAAGATGGCGGACAGTGTGGCGGTCATCTTGTAAAAATGACGAAAAATCCCAATTTTCGACACGATAAATGGGACAGCTGGCATCCCCCGACTGGATTGTGTTGTATGAACCGGTTATGTACTTTGTTGAGGAGTGTTGCCTGGTGTAAAAATTTTCCCCACTTTTGTTGTACTTTTCCAGATTTTCCCCGAAAACGTAAAAAGTAGAAATGACGACATTTTCAATGGTAAATTTAGCATAACCGCCAAGAATGGGGTGCGCGAAATGACTTTTGATCATTTTCATCACTTTCAGCTGGCAACCCCGAGAGTCATTGGGGCTTGAATTTTCGGGTCAGACCCGACTTTGGCCAATTCTTTTGTTCTACCAAAGTCAACGGACAGCCACCGATTTTTTACTGACAGGTAACTTGTATCCTGGTTACTTTAGAAAAATTGAGATATTTCAAAAATTCAAGATGGCGGCGTGCCATTTCCGGTTTATTATCACTCACTCACTGACATAATTGTTCTCCCAGATGGTGGAGGGGGAGGGGCGTATATTTTGACAGATTTGTAAACACGTAACTCCCGCGAGTATGGGAAAAGTGCCAAACCTCCCCTTTTTGCTCCCCTTCCTCCCCCTCCCTAGCGTATCTCGGAAACTAAGAGACCCGTGTTTAATGTTTTTACGGATTCGTATAGAAGAAGCTTTGAAAAGTAAAAAAGAGTTTTCAAAGTTGCCCCCTTTGGCCCAATTCTTCCCCCCTTTTGGCGGATATCGGAAGTTAAGAGACTTGGAACATTTTTTTTTCAGATTTATATAAAAGGGCTGATTGTTAGTCAAAATATTTTTTTAAAACTCCCCCCTCTCCCCCCCTTCACCCCTCCCCCTATCGTATCTCGGAAACTAGGACAGGTAGCGGCATTTTGATTTTGACTATACTTTATACTGGAGGAGCGTTGAAATTTTTATACCCTCCCCTCCCCAACCTCCCCTAAAATTGGAAGGCAGTAGCTTTCCGAGGGTAGTTAGGTCCTAAGTGGAGCGAACCTGCGAGACCGAGTGGAGCGAAGGGGGGAGGTGGCGAGCGAAGCGAGCCGGCGACCTCCGTAACGTAACGAAGGTTGAGTGGGTGAAGCTCCCCTCCCCAACCTCCCCTAATGTTGAAAGGGCTGTAACTTCATAACGGTTAGAGATAGCCATCAGGTGTTTGAACCTATATTATAGTAGGTGTCGAAACCTGTCCGGTGGTAGGTAGGTTCTGAGCGGAGCGAGCCTTCGAGACCGAGTAGAGCGAAGGGGGGAGGTGGCAAGCGAAGCGAGCCGCCGACCTCCGTAGCGTAACGAAGGTTGAGTGGGTGAAGCGTAACTCAGGGACGACGACAAGCAAACCTTAGGGTAATGTTTTTTTATACTTCTTCTCAAATGTTTTAGGGGTTCTTAAGGGTTCTCATACTGATTTAGGGTAATTCTAACGGATTTTCCAATTAATTTAAGGATGCCTATGGATTCTCAAAAATTTATAAGGGTAAGGAATACTTCTCAAAAATACAAAACACGCGAGCTGCGTGCAGCTCGCGCAACCAAGCAAACTAGTTTATATTATATTAAACTACAAGACCACTCACTCACTGATTGACATGTCGTTTCTCGGATTGGGTGAGAGATGGGTTAGGGGTATGTTTTGCAATAATGTATAAAACCATAGATTGAGTAGAGGAAAATTATAGAGGAGATTCAAATCCAAGATGGCGGCCGTGTCTATTTCCGGTTTCGGTGGGGAAAAGACTTGGAGAGATTTCGACTCATAGGTCCTGTATAAGATTTGAAATGATTTAAAAAAAAAAGTAAAAAAAAAAAAAAAAACAAGATGGCGGCTGCGCTAGGACGTTTTGAAAATTGCGACTTTTTCCACTCGACTTTGACGAATTGTTTTGTTTTACCGATTCCAAAAGTTGGCAACACCAAGTACACCAATCAGTGGCATATATCCTTGAGATTTCAGAAAAATTGTGACTTTTCGGAAAAACAACATGGCGGACGCTGTGGCGGCCATTTTGTAAACAGTTGGAATTTTCGACTTTTTTCAAATCCATTTTTCGTGTAGTTGGCAACATCTGACGGGTTCGAGTTGTACTGAGCGGTTGTGTGTTACAACAACGAGTGTTGCCTGGTGAAATAAATTTCCCCATTTTTAAGGTACTTTCCCAGATTTTCCCCAAAAACATGAAAAGTAGAAAAAACGACAATTCGAATGAAGACTTTGACTAGCTGGCAGCATTGGGGTCCCCCAAATGACATTTGATCATTTTGGTGCGTTTTAGTTGGCAACCCCAAAAAACATTGAATATTTTAATTTTTGGGACTTTTTGACTTTGGCGAATTCATTTGTTCTACCAAACTCGAAAGTTGGCAACACCAAGTACACCGGTCGGTAGTCTATATCCTTGAGATTTCAGGAAAATTATGACTTTTCAGAATAACAAGATGGCGGACAGTGTGGCGGCCATCTTGTAAAAATCACGAAAAATCCCAATTTTCGACACGATAAATGGGACAGCTGGCAACCCCCGACTGGATTGTGTTGTACCCACCGGTTGTGTATTTCGTTGAGGAGTGTTGCCTGGTGCAAAAATTTTCCCCACTTTTGTGGTACATTTCCAGATTTTCCCCGAAAACATGAAAAGTAGAAATAACGACATTTTCAATGGATGCTTTGACTAGCCGGCAACATTGGGATCCCCCAAATGACATTTCACCATTTTCATCACTTTCAGCTGGCAACCCCGAGAGCCATTGGGGCTTGAATTTTCGGGTCAGACCCGACTTTGGCGAGTTCTTTTGTTATACCAAACTCAAAAGTTGGCAACACCAAGTACACCAGTCGGTGGTCTGTATCCTTGAGATTTCAGGAAAATTATGACATTTCAGAAAAACAAGATGGCGGACAGTGTGGCGGCCATCTTGTAAAAATGACGAAAATTTCCAATTTTTGACGCGACAAATGGCACGACTGGCATCCCCCGACTGGATTGTGTTGTATGAACGGGTTATGTGTTTTGTTGAGGAGTATTGCCTGGTGCAAAAATTCTCACCATTTTTAGGGTATTTTCCCAGATTTTCCCCAAAAACGTGAAAAGTAGAAATAACGCCATTTTGAATAGAAACTTTGATTAGCCGGCAACTTTGGGATCCCCCAAATGACATTTCACCATTTTCATCACTTTCAGCTGGCAACCCCGAGCGCCATTAGGGCTTGAATTTTCGGGTCAGACCCGACTTTGGCGAGTTCTTTTGTTTTACCAAAGTCAACGAACAGCCACCGTTTTTTTACTGACAGGTACCTTGGTTACTTTAGGAAAATTGTGACATTTCAAAAATTCAAGATGGCGACCGTGCCATTTCCGGTTTATTACCACTCACTCACTGACTTAATTGTTCTCCCAGATGGTGGAGGGCGAGTGGGGTATATTTTTACAGATTCATAAACAACTAACTCTCAAACCTATGGGAAAAGTGCTAAACCTCCCCTTTTCACCCCCCTTCTCACCCCTCCCTATCGTGAGAGACTTGGAACATTTTTTTTTTCAGATTCGTATAGAGGAGGCTTGGAAAAGTAAAAACCATTTTTCAAAGTTGCCCCTTTGCCCCCCTTCTCCCCGCCCCTTTAGGCGGATCTCAGAAGTTAAGAGACTTGGAACATTTTTTTTTCAGATTCGTAAGAAGGGGCAAAGAGTTGGTCAAAATCATTTTTCAAAACTCCCCACTCTCCCCCCTTCACCCCTCCCCCCATCGTATAGAATTGATCTCCCAGATGGTGGATGGGGAGGTAGGTATATTTTTACAGATTCGCAAACAACTAACTCTCAAACCTATGGGAAAAGTGCCAAACCTCCCCTTTTCACCCCCCTTCTCACCCCTCCCTATCGTATCTCGGAATCTCGGAAACCAAGAGACTTGGTACATTTTTTTTTTCAGATTCGTATAGAGGAGGCTTGGAAAAGTAAAAACCATTTTTCAAAGTTGCCCCTTTGCCCCCCTTCTCCCCGCCCCTTTAGGCGGATCTCAGAAGTTAAGAGACTTGGAACATTTTTTTTTTCAGATTCGTAAGAAGGGGCAAAGAGTTCGTCAAAATCATTTTTCAAAACTCCCCACTCTCCCCCCTTCACCCCTCCTTCCATCGTATCTCGGAAACTAGGACACGTAGCGGCATTTTGATTTTGACTATACTTTATTGTTGAGGGTTGTTGAAATTTGTATACCCTCCCCTCCCCAACCTCCCCTTTTCGGTGGCAGGTAGGTCCTGAGTGGAGCGAAGGGGGGAGGTGGCGAGCGAAGCGAGCCGGTGACCTCCGTAGCGTAACGATGATTGAATGGGTGAAGCGTAACTCAGCAAACTTTAGAGTTATTTTTTTTATGGAAAAGGTCTGAGTTTTTAAATAAGGTTTTATTAGGGGTCCGTAGGGGTTTTCATACTGTTTTAGGGGTAATTCTTACGGATTTTCCAATTCATTTAGGGGTGCCTATAGATTCTCAAAATTTTATAAGGGTAAGTAATACGTCTCTAAAACACCAAACACGCGAGCTGCGCGCAGCTCGCGCACCCAAGCAAACTAGTATATTATATAAAACTACAAGACCACTCACTCACTGATTGACATGCCGTTTCTCGGAATGGGTGAGAGATGGGTTAAAGGTATGTTTTGAAATAATGTATAAAACCATAAAGTGAGTAGAGGAAAATTATAGAGGAGATTCAAATCCAAGATGGCGGCCGAGTCCATTTCCGGTTTCGGTGGGGAAAAGACTTTGAGGAGTTTCGACTCATAGGTCCTGTACAAGATCTGAAATGATTTAAAAAAAAAGGAAAAAAATAAAAAAAAAACAAGATGGCGGCTGCGCTAGGACGTTTTGAAAATTGCGACTTTTTCCACTCGACTCTGACGAATTGTTTTGTTCTACCGATTCCAAAAGTTGGCAACACCAAGTGCATTAATCGGTGGCCTATATCCTTGAGATTTCAGAAAACTTGGGACTTTTCAGAAAAACAAGATGGCGGACGGTGTGGCGGCCATTTTGTGAAAAAATGGAATTTTCGACTTTTTTCAAATCCAGTTTTTGTGTAGTTGGCAACATCTGACGGGTTCAAGTTGTACCGAGCGGTTGTGTATTACGTCAACGAGTGTTGCCTGGCGAAATAAATTTCTCCATTTTTAGGGTACTTTCCCAGATTTTCCCCAAAAACATGAAAAGGAGAAATAACGACATTTTGAATAAAGACTTTGACTAGTTTGCAGCATTAGGGTCCCCCAAATGACATTTGACCATTTTCATCACTTTTAGCTGGCAACCCCGAGAGCCATTGGGGCTGGAATTTTCGGGTCAGACCCGACTTTAGCGAGTTCTTTTGTTCTACCAAACTCAAAAGTTGGCGACACCAAGTACACCAATCGGTGGCCTGTATCCTTGAGATTTCAAGAAAATTATGACATTCCTAAAAAACAAGATGGCGGACAGTGTGGCGGCCATCTTGTAAAAATTACGAAAAATCCCAATTTTCGACACGATAAATGGGACAGCTGGCATTCCCCGACTGGATCTTGTTGTATGAACTGGTTGTGTATTTAGTCAAGGAGTGTTGCCTGGTGCAAAAATTTTCCCCACTTTTGGGGTACTTTGCCAGATTTTCCCATTCATTCAAAAACAAAACGATGATCAATTCATTTGAAAAGGAAATTTTGCATTACCACCAAGAATGGGGTGCCCCAAATGACATTTGACTATTTTCATCACTTTCAGCGGGCAACCCCGAGAGCCATTGGGGATTGAATTTTCGGGTTAGACCCGACTTTGGCGAGTTCTTTTGTTCTATCAAAGTCAACGTACAGCCACTGTTTTTTTACTGACTGGTAGCTTGTATTCTGGTTACTTTAAGAAAATTGTGACATCTCAGAAATTCAAGATGGCGGCCGTGCCATTTCTGGTTTATTGCCACTCACTCACTGACATAATTGTTTTCTCAGATGGTGGAGGGGGAGGGGGTATATTTTGACAGATTCGTAAACAAATGATTTTCACGAGTAGGGTAAAAGTGCTAAACCTCCCCTTTTTGCCCCCCTTCCCACCCCTCCTTATCCTATCTTGGAACCTAAGAAAAAGAAAACACTGGTCGTGTTTTCTTTTTTTTACGGATTCGTAAAGAGGAGGCTTGGAAAAGTAAAAACCATTTTTCAAAATGGCCCCCTTTTCCCCCTTCTCACCCCCTTTAGGCGGATCTCGGAAGTTTAGAGACTTGGAACGTTTTTTGTTTTAGATTTGTATAAAAGGGCTGATTGTTAGTCAAAATCATTTTTCAAAACTCCCCCCTCTCCCCCCCTTCACCTCTCCCCCATCGTATCTCGGAAACTAGGACACGTAGCAGCGTTTTGATTTTTACTATACTTTATTATTGAGGGGCATTGAAATTTTTATACCCTCCCCTCCCAAACCTCACCTAAAAGTCCAGAGTGGAGCGAACCTGCGAGACCGAGTAGAGCGAAGGGGGGAGGTGGCGAGCGAAGCGAGCCGGCGACCTCCGTAGCGTATTGAAGGTTGAGTGGGTGAAGCTCCCCTCCCCAACCTCCCCTATAATTGAAATGGGCTGTAACTTAATAACGGTTAGAGATAGCTATCAGGTATTTGAACAAATATTATAGTAGGTGTCGAAACTTGTCCGGTGGTAGGTAGGTCCTGAGTGGAGCGAAGGGGGGAGGTGGCGAGCGAAGCGAGCCGGCGACCTCCGTAGCGTAACGATGATTGAATGGATGAAGCGTAACTCAGCAAACTTTAGAGTTATTTTTTTATGGAAAAGGTCTGAGTTTTTAAATAAGGTTTTATTAGGGGTCCGTAGGGGTTTTCATACTGTTTTAGGGGTAATTCTAACGGATTTTCCAATTCATTTAGGGGTGCCTATAGATTCTCAAAATTTTATAAGGTTAAGTAATACTTCTCAAAAACACCAAACACGCGAGCTGCGCGCAGCTCGCGCACCCAAGCAAACTAGTTATTTATACTATATAAAGCTGAATTACCACTGACTCACTCACTGACTCATTGACATAATTGTTCTCCCAGATGGTGGATGGGGAGGTGGGTATTTTTTGACAGATTCGTAAACAAGTAACTCCCGTGAGTATGGGAAAAGTCCCAAACCTCCCCGTTTTGCTCCCCTTTTTCCCCCTTCCTATCGTATCTCGGAAACTAAGAGATCCGTATCTTGTTTTTTTACGGATTCGTATAGAGGAGGCTCGGAAAAGTAAAAACAGGTTTTCAAAGTTGTCCCCCTTTCCCCCCTTCTCCCCCCCTTTAGGCGGATCTCGGAAGTTAAGAGACTTGGAACGTTTTTTTTTTCAGATTCGTAAGAAGGGGCAAAAAGTTGGTCAAAATCATTTTTCAAAACTCCCCCCTCTCCCCCCTTCACCCCTCCCCCCATCGTATCTCGGAAACTAGGACACGTAGTGGCATTTTGATTTTGACTATACTTTATTATTGAGGGGCGTTGAATTTGTACACCCTCCCCTCCCCAACCTCCCCTAAAAGTCCTTAGTGGAGCGAACCTGCGAGACCGAGTGGAGCGAAGGGGGGAGGTGGCGAGCGAAGCGAGCCGGCGACCTCCGTAGCGTAATGAAGGTTGAGTGGGTGAAGCTCCCCTCCCCAACCTCCCCTATAATTGAAAAGGGCTGTAACTTAATAACGGTTAGAGATAGCTATCAGGTGTTTAAAGAAATATTATAGTAGGTGTCGAAACCTAGGTAGCGTAACGATGATTGAATGGATGAAGCGTAACTCAGCAAACTTTAGAGTTATTTTTTTTATGAAAAAGGTCTAAGTTTTTAAATAAGGTTTTATTAGGGGTCCGTAGGGGTTTTCATACTCATTTAGTGGTAATTTTAACGGATTTTCCAATTCATTTAAGGATTCCTATGGATTCTCAAAATTTTATAAGGATAGGGAATACTTCTCAAAACCACGAAACACGCGAGCTGCGCGCAGCTCGCGCACCCACGCAAACTAGTTATTATATTATATAAAGCTGAATTACCACTGACTCACTGACTCATTGACATAATTGTTCTCCCAGGTGGTGGATGGGGAGGTGGGTATTTTTTGACAGATTCGTAAACAAGTAACTTCCGCGAGTATGGGAAAAGTGCCAAACCTCCCCTTTTTGCTCCCCTTCCTCCCCCTCCCTATCGTATCTCGGAAACTAAGGGACCCGTATTTTTTGTTTTTTACGGGATCGTATAGAGGAGGCTCGGAAAAGTAAAAACCAGTTTTCAAAGTTGTCCCCCTTTCTCCCCTTCTCCCCCCCTTTAGGCGGATCTCGGAAGTTAAGAGACTTGGAACATTTTTTTTTTCAGATTTGTATAAAGGGGCCGATTGTTAGTCGAAATCATTTTTCAAAACTCCCCACTCTCCCCCCTTCACCCCTCCCCCCATCGTATCTCGGAAATTAGGACACGTAGCGGAATTTTGATTTTTACTATACTTTATTATTGAGGGGCGTTGAAATTTGTATTTCCTCCCCTCCCCAACCTCCCCTTTGCTCCCCTCCGCTTTCCGGTGGTAGGTAGGTCCTGAATGGAGCGAGCCTGCGAAACCGAGTAACGAAGGTTGAGTGGGTGAAGCTCCCCTCCCCAACCTCCCCTAAAATTGAAAGGGCTGTAACTTCATAACGGTTAGAGATAGCTATTACGTGTTTGAACAAATATTATAGTAGGCGTCGAAACCTGTTCAGTGGGAGGTAGGTCCTGAGTGGAGCGAAGGGGGGAGGTGGCGAGCGAAGCGAGCCGGCGACCTCCGTAGCGTAACGATGGTTGAGTGGGTGAAGCGTAACTCAGCAAACTTTAGGGTAATGTTTTTTATGGGAAAAGGTCTCGGTTTTTATATTTTATTAGGGGTCCGTAGGGCTTTTCATACTGTTTTAGGGGTAATTCTAACGGATTTTCCAATTCATTTAGGGGTGCCTATAGATTCTCAAAATTTTATAAGGGTAAGTAATACTTCTCAAAAACACCAAACACGCGAGCTGCGCGCAGCTCGCGCACCCACGCAAACTAGTTATACTATATAAAGCTGAATTACCACTGACTCACTGACAGAATTGTTCTCCCAGATGGTGGATGGGGAGGTGGGTATATTTTTACAGATTCGTAAACTACTAACTCTCAAACCTATGGTAAAAGTGCCAAACCTCCCCTTTTCGCCCCCCTTCTCCCCCCTCCCTATCGTATCTCGGAAACCAAGAGACTTGGAACATTTTTTTTTCAGATTTGTATAGAGGAGGCTGGGGAAACTACAAAACATTTTTCAAAGTTGCCCCCCTTTCCCTCCTTCTCCCCCCCTTAGGGTGGATCTCGGAAGTTAAGAGACTTGGAACATTTTTTTTTTCAGATTCGTATAAAGGGGCAATGCATTAGTCGAAATCATTTTTCAAAACTCCCCCCTCTCTCCCCCTTCAGCCCTCCCCCCATCGTATCTCGGAAACTAGGACACGTAGCGGCTTTTTGATTTTTACTGTACTTTATGATTGAGGTGCATTGAAATTTGTACACCCTCCCCTCCCCTCCCCAACCTCCCCTTTCCGGTGGTTGGTAGGTCTTGAGTAGAGCGAACTTGCGAGACCGAGTGGAGCGAAGGGGGGAGGTGGCGAGCGAAGCGAGCCGGCGACCTCAGTAGCGTAACGAAGGTTGAGAGGGTGAAGCGTAACTCAGGGACGACGACAAGCAAACCTTAGGGTAATGGTATTTTTATACTTCTCAAATGTTTTAGGGGTTCTTACGGGTTCTCATACTGATTTAGGGGTAATTCTAACGGATTTTCCAATTTATTTAAGGATTCCTATGGATTCTTAAAATTTTATAAGGATAGGGAATACTTCTCAAAAACACGAAACCCGCGAGCTGCGCGCAGCTAGAGACATCACGTGGCCTTGTGAGCTCCAACAATGAAGTTGCTCAAGAATTTGTAAATTTCTTTACCAGTATCCCACTTAAAACTACAGAAACCTTAAAATCCTCTCCCTTGCTCTCTATTGATTTATTGAAAGCGAACGTTTCAGCCTGTCCAAATGAGTTTGAATTTCAGCGTATAAACCCCATAATAGTCTTATAAGCTTTTAAGCAAATCAAGATCAAATTAACGGAAGATCTATGGGGTATGTCTATCAAAGCATGTACCTCAATTATTGAGACTGTAGCACCGTATTTAGCCTTAATATTGATCTTGAAACTTGAGCATTACGGTTTAGGTAAACTTGCGCTCAGTTTAGTCAAATCGTATTTGAATGATAGACAGCAGCTGGTACAAATAAATGGTGTCAATTCAATGGGTTTAAAAGTAAAAATGGGTGTACCACAAGGTTAGATATTGGGTCCCTTCCTCTTTTTAGTATATATTAATGACCTACCCCGTTTATTTTACAACCATCCGCATATGGTGTTGTTTGCTGACGACACTTCTTTAATATTTAGGGTAAACAGACGTGCCACTGATCTTGACGACGTAAATAACGCCCTACTGCAGGTCCATAATTGGTTTACCGCTAATAATTTAGTACTAAATGGGAAAAAAACTAAGTGCATTAGATTTGCTCTTCCAAATGTCAAAAGTAATGAATGTGACATAATATTGAATCAAGAGAAACTAGAATTTGTCGATAAAACGGTTTTCTTGGGAATCACGCTCGACTCAAGGTTACAATAGGGTGGGCTGAGTTCAGCTGCATATGCTGTTAGAAAAATCCGTCAATTTACTGATATTGATACCGCGAGGCTAGTCTATTTTAGTTATTTTCATAGTATTATGTCATACGGTATTTTACTATGGGGACGGCCTGCAGACATCGAGTCTATATTCATTCTGCAGAAAAGAGCCATCAGAGCCATATATGAATTACGTAGACGCGATTCTCTAAGAGAACTGTTTAAGGAAATTAATATCATGACAGTACCTTGTCAATACATCTATGAAAACATCATGTACGTTAGGAAAAACCTGCATTTATTCAGTAAAAGAGGTGACAGACACCAATATAACACTAGAAATAAGGACCAACTAGTTCAGCCAGGTTTCAGGCTTGCTAAAGTAGATTCATCTTTCATGGGGTACTGTTTGAAATGTTACAATAAAATACCTCCCCACATTCTTCAACTGAATGAGACGAAATTTAAATCTTGTATAAAACGCACACTATGTAGGCAAGCATATTATAAGTTGGGGGATTACATTGATGATAAAAATGCATGGCTACATGCAGGTCCTGCTCCACAACCATAGTTGCAAACTAATTGATTGCACTGGTCGGGCTTTATTTGAGTCTATCGACACGCAAAGAAGAAGAAGAAGAATTGATTCCCATGTTAATGTATTGTGGAAGCTGCAGAAGATTGTAAAAATATACCTATTTGCATTGTATAGATTCCAGTTTTTAGTATTATATAATCTCATAGCACATGTGTGAGTACTTTGTACTGTTCAGCCACCACTTACATTTAGTTATCTTTCATTGACTTGAATATGCCTTGGATGAGAGAATGTCATGCTCACTCAAATGTCTCGCTGATGGTGGCGGGTGTGTCGGGTCATTTAGTTCCCTTAAATATGGTCGAGTTGAATGGCGCCGATACATGCGTCATGTTTGTGAACGGGCGCTGTCAGTTGGGACTGGTCATCTCTTGGCTGCCACGGTTCGTTTACTTTATTTTTGATTTATTATTTTACTCTGGACGCTCTAAATGTGCACTTCTTTCTACATCGTTCTCACACATATGTATAATCTCAACATGAATGATGTAACCAAGATTTTGTAACAATATTTTGATTTAAAAGAGTGTCCATGGAGTTTCTTGCCCGTTCTTCTCCATAGAGATCTACGTTAGGGAATGGGCAACTACAGTACTTTCTCAAGTTATTATGCCTTGTGACTGTGACTGTAGCTTTGCTTTTATTGTATTTTCGACTTTCAAAAGTGCCGTAATGGTCTAATTGTAATAAATGATTTGAGTTTGAGTTTTGAGTTTGTAAATACATACTTATTATACATATAAACATCCATGACTCGGAAACAAATGTCCATGCTCATCACACAAACATTTGCTCGTACCGGGATTCGAACCCGGGACCCTAAGAACGTAAGGCAGCTTCACTACCGCTGCGCAATTCGGGTCGTCGAAATATCAATGCACAGCCTAAACCGCTGGGTCTACAGATTCCAAATTTGGCAAGTAGGTTCCTTGTGTGATATAGGGGTGCACTAAAAAAGGTTTTTTCAAAATTCAACCCCTAAGAGGGGGAAATGGGGTGACAAAGTCTGAAAATCAACATGGGTTTGGGTATAGTTTGTTTGGTGATTCGGGTCGCGTGTATTAAAAAACAACGATTTTAAGATTTAATGTGGCGGACCTGCAATACCATCATCCCCTGTTGGGGTGCGATGGGGTTGAAATGTCTCAAAATCAATATGGGTGTCGATACCGAGATTATCAGGGATGCTGATTAGGAATATGGCATTTATTTTGAGATCCAGAAGATGGTGATTGTGATAGTGATTGTGATAGTGATTGTGATAGTGATTGTGATAGTGATTGTGATAGTGATTGTGATAGTGATTGTGATAGTGATTGTGATAGTGATTGTGATAGTGATTGTGATAGTGATTGTGATAGTGATTGTGATAGTGATTGTGATAGTGATTGTGATAGTGATTGTGATAGTGATTGTGATAGTGATTGTGATAGTGATTGTGATAGTGATTGTGATAGTGATTGTGATAGTGATTGTGATAGTGATTGTGATAGTGATTGTGATAGTGATTGTGATAGTGATTGTGATAGTGATTGTGATAGTGATTGTGATAGTGATTGTGATAGTGATTGTGATAGTGATTGTGATAGTGATTGTGATAGTGATTGTGATAGTGATTGTGATAGTGATTGTGATAGTGATTGTGATAGTGATTGTGATAGTGATTGTGATAGTGATTGTGATAGTGATTGTGATAGTGATTGTGATAGTGATTGTGATAGTGATTGTGATAGTGATTGTGATAGTGATTGTGATAGTGATTGTGATAGTGATTGTGATAGTGATTGTGATAGTGATTGTGATAGTGATTGTGATAGTGATTGTGATAGTGATTGTGATAGTGATTGTGATAGTGATTGTGATAGTGATTGTGATAGTGATTGTGATAGTGATTGTGATTGTGATAGTGATAGTGATAGTTTATAACTTGGATTAACATGTAGGATACTATTTATCCCTTTAGTATGATCCAGTGGGACAGTTACCGAACTTCACGCGTGCGAAGCCGCGGGAAACAGCTATATTCTATATTTTAGTGACGTGCCAGGTGACAATTAGTGATGTTCTTAATGTTTCTCACATATTCCCTATTTAAACGGAACGAAATATTCAAATAAACCAATTTTATTTACTACTTTAAATTTTCTACCACAAGTAAATAGATGTTTACTACCATTTTGTAGCGTTCCCCATAAACACAACGGTCTATCGGATAGAAAAAAACGTATCCGTTCGGATCTGTGAATAGCGTTTTGACAGTTCTTCGGCTCGGAAATGAGATTGTCGAATACGGTTCCTTACCGACAAGGAATCGAATCGAAACGTTGTGAATAAGGCTGCGGGAGTAATATCGAACAAAAATAAACGAAGAAATAAACCATATTTCCAGCTTATTTCAGTCAAAAAAAAGGACTGTAAACTTTTCAAACACTGCCTGAAGTAAGTAATTGAAGTTATATTATTGTATTGACCGTATTTCATTGATGTATCTGCATTTACATAAATTAAAAGTGTATAAAAAAACGTGATATTCGTTCTAGAATTTAGTTATCATTATTTGGTATTTTGGTAGATGGAAAATGTGATTGTGCGAGCCAGAGACCGTCGGCGTGCCGCAGGACAATTGTGTAATACTGATATCAAATACTTTTAGCCATTTTTCCTTTAGATATAAAGTTAAAAAGAAAGGAAAAAAAGAAAACTACGGTTTACTCCACCTTACGAAAATATCACTTATGATTCAAAATACTTTTTTTCGCGCTTTGCAGTTTTTCAGACGGCTGTTTACAAAGCAGGTTTATACGAAATAAAGTTCGTTTTGGTTAATAATAAAATCATTTTGTATCGTTTGCTGTCTATTAAGTTACTAGCTGTATATTCCCTATTTAAACGGAACGAAATATTCAAATAAACCAATTTTATTTACTACTTTAAATTATCTACCACGATCATCTATTTACTACAATTTTGTAGCGTTCCCCATAAACACAACGGTCTGTCGGATAGAAAAAAACGTATCCGTTCGGATCTGTGAACAGCGTTTTGACAGTTCTTTAGCTCGGAAATGAGATTGTCGAATACGGTTCCTTACCGACACGGAATCGAATCGAAGCGTTGTGAATAAGGCTGCAGATTTCGGTAAAAACTTCTAGAAAAGCGCCATCTGCTATAGTCTGCGCAAAATATTTAGTATATTTATTTGACAATAGATGGTTCTTTCATCAAAATATCAATTTCGAACAAATATCATTAGAATAATGGAAATCTATAAATTATTTTTATGTATAGTGATGAGTATCAAGTATCAACATTTTAATAATAAAAAAAAATACATAATTTGATCAATTTTTTTTTATTTTGTTCTATAATTATTTTTGGTCTAGCAATAACGATGCCAACACTGACAAAGAAATTTTAATTTTAACAATGGCGAATACCCACAATTTGTAATTACAAGTTTTCGTCTAGTTAAAGTGTTTTGCTGCTGTTGACTTGCGTTGATTTGAGTTTTTACTCATGGGGATTAGTAAAAACTAAAATGTGAAGTGTTTTCGGTGAATTAGTGAGTGAGTTGAGCTTTGCACTTCTGTTTCATGTTTCTTTTTCTTCTGTTTCAACCCAACTTGCGAAAAGACGCTATTATTCAGTATTATTTGCGATAAAGACGCTTTTATTTTTGTGATATCAGCGAAATAGAGAATATAACATACAACATGTAAGTAACGTACCTAACGCACACCCTCAGACACCCCAATTAGTTTATTACGTTATAATCGTAATACGTGCACTGAATTTTTAATGAAACATGTCTAAGCAATGATTATTTAATAAATTAGTTTTCCTAATTCCGGAAGAATGTTGTAGTCACAGTACAAATCAACTGACTGACTGACTGTGTGAGTCCAGTTGTTCGAGATCAGCTGTTAATGTCGACGCTCGACACAACTTCAATACATTTTAATGCCCGTATTCTTAATTGGTGTTTTAATTTAGAAAGCACTTCGTCATTTTCTATCAAAAGCGTTCACTATCCTATTTTTTAGATCCTCGGCACTTGTTGTCGCACTAAAATAAACTAACGATTTAATACGTCCCCACAAAAAAAAGTAGTCATTTCCGCTGATTGGGGATTCTCATCATGGGGATTAATCTCATATTTCGTTTTGAAAACGAGTACGTGTACGCCAATCGGCTCCCCTATCGATGGCTGTGTTCGGACGGAACGTCCTGTGGCCACGAAGCCACTGAGTAGCAGCTAACATAGTCCTACCCTGCGGTCTACTCTTGTACCATACCTTTGGTTGACTTGAATGTTCTGCCAGCTAGAACCACATAATCACCACACCGCACCATGCCCCAGTCCTCACTATTAGTCACCATTTCACTGAACATTTTGTGTCAATTATTGGAAAGACATCGCGCGCGAAAAACTAATTGCATACACTCTACGGAAGGTCGTGCGTGACTAAATATTGTTTACATTTATTTAAGTTAGCTTTCATCGTAGGTAGCGCCGGCGCCGCCCGGTGTCGTGGTGGCTATCTCGCTCTATCCCAGGTTTTTAATTTGCACGAGAAAGGGAACGAAAACAAGTACGACATATTTTGCATTTTGTTGGTTTATCTATTGTGTCCTTTAACGAGTGCCTGTTTAGTGTGTGCATGCGGTTGAATCGCTAAGTTTACCTAACTGTGTTTGTAACGACTTTAACTTACTTGAAATAAGGTTCATTTTTCTTTATTTTGTATTGAATGGCGGAATTTGTATTAATACAAATAAAACTGCACTTTTAAAAGTCTTATTGCCTTGAGTTACGGTCCATTTCAGTTTGTTTGGACTATACAGGGGTAGTGTGACTATAAATTACGTAGATTTAATTATTTTTGTGATAAAAAATTACATAAATTAAAAATTATAGAAATCGATTCAGTAAACGATTCTGAATAAACTAATTTCAGGATGTGCGTTAATTATGTTACATGTTGTATAATAGAGAATATAATATAAATGGAGAATACCTATAATGTATATTTTGCCGCAAGAGTCTGTATCTGCTAAGATTTAATCTAATTAATAACACTGATAATTCTATTTCATGATAATATTGATGAACCTGCCATCTCTGCTTGGCAGTATGATTATTACCAAGGAAATTATATACTAACTGGAATGAGAACGAACAAAATGCTAAAAAAATAAAAATAAAACCCTATCTCAAAAGCTTAGAGTTTAAATTTGTACAATGGATTCAATAGAAAAGAAAAAAAAACGTTCCGAGCGAGAAACCAACAAAGGTGGTTGGTGTCCCTGTCTTGCCTTGTCACCGATGTAAACAATATGTCTGATACATTTTCGCGTTGAAGTCATTTAAGTACTTTTATTGTATACTAGCTGTTGCCCGCGGCTTCGCCCGCGTGGAGTTGGATAATTGTCTCACGGGATCAAACTACTGGGATGAAAAGTATTTTACTCGTATGTGTTAATCGAGGTTATAAACTAACTTTGTGCAAAATTTTATTTACCCTCTTAGGGGTTGAATTTTGGAAAACGCTGAAATTCGTATTTCTGCCGCACTCAATTCATACGAAATTTCATGCAAATTTGTCCAAGGAATAAAAAGTTTCATACTAACTTTCATTTCTTCTTCTTTTCCCTTAGGGGTTGAATTTCGAGAAATCCTTTCTTAGTGGATGCCTACGTCATAAGAGGAATACGTGTGCGAAATTTTTTGATTCTAGCCCTAAGGGTTTGGCCTGTGCGTTGATACATCAGTAAATCACTTTTGCCTTTTATATATAAGTGAAATAATCCGCTTTAAAAATGGTAAAATTGTGTTGTGTGAAGGGTTGTAGTAGTAGGGTTTGCTGGATGTGGAATTTCGATTTTTAGGGAAGTTTTTTAAATTTGGTTGTTTATTATGACTAGGGTTATCAAGTTTTAGATTGACAAACGGGAAATATCCAAATAAATTAAGTAAGTAAGTTCGAAGTTTCGAACACCGTTGTCGTACATAGTAATCAAAAGTATAATATATAAATTAGAAACATCGGACTTCGCACATGGTTTCGGTAGTACCTAGTTTGCTTTTTAAATACAAATATTGAAAAGAAGAGTCCGCCACACCATGCCGTGCCCTAAGGATTTTTCCATGCTTCTCCAGCAAAAGAATCTATTTGGCGAGCCGCGAGTGAAAATGAATGGTTTCGGAATATAAAATAAATATTGGCGAATGTTACTAAAACATTATAGGTAGTCATAGCTTGAATATGCGATTTTCTATGTCTGAAAAAATATATAATATTAACGGAGTCCTCGAATCCCCGAATACAAGGGTCGTCTGGATAGACAAAATGGATAATTTGCAACTGGACGGTACAGACATACATTTAAGTTAACATAAAAAGTTAATGACATCCACTCTTGAAGCTATTTCGCCTAGAATGCTATTGAGTTGCAGGTCATCATCATAAATAATAAAATAACAGCTACTTTTAAACTGTCTCAAGAGTTAGTGTGAATAGTGGACACCTTATTAGAAAGAGACAACATCCACTCTTGAAGCTTTCTCGCTCGGAGCGTTTTTGGCTTGCCCGTCCTCATTCATATAGGTTCATCCATATAAGTTTCTTGATTATTACAAACAAAGTTATCGATTAACAGAAGAGTTAAGCGCCATCTATTGGCTTTTGTATTAACTAGTACTTAGATCTTCAAGTGACAATTTAGAGAGTAATTTATTAAACAAAAGTCTTTATCTAGATAAGCAACTATTTTATGACAATTGGGATTTTACCAATTTGTTATTGCTCTTTTGGCACTATGATTTGTTTGTATGGCAACATTCCACAGTGTTGTGGAATGTGGCGCCAAGTACGATTTTAATGGTCAATAACTCAATTTATAATTTGAAACTACAACTAAATCAGTTTTCCTAAAACTAACTACAAACCAACAAAACAAAACAACAAAACAAAACTACAAATTTGTTAGTGAAAGACCTGTTCTTAGTATTAATTAGACCTGCCCTCGATCTACCGGAAATGGTTTTAAAAACAAAGTGTAAAAAGTAATGAAGCCAGTAATTTAGCGTAAACTTAATAACACCTTGGCATTTGTGAATATTAGTATTGTTTAATTATTACAATAATTAATTGTGAAGTATTCTGGTATTGTTTGTAAGTTATAATGAACTTACGATGTAATGAATCACTGAACTGAGTGGGCGTGTCACTTCCGCCGACTCAATATGGACCATATATGGACGCGCGTGCCAACGAGGTGTCTCTTTAGCTTAGGATTAGCAAAACAATTGAAATACTAAGTAATTATAAGTGTTTAGTGAAGTGAACGATATTAAGTTGTGAAAATGAGAACTGTAATACGATTTAAAATAGTGTGAGGAGTTTCTTTGTCCATTCTTCTCCTCAACCGTATTACTTTGCGAATGGACGACTGAACTCTAGAAAGTTTTTAAGTTTCTGTACCTAAATGGTTTAATGGAAATAAATGTTTGAAGTTTGAGTCAAGTGCTGTGTGTGATTTCAAATACCCTATTTACCAACAATGAAGAATCGTATCGCACGGCGATGTGCCAGCTGATGGCTATTGAATGAAAGATAATATGGCGGGGATGGCGCCAATATTTGTGGACAGTGTTCCTCTAGGGAGTCTAAGCTTTCCCTGCCGTGATATATATAAGATCTAATAGCAAATATAATAATTACGTCGCATCCCTGTGTTGTAGCTAACAGGATACCATGAAAAAAAGTTTGAATAGTTTTAGTAGATATAGTGCGAGTTTACCCGCCTATTCCAATTTCGCATTGTTTACTAGTTCTTGGTCACAACTGCACCCTTTAGGATTTAGTTATCGTGTAATTAACTAATAAGAAATAAGACAAGTACATTCTTTAAATTATACTCGTGGCTTGAGAGATTAACGCGACTAAATAATATTATCTTTTTAACAGACTGCAGTAGAAGGATGGTAGTGGAAAAAAGTGTTATGTTTCTTAACTTATTTTATTCCTGTTCAGTTATACCCACTAGACGCAGTTTGTGGAAACTGCCTAATGTTATTGAATGAAAGTATTCATACAGCACATTCAATGTTTGCATTCCATGTGGATCTTCAATTTTAAGAGCACACCAAACCCATGCTGTCCTTATTGACTCCGAGGAAAGAAATATTATTTTACAGTGGATACCATTGCACCAGGTAATATTTTTTGTGCGTTACCCCAGCCAGATATTGTCGAAAATCGTCATTTAAGTGCAATAGATAATTAAAAATTCAGTTTCTGTAATTGGTAAGCAGATTTTTACATTTGGTATGCTGATATTTTTTTAATTATTTGATAAAAATACTTCCGGCTGGAGTAACGTTACCCCAGCTAGATATTTTGTTTTCTAATGGATATTTTGAAATAAATCTTATCTAAATAAATAGAAATCAATTTGAAATAAATGGTACAACTTAATTGTATTTGTATTTTCTATGGTTGCGAAGATATTTAGAATCCTGCTGGAGTAACGTTTGCACGATGCTGTATCTCGGAATTGACTTTACGGCTGATTGTTATATTTCCGTGCCGGTGGACGCGTATCACCCGCCACTCGAGGTGTCGGTGAGTGTGCGCGTGCGGCAGAGCCAGCGCGCGGGCTCATCAGTACCAACGTCGGATACCCATGAACTTGTTGTGTACGTTACCCCAGCAGGAAAGTGTCTCCTAGAGTTATATGAGTGGAACGTTTAATGTGTGCCCTAACTGCTGTAAATGTGCCCCCACATAAAAAATGCGTGCCCCCTGTCGTTTTGAAAAAAACGGAAAAAACGATTCCTGCTGGGGTAACGTTTTTCTAGCAGGAAAATTTTAAACGAATGATCGGAGAGAGAAACATTGTGCATGGCCTTGTAGCTTATAGTAGTGCCAAAGTGTGCCCCCAAAAATAAATTGTGTGCCCCTTCAGGTTTTCGAGATATTGCGTTTCCTGCTGGGGTAACGTTTTGCAGAATCGTATATCTCTAAAACCATTGCATGTGCCCCTGTAGAATAAACATACACGTGTAGCTCTTCATGTGTGCCCCTCAGTGCCCCAATTACATTTAAGAAAATATATATAATTTCCAAGTTATCACGGTTTTATGAAAACTCGAAAAAACATCACAGCGCCTAAATGAGACAAGGTATAAGCTCGCTGAAAACTGTATTGGGTCCGCCTTGACGCTACTAATAACCATACAAAGTTTCAAAACTGGTCATGCATGCGTTTTTGAATTATCTTGATAAAACTCAAAAAAATGGTGACATAACTTTGACGCCAAAAATACAAGGAACCAGCTCGATCCCAGATGTGTAGGTGCTATGGAACTAGTGTGCCCTTAGTCAAAAATATATGGTGAAAATATTCAGCTTGGAATGTTTCGCATTAAGTAAATATTAACAAAAAACCAAACATGTAAACAACGGCTGGTTATCCGACCAAATTCGAATGACTACTAAAAAGCGACGGATTCATACATATCGATGACCTTCTTTAATTTACGCACTAACCGATTCACACGTGTTGTGCCTGAGTACACTGAAGTAGAAAAGTAATATGTAATAAAATAAAGTTGTTATTGGATAATATTCTACTAGCTTTTTCTGTGATTTTGCACATGATTAAGTACATTATAAATAGTAGTCTATGTGATATTCCAAGGTAAGCTATCTTCTTCATTCAAAATTTCATTAAAATACATCTAGTAATTTATGTGTAAACGAAAGACATACATCCAGATATTTGCCAGGTCTTTTACCCAAAATTTGATTGGGGGATGTTTAAAAAAAATATAGTTCATGAAATATGTGATGAATACCTAATGAGAAAAAGAGGTAGCTCTTTTTTGTATATAAATGAAAAAAACAACACAACAGTAAAATAAGTATTTATATATTTATTGATAAGCCGTAGGTTAGATTAGAAAGGTGCAGGAATGACTTTTTCAAGGTCTAATTCATTCCTGCACGGGCTACCATGGAGCATCCACCTTAATAGAAGATTCCCTTTTTCGCCTCCCCAACGCTGCATATCTCTAGCTGCGCTCCATCCGCTGACGTCATGTTGCAAGGAATCGCTTTGTCTAGTTTGGAGAAAGTGAGACAGCTAGTATGCAAACGGTATTAGTGGGACAGAGACAGATACCTACCTAAACGTCGCTCTATAGATGAATAATACGAAGTGTTTTTGACTAGGGAAGTGCGTCTGGATTATTACTTGGTATTGGTAAACATTTGCAGTTATGACGCCAAGGACACTGTTGCATGTTTACTTTTTTTAAGTTGGTTGTAAGTGGCGTAATAATTAAGCATGTATAACAATGATGTGGTTATTGGGGTGGTGAATTTTGTAAAAATAGTTACAATGATGGCACGATCTGCGGTGGTAAGTATTGGCATTGTACCCTGGCACCTATCCTAAGCCATATTTTTAATATATGCTTCGATACCGGTATCTTTCCTACATCCCTTAAAAAGGCAATAATTCACCCTGTCTTTAAGGGAGGGGACGGGAAGGTGCCCAGTAACTATCGCCCAATAGCCGTTCTGAGTGCCATGTCAAAGGTACTCGAACGCCTCATCAATAAAAGACTGGTTAATTACCTTGAGCATTATCATTTAATATCTTCGCAGCAATTCGGCTTTCGCAAAGGTAAATCGACCACAGATGCAGTGCAAGATTTGCTTAACAATATAGTGCGTAACTTAGACAAAAACAAAAGGGTATTAACTATGTTTATAGATCTTGCGAAAGCTTTTGACACCGTTCCAATTTCTATGCTCTTACTAAAACTGGAAAGGATTGGTGTCAGGGGCTTGCAATTGGATCTTCTCCGAAACTATCTCTCGGATCGCACTCAAATGGTTAGTATAGATACCCATAAAAGCGAAGAGCTTCCCATCTATTACGGAGTGCCCCAAGGAAGCATTTTGGGTCCGACACTTTTTCTAGTTTTTATAAACGACCTAAGCAAGCTGAACATTACAAATGCTAAGATAGTAACTTTTGCGGATGACACTGCTATAACCTTTGTTGCTGACATCTGGTCGGAACTTGAGCACATTGCACAATCTGGTTTCAACAAAACCCTAAATTGGCTCTATTCTCACTCACTAACACTCAACACCTCCAAAACTAACTTTATCATTTATTCAATAAGTCCCGCCACTCAGCCAAGATTTCCATTGTCTATTAAAGCCCACAAATACAGGTGTCTACAAGGAAATGCCTCTTGCCTCTGCCCATCCCTAAATGTAGTCGATCATATCAAATATTTGGAAGTATATATAGACAAAAACCTTAATTTCAAAACTCAAATTAATCAACTTACCAGTAGAGTCCGCAAGTTAATTTATATATTTAAAACCCTCCGAAGTATCGCGAACCCAAATGTTATACGTGTTATATCAACAATCATTGTGCGACGCTCCAATCGATCTATCACCACAATGTCAGGCCTATTGGCAACAACAGTCCTGTCAGTGGTGATAGGTCGATCCCAATACAACGTGATATTACCATTATCGAGAACTGGGTCGGGCGCATACTTATTGTATGGCACTTCTGATTCCACAAGGTTGTACTTCAAAGCAAGTTGCTGGTGGATAATCCTGGCAACAAGGTTGTGTCTTTGCAAGTACTCTCCGTTAGCCAGACTAGAACACCCAGAAATAATGTGTCGGATCGATTCTCCCGGACGGTGGCATGCCCGACATATGTCAAACGTGCCATCTTTCACAATGTATTTCCGTTAGTTATTCGTCATCATAACTTCGTCCATTATTGCACAGACAAAACCTTCTGTTTCCCCGAAGAGGTCACCAAAGCGCAGCCAGGATACGGACGCTAAGAAGTCTACATCCGGGCAATGTAGTCCCCGGTAAAAGCGTCCGTGAAGCTCCTTACCTTGCCATTCCTCCTTGCGGTCATTAGTGTCTAATACTTTAGGCTTGCGCCAGTTCTCGTTAGCCAGGGAGAGCGGGGTGAGGCCCTTGTCCACTGAGACCACATCTCGGTGCATCGCCCCGTCGGCTTCTAGGAAGTATTCCCTGAGACTGCATACCTCACGGTTGTGTAGGGTCTTAGCATTTAAGAAGCCACGACCCCCGCACTTCCGCGGGATATACAGTCTCATCACCGACGACCGTGGGTGATGCATTCGATTTGCAGTCAACAGTGTGCGAACTCTCCTATCCAGGGCATCAAGTTCCGTCTGAGTCCATTTGAGTATGCCGAAGGAATACATCAAAACCGGCATGACCCAACCGTTGAAGGCGCGCCCCTTGTTTCCGCCTGACAAGAGACTGCCTAGCACCTTATTCAGGCGGCCAAAGAAGCGCTCCTTCAACGATTGCTTCATGCCAGTTACGTTAATACCTAACGCTTCCGACATTTATTATTATTATTATTGTTTTGACTTATTTCAAAGTACATAAGTGCACTTAACAAGTACTTGGATTTTTTTTCATTACTTTATTTATTTATTTGTAAACAAAAATGTTCTAAATCATGTTTGTTTTGTTTTCATCTGAAAGGATATACATACTTTCCGATTGATCCAATAGAAATTTCATCAAAATCGATTCAGTCATTTGTTTTTTTTTGTATAATACGTATTTTGTCTTCTTGTGCTACGTTGATGACATATGATCCCTTAATAACTTCTAATTACAATGTAAAAAAAAATTCATGACAAGAATTCACAAGACTCCAAAACTCGACCACAATCCGTCAACATATCATAGGTCTGTATCATTTTAGCCGAAATAGCTAAATACTCGATTGTCACAGAATGTTCTATGGCAGCTATTACTTTATGAATTAATAATAAGGGATTAAAAATAACAAACAACAAGCTGTTTCATTTAATATGGTACGGGTAAGACGGACCGAATACAGTTTTCAGCGAGCTTATACCTCGTCTCATTTAGGCGCTGTGATGTTTTTTAGAGTTTTCATAAAACCGTGATAACTTGGAAATTATAAATATTTTTTAATCTAATTGGGGCACTGAGGGGCACACATTAAGAGCTATGCGTGTATGTTTATTTTACAGGGGCACATGCAATGGTTTTGGAGATATACGATTCTGCAAAACGTTACCCCAGCAGGAAATGCAATATCTCGAAAACCTGAAGGGGCACACAATTTATTTTTGGGGGCACACTTTGGCACTACTATAAGCTACAAGGCCATGCACAATGTTTCTCTCTCTGATCATTCGTTTAGAATTTTCCTTCTAGAAAAACGTTACCCCAGCAGAAATCGTTTTTTCCGTTTTTTTCGAAAACGACAGGGGGCACACATTTTTTATGTGGGGGCAGATTTACAGCAGTTAGGGCACACATTATACGCTCCACTCATATAACTCTAGGAGACACTTTCCTGCTGGGGTAACGTACACGAACTTGTTGGCTGGAATTTCAATAAAGCCGATTTTTTCGCGTTATACTCATTAATTGCATCCGTAGATTGGTCTCCTATGTATGAGTTAGATTTAGAAATGAGTTTAAACTATTTTATAATATTATTAATTCCATTTTAAATGATTGCGTTCCAAAGAAAAAGCGAAGACGTGCAAGCTCTAGGTATATTTACCCTGTGTGGTACACTGCTGAACAACAAATAGTCATCTACAAATCTGAGCATTCACGACATTCATCACTACACTGTGTCGTACATCAGTGTAGCTTCAGTCATCATCTTAGGTGGCGTCATCGTGTACCTCTACCTCATCAAAAGACAACGAAGTACGGGCAGGGCATCAGCGTCGCCGGCCCCCCAGGGCCAGGAGGCTCTCGGGGCGGGGCCTGTGGCGGTCACACCGGCATCGCGTGTAGCGCAATCAGTGTAAAAGTGTAGCGAAGTGTTCACAATCAGTGGTGTAGACAAGGCTACCTCGCCCATGTGTATTGTAGAATAGTCGTTTAGTTAGTTGTATCACATTTGTATCATTAGCAATCTTTGTGTTTACCTATCTCTTACTTCAATTAAATCAATCATGTTAGTTGTCTGATTGCGGGCAGGATGTACGGAACCGCACATTATTTTTCATACTCACGCGCCGTGCATTCTGCGCACTCAGCATTTCGTACCTATCACTAAGCTAATTTGTGTAAGTACATTAAATCAATAAATCAGTGTTCAACGGACATTCGCGGTGGTCGGTTTTATTTCATCATCATCCCCATAGAATCGCCCCGGTATCATCACTAAACGCAGGGATCCCCTACATTTATGATACACGGTATCGTTAGGTTAAAGTAAGTATATGTAATAGGTATGGGCCTCGTGGCCTTAGATTAAATATTTTTTAATTTAATTTATATACTTACTTACCTTAATTAAAATATCTGCATATGATCATCATCATCTACATAGGTAGGTACTCCATATTTGTTATTATTTTTGAAATGAATATTCCATTATAAATGTGTTTACTTTACCACTTGTTTACCCGTCTGTACTAAACACGTATTATCCTGTAAGTTTTAGAAGGTTGGTATAATGTATTGCGCGGCCGCTTTTTTATAAAATTCTAGATTTGGACGGGTTAACAGGCATACATATTTTTTTTCGATTATCTCGTTAATTAATTAGTGTACAAGTCTGAAATTTCACATGTATATAATTGAACTGAATGTCTAAATATTGATATAAGATTCAGTTACAACAACTACAGTAAACTCGGTAAATCGTTCGTCAAATAACTCAGCTGCGCGCCGTGGCCGGAACATCATCATAACTTTTTAATTGCGTATAGGATACTAATGAAACTTCAGTACCATTTATAGACAGTAATTACCTATATAATAACGTTTAAGTTTAGTCTTTGGAGCGCTTATTGGATGTGCTAGGACCTACTAAAGCATATTTTTTATTTACTAAAATAACTTCAGAACGGTGCATTATAGTGGATTCGTTTATTGCGTAACAAATTATAACTAACTAGATAGATCTCATGTAAAAATATAACAATCAGCCGTATAGTCAATTCTGAGAAACACCAGTCGTGCAAACGTTACTCCAGCAGGATTCTAAATATCTTCGCAACCATAGCAAATACAAATTGAGGTGTAAGTACCATTTATTTCAAATTGATTTGTAATTTTTTACATAAGATTTATTTCAAAATATCCATTAGAAAACAAAAGATCTGGCTGGGGTAACGTTACTCCAGCCGGAAGTGTTTTTATGAAATAATTAAAAAACTATCAGCATACCAAATTTAAAAATTTGCTTACCAATTACAGAAACCATATTTCTAATTATCTATTGCACTTAGATGACGATTTTCGGCAATATCTGTTATATCATGTTAGTCCGTGATTTTCCTCGGAACTTTATACTGAAAGTATTTAGATGCAATTGATTCGATTAAATAAATTGGGATATGCTTGGAATCTCTGAGGGATCGCAACCGGAACGAGGTGATCCGACAGAGAACCAGAGCTGTCGACGTAGCTCACAGAATTAATAAACTGAAGTGGCAATGGGCCGGTCATATTAGCCGTAGAACCGATGAACGTTGGGCTAAACGTGTTCTTGAGTGGAGACCGCGAATCGGCAAACGTAAGGTGGGACGCCCTCAGGCTCGGTGGAGACGATCTTCGCAGGCTGGCTGGTAGCAACTGGATGAGAGTTGCCGAGAATCTAGAAAAATGGCGTGCTATTGAGGAGGCCTATGTCCAGCAGTGGACTGTTGTACGCTGATGATGATGATGACGAAATAAATTGATTCATGAGGAACGTTTCAATGTAAATTCTAGGCGATGTCGCACTATTCGAAATTAATTATAAATCCTTTTGTTCGAGTTTAAATCGAACACTAAGCGAAAATGCATAATTGCATCGAACGCAAGTATGCACATTCGCTCGTTCACCAAAATGTGGGCCAGTTCGTATTCAGATCTCATTAGAGACACCGCGTACTCGAAAACCATAACCATTACCATTACCATTGTCTTGTAATTAAGTGTTGTAGTGATTTAATATATAGCTATTTCTCTTACAATTCGAGACTTTAACTTTTACCATAAACCATTTATCCTATTAATACGAGAAAGGAGTGTTAGGTCACCATAGCGCCAAGCACTACTTTTTACATGGTCCTTCGAGCATTTATTTACCAGTGACTACCAAGTGAAACAGTGGCACGCGAACCAGGAGATCGCCGCAATTTGAAGAACCACGGATTGCAGAGACGGTCGGTTGGGGCACATAAGGTCAGATCGAACCATTTATTTATACTAACCATTACCGAATATTTTCAAACCAACTTTAAATATGGATTCCGATTCGCTGTTCATCAACCAAACGGAACTCTATGAAATCCTAGACAAGTTTTTAACCAACATAAAGAAAGATGGGTCCGAGAGGAAAACCATCGATAATTACAAGCGCAAGGCTAATATGTTGGAGGCATACTGGCGCGATTATCAAGAAAACCACAGGAAATTAATCGAGTTTGCAGATGAAGACCATATTTACTTCAAAAAGGGTTGTTTCGAAACAGCCCAGGATGTTTATTTGAAAACAAAGGAGCTAATTAACAAAACCATGAGGCAGTTAGGTGCAACGCAGCTGAGAGATGAAAACCCTTATAGAACGAAGACGGAAGAAGAACAACCATTACCAGGTAGCCGGGCTGGACAACAGTTTGGCGCGGACCATCGTCGACAGGAAGATGAGGCGGCGCAGCCACAACCAGGTACGTCGTCGCCGCGCTATGAGGAGTCCTCGCAGCGAGAGACTTTACTATATAAAGATAGAAGCTCCAGCAAGCTCAACGGGTTAATAAAAAAGCAGAATATTAATTTCAAAGCGTTCATGAGAACCGTGAGTAATATACAAGTCGATAATTTCGAGAATCAATGGCAATTCGAGAACGCTCTAAAGTCACTGGATAGCCGATGGGGTGAGATCGACAAGCTTCATTGGGAAATTGAAGGTGAGGATGGAGACGACGATATTACGTACCAAATGGAATTCTGCAAGCACGAGGAAAAGTACAGTGAGCTGACAAACGACATCAACAAAAAGATGTGGGCAGTGAAGCACCGTGAAAAGTCAGCTCCAAAAATGGACATCCCCGTGTTCAATGGAACTTATAACCAATGGGTTCCGTTCAAAGACTTGTTCAGTGAAGCGGTCGACAAAAACCCGTCGATGTCTAATGCACAAAAAATGCAGGTTTTAAAGAGCAAGGTGACTGGAGAAGCAGAGCGTCTGATTCATCATTTACAGATTAGCTCTGACAATTATCATGTATGTTGGGAGATCTTAAACCATAGGTATGGTAACAAGAAGTTAATTTTCACGTCCCATATTAATATACTGCTCGGACTTCCCAACATACAGCAGCAGTCGCTAGCCACGATCAAAAAGCTGCATGACGTAACTAAAGAGACGTTGCACGCTATACAGAATCTGGGAGTTGATATAACAACTTGGGATCCACTTTTAGTGCACCTCCTATCGCAAAAGCTTGATGACGATACTTTCACCGAATATATAGAATCGGTCAAGAATCCTAGAGAGCTACCCGATCTACAGGAATTCCTGGAATTCTTGGAAACGAAATTTACAGCGTTAGAAGCGTCTCGTCGCAAGCAGGAACCAGCTAACCAAAAAACCACGCCGCATCAATCAAGCAAAAACTATAACCAAAACCAGAAGAAAAGTTTTCAACGCAATAACCATCAATCAGGCAACAAAGATAATTCAAAGTCTAACATGAACGCGTTACATGTGTCGCAGTCGATAACCTATGTATTGTGCAATTCAGAACACGGATTGTGGCGTTGCCCTACTTTTTTGCAAATGACGCATGGGCAAAAGGCAAACAAAATTGAGCAATTAAATTACTGCCAAAACTGTCTATGCAGTCATAACAATAAACCATGTCAGTCGAGCAAACGATGTCGCAAATGCTTAGGTACACACAACACTTTACTTCACGAAGCATTAGAAAAACAAAGTCCAACTGCGTCAGCAGAAGAAATCTCCAACAAGAGTGTTGCAACCAAAACACGCGCATCTAGGTCATCTCACGTGTCTTGGGATGACATATCTGAAGTACTTTTAGCCACCGCAATTATAAAAGTCAAGGGAGCTGATGGAACACTGCACAAGATGAGAGCATTAGTTGACCAGGGTTCTCAACTGTCGTTAATCACCGAAAACGCAGCGCAGATATTGGGATTAAAGAGGGATCGTTTTAAAGGTCAAATTTACGGTGTTGGTGAAAAAGAAAACAACGCGAAGGGAATGTTACAGGTGACACT
Source organism: Xestia rhomboidea (assembly GCA_963853795.1). Taxonomy (NCBI): domain Eukaryota; kingdom Metazoa; phylum Arthropoda; class Insecta; order Lepidoptera; family Noctuidae; genus Xestia; species Xestia rhomboidea. Next base: position 35,948,753 of record OY970756.1, read on the forward strand.
ACAGTCAACTAATAGTGAATTTACTTGTAACACGAACATTATTATAATGAACAATTTGATCAAACGACTACCAAACAACACGTTTACTAAACCAACAACGTGGAACCATATCCAAGGAATACAATTGGCCGATCCGGAGTTCAATATAAGTAGACCCGTAGACATGCTTCTAGGTGCAGATGTGTATAGCAAGATAATGTTAGGAGGAATCTTAAGAGGAGACAAGGACAACCAACCAATCGCTCAACAGACGCAACTAGGATGGCTACTCTGTGGATCCATGAAACCACACTACCAATGCAACGTAATTCTCAACAACACAGAAGACCTTCTGAAATATTGGGAGAACGAAGATATTAACCAGAAGATAGAGATGACCAACGATGACCATGAGTGTTTACAGCTCTTTATTAAAACCACAAAGAGACTTGAGGACGGAAGGTATGAAGTCCGACTACCGCTTAAGCCGGAACACAACGACAAGTTGGGACAAACCAAACCACAAGCATTAGCACAATTTCGGAACTTAGAGAAGAAATTTGAGAAAAACAGCGAATTGAAAACAGATTATAAAAAATTCATGGACGAATATATTGCATTAAACCACATGACACCATGCAACATTAACCAGGCGCCTGAATGCTACCTACCACACCATGCAGTCATTCGGGCTGAATCTACCACTACCAAACTGAGAGTAGTTTTCAACGCCTCGGCAAAGTCATCATCAGGTTACAGTCTAAACGACGTTATGTACAGGGGTCCAAATATACAAAAGGATCTTCAAGAGCTTATCCTGAAATGGAGACAATTTCAATTTGTATATACTTCCGATATCGAGAAAATGTACAGAATGATCCGAGTGCACCAAGAAGATCAAGTTTACCAAAAAGTACTGTGGCGAGAATCAAAAAACCAGCCTATACAATCATATCAACTCGTCACACTAACATACGGAACCAAACCAGCGGGATTCTTAGCAATGATGTGCTTAAAGCAACTAGCATCCGATGAAAGGCAAAAATTTGGTGATGCTGCAAAGGAATTGGAAGAAAGTTTCTACATGGATGATTTTTGCGGAGGGCGTCATTCAATGGAAGCAGCGAACAAACTGAAATCCGATCTCATAAATTTATGTCGACTGGGTGGATTTAATCTTAGAAAATGGACCTCGAACAAACCAGAGCTGTTAACCGATTTAGAGAGAGAGCAATGTGACCAGTCAACATACGAGTTCAAGCAGACCGATTCTACCAAAACATTGGGTCTCCGTTGGAACCCACAGAAGGATAATTTTACCTTCAACTCGAAAATAGAACCCGAATCACCTGCAACTATTACCAAAAGAGCTCTACTTTCGGACATTTCCAAACTGTTCGACCCATTAGGGTGGTTAACCCCCTTGAGCACTACCATGAAACTCCTGTTTCAAAATGTATGGTTGTCTAAGATAAAATGGGACGACACCCTACCAGAGGCAATGAACTCGGAATGGAGTAAATTGAAGCAAGAACTTCCGGACATAAGCAACATAGAAGTCAACAGATGGTTAGGAATGGGAAAAAACCAAAATATAGAATTGTACGGATTCTGCGACGCATCTAACAAGGCATACGCGTGTGTAATCTATTGCAAGGTAATAACCACAGAAGGGACTACCATCACATTAGTTGCCGGGAAGGCCAGGTTGGCACCCATAAGCAAAGTCTTATCTATACCGAGGCTGGAGTTAATGGGCGCTCATCTGCTAGCTCAGCTAATGCAAAAAGTTAGAAGCTGTCTTTCAGATTACCCCACGGATGTCTACTGCTGGACTGATTCAACTGCAGTACTAGGATGGATACAAGGAAATCCAGCCCGATGGAAACCATTCGTAGCAAATCGGGTACAAACAATCACCAAAACCATACCATCAAAACATTGGCAATATGTGAAGACAATAGATAACCCAGCGGACTGTGCAAGTCGCGGTTTGACTGTCAGGCAACTCAAAGACCACAAGTTATGGTGGCAAGGACCGTCATGGCTGCCATCACACACAAACCAAGAAAATCATCATACCAGTTATGAGACGAATTTAGAAGTTAAGCCGTCTATTTCCAAACAAACCAACGCGGTAGTCATTGAACAACCAACAGAATCGCTGACTACCGCAATTATTAAACAATTGATAAACAAACACAGCGACATTACAAAAATTATACGTATTTTTGCATGGATACTGCGATTGCCTACTTCGAGCAAAGAAGTTCACCGGCCCTACCTCGAATTACACGAGCTTCGTCGCGCTAAACAGCTGATAATTAAAAATGTTCAGCATGCAGAATTTGCAAACGACCTAGATTCAATAAACAAATACGAAAGAGTGCACTCCAAAAGCAGAATTTTGAGTTTGAACCCAACCATAGATGAACGCGGAATTTTACGTGTGGGCGGCAGATTGGAAAACGCCAACATGAGTACGGAGATGAAACATCCCATCATCTTACCTCACGATCATCAGCTAACCACATTACTCATCGATCAAGCTCATAAACTGACCTTCCATGGCGGAGCGCGTTTGACATTAGCAAATCTACGACAACAGTACTGGATTGTCGGCGGATATATGGCCACAAAAAAGTTTATAAGAAAATGTGTCATATGCAGAAAACAAAATCCCATACGGCAGCACCAGCTCATGGGAGATTTACCAGAACCAAGAGTGAATCCAGAACATGCATTTTATCACTGCGGCGTCGATTACACAGGCTTCGTAGAGGTCAAAGCAAATAAAGGACGAGGAATCAAAACCACAAAAGGATACATTGCAGTTTTTGTATGTATGGTCACGAAAGCGGTTCACCTAGAACTCGTGTCAGACCTGAGCAGCTCCGCCTTTTTGGCAGCTCTAACCAGAATGGCAGCCAGAAAAGGGGCACCACGACACATGTACAGTGACAACGGCACTAACTTCGTGGGAGCAAACAGAATGATACAGGAAGAATTTAACCAGCTTCACCAAGGATTCAGTAAAAGTTTTATGACCGAGATAAATAAATAATAAATAAAATTTTATTCAAAAAATATAAGGTAAATGTTTACAGTTTTTCTTAAATCTATGTCAAGTTCACCCATGCTTTGAGCCTGAACTAGGTAATCCTGTGTTTCAGGCGATTTGAGGTAACATTAATTGATTAAATAATCATATGTCTTATTAATAATATTGGTAACAATGTAAAAGGTATATAACATTTTTACTATTTTAACTTAGCAAACTAATTAAAAAAATAACACTAATGTGAACAATATTTACTTTAGCACAAGTAATAACTTCTCTGTATCTTCATAGGACATAGTTTGAAAAGCTTCCTTGAGGATTTTCTTGCAGTTATTGTGATTTAAGGAGTAGATGCTTCCTTTTTCATTAAGCCTGTTATAGAGTAGCGGTCCGAGGTACATATAAAACTTGGCTGTGAAAGCGTGTTTTGTACTTTTTTGAGGGCAAACTATATCTTTCCGTCTTTTTTTTGTGAATTCAGTGCTGTATGGAAGTGCTGCGTGTTGTTTTAGTACAGTGCTCATAATAAATAACTGTCGAACTGTTAGTACTTCACAAGATTTATACAGGAGGTTAGTGGGGAAAAGGAAAGGGCGGCAAGTAGCCACCTTGAGAATAGCTCTTTGAGCTCTTTCAATGGGCAATAACAGAGTTTTTCTCGCCCCACCCCATGAAGTAATGCAGTAAGTCAGAATTGACTGACAAAGAGCAAAATATACTTGCCTAAGTATTTTTGGATCTGTAATATATCGTATTTTTTTGAATACGAATATCAGCTTACGAATTCTATTATTTAGAGCTTCCATATGTTGTTTGAAGGAAAGAGTTTCATCTATTATAATACCCAGGTATTTTATTTTATCAGTCTTCTTAATATTGGGACACCTACACTGGCTATCTGCAGGGACTGGGCAACAATGAGCGTGCAACGCTGAGGGGATATTGGCTATATGCTTGCGCATCGAAAACTTAATGTAATTTGTTTTCTCTGCATTTAGAGTTAGTGAGTTATTTTGAAGCCATTTATTTACAATATTAAATCCGTGTTGCGCAAGCTTGTAGACTTCATTTTCTGAGTCAGCCGAAAAAAGTAAAGCAGTGTCGTCAGCGTAGGTAATGATAGTACCATGCTCTAGCTTTAGATTGCAAAGGTCATTTATGTAGATCAAAAAAAGGGTGGGTCCAAGAATACTTCCTTGGGGAACACCAAAAAATGTGGTTTTTTGAACAGCGCTGAGAACATCGCCAATCTTTACGCACTGGGAACGATCTTCTAAATAACTTTTGAATATTTTCAATTGGTTGCCTCTTACACCCATGATCTCAAGCTTGCGCAATAGAATTGGAATGGAAACTGTGTCAAAAGCTTTGGCGAGGTCCAGGAAAATTCCTACTGTGTGGTACCCTTGTCAAGTTCTTTCGCTAGATAGTCAGTCAGATGATGTACCGCATCGGCAGTTGAAACTTTAGGTCTAAATCCAAACTGTCTTTCAGACAGAATAGATTTATCTTCCAAATATTTCAACAACCTTTTGTTTATTATTTTCTCCAATATTTTTGACATAGAAGGTAGTAAAGAAATAGGTCTATAATTTGTCACTTGCTCTTTGCTGCCTGATTTATAGACAGGAATAATAACAGCCTTTTTGAGACACTCTGGAAACTGTCCTGAAGATAAACAAATGCGGAAAATGTAGGTCAGTGGTGGTACTAAAATGTCCTTGAATCTTTTAATAATTTTATTCGAAATGTTGTCCCAGCCAACTGCACAGTCTTCTTTCAAGGTCATGATTATACTATCTACCTCAGTCTCGTCAGTATCTAGCAGCGCGAAGGATGTTAAAGCAGTGTTAGAAGTTAAAGGAATGCTCGTCAGGTTTTGGAATTGACCCAGATTTTTTTCTGCCAGACACTTACCCACATTAACAAAGAAATTATTTGCTATGTTAGCGGATTCCACTGGTGACGAGTGTGCTTGTAATAAACTTGAAGATGACTCATATTGTTTTGTAGAATACGTTGCGTCTTTAATATATTTCCAGATCTTTTTACTATTTGTTCCAGCCTTTTCCAATGCCACTTTGTCGTAGTTGATTTTAATTTTTCTAAGAAGATCATTGCAGAAATTTCGATATCTTTTGTACGAAAGTTGCAATACAACATTTTCTGGATTAGATTTAGCTTTCATATGCAGTTTATCCCTATGTTTCATACAGCGAATAAGACCTGATGTGATCCATGGTTTAATGTTGTGATTTTTGTTGCTCAGCTGCGATACGACTGTGTTTTTCTGAAGAGATAACAGAGATGGGCATAGAATGGCATTTTAATGTACCTAGCTGGCCTAATGCCGGCGGTCTATGGGAGCGAGCAGTGCGCAGTCTGAAACATCATCTCAAGAGGGTTATCGGTCAACAAAGACTAACCTTTGAGGAGTACACCACGTTGTTAGCTAGACTAGAAGCGCGCCCTCTTTGCGCAATATCCGAGGATCCTGACGATGTAAACTTTCTTACACCAGCTCATTTCTTATCAGGAAGACCAGGAACAACCGTAATAGAAACAGAGCAAGATGCTAGAACCAGATGGCATCTAACCAACAAATTATTCCAAGATCTTTGGAAACGTTGGAAGACTGAATACTTGGTACAACTCTCATCAAGAAGCAAATGGATGGAACCACAAAAAAACATCGAAATTGGAGATCTAGTGGTAATTCATGATGAAAATCTGCCCCCAGGCAAATGGGCTCTTGGACGTGTAGTCGACACACACCCAGGGAATGATGGCCTTACCAGAGCGGTTTCATTAAAAACCAAAAATGGAGTCATGAAACGCCCTATTGTTAAACTCTCCGTTTTGCCTGTTAACCAGAAACATGTAACAACATCAAAACCAGATAAAAAGCCAACAACCAAATTGTCAGAAAGGAAAAGAAAACCGAGATCAAAAATCGCAACTGTAGCAACTGCATTACTGAGTTTTTTCATGCTGATTTTTCCATCTTATGGCTTACACGATGTAAAACCATTCCCAAATAACCAGACGCTTTATTTTGACCCCATATCAAAGGTACAATTAATCAGGGATAAATGGACATTAATCATGTACTACGACATGGGACCTTATTGGACGGGTATAACCACTTATAATAAAATAACAAATTATCAAGAACAATTATGCGCAACCATTGAAACACAAAGCCATTGTAATACGATCGTACAGCAAGCCCGACACGATTATCAGGAACTGGAATACTACAATGAACTTTTGCTAACACAGCATTTTGATGTCCACGCCAGACAGCGGCGCGCAGGGAAGACGAGTCGGCGCCAACGCAGCCTAATCGACGGTGTCGGATATCTAGCGAATGACTTATTCGGCGTGTTGGACTCACGTTTCGCTGACCAGTATGAAAAGGACATTGAAACCATACATCGCAATGAGAAACACCTTTCAAATTTATGGAAAAACCAAACATCCGTAATCGAAGCAGAGTTCAACCTTATGAAGAGGATGGAGAGCACTGTAAATAAGCAGCACAAATTAATAACCAAGAAGCTTTTAAATTTGCAAGAAAACGCAAGCACTCTCCAACGCGAAATACAAAATATTTCGTACGTTAACGACTTCACATTGTCAGCGATATCGGGAAACAACTTGCTGCAAGGATTAAGACGACTTCAAGATACGTTGCTCGATACACTAACGGACATCTACCACGGACAAATTAGCATACATTTACTGCCACCAACGCAACTTAAACGTGAGCTCCAAACCATATACGGCCAAATTCCAAGCGAACTCACACTACCAATCGCGAATTTAGATACTGATCTTCAGTATCTTTACAAACTACTGAAAGTCAAAGCCAGACCGACTCAAAAATTTGTCATAATTGAAGTTACTTTTCCACTAGTATCCAGAGAAAGTTTTAAATTGTACAAGATAATACCTGTACCACACCAAATAAACACCATGAAGACCACAATCATACCAGTCTCCGAATACGTAGCCGTCAACCTGGAAAAGGATTCCTTCTTCAGCATGTCCACACAGGAACTAACGACGTGTCTACACCATGGAACTACCTACATCTGTCAGCTGCTAAAACCAATAACAGACCTGCAAAATGACGAAAGTTTTTGTGACAAGAACCTGACTACCAATAAATGTAAGCTAGAAAAAACTAACTGCACTAACGTATGGCTTGAATTACATTTGACTTCTCAGCACTTTTATTTTTGTTGTGACACCTACACAATAAAAATAATATGCGGCGACCGTGTAACAGTTCGTCAGCTGAGCCAAGCCGGGGTCATTAGCATAGGTCAAGAGTGCGTCATCAAAGGAAAGGACTTCTCATTACATTCAATACGTCATCAGTCCAACCAAATGAACATTACACCAACCATATACATACCAGAATTCGATCAAATTAACCATTTAATTAACATCAAAATCCCTGACGAAAGACAGGCTGATGACGGAAACCTTTTACCATACCCATGACCAAGCTGGGGGAGGCGATAGAGAAACTGAAGAAAAGCGACTCAGAAATAGACGATTATATATCGCCGCACGACATCCACCAATACGTAATATGTTACGTGCTGATGTCGATCGCTCTGTGCGTAGCAGCAGTCTGGTTATGGCAGACCGGGCGATGTCGCCTGTGCCAAAAGGCCGCAGCTGGACACCGTGGCGGAGGGACCCACCGACGGCAGACCACGGTAACCCCACCACCTCCGAGACCTCAACGCCGCAGCGAGAGCTGCTGCCAACAGGAATTGGCAGCGGCTCCGCTGGCACCGAAACCAAGCAGAAGACACGAATCGTATAGTGAAGTGCTTAGTGCCAGTGATCTAAAGGACAAAAGTGAAGTCGGTTTTCGTTTACACAATTATGCCAAACGCTGGCCTAGCGCGAACTATAGTGCGATCAAACGAGACAAAATTAAGAACACAGGCAATCAAAATATTGCTTTTACTGTGGAAGATTCAGTAGTGTAACTTCTAATAATTTAAGTAGACCAATATGCCATTATGTTTTGCCCTTACTTGTTTGATCATTATTTTTATACTTACCAGTTAAGATTACTAGAAACGAACGTGTTTAAGTTCCATAATTTTGTGTACACCATTTAGTATTAAAGCCTAGTTTTTAGCTATCATCCCGCATTTCTTCTCGCTCGGGAATATGTTCGAGTTTAAATCGAACACTAAGCGAAAATGCATAATTGCATCGAACGCAAGTATGCACATTCGCTCGTTCACCAAAATGTGGGCCAGTTCGTATTCAGATCTCATTAGAGACACCGCGTACTCGAAAACCATAACCATTACCATTACCATTGTCTTGTAATTAAGTGTTGTAGTGATTTAATATATAGCTATTTCTCTTACAATTCGAGACTTTAACTTTTACCATAAACCATTTATCCTATTAATACGAGAAAGGAGTGTTAGGTCACCATAGCGCCAAGCACTACTTTTTACACCTTTCTCATATTTCAGTCTATCAAATTGTGAAAATCGTATCAAAATCTTTCAAGTAGTACAGACATGGATGAGTGACTTTGTTTTATACTACTTTTGTTATTAAACAGTGAACTACTTTAACTTAAAATACCGGTTAAACATATCAAATGCGACAATATCGCACGTTTTGAGGTTATTGTTAGATTCGTGTTTTCATTTTCCAATTTCTCAGCATTCCGGTTAGACAAGGCTTAGCTAATATTACCACTGTAATCTAGAGATTATAAGGAAGAAATCAACGCTACAATTTAAGAGGTGGCCTGTTCTCCAAACAAAAAAAATGTCTCCTTTGAAACTACAACTAAATCAGTTTCTTTAACTAAATTACAAACAAAAAGTAACAAGATTATTTTACAGAACAATTCTTATGTGTTCTTTTCTGCCGAAAATGGTTTTAATAAAAGCAAGATCTAATATTATTTATAGCTTTAACTAAATAACAACTTAGCATTTGTGAATATTAGTACTTATTGTTTAATTATTACAATAATTAATTGTCAAGTATCCTAGTATTGTTTGTAAGTTTTAATGGTCTGGTACTGGATATTGTGGTACTAAAGTCCCCAAGTGTGGCCAATACAAATATAATTTATACGTAGGTATTAAAACCAATCATAATACTTCTTTCATATAAACAGTTTATTCTTTAACATAATCAACAAAAAAAATATAACATGGAAATAATAAATAATTCATCTAACAATAATACCAAATCAACGCTATTCTTATACTATGTATGTAAACGACGTCAACATCCCGCAAACGTCACTCGACTCGATAGCGATTTTTAAAAGTCACTGCGTGTTTGCCTAGCATTACGCTACAGTCTCAAAAATATTTAATTTATTAAGTATAACAATTGCACCGAGACAACATTGCGGGTGAGAGGTGCGCGGGGGCAGGGGTCCCCTCCCCTCCTGCCTGCAACACTTGCGCCGCGCGTCCTCCCTACGTGCGTCTCACAAGCTAGGTATGTTGTACTGAGTACACTAATTAACAAACAACAAAATAAATTAAGTAGCTAGGTATCACTTACTGCTAACATTTGTACCACAGTTACACCACGCTCGCAGCCATGCAGCGGAGCACTCGAGTTACGCTAAGGATGCGGTACATGTACTTCGTTTTTCTATTGATTCAACAATATTCTTCAATTCATGGACCTCCGCTATGCTAATTCATAATCTAATTTTAATAGAACCTGTAAGTGTAGGTACTTGGATATGTATATACTTGCGCATCGATACAACGCCACGAATGATTTAGCTCGTAGCTGGTTAAGGGACACTTATTTAGCTCGGCGACTACAGGAGCTAAATTAGCAACTCTAATTGTAGTGGTTCAAACTTCGTTTGAACTACTGTTAGAATTAAGTTCTAATCTCCTTGCACTACAAAGTGGTTGTTACGTCAGTCACTGCGGGCCGAATAGTGCGAAATGAGTGGTTTTTTCTCAAAAAATCTATTGATTGGATTTAAAAAAATAAAACACTATCATGCTAATATGTGGCTTGTAGAATTATTTGCCAAAAATCAGAATGATCGCATGTATTTTAGTATGGTTTTTACTCGTTATAAGATTTTTTTAGAGATAAGTTCGTGATTTTTTTTTATCGAGTAAAATTATATGTATTATGTTTTCAAAACACTATCATACTAGCATATATCCTGAAGAATATCATATATTTTTCTGGTTTTGTTTATTGCAGTGAGTCATATGCTTTTTTGCATTATAAAAATCGCGTTTAGCTCATGTAGTCCCCTTAAGCTTTTGTCTGCAATGCAATGGATTCGAGATGCGTACGGATTACGGACGAATGCGTACGATGCATCTCCGTACCAGACGGTGTTGGAGTGCGATGAGTCCGCCATGGCCCCGCGGCGCCACTCGATGCTTCTGGTGCTCTGGTTAAGGTTTCCGCCAAGTTCATATCCCTCAGGATTTGTCCGGCTTTTGGCCCTCAGCTCTAATCGAACATTGATGGATCTTGTTTTGATTAGAATGTAATGGGGCTGTTAGTCAAGACGTTAGTCTACATGGAGTGCGCTGTAACATGCAAATAAATACCACCGTTCTGAATACACATTTCGTGGTGTTTACTGAGATCGAAACTATTTGAAGAAGCCTCTCTCGAAGTGATTCGCTCTCAAAATACCTTCGTTTCTCATGTATGTTACGCAATTACTTGTGATTATGGAGAAACTTAGCTCAGAGGGAAACATTTTGTTCAACTATAGTGTACAGAGACTCTCAGACGGACACACTAACTGGAGTGCGGCAAGGACATCCCTGGAGTTTTAAAACACTCATGGACCATAATATATCTATAATGTACTATTTTATAATCACGTTCTTAAAAACGGCGGAAAGTTGCTATACAGGGTGTACGGGGGCGAATAACCAGTTGAGCTAGCTCTCATATCTGAGAAAATTCGTTTGGTCTATTTGCACCCAGCAGAGGTCGCTGGCCCAGGAACTAAATTCATGTTAATCATTAGGCAATCAAAATTAACATAAACGCACATCCCTATTGGCTTATCGGTAGCATAAACTTCAAAATTATCTATTTACGAGTATAGGACCTTAGCAAGTCATCATTAGAACTTATAATAATTTACTTAATTACGTATAATATCAATAAAAAAATAAAATGTCGATTTTCTTGTGTTCCGGTCTCATAGGCTATTAGAACTTTTGAATAATGTTTATGTTAATACTTAGCTTATTATACAAGGTGAAAGGGTAAGCGTTTGTGCGGCGGTGTCCACCCTGTATAATATTGGTCGGACATTATAATAAAACGATAATGGTGCATTACAGATAAGTTATACCTACCCTTTGTAGTCCGAGCAGGCAGCAGTGCAGCAGGCTACAGTACGTACGTATCGAAGTAGCAACGGGCCCCCCGCCACCCGCCACCCGCCGCCGCCGCGCCTGCGCTACCCGGCCTACAGACTGCACGACGCACGTTCAAATATTGAGCAAATACAAAATCTGATTAGAAACAAAACATTGTAAGTGCCTACCATGTTAACGAAAGTAAGACTAAGTACGTTATTTTATATTCGATCCACAGCCACTTTACACGCAAGAATAACTTATTTTATAACTATTATCTACTTAGATTTATACTTAATTACATATTATATTACAATATTAAGTTATATTTTTAAAAGATAGGAATTGACACCTGTAAAAACTTATTGCCTATTGTTTTAACAAAAAATATAGTCGGCCCTTTAAGGCTGTGCGCCCAAACTAATCGGCGAGCGTGGTGTCCGAGCGGGCCGGGGACTGGGGAGACACCAGCCCGCACGCGTCTGGGGACCGATGCCATGGCCCGTAGTGAAGTCGGTACTCGAATGAACAGGGGTCTAAAATGGCCGCGTTAGCAGAATCACAATATGAATCACGTTAAAAATAAATCTTAAAATAAACCCTATGTTTATGACTTTAAAGTCCATTTTAAGAAATAACATTTTTAACGTGATTCTTATTAAGATTCTGCTAAAGCGGCCATTTTAGGCCCCCTGATCATTAACGTTGAACAACGTCACGCTCAATCCAAAAGAAGGATTACGTAATAATTAATTATGTACAATACCGCAATAGTTTCGTCTCGGTTCAGGTTACAATAAACTGGCACACGAGAAAGAAATACCCGTTCGTTGCTTCTTTAAAAAAAAAACTCAAAAAAGAAACTACCTTGATCGTTTGCCTATGAGTATTATTTACCTGCTAGGCAAAGGAATTTGTCTTATTCACGGCCAATTCCTAGTGTGAAATGGAATCAACATTATTTTTAAAATAACATACAAATTAACGAACAGTTCTTTCAGAGTTTAGAGTAATAGACGCTTATCAACAGTACGTCTCGGCAACGCCATCTTCACTGCGCGGCCTCGAGGCCGGCCGACACGCAGTGCGTGCGGAGGACGCACTGCGTGTCGCACGGTGTGTGCCGCGTCTAGCCGGGCAGCGGCGCTTCCTCGTAGAAGTCCGGCTCGTCGTCCTTGTCGATATCTTTCTGGGCGCCGTCCAACTGCCAATAATATTTTCATACATTAAAATTACCTGAACAATCTCAAAAGTTGACAGAGCGACAGCACCAAACGAATGGTCGTGAAGGTTACCGCTCTGAGCTGCAGCGGCGTGAACACGTAGGCCAGCGACATGCGCAGCGGCACCATCATCACCAAGAAGAAGGGCATGGCCAGCGAGAAGCGTGACGACTTGATGGCGTAGAGCAGCGCCAGCCCGGCCACCTGGATCAGCGTGTACATGTGCATCTTCAGCGACGGCACCTGCGCCCAAACATTCCGTCAGCGTTGCTGCGATACTACACCAAGTTACCGTGCAGGGGGCAGAGGATACGGACCCGTCGGACGTAAGGAATTTGCGGATGATGCTTGACGGGCTTGAACAGCAGGATGCAGCGGTCCCAGAACTGGATACCGCCGAGCGCGGAGATGCCCATGTACAGGAACACGCCGAATAACACGGCCATGGGCACGAGACGCAGCCAGCGCGCCGCTAGCACCGACACGCCCACCAGCAGCGCAACCAGCAGCGCCGTCAGCCGCTGCTCTGTAACGCCACACGTCAAGCACGTCAACACACGTCGTCGTTTATTGCCGGCTCAATTTTCGTTTAACGTTTTCGTTTAATTATTATCTTTCATTGACTTGAATATGCCTTATTATCTTTCATTGACTTGAATATGCCTTGGTGGCTATGAGAGAATGTCATGCTCACTCAAATGTCTCGCTGATGGTGGCGGGTGTGTCGGGTCACTTAGTTCCCTTAAATATGGTCGAGTTGAATGGCGCCGATACATGCGTCATGTTTGTGAACGGGCGCTGTCAGTTGGGACTGGTCATCTCTTGGCTGCCACGGTTCGTTCATTTTAATTACTTTATTTTTAAAATTTTTGATTTATTATTTTACTCTGGGGGCTCTTAATGTGCACGTCTTTCTACATCGTTCTCACACATATGTATAATCTCAACATGAATGATATAACCAAGATTTTGTAACAATATTTTGATTTAAAAGAGTGTCCATGGAGTTTCTTGCCCGTTCTTCTCCATAGAGATCTACGTTAGGGAATGGGCAACTACAATACTTTCTCAAGTTATTATGCCTTGTGACTGTGACTGTAGCTTTGCTTTTATTGTATTTTCGACTTTCAAAAGTGCCGTAATGGTCTAATTGAAATAAATGATTTGAGATTGAGTTTGAGTTTGACCGTTGTGCTAAATTTATTGCCTACACGACAGAGCCAGCTTAAACAACGATTTAATACGTGCATTTTCCGTCAGTGAATTAATGAATGAATTTATGATTTTAAAGTACATAACTTTATCTGTACATGGTTATTTTTCACTGGGACAGTATGGGGAAATCCGAATCCTTATACGGGGAAATTGTTTTAGGAATAATTGAATGTCGCATAAGTACCTAAGTTTTTGGTCAAGTGCGAGTTGTTCATAGAATAAGTACCTTTTTTTTTTTTTTTTTTTTTTTCGGATGGGAAATCATCAAATGACTTCTCCCGCTCTGGGCTGAGCAGGAGGGAGTGTCAGACTTTTACTGACTAAAACCCATCCATGTTCCTTCATCGCCCTTTGTGTTCCGGGGCCACGGTATCTCTTTCGAATAGTCCCGCAGCCCCGGCAGGATAGAATAAGTACCTAAAGTAAAAATTGAGCATTTTTACTTGGCAAGGGGTCGATATTGTCACCGAACGAACCTTTAACTTCGACGATGTGTGGCTTGTCGCCGGGCGCGTGTGTGGTGGACATGATGGTGAGCGCGGCCACATGGCTGACGGAGCGCACGGTGGCCACGCACTGCCACGGCGCGCCGAATAGCCCGCACATGGCGTTCACGGAGGACATGATCACGATGTCCATGTGGAAGCCGCTGCCCTTCTTCAGCCTGCGCTCAGGCTTGTCGACGATCAGCCTGCGCCACAAGCCCACACCTCAATATCCATCACATTTGTTTATTGGCTATTCTACATAGATACATGTATTTCAGTTATTTGCATTCGCTTGGCATTCAATCAGTTCAGTGGCTTTGCTAGCATGTCCGTAAATTACAAAATATTAACAATTTCAAACAAATTTCACAAAATTACTGCATGAGTGGTTGAATTGCTCATGGGGATTGCGAGCGCAGTCGCTTAGAACAACATTAGAGTAGAGTGGCAATGGTCTTACTCAGCTATGTGCGTCTCCATGAAGACGATGATGTAGACCATGAGCGCGGGCAGCCCCATGGCGAAGGCGGCCCAGGCGGGGATGGTGCTGAGCCCGTCGTTGAGCGGCACGAACCACGAGCGCGCCGCCGTCGGGCTCAGGCCCTCGGGCACGCGCAGCGTCTCCGTCCACACGGGCACGGCGCACGACAGCCCCACCATCAGCACGATCGCGATGGGCACGCCGAAGTCGCCGAGCGCGCGCCGCGCCTGCGCACGCAGACAAACATGTACAACACTACTAAACTACACAGCTATGAGCTTCGCCTCGTCGCGCGTCGTCTACCACGCAAAAGTTCATTACACGTATTTATTACGAGTTGCGAATTTTCCATTTGGTTTAATTAAGGCGACTACAGGAGCTAAATTAGCAACTCTAATTGTGGTGGTTCAAACTTCGTTTGAAATACTGTTAGAATAAAGTTATAATCAGCTTGCACTACTGTTCGGTGTTTTCACCGAACACCTTAGTTAGCACTATCGGCGTGACGCGTTAACCTAATTAACAGACTTCAGTTATTACTTAGTATTTTATATTATATTCAGTGCACTTTTGTCTACCGCTTGTTATTCAAACAGTATAATAACATCAACATTTCATTCACGTTTTAACATTAAGAACATTTTGAGTGAGACAATAAAGAGTGGTTAACACAAACCTTGGTTTCTACTTAACAACACCCGACACCTCGCTGCGTACCCCGACTACTACTAAGTGGTTGTTACGTCAGTCACTGCGAGCCGAATAGTGCGAAATGAGTGGTTTTTTTGCAATTTACAAAAAAATGTATTGATTGGACTAAAAAAATAAAACACCATCATGCTAATATGTTGCTTGTAGAATTATTTGCAAAAAAAAATCAGAATATCGCAATATGCATTTGAGTATAGTTTTTACTCGTTAAAAGAAATTTTTAGAGATAAGTTCGTGATTTTTTATCGAGTAAAATTAGTTGTTTTATGTTTTCAAAACACTATCATACTAGCATATATCCTGAAGAATATCATATATTTTTCTGGTTTTGTTTATTGCAGGGAATCATATGCTTTTTTGCATTATAAAAATCGCGTTTAGCTCCTGTAGTCCCATTAAGTAACCTTGACTTGGCGTGGCGTAGTAAGTAACGGAGTCTTAACAGATCAATAGGTCAGCCTATACCTACTGGTATAAGTTTAGAATTATTTCCAAAAAGAAATCACTGGCTAAATCAAGTGGTTAACGGCAGTCTCCGTCTTTACACAGATTGGCCCCTACTCCCTAGCATGCTCCATTTTATACACAGATTGGCCCCTACTCCCTAGCATGCTCCATTTTATACACAGATTGGCCCCTACTCCCTAGCATGCTCCGTCTTTACACAGATTGGCCCCTACTCCCTAGCATGCTCCATTTTATACACAGATTGGCCCCTACTCCCTAGCTAGCTCCATTTTATACACAGATTGGCCCCTACTCCCTAGCATGCTCCGTCTTTACACAGATTGGCCCCTACTCCCTAGAATGCTCCATTTTATACACAGATTGGCCCCTACTCCCTAGCATGCTCCATTTTATACACAGATTCGCCCCTACTCCCTAGCATGCTCCGTCTTTACACAGATTGCCCATTACTCCTTAGAATGCTCCATTTTATACACAGATTGGCCCCTACTCCCTAGCATGCTCCGTCTTTACACAGATTGGCCCCTACTCCCTAGCATGCTCCATTTTATACACAGATTGGCCCCTACTTCGCATGCTCCATCTTTTTTGTTTAAATCAAAGATGTTGTGTTTTCTATTTTATATTACACTTTATTTCTATAACTTTACGATGATACATTGGTACCTACTTAGGAACCCTATCCTGTATACTTTTATTGTTAAATGTAACTTGGCGTACCTATTCTAATAAAAAAATACCATGTTCGTTCGTTTGTATTTCCGAAGCTAGAAGATGATTGCCGAAGCGCCCATAAGTCTGAGAGAGGACGGAGGTACTCACGCTGCGGCCGAGGAACTTGCCGTTCCGGAAGATGCGCAAGTAGTAGGCGATGATGAACGTGGACAGCGTCAGCATGGTGCACCACAGCGCCGTGTTCGGCTGCGGCGGCATGGCGGCGTGTGCAGGCGCCGACAGCGCCGACAGCGCCGCGCTCGTGTTGCCTGCCGAGAGTGCCGAGTGATCAGTTACCAACAGCACTTACAATTCTTGCAATTTCTATACAATCTTGACATTGCCATTGCTAAAAAAATCAGCTGTTCCCTACAATATGTTCGCATAACTCGTCATTACAACAAGCAAATAAATTATTTTTATTCTTATTCATTATTTATGGAACAGCAGATTTTTTTTCGCGATTCAGTGTTTGGTCCCATAGTAAAAGTTGTTCAAAATGATGAGTACAATGACCCCGTAAGAGATTTCGTGTATGAATAGCTATATAGACCTTATATAGAGAAGAGTGGATGCAGGCGTCTGGGTACCTGACAGTGTGGAGTTGTAGAGCAGCGTGGAGTTGGCGTCAGAGGGGGCGGCGGCGAGGAGAGCCGTGGCGTTGTCGGCGTAGTAGTGCACGCCCAGAGGGTGCGCGCGGAACACGTTGATGAGGCTCGTTACCGGCTCTCCGATGAAGATCAGCGAGATCAGAAACGCGAAGATGTCCTCCGTGAACCTGCGCAGCAGCAAGCATGTTACCAGCGGCCCAGCGACACTTTGGACAGAGGCACGAACAGGGCCTTACCTATGCACAATGGTTTCTGTGACCAGTCCAACCAGAGAACGCTAGCATTATTTGTTTTCTATGCGCGATACGTGTCTCTATTACTGTGTTCTCTCATATACTATACGTACAGTCGTGGCCTTTTCCGCCTGATCAGACCAAAAAATTGGCATAAATCATGCGGAGGCGCCGAGCCACCACGCCCCCTTAAAGTTTAGGCCTATTAGGAAAGCGTCAACTTTGGCGCGCAAAATAACAATAACTCTCGTTTGGCGTGTGTCGTCAATGCGCTCGGCCGATCAATATCTTTTCATTCATTATTTCTACACTAAGTCAACGGGGCGGGGCTAGAGAGCGTTTCTGTGATGTAAGTGCAAGCAAAAATTTGCGTAGTGGTGATCAGGCGGGAGTGTCCTCGATAGTACGTGTTATTTTTTTGAGGTTCTAAAGCCATTCAATGAGTAAAGACTAACATCTGGTGTAGGTATCTATAAAAGTAACGGGTGTTTGTAAGAGGCGGAGATCTTAAAATTGAAATAAAACACGGAAAAATGATTAAAATTTCCCCGAAATTGGCTTTTATATGAATGATAATTGTGTGCCATTTATGTCTGAATATGATTCCGGGTGTGTGGCCACCGCGGCTGGTTTCTTTGAGTAAATTAATCGTATCGCGCCCTGTAAACAGGGCGGCCACGCATGCACAAGCATTAGACGCCGTCTTGTTGAAACCAGACGTGGATACAGGATGTTTGATTTTACCTATTGTGAGGAAAATTCATAAAAAAAATTATGAACTTTTGTTAATAAATGGAATCAGGCGTTACTTTACGGAAATCCATGATGATCTTCAGAAGGGTGCGAGTAAAAACAGTTTTAGATGGGTTAAGTTTACTATTTACGGATGCAGCTGAAGTTCTTCAAAGAATCTAAAATGCAATAGCTAGATAAAAGTACTTCAAACATGTTAGTCACCTGGTATTGCTTAGATTTTGGTACTTGTTTTCATAGAAGTAGAAGTTACTAATTTTGAAGAGTTATTTAAAAAGTCTACGAACAAATAGAATATTTAAGCTCTCCACTCTAGACAAGTTAGCTTTTCTTTAGTGCTTTATTTCAGAACGACAATTTTAACAACAAAATGAACTAAGGCTCCAAGAGCGTGCGAAACGAGCCGAAAATTTTAATACTCTACCTTGGACAGGTTCAAAGTGTTTAGACCAGCGGTTGGCAACACGCACCCCCTACCTTGGACAGGTTCAAAGTGTTTAGACCAGCGGTTGGCAACACGCACCCCCTA
Source organism: Xestia rhomboidea (assembly GCA_963853795.1). NCBI lineage: Eukaryota > Metazoa > Arthropoda > Insecta > Lepidoptera > Noctuidae > Xestia > Xestia rhomboidea. The sequence goes on from OY970756.1 coordinate 35,967,597, forward strand.
CCTTGGACAGGTTCAAAGTGTTTAGACCAGCGGTTGGCAACACGCACCCCCTACCTTGGACAGGTTCAAAGTGTTTAGACCAGCGGTTGGCAACACGCAACCCCTACCTTGGACAGGTTCAAAGTGTTTAGTCCAGCGGTTGGCAACACGCACCCCCAGCCCACGGACGTCTTACTTGTGGCCCATGAATGTTATGTAAATGAGTTAAATTTATGAAAATAAATGCATGAACGAACCGCAATCGACCGTATAGTGTGGATCCGGCCTTAAGGTCCATCGCCTACCACATCGTGTATTGTGTGCCTGTGGTGCCTAGTCGACATTTTTTCCATAGAAATTTCGGGGAATTACTCCACTGTTTGACACTGTACATCCAAACTTAAACATGATATCGTTTTGTCTCATTAATTACTCTTGTCTGTGCGGAAACAGAATAGGAAAATAAAAAGCCATTAAAAAGTTGCGAGCTACCAAAGATTCGTTTTTATTGCCAATTTTAAAGCAATTTTGGGCGTAAATTTGTAATAAAAGAAGTGTCAAATTTCCAAAACAAAGTTGGTACCGACAAAGCACAATTATCGAAGAATTCAATAAATTTTATTTGTAATTGATTTATGCATCGACTTTTCCAAAGTTCTTTTCTATATATTACGCGCGTCTTTAACTATGAATTATCGTGCATCTCATTAGTCGGCCACGATGCCAGGTGAGAGCTTCCTTTTTGGCCACGCCCACCAGTGAGTTCGAGCCCGCGACTAGTGCAACCTTAAAAACGCGATTTTCATTTTTCTCTATGGGATAATTGATATATGACCAATTATACGTAGGTATATTGTGCTTCTAGGGTTAATATTACAAGTGCGGCCCGCCTTTAGTTTAGTTTATTTTGCCACCTTGTGGCCCTTGCCTGCTAAAAGGTTGCCGACCGCTGGTTTAGACACTTCATCCAGGAGTTACTAGATCGACCCTCAGACAAAGGCAACATTCAAGTGGAAGTAGGCACCGTGCCTTGGATAGGTTAGAATGGTTTCGATCTTTCATACAGCAGATACTTGGTCGACTTTTAGATAAATTCAATACAAAGTAGTCTGTAGAGCGAGCGGAGCGATCTCGAAAATTTTACATTATTTCGACCTTGAACAGATAAGAATTGTTTCGACCTACTGGAGTTACCTGGGCCTCTTATAGACAAAGTTAGGACTCAAGAAAAACTAGGTTGCGAAGCGAGCTCGAAATTTTTTACATCATTGCCTCAGATAATTATGCTATAATTGCATAATATAAGGCCTCGGGGCAAGGGGCTCCTAATTTATTTCAGGCTCTGTCTATACCGGCCGAGAATGCAAAAATCCAATAGGAGTGCCAATCCAGAGGTAGAAAAAAGGAGCCTGTTTTAATAAATGTTTTTTCGCTGGGTTAAACAATATTAAAATTTGAATGATTCCATTTTACGCTGCTATATACATATTGCGTACAATATGCGTTATATTGTGCGGGCAAGCAGAGTTTTCAATGACATATGCAAGGAATATGACTTTGATCCTTTAACAATTAGTGTGAATTCGGCCAGAAGGTGCTTAAGCCTAAAATTTTTCAAGTAGCAGCAGGTTAATATTGCTTGGTTTTAGTTTTAGTATTATTTTCTATACTATTTCAGCTTTATAAATTGCAAACTAGTTTTTATATAGCTTCTTACTTATTTAAAGCTGTGTGTTTTGTGTTCTTGTGCTTACACCATAGATTACTATTATAAGTCTATACGTGAGCACTTGTAATTGGCTTTCTGGTGACTATGGTTTCCTTTTTTTCTGTTTTTATTAGCTGTAAGCCCTCCATGTACTAAATAAATAAATAAATAAATACCATTCTATGGCATCAAGCAGGAAAAGCTATAACTTTTAAAAATCCTGAGTCTCTAGGGGCAGCTGCCTCCTCCTGGCGACGCTCACGACAAGATTTACAACTACACTCGAGAGCAATGAATCCGGGTCACTTAAAGAATGTTAAAAATCTCGGAAACTAAAAATGATAGGTTAATGCAATAAATTGTATTTAATAGACAATGTAATACTCCTTAAATGAAAGTAAAAAAAATATGAGTCACCATACATTTTATTAACACAAAATTACATAAAGAAAAAAACTGCTGATCTCTCCTTAAAACAAAAATAGGAAACATGAAATTTTTGAACTTTATTACGATTTTCTTGAATTTTAATACTTCGTATTGCCTCCTCGTGATTCCATTACTGCGTTTACGCGGTTTGGCATGCTGTACACCAAGTTCCTTATACGATTTTGGGGAATATTCTCCCATTCCTCTGTGAGAGCAATTTTGAGCTCACGAAGCGTGATTGGGGGAGGGTTTCGTTGTTTTACGCATCTGCCTAGCTCGTCCCAAGCATGCTCGATCGGGTTGATATCCGGGCTGCGCGCTGGCCACTCCATACGAGTAATGTTCATCTCTTGAAGGTAGTCATTCACAATCCTACCTGTATGAGGTCGGGCATTGTCATGCATAAATATAGCATCCTCACCTAAATTGACCATAAATGGACCAAACTTGATCATTGAGGATTTCTTCCACATATCTTACGCTAGTTAAAGAGCCGTTTTCTATGATCACCAGCTCTGTGCGACTTTCAGAAGAAATTCCGGCCCACACAAGTACAGACCCACCACCGTAGGCTACTTTTTCTTCGATGCATGCTTGCTTGAATCTTTCCCCTGGTCTTCGATACACTCTGTGTCTTCCATCGTGCTTGTAGAGCATAAATTTTGATTCGTCGGAGAACATAACTTTTGACCAATCTTCAATACTCCAATTTACGTGGCTCTGGGCATATCTTAGTCTTGAAATACGATGCCCACGCTCCAGTTTAGGGCCGTTTGCAGGTCTAAGGGGTTTTAAGTTAGATTCAGCAAGCCGACGTCTTACTGTCCATGCACTTGGGATACTTCCTCCGTGGCGTCGAAACTGATTTGTGAGTTCAGTTCCTGTGAGAAAGCGATTTCGAAGCATGGTGTTCACCAAGTATCGGTCTTCTCGTGCTGTGGTACACCTGGTTCTGCCCGTTCCTGGTCTGCGTAGGTTAGAACCAGTTTCTTCGTAACGTCGGAGAACTCTTTGTACTGTTGACAGCGACACACCAACAGTCCTGGCTGTATCGCGCTGACTCCGGCAGGTTTCCAGCATTGTAAGTATTCTGGTGCATTCTTCAGGCGTAAGCGACATAATTTCAGCTTGAATAATGAATATAGAGCACTATCAACATGGTTTATGTACCCACATAAATGACAGATTACAAACAAAAGCAAAACCAAATGCTGTAATTTCGTAGTTCCATCTTCGAAAGTGGCCCTTTTTCAAATTTGATTTTTTTATGATATAACTATACAATAACTAAGAAGTTTTAATACTTTCATTTAAGGAGTATTACATTGTCTATTAAATATGATTTATTGCATTAACCTAGCATTTTTAGTTTCCGAGATTTTTAGGATTCTTTAAGTGACCCGGATTCATTGCTCTCGAGTGTACAATTTAGTTTGAATTCCGTCAAACTATGTAGTTCAAGCTTGGTTAATGACGTATATGGGGTGCTGTAACGTTATGACTATCATTATTTTTGAATCTTTGACGAATGATCAATTTCACAAAATTAACCTGTTAACCTCTATCGTGCGATTTGACTCCATTAAATCAGAAACAACGACACATGAATGGTATAGACTTAGTGTTATCAGTGAAATAAAGCCAATTTCATGGTCACCAAAACGTGAACGTCAGAATGGCTGGTTGTCTGTATCGCTCCGCGCCAGGCTGGTGACCAAAAATTGCTACCTTTTTGCTACCCATTGCTACCTATAGCCAATTAATAGCTACCTAACTTGGAAACAAAATTAAGGGACTTCAAAATGACCAGCCATTCTGATATCAGGATGGCTGGTCAACTCTCCGTTTGCGTAAACTATTCAAATTCGTGTTATTATTTTAACTTGAGTAATTGCTACCTGATTGCTACCCTCACGTCTTTCAATGTCCACCTTGTAGCTTTAACAAGTAAAAAGTTATGATCGCTTCAAATTTTTACTGGGACTGGATTTAGGATGTACCTATTGGTCATATCTTGCATCTGAATTTCAAACCAGTTCCCCCAACTGATTGAGCTGAAATATTGGACACACCTTTCTGATGACAATACATTTTGATATTATTGATACTTTGTATCCGCGTTCAATTTTGATAGATAAAGATGATTTCTATCATGTACTCATCAGGATCGTCTCCTGACGAGGGGACTCTTCAACGGTCAATAGCATGGAAACAAAAAAATGTAGACGCGTTCACGTTTGATGGATAAACCAGATTTCTATCATGACCTCATCCTGAACTCAGGGTCGTCTCCTCAAGAGGGTAGTCATCAACGGTTAATAGCACGGATACGGAAAGTGTTGAGAGATAATGATGCGTTATCAGTATATAATTAAGTAAGTATAACAATTTGAAAATAAAAGTTAAAAAACCTTTTATGAAATGCACTTAAAAGAAGAAAATAAACGTCGCAGTAAAGTAAAAGCTTTAGTCGGTGTATTCCAATAAAAATAAACATTGTTGTAATCGTTTTAAATATTATTTTATTCAAAAACCTAAATCCAGTCCCTGTAAAAATTTGAAGCGATCATAACTTTTTACTTGTTAAAGCTACAAGGTGGACATTGAAAGACGTGAGGGTAGCAATCAAGTAGCAATTACTCTATATTTATTACTAGAAAAAATAAGGGGGGGAATTAGAGGAAAATAAATGTCCACCTGTAAGTTAAAATAATAACACGAATTTGAATAGTTAACGCAAACGGAGAGTTGACCAGCCATCCTGATATCAGAATGGCTGGTCATTTTGAAGTCCCTTTATTTTGTTTCCAAGTTAGGTAGCAATTAATTGGCTATAGGTAGCAAATAGGTAGCAATTTTTGGTCACCAGCCTGGCGCGGAGCGATACAGACAACCAGCCATTCTGACGTTCACACCAAAACCATTTATCGGTAGGTATTAATTTAAAGTTCACCGACTATAAAAAAACACCCTTTATATGATGACAAAATAATCATAACAGGGATTCAATGTTGTTTAAATATAAAATATTTGTGATAAAACCTTGTGATCTTCTTAACGGCAACGCTACCCTCGACGGAGGCGACGGCGAGCGCGATGACTATCATCCAGAGGCCGCAGTACATGCGCGCCGTCAGGAAGTCGAACCCGTTGGAGTGGCAGAAGTTGGCCAGCGACTCGTCGAGCAGCAGCAACGGGCCCGTGGCGCCCGTGATCATCATGGGCTGTCCCGACACCAGCGCGAACAGGACGCCGCCGGCGCACGTGAACACCTGCACAGTACACGCGGTCACCATCGCTCCAGTCACGAGGCAGTAGCTTCATTCAGCCCTAAACTGTACCCTTCCCTGCCCATTTAGCACCTCAGGAATATTTCCAGGATACTAGCTTTAATCAGTCGTCTTCTCCAAAAACAAAATAGTATGCATTATTTAATTGTATGCTGGGCTCACCAGAGTCTCGGAGATACCAATGTTGCCGTAGGTCTTCTCGGCGAGCAGCCCGCCGAACGTGATGGCGGAGGACAGCGCCGCGAAGTACATGAAGATGGTGGCGGCCAAGCACTGGCCGTTGAGCGCGTCGCGGAAGTCGGACGCGTAGTGCGGGTAGCGCCGCTTCATGTCGCGCACCACGCCTGCGCACGCAACACGCCTGATCATGAACCCGACCCACCACGCTTCTTATACATGTATTATTTCCCTTTCGCTTGTGGAGCCCGAAAAGGGTCACTCGTAACTGAGACTAAGGGTTTAGGGGTAACATGCAGAATTGGAATTGGTTAATGATAAAATAACTTGATGGAACCGCGCAAATGAGTTTAAAAGATGCAGGACCACTGACCTCCAAACAGGCGGCCGGTCCGGCTGAGCGGGTCGTCGGGCTCCTTGCCGGGCAGGCCACCGGCCTCCGCAGCCAGTAGCGCCTTCTTCTCGTCGAACGGTGCGGGCGCTTCGCCGGCCGCGCGCTTGCGCTCGATTGCGTCGCGCTTACGCCGCCTGATCATCTCGCTTTTGGCGCGCAGCTCCTCGAAGGGTAGCAGCGCCTGGCGCTCCCAGTCACCCGGCGGCAGCACGATGGAGTCGTCCAGGAACTCGTTGATGGCGGACATCAGCTCGCGCCGATCGTCAGCCTTGTACGCGATGGAGTGGAAGGCTGGATTGGACATTAGCGTGGAGATGGAGCGGCCCACCTCGTGGTAGTCCAGGTCCGCGCCGCTGGGGCCCAGCAGGATGAACATGAAGCGCACCGGCACCGGCACCTCGGTGATGGACGGCATAAGGATGCCCTGCGCCAGGCGCACGAAGGCGATGGTGGGCTGCTCCAAGAAGCCCACGGCGCCCACCAGCACGGTGGTGGCCTCGGCGTCGCCGGGGATGCGCTTGAGGATGGAGTCGTGGTGCGGGCGGCGCAGCTCGTCCTGCGAGCCGGCGGCTGCGTCCACCGCGGCCAGGTACTCCACCTCGCGCAGGTCCAGCCCGGCCGCCGACGACTTCTTGCGCACCTCGGCGCGCTCCAGCGGCAGCGCGTATGAGCTACGGCGCCGCCGCGGGTCCGCCAGGTTCTGCACACACACGCACACGTCAGCGAGTTGGCCCGCCACGTGCCAGTTGCCCAGTTGCCCACGCAACCGTCATGCAACGCTATACATTCACTTACGGTCCCTTCAACAACGCAAACTAATCTGATGAGAGGTGAATCTTGCTTTTGTAAACGGAAAGGAAAGTGAAATTGTGATAATCGGCTAGTCTAGCCACAGTTATATTATTAATATTTAAAAAGTGTAAATGTGTTATTTTCATTTTATGATTCCCACTAAGTAATTAGAGATATTGTTACTTACTACATATTTGGATAATATCATAAGAAAGCTTTGCGTTTAACAGCCATCGCGATGGCAAACACGTAAAACATCTGACTCGACTTAAAGACCCCCAGGCTTTAGTTATCCAAAAACACAGACATATTTATAAAAAAACATATATAGTAGGTTATGGTAGAAATATAATTGTTACTGAAAACAAACAAATAGGTAACAACTGCAGCCTGCAGTTGTTCGTTTTCGGGTCTTGTTCTTCCCGCATGATGCCTATCGGAAAACAACGATTCAGAAAAGCAAATTGCCCCACTGAAGCTGACGCCCATAACGCCAAGCTTAAGGCAACCGGGCTGATGAGTCCCCAGACATTGCAGCCCAGGTGGACTTCATACTTGTTTCTAAACCAAGGATGTTTACTAATTTAATGTTTGCATGCCAATTCTATGGCGAAATGTGACATTGCTCTACATATTATTTTTACCATCTTTTGTACCACATTTATTGCAAATAAATAATTTAGACTTTGACTTGACTTTGATGGCTACGGCGAATTATATGCTTGTGTTGTGGCTAGACTAGGTGTACAAGTAGATATTATTACTCATCACAAGTGGAACGACAATAAGAAAACAAGCTCTCAAATAAACTCAAAACCAATTATGAAGTTAATAAATGTTTGGCATTAATTACTTAGTTTTTGATTTCAATCAACATTTAAGTATGTATGAATCAATGATGTCAAAAATGCATAGTTTCCATTGTAGGTATGATCACAGACAGGGCACGAAAACGGCCGCACGCGCGCCCCACCGTGTGTTCATCATGAAGGTACACGGTGATCTATAGCTAATGTAATGTAACCTACCGTGCACTATGTCGGTAGGGTGTTCATTGTGTAGGTACGGTGTACTATAGGTGTAAAAAGACCCTAACATAACGAAGCCGAAAGGCACTTGTTCTGCCCGTCATTATGTTAATTTTCATGGTTCCGTAGCCAAATGACTACAACGAAAACGCCCTGTCAGTCTGTCTGTATGTCAATGGTGGATATTTGCTTCTTAAGCCGAGGAAGTGGTGTGTGGTGGGCCGTGGCAGGGGTGAAATGGCTGAGATGAGTGAGAGATCTGAGAATGCTAAGAGGGGTGTATAGTGTAGGTAACGCGAATGGATATAAAATAAGGAATATACATAAGAGGAAGTCTGAAAAGTTGTGTGGGAATCGGTTATCGTGGTTTGGAGCTACGGACATTGTGATGCGGAGGAATGAGGAAAATGTTGAGTTTGAATGTAAAAGAGCATAAGAGTAGAGGAAGACCAAAGAAACGATGGATGGACTGCAGGAGAATGATGAAATCCTCAAATGACACGACCGCTGTATCATTCAACGCATCCATCAGCACAATGCTTTGAGTGCATTACATCCAGTCCAAAACGTCGACGTCATGCGTCGTTTCCCAGCAATATTTTTTGCCTAGAGTTACTTGTTCTGATCATCTGATGTAGGCACAGAACACGAGGTTGACGGCTTCGTGAAGGGCCCGTTTACACCTCGTATGATGTACTTGTAGATGTTGATGTCGATCGTGCTTACACACAGACTCGTGTAGTGTTGGTGAGCTGACCGGCCCCGCTCCCCCCCCCCCCCACCCCCGCCCCGCCCCTACATCGAGGACTTGTTTCTGATTCAGCCATCCAGGCTCTTTCAGAAACTTCACCGTATATATATATAATATAATAATACGCGTGTACGGCTGTCCTGTAGCACGTGCGTATGAACCGCGATGCGCAAGGGCGCATTCCGGCCGTTTGGCAGCGGCCACTGAGAATATACACTTCCAAACTCAGATCTACAAAAAAAGGAAGATGGAGCGCCGCGAACATCAAAAGTGAAGCCACCTTTTTATCTATGTGTGTATCGAAGATTGCCATTTCTTAAAATATTTCCCTATAATTTGGGGAATAGTATTGTATGGGTAAGATAATATTGTAACATAATGTTGAGTATGGTATTGTACCTCAATTGTTTAGGACTTCTATTCCGAAAAAATAAACGAAATTTTTTACATCGATAAATTGTCTTGAAATAAAATAGGTCGTTATTATCAAAATGATCGGAACAAACCACGCTGGTTTTTGATGGCAGCCATTTTGGATCATTTCTACTATTTCTTATAGCTTCTATCCATTTACTTTTTGTTTCAGTATTAATTGGAAATCTAAAATATTTGATACATAAAAATAAGAAAATAGGAATAAAACGCGATGTAAGAAATTACATTTCGAATGGGGAATTTTTAAATCATATTATGGCAACCCTCGCACTTATGTCACTGCGTTCGTTCCAGTAACCTAAAACTAGTTTATTTATTTTAAAAAAAAAACTATGTTATTTCAAGTACTAACAAGTGAAAAGTGATTCCGTGAGACTTTTTATGTGATTTAAGCTCTTATAGGTGTATGAATTTACTTTTTCAAGGTCAAAGTCATTCCTGCACCTTTATGCGGTTGGAGGGTTGTATTGATGATTTTGATGATTAGAGACAGCCGCGGTTCATAGTTTAATCAACATACAACCTGACACTGACCTGCAAATTGCAAAAACCGAAAGAAAATTTGAATTTCGCGGGCTACCCAGGCGCATTCACCTTAACTAGACGACGACTTGTCACGTTCTAAGAGCGGTGAGCTTGGTTTTAGTTGTATGTGTGTGCGTGAGCGTGTATTTTACTTGCAGGAGCACGGTTTTGTGGCTTCACTTTTGATGTTCGCAGCGCGCCATCTTCCTTTTTTTGTTGATCTGAGCTTCCAAATGTAATGTGCTATAATACCGAGGCTTTGGCGTGTTTGTCCGTGTAATCGGGTAGCGCTCACGGCGCCACACGTGCTTGTTTGGGTTGAAATTACAGCTTTCTTATCTAAATGGGATTGTTTAAGGGGAAACTATTTATTTAGCGGGCTAACCCTGGTGCTTGCTAGTAGGTAAGGGTAGCCCGCGAAATCAATTAGCAGGTCACTAGCAGGTTGTATGTTGATATTATTTTAATCAACATCCACTTATTAGCGTATTTTTGAAAGTTATTTTTTTTGCAAAAAGTTTTATGTTATGCAGGTGCTTAACGGGCTTTTAACTTGATGGAATAACTATAAAATTCAAACTATTAAGGTGACCAGGGTAGAGAAAAGAAACTGGAAATCGTGAATTTGTCATTACATGGTAAGTCCCCCAATAAAATAAAACAATTAAAAAAAAAATGGTCAAGTTCTACCATTGTTTTAAATTGTATGTAGGTACCCGATGTACATAATTATGTAAAACGGGGTTGTGTTGGTGTTAATGATTGAAAATCATGAGAAGCTCCATGGTAACATGATGCCTCGCGAGGTGTGCTGCTGTAGGTACAGTCTGTACCTCCGTACCACCACTTGCACCGAACAGATGATGAGTCTGACTAGTGCCGAGTAGCTGAGCCGTACCGTTGACAACACTGTCCAGGGACGGCGTGATGGGCAAAAAACAATAATCCAAACTGAGAATAACTAGATACATCTAAAATCACACAAGGATATGATCGTCATGTACGACGCTATGCGTGTCGGGCGTACGGTGACGCAAGCAAACTATCGAGAGGACTAGCTGATGATGAGTGGTGAAGAGCGGGGGCACACAGGCGCGGGGGCGGCGGGCCGTACGATGAGGTGCGCGCTGTGGCGCCGGCACGCGGCGCCCGCAGTGGAGCTGCACACGGAGCAGCGCGCGCGCGCCGCCGCCGCCGCCGGGCCCTCCTCCATCCACAGCGACTGCGGGACAACACAGCGCCGCGAGCGTCACCACCGGCGCCGACACCACACGTCCCGGTAGGTAGGTGCCATGCCGGCCTTGCGCCACGGTGCCACACTTACATGACAGCGACCAATTATTTAATAAACCATCATTATTAATAGTTGATAACCCGAGGAAAAGGCTTCTAGTCAATTTCTTTGGATGCAGAGGTACCTTTCATACTTGAATTACAGGTGCTACTATATCAATAGTACATTGTTACCCTAGGGGTGAAAGTAAATTATTTAGTCCCGAGACGGGGTTTGGTGCCCGAGCGCAGCGAGGGCGCTAATAGTTCGAGGGACTAAATAAGTCTTTAACCCGAGGTAAATACTGTGCTTTTCATAACGAATACAAGGAAAGTAAAATTAAAACAAATGAATCAACTCGAAAAAACAAATGAATCGGGTTGCCGCTTTCCCGCCTATTTTGTTTTTTTTTCTGTGGCCGGCCAGCTATTCAGCCTTACCTATTTTTCATTTTCATCATCGAAAAAATGTTAAATATTTTGCCCAAATCTATGTTATTTTAAAGAAATAGTTGAAACTTAATTAAAATAAAGTTATTTAAAAAATAAATATTCTTTAATTAATACTTAACTTTATGTTATTTCAATTTTACATCGTGGCTGTATAGAAAGTTGGAATAGTGTTCCATAGAAAAATTAACTATTTTATTTTTATAATTTGACAGTTGTCAGTTGAAAACGATTCTCCCTAGGGCTGAAAAGTATTACTTTCAACCCGCTCCTCAGGCAACTTCAGACCTACTTTCAGAGTATGAGTAATGAAAAGGTATATTACGAGCTACAAAAAGTCATGCTTCGCTTGCTTCGGACTTGTAGCAAGATTGCGCTCCACACGCACGTTGCGTCCTGCCTCGCATGGCTCGCACGCGCATGCGGTCACGTCGTAGAACATTCGAGCTCGCCGTGCTCGAGGTTGTCAAATGATTGATAAGGATGTTATGTCACCAGTTGTTTGTTACGGTAGGTAGCGACGCGCGTCCTTCGTATCGGATTAGCCTTGAATATTTTCATACATATTGTATTGTGTCCGGCGCATGCCAAACGTTAGATTATCGTAAGAAACGTTCGATAAACGTGACTCGTTATCTGACAGGACAGATTATCTCTTCTAGTTATCGTTTTTGTACTTTTCGTGTAGGTATTTGAAACCGATAAGGTTCATTGTGTCATTCGACTGACTAACTGATAAGTTGTTATGGCAAGGCGCGGGCGTCAAGGTCACCCGGCGCCTTCCACCGCTTCGCCTAGTGCTCACCTGCAGGCTGGTGTAGGACGAGTGCTTGCGGCCGCTGATGGAGAACCGGAAGCGGTCATCGTGCACGTGCCGGTGGCGCAGCAGCAACGAGCGCATCACCACGGGCTTGTCGTCCTCCTCGATGAGCCCCTCCGACACCATGCTCTCCACCACCCTGCGGACAGACGCACGTGAGAGCTCGCGCGCACCGGGGGCCGGCTTCGCGCGGCCGCCGCCTGCGCACGCACCTGTACGCCACGCCGGGCAGATCCTTCTCGTCCAGGTCCAGCAGCACCACGCCGGTCTCCAGGCAGCGTCGCAGGTTCAGCAGCGAGTGGAAGGACAGCGACGCCACGTGCGGCTTGCCCCAGCGCGCCGAGCCCTCCTCCACGTCCTCCTCGTACTTGATCCAGCGCGCCGTCTCTTTCCACTCCGCCTCGCCGTCCTCCGTGGCCAGCAGCTCGTCCAGCTGCACGAACACCTGTGCACAGCAAGCCGATGAGCGCCAATTGTGGCATCGCACTGTTCGCGAGCTCTCATCTCGCCGGACACAGATCTTACCGAGTGTGGGCTGTGATCATACATCTTCTTGTAGGCAGCATCGGATAAAATATTCTGCACTTTGTCGCCACCATCCTTGCGGCCCACGTGAACCGTTGAGACCTACAAGCAAGAACGAGAACGTTAGATGTTTTTGTTAGAGAGTCGTGTGCAGAAGAGCTCTGTCCGCAGTGCAGTGGTGAAGACTGACCCGGGGCTGTATCTTGTGGCGGCGCAGAGCGCGCGGGTCGTCGCTGCGGTGCGCTGCGAGCTCGGCGGCGTCCGCCTCGGGCAGCGACTCCTCGGCGGGCTCGATGGAGACGCGCCGCTCGGCCGCGCCGCCCGCGCCCCCCAGCGCGCCCCGCGGGCCCTCCTGCAGCGAGTACTTGCGCGGCTTGTGCAGGTGCAGGTGCTTGCTGCAACATCACACATGTGACATACATCAACCCCTATTCTAACTTTACTGTTCATTCATAACGATGCAAATACCTACAAATGCGTGGCCCACACGAACCATTTTTTTTTGCAGAATCTCACTTTATAAGGCGCTCTCACGTCCTCTTAATTGAATATACAAACTGCCAATTTCCCAAACAAAGCACTCAGAAGTGAGTTAAAATACCTAATTAGGAGACAACCAGAAGTGGATAATAAGTAATTAATATTGTTTACAACGAAATACTTTAACTATTTCTTTGTAAACTATATTTTGTTTTTCCTTCAGGTGCTATCCACCAGGCCGAGGTTACTCTAAGGCTAAGGCTAAGGCCACGTATAACTGACAGTGTAAAAAGTAGTCCTCCCCTGCAAATTAAAAGCTTGTTCTTGAGATTTATTTATGGTCATGGGAAAGCAGCCTTTAAGGGAAACTGCACTCAAAGAGGGAGTTCGATAGTCAGACTATCGAACTAACTCTGTATTTATTCGAAGTGTTCCTCTAAGACAATAAAATAATTAATTCATTCGAAAACATTATAATAAAATAAAATAAGACTTAGAGGTCGGAATAAATCAGACTTCCCTCAGGAACAACATCGAAAAGTAATGGATGATATTCTTCCCCTTCTCTGTGGAAAAACTATGTGATACACGTTTCTCGTAATTTCAATTGAAGAATAATATATCCACCAATTTTCGAGTCAATTGACCCAAAGAAAAAAAAGTTTCACAGGAAATTCAACACCCCATTCTCTTAGGGTGAAATTTCGAAAAAAAACTTTTTTTTGGAGATCTACTCTTCAGAAAGAACACTGCTCTGATATATCAGTCAATCAGTCAATGAGTCAGTCAGGACTTTGAATTTCATATTGGGGGATGATTTTGGAAAAACTGTGATACACGTGCCTCTTAGGGTCGCGCCAAATCTGCGGAACATACGGCGCCGAACGTTCGGTTGAATACGGTCGCAGTGTTTTTCAAGTTCCCTATGACACATCGAGTGCGTAACACCGAAATCCGCCGTCGGATGAAAGTTTACGACGTCGCGTCGGTGACCGGGCGGTACGCCTCAAGTGGACCTGGGCAGGATACTGACTGGGCTAGACGCGGAGATTGCCGATGGAGCAAGGCCTTGACCGAGTGGTGGCCAAGGTTTTGCAAAGAAACCAGGGCCGTCCTAAAGCTCGTTGGGTTGACAATAATTTGTCAGGGTCGCGGGAAACACCTGGATCAGGGACGCACAGAACCGGGAAGTGTGGCGGAAGAAAGGGGAGGCCTATACCCAACAGTGAGTGATTCCGTGCCGATATGATAATGATGATGATGACACATCATTCGAAATTACGTCGCGTCTGACGTAGCGCCGAACCTACCTTCGAGCGACTGTTTCAGCAAAACGCATTCAATGTATTTTTTATAGCAAGCGACACTTTACGCGACCGAAAGTTGGGCGCGCGTAGTTGAACGTTCGGTGGTTCTCAGACGCGGCGGCGCGTGTAGGTACCTACCTGTAGGCTTAGCCAAGTTGACAATCTACAATCGTTAACGCATAGAAAACTAACCAAATGTATGGGAATGACATCATTTCAACGTTAAGTCACGTGGTCAAAACAAACGAAAAAAAACTTTAAAGTTCATTCAAAACTGTTAGTTGGCTACGATTTATATGGGATGTAGCGATCAGGATTGTAGAAACGAATACATTTCATTCTATCATCTTGATCGATGTAAACTTGTCTACGAAGTTTATATTCGTTTGTTTTGACCACGTGACTTAACGATTACGACTGTAGAAAGAGAATCGATACGAATCGTTTGTAACTTAGCTAAGACTGCTGGTCTATGATATAATGTTTTTCCCTGATGCCAAATTGATGGTTTGGAGTAACGTTTTGTTATAACGTTTCACTCTCAGATATTTCTATGGGACTTGCATTCAAATTTGCCATCGCTTTTTCCCGCCTGTTTCTGATAGGTGGTATTTGCATAATCGTCTGTCTATCATTAACAACTCAATAATATCCATCGAGTCTATCATTGAAAACTCAACAATAATCATCGAGTCTATCATTGACAACTCAACAATAATCATCGAGTCTAACAAAAACTGAACAATACTCATTGAGTTATTTACGTTGTCGCACAGAGAACTTTTTAAACTTATATGAAGCAGTAGATTAATTGGGTAGTTCTTCAAAAAGTATTCTTCGCGTAACTTTCGCGATCGAATTTTTTTTTAAAGTAATCTTCACATAAACGGACACACATTTAAGACGCTGTAAAACAATACATACAATTTTTATTATAAGTAAATAGGTGCATAAACTACAGAGATATTCTTTTATTTTTCGTCACCCTAATTATTTTGCAATACATTCAGTATACTTTTTACATCGAAATTTACATTTTTATCACATGTATTCAATAATTATTGTAATACTTTATAGACTCTTGTTTTCATTCAATCAAACTCAAATCAACATTATATTACGAATTTACATAAGTAAAAGTACCTGCTTATCTGTGACGCAATTGGACGTTGAGGTGCCAACCCTAACGGTAATAGTTTGTTGTGCAAAGATGTAACAACTACTAAAGATGTAACAAGTACTAAAGATGTAACAACTACTAAAGATGTAACAACTACTAAAGATGTAACAAGTACTAAAGATGTAACAACTACTAAAGATGTAACAACTACTAAAGATGTAACAACTACTAAAGATGTAACAACTACTAAAGATGTAACAACTACTAAAGATGTAACAACTACTAAAGATGTAACAACTACTAAAGATGTAACAACTACTAAAGATGTAACAACTACTAAAGATGTAACAACTACTAAAGATGTAACAACTACTAAAGATGTAACAACTACTAAACTTGTGAAAAACTGATTGAACATTGCCCACCATCATATTTTTGATGTTGAGAGTAATTTTTGATGTTGAGAGTAATTTCGCTTTGTATACCTATTCGATCTTCCTTGTGTATTTATTACAAATTAACAGTGGTTTAAAATTTAATTTTCTGCTCTAGTTAGTTAGAAGTCGAGTTTTAATGAAAGTTTTTCACACGAGTTTTGGCCCGCAAATTAGACTACCAATTTCGAAACGGTTTTACAGCCGACTTAAGTGTCATTAGGCAGAGTCCGTTACGTAATGTTGCCCGAGACTTCGTCAAAATTCGTCCTAAGATTAAATAATAAGCGCAACAAAAAAAAGTTGCCGGCTTTTTAAATATTTGTGAAAAGTACCGGGCTGGTCAAAGTTATAGTGCTTGGGCGATCTTGTAAGGTTTGACGGTACTTTCCAGAAGCTCTCATGTCCGAAGAGCACCTGTGCACGTAAGCCGGATAGCTCACTTTCCGGCTTACACAGTTGCAAGAAGTTAAAGAACAGGGTGTAAAGTGCTTTATTCCCCATAGAAAAGGAGGATCACCCAACCAGACGAGTGTTGTCTGTTTTCTATAAACTCTTAAATCGGGGAGAACTTTAACTGCGCGATTTAGGAATTTGATGTTAGTTCTTCATTCGTGGCATAGATGGCGCTGTAGTACTTTTTGTACTATGTTGCTGTACTTTTTGTAGTGCCGCTACATGGGTATAAACCGGCCCGCAGCGACGTAGTCCGCAAGAAATGTGGACCAGTAGCGCGCCAAAGGAGCGTGACCATCTGCGCGACTACTCCAGTAACATCCGTGTGCTTTAGAGTTGAAGAAATATTATCAATTGCGCAAAAATGTGATGGCTACTGAACAAAAGCCGCGATTTAACAAAAATGATGTTCCATATCCGCCGTCAGTACACACGCCGCGGCCGGTTTGAACAAACGTATTGATGAAAAAATGACAAATGTTTGATGTGGTAACTACTCGTAGGAGTAGGAGTTGGGAGCGTGTGGATGATGTGGCGAGGGCGAGACTAGAGATGCGGGCTCACCGCTGTTGGTCCAGCTGCGAGGCGCGCGCGTACGTGACGGGCATGCTGCCGTGGTGCGGCGGTGCGGTGGCGAGCGTGCGGCGCCGCGGCCGCGAGTGGCGCGCGCGCCTAGCCCGCCCGTCAATGCCAATGCCAAACTATTTTTGTCACGTTACAACAGTCTCTGGTGTCACTTCCGCACACCCGGGAGCCTCGCACCGGCCAGCCAGCTACTTTCCCCTCGGCTCTGATGTGGGTCGCCTCTGCCTCTATGATGTGCGGGAGCCGAAAAGGCGCCAGGAAGGCGCACGAAGGCCTGCTGTTGCGAGCTTCATTCGAAGAACGCATGTTTCGCTCTCTACTACATTATTATCTTGGAATGGTAAAGTCGTCAAGCGCATTCATCACGTGCGCACCCGGGCATCTGTTGTGACGATGTATGTCTGTAGGTAGCACGCACTTGGCCACCGATAACGTTCAGTGCTCAACACGGCGGACTGCCGCGGCACTACTCATTGCTCGCGAGACCTTGACTTTACCGATCACCGAGCTGCTGAAGTGACTGGGAGTGTTTCTAAGTATCTATACAGGGTGTAAACAACCTCATCACGAAGCCGTCAACGAAACATTCTCATTCAAATTAAGTAATTTTACGCAAAAATTATTACTGGTAAACGTTTTTTTTTTGGATGAAAAATCATGGTTTTCCGGTAAAACTCAATGTAACGCACTCAAAACATTGTGCTGATGGATGGATTGCATAGTACGGGGGTCGTGGAGGTGTTGAAGTAAAAATTTTCCAATAAAAACTTGTATCTAAAAAAAAACTTGTCAAAACGTTGAAACCATGACCCCCAATATCTCCGCAATAGAAGGTTCTCAGGTACGGTGTAGAACAAAAAGAAAAAACAAGTTCAGGAGACAGGACATATTGACTGCAACAGTCGGGACCCTTATTGGATGTCATGATTTTAGTCTATATTATTTAATGTGTCCCGACTGAATAATCTAGACTAAAATCATTACATCCAATATGGGTCCCGACTGTTGCAGTCAATATGTCCTGTTTCCTGAACTTGTTTTTTTCACTTCAGTTTTTATTTAAAGTTATTAAGTAGTTATTTTTTATGCAGTCGGGTTTTTTAATTATTTTTTTTTCTTTTCAGCTTTTATTTAAAGTTATTAGTTATTTTTTATGCAGTCGCCTTTTTTTTTGTCTTGGTCTGCTGAGATCTGTATCTGCGATTTCGCGTTCGCGTTAATACCTATATCTTCTTAGCCAACGACGCAGATGAAAGTCGTGGGAGTGTGTGTGTTTGTGTGTTGTACTCACATGATGCGCTGTGCGCGGCGCTCGTCGTCTGCGTCGTCCAGTGCATCGGCGTGCTCGGCGTGCTCGGCGTGCTCGGCGCGCTCGGCGTCGAACTGCACGTGGCGCGCATCGGCGTCGCGCGGGCTGGCCGAGCCCGAGCCCGACCACGCCGACATCTGCACACAACAGCAGCACGTCAGTCGTCGCGTCCCTGCCCGCGCACAGGCTGCAGACTGCCCCATGACGCCCGGTACCTCCCAGCAAGCCAAGCCGAACGGTACAGACAGGAGTCGTTAAACTCCCATGGTAGCCAGCTTTGTCTAAAAATCCACCAATTTAGATTTTAGTTTGAAACAACCAATCAGTGGACTCGATACCACTCAGGTGATGGATTTTGGCCAATTGAACAACTGCGTTGGTGAAATTTGCAAAATTTACTTGTTTTTAAATATCAGACGCAGCGCCATGAACCTTGCGATTAAATTCTCGTGAAAAATGTCTTTACATCCGCCGAGTCGGCGATCGAAACCACGGTTGCACCTGCATGCAAAGAATTTTGTGCAAAATCCACTTCGAGATTTTAACATCCAATCAAAGGTTGCTTCAAACTAAATTGGTGGATTTCGTAGACAAAGGCTACCATGGGAGTTGAACGAGCAAAGATGATACATTCAAAAATATTGTGTATTGCGTGGTGGCTGGTCGGGTGGCGGAGACCGTGGAGAGAAGCCGAGACAGCGCGGCACGGCCTTGGGCGCGCGGTCGATGGCGCACTGGCTCACCTGCGGGTCGGAGCGCGCGCCGCCGGCTGGCGACACCTCTGAGCTGCTCAGCGAGCCGGCGCCATCTGCACACACACGCACTCTTAGCACCTGCTCAGTCTATGGGCTACACTTGATATCGACAACAACACAATCTAGTTTGGGAAAAAGATATCGTTAGCCGCAGGTATGTACAATTTTCGTATCATGCAACTGGCGAAACACCAACAGCGACATCCTTCAAGCCGGGCCAAACTTGTTTCGCCTGCAGGTTAGACACAGGCGTGGCCAGGCTCGTACCGTTGGAGAGTTAGGCTTAGACTGGCAGCTGGCGTGCCTGCCGGAGGGTCGCGCGAAGGGCGACGCTCGCGTGGCAGCTCGTCGTTTATTCATGAACGAGTCGGGGCTAGAGGCGAGCGCAGTCAGGGCCACTGATAGGTATGTCACGAATTCGCGAACGCGACTGATCTCGTAATCAATATACCTATGAGAATCAAAATATGTTACGATAACGGTAAGTACGTAATGCAAGTCAGAGCATGGTCGTGACGAGATAGTTACCAGGTAGGTGCGCGTGCGTGTAGGGCGGCGGCGCGGCGGAGTCGCGGCGCGGCTCGGCGGCGGCGGGCAGGCGCGGCGCGGAGTCGCCCCACACCACGCGCTCCATCTCTTCGTCCAGCCGCACCTCGTCCTCGCTGGCCACCTGCGGCACACAGGCACACATACACTTTAGCGACTTTTGCCTGTCATGCGATCAGTCGTGGCCGTGGCCGCGCAGTGCGCGAGCTCCCTTTAGAGGTAAATTAAATAAAACTCTCTGTTTATACATTATAAAAGATGCATTGATAGAAAAATAAGTTCCAAACAGTTAAACCCGACTACTGAAAAATCACGCACTAAAAAGTATGAAACAAGAAAATATTCTCGTCTGTAATTGTTATGTACACTCAGCAAATTAGATAGGCTGCCGAGTAAAATCAAGTGATGTATGTAAACACGTCTGAGTGTGGCTAATCTTCGCTAAGATTGGCCGCCGTCACTGAAAACGGTTCGGAGGACTATTATGTAGGCAAAGAATAAGAATGTACGATTGTTAATATTTAGTCTCGTGGCGTAGGTGTATAAGCAATCGGCTGGTAAAGCAAAAGTTGTAGGATCGAATCCCGCTGCCGACGTTAACTTTTTGCATTTTTATGAACCTTTGTTGTCATTTTGTTGAATTTTTATTTTTGTATTATATGTGATAAAAAGAAAAAGCATAAAAGTGTATATTATTAAACAATTTGTAATAAGAAATCAACAATATTTGTTGACTAGGTTTTTTTTTCAATTAGGTATAATTACAAATTATTGGAATATTTGTCATTCACAAAACTATGAATGTGAGATCAGTCCCAATTTAGCACCAAATGACCCCATAGGCTTTCAATGGGATTCAGGTCAGGACTTTTTGATGGCTGCGCAGCTATCATGCACGAAGTAAATGTGTTCCTGCGGGTATGCAACGCACACTTGGTAGCATATTATCAGGTTATGTAAAACGTCCAAGTAACCTTCACTGGTATTGCGACCCCCTACCTACATTGATGACATCCATCCCCAATATCCCAAAGTAATGCGCCCACTAGACCACACTAGACCTGAATGGAACAATATTTTTTTATTTAGCGTTCACCATCTTTTCGCCACATTATTTAGCGACCGGCGACCTGAACTGTCTGACTTAAACATTTTTTATCGCTAAATATGTTCGACATTATTGCACCAATCGAAATCCAAATATTCTTTTGCGATGCGTACCCGGTTCGACTTTTCCTAAGACTTTTATTGTGGAGTTCTCAGAGGTGTGAAGAAGAAAATTACAAGTGCGTGTCGGGCCACGCGCAGTGTAGGGTTCCGTAGTAGCCCGTTATATTTACCCGACTGCGCGAGAAGGAGGGTTATGTTCCTCGAGAGTATGTATGTATGTATAATTGTTTGGCACGCTCTGTGGCCTGAACGGCTCGATGGATTTTAACATGAGAGGTGTCGTTAGATTCGTATTTACTGTGAGAGTGACACTGGGTATATCAAAAAAAAAAAAGAAATGGCGGATATTTGGCGCCAAATTCAAATGTTTGGCACGCTCTGCAGCCTGAACAGAAGAAGATAAAGGGCTCATCATGAGGATTTTAAAATGGTACATCCAAGTAACTTAAAAGTGTAAAATAAAATAAAATAACTAACTAATAACTTTAAATTAAAACTGAAAAGAAAAAAACAAGTTAAGGAAACAGGACATATTGACTGCAAAGATGCTCGATTTTTCAAGCCAGCAGTTTAGCTTTTCGTAGGGGAGGGGGGGGGGGGGGCTCTAATGCAACAAAATTTGCACTTGAAAGTTGAATATTTCGTATATGGAGTCAAATCGAAAAATAGTATTAGAAACCGTAAAGTCATCTTAAAAGACCTATTCAACGATACTACTAGTACTAACCGTCTCTTAGCAAAACCTCGGACAGACAGACGGACGGACATGACGAAACTATAAGAGTTCCTCACACATTTCATGAACTATATATTTTTTTAAATATCCCCCAATCAAATTTTGGGTCAAAGACCTGGCAAATATCTGGATGTATGTCTTTCGTTCACACATAAATTACTAGATGTATTTTAATGAAATTTTGAATGAAGAAGATAGCTTACCTTGCAATATCGCTTAAGCTACTATTGATAATGGACTTAATCATGTGCAAAATCACAGAAACAGCTAGTAGAATATTATCCAATAACAAATTTATTTTATTACATATTACTTTTCTACTTCAGTGTACTCAGGCACAACACGTGTGAATCGGTTAGTGCGTAAATTAAAGAAGGTCATCGATATGTATGAATCTGTCGCTTTTTAGTACTCATTCGAATTTGGTCGGAAAACCAGCCGTTGTTTACATGTTTGTTTTTTTGTTAATATTTACTTAATGCGAAACATTCCAAGCTGAATATTTTCACCATATATTTTTGACTAAAAGCACACTAGTTCCTTAACACCTACACATCTGGGATCGAGCTGGTTCCTTGTATTTTTTGCGTAAAAGTTATGACACCATCGTTTTGACTTTGATTAAGATAATTCAAAAACGCATGCATGACCAGTTTTGAATCTTTGTATGGTTATTAGTAGCGTCAAGACGGACCGAATACACTACCTTGTCTCATTTAGGCGCTGTGATGTTTTTTAGAGTTTTCATAAAACCGCGATAACTTGGAAATTATAAATATTTGCTTGGGGCACTGAGGGGCACACATTAAGAGCTACGCGTGTATGATTATTCTACAGGAGCACATGCAATGGTTTTTGATATATACGATTCTGCAAAACGTTACCCCAGCAGGAAATGCAATATCTCGAAAACCTGAAGGGGCAAACAATTTATTTTTGGGGGCACACTTTGGCACTACAATAAGCTACAAGGCCTTGCACAGTGTTTCTCTCTCCGATCATTCGTTTAGAATTTTCCTGCTCGAAAAACGTTACCCCAGCAAGAATCGTTTTTTTTTCAAAACGACAGGGGGCACGCATTTTTTATGTGGGGGCACATTTACAGCAGTTAGGGCACACAATAAACGTTCCACTCATATAACTCTAGGAGACACTTTCCTGCTGGGGTAACGTACACTTTCTTGTCAGGACTACGGAACCCTAAAAAATATTCGAAGCTCTCGGCATGTCTTATTTTAATTTTCCTTCTGAATATTTTTTCTTTTCGTTTCTGATTAACTTGTATTTGGACGAATTAATGTAATCTCAACACCTTTTTTATCGGATTTGGCTAGAAACTAGAATAACATCCTATCCTAACTTTCCTATCTAATATTCAAACATTATAATTGCGAAAGTAAGTTTTGTTTGTTTGTTTGTTACCGTTTTACGACTAAACCACTGAACCGATCATCCTGAAATTTTGCATATACGTTGTCAGGTGCACAGCAACGGACATATACGTTGTCAGGTGTAAAGCAGCAGACATACATTGTCAGGTTGTCAGGTGTACAGAAACGGACATAGGGTACCTTTCATCCCGAAAAAGTACTGTTTCCAAAGGATACAAAAATAACGTTCTTATGATAATAGTTGGCGATTTTACTTTACAATAACGCACAAGTACGTAATGAGATACATTACGATACTGAAATAGGTGAAATAAGAGACCCTTTACGAGCAAATGTGTAATAAATTTACTTTATTAGTAATACTGGCTGTTTATTGTGTCTTTGCCTTAAGGGGCCCTTTTTCGAAATTTACGTTTCTAGATCGAGTATTTTCCAGAGAAATCACCATATTTAAATTCGGAAAAAAAAAATATATAGTACAGATACATGTTTGATCTAGTAATTTTTGTGGTTAAAAACACAATATTTAACATTTTGCTCTATAAAAAAAAAACAGAAGTAACGTCGATTTTGAAAGTATTTTAAGTTTTATGAGACTTGGGGGAACGCAATTTTTATGAAAATTTAACATTTCATTTACTAATTGGGTTTGTCAGTGATATTATTGGATAGATTTATAATATGGCACTTATTTTTTTTTTATATTATATAAATACGTGAAAAACAGCTCGCGCGAGGCGTACGGCACCGCGCCAGTGTCCTGCCGGACGTCATCGAGGGAGGACCTATGCAATTTTTTGCTCGCGACCACAATAATATCGTCGCCGCGCGCGTAGTAGTAGGTACCTACTTACTTTAATGTCCTTCTGTACACAGTCTAGCGAAGTCAGCATGACTAATATCTTCGCCAATTGTGAACCGATTTCGATGATTCTTTTTTGTTTGGATGTCTATTGTTTTCACAACATCATAACATAACATCACGCCTGTATGCTCTGAGGGGGTTAGCAGAATTGTCTACAGTACATCCACATTTCGACAGTTAGGTGTGTTAGGTTCCATTTTATTGGGGATAAGCTTATTACCATGACACGTATTGTTAACAGTATAAAATTAATGACTGCCCCGTTGGTTTAGTGGTGGCGAATACTGCGCATGAGGTCCTGGGTTCGATTCCAGGTCGGGCAAAGTGCTATTGGGTTTTTCCATCAGGAATTTGTCAGTAGCAGCCTCGGAGTCTGGATCTGCACCCGCGCTCGCCCCGTATTACATGGGGCTAAAACATAACTGGTGATGTGGGTGTAGGTACTAGTGGGTACACCTCAGCCCAACCCTTCAGGGACTACAGGCGTCATGTTACGTTATGTTAACTTATATGTAAAGCTAATATTCGTTTGATTCGTCTGGAAGAGTACTTTGGTCCTAGATGAGTCTAGTAAATACTTTTTCTTACTCTCTCTTTTCTTTAGATAATGTGTGCTCACAACATTACATTGTGCGACTACGGGATACGTAAAAACGTCGCTACGCGCTACGAACTATGCCGTAGTAGGTAAATCCCGAATCAAAAATACTTACTAAAAAGTTAAAAGTAAACAAGCTTTTATTTAAATGCGCTAAAAAGAATAAAATAAACTTTTCCTTTAAAACTTTTACTATCAACTTATAACGTCATTACACAATTTATATGATATAAAAGCTAGTCGCGAGATTTACCAGTGTAGATAAACAAGTAAATTAAATACTTGAACTTGATCGAATTGATTTACTTAAATGACAAAAAAAAACAATCTAAGTAAAAACGAGTTCGTAGTCTCGCGACAAGCTTTTATATCATTTAAATTGACCTCCGACTATAGGCATTGAACCGATTTGAACTTCGTATAAGTGTACGTTACCTACATGTGGATTTTTTTTCCCGTACACATGCGGCTAAATGAAAAAAAACGCACGCGTGTGAAATACATTGCATGTTGAACCTAATCGTAGTGTGATAAGAACCCGTTTTCGAGGACGTGTATTGAAAAAATTAATTCACCATTTTGTGGTGGCGATGGATTTGAAATTTATCATAGTGTATAGTATTCTACTAGTCAAGCCCTTTCATTTGATCCATCCCTGCATGAAGGCCTTCTCCATCTGTTTCCATATACAGGGTGTTTGGCTTATGGACCGACACAATTTTTCCAGGCATTTGGGAGGTCATTAGCTAGGTTCTACCCGTACACCCTTTGTCCCAAATGTCACAGTCGGTTACATATGATTTTATTTTTGTAATGAAAAAAATACCCAAAATGTTTCCTTTAATTCGAAATAACTTTTTTGTTCGTGGGTGTAGTGGCACATAATAAATTTTGTTGTATTCTCCAAAGTGTTTTTAATCGAAATACATCTTTGTTTGACAACTGGTTTTAAGAGAATTCCTTACAAGCTTCCAAAGTTTATTTTTTAATTTAATGTATGAAATTTTACAACTTCTAAATTCATTATAAAAAAAACTAAAACCTTGTTTGAACTTAGCTTTATTTTAAAAAGTTCTTTAGTTGATACCCTTTCTAACGGTGTGCTATATGTCATAGAAATTATTCACTATGTAGTCAAAATACTACTTAGGAGAGTCAGGGTTAGGAAAAGACTTATTAAGGTTAATATGTTTTTATTAAACTAAAGTTTTAAGAAAGGAGGCAAAACACCGGGAGAGATGGAAAGAAATGGGGGAGGCCTGTGCCCAGCAGTGGGATACAATAGGCTAGTTAAAAAAAAGTTATAAATCTTGTTCAAATTGACTTCCTCTATTTGTTCATTGTTTTTATAATCTCATGATCGTAGGTAGAAGTTGTCATATTGTGCTCGACAATCTTTAATTGTTATTTATGTTTTAAAAGCAGTGTTGGACAAAGTTTTAGGAGAAAAGACTATTTAACAGTTTTTAGAACAATAGTGAATAGTGAGTGAACAGTTTCAGAGTGTTAATCTGCAATATTGATCAAAACTCATAAACTTAAAATAAAACAGATACCGTCGGTGAGTGATACCGCTGAGTGTTTGCCCGGTACGCGTAAGCGCTGTGATTATACGCATCACTTACGACGTTCTTCTCGCGGGCTCGCTAGTGCGAGTGCGACACAGCGACGTCGCCGGCGTTTTGTTTTTTACTATAATACTGTGAAATAAACTTATCCTGCCCTCAATGTCGTCTAAACAAGACAGTACGCCGGAGCGTAACATCTCGGCCTCAAGAGGGAACAAGAGGCCTGCCTTAAATTCTCCTCCAGAGCCAGCTCCAGCAGTTACCAGTGAGGAGGTGCGCTCAATCGTGCAGGAAGTTATTAAAACAGAGTTTGCCACTATGATCAAGGAAATAAATACCACGATTATAAACATTGTCAATAGCGAGTTAGCCCCGATTCGAGCGGATCGTGAAGAATTTCGAGTGTCTCTGAATTTCCACACGAGTCAATTTGATGAGTTTCGGTCGGAACACGCCGAGTTTAAGAGTACTACCAAAGTAATATTAAACTGCAGAACAAATTGGTGGATCTTGGTCAGCGTTTAAATTATTTGGAGCAGCAGACACGGGCCAACAACCTGGAGCTGCAGTGTTTACCTGAAAATAAACAGGAAAACCTGTACACCATTGTCAAGCAGTTGGGGTCTGTAGTCGGTTGTGAGGTTCAAGATAGCGATGTTTCACACTGCACAAGAATAGCTAAACTTAATACGACTAATATTCGCCCTCGTACTATTGTGGTGCAGCTTGCCTCTCCGAGAATCCGCGATCAGCTGTTGGCTTCTGTAATCAATTATAACAAAAACAAAAGCCACGAAAAACTAAATACCGGAGATTTTGGTATAGCTGGAAATTGATCTCCTGTGTTTGTCGCCGAGCACTTATCCTCTGCATATAAAGCTCTTCACGCTGCAACAAGACTTAAAGCGAAGGAGAAGGGGTATAAGTACGTATGGGTGAGAAACGGCAGGATATTTGTCAGAAAGACGGACGGCGACGAGCATGTTCTTATTGGAAGCTTTATATTATACTTACTACTACTTACTATACTTTATATAATTTAAATTCAATAATTTGCAAATATATTATCAGAACAGTCGAGGGTTAAGAACTAAGACACATACTGTATCTCGTAATATTGCCTGTAATAATTATGACATAATAATACTGTCTGAGACTTGGTTGAATAGCTCTGTGCTGAGCGGCGAGCTGTTCGACGATAGGTACGTGGTATATAGAAGAGATAGAGAAACTTCACATTTTCAGAGTGGTAAAGAAGGGGGTGGTGTTTTAATAGCCGTTAATAAACAAATTAAGTCTAAACGCATTAAGAATTGGGAAAGTGGCTGTGAAGACTTATGGGTAAGTATTGACTTGCCGTTATCATGTACTGTTCGACGAATGGTTCTCTGCGCAGTATACCTGCCTCCTCCTATACGCCGTTCTTCTCTGGAGCACTATTTGGATCATTGTAATGCTGTTTTTGAACAATGTTCAGATTCAAGTGTTTTTATTGTGGGT
The DNA here is from genome assembly GCA_963853795.1 of Xestia rhomboidea. NCBI lineage: Eukaryota > Metazoa > Arthropoda > Insecta > Lepidoptera > Noctuidae > Xestia > Xestia rhomboidea. Next base: position 35,994,992 of record OY970756.1, read on the forward strand.
GACTTCAATTTGAGCAGCATTGATTGGACTTTGGTAGGAAAATCAGATATTAAACTTAGTTTGCCTGGTACTAGTGAAATATTAATTGATTTTACTAATGTTAATAGACTTAGTCAAATGAATTTAGTCGCAAATGACGCTGGTCGCATTTTGGACCTAGTTTTGTCAACACATTCCTTGTGTAGCGTGAGCAAAAGTATTAGTCCAATAAGTAATGTCGATAAACAGCATCCACCTCTAGACATAGTTGTTTCGTTGAGTAGGAACGCCAGTCTGCCATACAAAAGTGACAAGATCAGACTTAATTTTCGTACCGCAAATTATGAAAGAGTTCGCAATTTTTTTAAACAAGTAGTTGGGTTAAATTATTTGAGGGTAGCAACAATGTGAATGAGATGTTGGATGTTTTTTACAAAACGCTTAACGACGCCATACATCAGTTTATTCCCTCACGGGTACCAAAGAAACGTAAATATCCTCAGTGGTTTAACCATAAACTTATTAAAATGTTAAATCTAAAAAATAATATTAAAATGCGATACAATAAATATAAAAACCCAATGGATTTGATCGAGTTAAAACTAATTAGTAAGCGTTGCGATGAATTGGCCACCTCTTGTTACAATGTTTATATTGAAGGTCTTGAAAATGAACTAAAAAACAACCCTAAGTTATTTTGGACGCACGTAAAAAATAGAAGAGGAGGGTCTAGTACCTACCCTATGACCATGAGAAATGGATCAATGTCCACATCTGATGGTACAACAATATGTGAGATGTTTGCTTCCAACTTCTCGTCTGTTTATAGTCCTGAACAAGAATTGAGCAGGGAATTTGATACTAATATAATATTAAAATCTTTCGAAAATAGTAGTTTCTGTTTAACATGTCCAACAATTAGCAGTGAGACATTACTCAAAAAACTTAAAGGTTTAGATACTGCCAAAGGAGCCGGCCCTGATACCGCCAATATTTATTACGTCTTGTGCGGAGGAGTTAGTGTGCCCTCTTTTTCTTATATACAGCAAATCCTTATCTTCTGGCGTGTTCCCCCAAACATGGAAAATGGCTAAGGTGGTGCCTATACATAAATCAGCCAGCAACGATAGCTAACTATAGGCCTATCTTAATCCTTTCAACGTTCGCTAAAGTGTTCGAGTCACTGCTCTGCCCGTATTTCCAAAACCATCTAAAATTATTCATTAGTGTGAATAGTTACACGCTTTAGGCGCTAGATGGCGCGACTGAGCGCCTATAAACAGCAGCAGGCATCGTGCGGTGTCGTCACGCGACGGCGCTGGCGTCGGTGGACGGTTGTTGTACCAACGTGGTGCGATCGACCAATAGGAAGACTGAAGAAACGCGCCACCTCTGCGAACCAATCGGTGAAGCTCGATGTGGCCTGATGTTGGATTACGCCTGATGTTGGATTACGAGGTGTGGAGGTTTTTGCCACAGGATTTTTAGTCAGTGCTCTTTGGAAATCTCAACGAATCATAAGGAAATAGTCTCCGTTATAAATATTATTCAGTGTGTAGTAGTGCAGTACAGGATATTTCTGATTTAAAAGCTAAGTATTTATACCTTTAGAGAATTATTAAAATTATTGATGCTTTAACCATTTTAAAATGTGCTTTTCCCAGCTATGAGCAATTATTTGTGTTTTGGTAGCTTTATTTTAGTTTGAGCTTTAAATTGTGTACCTACTGTTTGTTGTGTTTACTAGTAAAATTATATCGATCCATATAATTTCAAATGCCATCAATGCTACCTATACTGCTTGTATGTACCTACATGCTTGAGGAAAATAAATACATGCCTATTTAAACTGTGTTACCGTTGTTTTTTTATATGATTGTTCTAATGGTTGTAACATTCTCAGAAGTGGGATGAGTTCCGATGGTCGCAGCCGGTCTCGCAGCCGGTCCCGCAGCCCTATCAGATGGAGTCGCCGGCGGATGGAGCGCCCACAGCAGGAGCGTCGCAGCTGTTCCCGCGACACTTCCGTTCCCCGCCTGGCTTCTCTAATGAACCTGGTAGGTCTTTTCCATATTATTCGGGCGTGATGGTTAAGCCGGATATAATACCGGAATTTGATCCTGAAAAACCAGAGCTACCTGCATCTCTGTGGCTTAACAAAGTAGAGCAACTAGGTGCTATACATGGATGGAACGACAACGTTAAAAGTTATTATATGCAGGCACGTCTTGTTGGATTGGCAAAATTGTGGCATGGTGCGCTACGAAGCTACGAATTTACGTGGGCGGAATGGAAACAGAAAATTCTGGAAGCGTTCCCTCAAAGCATAGATTACGCAGATGCATTGAGGGAAATGTTAAATAGGAAAAAGGCAGTTAGTGAAACGATGACTCATTATTTTTATTCGAAATGCACCATGCTAACTAAATGTGACATTATTGGAGAAAAAGCAGTGTCTTGTATTATAGAAGGTCTGCCGTTCCACATGAGAACTTCTGCAAGAGCTGGTAACTATAAAACCCCAGGTGAGCTTTATGCTCACTTTCTATGTATGAATGACGACAGAAGAATAAATCAACCTCAGAGTCAGAGGAACACTCCTCGAGGTCGAGATTCCACATTAGGGTCTTTAAAAGAAGCAAGCCGGGATCTAAAGGAACGAAAGCCAGGAGTAATTTGCTTTCTTTGCAACGAACCGGGGCATGTTGTCCGAGCATGTCCTAATAATCCTAACGCTATAAAATGTGAAATCTGCGGGAAATCTAACCACAAGAAGGAGCAGTGTTATCAAAAGGCTGTCAGCGTTGTTCAAATACAGGTAAATGAATGCTATTTTAAACAAGTCTTAATTAATGGTTTAAAAGGTACCGCTTATTTAGATACGGGGGCTCAAGTCAACCTTATTACTCGTGATTGCGTTCTGATACTTGGCGTAGCAATGCAGCCTTGTGTTGTTTTCGTTAACGGGTTTGGTGGACCTCCAATTAAAGCTCACGGACAGGTATCGTTAGAATTCATAATAGATGAAGTCAAGGTTTGTTCAGGTGCAGTTGTCGTCGACACTTCCGTGAATCGCGCAGACGTTTTCATTGGTCAACCTATTTTGAACAATGAAAAATTTAAGCTAACAGTTTGTGGTCCTACCGTCTTTTTAGAATATGCAGAGAGAGCTGAAAAGAAAACTGAATCAATTGAAATAAATTCTTTGCAAATAGGTACATGTATAGATAAGGTTAATATTTTGTGTTGTATAGATACTGTCGTTCCAGCTTATTCATCCATGTTTGTAGGCACCTACAATGACGTGGAAATTGGTGAGTCAACGGAACTGTTCGTAGATAATCGTACAATTGTTTATAATGGTTATAACTATAGCGTTCCTGCTTCTATACATTGTTTTCCAGTATAGGCCGTTTTCGTAATTAATCACGGAGAAAAGCCGGTTTGTTTCCAGAAAGACCAGGTTGTAGCTCGTGGATTAGTTACGCAGGAAGTAGATTGTTCCCAAAATTCTGCAGGTAGTCTTGCTTCGATCATGAGCATAGATACAAGAAAAATTAAATGTGGATCCGGAGATCCTCAGGTTGTTGAGGAACTGGCAGCAATTTTAAAGGAATATTCGGATTGTTTTTCGGTAGATACAGGAGAATTGGGTAGGACTGACAAAATAGAAGTAAATATTGAACTTAACTCTGATAGGCCGGTTTGTTATCGTCCTTACAGGCTTTCTTTTTCAGAAAAAGCAATAGTACGAGAAAAAGTTGAAGATATGATGTCCAATGGTATTATTAGGGAATCGTCGTCTAATTATGCCAGTCCGATTGTATTAGTTCGGAAAAAGAACGGAGATTACCGGTTTTGTGTGGATTTCAGAAAATTAAATAGTATCACAGTAAAGGATAAATATCCTCTGCCGATCATAGAAGAACAAATCGAGAAACTAGGTGGGAAGAAACTTTTTACGAGTCTTGATTTGTCGCAAAGTTTCTTTCAGATTCCTGTAGCGGAGGCTTCAATACATCGAACTGGTTTTGTCACACCTGAAGGCCACTATGAATTTTTACGTATGCCGTTTGGTTTGGCTAATTCCCCAGCAATTTTCCAGCGACTTATGGATAAAATATTTTCTTTTTTGCGTCATGATAAGGTTCTTCCTTTTATGGATGATCTGTTGCTGCCCACCAAAACTGAGCAGGAAGGTCTCGATCTACTTCGGATAGTTTTGAAAATAATCAGAGACGCAAAATTGACGTTGAATTTATATAAGTGTTTTTTCTTGCAAGACAAAATAGATTACCTCGGTTACGAGATCAGCGGAAACGGCATTGGACCTGGTAGCAAGAAAATTGATGCTGTGGTCAACTACATAGAACCTAAGAACGTACACGAGCTCAGGATGTTTCTGGGTTTGACTAGTTATTTCAGGAAATTTGTTAAGGATTATGCGTCTGTTACGCATGATCTGTACGGGTTGCTGAAAAAGAATGCAGCGTGGATTTGGGGTCCAGCACAGCAGAGAGCTTTTGATCAACTAAAGAAAATTCTGACGACTCGTCCAACACTCTCATTATTTTGCAGGAAAGGTGATATAGAAGTTCACACTGACGCAAGCAGTAAAGGTGTAGCTGGAATTCTCTTTCAGGATCAAGATGGAGGTATGAAACCCATTGCGTATTTTAGTCGAAAAACCAGCAAAGAAGAATCTATGTATCATTCCTACGAATTGGAAACATTAGCTGTAGTAGAATCGTTAAGGAGATTTAGAATTTATTTAGCAGGAAATCGTTTCAAAGTGGTGACCGACTGTGCAGCCGTTCGGGACACCTTCTTAAAAAAGGATCTACTCCCTCGAATAGCAAGATGGTGGTTGTCTATTCAGGAGTACGACATGGAAGTCGTTCATAAGCCAGGTAAGTCTCATGGGCACGTTGATGCATTGAGCCGATTTCCAGTAGATCCTCCTTTGGTAGCAGACATCAACGTGATTGACGTATTTGATTGGTTAGTATGTCTTCAAAATCAAGATGAGAAGATTCGCATCATTCGGACAAAATTAGAATCTGGGAATGACGACCCAGATATACGAAACAATTACAAGTTGAAGGATGGCAGAGTATATAAGCTTATTAAGGATGGAAAACTAAGGTTAGTAGTCCCTAAATATGGAAGGTGGAATATCATGAGGAAGTATCATGATTGCATGGGACACCCAGGCCTAAAGCGTTGTGAGGACATCATCAAAGGTAACTTCTGGTTTGCAGGAATGACACGTTTCATACGTAAATATATCAACTCATGTTTAGACTGTCTTTACAAGAGGGGACAGTACGGAAGATCTGAAGGTGAGTTACACCCCATTGAAAAAGTTCCAGAACCAATGCACACCCTGCACATTGACCATCTCGGTCCTTTTTGTAAAAGTCGAGCAGGTAATAGTTTTGTGCTGATGGTGGTCGATTCCTTCACGAAGTTCACATGGGCGGTACCAGTTAAAACTACAAAAACTCTGGAGGTAATAAAATCTTTAAGTGACATTTTTTGTTTATTTGGTTACCCAAAAAGAATAATATCCGACAGTGGTACGAGTTTCAAGAGTAAACATTTTAAGCAATTTTGTTTGGATAATCAAATAAAACATATAATCAATGCTGTAGCATGTCCACGTGCAAATGGTCAAGTGGAGAGGTATAATCGTACATTACTAGATTCACTCAATACAAGCGTGGAAGATGAAAAGGATTGGGATACTCGGATCGCAAATATCACGTGGGGAATGAATAATTTACAAAACGGTTCGACCGGATTTACACCATATAGGCTCATGTTTTCTGCGAGTCGAAGCAGATATCAAGGTATGGGAGATAACATTGTGGATAGTGAGGAGACAGCTGCACGAACCAGGGCCAAAGCTACAGCAAACATTAACCGGACGGCGGAGAAAATGCGCAAATATTTTAATGTAAAACGAAAACCTCCAACAAAATATAAGGTAAGTGATTTAGTCTTGTGGAAAGGAGCTGCTGACCGTAATGTGAACGTTCGAAGAAAACTGAAGGAAAAGTACAGCGGCCCCTATAAGGTAACGAAGGTAGTAGGAAATGATAGGTACATGATTTCTTCCTTGAAAGGTATAAAAGGGATAAAAGCGATTTAGAGCTCTCGTGTCGTCTGACTCTTTAAAACCTTTCCAGGGCGAGGACTCGAGCGCCAGCTCAAATGAGAGTGAAGTGGATAGCACGGAGGAATTGATCGACTTACTTGAGGGGTGAACCTTGATTAGGGAATTATCAGGTTGACATAATTTCAATGTGGGAAATTATGTCTTTGTTGGTTATGGAATTTCACAATTTGGATTGTGATTGATATTTTTGTCACTAAAGTGGTTGACATAATTTCAATGTGGGAAATTATGTCTTTCATGGTTATGGGATTTCACAATTTGGATTGTGATTGGTACTTTTGTTACTAAAGTGATTTATAAGGAGAAGCACATATGCTTTGTTTCATTGGTTTGGAAAATTATGGCATCTTTGGAGACTTGTTTTAGTCATAATTTCAATGTGTGAAATTATGTCTTTCATGGTGTTGAGATTTCACAATTTGGATTGTGACTGCACTTTTGTTACATAAATGGTTTAAAATTGCAATTATCGGATTTAAAACATTGGTTTATATTAAAATGTTTATTTTCCCCGCTCTAGGACTGAGTATGCTATTTTTAAACAATTACATTTTTTCTCTCTTTTGCAGAGTCGCAAAGGCGTCAGGATGGACGAGTGTGAATAGTTACACGCTTTAGGCGCTAGATGGCGCGACTGAGCGCCTATAAACAGCAGCAGGCATCGTGCGGTGTCGTCACGCGACGGCGCTGGCGTCGGTGGACGGTTGTTGTACCAACGTGGTGCGATCGACCAATAGGAAGACTGAAGAAACGCGCCACCTCTGCGAACCAATCGGTGAAGCTCGATGTGGCCTGATGTTGGATTACGAGGTGTGGAGTTTTTTGCCACAGGATTTTTAGTCAGTGCTCTTTGGAAATCTCAACGAATCATAAGGAAATAGTCTCCGTTATAAATATTATTCAGTGTGTAGTAGTGCAGTACAGGATATTTCTGATTTAAAAGCTAAGTATTTATACCTTTAGAGAATTGTTAAAATTATTGAATATTTATGTTGTTGCTTTAACCATTTTAAAATGTGCTTTTCCCAGCTATGAGCAATTATTTGTGTTTTGGTAGCTTTATTTTAGTTTGAGCTTTAAATTGTGTACCTACTGTTTGTTGTGTTTACTAGTAAAATTATATCGATCCATATAATTTCAAATGCCATCAATGCTACCTATACTGCTTGTATGTACCTACATGCTTGAGGAAAATAAATACATGCCTATTTAAACTGTGTTACCGTTGTTTTTTTATATGATTGTTCTAATGGTTGTAACATTAGCGATCATCAGCACGGTTTTATTGGATCAAGATCCACAAGTTCTAATTTAGTCCCTTTCACGGAACTTTTGATTGAAGCTGTTGACTCTGGTCACCAAGCTGACGTCATTTATACTGACTTCAGCAAGGCTTTTGATAAAGTTTCCCACAAAATCTTGTCTTGTAAGTTGCGTGCTTATGGTATGACTGGTGGCTTGCTTGAATGGGTAATTTCATACTTGAGAGGTAGATCTTTTTATGTTGTGGTAAACGGTTTTCAATGTAACGTATATAATATCTCATCTGGAGTTCCACAAGGCTCTCATCTAGGTCCAATATTATTCAACTACTTTATAAACGATATTCCCAAGTGTTTACGGCACTCTAGAATTTTTATGTATGCGGACGATTTAAAGTTTCTTAGAATTGTTGAATCTAACAGAGACGCCTCACTTTTGCAGATGGACCTTAATAGTCTTATTCAATGGTGTAAAAGCAACGAAATGTATTTGAATTCGAAGAAATGTTACCACGTTAAATATACAAGAAAAAATTATCCAATAAAGACAGTGTATTATATAAATGAGGACAAAGTTAATGAAGTAGACACTATTTGTAACCTTGGAGTTCTGTTTGATCAAAAACTGACCTTTGCACCACACTTAGATTCCATTTCTAAAAGAGCATCCAGGATGATGGGTTTTGTCTTTAGACAATGTAAGGGTTTTCGTCAAATTAAAACTAAAATCTTACTTTATCAGAGTTTAGTTCGTAGCATATTAGAGTATTGCAGTGTTGTGTGGCGGCCACACTACGCTACAAATAGTTTGCGTCTAGAACGCATCCAAAAACGCTTCGTTTGGCATCTAGCCTTTTCTGTGGGAATAACCAAAAAAGTGCGTTCTTACAAAAATAGGTTGAAATACTTTAACATGCACACCTTGGAAGAACGAAGATGTCTGAATGACGCAATGTTTGCTAGTAAAATCTTGAAGGGAAATATCGACTCACCGCCACTGCTCGCACTCATTAACTTTCGTGCTCCGTCGAGGATTCCACGCAAACCTATCACTCCACTTTGTCCTCCAATGAGAAGAACGGTGTTAGGATCTTATTCTCCATGTGCTAGGTTCTGTAGGGTTTTAAATAGTTGTAGTGATATGGTTGATTTTCACTATGATTCTCTGAAAAGCTAAAATTTAAATTTTTGAACTTTTTATCAGATTTGTAGTAAAAGTTTTTGGACTGTGTACTTAACTTTTCAAAGAAATGATGCTTTTAATACTTAGCATAATTATAAGTTATTGATTCATAGTTGTATTTTTTACTGAGTTTACTTGTACACTATGTAGCTTAAGATATTATAGCCTAATAATGTTTTCTTTTCTTTTTTGTCCTTGTGATGTTTACCTTTAAGTAATTGTTACACTGTGTGGAGTTTCAACGCATGTTTATCTTTGTTAGTAAATTAGTGTAAACAATTGTTGGTAGACCTAATAAATAAAATAAAATAAAAAATAAAAATTTCATATGCATGCACGACATCTGTTTCGTATTTCAACTGTCGATGTATATAATCGCATTTCTTCTTTCATAGTTTGGAACGCGCCGTTTATTCTTTCAATCAGAACTTCCCTAGTGAGCACTTCTGTCTGGTAAACCAATTCTTTTGCACGTCCCCAGACGTAAAAATCCAGAGGCGTCAGGTCTGAGGACCGTGCGGGCCAAGGACTAGGGCCACCTCTACCAATCCATGGATTGGTAGAAGTGGCCCTATTCAAAATCCTCGCGTTAAAAGGCAGCGTTCGTTTCAAAGAAAGTTCAATGTCAACGTTTGGGCTGATCTGATCTGAAAGAATAAACGGCCCGTCCCAAACTAAGAAAGAAGAAATGCGACTACTTACATCGACAGTTGAAATACGAAACAGATGTCGTGCATGCATACGAAATAGAGGAGGTCAATTTGAACAAGATTTGTAACTTTTTTTTTAACTATAGCCTATTGTATCCCACTGCTGGGCACAGGCCTCCCCCATTTCTTTCCATATCTCCCGGTGTTTTGCCTCCTTTCTTAAAACTTTAGTTTAATAAAAAACATAATAACCTTAATAAGTCTTTTCCTAACCCTGACTCTCCCAACTAGTATTTTGACTACATAGTGAATAATTTCTATGATATGTAGCATACCGTTAGAAAGGGTAACAACTAAAGAACTTTTTAAAATAAAGCTAAGTTAAAACAGGCTTTTAGTTTTTTTTTTATAATGAATTTAGAAGTTGTATAATTTCATACATTAAATAAAAAAATAAACTTTGGAAGCTTGTAAGGAATTTTTTTTGAAACCGGTTGTATCAAACAAAGATGTATTTCGATTTAAAATACTTTGGGAAATACAACAAAATTTATTTGATGCCACTACACCCACAAACAAGAAAGTTATTTCGAATTTAAGGAAATATTTTGGGATTTTTTTTCATTTACAAAACAAAAAATCATATGTAACCAACTGTGACATTTGGGACAAAGGGTGTATGGATAGAACCTAGCTAATGACCTCCCAAATGCCTGGAAAAATTGTGTCGGTCCATAAGCCAAACACACTGTATAGCTATCTTGGGACCAGAACGGCCACCACTCTATCCCTGCCAGTGCGACGATGTCGTCTCGCCTCGGAGTCTGTTTCCGTTCAGTGCAGGACGCGCTCGCTCCACCTGTTGTCTGTGGTCCTCCCGAAGTGGTCTGTCAAATTCTACTTCAGTTTCTCGGCTACATACAGAGCAACAGTGACTTTGGTTTTCGCTCTGATGTCGCTCTTTATGCGGTTGTTTATTTTGCCAACTATGCTTCTTTCTGCAGCTCTTTGAAATGACCTTAGTTTTATTTTCATGGCATCTGTTGTAGCCCAAGTTTGACATCCTTATAAAAGAGTTGGAAATATATTTGAGTCGAATAGTTTCCTTTTGATGTCGTTTGAGAAATTTCATTTAAATATTTCTATAAGTGACCAATACTTCTTCCATGCAATGGTGATCATTCGTTTGATTTCTTCGGTAAAACATAATTATACTCGGTCCCAAGTATAAAGGGTGTAAAAAGACTCTTAACGAAGCCGAAAGGCACTTGTTCCCCCCGTCATTGCGATATTTTTTTTGTGTTACACCATACCTAAACAAACCTTCTAGTTACAGAGATATTGGGGGTCAAAGTTCCAACTTTTACACAATTTTTTTTTTCAAATAATTGCGTGTTTTTAAAGTAAGAACTTTACTTTAAACACCTCCACGAGTATTCAATCCATCCACCAGCACAATGTTTTGAGTGCGTTACATTGAGTTATACCGTAAAACGTGATTTTTCACCCCAAAAAAAGTCATTTCCCAGCAATATTTTGCGATGGACACAGTCCATGAACGAAAATGTGATGCGCGCATATTATGTGGCTACTGAGGGGGGAAGCAACTTGACTGCGTATCGTGGTCGGATGATCTCTCTGTTTCAGGTGCTTGAGCCAGGTGTCAGCTTGTTGGCGCAACGACTGTCGGATCAGATGCGAGTCATCCAGCGTAACCATATTTTGGAAGATACCTTACTTGATACTACGCTCCGAATCACGGAGTAAGCTAGTTACGCCTGCTTCGCAATGATCGCAGTACAGGTACAAAATATATCCAGTGCGCCGCCAAGAACCGATCGAGATGGTGAAGAAGAGGGTGTGCGTTACCCCAGCCAGATATTGTCGAAAATCGTCATTTAAGTGCAATAGATAAAATAATTAGAAATACAGTTTCTGTAATTGGTAAGCAGATTTTTAAATTTGGTATGCTGATAGTTTATTAATTATTTGATAAAAACACATCCGGCTGGAGTAACATTACCCCAGCCAGATCTTTTGTTTTCTAATGGATATTTTGAAATAAATATTATCTAAATAATTAGAAATCAATTTAAAATAAATGGTACAACTTAATTTGTATTTGTATTTGCTATGGTTGCGAAGATATTTAGAATCCTGCTGGAGTAACGTTTGCACGACTGCTGTATCGCGGAATTGGCTATATGGCTGATTGTTATATTTGTACACGAGATCTGGCTAATTAGTTATAATTTGTTACGCAATAAACAAATCCACTATAATGCACCGTTTTGAAGTTTAAAAATAGAAAATATGCTATAATAGGTCGTAGCACTTCCAATAAGCGCTCCAAAGACCAAACTTAAACGTTACTATATAGGTAATTACTGGTGTCGATTCTGTTGTGCACAAACTAAACTTAATTTAGGCTATTGCTATCTTTTACTAAAAGGCAGTGCGAGAAAGGGACGGCTATAGCTATGAACTAAGTTAGAGATGTCAAACTAGTTTATGCTTTGCGCTTCACCGTGTTTTTAGTCGACATGTTTTACGTGCACCCTTCATTTGTATGGAAATATTAGTTCCAATTAAATTTGACAGCTCTAAATTAAGTCCGTCTCTTTCTCGTTTTATTAGAGAGAAAAGATAGCAATAGCCTAAATTAAGTTTAGTTTGTGCACAACAGAATCGACACCACTGTCTATAAATGGTACTGAAGTTTCATTAGTATCCTATACGTAATTAAAAAGTTATGATGATGTTCCGGCCACGGCGCGCAGCTGAGTTATTTGACGACGGATTAACGGAGTTTACTGTAGTTGTTGTAATTGAATCTTATATCAATAATTAGAAATACTGTTCAATTATATACATGTGAAATTTCAGACTTTTACACTAATTTCTTAACGAGATAATCGAAAAAAATGATGTATGCGTGTTAACCCGACCAAATCATCTTTACATGGATTATCTGAAACTCTTTGCCCCCAACAATTTGTAACTGATGGAGCTACTGAAGGTAACAGAAACATTAAGTAGCGCCATCAGGATGGAATTTGGTGTGGACAATTGTGCAGTCATGCATGTGAAGCGAGGGGACATTATGGAATCCGTGGGAACTCAACTCTCGGATTCCATACACCTTAGATCCCTCTCCTACACAGAAACTTACAAGTATTTGGGTATGTCGGAAGCATTAGGTACTCGGCAATCCTGCCGACAAGAAACAATTGTTGCGAGAGCGCATCTTTGGCCGCCTGAATAAGGTGCTAGGCAGACTTTTGCCCGGCGGAAACAAGGTGCGCGCCTTCAACGGTTGGGTCATGCCGGTTTTGATGTATTCTTCGGCGTACTCAAATGGACTCAGACGGAACTTGATGCCCTGGATAGGAGGGTACGCACACTGCTGACCGCAAATCGAATGCATCACCTACGGTCGTCGGTGATGAGTAATACAATTTAATATTAATATATTAATATTATAAAGAGGAAAAGTTTTTTTATGTAACGAATAAACTTAAAAACTACTGGACTGGTTTAAAAAAATATTACACCGTTAGAAAGCTACATTATCACCGAGTAACATAAGCTATAAATTATATTGATCACAATTTTCGCGGACGAAGTCGCGGGCGAAGTGCTAGTATTAAGTATAGCAGTAATCATAATGAACAGGCTCTGTGATAAATATTGAAATTTCTGTACAGGCAAACTTATCAGAACACTATTAATTTATTATAGGTATATTAGTTGTCAACACTGAGAACGGTTTGGTGCAGCGACCACTCATTGCTGGAGAATCGGAAAAGCGCTACGCCTACTCACAAAGAGCCCGTTATATTTTCCTGCGCGGCATACCCCCCCCCCCCCCCCCCCCCCCTATGGCTCCTGCACGAGTCACGAGCTTGCCCAGCGTAGTCACTGAACGGCAAGCCAGTCTAACTTGGGATAAGCGAGATTATACAGATGAGGTTTACTTTTGCATGAAGTGCGCTCGACCTACTTCCGAGTCTAATCTGGCTCTATACATCTCAGCCAAGTGCCGCTGAGTCACCGACTGTAAACAAACGCTGACGACTACCAACAGTAGCCAATGTGTTTTGATATTCATTATCAGTGAATTTCCTATGCCTCAAACACAAGCAGCGACGATGAAAAAGAAAGAAAGAAAACACAGGTATATACAAATACTTGTCTTATTCTACAAATAAATAAATCAGAAAGTAGGTAATCTATGTAGTTCTTATGCTAAATGTTCTTGTCTAATTTACTGGATGGTGTATGAAGTAGTATCCAACACGCACACACGCCGCGTATAAATAACTCGATTTGATCAATTGAACAGGGCGGTGAGTACGTTTGTAAAATTGTGGTAAATATATACCGGCGCGGCGGGGACGAGGTAGGGGCGCGGGCGCAGGGAGCTCGCGTCGCTGCTGCCCTGACAATGACAACGGAATATATAAATAAACAAGAGACGCGGGCGCGGCGCGCAGAGGTGCGCTGCATCTCACTGGTGACAAAATGAACAACTTCCGACATTTTACTTCTTCATATCGCCATGTTTTGTGACGCCTGATTCCAGAACGGTTAGTTAAGTTATATGAGTAGGACCGAAATTAAAAAGACTAATCTTTTTAATTTCGGTCCTACTCATATAACTTTACACCTTATCTTTAAATGTCCGGACGGAGAGCAAATAATCCGGGTGTGTCCGGACGGATGATAACCCAGTCTGATACTAGTGTGGTACACTACCATATGTCCGTGTCCGCATGTTACCGTCGGGCAAAGGTTCGCCAAACTAATCACTAATGACGCATCACAAGTTTAATAAATTTCTTGACGATCTTATTTTCCCTGTCGAGGAACAATTAGATGAGATGCTAATATGAGTTGTCCGGCCGGTGTGCGGCGTTGCAGTGTTGCACTCACCAAGTGAGCACTACCTAAAACCACCTTAAAAGCTGTTCAGCGCTAACACGATAGCATCATGAAAGAAAAAAGAAAGAAAAAGCATGGATCAAGTGGAAGAAATATAACATTTCTGAATCATTTTCACATTATAGAAAACAGTTTAAAGAAATATGTGTGTGTCAGTTCGTATCTTGGTTCTGTAGAGGATAATCTAAGCTAAAACATACTACTTTTGGACCTATGTTTCTAATCGAAAAGACAAGCCTGGTATCCCATCTAAGCTTCAATACAAAAATGCTAAACCAAATGATCCAAACATGGCGTGTAATATGTTTTCTGACTTTTTCTACTTAGTACATGAACCGACATCTCCTTCGTTGCCTCAATGGAAGCCTCCGCAGGACAATATGTGCTCGGCCAGACTGCAAACGCGGGCGCGGTGCGACTAACTCAAACATATGAACTTCATTGGAGTGAAAGACAGTTTGGAAAGTCATAAATAACGTGACTAACAGGAAGAAAATACGTAACACTAGCTACACATTAGATACAGCAAGTGGTCTTAAAAGCTGTAATCATGAAGTAGCTCAAGAATTTGTAAATTTCTTTACGGATATACCATTAAAACTACGGAGGGTCTTATTTCCTCACCTGAACTCTCAATTGGTTTAAAGGCGAATGTGTCTGGCTGCCTGGCTGAATTTAAATTTAAACACATTAACCCCATGATAGTTATTAAAGCTTTCCGGCAAATAAAAATCAAACTAACCGAAGATCTATTGGGAATGTCTATCAAAGTTTGTACATCCATACTAGAAACTATAGCCCCTTACTTAGCTTTAATTTTTAATGTATGTGTAGACCAAGGAGTTTTCCCTGATTTAATGAAATACAGTAAAGTCATACCTCTCTTCAAGTCCGGGGACAGTAAAGATACTAATAATTATAGAGCTGTATCCCTGTTACCAGTGTTTAGCAAGGTTTTTGAAAAAGTTATGCTTAATCAAATGCTCTATCATTTTAACACCAACAGAATCTTACATGATCAACAGTATGGTTTCACCAAGGGACGTTGCACAACTGACGCCGGTGTAACCTTATTAAAGCACATATTTACTGCGTGGGAAGAGTCCCAAGACGCCATAGGAATTTTTGTGACCTCTCCAAAGCGTCTGATTGCGTAAATCACGACACATTACTTTGAAACTTGAGCATTACGAACTGGGTAAACTAGCACTTAGTTTGGTAAAATCTTATTTGAATGATAGACAACAACATGTTGAAATAAATGGTTTTAATTCACAGGGTTTAAAAGTAAAAATGGGGGATCCACAAGGCTCAATATTGGGTCCTTTCCTCTTTCTAGTATATATAAATGATCTACCGTATTTATTGCAAAACCAACCTCAAAATATGGTGTTATTTGCTGATGACACTTCCCTTATTTTTAAGATAAATAGACGGGCCCAAAATCCAGATGAAGTGAATAATGCCCTATTTCAGGTCCAACATTGGTTCACAGCACACAATTTGGTATTAAATGAAAAAAAAAAAACAAATGCATAAGATTTGCTTTACCGAATGTTAAAAGTAGTGATTAAGATATAATATTAAATAAGACAAACTCGAATTCGTAGTTAAAACGGTTTTCCTGTGGATTACGCTTGATTCAAGGCTACAATGGGGTTCTCATTTAACATCTCTTGTGGGGCGGCTAAGTTCAGCAGCATATGCCATAAGAAAAATCCGTCAATATACCGATGTAGATACCGCTAGACTGGTCTATTTTAGTTACTTTCATAGTATAATGTCTTATGGCATTTTGCTATGGGGACGAGCTGCAGATATTGCGTCTATATTTATTCTGCAGAAAAGAGCCATTAGAGCCATATATTATCTCCGTAGGCGCGATTCTCTAAGAGAACTGTTTAAAGATATTGGCATCATGACGGTACATTGTCAATACATCAACGAAAACATAATGTACCTACGTCAGAAAAAATCTGCACCTCATAATTACAGCACTAGAAATAGGGACCAACTAGTTCAGCCAGGCTTTAGACTCGCTAAAGTGGACTCATCTTTCATGGGGTACCTACTGTTTGAGATGCAATAATAAAATTCCACAAAGTATTCTTGAACTGAATGAGACGAAATTTAAAACATGCATTAAACGCACACTATGTAAGCAAGCATATTACAAGTTGAGCGATTATATCGCTGATAAAAATGCTTGGCTCAATGCTGGTCTTGCTCTACAAGGACAGGGGCGCATGAATTGATAGCAGTAAATGGTATTGTTGGAGCTGCTGAAGATTGTATAACTATCTTTGCATTGTATAGATTCAATCTGTTTAGTACATGTTATATAATCGCATAGCCCATATTGTGTGAGTACTATGTACTAGAAAGCTATCATTCACTGGAAACCTACGTCTTTTCTTGACTTGAATGTGCCCTGGCGGTTGAGAGTATGTCTCAAATGTCTCGCTGATGGTGGCGCGTGTGTCGGATCATTTAGTTCCCTTCAAAATGGTTGAGTTGAATGGTGCTGATCCATGCGTCATGTTCGTGAACGGGCGCTGTCAGTTGTGACTGGTTATCTCTTAGTTGCCATGGCTTATTTGAATGAATTATTTTGGTTTTTGAATTGTATTCTTTTTTGTTTTGTTTTACTGTGGACACTTTTAACGTGCACATCTTGCTACATTGTTCTCACATAATATACCATCTCAACATGAATGATGTAACCAAGATTTTGTAACAATATTTTGATTGAAAAGAGTGTCCATGGAGTTTCTTGCCCGTTCTTCTCCATATAGAGATCTACGTTAGGGAATGGGCAACTACAGTACTTTCACAGCTTTTATGTCTTGTGGCTGGGACTGTAGCTACATTTAATTTTCATCTTTTTTTCGACAATTCAAAAGTGCCTGTAACTGGCCTACTTGAAATAAATGCCTTGATTTTGTGTCCATACTGGGCACGCGGGCGCGGGCTAGTTGGCGCGGGCCGCACGCGAATCGCCCGCGGGCATCTCAAGCCATAGCTCGTTCATACAAGTGGCCGCAGTGAAGGGCGCGGGAGATAAGTGCGGGAGCCAGAGTTACCAACTCCCAAAAATATTTACACCTCAAGCTAAGTCAAAATTCCCACAATTACTAGAAAAACCCACTTTTTTTCTGAAGGGAAATCATCAATGACCCCTCCCGCTCTGGGGTGCCGGGCGGAGTGGAAAAGAGTGTCAGACTTTTACTGACTATAACCCATCCATGTTCCTTCTTTGCCTTTTGTGTTCTAGGGCCGCGAACTCTTTCGAACAACCCGCAGCCCTGGCAGGCATCGGCCCTTGCGGACCCCTTCCCTGTTGCTAAAATCACTTTGAGGCGCGCGTAGAACACGGCCTGTCGTCATGAGACGGACGGACGGCGAGCTAGCCCATAGCTCCCCGTCCATCAAAAATTACATCCCTCTTATTAACCCCTAAATTTGGGGTAAAACCCCTAAGTTGGTAACCCTGGCGGGAGCGGGGATCTCCGATCCCGCGCCGCTCGCCGCACCGCGCTATCAGTCTGGCCAGGCAAACTGCGCGCGTTGCCGCACCCGCACCGCACCCCGCACCGCGATGCCACTCTGGCCACACACCAACGCACTACACGATGGCTCTATTTGCGACCTTTCTTTTAGTGAAGAGAACATATTGAAGGAGCTATAATTAGATCCAGCGCAGGGCCCAGGTCCTGATGGACTTTCGACTTACTTTCTTAGGAATACTGCGACTTTCATCTGTAAACCTCTATTTATTATTTATAATAATGTGATATACATTTATTATAAATTAGGGGGTTATAGGTACCTGATCTGTGGATGCAGGCGTTCAGTCGTGGTCTTTTCCGCCTGATCAGTTACATTTTTTTTTTCGCTTAAATTATGCGAAGGCGCCGACCCACGACTCCTTAGAGTTTAGGCCTATTAGGAAAGTGCCAATTTGGCGAGTAAAATAACAATAACTCTCGTTTAGTGATCTATACAAAGTCAACGGGCGGGGCTAGAGAGCGTTTCTATGTTGCGAGTGCAAGCAAAAATTAGCTTATTGGTGTTCAGGCGGGAGTGTCCACGATAGTACATTAATTTCAACAAGTAGACGACGCAGTGTATACGGACTTCTGTAAGGCTTTCGACAAGATAGACAATGCATGATGCAATACTGTAAAATAAAATAGCGTCCAACGGAATTCATGGGAATCTTCTGAGGTGGTTAACTTCTTATATTACCAACCGTAGTCAGAGGGTTATATGTCAATGGTCACCAATCAAACATCGCACGAGTGACCTCTGGTGTGCCTCAAGGCTCCATAGTAGGTCCCCTTTTGTTTATCTTATATACAGGATGTGGCGTAAGTAGTGGTCCACCGTTCAGGATTAATAATAAATGATAAATAAAGTGATTTGTTTTTTTTTTTTAATTCTTTGTTCAAATACCTGAAGTAACAAGTTAGGTCTACATAACTCTGTTTTTTTTTAAACAAATGGGCATTGACACTGTAGTGCATTTTTTAGCAAATATCGTAAGTATTAACGCAATAAAGTTTAAAAATAGTTTAATGAAAATCTTCTTTTCTTCAATTAAAATTGAATATCTTTTTGTTAAATTATTGGATCTGTTATAATGATGTCATTTAGTAGGCATATTATTAAATACATGGGCACTGACAATGTGGTACGTTTTTTTTTTACAAAAATCGCTCTTGAACTTGATGGTGTGTTAAAAATTTGGGTTAAAATTAAAGAAGAACCAACTTTTTCTTCAAAAGAGCTGAATTTACATAAAAAATCATAATTTGTCGTGGTAGCTCTAGTATTTAGCAGTAATTAACAGAAATCAAAATGAAAGATTCATGACTTTTGTTGAAACTACAACCAAATTTGTAATAAAAGGTAGAAATTTCGTAAATAAAAGACAAAAAGGAAATATTTTCGGAACCCTTGGGTATAAATGGTTTAAATTTTTAATTGTTATAGTTAATTATCTGGTTCATCTAATCCTGAACGGTGGACCACTACTTACGCCACAACCTGTATAAATGAAATCAGCCAATGCTTTCTCAATACCAAGTTTTAGGGTTCCGTAGTCCTGACAAGGAACCGTTATAGTTTCGTCATGTCCGTCTGTCTGTCCGAGGTTTTGCTAAGAGACCGTTAGTACTAGAATTTTGTAGAGTTGTGTATATCAATAACGCCGACATGGTAAAATAAAACTTTGGGAAATATTTTTTTTTTGGTTAGCTCCCCTACCTGTGAACTGGGGATGAATTTCGTCGTCTAACCCAACGTGTGGGGTATCGTTGAATAGGTCTTTAAAAATGACTTACGGATTGCTAAGACTACTTTTCGATTTAATGCTCCATTTACGAAATATTAAACTTTAAAGTGCAAATTTTTGTTCCAGTAGGCCCCGCCCCCCCCTCTAAAAGCTAAACTGCTGGCTTCAAAAATCTAGAAAAAATCATGATGATAGTGCATTTCATGAACTATAAAGGAAAACTATAGCGGTTAAGATAACTTTATTAATTTAGCAGTAATAGTCGTTGAACTAGGGTGTTAGATAATTTTGTACCAAATACAAAATCGTTAGAATAAATCCTATAAAGTGACTAAGATGAAGTAGTTGCTTGTTTATTTACGAAATATTAAACTTTAAAGTGCAAATTTTTGTTCCAGTAGGCCCCGCCCCCCCTCTAAAAGCTAAACTGCTGGCTTCAAAAATCTAGAAAAAATCATGATGATAGTGCATTTCATGAACTATAAAGGAAAACTATAGCGGTTAAGATAACTTTATTAATTTAGCAGTAATAGTCGTTGAACTAGGGTGTTGGATAATTTTGTACCAAATACAAAATCGTTAGAATAAATCCTATAAAGTGACTAAGATGAAGTAGTTGCTTGTTTATAACGGGTGAAGACTAGCATTAAAAAACAAAATCTAAGATATAACGGGCTACTACGGAACCCTACACTGCGCGTGGCTCGACACGCACTTGGCAGGTTTTTATTATAATGCCGACGACCTCAAGATATGCAGGGTGGAATTTTTCAATGCAGCCTGGAGGGAAAGTACTCGAAATACTGGAGATAGCAAATTTTACTCAAAGTAAACATTCCTTTATTTTTAAAAAGAAACAAAAATGCATTCACATGTTATCGAAAATTCGCTTGCCATGCTTGGGAATCGAACCGACTAAAGTTCGAAAAATAAAATGTGCCTGTAGACATCTATCGATAGGGTCAGTCATATGGATCAAATCTCTCTAACAAACATGATAAATTAAATGTAGGGAAAATCATAAAATCTAAAGAACAGTTTTAGATTCAATGGGATAAAATCAATAAGATAAAGCACTTTTATTCATGGTTTTCCTTTTATTTAATTTATTATGTTTGTCAGAGAGATTTGATCCTTAAGACTGAATCGATAGATGTCAAAAAGGTACAGAATGTTATTTTGTCGAACTTTAGTCGATACCGGGGGTTCGATGCCCGAATGTGGCAAGCGAATTTTCGAAAATATGTGAATGCAGAATTGTTTCTTTTTAAAAATAAAGGAATGTTTCCTTTGAGTACCTAAAATTTGATATCTCCAGTATTTAGAGAGAGTACTTTCCCTCCAGGTGGCATTGAATAATTCCACCCTGTATAGAGCCATACGACAAACAAATGATTGCCTTCTGCTGCAGCAAGATTTAGATAGACTATCCTGTTATCCCATGATCTGTCCACGAAGTGGACATAATAGTTAAATTCTAACGGATTTTCCAATTCATTTAAGGATTCCTATGGATTCTCAAAATTTTATAAGGATAGGGAATACTTCTCAAAACACGAAACCCGCGAGCTGCGTGCAGCTCGCGCACCCAAGCAAACTAGTTTTATATATATTTCTTATTTCTATGTTTTATATTGCAGCTGTATGTTGTTCCTTTTGAACAAAAAATAATAGAAAATCATCGCAGCCTTTTTAATGTTACCACTAGTGGGACACAAGCCTCCTCTCTATGAGAGAGAATGGGCTATAATCCACCACGTGGGCCCAGTGCGGACCCAGTACGAACACGATAGCGATTTAATTAAATACTTGATCAATGATTCCTTTGATCTATTCAAGGAAAATCCTAATGGTAAGTGGTAGTACTAGTACGTATAGCTACTTAGTTTGAATAGTTTATCTTGATACCATTAGGGTCAAGTGAAGCGATGCTTACACTGCGCAGGCGTAATGGAAAGGAGGGACAGGTGAGCGGCAATACCTATGTTGGCATCATCTACGGCGGTGATAAGAAACTTGTGCTCATATACACGTAAAGCGTGTAAGCTATTTTTATGTTTAGTTTATGGTTATTAAAAAGGGAGACATTTGCATTTATGTAAAAATGTGTTTTCAAAAATGAATTAATATCGCTAAGAGATAAAGAATTGTGAAGGACAGAAACTTTAAATGTCGTTTCTTTGTTTACAGGTGTGTTTTGGTATCTAATTGGTTTATAATATAATGTATGTGTATAGTTTAGGTACTTGTTAAACAATAAAAATCTTTGTTTACAGAGCAACGCAAGTTATTTTTATTTGAACACTTTCAGTATTCAAGAAATTATATTATATAAAGCTGAATTACCACTGACTCACTGATTGACAGAATTGTTCTCCGAGATGGTGGATGGGGAGGTGGGTATATTTTTGCAGATTCGTAAACAACTAACTCTGAAACCTATGGGAAAAGTGCCAAACCTCCCCTTTTCACCCCCCTTCTCACCCCACCCTTTCGTATCTCGGAAACCAAGAGACTTGGAACATTTTTTTTTTCAGATTCGTATAGAGGAGGCTGGGAAAAGTAAAAATCATTTTTCAAAGTTGTCCCCCTTTCTCCCCTTCTCCCCCCCTTTAGGCGAATCTCGGAAGTTAAGAGACTTCGAATATTTTTTTTTTCAGATTCGTATAAAGGGGCCGATTTTTAGTTAAATTCTCATTTCAAAACTCCCCCGTCTCCCCCCCCCCTTCACCCCTCCCCCAATCGTATCTCGGAAACTAGGACACGTAGCGGAATTTTGATTTTTACTTTACTTTATTATTGGGGGGCGTTGAAATTTTTATACCCTCCCCTCCCCTCCCCAACCTCCCCTTTCCGGCGGTAGGTAGGTCCTGAGTGGAGCGAACCTGCGAGACCGAGTTAAGCGAAGGGGGGAGGTGGCGAGCAAAGCGAGCCGGCGACCTCTGTAGCGTAACGAAGGTTGAGTGGGTGAAGCTCCCCTCCCCAACCTCCCCTATAATTGAAAACGGCTGTAACTTAATAACGGTTAGAGATAACTATCAGGTGTTTGAACAAATATTATAGTAGGTGTCGAAACCTGTCCGGTGGTAGGTAGGTCCTGAGTGGAGCGAAGGGGGGAGGTGGCGAGCGAAGCGAGCCGGCGACCTCCTTAGCGTAACGATGGTTGAGTTGGTGAAGCGTAACTCAGCAAACTTTAGGGTAATGTTTTTTATGGGAAAAGGTCTCAGTTTTAAAATAAGGTTTTATTAGGGGTCCGTAGGGGTTTTCATACTGTTTTAGGGGTAATTAAACTAAGGGACCCGTATTTTTTTATTTTTACGGATTCGTATAGAGGCTTGGAAAAGTAAAAACCAGTTTTCAAAGTTGTCCCCCTTTCTCCCCTTCTCCCCCCCTTTAGGCGGATCTCGGAAGTTAAGAGACTTGGAACATTTTTTTTTTTAGATTTGTATAAAGGGTCTGATTGTTAGTCGAAATCATTTTTCAAAACTCCCCACTCTCCCCCCCTTCACCCCTCCCCCCATCGTATCTCGGAAACTAGGACACGTAGCGGCATTTTGATTTTGACTATACTTTATTATTGAGGGGCGTTGAAATTTTTATACCCTCCCCTCCCCAACCTCCCCTAAAAGTTCAGAGTGGAGCGAACCTGCGAGACCGAGTAGAGCGAAGGGGGGAGGTGGCGAGCGAAGCGAGCCGGCGACCTCCGTAGAGTAACGAAGGTTGAGTGGGTGAAGCTCCCCTCCCCAACCTCCCCTATAATTGAAAACGGCTGTAACTTCATAACGGTTAGAGATAACTATCAGGTGTTTGAACAAATATTATAGTAGGTGTCGAAACCTGTCCGGTGGTAGGTAGGTCCTGAGTGGAGCGAAGGGAGGAGGTGGCGAGCGAAGCGAGCCGGCGACCTCCGTAGCAAAACGATGATTGAGTGGGTGAAGCGAAACTCAGTAAACTTTAGGGTAATGTTTTTTATGGGAAAAGGTTTGAGTTTTGGAATGAGGTTTTATTAGGGGTCCGTAGGGGTGTTCATACTGTTTTAGGGGTAATTCTAACGGATTTTCCTAATCTTATAAGGGTTAGTAATACTTCTCACGAACACCAAACACGCGAGCTGCGCGCAGCTCGCGCACCCAAGCAAACTAGTTATATTATATAAAGCTGAATTACCACTGACTCACTGACTCATTGACATAATTGTTCTCCCAGATGGTGGATGGGAAGGTGGGTATTTTTTGACAGATTCGTAAACAAGTAACTCTGGTGAGTATGGGAAAAGTGCCAAACCTCCCCTTTTTGCTCCCCTTCCTCCCCCTCCCTATCGTATCTCGGAAACTAAGGGACCCATATTTTTTGTTTTTTACGGGATCGTATAGAGGAGGCTCGGAAAAGTAAAAACCAGTTTTCAAAGTTGTCCCCCTTTCTCCCCTTCTCCCCCCCTTTAGGCGGATCTCGGAAGTTAAGAGACTTGGAACATTTTTTTTTTCAGATTTGTATAAAGGGGCCGATTGTTAGTCGAAATCATTTTTCAAAACTCCCCACTCTCCCCCCTTCACCCCTCCCCCCATCGTATCTCGGAAACTAGGACACGTAGCGGAATTTTGATTTTTACTATACTTTATTATTGAGGGGCGTTTGTAAAAATTTGTATTTCCTCCCCTCCCCAACCTCCCCTTTCCGGTGGTAGGTAGGCCCTGAATGGAGCGAGCCTGCGAGACCGAGTAGAGCGAAGGGGGGAGGTGGCGAGCGAAGCGAGCCGGCGACCTCCGTAGCGTAACGAAGGTTGAGTGGGTGAAGCTCCCCTCCCCAACCTCCCCTAAAATTGAAAGGGCTGTAACTTCATAACGGTTAGAGGTAGCCATCAGGTGTTTGAACAAATATTATAGTAGGCGTCGAAACCTGTCCGGTGGTAGGTAGGTACTGAGCGGAGCGAACCTGCGAGACCGAGTGGAGCGAAGGGGGGAGGTGGCGAGCGAAGCGAGCCGCCGACCTCCGTAGCGTAACGAAGGTTGAGTGGGTGAAGCGTAACTCAGGGACGACGACAAGCAACCCTTAGGGTAATGTTTTTTTATACTTCTCAAATGTTTTAGGGGTGCTTAAGGGTTCACATACTGATTTAGGGGTAATTCTAACGGATTTTCCAATTCATTTAAGGATTCCTATGGATTCTCAAAATTTTATAAGGATAAGGAATACTTCTCAAAAACACCAAACACGCGAGCTGCGCGCAGCTCGCGCACCCAAGCAAACTAGTTATACTATATAAAGCTGAATTACCACTGACTCACTGACAGAATTGTTCTCCCAGATGGTGGATGGGGAGGTGGGTATATTTTGACAGATTCGTAAACAACTAACTCTGAAACCTATGGGAAAAATCCCAAACCTCCCCTTTTCGCCCCCCTTCTCACCCCTCCCTATCGTATCTCGGAAACCAAAAGACTTGGAACATTTTTTTTTCAGATTCGTATAGAGGAGGCTGGGAAAAGTAAAAACCGCTTTTCAGAGTTGTCCCCCTTGTCCCCCTTCTCCCCCCCTTTAGGCGGATCTCGGAGGTTAAGAGACTTGGAACATTTTTTTTTTCAGATTCGTATAAAGGGGCAATGCATTAGTCGAAATCATTTTTCAAAACTCCCCACTCTCCCCCCCTTCACCCCTCCCCCCATCGTATCTCGGAAACTAAGAGACCCGTATTTTGTGTTTTTTACGGATTCGTATAGAGGAGGCTAGGAAAAGTAAAAACCGGTTTTAAAAGTTGCTCCCCTTTCCCCCCTTCTCCCCCCCTTTAGGCAGATCTCGGAAGTTAAGAGACTTGGAACATTTTTTTTTTCAGTTTCGTAAGAAGGGGCAAAGAGTTGGTCAAAATCATTTTTCAAAACTCCCCCCTCTCCCCGCCTTCACCCCTCCCCCCATCGTATCTCGGAAACTAGGACACGTAGCGGCATTTTGATTTTGACTGTACTTTATTATTGAGGAGCGTTACAATTTTTATACCCTCCCTTCCCCAACCTCCCCTTTCCGGTGGTAGATAGGTCCTGAGTGGAGCGAACCTGCGAGACCGAGTGGAGCGAAGGGGGGAGGTGGCGAGCGAAGCGAGCCGGCGACCTCCGTAGCGTAACGAAGGTTGAGTGGGTGAAGCTCCCCTCCCCAACCTCCCCTAAAATTGAAAGGGCTGTAACTTCATAACGGTTAGAGCTAGCCATCAGGTGTTTGAACAAATATTATAGTAGGTGTCGAAACCTGTCCGGTGGTAGCTAGGTCCTGAGTGGAGCGAAGGCGGGAGGTGGCGACCTCCGTAGCGTAACGATGATTGAGTGGGTGAAGCGTAACTCAGCAAACTTTAGGGTAATGATTTTTATGGGAAAAGGGAGGAAGAGTTTTTTAAATAAGGTTTTATTAGGGGTCCGTAGGGGTTTTCATACTGTTTTAGGGGTAATTCTAACGGATTTTCCAATTCATTTAGGGGTGCCTATAGATTCTCAAAATTTTATAAGGGTAAGTAATACTTCTCATAAACACCAAACACGCGAGCTGCGCGCAGCTCGCGCACCCAAGAAAACTAGTTATACTATATAAAGCTGAATTACCACTGACTCATTGACAGAATTGTTCTCCCAGATGGTGGATGGGGAGGTGGGTATATTTTGACAGATTCGTAAACAACTAACTCTGAAACCTATGGGAAAAATCCCAAACCTCCCCTTTTCGCCCCCCTTCTCACCCCTCCCTATCGTATCTCGGAAACCAAAAGACTTGGAACATTTTTTTTTTCAGATTCGTATAGAGGAGGCTGGGAAAAGTAAAAACCACTTTTCAGAGTTGTCCCCCTTGTCCCCCTTCTCCCCCCCTTTAGGCGGATCTCGGAAGTTAAGAGACTTGGAACATTTTTTTTTTCAGATTCGTATAAAGGGGCAATGCATTAGTCGAAATCATTTTTCAAAACTCCCCACTCTCCCCCCCTTCACCCCTCCCCCCATCGTATCTCGGAAACTAAGAGACCCGTATTTTGTGTTTTTTACGGATTCGTATAGAGGAGGCTAGGAAAAGTAAAAACCGGTTTTAAAAGTTGCTCCCCTTTCCCCCCTTCTCCCCCCCTTTAGGCAGATCTCGGAAGTTAAGAGACTTGGAACATTTTTTTTTCAGATTCGTAAGAAGGGGCAAAGAGTTGGTCAAAATCATTTTTCAAAACTCCCCCCTCTCCCCGCCTTCACCCCTCCCCCCATCGTATCTCGGAAACTAGGACAAGTAGCGGCATTTTGATTTTGACTGTACTTTATTATTGAGGAGCGTTACAATTTTTATACCCTCCCTTCCCCAACCTCCCCTTTCCGGTGGTAGATAGGTCCTGAGTGGAGCGAACCTGCGAGACCGAGTGGAGCGAAGGGGGGAGGTGGCGAGCGAAGCGAGCCGGCGACCTCCGTAGCGTAACGAAGGTTGAGTGGGTGAAGCTCCCCTCCCCAACCTCCCCTAAAATTGAAAGGGCTGTAACTTCATAACGGTTAGAGCTAGCCATCAGGTGTTTGAACAAATATTATAGTAGGTGTCGAAACCTGTCTGGTGGTAGCTAGGTCCTGAGTGGAGCGAAGGCGGGAGGTGGCGACCTCCGTAGCGTAACGATGATTGAGTGGGTGAAGCGTAACTCAGCAAACTTTAGGGTAATGATTTTTATGGGAAAAGGGAGGAAGAGTTTTTTAAATAAGGTTTTATTAGGGGTCAGTAGGGGTTTTCATACTGTTTTAGGGGTAATTCTAACGGATTTTTCAATTCATTTTGGGGTGCCCATTGATTCTCAAAATTTTATAAGGGTAAGTAATACTTCTCAAAAACACCAAACACGCGAGCTGCGCGCAGCTCGCGCACCCAAGCAAACTAGTAGTCTTATAAAACGACATTTTTGTTTGACGATGGGAAAACTTCGTTTCGAATTCACCATACTTTCGGGGAGTGACGGATAATCAAATATCTGTGCAATAACTTCAATAGCTATGACTGAGCATAAAATATACGCTATTCCAGAAGAATTTCAACATGTTACTCAACACACAGAACTAGTAAAAACAGCAACATTCATCAAGGTAAAAAAACAGCCTAAAGAAAAGATACCAGACGCGAAGAGTCTGGATAACAATAACAGGAGAACTTTAAAAATATAATTAGATGAGGATGAAAATTTACAATTTGAAAATCAGTACATAAGGGAAATAGAACAAGTTCAAAGGGCGGCTGCACAAAGTAGAGATACACAAGAGTCTAAGCAGCAAAACTTGAAACACATTGCAGAGAAGTTTGTGATTGAAAAATTTACCAGCAAAAATTAAAATGCAAATCAATGGATTGACACTTTTGAAAAGGAATGCTTACGCTTTGATGTGAAAGATGACGAGAAAAAAATTGGAATACTCAGATTGTTCATGAATAAAAGTTGTATAGATTGGTATGGTACCATGGTTATATCATGGACTCGGAAAGGAAAATATGGAAAAATAATTAATTATCATGATCAATTTTAATGAACATGTAAGAGAAGATTTCGAAATAGAGATAAACCATTTAAATGAATATCAGAAATCAAAAATAAATAAATGATTAATTAATACAATTCAGTTTTTGCAAAGAATAAATATGACGTTGGAACTGTTAACGAATATGAAGCCAGTATAGACTTGTTAGTAGACAAATATTGCAGTAAAAGACCCTACAGATGCACTATGGAAGATAAAAAAGAAATAGAACAACAAATAGGAAAATTATTAGATAATAAACTTATAGAAGAATCATATAGTCCATTTGCTGCACCTATAACATTGGCATATAAAAAAAGACAACAAGAAATCCAGATTATGTATAGACTTCAGAGATTTAAATAAAATAGTAGTACCGCAAGCTCAGCTATTTCCATTAATAGAAGAGTTAATGACTAAGACATAGAATTGCAATTTTTATTCAACTTTAGACATAAATTCTGCTTTTTGGTCTATCCCTTTACGAGTAACAGACAGGATAAAGACAGGATTTGTAACACAGGAAGGACATTTCCAATGGACTTGTCTACGGTTTGGACTGAAAACCGCACCAGCTATCTTCCAGAGGATATTGAGTAATGTACTAAGAATGTACACACTTACAGATTTTGCTGTAAATTATAAAGACGACATTCTAATATTCTCAAAAACATTTGATCAACATATTCATCACCTATCACAGCTGTTGGAAGCGATTTAAAATAGAAGGATTCAGATTAAAATTTACGAAGTGCACATATGCATCAGACTCTGTAAAATACCCGGGTCATAATAATACAACATAATTCTATTAAACCACTCAAAGATAATCTGATTTCAATAAGGAATTTCCCTACTCCAAAAACGCAGAGGATTTTATGACAGTTTCTAGGAAAAATCAATTTTTATAATGAATAGAGTGCGATAATATTAGATCCGTCCCATAACTTACCTACTGACTAAAAATCAACCTTTTATTTGGTCTAAACAATGTCAAAAAGCATTTGAGAAAATAAAAAGTCTCCTATGCTCTCAACCAGTTTTAGAAATTTTTGATAAAGATTTACCTATCAATATTTACACGGATGCTTCTATAGAGGGTGTTGGAGCCATTTTATAACAGACGCAGCCAGATGGAAAAGAAAAACCAGTAGCTTACTTTTGTAAAAAACTTAATGGAGCGCAAAAGAAGAAAAAAGCGTTATACTTGGAGTGCTTAGCCATCAAAAAAGCAGTGCGATACTGGCAGTACCTAGGTACTGGCAAATAGGAAAATTATTTACAGTTTATTCAGATCATAAGCCACTAGAGAACATGAATCTGAAATCGAGAACCGATGAAGAACTGTGCGATTTGACATACTACTTTTCACAATATGATTTTAATATAAAATATAACAAAACATGACAATATGACAAATTTTAAATGAATACACATATATTTATTTTGAGTGTTGTTACTTTAGTATTACCAACTAATTAGAAAAATTAAAGCCCTCTTTCGCTCTCCTACTTTGCTGTGCCCTTACAGGGTCCATATTTATGTACCTAGCTTTAAGCCCTGCAAAATAAATAAATATCACTATAAGTAATCCAGGAAAAGAAAATTTGGAAGCGGATTGCCTTAGTAGGAATCTTGTAGAAAATACAGATGAACAATTGAAAATTTTGTACCTACTTGGTTAACCTTGAAGATATTTTAAAATATCAGATATTCTAGTACGCTGTGTTGACAAAAGTATATGTCTGATGCTTTATGTATTTTTTCAGTAAACTAGTTGTGGGAGTTTAAATCACTACTTTGTAAACAAATAAGTTTTTGTAAATGTTTTACGTGAAGTATCAATAAGAAAGACTAGTCTATTTTTAACACATTCAAAAATGCCAGGGAGGTAAATTAGGCGACTGTCTATAAAATTTGCGCGAAAACGTGAAATGGCTCTTAAGTCCAGCTGCGACCTTCTTCTCTCTTCAAAGGCGTTGACGTGCCGATGCACACGACGTCTCCACTCGGTAACCAAAGCGATGGTGCAATATTTATGCTAGGAGCTGAGCGAGGATTTGTCTCCTAGCACAGCACAGGGTCTGCCTGTTGTCGTTAAAGTAAGTTTTTTTAAAGCAATTTGTTGTTTCAGTAAACACAAGGTCAGTTAATTACCCACAAGCTAGCTAGTTCGTAACTTCTGTTGTTTCAGACTGAAACCGATGGATTCTGTTCTCGAACACTGAGGCAGGAAGGGCACACCGTGACACCGGTGACACCGCACAGCCGACAAACACGTACCGAACGACTTCTCTCTGTATGCTTAGTGCGAGTGTCATATTAAAATTGAGAAACGTCTCGATCGCGTATACCGACTATTCAAATAGTGGTGGTTATACAACGAAGATAAACATACTACTCTATGGACATTTGACATTACTTTTGTTCGTGTTTACGAAACTTTGAGTTGTGATTTGCTGTTTTTAATATCATTGTTAAAATTAAAGACTATAGCCCGTCTCAATTTGAAATGCTGTGGTGACATTTATAGAGCAGTTAGTGTAATTTAAATTATTTGGTGTGTTACTTTTTAGGCATGGAGATGATCACTAATGCCCGACTGGCTTGTATTGGAGAACCCTATCGTTGTTTACGTGACCGTGTTACGTTTTTGTGGCGTTATAGGTATTACGCTCATCTTGTGCTTTTGCGATCTCAAACATTCTCCAAACAAAATACAAGAGATTCCATTGCACATTTTATTCACAATATGAAATTTAATTTAATTACTTTGTTATTTCACTACTATCACCACACAAAATCTTTGGTGACAACTTTTCACGCTCGCATGTGACTGTAACTTGCAAACGTTAGCGATATGCACGAAACAATCCTCACTTTCGAGAGGCACTCGATTATCACTATCGACGACGTAAATGATAACGTAAACACACTATTTACGGGATCGAGACGTTGCTCGAATTTCAGTATGACACTCGCACTAAGCATACTCAACATACCACCTATTCGCTTCGACTAATATTAACATAATGCTTGTGGAAATAGCCTAGGTATCTGCGCACACTACGATACTACTTCCTAGTGAACAATGTAGTCTGACGTTGGCCAAGCGCCAACAACGTGAGCCGCGTCGGCGCTGACCGTGACTCCGAGCTCGGGCGCCCTGCACGTCCCAGGCCCGCTGCCGCGCTGGCACACTCCCACTCGACTAACCTTGACAACATGTTCTTGTTTACTTTGTTTTCTGCAGCTGATAATGGACTGAACAATAAATGTGCATGGTGCGGTTTCATATAATAATATAAGTAATTATGGAAGTAATAGGTAGCATGTCAAAATGAAAATGATCAGACGCCGTCAATCGCCCCTCAACCTAGCTAGCTACAAAGTATCGTACTTATCTAGTTCTATAATATTTTTAAACTAAACCTGAGCCTGAACTTGTCAACATCCATCCCGATTCTTCCGGAAATGTTCGGCTTTTTAGTTTTTATCCATAATCCAAGCTTTCTTCGTTCTTGTCATTTGTTCTGAATTTTTTTGGAAAACAAAATGATATCCGAAAAAAATAAACTTGCAAATTACAATGTCCGGAAATAATTATAAACAAATGTCGGGCTTATTGTCAAGACTTTTTAAATTTCGAAATGGGTACCCTATACTATACTATTACCCGCATGAGCAACCAACAAACTTTGCGTTTTACCCTTTGACCAATGGTCTTGCTTTGCTTCTCTCAGTTGAGTGAACTCGCCCGTCGTGTCGGACCGAGTTAGTGATGCTTCTCTCAGTTGAGTGAACTTGCTCATCGTGTCGGACCGAGTTCACTTTGCCAGATTATCTACCTCTATTTACGTGCTCGTAAGTAGATAATAAGAACTGGTACCTACTTCATTGAAACTAAATCTTCAGGAACAACATCGATATCGTTAATCGAAGCACTCGTTTCATATTTCACAATTATTCATAACGCCGGGTATTTTACAGAATGCCCAGATTGATTATTATAGATGTTGAAATAATCAAATTGCCTGGATATACCAATGTATCCGAGGCGGAAAGCAAACATTTTTGAGCTCGCTTCGCACGCTCGTACTCCTGGTTTCTGTACATATGAAAAAATATTACTTGTCTAGCTGTTGCCCGCGGCTTCGCCCGCGTGGAGTTGGATAATTGTCTCACGGGATCATACTACTGGGATGAAAAGTATTCTACTCGTTTGTGTTAATCGAGGTTATAAACTAACTTTGTGCAAAATTTAATTTAACCTCTTAGAGGTTGAATTTTGGAAAACGCTGAAATACGTAAATCATTATTTTTGCCGCATTCAATTCATACGAAATTTCATGCAAATTTGTCCAAGGAATATAAAGTTTCATACTAACTTTCATCCCCTATTTAACTCCCTTAGAGGTTGAATTTCGAAAAATCCTTTCTTAGTGGATGCCTACGTCATAAGAGGAATACATTTGCGAAATTTTATGATTCTAGCCCTAAGGGTTTGGCCTGTGCGTTGATACATCAGTCAATCACTTTTGCCTTTTATATATATAGATTTATCCGTGAATATCTAAATATATTCAAGAGAGCTCAGACATCTTATGTCATTTTGGCGTTCATAAGCTTTCTTTATAAATAGGCATAATTAGCCGTATTTCTAATAATAAAGGACACAAGAAAACCTAACAAATTCGAGGTAGGTGGTAACATGTTTAAGCTCACTACGCTCGCTCTTGAATCTTATTTTTTAGGGTTCCGTACCTCAAAAGGAAAAAACGGAACCATTATAAGATTACTTTCTTGTCCGTCTGTCACCACCGATTTTCTCAGGAACGGGTGGACCTAGCAAGTTGAATTATACCATATACTGAGGTCTATAGTCCCTATTAGGTGTACAAAAATCAAGGTCCTGGGACAACACGATAAAAAGATATGGGCAAATTTAGATTTTCGCAAAAACTTGTAAGTACCAAAATCTACCTTAATTTTGTTGTGCTGAAAGACCTTGCTTTTAACCAAAATTTTAAATTCTAGGTCAACCGGAAGTACCCTATAGGTTTTGGGTCGAAAACCTATATGGCAGTTCCCGTTGACCTAGAATCACGAAGAATCCTGAGCGTATAGCGAGGGATTCAAAGACACGAGATGCAAATAACTTTGGTATTGTGTAACACATACCTACAACTTTTCACCTCAGCAGCGAGAACGTATACCTTAAGGTGAAAAAAACAACATGGTAAAAATTAAACCAGCACATCACATCACAATACACAGATATCCAGACGATGATTTGTATATTTTTATATATTATATTGAGATTTGTAAAAAATAATGTTATTTGGATTTGTGCCCTACTGACATTCTTTTCAAAAATGCAATAAGTTTGGGATAGGTTTTATGTGCACGTCATCTTGTTTTTATTGTGGCTTTCAACATTGAGTAAATACTCCACATTGTAGATGGTTGCCTAGTTTGTGATAATTCTATGAAGTACGATAACAGTACAGTCTCCGAAAAAGTGTTAGCACCCTTTGTAAGTGTCCATTGCTTAAAAATATAATAAGTCTTTAGATATTTTTCGCGAGACTTTTCAGGCAGGAAACTTAATTCTGCATTTTTTAGGTAGGTATGCTTCAATCTTCGGGTGCTAAATAGCAGACTTCGTCACTGGACTCGCTCATATTTATTTATTATTATCCAAATTTTATTGTACTTTGTAGCTAGCGTACATCGACCTAATCATGGCTAGCGTAACAGAGAATAAAACAATAAAAATTTGAGTTCGCCAAGTATTTTTTTTAAATGCGTTCTGAAACTACACTCGCGGTATTCTGTCTCAATATTAAAGATTAATCGTAGGTACTTTCTATAAGTCGGGTGTATAGGTAGGTACGAGAAAATACGCATCCTTCAAATCAAGGGTGGCCATGAAACTGTCTCTTGATACTAATTTTAATGTTGTTCTTAGATCTTCAATTTTGAAATGTTCTGTTATGATGTACTTGTTTAAAGACTAAGTCTAAAATAAATCTGTTTTTGCCATTGGGTTTTTTAATCAGGAAATAACTAGAAAGAAATTGTCCATCACATGGTTCACAACGTGAAATGGCTCCACTGTTTTTAAGGTCAGTGATGGTCACCTTGTATTTAAAGGACTCACATGAAGATAATGTAGGTAAACTTGGTTCGGGGCGGATCTGTATTTATGCTTTCGCGGTTGCACAACGACAAGCTTTGCTCATGCTTTGCTTGGTAGCATAGATGCAGGTCTACCTTACTGCCTCCCTCAGAGGCGG
Organism: Xestia rhomboidea; assembly: GCA_963853795.1. Taxonomy (NCBI): domain Eukaryota; kingdom Metazoa; phylum Arthropoda; class Insecta; order Lepidoptera; family Noctuidae; genus Xestia; species Xestia rhomboidea. The sequence continues at coordinate 36,029,284 of OY970756.1, forward strand.
TAGGGTGGCGGGGTCTTGAGGGAGAGCGCTACGGTCGTGTAGATCCTCAAGGCAAGTCTGGTGTGTTCACCTTCACGTGGTTGCCGCCCTGTTCTTGGTCTAATTCCATAAGAAATAGACGCAACAAAAACCACCAGGCGCATTCTGGGGGGGGGGGTGCGCATCGCACTTCGTATGATCAAATTCCCGTCATACGAGGTGCGGTGTGCGTTCCCCTGCGTGCCCCTCTGAGCAGCGGGCGTAGCAGAGGGCATGGCAGGGGAGTGGGGTCCTCCTTTTGCGAGATTCTCGCAGAAGGAGGAGGCGGGGCGGCGCGGCGAGGGGATCATGAGCATCCACATGATCCTCTCGCCGCACCGCTCCGCGGGCGGAGAGGGGGGGGAAGGGGCGTTTGCCCTCCCTCCTCACGGTGACGGGAGGAGGGCGACAGGCACGGAGGTGCCTCCGCCCGCATTGCACCCGTCGCCCCGCGGGTGACTGGGCCTCCCGCTTCCCGGCGTGCGTGCGTGAACACCATGCTGGGGAGCGAGGAGGCCTGGTCGGCGGTAGCCTCCTTTTGCGGGGTTCTCGCAGAAGGAGGAGGCGGGGCGGCGCGGCGGGAGGGTCATGTTGTGAGCGCATGATCCTCTCGCCGCGCCACTCCGCGGGCGGAGAGGAGGGGAAGGGGCATTTGCCCTCCCTCCTCACGGTGACGGGCGGGCGACAGGCGCGGAGGTGCCTCCGCCCGCATTGCACCCGTCACCCCGCGGGGGACTGGGCCCCCCGCTTCCCGGCGTGCGTGCGTGAACACCATGCTGGGGAGCGAGGAGGCCTGGTCAGCGGTAGCCTCCTTTTGCGATTTCGCAAAAGGAGGAGGCGGAGCGCGCACGGGAAGACCTTGATCCTCTCGCTGCGCTGCTCCGCGGGCGGAGGGGGGGGGAAGGGGCATTTGCCCTCCCTCCTCACGGTGACGGGCGGGCGACAGGCGCGGAGGTGCCTCCGCCCGCATTGCACCCGTCACCCCGCGGGGGACTGGGCCCCCCGCTTCCCGGCGTGCGTGCGTGAACACCATGCTGGGGAGCGAGGAGGCCTGGTCAGCGGTAGCCTCCTTTTGCGATTTCGCAAAAGGAGGAGGCGGAGCGCGCACGGGAAGACCTTGATCCTCTCGCTGCGCTGCTCCGCGGGCGGAGGGGGGGGGAAGGGGCATTTGCCCTCCCTCCTCACGGTGACGGGCGGGCGACAGGCGCGGGGGTGCCTCCGCCCGCATTGCACCCGTCACCTCCGTCGGTCATTCCCGAACCCCCTCCTCCACGCCCGTGCCGTGAGGGCAAGAGGGGGGGTCCGCCTTGTGTTCGTCGGCGGGGGACTGGAAGTAAAGGCTGTGCCGGATTCCCAGTCCCCCTCCACTATGACGAAGCGGGAATGCGCTGGGTCGTTTTAGTGGGTATACCGGGTTTTGCACGCCCGGGGAGTCCCACATACCCCTCCCGTCCCCCGACGGGAGGGCATGCGTAAAGCATTTTTCGCCAGCGTGAAAAAAAAAAAAAAAAAGGTAAACTTGGTTCGAGTAACTGATAGACAGGTTTAGTAAACGGTGTCTTGTAACCTCTTATCCACGATAATACAAAGAAGTCATTGGTTATCAATTGCTATTAATCATAAAAGTAGGATAACCGACCTGCGGAACGTACCAGGAACGAACCAGGTCTAGCGCCGCGGGGCTTGGCGCTGCTGCAAGCTCGGCTGCCGTCGCGGCTGCTGCTGCACCGGTCGCGGGCGCGGCGCCGGCGCTGTCCTCCTCGCTGTTCCCGCTTGCCGCGCTGTCGGGAACGGAGGCGTCTGGTTTAAAGTCTGGACAGGGGCCTGTCTCGGTCTCTGCGCTGGTGCAGGTCTTCTAACCGTTGTGTTTATTTTAATCTCAGCGCCTGATTTTGATATAGCTTATGCAGCTTTTAGAGTATCGGTCAGATGTTCACCAAATAGATAATTATCGATTTCTGTATTAAACAGTTGATCTTTTATATCTTTCTTGATTGTGGAACATATAAAACTGCGCCGTGTCATGGACTCGCTATGTTGTGAGTCACACATCAGTCGACCGGCTTCGATCAGTAATTGTATTACCGACTGATCTTTATAACCTGAAGAAAAGAGAATACTGAGGGTTTCACTTATACAAGATATACTTGCTGCGACCTGCACCTGCTTATTCTCTAAAGCTTTGTCTTTTTTTATTAGCATCTCCGATAAAGCGGCCTTTATCTCTGAATTTAACTTCGGTGCATCAATCTTTGTGCAGTTTTTTGGAACCAGATGCTTTTCAAGCAGCTCCTTTCTGGCATCCTTGGTCAAGCCTGTTGTTGCGATGTGTTCCCAGCGAGCAGATAACTCGCATCTAATGTCTGGTCCATATTTTTTATCCTTTGATGGAGTTTCGCAAAAGAGATTCAGAATCTCTTCGTCCAGCTCAGGTTGCGTTACTGCAACAGGTAGTTCCGATTGCCCGGCCTGTACTGCGTCTGTAGCAGGAACATCATGTATCGTCGAGGTGGACGTACCCGGTTGTGGCTCATCTGAGTCAATAATCGGAGATGACGCGACTTCACCTTGAACTTCCATTTCAGCTGGAATAGAAAATGTACCAAATGTGGGTATCGGATAGAAAATAGCGCGGCGATAGTCCTCAAAACTATCCACAACACCAAGTTTATCATCCATACCGATATTCAGAATAACAAAATCGAGTGATAACATTCTGTTATGTAGGTATGTGAATATGGTAATTAATACCAATGTTCCTAGTATACAATTAGTGGTTTTAGAGCGGCGATAGTCCTTAAAACTACCCACAACACTATGGTTTAGTCCGTACGGATATAAAATGCAATTATTATTAAGTAGGTCATTAACTAATGTGAAGGCAACATTTCTTTCAAATGTACACAATCACTATATAGTATAAACCCAATAAATTGGGAACCCAAAATTATGTGAAGGTAACATCCCCATAAGACGTACACAACACTATTTAAGACAATTATGACATCATGTCAGATTATGATACGGATATAGTCCGAAAAACTATTCACAATATCTTCGGTTAGTAGAAATAACACTTCAGCTTACCTTCATGGTCCGATAGTACTGGCGACATAATAATATTCGTCGACTAGCTACTACTCTCGGAACAACTTCGAACACGCGTACGTTTGGCAGTTTATTAAGTTTTCTTTCGAGTTTTCGAATCTTCTTTCTTAAATAATCACTGTCGTCGTTTTTGTGACTACGTTTTGGCATCTTTTTACACAATTCAAATAGAACGAAGAAAATAACGTGGTGATCAGCGACGCACTAAAATAACGTGGTGATCAGCGACGCACTAAAACGCGAATGAGTGGCGGTACAGGCATAACTATCAGGAAGACAAAGTACCCACAACAAAAAAAAAAAAACTTAGTGGATGAAAGGTTATACCCTAGACGTATTACTACATTGTTATCTTAATCTCGAAGGACGAAGCAACGAAGTATAATGTCCTACATTAACTCCGATCCCAAGACTAGTCGTAGGGTGAGCTTGCAATAAAAGAATTATCTGCATTTTACCTCAATTCCCCGTAGATGATTTAATCTCCACTTCTATTGGACGTGGATACAATCTCTCACCCACTACTCACATACACATTCACCTCCACACCATCTCCAACACACATAACACACATCACAGCGCGTTATTTGTATCTCATAGAAATACTGTGTTGTGTACCCATTTTATTCTTGCATTTTTATTTGTACCTACCTAACCCATAAGTTCAATAAATAAAATATCTTGATCAGGCTCAATAACTTAAATACGATTACATAAATAACCTGGGGAATGACGGTGCATCCTAATTCAAGCAAACTACTTAAAAAATGTATTGAACCCAACCCCTAAATCAGTATGAAAACCCTTAAGAACCCCTAAATCATTCTAAAAACTAATTCAAGAAAAAAAAAGAAATTACTTAATGTAAAAAAAAGTTTGCTTGTCATCGTCAATGAGTTACGCTTCACCCACTCAACCTTCATTACGCTATATGGAGGTCGCCGGCTCGCCACCTCCCCCCTTCGCTCCACTCGGTCTCGCAGGTTCGCTCCGCTCAGAACCTACCTACCACCGGACAGGTTTAGACGTCTTTTTTTTTTTTTCGGCTGGGAAATCATCAAATGACTCCTCCCGCTCTGGGCGGAGCAGGAGTGAGTGTCAGACTTTTACTGACTAAAACCCATCCATGTTCCTTCCTCGCCCTTTGTGTTCCGGGGCCACGGTATCTCTTTCGAATAGTCCCGCAGCCAGGTTTCGACGCCTGCTATAATATTTGTTCAAACGCCTACTGGCTACCTCTAACCGTTATGAAGTTACAGCCCTTTCAATTATAGGGGAGGTTGGGGAGTTTTGAAAAATGATTTTGACTCAAACTCAACAACTCTAGCACCCTTTCTATGAATCTGAAAAAAAAAAGTTCCACTTTGAAAACAGCGGGCCTACCATGACGTCTTAAAGCAGGATCGTTTTAATTGCGTGCGACTGAGGGAAAGAGATGGCGCTAGACGTCCTCTATAGCTCCGTTTCTTTCCCTCACTCGCACGCAATTAAAACGATCCTGCTTTAAGACGTCATGGTAGGCCCGCAGGTTTTTATTTTTCCGATTCTTTTCTTTTTTCTTTTACTATACGAATCCGTAAAAAACAAAATACGGGTCTCTTAGTTTCCGAGATACGATAGGGAGGGGAAGGAAGGGGTGCAAAAAGGGGAGGTTTGGCACTTTTCCCACTCGTGAGAGTTACTTGTTTACGAATCTGTCAAAATATACCCCCCTTCCCATCCACCATCTGGGAGAACAATTAAGTATGTCAGTGAGTCAGTGGTAATTTAGCTTTAGTATAATCTTTCACTTTTTCAAGAGAAAATAGTAAGTTGAACGTAAAGTAGGTAGAATTATGCAGCTGGGCAAGTTATAGTATGACCACTTTGGTGATGTTTACACTCCGCATCACCATTTCATAAAATTAGTTCAGTTCATAAAATTTGATTTGTAAAATGGTTTGCACTTATTATTTGAAGTAGGTGTGCAGCTCAAGGTGGCGTTGCTTGGTAAGAAAATTTGCATCAGTGTGTCAAACTTGGTACATTTATTATAGTTCTGTGTTGTATTGAGTGTGACGCAATGCGACACATTAAAGTGGCGAGTGGAGGTGCGAGCGAAAGCGGGCGCGGAGGGCGCATGCGTGCGAGCGAGAGTGGGCGAGCGCCGCCAGACGAGGCGGCGCCGGCGCCGCCAGCCGCGCCGGCTACCTCCAAGCGTGTCGCGAGTGTTGCTAGTCCAAACTAACTTTCGGGATGTAGCTTTAATTAGGTATTCGGGAATTTGGTTTTCAAATCGAGACAGCTACACAAGCTTAACTAACCCTTCCTTTTGGCTTTGCCGTAGTCGAGTTAAAAACAGGTCTGTTTTTATTTTGTAGCACTGCACTCAGGTCATGCAGGTTCAAGTTTAAGGAAGGAGTTTACATCAAATCGACATAAAAATAAAATTGTCTTAAAATGTTGATGACGGTGTAAAAGTAATATGTGGCGAGATTGCAATAAAATTCCTGTATCTAAACAGGAATTTTATTGCAATCTCGCTACATATTACTTTTACACCGTCATGGCTGTTATTTGCCCTAAATGTTTCTGAACGAAACATTTGTATTATCTGTGGTGTAGGCTACCGCACACTAAAGACAAGACTGTCTTATGACAGACTATTGCTTTACAAAACTTAAGACGCGCACACTTCAAACAAAGCGTCTCATAAGGCCGCTTTACATTTGGCTAAATTCAGTTAGCTAAATGAATTAAGACTCTGAATTTAGACAAGTGCAAAGACATTCAGAGAGAGAGATTAGGCACACTAATTAGACAATCAGAGTTGTGTCTGCCGATCTAAATCAGTTAGCATGCTGAATTTAGCCAAATGTAAAGCGATTTAGACAAGAAATGCGTTTAGTTGTCTGCTACTCTCAGCGGAGAAAACTATGAATTCTGTAGTGAAAATTTTCCCAATGCTTCCTCATCAACTAGGAAAACGTTAAAGGCAAAAGAATTGAAATTAGTAGAGTTTTTGATTATTCAAATTCAAAATAATTTATTTCAATCCTTAGGATCATAATTTACGCACATTTTTGAAATAAAAATTAAATCCTATTAGATAAGAATCCTAAAAAAAAATATGTTTTTCTATGATCATTGCATGATTTAGGTAATTGTTTGTTTGTTTTAAGCATTTATAAATCGCCCGACACGTCTCTGGTATGATTTTTGAATGAAGTGGTGCAGAAATAAATGAACTGAACTTTAAATCTTCGTTTTTATTTCCTATTGCTAAGAATCTCAAAGTAACAGCTAATATTTCTCTTGGAGTAATAGCATCTCTGAGCCAACTGTCTTCTTTTTTAATTTACGGTGTAACTATTCTCAACAATTCTTTATTGTTCAGATTCCAAACTTAGAAAATATCTTACATCTTCCGGTTCTAATACATATAAATAATTTGTTTTATACAGTCTTTTTCTTAAAAGCATCAGTAGCAGCATTTTTCTAACCAACACTTTCTGCGTCTTTTTCTAATAATTAAAATCGAGCTCGACGCAACCAAAGTCAAGGCAAACCCTATCCTTTGAGACAGCCTTTGATGTTTTGATGGTGCCATGAGAGTGACAAATATGTCCGACACGCTCGGAACTCGCTGTTATACTGAGTTAGCTACTCGTAGCTAATCAGATCGAGTGTAAAGAGCAAGCTCTTTTTTGCCAACGCTCACTGTCTGAATTTAGTGAACTAAATTTAGCCAAATGTAAAGGCCGCTATAGACAAAATTGTCTAATACCTACCAGAACTGCACAGCGACAAGTTTGACTACCGATTGTGGGCTTCCCTACACTCACATAACATGCATACAACGAATGAAAAAAATGAATGTTATTTTCTTATATTTGTTTAAAAAATATTCGTTGGTTAAAAAAACTCCAATTCGTGCCCAATATGAAAATTTGTTGTGTCCGATCAAGTGCAAAACCTCACTATTGACGAAGAGCTTATTTGGTTGCTCCCAAAATGTATAATAAACTACTAGATAAAATTAGATATTTGCCTCTAAATAGATTTAAAAAGTCTCTTCAGGGGATAACTACTAGACAAATGTTGCTACAGTGTGGATGAATATTTAAATGATAATTTTTTGGTATATTTTTTTCTGCTTCGTGATTTTAGCAATCAAAAGTTGGCGATTTTGTCGTTATCTCTGTCGAGACTGCCGGCCCTGGATCAGGTATAGCTTTGCGAAAATATGTGTCTTGATATGTAATGTAAGGCTCTATCAATTTCAATAAATTATCAAGAGTTGACACGTTCATTCGGAAATACACTCGAGAGCAATGAATCCGGGTCACTTAAAGAATCCTAAAAATCTCGGAAACTAAAAATGCTAGGTTAATGCAATAAATTATATTTAATAGACAATGTAATACTCCTTAAATGAAGGTATTAAAACTTCTTAGTTATTGTATAGTTATATCATAAAAAAATCAAATTTGAAAAAGGGCCACTTTCGAAGATGGAACTACGAAATTACAGCATTTGGTTTTGCTTTTGTTTGTAATCTGTCATTTATGTGGGTACATAAACCATGTTGATAGTGCTCTATATTCATTATTCAAGCTAAAATTATGTCGCTTACGCCTGAAGAATGCACCAGAATACTTACAATGCTGGAAACCGGCCGGAGTCAGCGCGATACAGCCAGGACTGTCGGTGTGTCGCTGTCAACAGTACAAAGAGTTCTCCGACGTTACGAAGAAACTGGTTCTAACCTACGCAGACCAGGAACGGGCAGAACCAGGTGTACCACAGCACGAGAAGACCGATACCTGGTGAACACCATGCTTCGAAATCGCTTTCTCACAGGAACTGAACTCACAAATCAGTTTCGACGCCTCGGAGGAAGTAACCCAAGTGCATGGACAGTAAGACGTCGGCTTGCTGAATCTAACTTAAAACCCCTTAGACCTGCAAACGGCCCTAAACTGGAGCGTGGGCATCGTATTTCAAGACTAAGATATGCCCAGAGCCACGTAAATTGGAGTATTGAAGATTGGTCAAAAGTTATGTTCTCCGACGAATCAAAATTTATGCTCTACAAGCACGATGGAAGACACAGAGTGTATCGAAGACCAGGGGAAAGATTCAAGCAAGCATGCATCGAAGAAAAAGTAGCCTACGGTGGTGGGTCTGTACTTGTGTGGGCCGGAATTTCTTCTGAAAGTCGCACAGAGCTGGTGATCATAGAAAACGGCTCTTTAACTAGCGTAAGATATGTGGAAGAAATCCTCAATGATCACGTTGGTCCATTTATGGTCAATTTAGGTGAGGATGCTATATTTATGCATGACAATGCCCGACCTCATACAGGTAGGATTGTGAATGACTACCTTCAAGAGATGAACATTACTCGTATGGAGTGGCCAGCGCGCAGCCCGGATATCAACCCGATCGAGCATGCTTGGGACGAGCTAGGCAGATGCGTAAAACAACGAAACCCTCCCCCAATCACGCTTCGTGAGCTCAAAATTGCTCTCACAGAGGAATGGGAGAATATTCCCCAAAATCGTATAAGGAACTTGGTGTACAGCATGCCAAACCGCGTAAACGCAGTAATGGAAGCACGAGGAGGCAATACAAAGTATTAAAATTCAAGAAAATCGTAATAAAGTTCAAAAATTTCATGTTTCCTATTTTTGTTTTAAGGAGAGATCAGCAGTTTTTTTCTTTATGTAATTTTGTGTTAATAAAATGTATGGTGACTCATATTTTTTTTACTTTCATTTAAGGAGTATTACATTGTCTATTAAATACAATTTATTGCATTAACCTATCATTTTTAGTTTCCGAGATTTTTAACATTCTTTAAGTGACCCGGATTCATTGCTCTCGAGTGTAGTCTAAAACTTCCGAGGGTGTTGTCTTAATTTACTATACATAAATTTTTCCATTTAGCAGTGTTTCACTATCTATCATGGGATGCACCCAATATTTAACGTCTGCGTCGTTTTGCAAGAACACTTGTAACTAAGATGCTCATTAATTAAAACAGTATCGAATTGACGCAAACGTTGTGCGCCGCACGCCCGCGCCGCTTTGTCGTAGTAGACCAAACTGTTTCGTTTTAGGTGTGCGATATGTCGTAGACAAAATTTTATGAGGCAGACTTGTCTATGTGAGGCAAGACTGTCTTTAGACAGACGTTCCTTGAGACAGACTATTTCCCTACTAGTGCGAGCGAGACAGACTATTTATCTCTCGCTCACACTAGTAGGGAAATAGTCTGTCTAAAGACAGTCGTGTCTATAGTGTGCAGTAGCCCTAAAAGCCCGCCATTCGCCTAAGCGGATGGCGGGGTTACGAAATTCGTGAATTTCTCATCTTTCTCTAAAGAAAGATGAGAAATTCACGAATTTCGTAATATTAGTTGTGCTGACTTGTGTAAGTAGTAAACTTCATAATTTTTATTTTTTTATTTGAAGTAATAAGTTTTACTGCCCTATAATTTTATTTATTTAATGTGATGAAAACATTGTATGTATCACGGATGGTACGGGAATTATTACGAACCTCGAGCCCTCAGTCTTCGACTTCGGGCCGTCCTAAGGAATTACGATCGAGGCTTAGTAGAAACTAAGCCTCGATCGTAATTCCTTAGGACGGTAACGTCCTTAATACACAATGTGCTATTAGGCATCGTCATAATAGAAAGCGAATGCGCGATCATCGTAGGTTCGCGCGAATTTTACTCGTACGAACGCGCGATTAAACATATGGAACTAGAATAGGTGTCCTAACTGACAATCACACGACGCGGTCGCGCGACTTAAATGTTTGTAAATCTATTCGCGCGAACTTAGTTCGTACGAACGCACGATCAAACATATTGAATTCGAATAGGCGTCCTAATTGAAATTCGCGCGATATTGCGCTGCACTGCGCACAATGAATGCGGGCAGCATTCATTTCCATCTAAACCCGCACAATAAGTCATCCAAATATTTCCCGACAGCAAAAATTGAGCGTCTCTGACATCCATGGTTGTTGGTATCGACCGTGCCACTGCCCTAGTCCACGGTCGCTCGGTCGCTCGCGTCGTCAATTTGCGCGATGATAGGACACCCAGTTTTTGCGATCACACGAACACACGATGGTCGCATCGCTTACTCGCGCGATGATCGCGCATCGCGTTCTATTAGGACGATGCCTTAAACTACTAGGATACTGACCATATAAGACGGTCAGTAAAAAAAAAAAAAAATTGTTACCACTGGTTAGTTACAGTTACAAGGAATAAAACTATAATTAAAAAGAAAATTTGCTGACAATCCGAATTTGGTGATGAATCTACAGATCAAAATGTAAATGTGATGTACCTACCTAATTACACGATTGCCAAAAAAAGGAGTGTTATGTTTTCAGGGTTCATGTATATACTATCGAGGACACTCCCGCCTGATCACCACTAAGCTAATTTTTGCTAGCACTTACATCACAGAAACGCTCTCTAGCTCCGCCCCGTTGACTTTGTATTAGATATGAGCGCCGCGCCGGCGCGCCGCCGTCGCCGTGAATTCATGAAGCGCGTCGCCGCCGTGTGCTGCGCGCGGCGCATATCTCTCATACATCGTTAATATACATCGTTAATCGTCATATTATGGTTGAATTGAAAGCGAGCCGCGCCGCACAATGCACGGCGCGACGCGCCACGTCTCCGTAATTAGTTCGTCCGTCCTCCGTCTCTTCGCCACATTCGCCGCTAACGCAGTCGAGTCGAATATTTTACCGAGTAAACGTGTATTGTTGTGTGATAAACAAACCAAAGATTCAAATTTTTTTTAAAATACTTACATGTTTTTAATGTAAGATTTTTACTTTAAACACCTCCAAGACCCACGTACTATTCAATCCATCCATCAGCACTATGTTTTGAGTGCGTTACATTGAGTTCTCCCACAAAACATGATTTTTCACCCCAAAAAAAAAAAGTCGTTTCCCAGCAATAATTTTTACGTAAAGTTACTTAGTTTGATGTACAGAATGCTTGGTTGACGGCTTCGTGATGAGGTGGTTTACACCCTGTAGATAGATAGTGCTCTAATTAAAAAAAACTCGGTTTCACTTCAACTCAAAATGCTGAAATGATTATCTGTACATAGAAGATTTAAAAAAAAACCGACCAGAGTGACTTAAAATAAGTAACTGAACATATTAAAACCATTTTCAAAATTTTTGTTTGTTTGTTTGACCGCGCATCACGTGAAAATTACTGAACCGATATTGTTGAAATGTTCACAAATCTATTTAAATACATTCAGAATAACATTTAGGCTATACAACATGTTACATAATTAATGCACATCCTGAAATTACTTTGTTCAGAATCGTTTACTGAATCGATTCCTATAATTTTTAATATAGGTAATTTTTTATCCCAAAAATAATTAAAGCTACGTAATTTATAGTCACACTACCCTTGTATAGTCCAAACAAACTGAAATGGACCGTAACTCAAGGCAATAAGACTAAAAGTGCAGTTATAATTGTATTAATACAAATTCCGCCATTCAATACAAAATAAAGAAAAATGAACCTTATTTCAAGCAAGTTAAGTCTTTACAAAAACAGTAGAAGTAAACTTGGCGATTTAACTGCACGCACACAATAACAGACACTGGATACAAAGGAAACAATAGCTACCCATACCAACAAAATGCGAAATATGTCATACTTGTTTTCGTTCCCTTTCTCGTGCAAATTAAAAACCTGGGATAGAGCGAGAAAGGTATGGTACAAGAGTAGACCGCAGGGTAGGACTATGTTAGCTGCTACTTCGTGGCCATGGAACGTTCCGTCCGAACACAGCCATCGACAGGGGAGCCGATTGGCGTACACGTAGGTACTCGTTTTCAAAACGAAATATGGGATTAATTCGGTGAGAATCCCCAATCAGCTGATTTTACGACTTTTTTTGTGGGGACGTATTAACTTGTTAGTTTATTTTAGTGCGACAACAAGACGTGCCGAGGATCTAAAAAATAGGATAGTGAACGCTTTTGATAAAAAATGACGAAGTGCTTTCTAAATTAAAACATCAATTAAGAAAACAGGCATTAGAATGTATTGAACTTTTCTATTGAAGTTGAGTCGAGCGACGACGTTAACAGCTGTCTCGAACGCGAGCGAATACCTATTAGGCTAGCAAGACTCACACAGTCGCATACTTAGGTATGAGACCTACGTATGCGACTGTGTGCGTTCGTTGATTTGTACTGTGACTACAACATTCTTCCGGAATTAGGAAGACTAATTTATTAAATAATCATTGCCTAGACATGTTTAATTAAAAATTCAGTGCATGTATTATGATTATAACATAATAAACTAATTGGGGTGTCTGAGGGTGTGCGTTAATTACGTTACATGTTGTAGAAATTTTGGATTTTTTTGGAAAAAGGGGGTGAAAAGGGCGTAAAGTTTGTATGAAAAAAAAAATTAGAATGTTTTAGAATCATGTAACTCAGAACAAATACTTATTGATAAAAATAAAGAAATACCTGTTTTGGCATTTTTTTTAAATCTCATCCAGAGACGCAAAAAAGAGGGTTTTGTGTTTAAAATTAATAAACTTCAAATTCCTATACAATCAAAACCAATGAAGTGTAACCTTTTAAAGTTGCTACATATACTTCATATCTAATACAGGTAAATATAATTTCTCAGTTTTCTTGAAATTTGATTTTTGACGTGAATACGCACAAAATAGCGGAACTCAAGAAAATTAGCTTCCTTCGGTATAAGTAGTTGGAACGAAATGTTTGTGCGCTCATCACGTCAAAAATACTGCATAGGCTTCTTCAATATTTAGGCTATATCATCACGCTACTTTCTTAAGGGGGTAGGCAATTTTGCATTATGTCCGTATACTTCAATTGTTTGACGTTTCAGTCATGACGTAAGTACACGAGAACGGCTATTTGTAGCTTATGTCAACGAATATTTTGTATACTGTAGCTTATGTATACGAAAGAAATAGCCTAGCGGTTTCATGACCGCTCTGTAAACTACGGGGTTGCAGGTTCAAACCCCCAACATTATTTTCACTCTTTGTGATTTGATTTTTTTTTTTGATGCTGTGAGATTTCCTACATTTCTTATTTAAATTGTTTGCATTTCTATATTTCTTATTTTTGTTCGTGAAATATTTTTCCAAAAAGTAATAGAGAAGTATGGACGAAGAATACAATCATGCTGCGCCGACCTTAAATAAATTGGGATAAAAGCAGGAGTATGATGATGATTTCTCCAAAAAGTAGTATAGCGAACGGAAGCCTGATAAATTCACGTGTTCTTGCCGTGCAAGAACTGTGCTGTGCTGTTCGCAATAATCAATAATCCATACGCAGTTTACGTAGATCATATATACAGCTATATTGGTATTGCTAGAGTATGACTTACATCGAAGGTCTGACGATGGAGAGATCAAGAGTTTACAGCATCTATATCGTGTTTGGGATCATTTTATGCACCTTGATGAGAACTTTCGACCTAGCTGGAGTATGACTGTCATCGAGTGTCTAAGATGATAACGTAAGGCTGTCGAGGGAAGCCCTTATTTGGAAAAACAGAATATTTTAGCGATTAATGCAAATATTTCAGAGAAATTAAATTGTTACCTACTTGATTCTATACTATGCCTAATATTATAAAGCTGAAGTGTTTGTTTGGTTGGTTGAACACGCTAATTTCAGGAATTACTGGGTAGAGTTGAAAGTTTCTATTAGTGTTGGATAGCCCATCGGAGAATGCAACAACGAACAACAATGTTACAACGTTTCTATAACATCACGCTACAATCAATAGGAGCAGAGCATCAATGAAAAATGTTGCAAAAAAGGAAAAAACATATTCCTTTTGAGGTATTTCGTTGCGTGCGCTGCGTAAACGGTTAAAGTTACGCAACAATCGTGTATGACGGAATTGTTCCTCTTTAAAAGTTCTATAAAAGTCCGCGATAGCATTATTATGTCTATCTTTTAAGGGTGTCTCACACTCTCTCTAAACAACTCTCTGTCTCTCTTATATGACGCAGACGAAGTTGCGCGGGTCAGCTAGTTTTTCAATAAACGTGATCTCCAATTATTATTTAGAAGACTGTCAACTTTTTTGTGGTTTTCTTAGTTATTTTTAAGAAATCTCTCCCTGATAAAAAAAAACTAAGGCCCATGGCCGGCCATGCCGCGGCGCCGCCGCCGCCGTGCAAATTTTAAAATAATGAATAAAAAAAGAAACTGATCGGCCGAGCGTATTGACGTGATTGTTATTTTGCGCGCCGAAGATGCCTAATAGGCCTACAGCCTTACAAATAAAAATGTGTTATATCGCATCTATTCCATTCTTATACTAAGTATAGTTATAACAGTTATAACTTAAGAATATGTCGAGAATATTTTTTTAGAAATAAACCAGATATATCTTTGGTATAACAACTCTTCCGTAATGTCAAAATGCACGATTCGGCAACAGCGCGACCAAAGAGAAACTTCTAAAAAAAAGCAGTTTTTCCGTAAAAACTGTATGGACCCTTTGTCAACTTGACGTTTCTCGACCTTTTTTTTGTTCTATTCTTTGCGCGCGAACTGAGTCAATACAGTTGTAATTGAATTTGTTTATTTTTGTGGATAGAGAAATATAATTTTAAAAGTGAATATTAAAATGGCTAAGAGAGACCGATCGAACTATTAGAATAGAATAATCTTTATTTACGTCCCCAGTACCTCAAAACAGAAGATAATCCACCTCCGCGCGTATCCATATTGAGAGATCTACCAACTAATTGGTCTAAAAACACCACCTTTAGAAAATTGATATTTTAACCGTAACTGCTAACCTAAATCAAAAGGATTTCTCTTTTTTTAATATTTTAACTTTTCTTTGAACCTGCATTAGATTTAGAATGTTATACTACTACTGGTTACTGGTTCTACTTCTTCTATTGCATCTAATTCCATAATCAAAATGAACGTAAAATATTTAAATGCGCGTAAACAAACACAAACCGTGGTATTTTTAAGGTTATACTAGCTTTATACAAGGGTGGAGGCGCGAATAACTTCGGAATAGCAGTTGTATGAAAACTTATGTCAAAGCTATACTTGGTATAAGCTATACTTTGTTTATTTGTAGACATTTTGCTTATTCTTAGTTTATTCTCGAGTATAACTTTTATACCACGTTTATTTGTAAGGCTGCTAAACTTTTAGGAGGCGTAGTTCGGCGCCTCCGCATGATTTAAGCGAAAAAAAATTAACTGATCAGGCGGAAAAGACCACGACTGTACCTATTGTGAGTTTCTTTATTCCACCATAACTTCTAAACGCGTAAACCGATTTCGATGTGCGTGGTATCATTAGAATCCTTGTGTTACCCCGGGTAACATAGGCTAGTAGAAAAATGGGATACTGCATTAGGGGTATCAAATTAAAGGGCTCATAACGACGATTTTAAAATGGTAAGTACCTACCTATATCATGACGATATTTTAATTTTTGAAAATGTGCTATTTATTTATCTATCCAAGATACGTGCGAATGACTAGGTAGGTTTGTGAACTTAAAAGTGATAAATGTCTTCCACCCTTCATGTCATCAACCATCTAGTTAAAATCGTAACTATAACTCAGAGTGTAGTAAGGTGAAGTAGTAATGGAGAATTTAAATATACTAAAATCCTATTAAAATGTTGTAAATCTTCATTGAGAACATACATTGTAATAATGGACAAGGTAAATAAATAATAAATCACAAAAAATCCTATTTGATTTTTGTTTAACTGTGACTGATTAAAAATAATTGATTCTGTAATAATAATTGTATTTAATAAATTGGTATAATATATAACGTTTAAAAATTAAAAAAAACATCAAATAAATAATAATAATTGTACCGAAAACATTTGCACACAGACGTCTGTTATTTAAGATCTTGCATGTATAACATTATTTTAATTCTGTATGTAAAACACATGTTTGAGCTAAAAAAATTCTTATTCTTATTCTAAAAAGTGTAAAATAAAAAAATATATTTAAAAAAAAACCCCGACTGCGTAAAAAGTAACTAATAACTTTAAAAAAAAACAGAAAAGAAAAAAAAACAAGAACAAATAATAAATTCTAATACTGAACATAATTATTGACTGCAACAGTCAGGATTAATGATTTTAGTCCAGATTATAATGAGCCAACTATTTAACTGTTTTTTTTTTATAATATTTTATGTAGGCACTACAACTAACAGGAACAGTTTACACATTTGATTTGTTGTATCCTGTTCGATCAAAAACCATAGATCAAGGGCGAATCAGGACGTGTCACTTGATACGTGAAAATCTAAACCCTCAAAATCTAGCACTAATCGGGATACCTATAGCAACGCGACGTTTGAGGGACCTATTTATATGTTGCGCAAGGAAGCAGCAGTGCCTCGCACTCGGCCCGGGCGAGAACAGACAGGACACGATGCCGCGCTGAGCGCCCATCACGCGCTGGGGACAGACAGGACACGCTGCCGCACTAAGCGCCCATCACGCGTCGGCACGCGTGTCCTCGGCTGCTGCCACATCTCTGCTGCTACAAATAGTTTTTTGTTTGCAGATTTTCCGCATCAGCGTAAAAGTTGCGTAACTAGGTTGTGCCCGCTCCCCTTGGAATATGAATAGATGTTAAGTGTTTGCGAATGGCGCTAACGTATTCTAGGCGCACTCGTCGGCGGAGTGAGTTGTGACACACATCAACACGACCGGTTCCTACCTGCGAGTCGCGACCGACCTCAAACATTGCCTGCCGAGAGCCGACGAGAGCAACACGTGACGTGTTACTACGTACAAACTGTAGCATAGTTGTCACACACGCACTACTTGCGATGGTACTCTGGGTGCGTGGAAGTTCTACTCAGCTTATGAGGACTGGTGCGTGGGCTCGCCGGCGCCGTTCTCACTCATCTGTCCTCCACTTTACTTCGAGTATTTTGTATGAACCATCGCACATTCTTGTCAGTACTGACGGTTCGGCGGAAGGAAGTAGAGCTATTCCTTACAAGATCATGCTGATAGCCTGGAATACTCCTCAAGCTGCTCAGGATAGGTTGCTACCTTAGCACTACGTCAGATCTATGTGCTACAATATCGGATAGGTTTTATATTGTGTGGAAGGCACCCCCGGTCGTTTTATCCGTGTGTCATAATAACATTTGAGAATAGGCAATAGAATTGAATAGTCAAACGAACATACTTGTAAGTGAAGTTCGACGGTAAATAAGCTTGTTGTTGTATTGTCCTCGATGATTAGGAAAACTAGTGTACCTAGACTCGGCTTTAGTCTGCGACGTCACATAAAGTTTAAAGATAAAAAACTTATTTCCGAACGCAACCTTATTGTGTTGCCAACTGCCTCTGTAAACTATCTTCATTAAGTTCATAGCTATTTGGTTTGTGGGCACAGATATGCAACGAAAAGACATTGTTACTGCTTTCAGACTGCGTTCAGGACATGTTCCGTTGAATAGCTTTGCCTTTTTAATGAGAAAGAGTGATTCGCCCAATTGTTCTGAGTGTGATAAGGTAGAGGATACCACTCATATTTTAGCGGAATGTGTCCGGAACGGGGTTGAGAGGAGTAACTTTTTCGTAGAAAATTGTCTAAAATCTATTGATGTTGGCATATATAATAGTATTTTGGCTGCGCCCTTGTCCAGGACAGCCAAAAAACTATACAAAATAGTAAATTTAGGTATTAAGCGTAGATAGACATAGAATGCCCCTTTGAGGGTGGCATGGTCATACTGATCAAACCCTCTATAAAATAATAAAGAAAAAAAAAAAAAAAAAAAAGTTCATAGCTATTTATTGGTTTTACAACATAGGGTCTATATTATATAGCATGGAAAGTTTGGGTCCAGTGGAACTAATCATCTTCGGACAATACAACAACAAGCATAATTACAGTCGAACTTCCCTTACAGGTAAGTTCGTTTGACTATTCAATTATACTTGTTGTATTGTCCTCGATGATTATGAAAACTATGTTTATAGACTTGTTGTAAAATCAATAAACATTTATATTTTAAAAACAAATAACAAACTAAGGTACCTACCTACTTATAATCATTTTCATTGTTCTTTAAAATTGCTTCAGAGAAGCTTCTATTATTTACTATTATTACAAGAGGAGATGTTTCATTTTTGGCCATTAGATGTACAATTATATCAAAAATAGGAAAAAATCCCACATATTGAGAAAAAATATTTGTTCGTGAATTTAAGCCTGATTTCTTGTGCACGCAAAATCATTATTTTTCAATGATTGCTTTATTCTATTCAACATGGCCTCATAGTTTGCATTTCGATTTCGTTCTGAAAACATCCCACATCAAAGCATAATAACGTAGACGTTAAATGTGAATGATAAGTGTTCTTAGACTATTAATAATTTTTACTAGTCATAACTATCTTTTTTGCCTATTTTATGCAACTGTGACGATTTAATCGCTAAGCAAAAATAATTGTTTATTTTACTTTTCTGAAGTGTACTTCTGAACGAATAATTCAAAATGTCATTTTGTATGTTTGTCAATTTCTAGGTTAGGTAAATGTCATAGTTAGCTTCAACCTGTCCTATCTGTCACGATAAACGTCAAACATTTTTAATTTTTATTGTGTGCCTAAAAAACACTTTATTCTAAGGAAAAAATATTACTTTGTTCTATTCAGGGCTTAATTTCCAAGCTTTCCTAAAAGGTACAGGTTATGGAGTCCCATACCAAAAAAAAGGTTCCATTTCCTTTAGCAGAAGTTGTTGACTCTCCAGTCCAAACCAGCTGCTAGTCTAATTTCCTCTATATTAAACCCCTTGCTGAAGGCTGCTGATGTTGTTGAAAGAATACTGTGCGTTGAGAATGTACTAATGTCAATTCTCTTCCATAGATTTTTGGACCCAACAGCTGATTGTCCTAGAGCATCACAGCTTTACATGGCTTCTTTGTATATATGAATAAATTAGTACATTCCCGTGGACCTTCTGCTAATTTTAAATAATTTACCACAGCTGTAGCTGGGCATACCTACTCCTATTTTAGTGTGAAAGAAAGGGTCAGTTAAAAAAGGTTGGCACCTGTTTGGCCCTGAAGTTTTAATCAACTTATCAATCCCAATAGTTATAGTTTTGTTTAATCATTACATTATTAAAATATTAATTAGATACATTGTTTGCGCCCCCTTTCACTTGTGGCTAACAGTAATAAAGTAACTGCTGCAGCTTTCTTGGTAACAATTTGTTTATGTAAGTAATCTAACATAACAAATCCCAAGTATTATTATATTTGGGTTTAGATCTTAAATCAAATAAAAAACCACTGTAGTATTTTTACCTTGCCATCTGTACTTAATTGTGGTCCTATAATTTAGAGATAGAGCTGATCTAAAAGAATTCAAACTTCCATAGGAAAAATCTTTCATTAAAGTGAGATACTAAATAACTTCAGTGATGGCAGGCTTGGTCATGCTTATATTATTTAAATTACAGTATTGTGCCCCGTACAATTGCAGGCGAATATTGATTCAATGTACTTTTTAGATATTGAAATCATCATAATGTCAACAGCTACATTACTACTTACAAAATCTATAAATATTTTCCCGATAATAATCCTGCCACCAATTCCAGTTTCTTGTGAAGTGGGCAAATCTCTAGAAGCTTGAAAAAATAACAGGTTCCTTTAACAACAATCTATTAAATAATGGGAACCATGGTTGAGTAACCCAATGCAGAACTACTATAATATCAGTTGCTTTTAAATCTGTATTTATCATTTCTATAGTTTTAAAAACTATAGAAAATGGTGGGAAAGCATAGAATAAAGATATTGAGAGCAATGCAAAAGTGAGTGCATTCACCGCTACAGCCCCTGGATCAGGGTGCCATGATACATAACATAAGTTTGACACTATGTTGTTGGTCTGTGATACAAATAAATCAATTGAAGGTTCACCAAATAAGGATAATTATAATCTTAAATAATTCCCACTCTGTACTAGAGTTCCTTTCTACATTCAAAATTTGGTATCACATTATCTTTGGTATCTATGTAAGTAGCAAAAACCCATAAATTTCTAGATTCACATCATTGCTAAATATTTCTAGAAAAATTATGTAAGTGAAGATATTGAATTCCTCATAATCTATTTATGCTAACAAAATTTCTCTAACTCATAAATGATAAATTTTTGGGATTGTTTCCACTGGCTATGTTTATAGACCACCATTTGAGATCCCGTATGCATTTAATATTCAATGTAGTGTTTTTATCATGAATAACATGGCATGACGACAGTATGAAAACATTGCATATCTATTTAGTCTGTCAGTTAGAGTATTGAAAATTAATGGACACATAATTTTTGTTTTTGTAAATCAATGAATATTGACAAACATAAAACGCATCAAATCTCGGGAGTGGGGGCTCGTGACGTCAGAACTAGCAAAAAATTATACAATGGCGTGACGTATTGAGAATTTTAAAAGCGTCGTAGCTTCGTCAATTTTGGTATCCGTAACAAAAGAAAAAACACGGGTAAAATATTTTTTGATAATCTAAGTGACGGATTAATTCGATTTTTTTGTCGTCTCGCCTATTGTTAATATTTAAAATGTTATATGTATCTTTAAGATCCAACGTGACAAGAAAATCATTTGTCTGTAAAGTTTCCATATTGTTTCAACTTGAAAAACTCGGTTTTAACAAAAGTATTCAGTTTTTTTTTAATTTAAGATAAAATGGAAAGTTCTATTTCTCTTTTAAACCAGGAAAATTAATTATTTATAATGTAATATATAATAGTTTGGTTTCCAATCACATAAATCTGCCCACCTGTAAGTTTATTTGCGATGGGGATGATTTCTCCTGGCCTCCCACGTTCTATCTGCTGCTGGTACCTTTGATGACGGCCCCCCCTCCTCTTTGCTTCTCCCCAAGGAGGGCCCCGCTAGTTTGAAGTTTTATTATTAGTTTTATGAATGTTAGTTCTGGCCAGTGGGCACCCATGCACTCAGTCTACGAGTGATGTTTTTGCTTCAGTAATCTTTGATTCTTGACCGGATCTCTTGACTGATCTTGCTGTTCTTATTTTCTCAGCAAGGTTTTCACCAAAAAGATTTGTTTTTGTCTCTGATTGCAACAGAAAAAACTTACAAGTCTTTGTTGATTGCCGACAATAAAAGGGATCTACTTCCCCTAGTATCTAATTTAATCACATAACAAAATTGAAGCTTCTTATGGTGTCTATCTTCCATCCCTGAGTATCCTTACACATTTGAAGGCATGAGCCCAAACATGCCACGGCTGTTGAAAATTGATTCTGTCTTTTTTGTATCCTCTATTGAGTATCATATTACACCTTTGAGCTATGTTTAAATATGTGGATCCACACCTAATATTTCAAGCACTTGATTATCTCATAATTCTTCCCGTGGCACCTCTTATTCGATCAATTCAAGCACTGTGTATTCAACCTTTGCATCTGGTTAAACCTCTCTCAATTCTGGGCAATCATTCTCAACAGACAACGGGAGGATATTTTCTAGTGACTGTGGAGGGACATTTTCATTGTCTTCACCCCTATTAAGGGACCCTAATAGGGATGAAGACAATGAAAATGTCCACCTGTCTCCTTGTTTATTTAATTACAACTTCTGGAAGAAAGACTTAATGAATGTTGTAAAAACAACATCACACTTCATAACCATGTAAGTTCCCGCAGAACTTCCCTTGAAGGTAATACTTAATAAAACAGTCAACCGCGTGTGTACCTAAAGAACACCCCCCAGGTTGCTAAGTTCAAGACATAGGTAGCCATTGTAGACTTCGTACGCCCCCGCAGGACGTCCCACAGACCAGGCAAGTCGTTCACAATATCCATTTTGGACCTCATGGTTCCGTTCCCAGTTCTAACAGAACGCCGATCATGCTAATAGCTTACCTACAGTAAAGGAAGCCATTTACTGAGTCACTGCCTCACTGCACTCCGTTTTAGCGCCAACGTGGCAGGCACGGTTGCAAACACGTGCAAAGCGCAAGGCACAAACAACTCAAAAAACACATGTTTTCGATGAAGCAATAACTTACACGTAAAAACAGAGCCCTGGGCCTAGGCCCTTGATTCCAAATCTTCTGCAGGAGGCAAAACGAAATAAGGAAACACAAATTAAAGCGGTGAATCAATCTTTTTCCGTAAGACCTTCATCACTCGAATCAGAACTTAAATATTTCATGCTTTTCACTCGAAAAACTCTTTATTTTCGATTTTGTCGACACAGACTTTCTTTTTCCCATTATAGGGCACTTTTTAAACTAAAAAGAACAAAATTAATCGGAAAAGATGACGCCGAATAACGATAGTTTACAGAGGCAGTTGGCAACACAATCAGGTTAAGGTTGCGTTCGGAAATAAGTTTTTTATCTTTAAACTTTAATGTGACGTCGCCAAGAAACTTATATACTAACTGGAATGAGGACGGGCAAGCCAAAAACGTTACAAGCGAGAAAGCTTCAAGAGTGGATGTTGTCTCTTTCTAATAGGGTGTCCAATAATCATACTATCTCTTGGAGTAGCTGTTATTTTATTATTTAATGATGATGACCTGCAACTTAATAGCATTATAGGCGACATAGCTTCAAGAGTGGATGTCGTTAACTTTTTATGTTAAGGTGAAAGCGTCAGGCTAGCCCCCGAAATTCAAATTTTCTTACGTATTTTGCGATTTGTAGACCAGTGCTAGGTTGTGTCTTGATTAAAATATTGTTCGCGACTGTAAGACGTATGTAGTTACAGAATTATAATCAGCAAAATCATCAATACAACCCTCCGAGTTCATAAAGGTCGAGGAATGATTTTGACCTTGAAAAAGTCGTACCTCGAGTTTTATGAACTTGGAGGGTTGTATTGATGATTTTGATGATTATAATTCTGTAACTACATACGTCTTACAGTCGCGAACAATATTTTAATAAAGATACAACCTAGCACTGGTCTGCAAATTGCAAAAAACGTAAGAAAATTTGAATTTCGCGGGCGACCCTGGAGCATCCACCTTAACTTAAATGTATGTCTGTACCGTCCAGTTGCAAATTATCCATTTTGCAACCTGTCTATCCAGACGACTTTTGTATTCGGGGATTCGAGGACTCCGTTAATATTATGTATTTTTTCAGACAGAGAAAATTGCATATTCAAGCTATGACTGTTTACCTATAATGTTTTAGTAACATTCGCCAATATTTGTTTTATATTCCGAAACCATTCATTTTCACTCGCAGCTCGCCAAATGGATTCTTTTGCTGAAGAAGCATGGAAAAATCCTTAGGACACGGCATGGTGCGGCGGACTCTTTTCTTTTCAATATTTGTATTTAAAAAGCAAACTAGGTACTACCGAAACCATGTGCGAAGTCCGATGTTTCTAATTTATATAATATACTTTTGATTACTATGTACGACAACGTTGTTCGAAACTTCGAACTTACTTACTTAATTTATTTGGATATTTCCCGTTTGTCAATCTAAAACTTGGTAACCCTAGTCGTAATAAACAGCAAAAGTTAAAAAACTTCCCTAAAAAACGAAATTCCACATCCAGCAAACCCTTACTACTACACCCCTTCACACAACACAATTTTACCATTTTTAAAGCGGATTATTTCTCTTATATACAATAATAGTACTTAAATGACTTCAACGCGAAAATGTATCGGCCATATTGTTTACATCGGTGACAAGGAAAGACAGGGACACCATCAACGCTTGCCGGTTTCTCGCTCGGAACGTTTTGTTTTTTTTTCTTTTCTATTGAATCCTTTGTACAAATTTAATCTCTAAGCTTTTGAGATAGGGTTTTTTTTTATTTTTTTAGCATTTTGTTCGTACTCATTCCAGTTAGTATATAATTTCCTTGGACGTCGCAGACTAAAGCCGAGACTACCCTCTCAACCGCCCGTGGCTGCTTTAGCAGCCAGTAGCTGTTTTGCGAAATGTCCCTGGCTGCTAGAGCAGCGAGTAGCGCCTTCGTCCATGAATGCATTAAAAAATCTACTAAACTGCTATTTCTAGAGCTTATTCCTCTTGTAGCAAACTCTATACTATATTCCTCAACGTTCGGACCAACAATAGCAACACTATTCCATCGACAAATGTCAAAATAAAAGTAAAAACTTTAGTGTTAACCAAGGTGTTAACTAACTCCGCCATTTCTGACGTGTGGCGTCGTATTTCAATTGTTCTGTTATGTATATTGTTATTTTCGGATAGTGTTATATATCAAATTAATCGTGAAAATCTGTGCTACTATATTATCATAAAGGAAATCTAGTTTTCGAATCTCAAAGTTGAGTATTTCGCCTCCGAAAAAGTGGTAGGTTTAAATACCTATAGTGATTGTGTTTATACAAGAAATAAGTGTTTTTGTGATTAAAACGTGTGTGGTAACGGAAAAACAGTGCATAATTAGTATTGTGAGCATATTATTAAATTGTATATACAAAATCAAGTGGCTTCGTAAAGTTATAGGTACTTACGTAAATAACCGTGTTCAAAAACAGTCGTTGGCGCAGGCCGCGTCAAAATAAACAGTGAGTATCCTAATTTAATTCTAATTAGACTATCGTAAATAAACTAATTAGATTATGGTCTTGTTGGAAAGGAAATATAATCTAGTTTATTTTAAAATTATTTTAATTGAAATTTAATATTTAGAAAAATTCAAATTAATATTTTAATAGCCAAATATCCGTTTTCATCCCTGTTTTTCAAGTTCTACATTTTTTTTGAGTTTCAAATTAATAGTAGTTTTTTTTTTAATATATAGATTCCATAACTATTCAGCTATTCACTGTAAATTTTATTTAGCTATAACTCTTGTAGTTTGCGATTGTCTATCTAAAGTGTCAATTTACATGCGAATATTTCGCAATTTTTGGCACGCGTGGCGGTTTGGTGCAAAAAATTCGCGCGCGGGGCCCGTGAGTACTAGTTTTCCTAATCATCGAGGACAATACAACAACAAGTAGTATAATCAATTCTGTAAAAGGAAACAGAATTGATTCTATTGCCTGCCTATTTTTAAAGTAAAACTTTTTATTTTGAACGTCAAAACTGCAGCCCTGCCTGATGTGCATGCAGCCAAAAACATCGTCTTACTTATATGTTTCCACTAGGAACTAGTTGGCGGACTGGCTGTTTGGTACAATAACATTATACGTCCTTGAACAGTGCTTATGGTATACACTGTTCATGCGTATTGGTCGATTATTGGTGCAAATACTCCACGTGACGGCATTCCGGCCTGTAGCGCTACTAGGTACGTATCTCTGTTGACAGCTCGAAATGATAGTAACTGGGCTCAGTGTCCATCAATTAACTCTCAAAAGGTTAGTTTCGTATTATGTATGACCCTGTTAGTTATCGTAAAGTGATATCCACTCAGTGTGATACTTATTACCAATATTATGACATTCACTGTTGTCATCAAAGTTCGGTGTACAACCGAAGCTTAATAGTCACTGAATATCAGAAAGATACGTAATAGCCTTGCTGGGCGGCCAATCTCAGTGGAGATTAATCATCGACGCGGGAAACACAATAGGTGAATCGGAAAGCGCTCGACTCAGGCTGAATGGAGTTCAGATTGATTACGCAATTAAGCTAAAAACCTGGGGGTGACAATGGATTCCTATTTATCTTGGATTGCCCACGTTGCTGAAGTTAGTCGCAGTATGCACTACACGTTCCACTCATTGAAATGCCTCCAGAGCTTCTTACCATTGAACAAGAAAATCTCCCTCGCGCAAACTCTCATTCAACCCATTATAGACTACGCCGATGCATGTTATTTGGATGCCACCGAGGAGCTTTTAAATAAACTTGAGCGCTTGCAAAACATTTGTAGGTATTCGTTTTGTTTTTAATCTTAAAACATATGATCATGTTTCTAATTTTCGCAAAATGTTCAAGTGGCTCCCAATCCGACTTCGCAGGAACTCTCGGATATTGTGTCAGCTATTTAACATCCTTCACAACCCTAAAACGCCATCCTATCTGCGAGAACGGTTTTCCTACTCTCGTCCCTCTGATGCACCTTGCAGGACGCATCTTAGGAACCTCCTCAAATCCCCTCCCCACTCTACCGACTTCTACTCCTACTCCTTCACTGTCCACGCCGTACGGTTGTGGAATTCATTTCTGCCTGACATTAGGGACTGCCAAACTGTTGCAGTTTTCAAGAGAAGAGTGAAAGAACATTACCTATCCATTTCGTCATAATTGCTTAAGTATATATTTGTAGTTATTGTATTGTATTTATAGTATTGTTACATGTTTTTCTTTGTATTTATGAGTATGTATGTATTGTATATTATATTTAAAATAGTTATCTGTTTTATGTATTCCATTTTCTTTTCTTTACACACTATGTCTACCTACATCTCTTTTTAGGATCTCCTTTCGCAGGTATGCTGGAAGAGGTTTCTTTAGAAATAGGTAAGCATCACCTTTGTACTATTTTCTGTTCCTTTCTACTTTTTATATTTAGTGTGTACATAAATTGTTAAATAATATAAATAAAATAAAATAAAATAGCGCATCCGCTGAGAGTGAGACAGGCGCGCTCTCATCGCGCGGTGGGACCGGAGAGAGAAAAACGATTTAGTAATGTGCTTTCCGAGGCGCGGCAGTATCACACCGTCAACTTACAAACTCCGCGTTGTTACTGAGAATGTCTTAAGGAAAAACCCACTATGACTTTGACTAGCCGATTTGGGAATGAAACCCAGGATCCCACGTTGCGTCACGACGAGGTCCGCCGTAATCTTCGCGAGCCTCATTGCACTGAACTATCCGGATCCATCGCCCCGTCCGCATTCTGCAGCTGGAGCTCGAGCTCGAGAGTCTTCACTTGTCATTGCTTATTGCAGCTGGACTCACACTGACTCGATTCCCGGGGCGCGCGGCGCCGGCGGTCGGGGGCACGGCTTTCTGTATTTTATTCATAGTTAGCTATTTATGTTTTTGAACGGTGTTGCAAGCATCTTGTGAGATTTCGATGGATTGCTGTTGCTAATTAGTTTTGCTTCACGTAATAGACGCCAACGATTAGCTTCCTGTGTTCGACAGCTTGCAGGAGGCCTACTACCACCAGCTCTTAACGCAAACCATTTTAAGACCTAAACTGAACTGTTCTTCTAATTCGTACCATGATGTCTGTTTAACGATTCAATTTAGGCCACGCCATCTGACAGCGATTGTCTCCAAACTGAGTCGCAAGTTTTGGTTTCATTCATTCAATTTTGTACTTGTTTGGTACCATGACGTAGATAGAACAGCTCAACTGAAACGCTCAACTGTCAAAATTAGCCATTCAATAAAAGCTACTATTTCTCTAACATAAACTGAAACGTTTGGTGAATTATTGACGAAAACAAAGTTTTTTAGTGCTATTTTAGAGGAATTTTACAAAAACCAATGTAAGTGTAGGTACTTTAATCTTTCTTTAAAAGTTTAAAATACCTATTTAAATGCCTTTTAAGGTAAAAAACAAATAGTTACATTTGATTTTCTATTACAAATGTCTAATGCACAGCTTTAGTTTGAGTATTTTGAGGATGATTCTGAGAGAAGAAATAAATATACTTACATAAAACGTTACTTGCTACTGAGCGTGTCTGACTCTAAAATGTGCGCGAAACAAAGTTATTTGATACTAACTCTCTTTTTTTCACCAAAAACGTTTCAAAAGCGGTTCAGCCACTAATTGCGATCTTTCATTCACTTTTAACAATCCAAATGCCGCTGAGCGTATTGGACGTCATGGTACGAGTTTGAGCGATGCAGTTTAGGAACCTAAACTGAAATGTCTTGCTTTTGAATCGTTTTTAATAGATCATGGTAGGCCTCCAGCTCGCGTTTGCGACCCGCATGCGCGCGGGAGTCGCCTTCAGTCTGCTTAGGCTGGCTCTGCGCATTGATATAGAAATATGACCTTTTTTTTTCTTGTTTTTTTTCGGATGGGAAATCATCAAATGACTCCTCCCGCTCTGGGCGGAGCAGGAGGGAGTGTCAGACTTTTACTGACTAAAACCCATCCATGTTCCTTCCTCGCCCTTTGTGTTCCGGGGCCACGGTATCTCTTTCAAATAGTCCCGCAGCCCCGGCAGGCTTCAGCCCTTGCGGGCCCCTTCCCAGAAATACGGCCTTGGCGCGTCTTTCAATATGAGTCCCTTTCGATGCCACGGCATGCCACGGGATCATTTTAAAGCATAGCAATTTATGTCGTATTTCTATATTTCGTTTGAATGACCATTGGTAAAAAATTAAATTCCTTGTCATGCCGTCCCGGTTTGCGTTGGCTATTTTACTCTGCTTCATTTAAGCTTTATTGTAGTTTATTTCGCTCTATCTATCTAAGGTTATGTGTCCTAACAAATCATTCAAGCGTGCACACACACATGGTACTCACGCACAGAAACACACAAACAAACACTCGCGCTCCCGACTGCAGGGTAATGTGTTTATCAGCCTATACATAATGAATTTTTGTTTCATTGTGGCGCTCTAGATACCAAACGCGTGGTCGCGTGGGCCGATGATGATTTTTAATCGATTTTTCTTAAGGTGAAAGCGTCAGGGTAGCCCGCGAAATTCAAATTTTCTAACGTTTTTCGCAATTTGCAGGTCAGTATCAGGTTGTATGTTGATTAAAATATGATTCGCGGTTGTAACACGTATGTAGTTATAGAATAATAATCATCAAAATCATCAATATAACCCTCCAAGCGCATAAAGGTGCAGGAATGACTTTGACCTTGAAAAAGTAAATTCCTACACCTTTATGTGCTTGTAGGCTTCATCCTCAATCTAGGGCATACAACAAAAAAAATTTGTATTCGTTGGTTAATATTCCTCATTCCCTTTCAATATAGTGTACTTACATTATTCTACTATTCATGCCCTTTCATTTGATACCCATATTGAGGGAGTTGTGAAAAAATATGTAGGTAATCCACCATTTTGTGGCGGCGGCCATCTTGGACGGATTTTCATCAAACATAGCCAAGAGCACTCCCGGCTAATTCACCTTTCAAACAAAAAAACAAAATCTAAATCAGTTCATCCATCCGGGAGCTACGATGCCACAGATGGACACACACACACACACACGGACACGTCAAACTTATATAACACCCCGTCGGTTTTGCGTCGGGGGTTAAAAAATTAAAGCCGACGAGCTATGTTAAGTGGGGTATCATTGAATAGGTATTTGAAAATCATCTTTAGGTTTCTCATATCATTTTTCATTTCGAACGCTCATACGATTTATAACGATTTCAAGTCATTGAGCTATTACTACTACGTATAGAGAAGACACCGCCCCATCAGCATCACTCAGTGGTCCGTTCAACTGTGGTCGGCCGGCCACAGTTCACTCAGTCGCTTGCTCGCTCTTGAGCGCTTAAGTCTTGTTTGTTTTAAATCAATAAAGTAGTAATAGCTCAATGTTTAAAGTTAGATGATTAATTTGTCATTCGAAATAACAAATCATCATCATCATTCACCTGCACTTACCCCAAATCGTATAGTGGGACCCATCCCATGACATTTTCTATGTCGCCCGCCTGCTTCCAAATGCGCTTGTTTTTATTACAAGTTTTCTCTTAGTTTCACCACCATCATATTTATTTTTACAAGGTTTCTTTTTGTATGGGATTTGTAACCTTGTTTCAACCAACATTCAGAAACACACGTCAGAATCTCAGGATGACCGACATTACACTACAAAGTAGAGATGAAGGGTATAACAGCAGAACAGATCCAGGCTCTAGGTATTTAACAAGACTAGGTTGCACCTATTTCAACTTTTAAAATACTCGATCCACCTAGTCTCACTGCCTACGCGGCGTCCGGCACCCGCGCGCGGCCCGCTCGTATCCAAGTCCGTGCGAAGTACCGGCGCGGGCGCGGCGAAGCGAGATAGCATTTTGTTGCCATAGTTACTAGTCTGCTTTGCCACTCACTCGTGTTTGCCTAAAATCATTCGTGTGCCAGTCATTTGAATTTGAACCATATTTCAATGCACATAAAAGTAACGCAACACGCACTCGTGTTGTGCAAGAATACATTCTGTCCTTTTTTAACTACATTATTCCACAGTCTTCTAGGTACCTAATTGTGAATACTCGATGTGAATGAAGACTTTATGATCCACTTGCACTAGTTGCACTAGTCGAGTACAAAGACGTCGAGTATCAAATACGGACTCGTGCGGATATGGTCTCGGTGGCTGCCGGCTCGCCATATTTATACCTACTTGACGTCTCGGACAAGACAAGCTTTCAAGTAGACAAGTACCTAAACGATTCACCATGAAAACAAATGCCTACTTATGATCACCTAGCATTATCTAATCATATTTTTTCGCCAATACTAATTCTTTCTTGTTTTATACTTTTTAGTAGGTACATGAAAGCTTGTAACATATTGTAATGTTATTTTAAAGAAATAGACGAAACTTAATTATAATAAAGTTATTTAAAAAATATCTATTCTTTAATTAATACTCAACTTTGTTATTTCAATTTCACATCGTGGCTGTATAGACAGTTGGAACATGGTTCAATAGAAAACTGAACATTTTTTTTTTATTTGACAGTTATCAGTTGAAAACGATTCTCCCTAGGGCTGAAAAGTATTACTTTCAACCCGCTCCTCAGGCAACTTCAGACCTACTTTCAGAGTATGAGAAATGAAAAATGGTTTTTTCACTTCTCATGCTCTAAAAGTACGCCAGTATAGCCCTACGAAGCTACGCGCTAGCGGACTAAAGTGACCACTTTAGTCCGTAGGGAGTGAAAAGTAATTAGTTTTTTAATTTCCTCTAGGTGACATAGACAAACTCAAACAGCCAGTAAATATACATCTGTGGAGTGTGGACCATCTTCATTTCGAAAATGTTGAGAGTTTTAGTTCCATGGTTTTTCCGCAAGGTAGCGCCATGTGTTTTATATTGTTAATCTGTGACTGGTTTCGAAGAAAAAACTGACCGCGAATTTCAGAATTTTTTCGAGTGTAAATTTGTTCGGTTTTAAATAAATTTAATAAGAATGTCCAGTGATAGTGAAGAGTTTGACGTCGAGCAAAGAGCAAAAGACATAATAGATAATATTCTGCCGCCAAAATCGCGGAAGTTTTAACTAAAAACTTACGAAAGTTTTATGGACTGGAGGAATAAGAAGCATTTGTGATTTTTATTTTATTAAGTAATATTTATTGAATGTTTTTGTACTAAATTAACTATTTTTCTCGCACTCAAAACTCAAAGTGAAAAGTGTACTTTTCACTTTGAGTTTGCACCTCGAGACTAAACGCCAACTTAATATACCCTCGGTTTCATTGACTCCCTCGCACGCTCGGGAGTCAAACCACCTCTGGTATATTATGGCTTCGTTTAGTCCCTCGATATAAAACATACTATTATTTAATTTTATTTGCTTTCCGGCCAGGTTTTTTTAGTATATAAGATCACTTTTGAAAAAGAAAGAAAGTTCATTAATGTCAAAGCTTTCACAGACGATTTAACTTCTTGATTAGTTTCAACTTTCGCAGGAGTCAAAGAATTCCTCGTACATATAGTTCAATGTTTTAAACTATGTTAAATGATATTCCAGTAGGTATTTGAGGCCTACCACGAGCTCTTAACGCGATCTATTTTAGGACCTACACTGAACTGTTCTTCTAATTCGTACCATGACGTCAGTTTAACGATTCAATTTAGGCCATGCCATCTGACAGCGATTGACCCCAAACTGAGTCGCAAGTTTTGGTTTCATTCATTCAATTTTGTACTTGTTTGGTACTATGACAAAGTTATTTGATACTAATAGCGTTGTCTCTTTTTCACCAAAAACGTTTCAAAAGCGGTTCAGCCACTAATTGCGATCTTTAATTCACTTTTAACGATCCAAATGCCGCTGAGTGTATTGGACGTCATGGTACGAGTTTGAGCGATGCAGTTTAGGAACCTAAACTGAAATGTCTTGCTTTTGAATCGTTTTTAATTAGATTATGGTAGGCCTCCAGGGGGGCGAGTCTGCTATTACAATTGTGACACAATGATCTATCATTGATTTCATAATAGTTGATTTTGACAAGTTTCTTAATCTACTAATATAGTGGCGTCATTATGACTTTCCAATGATCAACCACATTGAAAGAAATGGCTTAAAATGGTAATCTCGTACACAATGACAAATGAATGACTGACTTACGCGGTAATTTTGACAGTTCCAGCCGAAATTTGCTCAATTAGCACCATTTTGTATTGCTATATATATAGGCTTCTATATTAAAGATAAAAAAGAACACTTAAATGAAAATAAATCAAAACACCGACCGCTAGAAATAAAAACAGATAAAACGTCAGTAGGCAGTAATGTCACATTTGACTTTGACAGGTTAACAGATAAATATTATTGATTTGTATTACACCTAACTTAATGTTTTTTTACTATTTACGAACTTCTTACTACTTCAGATTGCATAGAATATTATTAAATAATATGTAAAAACATATATAAATGAAATCTGGCATGATAAGATGTTCAAATTTAATTCTAGTTTTTCGAAAATCATTTCTATTTTAATAATGGCAATACAACAATGTCATTTTATCACAATTCTATTACGAGCCCATTGACCGAACAATGATCGACCATTATGAATTTAACAGGTTACGAATTTTTAGCAAAATGACCATTGTCATCGATCAACAATTTTATTATGAAATCAATGTAAGACCATTGTGACACTATTGTAATAGCAGACTCGGCCCCCAGATATGTTGTGAGCGCGCAATCGTGAAGAATCGAAAACAGCCCAATTGGGTCGTTTTGCCTTTAGTCTGCACCACGCATGGCGACGAGCGATACGCTGCTACGAATTTAGATAAAAATTGTAAAAATGCCATCGTGCGTGTTCAGAAGGTGCACCAATTATGATACCAAAGTAAATAAAACACAAGGGATATCATACCACATTTAACTGCGCAATCTAATTCGATTTACTAATAGTTTTTCATTTATTTTCTTTATATTCGAAGGTGTATGATTCTTTTATTACAAAATAAATACACATAGTGTTTTATTGCTCACTTACCCACCTTTAGTAGTTTTTATTAGTTGTTATAAGTACAAACCGCGTGTACAAATTTAGTACACGCCGTTTGTACTTACTTTCTGTCTCGTTTTTGTAAGTCTATGATCCCAACATGCGGTGATTGGAGGCCAGAATAATGTTTGTTTACATTCAAGCGCAATTGACAACACTATCTGTCTCTTTTTTTCTTACTGGTTTTGTCGAGCTATCCCTTTTGTATCATTTTGACTTGTAGTGAAACGTAGAATGAATAAAAAGCAAAAGTGTGTATGTGTGCTGCCGCTGCTGCGCGGAACACTTTTTTCGGTGGTTTTGTAAGTAAGTATATAACAAATCTGTTTATTAGAATATCATTGAATAAGTTGAAATTTAATTAGTAAGTAACTAAGTATTATTATGGTGTAATTATATGTAATTACGTACCTATTTTAAATGTGTAAATACTCTGGAAAATTGTTTTTCTGTGAATTAACAAAGAATTTGGCTATACGACATTACCGGTAAAATTAAATCAACAGCTGACGGTTTAACTTCGGATAAATACGGAGAGTACCTATTTGTTTAATTTTTATATTATAATAGCACACAATCGTCCCTTTAACTCCATGACACATCCACGTCAATTTTAGTACAGTTTTTTTTGCTAAGTAATTTATTACTCAGATAGATGGTAGACATCACTTTGTTGACAAATGTCAGTTCGTAAAACTTTAACGATTTAAACTTTGTTTACATCAGACTTTTCAATAAATCATCAGTATTTTAATTAAATATAAAGTTCGTTATAGTTATTTTATTAACGTCTTGAAGTAATATTTTAATAATCGTAAGTTTTTACTTAGTCTAGGCAATCTACCCACGTTAAGAAAAAGTAAATTCCAATTCAATATCCTAATATAGTTAAATTCTTATTAAAGCATCTTGTCAAGGACATATTGCACTCATTTCTAAGAGTAACGCAAACTTTACCCTGTTTTTCCCCATTTCATCTCCAAATTTTCTTTATTACTTAATCTATCCTATTTGTTCGCACCGTTTCCTTATTTCCAATTTTCAGTACTTAATCCATCCGGAAACCATGCCTGGGATGACTCGAGTAAGGCTACTGCTCAGGATATGGAGCTAAAATTGAGACCGCTGTGAAGATAGCCGCCCCATTTCTCGGATCCCGTTTTTTTTTTGCTTAAATCGTTTGTTCTACGTTAGTTCCGATTTGTTCCGACGATATTTCGTTTGTTCCGCGACGCGAGATAACTTTTTTTTTTAAATCTAAATGGTGGCGGCTATCTTCACGCTAGCCGCTCCATTTCAGATTTTGCGTCTTTTTTTGGCTTAATCCATAGATCTTCGTTAGTTCCGATTTGTTCCGTAACAATTTCGTTTGTTCTGATTGCAATTATCGCGAAAATCAAGGTCAAAGTGGGTCATTGATATTTTTAAACAAAAGTGGTAATAATCGGTAGGTATTCGATAGTTCTAATTTGTTCCGATATGACTTTGTTTGTTACGCAAAGCATTACTGACAAAAGTAAAAAAAAACTATCCTGAAAATTATGGCCATGGTAAATTGAACTCTATGCAGTTCTCATAAGGTTTAAAATAATTCTACACTCTACGCCGAGCGGTTAAAGGTCTTAGGGTTCTTCCACTGCCTTTTGAACGGATTTAAGGTATTGATTGGGACCTTATTATAGTTAAGTTAAATTTTTTGATCATAAAAACAATAGTACGAAAATTCATGACATTTTTGTTACGATTAAGCTAATTTTCGCTATTGAAAATTGAACTGTACGTAGTCGACATGAGGTTCAAATTATTAAGGTTACATATCACGCCAAGTCTGGTTAAGTAGCTCTTCCAACGTCTTATAAAACGATAGTAATTGTGGGTTCCATTCAATTTAAGAAATAAGAAGAGCATTTGATTGTTATTAAAATAAAACGCGAAACAATTGATTGACATAAAAAATTATCGACTTATGTACGCTTGCATCCGAGTTCTTTAAGTTTCAGGATTGGTGCCCGCCCATTTGACATTGGTTTCATGTAGCTACATCGGTGAGCATTATTAGCCAAAAAAACTGCGTTTGTTCTGAGCATAGACAACTTTCTATAGCACTTTTCATAAAACAACAGATTTTTATTTAAAAGGAGTCGAGGTAGGATTACACGATTTTTTTTTAGTTCTAGGGTTCTTCCCGCATTTTTGACATTGGTTTCATGTAGCTACATCGGTGAGCTATCATTTGCCAAAAAACTGCGTTTGAACAAACGCATTCTATGCTCAGGCATAGACAACTTTCTAGAGCACTTTTCATAAAACAACTGATTTTCATCTAAAAAGGAGTCTATGTAGGATTATACTTTATATAGGTAGGACAACTTTCTATAGTATTTTTCTTGAAACAGATGATTTTCTTCTAAAATACCTCGAGGTAGATTAGATTTTCAGGATAGTTTTTTTTTACTTTTGTCAGTAATGCTTTACGGAACAAACGAAGTCATATCGGAACAAATTAGCACTATCGAATACCTACCGATTATTACCACATTTGTTTAAAAATATCAATGACCCACTTTGACCTTGATTTTCGCGATAATTGCAATCAGAACAAACGAAATTGTTACGGAACAAATCGGAACTAACGAAGATCTATAGATTAAGCCAAAAAAAGACGCAAAATCTGAAATGGGGCGGCTAGCGTGAAGATAGCCGCCACCATTTTGATTTTTTTAAAAAGTTATCTCGCGTCGCGGATCAAACGAAATATCGTCGGAACAAATCGGAACTAACGTAGAACAAACGATTTAAGCAAAAAAAAAACGGGATATGAGAAATGGGGCGGCTATCTTCACAGCGGTAAAATTGAGAACGGTCCTCCAAAAACTTAAGGACTCAAAACTCCAATGTCAATTTCAAAATCTTTATAAGTCTGAATCTTTAATAAAAATAATTAATCGTTTTAAGTATCGTGCGCCCACAATGAAATTGAAAACTACCGTTTAAAATCTGACCTACATAAGATCATCAAAACTACTAATACAAACGAGAAAATATGCTCATCACCATGCAGGAAAACCATTTCATCAATGTACAATAATAAAACTATAAACCAAAATAATGAACGAAGCTGGCAAAACACTAACGAGACCATTATCAATTCAGGAAGCACGTCCATCATGCACAATAAAGAGACACAAACAACTTCTACACCAAGCAAACTAAAGGAAGTGCCTACCATTTCGTCTTTAAACAAAAACACACCATATGATAATAATAAAGAGCCGGCAAACATAACTAAGAAGATTAGGAAAAAATAAATTATATATCTTAAGCAGCAGCACAACTCGGGGGGTCCTTATTCACAATTCAGGACATTTACTCGAACTACTCCCACTACTGCCACTACGTCAGGACCAACAGCACCGCAAAAGACCTTTTAACCGACATTGACCTTAAGTTAAAAGACTTCACTCCAAGCGACTACTGCATACTTTTTATCGGAGAACATGACATAAAAGAGGAGGGAGACTACATCAACATAATAAACAAAATTAGAGAATCCCTACAAAAAGTAAATCATACCAATATAATTATCTGTGCAGCCACCTATAGAGCAGTTGCTCCAATATATAATTTCAAAGTAGAAATGTTTAATTATCTCCTGTACTTAGATATACAAAGTAATAAATATGCATACTACTTCAATAGCAACCATGATTTATCACTTGAGATGTTCTCCTACAGAACTGGTAAAATCACAAAGTACGTAATGAGAAACATACACGACCGAATTGTAAGCAATATACTGTACGATCTAGATCTAATTGATCAAGCAGATAACGAAACAATAAATAGTAAGCTTGAAGACACCGGTTCCAATAACCATGATCTTTTTCGTGTTTAATCATATATTTGTAATGCACCAAAATATCAATGGTCTAATAAATAAATCGGATCTATTAGGGATACATCTAAATGAAATCTCAGAAAAAGGTAAGTCAATAGATATCCTCTGTATAACAGAACACAGCATGAAAAAAGATGACCATCAACATCTACATACTTATCACTAATAATAATTCATTTGCAACATGCTACACTAGACATGATAGAAACGGGGGCTCTTGAACTCTAGTCAAAAACACACATAAATTTGAAGTCATCAACATCAAAAAATGGGCCATACCACATCAAATAGAATGTTGTGCTATAAAACTTTCATCCCACGTCATCATTATTTGTATAGACAGACCGCCAAATAATAACAAAGATAAAATATCGTCGTTTTTTGATAATCTGGACATGATATTAAATTAAATTTGTCTAAAACGTAATAATAAGGTCATACTATGTGGAGATTTGAATATAGATATTTGCAAAAATAGTAAAACCGCTAGTCACTTTTCAAAATATACTGCGCTGGTATAATCTAATTTGGGTACTCGATCGCCAACAAGTCTACGCAGTGGGACTTGCATTGACAATATTGTTCACAATATCAGAGGCAGCAGGTGTGAGCTTAAAGAATTAGCATTGTCTGACCATATAGCGCAATTGTTAAAATGTCGTATCAAGAAAACGTGCACGGTTTAAACATAAACGTGATTATAGTGACGAAAATATAAAAAAAATTAGAGAATGCCTTCAAAATTTAACGTTTCATGATGTATTTATGTGCTCCGATCCAAATAAAGCATTTAATGAGTTCATTTAAATAATGCATTATAAAAGTTTCGCTAATTAAAAGACCCAAGTGGATAACAACGGGACTAAAAAAATGTTCCAAACGGAAAAGGAAAAAGTCACCGGAACGTTGCGGTCGCTCTTTTTTTTTTTTTTTTTTTTTCGGATGGGAAATCATCAAATGACTTCTCCCGCTCTGGGCTGAGCAGGAGGGAGTGTCAGACTTTTACTGACTAAAACCCATCCATGTTCCTTCATCGCCCTTTGTGTTCCGGGGCCACGGTATCTCTTTCGAATAGTCCCGCAGCCCCGGCAGGCTTCGGTCCTTGCGGACCCCTTCACTATTGCTGACTCTCTTTGAGGCGCGCGTGGAACACGAACGCGCCGTCGACACGGCCTGTCGTCATGAGACGAACGGACGGCGAGCTAGCCCATAGCTCCCCGTCCACAGGCCCGCGCCTACGGTGGCCGGAAGCCACCACGTGGCCCCCGACGCCCGGGGCGTCTCCCGCGGCGGCCGGGACGTGAGGATATCTCCCTCTCACGTTCCGCCACCTCCTTCGCTAGCATGACTGCTTCGCAGAAGGAGGTGGCGGCGTCCCATTCCGTCTCGCTCCGGACCATGGCACGAACCAGGGCCGGAAGCGAGAGGTCGCCGCCGCCAATCGCCACCTCGAGGACACGGCGGTGCTCCACCCAAGCAGGGCACACCTCCACCGTGTGCTCCACCGTGTCCTCCGGTCGATCCTCACAATGGAAACACCCGGGCGTCTCCTCCCGCCCGATTCGGTGCAGGAACTTACCGAAACATCCGTGTCCGGTAAGAACCTGCGTCAGGCGGAAGGTGAGGACGCCGTGGCGTCTCTCCAGCCACTCCTCAAAGAGGGGACTTACCGCCACTATCGTGGCGTGCCCTATTGCGGTCGCTCTACCGGCTGAAAAATATTCTCCCATCACACATTAAGGCAATGCTTGTACAGACCCTAATCTTCCCCATGATTGACTATGGTGATGTGTGCTACTATGACCTGAATGCAGAACTCCTAAATAAACTTGACCGACTTCTTAATAACTGCATTCGATTCGTCTTCAATCTCCGCAAGTATGATCATGTTTCTGCACATCGTTTGCTGTTAAGGTGGTTACCCATCCGGCAGCGCAGAGCATCGAGGGCTTTGACAACCCTGTTTTCTCTCCTTCACAAACCCACTTCTCCTTCTTATCTCACTTCTCATTTTCAGTATTTATGCTCTGCGCACAGCAAAAGCCTTCGGTCCCCCAATAACTGTCTTCTACGCTGTCCTTCTCACCGATCTGGCTTTATAAAATCCTCCTTCTTTGTCCAGGCGGTCTTCCTCTGGAATGCGCTTCCCCAGAGTATCAGGACCCTGACTAGTCGTTTCACCTTCAAAGTGAAGGCTCGAGAGCATATTCACAAGAAGTTGGCAGATTCGTCTCTAAACTAAGTTGTTATAGTTGTTTTTTTCCTTGTTTGTCTCTCTTAACTTTATATATTTTGTTATATGTATGTATACAACATGTTACATAATTAACGCACACCCTCAGACACCCCAATTAGTTTATTATGTTATAATCATAATACATGCACTGAATTTTTAATTAAACATGTCTAGACAATGATTATTTAATAAATTAGTTTTCCTAATTCCGGAAGAATGTTGAAGTCACAGTACAAATCAACGAACGCACACAGTCGCATACGTAGGTCTCATACCTACGTATGCGACTGTGTGAGTCTTGCTAGCCTAGTAGGTATTCGCTCGCGTTCGAGACAGCTGTTAACGTCGTCGCTCGACTCAACTTCAATAGAAAACTTCAATACATTTTAATGCCTGTTTTCTTAATTGATGTTTTAATTTAGAAAGCACTTCGTCATTTTTTATCAAAAGCGCTCACTATCCTATTTTAAAAAATAAACTAACGATTTAATACGTCCCCACAAAAAAAGTCGTAAAATCAGCTGATTGGGGATTCTCATCGAATTAATCGCATATTTCGTTTTGAAAACGAGTACCTACTTACGTGTATGCCAATCGGCTCCCCTGTCGATGGCTGTGTTCGGATGGAACGTTCCATGGCCACGAAGTAGCAGCTAACATAGTCCTACCCTGCGGTCTACTCTTGTACCATACCTTTGGTTCACTTGAATGTTCTGCCAGCTCGAACCACATTATCACCACACCACACCGTGCCTCAGTCCTCACTATTATGCACCATTTCACTGAACATTTTGTGTCAATTATTGGAAACTATTTGCATAAGTACACTGTACGGAATTTAGCGCGTGACTAAATATTGTTTACATTTATTTAAGTTAGCTTTCAACGTAGGGAGCGCGGGCGCCGCGGGTGTCATGGTGGCTATCTCGCTCTATCCCAGGTTTTTAATTTGCACGAGAAAGGGAACTAAAACAAGTATGTCATATTTCGCATTTTGTTGGTATGGGTAACTATTGTTTCCTTTGTATCCAGTGTCTGTCAGTGTGTGCCTGTGGTTAAATCGCCAAGTTTACTTCAACTGTTTTTGTAAAGACTTTAACTCGCTTGAAATAAGGTTCATTTTTCTTTATTTTGTATTGAATGGCGGAATTTGTATTAATACAAATAAAACTGCACTTTTAAAAGTCTTATTGCCTTGAGTTACGGTCCATTTCAGTTTGTTTGGACTATACAAGGGTAGTGTGACTATAAATTACGTAGCTTTAATTATTTTTGGGATAAAAAATTACCTATATTAAAAATTATAGAAATCGATTCAGTAAACGATTCTGAACAAAGTAATTTCAGGATGTGCGTTAATTATGTAACATGTTGTATATGTATTTATTCTTATGTTTTAGATATAAATTTTTCTAGTCTTTTTTTTCTGTTATTGCACCTACTGTGTATTATCTCTGCATCACCCTAAGGTAGACTGGTAGAAAATGCCCAAGGCATTAA
Source organism: Xestia rhomboidea (assembly GCA_963853795.1). Taxonomy (NCBI): domain Eukaryota; kingdom Metazoa; phylum Arthropoda; class Insecta; order Lepidoptera; family Noctuidae; genus Xestia; species Xestia rhomboidea. Next base: position 36,070,277 of record OY970756.1, read on the forward strand.
GTCCGCCTTTGTACAGTTTTTACTTGTGCATAAAGTTTTAATAAATAAATAATAAATAAATAAATAAAAGGGATATGTTATGGGAATATCGAAAGTCACCAAACCCAGAAAATAAAAATAAACTTAAAACCTACACTAACAGATTATAACACATAATCAAGCAAACACAAAATGTACAAAACCGTCATTTCATAGATATTTCTGAAAACAAGTGCAAAGCTACGTGGAGCATCATTAATAAACAGAAAATAAATAACCCAAAAGAAGGCATCAGTAGCATAATGATAGACATTAAAGTTATAAATAGTCCAAAACAAATAGCGGAATCATTTAATGAATATTTTATCAATCTAATTCAATCTCAAAATGACATTAACTATAATAATACACTGACATCTAATACAAATTCCAATTCAATATTCGTGATACCGACTATACCCTCCGACATTATTAAATTAATTTGACTTGACCGTTATTCGAAGCTTATTTAATTGAGATAGGTCCTACGTTTCCCGCCTTTTACTTTTTGTATATATCTATCTCTTTCTAGCACGTCACTTCCGCTTGGCAGTGGTGGGGAGGCTCGTTATGCGAGACTCGCCATTTTAATTTCATTGGCGTCTTGTTTCCCGCCGTGATCGGTCGTGTCGTGCTGAACTGCCGACACTTAGCTGCTATTATTATTAAAAGTGTACAAGTGAAAATAATCCTAACGGTTTCTATTCGAATTAAAAAGTGTAAAAGTGAAAATAATCTTAACGGTTTTTATTCGAATTAAAAAGTGAACAAAGTTTAATCTTTCGATATTCAGTATGGAAAATTCGTGTGATAATGCCGTTATGGCGGATAGTGATGTTCTGCCAGGACATTCCTTGCCGCAGAACGGAGAGCTCGATCGAGTAGTTCTAGTAGCTCGAGTTCCAGTATCTCGAATTCCAGTAGTAGCTCCTCGTCTAGCGGAGGCAACCCAAAGAGAAGTCGACGCAACAAGAAAAAGGGAGGCAAATGCAAGCGTCGTTCCAAAAGTAAGGTTCGGAAATTAGCTCAAGAGGTACGTAGCCTTCGTCGGCAAATGGATTGCAAGGACACCGGTCAACACGTGAGTACCAATTTGGATTATGATGCCATCTCACTTATGTCCGGTGTTAGTCAAAATCGTTACGAACAAATGCTTGATGTTGAACCTGATAATGTTAGTGCACGTGGTGATCAAGAATTTACTTTAACTTTTGAAACAAAGCTGAAGGAGCCTGCGATGCCTAAGACTTCTGAGAATTATTTGAAGTTGCTATGTGATTTACAACGTTTAGATAAAAGTGACTGGAATGAAATAAGGTTTTCTGAGACCCAAAAATTGTACAATCACTCGCCGAGTTATACAGACATCGAAATTAACGAAGAAGTTAAGGTATATGAGTCTCCTCGTCACCTCGTGTATGCTGATAAGGCTTTCGCAGCTTTGACCATGTGTGTGCTCAAACAAAGAGAGGTTTTGCAAGGAACTCTTCAAGAAGTGTTACTATGGGCAAGTAATAGTGACTCACTAAATTCTAACACTCTTCTTCAAAAGGTAAACGACATTTTTTCCACAGGGACTTTAGTAAGTGTTCTTCAGACTTATTACAAATCGTTTGTGGGCATCGTGCTGAGATTCTCCAAATGCGGAGAGACTGTGTTATTAAACACGCAAAGGACCCCTTGATGACGGCCAGCTTAAAGAAAATTCCACCGACATGTACCAATCTGTTCAACACAGAGAAGTTTACTGCTGCTGTAGAAAAAGCTGGCGGAGTAAGAAAATGTTTTTGGCCATTGCAAAAGGCTAATACGTCTTCTGCCTCGCAAGTGGATGCAAAAAAGTTTCGTGGCTCCTCGCAGGGGCCAAAGCCTTACAATAAGTCCTCGCAGGTCTTTGCTCATATAGTTCAGGCTTGCCAACACAGTAATGCGCATTCGCAATGTGCTAGCAGTAACCCACCCACGCAAGGTGGTTGCAGCAGCGGTAACCCACCTCCGCAAGGTGGCTGTAACGCTCATGGTCATGCTGCTCAATATAATTAAGTCGCACCGAATAATCGCAATAGCTTTCGAGGCCGATTGAGGGCTCGTCAAAATAATCAGCCAAGGTATGGGCGAAGACGCGCGTCATCACCTCCCCAGCAGAATAACGACAACAAACGTCGCAAGTATTGACTCGTCCAGAGCGGGCCGTCTCCTACAATTTCGAGACAAATGGGAACAAATGAATGCCCCAAATTACATTCTAAAAATAATAACTGGGTATCGCATACCCTTTTGCCAGAAGCCACCACTTGTTCACCCAAGCGTTGTCGGAACCAACATAGATGTTCCAGAATCTGCTGTAGTTACATCTGTCATAAACAAAATGATAGAACAGGGAGTTCTAGAGCGGACTATTAATTGTTTCGTCAAGCTTCCTGTCATCGATGTTTCTTGTCCCCAAAGGCGACGGCTCAACTCGAACAATATTCAATTTAAAAGCACTGAATTCTTACATCATAACGGATCGATTCAAGCTGATAAATGCATATCGCATCCCCGATTTCCTGCAACCACAGGATTGGCTATGCAAAATCGACCTCTCGCAGGCGTATTTTCATTTACCTGTGGCTCGCAGCCACTGAAGGTTTCTGCGCTTAATTTATCGCAACGAATTGCTAGAAATGACCTGTTTACCTTTTGGCCTGAGCACAGGGCCCAAAACCTTTGCTGCACTTACAAATTGGATAGCCCAGACACTCAGGCAACGAGGTGTCAGGATAATAGTCTATCTCGACGATTTCTTGATCGCTCACTAGGACGAAGACAAGCTTCGGAGTCATGTGAAAATTGTGCTCGACAGTCTCGAAACGTTGGGTTGGCTGATCAATTACAAAAAGTCGATAATCACACCGTCGAAAAGCCTAGTGTTTTTAGGAATTCATTGGGATCCATGGACGAATCGAAAGCGCCTTCCCGAGGAAAAAAATCCCGGACTTGTAGACAAAATCAGCCAATTGCTGTGGAAACAACGTACAACGCCCAGGGAGCTCCAGAGCCTAGTTGGTCTACTCAATTTTGCCAGCTTTGCAGTTCCGAAAGGAAGACTCAACTTTCGAGAGCGGTTCTATACACTGAACGAAATTTTGAAGTCGGAGCACAGGTTACTACACACGTTACCTCGTGCTGCCATAGACAATCTGATATGGTGGCGCCAGAATTGTCATCTTCCGTCGGCCATACACATGCCGCCTCCTTCTCATTCCCTCACAACAGATGCGTCAGACATCGCTTGGGGAGCTCGCCTGGACAATCTCTCTCTCTCGGGTCTGTGGACAGAAGCCGAGAAAGATCTTCATTGCAACCAAAAGGAAATGTTAGCAATCCTAAAAGTTTTGGAAGATCATTGTCGGCTGAGACACAAGACAGTTTTGATTCAGAGCGACAACAAGTCGGTATTCGCATATCTCCGTCACGAGGGCGGCACCAAGTCGGCTCCTCTCTTGGGCTTAACTTACAAAGTTTTACAAATAGCGGAGGACTATCAAATTCTCATGAACATCTTCTATATACCAGTTATATACAACGGCCACGTGGATCACTTGTCGAGGTTTCGCGTAACTGAGTGGCATCTGTCTGCAGTATGCACGAACAAAATATTCACTTAATGGGGAGTTCCACTGATCGACCTATTTGCGTCCAACCGACCACATGTATCACTACATGTGGTCGGTTGGACGCAAATACGAAGACGAATTACGTGTCTTTAGACCAAAACGACGACCAAGCTCTGTTTCACGACGCGTTCTCCCAGGTGTGGAATTACAACTTAGCGTGGGTGTTCCCTCCACCCTTTCTGATTCCCAAGGTCCTAGGTTATCTCAATCGAGCACAGGGAACGTACCTACTAGTAGTTCCACGATGGGAACGAGTTTTTTGGCGACCCGACATCAAATTGCGTGCCCTAGCAGCCCCATTTACGCTATATCACCTAGACAAAGTCCTGATCGACACGACAACAGGACAACCACCACCGAACGTCCACGACATGACTCTGGAAGTGTGGAAATGTGTGGGTGGTCTGGGATGCTAACAACTTGGAATAGTAGTCAATTAGAACTTCTTGAAAAGTCATGGCGTCCCTCAACACGTAAAGTTTATAGCGTTGCTTGGAAGAGATGGCTAGTTTGGTACGAAACGCACCAGGTTAACCCTTCAACTCCAATAGCAAGCGATTTGTGTGTTTTGTAGCAAGTGATTTTAATTAATAATTTATCGTACAATTCCATTTATTACACAAACCTGTGGTCGCAACCCTTTGCAACCCAGAAACATCCGGCCAGTTAAGCGCAAATGTCTAGGTAAAACATGTTCTAAAATCTATAGCGTTTGATAAACCGGTCAGCCATGTCAAGCCCCCGATTTGGAACATAAATGACCTCGCTAGTTTCCTAGAGGGTAAGCGTATTGATGAAAATAATGTATTTCAAGTGCAGAGATATACAGCTGCTCTACTTCTCCTATGTTCCGGGAGAAGAATCCATGATTTAACTTTGCTCAGAGTCGATTCAAATCAAAATGATATATTTGTGTTTTGGCCGGTTTTCGGATTGAAAACTGATTCTGTAGATTATAGACAATCTGGTTGGAGGTTAATTTCTAATGTAGATATCAAAAACTTAGACCCGGTCTACTGGGCTAAGCAAACGATCTCGCTTGTTGAGAATAGTAGAAATGGTGCAAATTGTAGTAATTTGTTTATTAACATTAAAGGTGAACCTAAACCTGCATCGAAAACCCTAATTGCAGGCTGGATCAAGTCCCTATTAGCAGAAGCCGGTATTAAGGCATCTCCTGGGAGTTTAAGGTCAGCTGTGGCCTCAAAAAATTGGGTCGATAATTATCCCCTGGAGGAGATTCTTGCTAGGGGTAACTGGCGATCGCAAAATACTTTTTGCAAATTTTATAAACGTGAGCTTAGACCCACTGTAAACCGTCTCTCTGTAACAGCTTTATTTAATCCAGTTGATTAGAAATTATGTATTAAGTAGCTGATTTTATTACTATTATTACCTAAGAGGTGTTTTTGTTTGGATCAAATTATACTTTCTATAAATTATAAGTACCCTTTTTTATTAATGCCTACGTCGATCATATTTAATCGAAAAATGTCTACACTTAACTTACTGTTTTACTACATCATACCTACAGTACCCGGCAATAAATATTGCACATCGACCTTTGGAAAGAGACAATCGGCTAATTTCGGCTTCGTAGAGCGCTATCTCTTTCGCACGAAATACAAACAGTCCGGTATCTATTAGGAGCTGTTAAAACAATTATGATTTGCTTCTTTTGATAATTATTATTTGTATAAAATACACCAATTTTTCTATAGTGATGGCTTTAGGTTGGGGTAAAATAAAATAAAAAAAACATGTTCCCATTATGTTTTCGTATTTAATTATTTTGGAAAATTACAGCTGTAGTGTACATAATAAACAACATTAATCATATTGTTAAAATGAGACATTGTAATAAAAATAATAATAATTCTAATTCTCAATTACTTCCATTTCACTATCTGTGCTCTCAAAGAGATCAATATCACTGTCACTGTCAGCCGTATTTATCACTAGTCTATCAGTGTAATTGTCTAAACCGTGTTGAATGCTTCTATATTCATTCTCACATTTGATTGCATGATCGCAAACCTTTTTCCAATCTTCAGCCCCGATCATGTTTACTTTTTCAGTCAATAATGTTTTTACTGTAGTTAAATTCCTACCCACATTTCTAGAGGCTACATAGCCTTTCAGTTGAGACCATATATTTTCTATTGGATTAAAATTCGGATGATATGGTGGCAATCGCAACACAGTGTGCCCATGTTCGGCAAGTACTTTGTCCACGGAAAACTCTGTATGCCTCTCCTTGTGCTGACATATAATAGCGTAAATCTGGGTTTTTGTTAATTTTGGATCTACTGGAATTTCGTGTCTGTTTAACCAGTGGATCATTTCCTGTTTAATGGTGTTTGAGTTGGGGGGTCTTTCAACATATTTGTTGTGATAGGGTGCGTTATCGATAACTAGAACAGAATCACTGGGTATATTTGGTATTAATTGATTAACCAGCCATTTTTCGTAGTTATCGTTATTCATTTCATTGTGATAGTCACCTGTAGTGTCCGTGGATTTATACGTTAAAAAGGCACCGGGTACAAAGCCTTTTTCATTACCCGCATGAACTATTATCAAACGTTGACCTTTTGAAATTGGCTTTTTTACTCCTTTTTTCTTGTCATCACTCCAAGATTTCCCTTTAGTGTGGGATGTATGTATGTAAGACTCATCCATGTAGACGATATTTTTTCCTGATTCGCGAAATTTGCGTATTTTATCGAGGTATTCCATCCGTTTGAGACTTACATCGTGCTTTTCCATTAGAAGTTTTCGATTATCTTCCATTTTAGTGAACCGAAATCCCATCTCGTGAAGTATTTTTCTCAACGTCTTTTCAGACCCATTGTAATTAATAGCTTCAGATAATTTAGCTTTTAATGATTTTATTGTTGGCAGTTCATTAAATCGTAAGTGAAAATCATACACCATTCTTCGAACAACATCATAATCAAAATCGTCCATATGCAAACGAAATTGCTTTTTTGGTCTCCCTTTTTTTGGAGTGCTGAACTTTATTTCAGTAGAATGTGTTTCAGTACTGACTTCGTTTAATATATTGTTCAAAGTTCTTCTTGAAATTCCAGTGGCATTTGCAACTCGCTCTTGAACCTTCTTAAAATAACAACTTACATTTTCATCTTCATTTTTTTTAAATCTGTCAGTTTCGGTTACAAAATATTTATGAACATTGTAGATAATTTCGCGTGACTGACCTCGTAAAGGTTTCCCTCTTTTTCCTAAAGATGCCATTGTGCAATTTTAAATTATTTAAATTTGGGGGTGTTAACAACTCTTAATATATATTTTGAACTGGACGCGACCGCACTTTATCGCACTTGAACAACGACTGACAAACGTCACATAGGTAGTGTGCGACAGAGATAACGCTCTACGAAGCCGAAATTAGCCGATTGTCTCTTTCCAAAGGTCGATGTGCAATATTTATTTCCGGGTACTGTACATACATTACATTTTAGTAATGGTCATACTAACTCACATTGGCGTCTTCGTCACTTCCACCAGGCGATAACAAACACGTCTCAATTAAATAAGCTTCGAATAACGGGCAAGTAAAATTAATACAAGCGTTTTACCTTACAATAAAACGCATATTAATTTACTTACCTTATTCGAAGCTTATGAACAAGCTCTGCCTGGTAATTAGACTCAATGAAATTAAAATGGCGAGTCTCGCATAACGAGCCTCCCTACCACTGCCAAGCGGAAGTGACGTGCTAGAAAGAGATAAATATATACAAAAAGTAAAAGGCGGGAAACGTAGGGCCTATCTCAATTCAATAAGCTTCGAATAAGTTAAGTAAATTAATATGCGTTTTATTGTAAGGTAAAACGCTTCTAATAATTCAATCTCTGATGAATACTAACAGCGCTGGATATGACGATATAACCACTAAAGTGATTAAAGCAACCTCTGCCATTATTGCACCAATACTCAGTCACATAATCGATAATTGCATTGAGAAAGGCGTATTCCCAGAAAGACTGAAAATTTCAGTAATTAAACCCATGTTCAAAAAGGGTGACAGGCAAGCTGCAAGGCCGATCACACTTATTTCGGTTTTGTCCAAAATATTTGAAAAAGTACTGCATAAAAGCATATATATTCCTTTCTAGAAACCAATAAAATCCTAATCAGCGAACAATACGGTTTCAGGAAAAATAAAAGTATTCATTCCGCATTATATGCGCTTATGGAACACGTTCTGACCAATATGGACAATAGAACTCCTGTAGTCGCACTATTTATGGATATGTCAAAGGCTTTTGACCACGTTAGTCATAAAATACTCTTAAACAAACTTGAAAAATGTGGCATCAGAGGCAATATCCTTTAACTCATTAAATCGCACCATGCGAATCGGCAACAATTTACATGCATCAATAAAATCAGCCCCTCTACAAAAACAGAAATTATATATACTTCCGAACGCCGCGAATGTTTATTCGGGGTACCGCAGGGCGGGGTCCATGCACCGTTATTTTTTATCGTATATATTAATGACATGCCTAAAATTATGAATAATCCTATGATTTTATACGCGGCCGATAGCACAATATTATTCAAAAGTCAAAATGATGAGACATTTGAAAAATAGATAAACGACAATGTTAATGACATAATAACCTGGCTAATCGAAAATAACCTAAAAATAAACCTAGGAAAAACAAACTACATCTCATTTGAACAAAGAACAAACCATAAAAACCAGACATTCGATATGGTGACAAAAGTATTCGCGAGACGCATCATACTAAATTCTTAGGCATCTGGATCGATAAAAACATGAATTGGAAAATATATATTGAAAACGTATGCAAAAAACTTAGCCAATGTTGCTATGCCCTCTATAACCTAAGAAAATCTCAAATCAGGCAACGCTATTAACGGCGCACCACGGATAGGTCTCATCAACATTACGCTACGGACTCATGTTTTGGGGGAACTCACCAGAGAGAGAAATGGCGTTTAAAGCACAGAAGAAATTCATAAGAGCAATATGTGGCATACAAAGCACAGACAGTTGTAAGCCACATTTCCAAAAACTTCAGCTACTTACGCTACCGTGTCTTTATACAACATGTAACATAATTAACGCACATCCTGAAATTAGTTTGTTCAGAATCGTTTGCTGAATCGATTTCTATAATTTTTAATATAGGTAATTTTAATCCCAAAAATAATTAAAGCTACGTAATTTATAGGCACACTACCTCTGTATAGTCCAAACAAACTGAAATGGACCGTAACTCAAGGCAATAAGACTTTTAATAGTGCAGTTTTATTTGTATTAATACAAATTCCGCCATTCAATACAAAATAAAGGAAAATGAACCTTATTTCAAATAAGTTAAAGTCGTTACAAATACAGTTGGGTAAACTTAGCGATTCAACTGCACGCACACATTAAACAGGCACTGCACAAAGGACACAATAGATAAACCAACAAAATGCAAAATATGTCATGCTTGTTTTCGTTCCCTTTCTCGTGCAAATTAAAAACCTGGGATAGAGCGAGATAGCCACCATGACACCGGGAAGCGCGGGCGCTCGGGCGGCTACGATGAAAGCTAACTCAAATATTAGTCATGCGCGGACATTATTAGTGTTACGTACTTCCGTAGAGTGTATGCAAATTGTATTACGCGCGCGATGTCTTTCCAATACACAAAATAATGTTCAGTGAAATGGTGATGACTTTGACACGGTGCGGTGTGGTGATAATGTGGTTCTAGGTTCGTAGCTGGCAGAATATTCAACCAAAGGTATGGTACAAGAGTAGACCGCAGGACTATGTTAGCTGCTACTCAGCGGCTTTGTGGCCATGGAACGTTCCGTCCGATACGGCCATCGACAGGGGAGCCGATTGGCGTACACGTAAGTACTCGTTCTCATCGAAATAGTCCAGTATTTTGTTTTGAAAACAAAATACTGGACTATTTCGATGAGAATCCCCATGCCGGTACCCGAGAATCAGCTGATTTGACGCCTCTTGACTTTTTTTTGTGGAGACGTATTTTCGTTAGTTTATTTTAGTGCGGCAAATTTCCGAAATTAGTATAATTAATTTAATAAATAATCAATGCTTAAACATGTTTAATTAAAAATTCAGTGCATGTATTATGGTTATAACATATCAAACTAATTGGGGTGTCTGAGGGTGTGCGATAGTTACGTTACATGTTGTATATAATGAAGTAGCCAACTATGTCAAAGCAAATCTACATCTATCCACCCAAAGAGTATGACGCTACAAAAACACATATGCGCAACATGACATATAAAACCCGTTTTCAGTAAAAATCTTTTAGGTATGGCACCCAAAATCTATAATAAACTACTTAAACAAACAAAGATATTACCAAAAAAGATCTGTTCAAAAAATGTTTAAACGAATTTCTAGTTGCAAAATGTTTTAAATATACAAAAAAAAAAAAACCGACTGCATACAAAATTTCAAAATAATTTATTTCAATCCATTTAGGATCATAATTTATGAAATAAAAATTAACACAAATATTGGGTAGCAATAGCATGGAAATATTGTCATTATTTTCGAAAAAAGAACACGCGAAGTATCGAATTTACGGACAAAGAAAATCACATTATCCATTGCAGGAGCGTTTTTTGAATTTGGAACATTACAACGCTCCAGCAATGTTGTATGAAACGGCGTGATATGGTTAATATTCTTTGATTGGATCTCTTTTATCATTCTTGGCATACCAAAGTAAGTTTCTTTGCTTAGTACAAATTTAATTGTGTTCACGTGGCTGTATAGCCATAAATGCGTTTGCCTTTCGGCACAGAGAATAAATATAAAATTGGTGGCAAATTTACTATTAAATACGAAGTTGCATGAAATAAGCAAGCAATAATAGGTACATTTATTAATTTGTACTATTGAACACGATCTTTTTTGTATCGAAACTTTTTTATGAACAAAGCAACTCCACCAATAAAAAAATACCTATAACTCACTAGTGAATAATGGCAATGAAAAAATCACCGTTTGATTACAGGTGTCATTATGTGCCTAATTGCGGTGAAATTAGAGCCATTTTATGAGCAAGTGTTGAAAATTATATTATTAAAATCAAATTGTTAATACCCGTTTAATAATTATTGTACTTGTCGGAGTGAAAGTGAACCCAGTCTTGATGCCCTCCAGCTTGAGGCAACGGGGGACCCGTCCCAAGCTGTGACACTCGGGACTGTATTTCCAGCTAAGATACAATACCTGACTTTGGTAATATTGTCACACCTAATAGTCTTGATTGTAATCTTTCAGTTATGTTCTCTGATACTTAAGACGATAAGGCTGCTCAGTACATCTGAGCGCAGCCTATCAAGCGCGGTATCGTCCAACCTCTGACTGCGTTGGATGACCCGCACCTGATCCGACAGTCGTTGGGCCGAGACGTTGACGGTTGGTTCAAGATCCTGGAACGGAGACATCATCCTAACACGGTACGCAGTGAGGTTAGTTCCACCCTCTGTAGACCCGTAGTATGCGCGCATGACGTTCTCGTTCATTGATTGAGTCCATTTCATGCGCTGCACACAACCACCGGTAGCGGGGACCCGGCTCGGGGCCTGTTGGCCCCTAAGTCCCAAGCCCTTCGGTGGTCGGCCTCTCCCCTGCCGACGTACAGGTGGTGGCGACGTCGGCGTCGGCGGAGAGAAATATTGGGTAGGATACTCAACTTCAAAAACCGAAACATCAACAATCAAAATATCAACACCATAAATAATCAACAGTTTAATTTTTCAATGAATCAGAATAACATTAGCTTAAAACATAAACGGTTCGAAATGTCAACACTTCAGATGAGCAACGAATGAGAATAACATTGATTTACAACGTAAATTGTTCACTTGATCAACACTTTAGAAAATCGATGTTATATTAGGTATTTAGAGTAGAAAAAAATAACGAAAGGATTCATGAAAGTTTAATCAACATACTGTCCCTGTCAATACGGTTAACAAAATATCGTGAAATATTCAGTCATAACATAATATTCGTTGCAGACATTGTTAAATACTGCAATGATAGGCAATTTTTTTTAAGAATACTAATACTTACTTGGCTAATTCTTCTCTCCGAGCTTTAATTTGTTGAAATTTATTTGCAAACTGCATTTTTAAACTGCATATTTTTATTTGGGGGAGTCGCACGAAGTAAAGTTTTCATTTTTGCATGGCGAACTGTAAGCGACCTAGTTAAGCGCAGGAAAATCTTAACATCGCGATTGAGGAATTTCCATAAACATAACAACGCCAACAAAATTGCCGGTAAAAATTGAAGTTAACAATTTTGGTTAAACATGTATTTATTTGTATAGTTAGGGAAGCCCATGACACTAAACCTAGTTCGATTAAGACTCCCAGGATGATATATATATATGTTACCGTAAAATTGTATAACCCGTTAGATTGTACATTATCTAGCGAGAGTGTAAACTCTCGAAAGATTGCCAACCGGACATAGGTACTTCCTGTTACTACATTATTTTTCGGTAGATTATAATGTATCGAAGTGAAACCGTAAAATATTAATTGGGGAACACAAAATGGCGATGCTGCAATGCAAAAAACTATTTTATTAAAAACGATATCTAGTATGATAAGACTCCCAAGTTTCATAATATTATTCGTACGTGACCGTGGCAGGCGTATTCAATCAGTACCTACAAATCGAAAGGAACCGGGTAATTGCTGACAAAATGCCGAATCCAGCTGCACGGAGGGCGACTTTCAATCGCTGCAGCAACCACTTTCTCCACTGTTTGGAAGATGCAGCAGTTTTTTTTCTTACACAGAAATTGATGATCTTTCAGATGAGCGTTGTTTTTTTCAGGAGGTCGATCATACTAGATACCTAAAAATCGTCTGGGAGTCTTATCGAACTAGGTTTAGTGTCATGGGCTCTCTAACTAAATTTACCCACAAAATAATGATAACCTACTACTTAATGATAACTTTGTCAACTATACCTCAAGTTAATCTTATTCAGATTCGTGGATCATCTAAAGTGTTGATCAAGTGACCAATTTACGTTGTACATCAATGTTATTCTCATTCGTTGCTCATCTGAAGTGTTGACATTTTGAACCGTTTATGTTTTAAGCTAATGATAGTCTGATTCATTGAAAAATCAAACTGTTGATTATATGGTGTTGATATTTTGATTGTTGATGTTTCGGTTTTATTTTATTTATTTTTCCCACCCAGAAATATTCGTCGCTCGAGCTCGACGCAACTGCCGCAACCAGTGACACTGGTGATCCGAGGTCCGGCGCGGGCGGCGGCGAGGCGGGGCTGAGCGACGAGTCCGGGGTTGGCAGGCGTGCGCGTCGTGCTGCTGCTCTCGTTAACATCATATATTTGGTCGTCGTTAATCATCTAAACTTTTATTTTCAATACACTTCCTCGAAAACTGGTTCATAACGCACTACGATTAGGTTCAACATGCAATGTATTTCACAAGCGTGCGATTTTTTACATTTTCCAACACGTGTGCGGGCATGAAAATTGCCACAGATAACTATACCTATACTGCCTATACTTAGTTCAAATTGGTTCAATGCATTAAGTCGGAGGTGAATGTTTTTTTTTTTTAATTTTGGCAAAGCAATAATGCGTCTTTACCGCGTAAACATTTTTTAAATATTCAAATTGTGTTTATAAATAGAATATCATAGATAAGCATGATTATTTTAAACTAATATTTACTTTTATAAACAAAAAATAAACATCTATTTCTGTTCTAAATCCAAAAATATAAAAAAAAAAAAAAAAAATTATATTAGGCTGTTTAGCGGATTCACCTTTGCTTCTCCTTCAACCTAGCGAAAGCAAAGCGCGGAAAAAAAGAAAATTAAAATCATAGTTTCCTAATAATTCATGACAAAAATATTTTTCGATCTTTTATTTTATTTCTTCAAAAGTGTATTGAAAAACGTCGTTTGATACACGTGGACATTTGTTATTCCAGTTCTCGGCTCAAAAACAGCCTCGCCTGCGGCTCGGGAGTTAATTCCGCCTCGAATGCAATGACAAACTTTCTCCACTTGTATCAAAATGTACTACTTATTGCGTTTTTTCTTTTATGACATCTGTCATTCGTTGTCATTTTTCTTCTTTAAATTTCTGATAACTTATTGAAATTATAAAGGTTTTTAATAGGGGAAAATATAATGACCACCAAAAATAACTTTGTGACCACTAACATCGATCACTTAGAATATCAATTGATCACCAAATTTAGTAAATTGAGCACCAAATTTTAATGAGGTGGTTGATGACAAACTAGTTTTGCCTAGGCCGACTTGGGGCACCCCAACACGGATAGATTAGGTTAGAAGGATATGGCGGGGTCGAATGTTATACCCTTCGTGGTTATTTTTTTATAAACCATTCAGAAGTAGGAGCCCTATCGGGGCTCCATCGACCGGGTCTCCCTCGACTCTGATGCAAGAGCTTAACAGTTCAATTTCTGGTGGTCATTAACTAAAAAGAATTTTTTTTGGTTCTATTTTCACGCTAAAATGGGGATCTAATTTTGGTGATCATTTACTATTTTTGGCAATCAAAAGTGATTTTTTTGCCGTTACATTTTACTAAATCTGGTGGTTCGTTAAACATAAGCCGTTTTTAATTTATTGAATAAATGGTATGGTTTCATATTTCCTTCAGACATAGAAGTAAAGCCAAGCAAAACGGTGGTTTTAAAAAAAATATACGGAATATATTGCGTGTTTTATAAAACGACGTAGGTGGGTGGGGCTCACAAAATTTGTACCATAACGCACTAGAAATTGTAACACACATGTTCGTATGCAACACACGGGAAATATTGTAACACGCTAGGACTCTATAAAGGCAGGATTACAGTACGAACATTTACTAAAAAAGCTTACCACATTTACGAGTAATGATGACTATGTGTGAGATATCAAAATAAAGGGATTGAGGAGACAATTACAAAAACATAAGTCACTGTTAGGTTTTTAAACCATAAGTAAGCTTTTTGCACTCCGTTTTTATTATTCTTTTCTCAAATGGAAATTGAAATACTTAATTATGTTTATAGTTTAAATTAAAGAGGAACTTGCTTTTGTTAACGTTAGAAATATTATCACAATCAAAAACAAATATTAATGTTATCTAAACGGTCACGCCATTGACCTAGCCCGCGAAAATTAATTTTCCTAAGTTGCAAATTGCAGCTCTGTATTAGTTCTTAGGTGGATCGTTTTTATCTCCATTGTCTTCTTAGTAATATTTGCTCTTCTAGGTCAAAATGTGAGATTCTTATACTCGTTTATGCACACGCAAGCAAAAATGATATCCCCTTTTTGGACTCCACCGCAGTCGGTAAAAGACAATGTAAACCAAGCTTAATGCTATCCAGTGTGTTACGTAACACACCATGTAACACACCATAACACACCGGAGCGAACACACGAGAATTTTTTAGTGTTTATTTGATTATAGCATCCGCAATTTCAAAGAAATTTAGGAAAGAAATCCATAATAGACGACATACAAAGGTATTTATTTAGTATCTGTACTTCATTATAGTGAAAAATAAACACATCTCTTGAAAATTCTATGTTTAATATACAATAATTTTGATGATCAAAAACACCCCAACAAGTCACCTCACTTTTGTGGGTAGACTAAAATGGTTGACATTAAATTGGCATTTGATAGCTGTTGCTAAATGGTGCTGCCACCCTACAAAACAAATTCTGGTGGGATTATGACTAAAATACGAAAGTTACCGAGCAACACATTACTTGTAACACACTAGAAGATTTTAACGGACATTTTTTAAATTTGTTGTATTTTAAGCAATTGTAATATTTTGCTAGATTTTCTGACAAAGTACTTTAAATTAACTCCCATACTAACAATAAAGCCAAAAAGAAATAACATTAACAACGAAATAAAAAAATAAAAAATCAAACATTGTTGACGGACGGCGCTGGGACATTTATGTTTTGTATGGAGCAAAAAAAAAATCAAAAGTTTGATGAACTATAATTTTGTGAATATTGAAGTTTTGTGTACTTTATTTACACCCATCCCTTTGTGATGTTTTAAATTTAATGCAAAAAATAAAATTCTTTAAAAAAACTTTTTTAGACATACTAAAATTTAAGGACAAACAGGTGACCGCGAAATTTTTTCGAAACGTCTCCAATATTGCAAGCATAAAAAATATTTTACATTTAGTGGAAAATCAAATAAAAATTATTAATCGTAATTGCGATAATAATAAATAAATAATTAGTAATTTTAATAATTGTTACTTATTAATTGAATTCATGAATTCCTCATCCCTTGAAATAAGTCTATTTGAAAGCAATACAACTTTTACGTGGAAATTTTAATTGAGTACTTGGAATACTGACGTTGTCGTTGTCACTGTCAAAGTGTCATCCACTGACTTTAGTCAAATTACAAATACAACTGTTTACAATGAAATGTTGTGTTTATTACAAGTTTAACTTGCTGTTGCACCGCGCGCATCGCCACCGTAAACCCACGTAAACCGTCATAGAGCATATAATCAGTCAGAGTACATTATATATTGATATAAAATCACTAGGTACGATTTGTAAACCGTAATATTAAAACAAACATAACCTATAGGTACCAATATAGATAGGTAGTTGATATTGACATATTGACAGTTCCAAACTCGGTTCAAGCACGCTGAACCGCCAAAAATGGGCGTTGAGGAATTGAACTCAGCTTAGCTTGAACCGAGTTCAGGTTATGTCCGTGAAATCCAAAATGACGCGTTGAACTCAGTTCAACGCTTGAACTGAGTTCAAGCTCCATTGAACCAGTTCAAGTTTGACCGGTGAAAATGGCCCTAAGCGAAGCAGTTTCGGTACTTACGAGTTCTAAAACTGAGCAACTGTTTACTGAAACCGGTTTCATTGGTAAACACTAAAGCCAGATTTACACAGGGTAAGTAACTGACTCCAAATAACATTAGCTGATGGTATACATGTGGGTGGTTCACGAATTAAGTATTATATTCGTCGCCCGCTGCGCCGGGTGGCGCAAGGCGACTGGCGACGGGGGTCGGGCTCTACACCCACGGCTCCGCGACGCGCGACGTACGCTACGACCGTTCCGTAGCCCTCATAGTACATGACCGCCCGCCGCCTCGCCGCCCTGGTATCCCCGATGTAACAACCGCGCCGCGTACATTGCGTGGCCTGCCGAGAGCCCAGTGCCCACCCCCGTCCCCAGGAAATCCACGCCGCCGCGCCGCACGCGTCGCACAGCACTCGGGTAGTGGGTACCGATAGTAATACACCACAACCACAGCCACAACACCCACGCTCTTCTCAAATTTAACCACAAACAAAACTTGGACTTTGCATCCTAGTAGATAGGTAATTAGGTACCTATGTATTTGAACTCATCATAATTATATAAAGTAATTCTGTTGTTTGTTTTATTACTTATATCGAATGAGTGGGTACAAATTAGAGGATCCTGATTCAATGTGATTATAGCAAGACAAGCAGACGAGCAGCACAGTAGGCTTAGCCAAGTTGACAATCAACAATCGTTAACGCATAGAAAACTAACCAACCAATCATTTCAACGTTAAGTCACGTGGTCAAAACAAACGATTACTTAGAAACATTAAAGTTCAGTCAAAACTGTAAGTTGGCTACGATTAATATGGGATGTAGCGATTACGATTGTAGAAACGAATACATTTCATTCTATCATCTTGATCGATGTAAACTTTTCTTCGAAGTTTCTATTCGTTTGTTTTGACCACGTGACTTAACGTTTACGATTGTAGAAAGAGAATCGATACGAATCGTTTGTAACTTGGGAGTCGTGTTGTTGTACGCGTACCTACTGTACACTGTACCTACGTAGTGTACTTTTTGTGATGTAATTAGCAGCAGTAGGTGAGTACTGAGCAGTTGCTTGTACCGCGACAGGCGATAGCAACGAGCTGTGAGTCAGTACCGACCGAGCGCGAAGCACCGATTGGAAACGCGCTGCAACGAAATAATAATAGTATGTTGAATTGTTTTAATATGGCCGCCGCGCGCCGCGCGCCGCGCGCCGCCTGACACCGGACGATACGCTGATAGCTATAACGTTTTTATTAACAAGAGTTGAAATTGATTGATGGATTGAGGCACGTTGAACACCAAATCTTCATCAGATAATAATTAGCTATGTTTTTGTCTAGATGTACGAGTACAAACCTAAATACTTAAATGAAATAAATATGTTTTAAAATGTTTACAAATGAATGTGTCGTAACCGTAAGTTTTGCTCGTCATGTTGCATGTTGGTCCAACATTCGTCCGGTTGTCTGATATCAATAAAATGAGTGATTGTGTTCCAAGTTAGTGGAGTGACACTGTCGCAGACCGCAGGTCCGGCAGCGCGGATCGCACCTCGCGTTCCCGCGCGCCTGTCCACGGTTGACCTTGACCCTAACACTGAAACTATTCACGCATGTCGCGTGCTCTCGGTTGATAGTGTGTCCATGTCCACGTGAATTATACAAAAACTGACAATAACCTCGCGCGGGCGTCTGACATGGCTTCAAACATTTGCAGTTTGATTTGAAGACGGTGTTATACCAGCATCAGGTCTAGTCTAAGCTAACTGTAATAAGCGCCTTCAGTACCTAGGTGATTATAGAAGCTTCACTCACAAAAGCCCGATTTACGTCGGTCAAGGACAGCGGCGACTTGCGACTACATCAGTAGGTACAAGTAGGTACCTCCACGGCAAGTGACTGGTCACTCGCTAGTGCTACTCTCCGATCGGTTTCTATCAGTGTTTACTCACTCGTCACTGTACTGCACAGTAGGTACTTGTTTAAGTACTTCGCCAAACACTTGACAAACATTAATCGGGCTGAAGCAACCTTTTGAAAGCTCGAAAGCCTTCAAAGCGTTTCATCTCGTATGATGGTAAACAACGCTAATTTAATGAAGCTCAAATAGCAATTATGACGATGAAAAATAACTTTTTGATACAGAAGTTAATATGAGACTAGCTGACCCGCGCAACTTCGTCTGCGTCACATAAGAGAGAGAGAGAGAGAGAGAGGGTCAGAGAGAGTGTGAGTCAACCTTAAAAGTTATTATGAGACTAGCTGCTGACCTGCACAACTTCGTCTGCGTCATATAAGAGAGAGAGAGAGAAGGTAAGAGAGAGTGAGAGTCAACCTTAAAAGTTTTTATGAGACTAGCAGACCCGCGCAACTTCGTCTGCGTCACATAAGAGAGAGAGAGAGGGGGTAAGAGAGAGTGTGAGTCATTTAGAACTTTTTATGAGAAACAATCCCGTTATACATGATTGTTGAGTAACTTTACGCAACGGAAGCTCTTGTATCGCGTAGCCATATTATATTTCGTCTTAGGCCATGTATGACGTAGCTCGTAAGTTAACTGTAAGCTCTCAACCACTGTACACAACTTCACCTTCAGTCGTCCAGTAAACCTTCATCTGAGAACACGCTCTATAATTTGCCAAACCTTCTGACCGCACACACACTTATAACCACGTTATCGGCAAACTCTCAAAAGGAATACCTACATTTTCCCTGTATTTGCAACATTTTTCCTCCGCTCCTATTGATTGTAGCTTGCTGTTATGTACCTAACGTATAGCCTTATTATCCTTCCATAATCCTCGATAAATGGGCTACCCAACACTAAAAGATGTGTTTAACTTGTACCTACCAGTAGTTCCTAAAATTAGCGCGTTCAACCAAACAAACAAACTCTTCAGCTTTATAATATTAGTATAGATTCAAGTAGGTAACAATTTAATTTCTCGGAAATATTTGCATTCATCGCTAAAATATTCTACTATATTTGTCCAAATAGGGGCTTCCCTCCACAGCCTTACGTTTTCATCCTTAGACACTAGACGACAGTCATACTCCAGGCAGGTCTTATGTTCTCATCAAGGTGCATGAAGTGAGCCCAAACAAGATTTTTCAATTTTAAATGGGACCAATTTTGAGATAATTATACGCTTTTCCCAAAAAAAAGGATCATGCATGTCGGACTTCCCTGTAAAAATGTATGCGTGGTCATACAAAAAAATATATATTAAGTATATAGGTACACATTGAATTGAGAACCTCCTGCTATTGTTTCGTGGGTATAAACTACCAAAGCTGAGGTAACTGATGACTGACTGACTGAACTAATTCATGGAAAGCGGTTAACCCGTCTAACACACAGTCTATTGGCTAAGTCGATTTTCAAAGCAGCGTCATATAATACCTTTTGCTATCATAACTTTGTGGCCTCGGGATCCTAGACGCAATTACAAACTATATTCCGAACTGGTTAAGTGTTCAGGTAGGTATATGTTGTGAGTCCGATTTATAAGTTATCTTGTGAGCACATTTTAAGTCATTAGTACCATTTTGGTTGAATAGATGTCGCTGCATGTATCTTACATTTGATGATACGTTCTTCTTGAACACTTTAAATGCATTTATCATTTGATAGAAAGCACCTATTACAATGAAACAAAAACTAAAGCCTTCTCTAAATTATGCCCAATACCACATTGGTTTTATAATTTACACGTGATGCTGTAACAAAAGACCCCACACAGACAAAAATTCTAATAATGTAGGTTCTGTTAGTGTGATCCTTTAAACCCTTCAATTTTTTTTCTATATATTTTCAATGTACAGAAACGCCACATCTACAGATTTATTATATTATTTTGTATAGATCACCAATTATGTTCCACTTAAGCTCAGCGCAACTTCGAAAGTCGATAACTTTTGTAAGAATGATTCAGTTTTTTTTCCACCATCTTCTGAAGCTAGGTAAAGTTATTTTAGAAATGTTTGTATTGTTAGCTGTAAGCCACCAAAACACAATAAAAATAACACATTTGCTCGTAAAGGGTCTCTTATTTCACCAATTTCAATATCGTAATGGTATCTCATTACGTACTTGTGCTGTTAAGTAAAATGCACGGTTTATACTTGTTTAAATCTTAGCAAAGAGTTTTTATGTCAGAAAAGTGGTCAACATTTTATGAATAAAATTAACTTTGGGAGATGAAATATAATAAATAAACATTTTATTCTTTAATTTAATTAATTTTGACAATAAATTACAACCATTTATCTGTAACAAAAACACAAAAATATGAATTTACTTTATTACTCGTAGTAATACTGGCTGTTTTTTGTGTCTTTGCCTTAAAAAAAGCGCTGATGCGTGCGCCTCACTAATTTGTGAACAAGTAAAAAATATTCCGCGCGCTTTTTCTTTTCGCTATATTGTTTTTATTTGTTTTATTTATTTCCTCGCAAATATGTTATAAAACGTCGTATGACATACGTGCGCTTTGATAATTACAGCCTCAGCTATTTTATCGCCCTCGCCTACGGCTCGGGCTAGGAACATCGCCTCGGCTGTAATTTTCAACTTGCCGCACTTATATCTTAATGTACTATTTCACTTTTTTTTGTGTTTTTGAAGTCAGTTTTATTTTTTGCAATAAGGTTAGGTCTGTCGAATTACGCCTAGAGGTTAATTTCGCCTATACTAAATAACTCGGGTTACGTAATTTCACGCTCGATCTTCACCCGTGTGTGCGTGTATCTGCATGAACAATGCACACAAACATAGGAGCGCAACGTTTTTACCTAAACTCTAGCGAGTGAATATTCTGCACGGACTCTTAATAGGCATCAAGGTTAAGCATCCCAAAACAGTCCCGAGTTGCGCCCGCGACACTCCCCATCCCCTTTTTTTTTTCGGATGGGAAATCATCAAATGACTCCTCCCGCTCTGGGCGGAGCAGGAGGGAGTGTCAGACTTTTACTGACTAAAACCCATCTATGTTCCTTCATCGCCCTTTGTGTTCCGTGGCCACGGTATCTCTTTTGAATAGTCCCGCAGCCCCGGCAGGCTTCGGCCCTTCCCTATTGCTGACTCTCTTTGAGGCGCGCGTGGAACACGAACGCGCCGTCGACACGGCCTGTCGTCATGATACGGAGGGACGGCGAGCTAGCCCATAGCTCCCCGTCCACAGGCCCGCGCCTACGGTGGCCGGGGCGTCTCCCGCGGCGGCCGGGACGTGTGGATCTTTCCCTATCACGTTCCACCACCTCCTTTGCTAGCATGACTGCTTCGCAGAAGGAGGTGACGGCGTCCCATTTGATACGGCCTTGATACGCATTTGATACGGATTGGCGCGTTCTGTCTCGCTCCGGAACATGGATTGAACCAGGGCCGGGAGCGAGAGGTCGCCGCCGCCGATCGCCGCTTCGAGGACACGGCGGTGCTCCGCCCAAGCGGGGCACACCTCCACAGTGTGCGCCACCGTGTCCTCCGGTCGATCCTCACAATGGAAACACCCGGACGTCTCCTCTTGCCTGATTCGGTGCAGGAACTTACCGAAACATCCGTGTCCGGTAAGAACCTTTGTCAGGCGGAAGGTGAGGACGCCGTGGCGTCTCTCCAGCCACTCCTCAAAGAGGGGACTTATCGCCACTATTGTGTCGTGCCCTGCACGGGGTTGCGACAGTCGCTCTCTCCATGTCGCCATGAGATCACGCCGGAAGTCCGTCCACTGAGCGACTATTTGCCGCGGCAGCGGATTTTCCCTCCGGCGTAGCACCTCCGCGCGCCATTCATGTAGGCGCGCGAGGACACTCCCCATCCCCTGAGCTAGTAGTCGACTGATGTTCGTGGCTAGTTGTCGCTGTGCCGGTTTTAACGCCAGAGACGGGAATTTCGCGGTGAACCTTATGGCTTATTTGTTAGTATGATTATTGTACCGTTGATAACCAGTGTTTTATAGTATTAAGCCATCGATTTTTGTAGTGATAACGTCTTATAAATCGATGAACACCGGCTGCATGCATGAAAAAGTGACACACCGTATCCAATCCGTTCCGATCCGGCGATCAACGCCCAGCCCAAACTCTTGGACCTAGAAAACTGAAATTTTGCACAGTGGTTCCCTTTATAATGTAGACAAGGAATAAGGAAGGATTTATGGAAATTCAACCCCTAAGGGAGTTAAATAAGGGATGAAAGTTTGTATGAAAGTCCGTCAGTTTTAAAGTTAGGATCTTAAAGTTTTGTGTTTAGGCTGACGATTGAAAATTAATGTATACGTGTCTCAGCGTTTTTGATAATTTCACCCACAAAGGGTTAAAAAAAAAAGGATGAAGTTGTGTATCCTTACTTTTCGAAGTAAAAGTCACAAAATTTATTATATAATTATATTTTTTAATTTATTTAGAAATTATTATGTTTTTATACGAGCAGCCTGTGGGTGTCATACTCGCAGAAAGCCTACGCAGCCCTCCGAGTTCAATACAATAACGCGCTGAGGGCATTGCTGCGGCTGCCTCGCTTCTGCAGCGCGTCGGGGACGTTCGCCAGTGTGCGCGTAGACTGTTTTTATGCCACTATGCGCAGGAGGGCAGCCTCGACAGCGGGCAGGGTGAGGGCCAGCGGCAACAGTCTACTCGCCGTCGTCGCCGACAGGTTAGACGGGCCATTCACGCGGCATTGGTTGGCCCTACATGCGCCTATATTTAGGGAATGGGGGAGATAAATAGTGTTATAAGTTATTAATATTATTCTGGATTATTTTTATAAATTAGGTATGCCACTTCATCTAATCAATCTAATTTATTTATTTTTATTTTTAAATTAGTATTTATATAATTAAGATAGGTACCTACTCATTTTTTTGTTTTAAATTTTTATTTTAAATTGCTTATTTTTGATTATGATTATTATTTTGATTAAGTTATCTAATATTTTTATGTTAAGTCGAAGTTGTGTATTACCTACTCAGTGGATATTTGATTTGTCTGACTAAATAAATGAATTTATTATCTAGGCGTACCTATGATGGTTGGAAGCTAACAAAACGGTGTTGTTACAATTTCAATCCTTAAAGGTCACAATGAAATTTTGTTTTTAAAGTTAAAATCATGAATAATGACTTTATCACGTTAAATTATCGTCCGTAAACCGACTTTACAGACAACCATTTTTCATAATATTTAAAACTTATTAAGAAGTGTCTTCGACGGCTTCATTCACGAAGTCAGCGGCGGCGGCGGCGGCGGCGGCGCGGCGGCGGCGCGGCGGCGCTGTAGTGTTCATGAAGTCAGCGGGCAGATCTACTACTACGCCGCTCTAGCGCCGCGCGGCGTAGTGTTGCGTTACGAGGAAATAATATCTTTATTCGCGAACGAAATGTCTAAACAGCGACGACAACATCTTTTTGATTCTAATTCCTTCCTAAAGTTGGATTTATTGTGTGCAAAAGAAGATATAAATTCCTACAACCGGGCAAGGAAGCAAATAGGCGAGTTTAAATAACCCTCCTAATATTTTTGAGGTTCCTGTCCTTACTGTTTCATAAAAGGGTTCTATCCAAAATCATCATATTAATAGCTCCAACACGTCGTCGGCGGGCATTTTGAAATTTTGGTCTATAATTTATTCTGCACAACACTACGTCAATACAGTCTCGAGGGCACCGCTCGTTTGCCGCTCGCCGCTCGTACGCTGCTCGCCGCCCGCTCCCCGCGCCGCCGCCGCGCGCCGCGCCGTTCACCTCGTGAACAGTTCCATTTCAATGTATGCATTGGAACGCCCCGCGCCCGCGCTCGCGCCGCCGACTTCGTGAATGAGGCCTAAGATCGTACGCCTAGGCGTTGTTACCCATACTAAAAGCTACCACAGGCGTTTTTAACCATCTCGTGAGCTTGTCATGGCAGGAATTTAATTACATATTATGAAACGAATTGTATCCAGTAATTAATTGTAGGTATAATAAAGTTAAAAAAGGATAGTACTTAATAAGTTACCATACTTTTTGTGCAAAAGTAAAATAATAAACTAGGTAGGTATACGTTAATTGTTTCAGAATATAGATAGGCGTAACTACCTCAACTAGGTAATAACAACGCCTAAGTTTGTTTTTTTTTGGATTTATTTTTGTTTGATATCTGTATACCTACTGACTTACAGTTTATGTTTAATCTGTATAGGTACTTACTGAATTCAGAACAGAAATAAATGTTAATTTGTTTAAAAAAGTAAATATTAGTTTTCAATAATCATGTTTATCTATTATATTCTATTTATTAACACAATTTGAATAATAAAAAACAATTTACGCCGTAAAGAAGCGTCTTTACGGCGTAATACTTTGCCAGAATTTAAAAAAAAACATTCACCTCCGACTATAGGCATTGAACCGATTTGAACTTCGTATATATACTTATCTAAGTATAGTTATCTGTGGATTTTTTTCTCGCACACGTGCGGGAAAATGAAAAAAAAAAACGCACGTGTGTGAAATACATTGCATGTTGAACCCAATCGTAGCGCGATAAGAACCAGTTTTCGAGAAAGTGTATTAAAAAGGTTTTTTTATTTTAAACCGACTTCATGAAAAAAAGGAGGAGGTTTCTCAATTCGACTGTAAGTACCTATATACATATATATTTATGTTTGTTCGCGGATAACTTCCTCGTTTATGAACCGATTTTGAAGATTTTTTTTTTGTTGGAAAGGAGATATCCCAAGGGTGGTACCATGATAAGGAAACCAGGATCTCATGATGGCATCCCAGAGAAATCGAGGGGAACCTTCAAAAATCGTAGTGGCGACTAAAGCGTTTGTTAATGTTTTTATCAAGTATTTTAAAGCACTACTATTTAATGAAGGTCCGGAGTCGAGCTGATGATGTAGGCGAAAGACAGTGGATTGTCGATTTACAGCAATTACCTGGTGTTTGGGCTAGATTAATTTGTATCGATGAGTACTTTACACCTAGATGGGTTGTGGCTATCATTAAGGGTCTGATGATGAAGCCGAAGGACAGTCAAGGGAACTCCTCCACGTTTTATAGTAGCTACCTTGTGTTTGGACTTAATTCATTTCTTTTGATGAGAACTTGGCACCCATATGGGTTATGAGTGTCATTACAGGTCTGATGATGGAGACCATAGACAGTCGAGGGAATTCCTCAAGGATTTACAGCAGTTACCTTTTGTTGGGCTTACTTCAAATGGTTCAATGTGCCAAAATGTTCAGTTCGTACAAAAATAATACCTAATTAAGATTGAAGTTTGCATAGCAAATATTTGTATGGGATATTAACTAAAAATGGAAAAATTAAACCGACATCAAAAAACAAACATGTGAAAAATAACTAGTTTCAGAAGTCGGTGGCATTTTTAGTTGTAATAACCTTTAGGTAAGTACAAATACTTATTTTCTATTATCTTATTTTACATTATTAACAATACATGTCACGCATATACTGTTTCAACAATGCCTATACAATTTGATTGGTTTGCCCTTAATTTTCCTGGGATCCCATCCCCGACTTATTACTGCTCAGCAACATGAGAGAGTAGGTACCTACCAGGCACTAATATCTAAATTGCGTTGCAAAGTAAGTACCTATATGAAAAACATTCCAATAAAATTTGAGGGATCTCATCATCACATTCTGACTTGGTGGCAATGGGACCACCTCAGGAGTAAGTTAAGGCTTTCGAATAAAAAAAGAATTTTGACAATCGGTCCACAATTAGCGGAGAAATCGGTGGAAATACATAAAAAACATAAACAGTCGAAGCATAGAACCTGCTCCTTTTTTTGAAGTCGGTTAAAAATACGTAATTATTAAAGGAGCTAACTCATAAAAAGATATTTGGGACACCGGCGACACCGGCCGAGAAGAAGCACGCCAAGCGGCCCAGTACTCACGGACAAATCGGTGAAGCTGTAGCTTTAAAAAAAACGTTGGCGGCCGTATTTATAACCTTCTTCGTTTTTCGGTTAAAATGTTTAACCTAAAGCACCTCATTCACGGTCAGTTGGCATGATCCGTTTGGAGGCGTCCGCTCTGCTGAACTGGATCCCAGGCCAAATGTAAAGCTCTTGCTTCAGTGTTCGAGCAATCAAACGAATGATTGCCGGATTGCAACGCTGGCGTGATGCTGTGGATCTTTGGAAATGCCTGCATCGAGACAAAATATTGTTACATCATTTTTGTTTCGAGAAGAACATTTTTGAGGCAGGCGCGAGGCCACGTCTCGTCTATCTTATCCGCGGTGGATTGTGAGCCGATAATTTTCGCGTAAACATCGCTATCGCTATCCGGCTGTAGAACATCTAGCTACCTTCGTCGCGCAGATAACGACTGCTTACAGATACGGACGCGTCCCTGACGAAAGTGTGTCGGCCCTGCACGTTTCCGTGATTCGGACTGCCGCGGTCGTGTACTCAACCACTCACCAGTCACCGGCACGCAGTATCGCAATCTCAGCAGTAAGCGACACGGTCACACTTATATTAGGTATTTTTCCGAATTAAAGTATCAAGCGCTAACCTTTAATTTTGTTATTCGATAACAACAATCTGATAAGGAAGTACACGAGGTCCGCCGTCCGCGCCTCCGCGGCCTAGATACTCGGTGGCCGGCGGCGGCGGCAGGTGCCCGAGCAGCGAGCGCGCTGTGTGCCCGACGCACTACACTCCTATTCTACAAATACTGTTCTTTGACTTGGAAGTATTACATACAGCAGAGACAAACGATGCTTATGGTCTGAGCGGCCGTAACTGATCTACCTATTTGTTTTTTTTTATTAAGTAGATAAATACAAATGTCACACTTGTTTAGTAAGCAAGTACAGGGAAACAAGAAAACGTGGGTATGCGCATCGGGACTCATGGAGATGAAATGTACCTAATGATGTTCATCTTTGCAAGTAGGTTTTTACAAACACTTTTAGGTAACGCCATTTTAAAAAAAAACTAGATGGGGCCGGTGTTTCGTACCTGACTACTCTGAGAAGAAACAGCCGAAAAAAACTCAGAGGTCATAGTCTCTTTTGAAGTCCAGACATAATCTTGCTAATTCACATGAGAACTATGCAGATTAGTGTCTGAGATGGTCTTTTGAAGAAATCCACACAGATTAGAGTGGATCTGTCCAGTCAGTGCAAGCATTTGTCATTTATCGTGTAGCTCGACTTATAACTCAAGGAGCTCAACGAAACGACGAACAATACCAAAGAAAGGACATTTGGGTAGGTCGCTTATACCTAGTAGGTACTCAAACTGCCAGACAGTCGTGGGGATAAAAAAAATATATATATATATATGTGACCCACACTGTCCTCACATTCACAATAATTAAATAAAATTAATAATAATTTACAAAATTAGTGTCAATAAAAAAAACATCATTAATTGTCACAATAATAATAAAAAAAAGTAAAATACTTAACAAAATAAGTATTCCTGTCAAATCAGTAAATGTCACATAAAATAAGAAAAAATAAAGTAACAAAATAATAAAATACTGAAATAAGTATTCATGTCAAATCATTCAATGTCAAAGTGTTTCTATGAAATGTATTAAATAATAAACAAGCGAAGTCCGAAATTTCGACATTCACAGAGTACATTTAAAATTTCATTGGAGCAGCTTAATCCCAAGCCTTTTTATCTTCGAGATATTGATTAAGATGATAGTAGGTTTTTAGGCATTACTTCCGTTTTATAAACGATTTGAATTTATTTAGTCTTAGTGCTTGAATATGGCTCGGAAGTTTATTGTAAAAACGTATACATGGGCATCTAAACGTACCCCCTATTTTCTTGAGCCTCGTTGCAGGAACAACAAATTTGTGTTTGTTCCTCGTATTTATGTTGTGGATATCACTGTATTTTTCAAACAAATTATTATTTTTATGTGCGTACAAAAGGTTTTCATAAATAAACTGAGAGGGCACAGTAAGAATATTAATCTCTTTAATTTTTTCTCTGAAGGAGTATCTGGGACTTAATTTATAAATTGAACGAATTGCCCTTTATTGCAAAATAAAAATTGTCTGAATATCGGCGGCATTACCCCACAAGAGAATACCGTACGACATCACGCTGTGGAAATAACTAAAGTAAACTAAACGGGCAGTCTCTAAATCAGTTTAATCACGAATTTTTCTAACGGCGAAAGCTGCAGAGCTAAGTTTTTTTGATAATTTGTCTATATGCGGGCCCCTCTGCAGCTTGGCATCCAAAGTTATGCCTAAAAAGACTGTACTATCTTCCGGTTTCAATTCTTCATCCTTGATTAGTACAGTAGTTTCCACTTGTCTTACATGGGGTATCGCAAACTTAATATATTTAGTTTTTTTCTCATTTAGGACTAGATTATTAACATTAAACCAATTAACGACTTTTGCCAGGGCGCTATTAACCTCGTCCGTAATATCTACTGACGTATGATTATCCTTTATGAGGTAAGGCAAGTCATTTATATAAATAAGAAACAAAAATGGACCAAGAATTGAGCCCTGGGGTACCCCTATTCTTACAGCGGAACCGGGAGATCGTTTCCCATCAACTCTCTGAATCCTATCACTCAAATATGAAGTAAGAAGATCCAGTGAGGCGTTACGGATTCTGTAGTGGTGTACTTTCCTGATTAATATATAATGAAGAACGCAATCGAAAGCCTTAGACAAATCGCAAAAGATGCCCAAAGCATCGCATTTGTCCTCCCAGGCATTATAAACGTGTCCTAAACCGGCCTGCCATCAGTAGTTGAATAAGGAAGAACGTCGAGCCACAGAGTGACCACCCAAAACGCAAACTCTCGCCGTTTTGTAGTGTCGCAATCCGACGCGGACGTGGCGCCCGCGGCAGTTTGGGCACCCTCTGTTGGGTTACTGACTCTGGTTGCACCTTGACGTAATAATCCAAATGGAATTTCACAGAGACTTAAGGGCTCCTTTTCCCGACAGTTTAGGCATTAATTTTACGAACCGAGACGGCTTGCGCCCGCGTTGCTTAGAAGCCGTCGCGATATGAACTCCGGTGACTTATGGCGGCGAGCGAGCACGCCACAGTAAAAATTAAATCAGTAGTTTAAATTTTATTGCGTGCTGGTAAATAGAGCTAGTTCGCAATAAAAACGTATAGCTTGATGTGCGTATGTGTTATACGAACATCAAGCTATATATTATTATGTAACACTTTATATTGTTATGAATGTATGACTGAGGCAGTCGATGATCATTTTATAGAATTTAAAGAATGGTGGTAGAAGATTTGGTGCGTACCTACTATAATGAAAGACTAGTGAAGAGATTAATTTTAATAAAATAAAATATATGTATAGGTCTGTACTAGCATAAAACTTTTTTCTACCCAATAAACGCAGCGCGACCGTAAACCGTGCTCTAGGGTACCGATGTAATCGATAACCATGTTCAATGTCTTTAAAATTATTCAATAAAATCACCTACGTTATTGTCATGAATCTTTTCTTGATAATTAACTCATTTTTAAGAATCATAACAATGCAGAAATCTTACTAATGAAAGTAGTAGGTACTAGTGACCCCAAAGAAAGGTACACGTACCTACTGTAAGAACGGTAGTTATCAACTGATTAATAAAATGTTTGTTTTGCTTTATTACGTCGTACTTTATTACGTCGTACATAAAACTTTTTTGTAAAAAAATAAAATTGTCTTCAAAAACACAACAAAGTGACGTTTTCACTTTGTTGTTTTTTTGAAGTCGTTTTTATCTTTCCAAAAAAGGTTTTTATTTTTCCATTTTTGGTTGTAATATCCGATACAAATATTAGCTATACATATATGTTAACATAACGTAACATCGCGCCTGTAGTCCCTGAAGGGTTGGGCTGAGGTGTACCCACTAGTACCTACACCCACATCACCAGTTATGTTTTAGCCCCATGTAATACGAGGCGTGCGCGGGTGCAGATCCAGACTCCGTGGCTGCTACTGACAAATTCCTGATGGAAAAACCCAATAGCACTTTGCCCGACCTGGAATCGAACCCAGGACCTCATGCGCAGTATTCGCCACCACTAAACCAACGGGGCAGTCAT
Source organism: Xestia rhomboidea (assembly GCA_963853795.1). Classification (NCBI taxonomy): domain Eukaryota; kingdom Metazoa; phylum Arthropoda; class Insecta; order Lepidoptera; family Noctuidae; genus Xestia; species Xestia rhomboidea. Next base: position 36,100,957 of record OY970756.1, read on the forward strand.
TAATTTTATACTGTTAACAATACATGTCATGGTAATAGGTTAAAAATAGTAACGTACTGTAGACAATTCTGCTAACCCCCTCAGAGCATACAGGCGTGATGTTATGATGTTGTGAAAACAATAAACATCCAAACGATTTGCTGTCTATAATTGAAGAATTCCATTATATATCTCCGAAGATCTTCACCAAAGGGAAGCGAACTAATTTTCTTCCATACAAAAAGAATCATCGAAATCGGTTCACAATTGGCGAAGATATTAGTCATGCTGACTTCGCTAGACTGTGTACAGAAGGACATTATAGTAAGTAGGTACTACTACGCGCGCGGCGACGATATTATTGTGGTCGCGAGCAAAAATTGCATAGGTCCTCCCTCGATGACGTCCGGCAGGACACTGCTAGGAGTAATAGTGTTCTGTGGGACACTGGCGCGGTGCCGTACGCCTCGCGCGAGCTGTTTTTCACGTATTTATTTAATATAAAAAATAAGTTCCATATTATAAATCTATCCAATAATATCACTGACAAACCCGATTAGTAAATGAAATGTTAAATTTTCATAAAAATTGCGTTCCCTCAAGTCACATACAACTTAAAATACTTTCAAAATCGACGTTACTTCTGATTTTTTTTTATCGAGCAAAATGTTAAATATTGTTTTTTCACACAAAAATTACTAGATCAAACATGTATCTGTACTATATATTTTTTTTCCGAATTTAAATATGGTGATTTCTCTGGAAAAAACTCGATCTAGAAACGTAAATTTAGGAAAAGGGCCCCAAATTATGTCACGGTTATACTAAATTGATGGGGACCACGGTTGTTCCAGTTCTATAATATAATTATACTTAAGGCTGGGGTATCTGCTAAATTATCAACTCTATTTTTGGTGGTTCAAACTTCGTTTCAAATACTGTTAGAATAAAGTTCTAATCAGCATAGCTATTCACAACGCTTCGATTCGATATTCGATTCGGAAAGTCGTATGTCTATCTCGCTTGATTTCATAATGTCAAAAAAAGATAGACATACGACTTTCCAAATCGAAAATCGAATCGAAGCGTTGTGAATAAGGGGGCAGCTTGCACTACAAAGTGGTTGTTACGTCAGACACTGCGGGCCGAATAGTGCGAAATGAGTGGTTTTTATTTAATTGTAGCTTAATAAATCATTAGATCAAAATACCAATAGTACACTATGTGAAGAAAAAAGTGACAAATATTTGTGTGAAAAAAAGTACTAAAACTGAATGCTGTTTAGTAGTTTCGAAATTTCAAAGAAAAAATGCTTCACTTTGAACATTTTTTTCATATAGCAATAATAAAGCTAGAATTATTTCAATTGTACCAATTAAAGTTTAGAATCTATTATGCGACATTTTTTTTTTCACATTAATATAATCACTCATCAAAGAGGAGTTACATGGATCGATGAAACCTCTCGTTAGCAGATACCACCCCCTTAAGTGCTAATTCTCATTTGTAATTCCGAAGATTGACGATGATTGCCGAAGCGCATACTTTTATATGTGGGAGATCTGTATGTAGTACAGATCTCCCACATATAAAAGTATGCGCTAAGTACATAGGTACATACACACACAACACCGTTGACTGACAGCCGAAGGCACGCGGCGCGCAGCGGCCCACAATCTGAAGCGATCGGAATTCTTTATTGTATAGGTACTTACAACGTGAAGTTTAGTGATCTCACTATTCATTTTATTTAGACAAAAATATTTTTATTTCATCAAAAGTGTATTGAAAAACGTCGTTTGATACACGTTGACATTTTTTATTGCAGTTCTCAGCTCAAAAAGAAAAGTTCAAGTCAATGTTAACGAGGTCGCAACGTGTAAATACGTACCTCCATGAGTCAGCAACAGCAGGCACGGCAGCTAATCGCTCGCTAGTGCGCTACTACGCCCGCGCCGCCGCGCCGCCCAGCTCTGCACCATGCACCGGCCGCGACCAATGCGGGCGCGAGTGCAACACGTGCGAGTTGCGCCAAACTGCCGCGGCGGCGCTCGGCGAAGGGAGAGTGTTCTTAAGAGGGCAGCAGCACGACTGCTCGTCTCGCGGGAATCGACAACGCGTTCTAATTCAAGTAACAACATCGGATTTATGTGTGTTGTGTTTTTGTCAAGACGAGTTACGTTACATCGCACGCACTCCCGCATCGCCCGGACAGGACCGGGAGCGGACGCCGAGCGCGGTGAACAGCACACCCCCGGCGCCGCGATCATAGGCCGCGGCTGGCGTATGCGCATGCTACTCGTTGCCGAGTCGCCGTCGTCTCGGCCGGTGCCTAGAGTACGGACTGTACCTACTGTAGGCCCGGACTGGGACCCGAAATCGGCCCGGGCATTTTAGAGACGGTCGGCCCTGCACTATCAAGAGAAAGGAAAACTAATACTAATGTAAATTTTGAATCGACCGAAGAAAACATCTAAAATAGAATGTTAGACTGAAATGCGGCTGTGGCTTTGATAACAAAGAGACTCGAAACTAAAAAAGAATAGCGACGTTGTCGAAAGGTGCAAGTAAAAACGAATTTGTGTGGGTTTAGTTTACTTACTAGTTACAGATGTAGCTGACGTTCTTCTAAGAATCTAAAATACTTGATTAAATAGAAGTTACAAGGAAGTAATTTGAAAAGTCTAGGAATTAAATAATCGACATAAGGAGACAAATTTAAAAACAAAAAGAAGTAAGGCTCCAAGAGCGAGCGAAGCGAGCTCGATTTTTTTTTGATTCCTTGCCTTGTACAGGTTAGAATTGTTTCGACCTATTGTAGTTACTTGGTCGACTTATAACAGACAATGTAGAGATCTAAGAGAAAATAGGTTGCAAGAGCGAGCGAAGCGAGCCCGAAAATGTTTACATCTTGCCACAAATAAATTAATTTGGCTCCATTTTTTGCAACCTTGTGGAGGCCAAAATTGCCTATTAAGGCCTTGGGGCAAGGGGCTCCTAATTTATTTCAGCTTCTGTCTATACCAGTCGATCATGCGAAAAACCGTTAGGAGTGTCAATCAGAGGCATTAAAAGGCCGCCAATCGGCCACACCGGCCCATCAGCCATCGGGCACATCGATGTGCCCGTATGGCCAGTCCGGGCCTGACCTACAGCGTCATTACATGCAAGCTATCGGCAGAATAAATTAACGTGCGATATTCTTATGTAACGTAATGTTATGATGACGATAAAGAAATATTTGCACTTGAGTGTGTTACTTCTTATTAGTTAGGTACCTTCATAGTTCACAATGATTGAATGTCATACAAACTGGCGTGCTACACAATGGCGCAGTTAGGTCCCGCCAAGTGAGTTCTAAATTTGTAATATAGCGACCGTTATCAGTTAGTGATCGTGAAGTACTTGCATGTTTCAGACAGAGGAGATGCGAGCGCCCGGAGGAGGTGCGCAAGCGACAGCACCCCTCCCCCCCCGCCCCGCCCGGCTCGATCATAACTAACCACTACAAAAACACATAATCGACTAATGATTAAAGTTAAAGTGACCTTAGAGACGCGCTCGGCAATTACTTACAGTACGCAGAGGCGAGTCGCGCGGTAATAATAATAATGTAGCCCTGGCCTCCGCGACCAGCCGCCGAGCCGCTGCTCTTATTGACATGTTAAGCGTCGCGCGGCGCGGGCGCAGCATTGACCATTCATTAGTTTAAGTGGCGCGTGCTGCGACGCCGGCGGCGGCGCAGCGTAGCGGGAGCGCTACGTCACGCTACGGGCTTCCCGGCCGAGGCCGCGGGGCCCGGGGGAAGGGGCGCATTCGCCGCTCGTAGGCCCGTAGCCCGCTACGAGCCTACGAGCTCGGCGTAGCCCAGAGGACGCGGACACTCAAACCTCATTTTTCAGCTGTCGGTTACTTAATTATTATCTAGGCATTGCAGATTCGCAGACCGAGTATCAGCCGATTCAAATATATTTTACAAGTAATTAGTAAAATAATTATAAAAATGTAACTCAATAGAATTATAAAGATATATTTATTTTGTAAAACATGAGTTTATAATGTATACTAACACAGGACAGGTCTCATAAATAAATGAAAGCATCTTAACTGTTGAGCTACTCGTACATTTACATAAAACTTTAAGTAATGAATACCGTGCTGAGTGGGTACTAAGGCACGCACTCGTATGTGAGTGAGTGTACTGAAGTACGAACGCGACGTCGCGCGACACTTTGTCATCGTGTTGTTTTAGTACATTTACGTTATTCGTGTTGGCAGTTGGCACATACAAAAAAACTATTATTAGAGCTTACATTTCACATGAATTTTAAAAATGTTTCAAGTAAATAAGTATTGGATTGTTATAAATATTGTAAACCATCGGAACTGAGTTTACTGATTGTGCAATTACGTATATAATACTGTTGAGAGGTTGACAAGGCTCTGCCGGCCTGGCTGCCACGCAGCCACGCAGCCACTGCGAGACACGAGTGCCGTCACTCGGCCGTCTGACTTGCTCTATGTAGACTGCGTCAACTGCGTGCTAAGTGCATGCTAGTCAGCTATTTTATTAAAAATAAAAGCATGCAAAACTGTTTCCCTAAATACACAATCATGTTTTATACTCATGTACAGTGAGTCGACAGCGACTAGTTGTTCTTCTTAGCCTGTCGATAACAGTTTCAATTGAATAAGCCCAAAATTTGGCGACGAGTTTGGCAATTTCGTGATGTGCAAGCAAGAGGACAGGCAGGACGATCAAGTGCCCCATCGTTTGTGGAGAACAGCGACTACTGTGCCCCGGGGCCTGGCTGACGCACTGACTCTCAGCGCTTTGTTCAGCGGATCTGTGTGGGCATGTAGGTAAGTACGGTATGGTACGGACAGAGATAACGACAAAATCGGTAACTTTCGATCGCTGATTAATAACGAATAAATTCGGTTGCAATAATGATGCTTGCGAGAGTCGCATCTTGGATGTAGAGAGTTGCGTTTCTGACAGAACGCACATGCCTACAGTTTGCCTCGCCACTTCCTTTGTGGCCAACCGGGCCCCGCCTCACTGTCTCTGAGCACCAGTTCTGCCCAGTTCCCACAGACATGTCCGGGCTGGAGCGCACCAGCCCAGTTCCATTTGCATTGGACAGTCCATAGAGCCACGTCAGATATATTTTGTTGTAGAGCGTAGCATTGTTTCGTTCATGATCCTTTTATTGAACGTATAAATTATGTAACAAGACCGTTAACGAAACCGCACATGTTCACCACGTCATTGCTGTATTTTTTTGTTCTAGAATCTAGACCATACCTGGAAACCTTCTTGTTACGGAGATATTGGTCAAAGTTCCAACGATTTCCCAACTCTTTTTTTAAATACATGTTTTTAATGTAATTTCTTACTTTAAATACTTCCACGACCCCATACTAATAAATCCATCCAGTAGCAAAAAGTTACATTGAGTCCTATTGTAAAACGTGATTCTTCACCCCCAAAAAAAAAGTGGTTTGCCCGCATACACCCTGTATAATATGAATGTCACTTTCAGTCGTCAGACAAGTCACAGCCTCGCCCCGCGCCCGCTGACTGTACCAGCTTGTAAAGGCACAGCCTCGCCCTGCGCCCGCTGGCTGTACCAGCTTGTCAAGTCACAGCCTCGCCCCGCGCCCGCTGACTGTACCAGCTTGTAAAGGCACAGCCTCGCCCTGCGCCCGCTGGCTGTACCAGCTTGTCAAGTCACAGCCTCGCCCCGCGCCCGCTGACTGTACCAGCTTGTAAAGGCACAGCCTCGCCCTGCGCCCGCTGGCTGTACCAGCTTGTCAAGGCACAGCCTCGCCCCGCGCCCGTGGCTGTACCAGCTTGTAAAGGCACAGCCTCGCCTTGCGCCCGCTGGCTGTACCAGCTTGTCAAGGCACAGCCTCGCCCCGCGCCTGCTGACTGTACCAGCTTGTAAAGGCACAGCCTCGCCTTGCGCCCGCTGGCTGTACCAGCTTGTCAAGGCACAGCCTCGCCCCGCGCCCGCTGGCTGTACCAGCTTGTCAAGGCACATCTTCGCCCTGCGCCCGCTGGCTGTACCAGCTTGTCAAGGCACAGCCTCGCCCCGCGCCCGCTGACTGTACCAACTTGTCAAGGCACAGCCTCGCCCCGCGCCCGCTGGCTGTACCAGCTTGTCAAGGCACAGCCTCGCCCTGCGACCGCTGGCTGTACCAGCTTGTCAAGGCACAGCCTCGCCCCGCGCCCGCTGGCTGTACCAGCTTGTCAAGGCACAGCCTCGCCCTGCGCCCGCTGGCTGTACCAGCTTGTCAAGGCACAGCCTCGCCCCGCGCCCGCTGGCTGTACCAGCTTGTCAAGGCACAGCCTCGCCCCGCGCCCGCTGGCTGTACCAGCTTGTCAAGGCACAGCCTCGCCCCGCGCCCGCTGGCTGTACCAGCTTGTCAAGGCACAGCCTCGCCCCGCGCCCGCTGGCTGTACCAGCTTGTCAAGGCACAGCCTCGCCCTGCGCCCGCTGGCTGTACCAGCTTGTCAAGGCATAGCCTCGCCCCGCGCCCGCTGGCTGTACCAGCTTGTCAAGCTTTGAATAAAAAGGAGGAGGTTCTGTGTTCGGTGCGTATCTTATTTTTGGTATGTATGTACATCGATTTTTCGGTGACTACGGGGACTATTTATTTTTCATTTGGTTGAGGACAACCGCGCGGGCCCTTATAAACTGTATTCACCTTATTTGAGCAGTTTATCGAGTAAGCTTGTTGATGAGCACGCGAAGAAGTTCGCGGTGTGTACACTGCGCCGTGACCCCGGCCCGGAGCCGCAAGCGGAACCTCCGCGCGCCCGTGAGCTCAGTCTGCCGTCAGTCCATCACGTCGTACAAGCGACGAGCTACCCATGTATCGTGAAACTACTCAACCAGCAGATGTACCTCGGGACGCGGTAGCCATTATTTGATTTTGTAATTTGTTTTCATTATTCGCTAAAGGCAACAACAAACCAAATACATTCGCATTGCACTGAGGAGTACACTGAGTGCAAGGTGCAGTCAGCGGGCACCAGACGGGCAGTGTGCAGTGGGCAGGGGCAGTGGGCAGTGAGCAGTCAGGGCCGCCCAGCGACGAGCGCGCCACGCGACGCCATGGAACATGCGTGTTGGTACTATAATCAAGTACTGATACGGACTATTTCGATAAACAAAATAAAATGGCCTTCCACGATAAAATTAAAGTGCTGCACCCGGATAACATTGGACATGGCGATCATTTTATTCCGTTTATTGATGATAATAAATTGTGATTGTTGTCCAATGTGGTAAAAATAATATGCAGTCACTTTCCAAATTAGGTTTACGAATAAATACGATAAAACAGCATACCGAGTAGTGTATGCGCGACACGGAAACGCGGCCGCTCCCTGTCGAGCGGCGGGCGGCGGTACATGTATTGTGGTAGTGCGAGTGCGAGAGGGTTCTTTACGATAAGTTAATATTAACGCAGGCACAATGTAAACAGTGGATGCTATTTCTCAAAGAAACTAGGACATTATTTTACAGTTATGTATATCCCAAAAACACTATGCGGTGTTATGTTTGCCTACCATACATTTCTTCAGGCTTGTTACCGTCGGGAGCTTGCATTACGAAAGAGGTTTTCCGTTCATGGATCTTGGTAACCAATTAATAAGAACTCTAAAGCTTCTGGATCTGTTTCTTATTGCAATTGTCTCTACCGACAACGTAGCGTGGGTGCGCAACGTTGAATACTATGAGGAGTGTTCTTCACACTGGTGCTTTCAAAGGAATCCTTAAAAGTTTATAATAGTTAAATAATATAGATACTAGTCGTGCAAGCTAGCGCGTAGCGTGAAGAACATTATGAGTCACAGCTGATCGTCGGTGGACTCGGACAGGCGATGTTAGCCAACATCGAGGACCGTGGTGCTAGCTGACGGACGGACTCCGGCGCCGCCTTGTTTCAATATCTTTGAATCGATCATCGATATCAGCTATCAGCTGTACGTTGACGGCGAGTGACTGATCAGATCACACCTAATGAAGCAGCATGCCCCTCGCCCCGCGCCCCGCACACGCGCTCCGGAGGCGTAACAGTATGTTCGATGTATTGCATTGTGGTTGTTTTCATTATAACGATTTTTAAAATTATATTGACTGAGAATTGATGAACAGAAAACGCATTTCAAGCAGTCGGATTCCATTTTCCTGCCTACGTTTTGTTGTAGTGTTCAAGATAACCCCTCGCTTGTTCACACTCAGTGTCACACGCACTACAAGAGGGATCTTGTGGCGCCTCGCGCCTGGGAGACGTTGTCAACACTCAGGAGGAATGTCGTGTTCGGTGTAATTTAGTGGTTCGGTCCGTTTATGCACTTAACCCGGGAACAGTGCGTCTACACGTGCGACAGTGTCCGCCGGCTGGGCGCCCGGCGCGCCTGCGGGCCCCGCGCCCGAAAGGCGCGTGCGCTCCTCTCGCAGCTCAACGAACATAATTATTTTTGTGTCGAATATTCAATTTCGCGAAGGCTACTCACTTTTTTCAATTATCGTTTTCCGTCTAACGATGCACATACTCTGCGGTGAACGTTCCGCAAGTTTGAGTGTGCAATATCCATTTAATGAATCAACGAACTGGCTACAGGTTAGCTCAAGCACTACGGGTAAGGATGAGGCACTCACCTGCGGCGCGAAGCCCAGGAACGACAGCTTCCTCTTGCCTGAGCTCATGTTGCGTGCGCGGTGCGCGTGTGAGTGTTTGTGCGCGCAGCGCTCGCGCACGTTGCTCCTGCTTGCCGGCGGCGCACCGACTGTGCCGACTGTGCGCCGCGCCGCCCGAGTGGGTGTCGCTCGGCGCTGCCGGTGCGGGGCGCGCTGGGTGCGGGCGCGGGGGGAAGCTGCAACACGTCGCGTGACGTCACACTGCAGCCACTACCCGATACCCGAGCCCTGCGTACGCGGTACGTAGTGAGCGGCTGAGCGGCCTAGTGCGAGTCACTAAACCTACGGTAGAGTTCACATGTAGACATCAATCTGTACTGGAAATAAACCCATCGAATACGCAGACAACTTGCAGCTCGCGCAAGCACTGGCCTAGCCCTAAGGAAGCTCACGGCCTCACGCACAAGTACGATCGTTGACATCGCAAGAGCAGAGCTGCGTTCTTTGTGATGCAACTTGCTACAACAGCTTAAATTCATACTGAAGGTTGATCCAATCTTATTTGTTTTTATCCTGAATAAGTTACATTAATGACAGGAGATAATGGCCTCAGCACACAGTACGCACAACACGCGTTACAAATCGAAGATCACACTCTGGACTGTGGAGCATATCGCGCGGCATTCCTCACACGTTTGTGTAGAGAGTACCTGCAGAGTGCTGAGTGCTGTGCGACTGCCTGCACGACACTACATACCGAGAGGTACCACTGCGTGTAGGCAGCTCAGCTACCGGTGTGGGCGCGGCGCGCAGTGACACTCTACCTACATACTATCTGAAAGAAGCTTTCCAGGCATTTGACTTGAACAATGTTCGGGTTGTACGTGGTCGTACATACATACTTACATAAACTCACGCGTCTCTCCCGTGGGGGCAGGCAGTAACACAGCACGTCGCCTGCTGCGACCCTCACATTCTCCTCTCGCTTCGTACACACATGCACGCCGGTTGCGAGTACTACGACGCACCTGACCTTCCCGAAGATCCTCATCACTAAGGTCAGAGTTTGTTCTTCTAGGGCGTCCCCTCCCGGCGTTGCCACTCACATCTGCTTTGTAAATACCTTTTGTTAGTCGCCTTTCACTCACCCTCTCCACATGACCAACCCATCTCAGCATACATATGATATTTGTGTGATTATGTGGTCGTGTATAACATGAGCCATGGTTCAGACCTTAGGCTTAGTGTCCGCAGTGACGAGTCACTCATCAACACATGCGGACGGCCACTCGCGCTATCAGCTGCGTCGCCGCACACCCATTGTTAAGACTCGCGGTGGCTAATGGCCGCTTATCGGAAGCCACGAAACAATTCCATCATTCGACACTCGACGGCGATTCCAAGATACAAGAACGGTCGTAACTAACAAAGTACACTCGTCGCCGATTTAATAATAATCGCACTGACGGCGCTGACACTTGTCACTCGCCACTGCCACAGATGTACTCAAAGCGGCTCAAAGCCCATTTCTCTATAGTAACAGCGAGGGTATCAGACTGTTTGCTTGATACACAGTTAAGTAAATAGATAACTCTGTACGATACCGTTGAGATTCAGACCCAAACATCATGCGTGTCATAAAACTTGCTGGCTGCTGACCTACAGGTAGTTATTCCGGGTCGCCGGTCGGGCTGTGTTGTATCTGAGTATGAATGTTGTATGTTGTTTGTAAACGCGCCCACCACGGTACAGGAGACATCCCCTATTAGAGTGGGGCAACAATTAAAACAAAATGAACAGCGTCAGATAGTGCCGGGGACAATGTCGGGGCCATTTCGATTAGAATGCGGTGTAAGATTGCAAACCAAGTATTTATTTGCTTCTTACTTTAATTAAAGCGGTGCTTTTTGTTTTCGTACTCACACCATAGAATTACTACAGGTAAGTCTATAAAAACCGACTTAACAAAAAAAGCATTGTACAAGTCTGAAATAATTTTTATTTTTGATCGGTGACCTTGTTTGTTTCGTTGACTTCTTGGCCACCGTTTTCCGAAAGTAAAGTTATATTGTACTGCAGCGTACCTGTGTTCTAAGTCTACATATAAGTACTTAGTTATCTATGTATGTACCTCGTGGTTTTTTTGGAAGTCGGTTTTTCTTTGCAGGAAGTTTTTTTTACCCTTTTAGTTGTGTATGTAACAGTTAAAACCCGTTTTTAGTTAAAACGCGTTTTCCCTAGTTAAAACTAGTTTTTACTAACTGCCTTTGTTAGAACTAGTAATAACAGCTGTTCAAAAAAAAAAAACGGCCAAGTGCGTGTCGGGTCACGCACAGTGTAGGGTTTCCGTAGTAGCCATTAGTAGTTCCGTAGTAGTTAGTAAAGTTAGCTTAACGCCCTAGCCTACCATATAAACCGCACCAAACGTAGTTACGTTGGATTTACGAGAGGGAAGTCTGTTACAAGAAAACCTACGGTAACAGACGGAATTTGGGTAGGAAGAGGGTTTTGTGTACGTCGTGCAATGTACACAGGAAATGGTTTCCTCACTGCCGATCCCACATACTCATAGGAATAGGACCGATGATGGCTAAAGGTGTCTTGGCCACAGTAAGAGGAGGTATAGGAGATAAATCACACTCGACTCCAGCTTGATGACTAATTTATTACAATAATGAACTTTATTAAGTATAATATACAATTTTTGTGGTAAGTACACATTGATACCTAGTTACATGTGTGTCGTGTGTGTATCGAGCCGATGAAGCGAAGGTCTCAGTAGGCCACCTCTTAGCGCTGACGGTGTGCTGGTGTAGCCGGCGCGTAGAACAAATGTGTGTCGATCTTAATGCTGACGCTGTGATGCTGTTGTTGGCGCGTGTAACTATTGTATGTTCAACGTTGAACATTCTGGCGCCTCTCAGGACCTAGGCTCCAGTTGGTATAACTCACTAGTTTTGGTACAGTTATCTGAGATTCGTATTACACCAACATTTTGAAGTTCGAATTATTCTCTTTGTCCATCACAAAGTATTGACGTCGTAACCCGATCTCTTATAATGAATAACCAAGTGTTTGGCATGTAAAGTTGTTTCCATATTATTTTATTGGATAAATAATATGTTTTAGTAGGACATTTCGTATGTGTCTGGTTTTTGAATAGTTGATCTACAATGCAATTTTCTTTTAATTGCATGTTTGTCACGGCCCCAGGAAAGCAAATAAAATGGTTAAGTAGTCCATTCTAAACAACGTTTGTACTCTTCGTAGTTCAAGTCTAAATACATTTTTCACTTCTTATGCTCGAAAAGTACGCCAATATAGCACTACGAAGCGGGAGCGGGACTAAAGTGACCACTTTAGTCCCTAGGGAGTAAAAAGTAATTCGTTTTTGTTATGTGGGTACCTACTTATTCGCATAAATAGATAAGTGGGGTAGACTTAAGAACTACTTTTAAGATGAAAGACTGCTGCGTCAGTCCATTATATGAGCTTGTCGTTATCGGTTGCATTATTTCTAAAATCACCCACCTTCGTTTATAACAGTTGGCGACGAGGACAAAGTATAAGTTACGCGTATTATAATCGTAAGATGGCAAAAGTTTCGGTCGGCACATTAACAGTGTTTAACCATGAACATCAAGAATGGCAATTGTATAAAGAACGACTCGAACAGTGGTTTCTTGCAAACGAAATTGGGGTAGATGTGGATAAAGCCGGTTGTAAACGTCGAGCTATTCTGCTCAGCAACTGCACGGAATCAAGTTATAAATTGATTCGTGATCTAGCTTTACCGCGGCAGGTCGGTACCTTGAGCTATGATGAAGTAGTAGCATTATTGGATGGACATTTCAAACTGAAAAAGTGCACGTTTGCGGAAAGATATAAGTTCCACAGTGCCACGCAACATGTCGGCGAAGGATTGCCAGAGTGGGCGGCACGAGTACGTGGTTTAGCAATACACTGCGGGTTCGTGGCGTTAAGTCTTGACGAACAGCTTCGCGACCGTTTTGTGCTGGGGATGGCACCCAGCCCTGAGAGAGATAAATTATTTACCAAGGCGATGTCGGAGCTGACGCTCAACAAGGCCTTAGAAATAGCTGAAGGCGTACGCAGTGCGCGTATGGAAGCACAAGAAACAACTCGACAAACAGACATGGGTACACCACTTCAAGTGATGAAGATGGACGCGGCAGCACAGCTTGGCACAGCACGCGGCAGGAGCGCGCCGCGCCACGTGCCAGGAGCAGGCACGCCCACAGCGCGGGGCGGCGGCGGCGGGTGCACAGCCTGCGACTACGCAGGTCACGAGGCATCGATGTGTCGGTTTGTGCGGTATAAGTGCAAAAAGTGCGGCGTTCAAGGACATCTTAAGCGAATGTGCAAACAAACTATTAATAACCAACACTATGTCGAGTGCTGTGGGGATGAAGACGACGATGGTAAACATGTGTGCTATAATATCCGCACTATTCGCGGTGAACCGATGCGGGAATCTGTTTGTGTTAATGGAATTGAGCAAATTTTTGAAATAGATACGGGTTCACCAGTAACCGTCATTTCCGAGCAATTGTATCGTAAACACTTTTTAAATATAACGTTGGAAACCAGTGACCTTATTTTGCATAGTTACAATGGCGATAAGTTACACATTGTAGGTAAAATAAATCTCATGTTTACTTATAATAACAAATCACAAAAAATTGGTGTATATGTTGTGCGGAACGGAGGGCCGCCTCTATTAGGCAGAGATTTCTTTTCTCGGTTTAACCTACAAATATGCTCATTGAATAACTGCAACGATTTTCTAACAATTAATTCTACTAAGTACCCACAGTTGTTTGGAAATAAATTAGGTTGTTTTAAGGACGTCACGGTGGATTTAGCCTTAAAACCAGACGCAAAGCCAATTTTTTTTAAGGCTAGGCCCTTACCTTTTGCTCTTCGGGAAAGCGTTGAAAAAGAACTTGACCGTCTTGTAAGTTTAGGTGTGCTTGTACCAGTTAAATACGCGGAGTATGCAAGTCCAGTAGTGCCGGTTTTAAAGCTAGACTAGTTTGCTTGGGTGCGCGAGCTGCGCGCAGCTCGCGTGTTTGGTGTTTATGTGAAGTATTACTTACCCTTATAAAATTTTGAGAATCTATAGGCACCCCTAAATGAATTAGAAAATCCGTTAGAATTACCCCTAAAACAGTATGAAAACCCCTACGGAACCCTAATAAAACCTTATTTAGAAACTGAGACATTTTCCCATAAAAAACATTACCCTAAAGTTTCCTGAGTTACGCTTCACCAACTCAACCATCCATCGGTCTCACTGGTTCGCTCCACTCAAAACCTACCTACCACCGGACAGGTTTCGACGCCTACTATTATATTTGTTCGAACACCTGATGGCTATCTCTAACCGTTATGGAGTTACAGCCCTTTCAATTATAGGGGAATTTGGGGAGGAGAGCTTCACCCACTCAACCTTCGTTACGCCACGGAGGTCGCCGGCTCGCTTCGCTCGCCACCTCCCCGCTTCGCTCTACTCGGTCTCGCAGGTTCGCTCCACTTAGGACCTACCTACCCCCGGAAAGCTACTACCTTTCAATTTTAGGGGAGGTTGGGAAGGGGAGCTTCACCCACTCAACCTTCGTTACGCTACGGAGATCGCCGGCTCGCTTCGCTCGCCACCTCCCCCCCTTCGCTCCACTCGGTCTCGCAGGTTCGCTCCACTCAGGACCTACCTACCACCGGAAAGGGAAGGTTGGGGAGGGGAGGTGAAGCTCTCCTCCCCAACCAAGCTTCACCAACTCAACCATCGTTACGCTAAGGAGGTCGCCGGCTCGCTTCGCTCGACACCTCCCCCCTTCGCTCCACTTGGTCTCACAGGCTCGCTCCACTCAGGACCTACCTACCACCGGAAAGGGGAGGTTGGGGAGGGGAGGTGAAGCTCTCCTCCCCAACCAAGCTTCACCAACTCAACCATCGTTACGCTAAGGAGGTCGCCGGCTCGCTTCGCTCGACACCTCCCCCCTTCGCTCCACTCGGTCTCACAGGCTCGCTCCACTCAGGACCTACCTACCACCGGAAAGGGGAGGTTGGGGAGGGGAGGTGAAGCTCTCCTCCCCAACCAAGCTTCACCAACTCAACCATCGTTACGCTAAGGAGGTCGCCGGCTCGCTTCGCTCGACACCTCCCCCCTTCGCTCCACTCGGTCTCACAGGCTCGCTCCACTCAGGACCTACCTACCACCGGAAAGGGGAGGTTGGGGAGGGGAGGTGAAGCTCTCCTCCCCAACCAAGCTTCACCAACTCAACCATCGTTACGCTAAGGAGGTCGCCGGCTCGCTTCGCTCGACACCTCCCCCCTTCGCTCCACTCGGTCTCACAGGTTCGCTCCACTCAAAACCTACCTACCACCGGACAGGTTTCGACGCCTACTATTATATTTGTTCAAACACCTGATGGCTATCTCTAACCGTTATGGAGTTACAGCCCTTTCAATTATAGGGGAATTTGGGGAGGAGAGCTTCACCCACTCAACCTTCGTTACGCCACGGAGGTCGCCGGCTCGCTTCGCTCGCCACCTCCCCGCTTCGCTCTACTCGGCCTCGCAGGTTCGCTCCACTTAGGACCTACCTACCCCCGGAAAGCTACTACCTTTCAATTTTAGGGGAGGTTGGGAAGGGGAGCTTCACCCACTCAACCTTCGTTACGCTACGGAGATCGCCGGCTCGCTTCGCTCGCCACCTCCCCCCCTTCGCTCCACTCGGTCTCGCAGGTTCGCTCCACTCAGGACCTACCTACCACCGGAAAGGGGAGGTTGGGGAGGGGAGGTGAAGCTCTCCTCCCCAACCAAGCTTCACCAACTCAACCATCGTTACGCTAAGGAGGTCGCCGGCTCGCTTCGCTCGACACCTCCCCCCTTCGCTCCACTTGGTCTCACAGGCTCGCTCCACTCAGGACCTACCTACCACCGGAAAGGGGAGGTTGGGGAGGGGAGGTGAAGCTCTCCTCCCCAACCAAGCTTCACCAACTCAACCATCGTTACGCTAAGGAGGTCGCCGGCTCGCTTCGCTCGACACCTCCCCCCTTCGCTCTACTCGGTCTCACAGGCTCGCTCCACTCAGGACCTACCTACCACCGGAAAGGGGAGGATGGGGAGGGGAGGGTATACAAATTTCAACGTCCCTCAATAATAAAGCATGGTAAAATCAAAATGCCGCTACGTGTCCTAGTTTCCTAGATACGGTGGGGGGAGGGGAGAAGGGGGGAGAGGGGGGAGTTTTGAAAAATGATTTTGACTAACAATCAGCCCCTTTGTACAAATCTGAAAAAACAAAACGTTCCAAGTCTCTTAACTTCCGAGATCCGCCTAAAGGGGGGGAGAAGGGGGGAAAGGGGGACAACTTTGAAAACTGGTCTTTAATTTTACTTGTCCCCTCTATACGAATCTGAAAAAAAAAATGTTCCAAGTCTCTTGGTTTCCGAGATACGATAGGGAGGGGGGAGAAGGGGGGCGAAAAGGGGAGGTTTGGCACTTTTCCCATAGGTTTTGGTGTTATTTGTTTACGAATCTGTCAAAAAATACCCTCCTCCCCATCCACCATCTGGGAGAACAATTCTGTCAGTGAGTCAGTGGTAATTCAGCTTTATATTAAAGCTAGATGGTTCCATACGTCTCTGTGCTGACTACTCTGTGACTATCAATAAACAGTTACTTGTAGATAAATACCCATTACCTAGGTATGACGAGCTGTTTACTAAACTACATGGCGGTAAGTATTTCAGTAAATTAGACCTTTCGCATGCATACAATCAGTTATGTCTAAACGAGAAGTCACAAATGCTCACTTGCATAAACACACATAAAGGGTTATAAGTTCACCCGCTTAGTGTTTGGTCTGGCTAGTGCACCAGCCATTTTTCAGCGAAACATGGAAGCGCTTCTATCAGGACTAGATGGTACTCTTTTATTTCTTGATGATATTTTAGTGTGCGGGGCGGACAAAGATCAGATGATGGGTAGGTTGAATGAACTTTTCCGTAGGTTACAGGAAGCCGGTTTAGTTTTAAACATAGAAAAATGCACCTTCTTTCAAGAGTCCGTATCCTACCTGGGGTTTGTCATTGACCGCAATGGTATACATAAATCCCCGGAGAAAATTAAAGCTATTCTGCAAAGTCGAATACCTACCAACACATCAGAATTAAAATCATTTTTAGGCATGGTCAACTATTACCGAAATTTTATTAAAAACGCATCATCGATTTTAAGTCCATTACATGAGTTGCTTAAAAAAAATGAGCCCTGGTTATGGACTAAGAAACATGACGAAGCAGTATCGTTCATTAAACGCGAATTAGTTTCGGATACCATCTTAGCACATTTTAATCCGGACGCTTTGTTAATTGTAACGGTGGATGCGTCATCAAGCGGGTTAGGCGCCGTGTTATCGCTGGTTGAGGGTGGTATAGAAAAACCTATCTCGTTTATTTCGCGTTCACTTAATGCAGCAGAAAAACGATACAGCCAAATTCAAAAAGAGGCTACTGCTATAATATTTGGAATCAGGAAATTCCACCAATACTTATATGGTCGAATCGAACCATTAACCGTGTTCAAAAACAGTCGTTGGCGCAGGCCGCGTCAAAATAAACAGTGAGTATTCAAATTCGAATTTAATTCTAACTAGACTATCGTAAATAAACTAATAAGATTATGTTCTTATTGGAAAGGAAATATAATCTAGTTTATTTGAAAATTATTTTAATTGAAATTTAATATTTAGAAAAATTCAAATTAATATTTTAATAGCGAAATATCCGTTTTCATCACTGTTTTTCAAGTTCTACATTTTTTTTGAGTTTCAAATTAATATCAGTTTTTTTTTTTTTTTAATATATAGATTCCATAACTATTCAGCTATTTACTGTAAATTTTATTTAGCTATAACTCTTGTAGTTTGCGATTGTTTATCTAAAGTGTCAAATTACATGCGAATATTTCGCAATTTTTTGCACCCTGGACGGTTTGGTGCAAAAAAGTCGCGCGCGGGGCGGGTGAGTGGATAATATAGAATATGTAAGCAGTGTTCGTAATTGTGCTGATTTCTTAAGTAGATCGGTAGCGGAGGATGTAAAAACGGCCGACACACACCCGCCACGTGATGAGTCATTAGTGGATAAATCTAGTTATGTTCGTTTTGTTTACGAAGGTGAAAGATTTTTGTCGCTGACGGATATCAGGGATGCACTAAAACAAGATAGGGTTCTAAGAACCGTCATAGACTATTTGTCAAATGGTTGGCCAAATAAAATCAAAGAACAAAGAACATTAATTAAGGATTACTACAGCCACCGGTTGGAATTATCAGTAGAAAATGGTTGCCTAATGAGGGGTCACAGATTAGTAATTCCAACAGGTTTACGAACCAAAGTATTAAACGAGTTACTCTTAGGTCACTTAGCAATCACAAAAGTGAAAGAAGAGGCACGCAATAGATTTTGGTGGCCAGGTATGTCTGTCGCTATTGAGCAGCACATCGGCGCGTGCGCCGTGTGTGCGTCGCAGCGCGCCTCGCCCCCGCGCACCCCCCTCACTCCTTGGCCTTTCCCTGCGCAGCCATGGCATCGTGTTCATATAGATTTTTTAGGTCCGATTAACGGCAAAACATTTTTAATTATAGTGGACGCGTATTCAAAATGGGTGGAATGTTTTGATGTTTCATCAGGTGGAACTTCGCGAGTAGTAATAGAAAAGCTCTGCGAAGTAATGTCACGATTTGGCTTATTCCATACAATTTGCTCAGACAACGGCACTTCTTTTTGTTCACATGGATTTAAACAATTTTGTACCCGAAACAATATTGCTCATTTAACTTCACCAACTTATAATCCGTCTAGCAACGGACAAGCGGAGAGTTACGTAAAGATTATTAAAAAAGCAATAAAATCATATTTGGTTTCGGGAACATGTTTAAAGGATTTAAATATTAAAATATCAGAATTCTTCCTCAATTATAGGAATTCCAAACATACGACCACAAACAGATCTCCTGCGGAAGTTTTGTTCGGGCATAAGTTGAGATGTAGGTTGGATCTCCTGTCACAGACCACTACGACGCCATCCAACGCAGCACTCGACACAGTTGTTAAAGTCAAACAGTGTTCGCAGATTGACAATTATCGTGGTAACCGTAAAGTTATTTTCAGTGTGGGTGACCAAGTCTTAGTGAAACTTTATAATCAACAAAAACATTATTGGTCACGCGGCAAGATTATGAATAATATTGGCAAAACAATGTACTTAGTAAAACTGAGTGAATCGAATCAAACAGTGAAAAGACACGCTAATCAGTTGCTCAAATTAAGAGGGAGGGAAGATGGGCAATGCGAAGAGATCATTCCAGCATTTATAATGCCATCACAACCGACTAGCTCCGGGCAGCTGTCGTCCGAAGTGTCTGTTGAAGAACTACCAGTTGAGTCTGAACCGCCTGCATCAGAGCATGAACCGCCTGCATCAGAGCATGAACCGCCTGCATCAGAGCATGAACCGCCTGCATCAGAGCATCAAGGCGTCCATTCCGCTGAAAGGGAACAGATTCCAGCAGCTCCCTCCGTTGAACTTGAGCCCGACACTAGGTCGAAACGTAACAGAACTATAATAGATTATAAGAGGTTTTTCTAAAATAAAGGTGGAGGGATGTTATGTGGGTACCTACTTATTCGCATAAATAGATAAGTGGGGTAGACTTAAGAACTACTTTTAAGATGAAAGACTGCTGCGTCAGTCCATTATATGAGCTTGTCGTTATCGGTTGCATTATTTCTAAAATCACCCACCTTCGTTTATAAGTTTTTTAATTTCCTTCATATGACATAGACAAACTCAAACAGCCAGTTAATATACTACTATTATCTGTGGAGTGTGGACCATCTTCATTGCGAAAATGTTGAGAGTTTAAGTTCCATGGTTTTTCCGCAAGGAAGGTGGCGCCATGCGTTTTAAATTCTTAATCTGTGACTGGTTTAGAAGAAAAAACTGACCGCGAAAATTTCAGAATTTTTGTCGAGTGTAAATTTGTTCGGTTTTATATAAATTTATTAAGAATGTCCAGTGACAGTGAAGAGTTTGACGTCGAGCAAAGAGCAAAAGGCATAATAGATAATCTTTTGCCGCCAAAAACGCGGATTATTTACCTAAAAACTTACGAAAGTTCGATGGACTGGAGAAATAATTAATGTTTTTGTACTAAATTGACTATTTTTCTCGCACTCAAAGTGAAAAGTATAGTTTGCACCTCGAGACTAAACGCCAGCTTATATACCCTCGGTTTCAAACCACCTCTGGTATATTATGGCTTCGTTTAGTCCCTCGTTATAAAATATACTATCGTTGTTGTAATCTGACCCTATGTAAGCTTTAGCCACTTCTATACTTTGGGCAGACTTGTCAGAGTTTATCTTTGGGACTGGTGTAACATACATTAAAGTATATTTAGTTATGTCTTGCATAGGAAAATAGGAGTATACTTTTATACGAGTCTTCTCATATATCTTGGTGTCAGTAACTGTTGTAGAAAAATTCTTAATTTAGATGGTAAGTAATTTTTTGTTTGCTGATGATATCAGGTCAGTCACGTTCTTTGGTGTTAAAACACTATATACTGTCGCCTTGGTTAAGTATATCTCTAATAGCCCGTTGTAATAATCCATGATTTCTTCCATGTAATTATATGCTAATTGGTAAGTCTGCATAATACGTATGTTTACACTGTTGTGGTCAACTGTATAACTGAGCTAGGTAACTGTTGTTACTCTCTATGTAACCTATGACTTGGTTAAAATTTAGTTTGAAATCCTATAAGTTTCTGTTTTATTCTTTCTTCAGTTTTGTTTACTTGTGAGATTGTTGATATCATGAATTTGGTTTGATGATTAGCAGCTTCAATTCTCTTTTTATGGTTTAAGGAGACAATTTTTTTTGTTTGGAAAACAGGCCACCCCTAATTGTAGCGTTTAGTAATGAAACGTAAGTATATTGATTTCTTCCTTATAATCTCTAGATTACAGTGGTAATATTAGCTAAGCCTTGTCTAACCGGAATGCTGAGAAATTGAAAATAAAACGTGAATCTAACAATACCCTCAAAACGTGTGATATTGTCGAATTGGATATGTATAACCGGTATTTTAAGTTAAAGTAGTTCACTGTTTAATAACAAAAGTAGTTTAAGACAAAGTCACTAATCTATGTCTGTACTACTTGAACGATTTGGATACGATTTTCACGATTTGATAGACTGAAATATGAGAAAGGATTTATAATGGTTCCCTATCCATTTGCATACAATTTTAAGACCTAATATAACTTGGCATACTTTTGTTACTCCTAATTATATTTTCGCATAACATTATTTACGCATAACAGCTTACGCATAATTTGTTTAAGCATAATTTCTCTAATCATAATAATGTTTAAGCATAACATTCTCAGGCATAAATTTGTTTACGCATAATGATATTGAAGCATATTTTTTATAGGCATAACAAAGAAGCATAATAATTAACTCCTAAAATGTTAGACATACCCTGATTGGATAAACCAATTTATTTTGACGATTGGAAAAAAACCATATCTCCTGAAGCGGGTAATACATAACATATTTGTTTTGAACATAGTTGATTGTGAACATATGTGAGTTTTTTTCCCTGTAAGAAGCATGCAAACAAGCATACACCAAGCATGCAGCATGCATACAGCAAGCAAGCATGCAGCAATTAAGCATGCAGCAAGCAAGCATGCAGCAAGCAAGCATGCAGTATGCAACATGCAGCAGGCATGGTTTCTGTCAAGGCTCCGGCGCTGCGGGGCTCCGGCGGTCCCACGCGAGCATATCGTCGCAGATGTGTTTTAAAACCACCTGCTCCTCAGCTTGCGGGCCGCCTCGCCCCTCCGCGCCTACGCGGGCTTAGATGACACTCTAGGGGTAGGGCAGACAAGACTACGTGGAGTCGGTTTTGCAGCGATTCGTTTCTGTCACTTACTTTTGTAGCACAACTTCACGAATTTTTAATTCAAAATAAATACGTAAAAACAACTTATATTTGATTCCGTTATTTCTATGAATTGTATGCCTAAATACATCCTTAGTCATTATGCCTAGTAACATTATGCGAATTTAACTTATGCCAAAATAAATTAGCCTTCAAGATGATTATGCCAACATAAACTGTATGCCGAAAAAAAATATGGCAAAGTATTATTATGACAAAACAAATTATGCCAAAACAGTTATGCCAAAGTATATTAGGAAAAAGAATATTATGCAAAAAGAAGGGATCCCATTTCTGTTTGGTGTAAGAACGTGCTCATTTCTTCATAAGTTATAGTACGAGAGCCGGCTGCAAAAATACCTATCTCAACGGGTACCCCACTAAGCTATCTTTAGATCGTTAACCGATACTTAAACACGTAAAAAAAATCAGGTCTGCCAGGGCCGATCCTGCCGGGTCATGGAAATAATTCATATTTTTGTGTCGTATTTTTAGTCGAAATGACGTCATAAGGTACCAGAATTAAAGTGCTGGCAACAGTTAACCATTGATTAATTACGTAAAAAAAGTGGGTCTGCCAGTGCGCACTCTGCCGGAAGTACTTGGCAGACCCCTAAAATATACCCCCTCCGGCACCATGAACCTACCTCATCGAGTACCCTGATGGAACATACGTCAAATAATAACCAAGATGCCCTCGATAGAGGGTCAAAAGGTCTGCCCGGTCTAATCTTGCCGGAACTTAGCGTTCAAAGCATTAGAAGTTCGTAACCATACCAACTTCAAATGCTTTGAACACTAAGTTCCGGCAAGATTAAATTTGCATGAAATAATAATTATTGAAACGTTAAATAAAACAAGAATTGTTGCACTCAAATATGTATATTTTAAATTTAAGAACAATAACTACATGTACAATAACAATGCTTACATTAAATGTATAATAATCAAAAAAATAATAAATGTAATAGTTAAGTTGGTTTGCCATTGATTGTAGATAACTAAGTGGGTACAATAATTATTTATCTAGATACAAAAAAATACAAACATTCAATTTAGCTACAATGGCGGTCACATGACAGCATTTGTTTTGCTTTTAAACAAACAAAAAAAAATCAAAATCAGAGTCAGATTGCACTGTTCTAATGTAAATCAGTAAACGTATGTACAAAAAAGATAATAAAATTAAAAGATAAAAAAATTGATAGGTACTCTAACATGGAATAAAAAAAAAATCACTTTCATCGCTTGAACTGTTATATGACTGATCAATATCATCGTCCTCTGAATCGATCATTATAATGGATTCTACAGTGAGTGGTGTTGGGTCACCTTCGTACCATAGAGGTTCTAGGCGATTGTTATTTAAAACCCATCCGTATTTTTTTGCATCCATTTTCATCAGTTCATTTGAACATGCGTTTAGCCACAAAGCGGCACACAAGGCCCACGGTTTAACAAAAGGAATCCGCATGAACTAGTTTCAATTTTTTTTATTAAGGGACTATTTAATTTTTTGCTTGCGTATTTTTTATTCAAGATAATAAATAATAAAAGCACATTTGAAAAACTCGCCGAAATCATATTACAAAAAATTTGCAACATACAAGCTGATGAAATTCATTTAATATTTTACAGATATTAATCGCCTTTTTTTTTTTTGGATGCGAAATCATCAAATGACTCCTTCCGCTCTGGGTGGAGCGGAAGGAAGTGTCAGACTTTTACTGACTAAAACCCATCCATGTTCCTTCATCGCCCTTTGTGTTCTGGGGCCACGGTATCTCTTTCGAACAGTCCAGCACCCTGGCAGGCCGATGCCTGCCAGCCGATGTCGGCCCTTGCGAACCCCTTCCTTTTGTTGACTCTCTTTAAAGCGCGCGTGGCCCACGAACACGCCGTCGACACGGACTGTCGTCATGAGACGAGCTAGCCCATAGCTCACCGTCTACAGGCCCGCGCCTACGGTGGCTGGGGGCCACCACGTGGCTCGCGACGCCCGGTGTGTCTCCCGCGACGGCTGGGACGTGAGGTTCTCTCCCTCTCAGGTTCCGCCGCCTCCTTCGCTAGCATGGCTGCTTCGCAGGAGGTGACGGCGTCCCATTCAGTTTCGCTTCGGACCATGTATTGAACCAGGACCGGACGCGAGATGTCGCCGCCGCCGATCGCCGCTACAAGGACACGGCGGTGCTCCGCTCACGCGGGACAGGCTTCCACCGTGTGCTCCACCGTATCCTTCGGTCGATCCTTACATTGGTAACACCCGGGCGTTTCCTCCCGCCCGATTTGGAGCTGGAAACCTCCCGAAACATCTGTGTCCGGTAAGAACCTGTGTCAGGCGGAAGGTGAGGACGCCGTGGCGCCTCTCAAGCTACTCCTCAAAGCGGGAACTTATCGCCACTATTGTGCCGTTGCCACAGTCGCTCTCTCCATGTCGCCATGAGATCACGCCGGAAGTATGTCCGCTAAGCGACAATTTGCCGTGGCAGCGGAGTTTTCCCCCGGCGTAGAGCCTCCGCGCGCCATTCGTGCAGGCCCCCGACGACTATCGCCTGCAGATCCCATGGTGGCAATCCGGCAAGAAGGCTCGCCGCCTCACCGTAGATCATGCGGTACCCACGTACTAGCTGTACGGCTACCACCTTTTGGGGCGCGTTCAAGTAACCCACACCGGGGCCCCGTAATGAGTCGTGGACCGCACGACTCCCGCGTAGAGCCTCCGGTAGGAGGCGTTTGGACCCCCAGGTTGGGCAGGAGCCGCCTGAAGGCAGCCCCGGTCCGTTCCAGTTTGGGGGCCAAACGAAGTTCCACCGGCTGTCGAGGACGAGTCCTAGTTACTTCTGACGCCGATGGATACCCCTCGGGATCAGTGAGTATCCCGGCGGTGGCGCATTCCAAGGCCCATGGAAGCACATCGCTCGGACTTCTGCAATGCCACCGCGAGACCCACGCTGACGCGGCTAGGGAGGTCGACGCGCAGCACCCAGTCGTAACCGTATGTTCCACAGGGGTGGCCACAGAACCGATCCCCGTGGAACACCACACGACATCTCTCGCCGGTTCCACTCTCCGTTGCGACCGGGGTAGATGACGGCCCTGTTCGTTAAGTAGTCCCCGACCACAAAAAAAGGGCGATAAATATCTGTAAAATATTAAATGAATTTCATCAGCTTGTATGTTGCAAATTTTTTGTAATATGATTTCGAGTTTTTCAAATGTGCTTTTATTATTTATTACCTTTAATAAGAAATACGCAAGCAAAAAATTAAATAGTCCCTTAATAAAAAAAAATGAAATTTTAGTACATGCGTAATGCCGCCTTGTGTTAAACCGTGCGCCTTGTGTGCCGCTTTGTGGCTAAACGCATGATCAAAAGAACTGATGAAAATGGATGAAAAAAAATACGAATGGGTTTTAAATAACAATCGCCTAGAACCTCTATGGTGCTAAGGTGACCCAACACCACTCACTGTAGAATCCATTAAATTTGATCGATTCAGAGGACGATGATATTGATCAGCCATATAACAGTTCAAACGATGAATGATTTTTTTTATTCTATGTCTATAGTACCTATCAATTTTATTATCTTTTAATTTTATTATCTTTTTTGTACATACGTTTACTGATTTACATTAGAACAGTTCAATCTGACTCTGATTTTGAATTTTCTTTGTTTGTTTAAAAGCAAAACAAATGCTGTCATATATGTGACCGCCATTGTAGCTAAATTGAATGTTTGTATTTTTTTGTATCTAGATAAATAATGATTGTACCCACTTAGTTATCTACAATCAATGGCAAACCAACTTAACCATTACATTTATTATTTCTTTGATTATTATACATTTAATGTAAGCATTGTTATTGTACATGTAGTTATTGTTCTTAAAGGAGACATTTTTTTTTGTTTGGAGTTTAGGCCACCCACATAAATTGTAGCGTTTAATAATGAAACGTACTTTGATTTCTTCCCTAAAATATCTAGATTACAGTGGTTATATTAGCTAAGCCTTGTCTAACCGGAATAAATGCGAAAACTGCAAAAACACTTTTACGTAAATCGAAATAAACAGAAAGAGTAAATGTCAAAATAATGAAGTTGTCTGTCAACCACTAAAAAGCCACCTTTTTAGTGGTTGACAGACTAAAGGTGGATTTACAACGCTCCGTGACACGTTGATTGTTTAAACCATCTACGCGATTATAATGTAAGCCTTTAAAAATAGCATTAAAATGCTTACAGTTTAAATTCTATTCTGTTTTAATTAAAGCAGATATGATTACCACTGGGTACCATATTTTTTTTTGTAAACGGAAAAAACGTCCCTATTCACGTAAGTATTTTCTGTCAAATAACATTGACCACAACAGGAATGATTTGACTGAAAAAAATATCGTAATATAACTTTTTCACTTTTTTTTTTAACTTTTTTCGTTTTGACACACTATGTCTACATCTCTTTTTAGTATCTCCTTTCGCAGGTATGCTGGAAGAGATTTCTTTAGAAATAAGCATCACTTTTGTATTATTTTCTGTTCCGCTCTACTTTTTTAAAATTCAGTGTGTACATAAATTGTTACTTAAATAAATAAATAACTTTTAATTATGATTTTATTATTCCGGTTTCGTTTCTATGTAATCTTTCGTTTCTTACTATGCTAAAATTGTTACTTATTTTTGGTGTAATTATGAATAATAAACGCAACGTCCAAGTGGGCCTAAAAAAAATTGTCTTCTTTAAAATATACATATTTGAGTGCTACAATTCTTGTTTTATTTAACGTTTCAATAATTATTATATCATGTTAATTTAATCTTGCCGGAACTTAGTGTTCAAATCATTTGAAGTTGGTATGGTTGCCAAATTCAAATCCTTTGAACACTAAGTTCCGGCATGATTAGACCTGGCAGACCGTTTGATCCTCTATCGAGGGTATCTTGGTTATTATTTCCATCAGGGTACTCGATGAGGTAGGTTCATGGTGCCGGAGGGGGTATATTTTAGGGGTCTGCCAAGTACTTCCAGCAGAGTGCGCACTGGCAGACCCACTTTTTTTACGTAATTAATCAATGGTTAACTGTTACCAGCACTTTAATTCGGGTACCTTATGATGTAATTTTGACAAAAAAATACGATACAAAAATATGAATTATTTTCATGACCCGGCAGGATCGGCCCTGGCAGACCTGATTTTTTATCCGTGTTTAAATGTTGGTTAACGATCTAAAGATAGCCTATTGGGGTACCCGGTGAGGTAGGTATTTTTGCAGCCGGCTCTCGTACTATTAGTGTCTGCTCTCCTATCACTCTACGCAAATGGTGTTTCATAGATTTTACTCCTGCTTCCCAAATTCCTCCGAAGTGGAGGGATGATGGAGGAATAAAGTGCCATTGTGTTCCAATATTGGTCAAAGTGTTTTGAAAGTCGACAGACTGGGTTATGTCTAACATTTCTTTAACAAGTAATTGGCAGTGCCTACGAAATTCGTCGCGTTATCACTATACATGTGTGATACTGGACCTCTGCGTGCCAAAAACCTCCATAGTGCTGCTATAATATAAACGTTTCTGCTGATAAATCGCCTACCAGGTTCAAATGTACCGCTTTCGTGGTTAGGCAAACAAATATCGCAATGTCTGCCTGCCTTTGTAAGATTTATGACCCCTTCCTCTCATTGTACTCACTGATATTGCTCCAGCATAATCCACGCGTGTGTGACTGAATGGGTACGATTCCGTCACTCTTGGTTTTGGTAATGAGCCCATTTTTTGTGAGGCAGTGAATGCTCTGTATCTAGTGAACTTTACACATTTTCTAATGCTACTTTTCACTGCACACTTTCCTCCAAGAATCCAATATTTCCGTCTTATATAGAGCTACGTATGGTATTCCGAAATACCGCTCACCGAAAGGACGGTTTTCCGATAACACTCTACTCCGACGGTTAGTTGAACGAAAAAATAATTGGCCGATGAAACGTTTCGCCGATGATATTATTCATCGACGGTTGGTAGTCCGAATGAATCCTTCGCCGATGTAACGGTTCACCGAAAACACTCTTCAACGACGATTGGTTAAACGAACGATTCTTTCGCCGATAGCACTCGTTGTAGGGGAATTCTTTTGCCAAATGGATAGTTTTTCTTTCAGCTTGACAACACCCTTGGGTCTTGTAGAAGTCATGTTAAAATACAGGTAATAATAAAATAATACATGGAAAAGTGGCAATAGAAAAAAAATCAAAGTTTTTATTTAACAATAAGAAAATTAATCAAAAAGGCAAATTTATATTGTTTTTTACAATAAACAATATGATTATGATTATTATGATTTCTCTATTAGAACTGCAATAGAAAAAAAATAAATAAACTGTGCGAACAAAGCAAAAAACAAATAAAAGTAACACAACGTGATAACATTTTGAAGTTATAGTAAATTGTGAGTTGTTATTATTATTTGTACTTATAATTATTATAATTCTTTAATGATATAAAAAAAACTAGTTTGCTTGGGTGCGCGAGCTGCGCGCAGCTCGCGGGTTTCGTGTTTTTGAGAAGTATTCCCTATCCTTATAAAATTTGAGAATCCATAGGAGTCCTTAAATGAATTGGAAAATCCGTTAGAATTACCCCTAAATCAGTATGAGAACCCTTAAGAACCCCTAAAACATTTGAGAAGTATAAAACAAAACATTACCCTAAGGTTTACTTGTCGTTGTCCCTGAGTTACGCTTCACCCACTCAACCTTCGTTACGCTACGGAGGTCGGCGGCTCGCTTCGCTCGCCACCTCCCCCCTTCGCTCCACTCGGTCTCGCAGGTTCGCTCCGCTCAGTACCTACCTACCACCGGACAGGTTTCGACGCCTACTATAATATTTGTTCAAACACCTGATGGCTACCTCTAACCGTTATGAAGTTACAGCCCTTTCAATTTTAGGGGAGGTTGGGGAGGGGAGCTTCACCCACTCAACCTTCGTTACGCTACGGAGGTCGCCGGCTCGCTTCGCTCGCCACCTCCCCCCTTGCCTCCACTCGGTCTCGCAGGTTTGCTCCACTCAGGACCTACCTACCACTTGAAAGGGGAGGTTGGGGAAGGGAGGGTATAAAAATTTCAACGCTCCCAATAATAAAGTATAGTCAAAATCAAAATTCCGCTACGTGTCCTAGTTTCCGAGATACGATGGGGGGAGGGGTGAAGGGGGGGAGAGTGGGGAGTTTTGAAAAATGATTTCGACTAATGCATTGCCCCTTCTTACGAATCTGAAAACAAAAATGTTCCAAGTCTCTTAACTTCCGAGATCCGCCTTAAGGGGGGGAGAAGGGGGGAAAGGGCGACAACTTTGAAAACTGGTTTTTACTTTTCCGAGCCTCCTCTATACGATCCCGTAAAAAACAAAAAATACGGGTCCCTTAGTTTCCGAGATACGATAGGGAGGGGGAGGAAGGGGAGCAAAAAGGGGAGGTTTGGCACTTTTCCCATACTCGCGGGAGTTACTTGTTTACGAATCTGTCAAAAAATACCCACCTCCCCATCCACCATCTGGGAGAACAATTATGTCAATGAGTCAGTGAGTCAGTGGTAATTCAGCTTTATATAATATAACTAGTTTGCTTGGGTGCGCGAGCTGCGCGCAGCTCGCGTGTTTGGTGTTCGTGAGAAGTATTACTAACCCTTATAAAATTAGGAAAATCCGTTAGAATTACCCCTAAAACAGTATGAAAACCCCTACGGACCCCTAATAAAACCTCATTCCAAAACTCAAACCTTTTCCCATAAAAAACATTACCCTAAAGTTTGCTGAGTTACGCTTCACCCACTCAATCATCGTTTTGCTACGGAGGTCGCCGGCT
The DNA here is from genome assembly GCA_963853795.1 of Xestia rhomboidea. Taxonomy (NCBI): domain Eukaryota; kingdom Metazoa; phylum Arthropoda; class Insecta; order Lepidoptera; family Noctuidae; genus Xestia; species Xestia rhomboidea. The sequence goes on from OY970756.1 coordinate 36,130,498, forward strand.
CGCTTCGCTCGCCACCTCCTCCCTTCGCTCCACTCAGGACCTACCTACCACCGGACAGGTTTCGACACCTACTATAATATTTGTTCAAACACCTGATAGTTATCTCTAACCGTTATGAAGTTACAGCCGTTTTCAATTATAGGGGAGGTTGGGGAGGGGAGCTTCACCCACTCAACCTTCGTTACGCTACGGAGGTCGCCGGCTCGCTTCGCTCGCCACCTCCCCCCTTCGCTCTACTCGGTCTCGCAGGTTCGCTCCACTCTGAACTTTTAGGGGAGGTTGGGGAGGGGAGGGTATAAAAATTTCAACGCCCCTCAATAATAAAGTATAGTCAAAATCAAAATGCCGCTACGTGTCCTAGTTTCCGAGATAAGATGGGGGGAGGGGTGAAGGGGGGGAGAGTGGGGAGTTTTGAAAAATGATTTCGACTAACAATCAGACCCTTTATACAAATCTAAAAAAAAAAATGTTCCAAGTCTCTTAACTTCCGAGATCCGCCTAAAGGGGGGGAGAAGGGGAGAAAGGGGGACAACTTTGAAAACTGGTTTTTACTTTTCCAAGCCTCCTCTATACGAATCCGTAAAAATAAAAAAATACGGGTCCCTTAGTTTAATTACCCCTAAAACAGTATGAAAACCCCTACGGACCCCTAATAAAACCTTATTTTAAAACTGAGACCTTTTCCCATAAAAAACATTACCCTAAAGTTTGCTGAGTTACGCTTCACCAACTCAACCATCGTTACGCTAAGGAGGTCGCCGGCTCGCTTCGCTCGCCACCTCCCCCCTTCGCTCCACTCAGGACCTACCTACCACCGGACAGGTTTCGACACCTACTATAATATTTGTTCAAACACCTGATAGTTATCTCTAACCGTTATTAAGTTACAGCCGTTTTCAATTATAGGGGAGGTTGGGGAGGGGAGGGGAGGGTATAAAAATTTCAACGCCCCCCAATAATAAAGTAAAGTTAAAATCAAAATTCCGCTACGTGTCCTAGTTTCCGAGATACGAATGGGGGAGGGGTGAAGGGGGGGGGGGGAGACGGGGGAGTTTTGAAATGAGAATTTAACTAAAAATCGGCCCCTTAATACGAATCTGAAAAAAAAAAATTTCGAAGTCTCTTAACTTCCGAGATTCGCCTAAAGGGGGGGAGAAGGGGAGAAAGGGGGACAACTTTGAAAAATGATTTTTACTTTTCCCAGCCTCCTCTATACGAATCTGAAAAAAAAAATGTTCCAAGTCTCTTGGTTTCCGAGATACGAAAGGGTGGGGTGAGAAGGGGGGTGAAAAGGGGAGGTTTGGCACTTTTCCCATAGGTTTCAGAGTTAGTTGTTTACGAATCTGCAAAAATATACCCACCTCCCCATCCACCATCTCGGAGAACAATTCTGTCAATCAGTGAGTCAGTGGTAATTCAGCTTTATATAATATAACTAGTTTGCTTGGGTGCGCGAGCTGCGCGCAGCTCGCGTGTTTGGTGTTTTTGAGAAGTATTACTTACCCTTATAAAATTTTGACAATCTATAAGCATCCTTAAATGAATTGGAAAATCCGTTAGAATTACCCCTAAAACAGTATGAAAACCCCTACGAACCCCTAATTAAATCTAAAACCTTTTAACCTAAAGTTTGTCTGTCGTCGCAACTGAGCTACGCTTCACCTACTCAACCATCGTTACGCTACGGAGGTCGCCGGCTCGCTTCGCTCACCACCTCCCCCCTTCGCTCCACTCAGGACCTACCTCCCCGGGGCTGCGGGACTATTCGAAAGAGATACCGTGGCCCCGGAACACAAAGGGCGAGGAAGGAACATGGATGGGTTTTAGTCAGTAAAAGTCTGACACTCCCTCCTGCTCCGCCCAGAGCGGGAGAAGTCATTTGATGATATCCCATCCTAAAAAAAAAAAAAAAAAAGGACCTACCTCCCACCGAACAGGTTTCGACGCCTACTATAATATTTGTTCAAACACCTAATAGCTATCTCTAACCGTTATGAAGTTACAGCCCTTTCAATTTTAGGGGAGGTTGGGGAGGGGAGCTTCACCCACTCAACCTTCGTTACGCTACGGAGGTCGCCGGCTCGCTTCGCTCGCCACCTCCCCCCTTCGCTCTACTTGGTCTCGCAGGCTCGCTCCATTCAGGACCTACCTACCACCGGAAAGCGGAGGGGAGCAAAGGGGAGGTTGGGGAGGGGAGGAAATACAAATTTCAACGCCCCTCAATAATAGAGTATAGTAAAAATCAAAATTCCGCTACGTGTCCTAGTTTCCGAGATACGATGGGGGGAGGTGTGAAGGGGGGAGAGTGGGGAGTATTGAAAAATGATTTCGACTAACAATCGGCCCCTTTATACAAATCTGAAAAAAAAAATGTTCCAAGTCTCTTAACTTCCGAGATCCGCCTAAAGGGGGGGAGAAGGGGAGAAAGGGGGACAACTTTGAAAACTGGTTTTTACTTTTCCGAGCCTCCTCTATACGATCCCGTAAAAAACAAAAAATACGGGTCCCTTAGTTTCCGAGATACGATAGGGAGGGGGAGGAAGGGGAGCAAAAAGGGGAGGTTTGGCACTTTTCCCATACTCGCGGGAGTTACTTGTTTACGAATCTGTCAAAAAATACCCACCTCCCCATCCACCATCTGGGAGAACAATTATGTCAATGAGTCAGTGAGTCAGTGGTAATTCAGCTTTATATAATATAACTAGTTTGCTTGGGTGCGCGAGCTGCGCGCAGCTCGCGTGTTTGGTGTTTTTGAGAAGTATTACTTACCCTTATAAACTTTTGAGAATCAATGAGCACCCCTAAATGAATTGGAAAATCCGTTAGAATTACCCCTATGAACAGTATGAAAACCCCTACGGACCCCTAATAAAACCTTATTTAAAAAACTCAGACCTTTTCCCATAAAAAACATTACCCTAAAGTTTGCTGAGTTACGCTTCACCCACTCAATCATCGTTACGCTACGGAGGTCGCCGGCTCGCTTCGCTCGCCACCTCCCCCCTTCGCTACACTCAGGAACTACCTACCAACGGACAGGTTTCGACACCTACTATAATATTTGTTCAAAGACCTGATAGCTATCTCTAACCGTTATTAAGTTACAGCCCTTTTCAATTATAGGGGAGGTTGGGGAGGGGAGCTTCACCCACTCAACCTTCGTAACGCTACGGAGGTCGCCGGCTCGCTTCGCTCGCCACCTCCCCCCTTTGCTTAACTCGGTCTCGCAGGTTCGCTCCACTCAGTACCTACCTACCACCGGAAAGGGGAGAATGGGGAGGGGAGGGTATAAAAATTTCAACGCCCCTCAATAATAAAGTATAGCAAAAATCAAAATTCCGCTACGTGTCCTAGTTTCCGAGATACGATGGGGGAGGGGTGAAGGGGGGGAGAGGGGGGAGCTTTGAAAAAAGAATTTAACTAAAAATCGGCCCCTTTATACGAATCTGAAAAAAAAAATGTTCGAAGTCTCTTAACTTCCGAGATTCGCCTAAAGGGGGGGAGAAGGGGGACAAGGGGGACAACTTTGAAAACTGGTTTTTACTTTTCCGAGCCTCCTCTATACGAATCTGAAAAAAAAAATGTGCCAAGTCTCTTGGTTTCCGAGATACGATAGGGAGGGGGGAGAAGGGGGGCGAAAAGGGGAGGTTTGGGATTTTTCCCATAGGTTTCAGAGTTAGTTGTTTACGAATCTGTCAAAATATACCCACCTCCCCATCCACCATCTGGGAGAACAATTATGTCAATGAGTCAGTGAGTGAGTCAGTGGTAATTCAGCTTTATATAGTATAAATAACTAGTTTGCTTGGGTGCGCGAGCTGCGCGCAGCTCGCGTGTTTGGTGTTTTTGAGAAGTATTACTTAACCTTATAAAATTTTGAGAATCTATAGGCACCCCTAAATGAATTGGAAAATCCGTTAGAATTACTCCTAAAACAGTATGAAAACCCCTACGGACCCCTAATAAAACCTTATTTAAAAACTCAGACCTTTTCCCATAAAACATTGTCCTAAAGTTTGCTGAGTTACGCTTCACCCACTCAATCATCGTTACGCTACGGAGGTCGCCGGCTCGCTTCGCTCGCCACCTCCCGCCTTCGCTCCACTCAGGACCTACCTACCACCGGACAGGTTTTGACGCCTACTATAATATTTGTTCAAACACCTGATGGCTATCTCTAACCGTTATGAAGTTACAGCCCTTTCTATTTTAGGGGAGGTTGGGGAGGGGGAGCTTCACCCACTCAACCTTCGTTACGCTACGGAGGTCGCCGGCTCGCTTCGCTCGCCACCTCCCCCCTACGCTCTACTCGGTCTCGCGGGTTCGCTCCACTTAGGACCTCCTACCTACCCCCGGAAAGCTACTACCTTTCAATTTTAGGGGAGGTTGGGGAGGGGAGGGTATAAAAATTTCAACGCTCACTAATAATAAAGTATAGTAAAAATCAAAATGCCACTACGTGTCCTAGTTTCCGAGATACGATGGGGCGAGGGGTGAAGGGGGGGAGAGTGGGGAGTTTTGAAAAATGATTTCGACTAATGCATTGCCCCTTTATACGAATCTGAAAAAAAAAAATGTTCCAAGTCTCTTAACTTTCGAGATCCGCCTAAAGGGGGGGAGAAGGGGGGAAAGGGGGCCAACTCTGAAAAGTGATTTTTACTTTTCCCAGCCTCCTCTATACGAATCTGAAAAAAAAAATGTTCCAAGTCTCTTGGTTTCCGAGATACGATAGGGAGGGGTGAGAAGGGGGGCGAAAAGGGGAGGTTTGGGATTTTTCCCATAGGTTTCAGAGTTAGTTGTTTACGAATCTGTCAAAATATACCCACCTCCCCATCCACCATCTGGGAGAACAATTCTGTCAATCAGTGAGTGAGTCAGTGGTAATTCAGCTTTATATAATATAATATTTATTTCTTGTTTTTCAGGTATAGAATATGGGCCAATCCACCTAAAAAAGATTCAATATTCATTTCACTCTTTTGTGATAAGTGTAGTATCCTAGCATCATATTCAACCTGTGCATTACGTCTACGCTTTGGCATGGGTTCCGAGGAGTTGATTCGTTCAATGACGCATTCTGTATGCTTCTGCTCTTTAGCAAATTCAATAATTGTTTTATAAACGTTCCATTTTTTTCTATGGAGAAGCATGTTCCATCGTTCATGCCACGATTCTAATGCATTTTGTGTCCTTGGAACAGAAAGTGTGCGATCGTATACTGACCACATAGCTGGTGGAAATAATGCCTGATTTCTTTTTATTATCAAACCCGTGTTAGTTCTTTGCTGCGTGTGATGTGATCCAACATAATATTTCTTAAACCAGTGGGCAATTTCAGCTGCTTCTGTCGGCAATATTTTATTTTGGATGATTTCGAAGGCTTCGGATATCTCAGCGGGCTCAAGAAAAGCGAGGGCAAATAAGTGTCTGATTTTGAGCGCAAATGTGAAACCTTCAGCATATCGCCTTGCGAGACCCTCTGACTGGACATGACGCCAAATACTTTGGGTCAAATGGAATAAGCATAGCCTGTGGGCGCAGTCTGGAAACTGTCGTTTGACTGCATTGATCACTGCTACTTCAAAATCAGTTAATATATTAGCCGGTGACAAATGGGTATTTAATGTATTGATCGCATAACTTTTCAAAATCTCCAAAAATAAGAAATAACAGCTTTCAGTCTTATGTGACAGTAGTGCGTATACCATAGGTAGAAATTTATTTGTACCACCTGCAGTTCCCACTAAAACATGAATAGAAAAAACTTCACAGAACGGAGTTGGACAACTCGAAAATGTCCCGTCCATGATCCAGCATTGTGCATTATTCATACGCTTAACATTAGCTTTAGTACCAAAAATGACAACACTTTCATTGTTACATGTATATTGACCAAGCAAAAATTGATTTCCATTACTTTTAGCGAGATATTGTGGTACATGAAATTCGTTAATTGTTTGCGGTATCTTAGGAAGTCCTTTATTTCGAACACGCTGCACAATCATTCAGCAAGCTGATTTATTCGGCAATTGAGGCGCACTTATGGTAGCTACGTCTTTTAAACAACGATTTACAATTTGTGACGGACTGTCCATAGATTCCTTCGCACTAGTTCTCAATTTGTTTTTAAAATTCATATCAATAATTTTTTCAGGCTCTGGTAAATGTGCATGATCACAATTTTGACTAACATATGCATGTTCATAACAATCAAATAAAGTTATTACACTTACACCACAACCACTTGTTTGTTTTTTTGTACACCGCCAATAATACTTGTTATCATATTTTTTATTTAAGTGATAAGAATATCCATTCACTACTAACACATGTCCTCCGCGTTTAGATTTAACTAAATTGCACTTATTCATTTTAATTAAACAAAACACGAGCGAGAAACATTTCATGTAACGAGGTCTGTCGTCACAAATTTCGCAACTACCCACAAAAAATAAATAAATACTACCGTAGATATTTGTTGTTTTGTTACATGTAACTATTGCAAGTTTATTCAATACTCGTTTAATCTCAGTACCATTGTTAATGAGTGTATTATGCGTCATTTAGGGACTTATCTTTAATACGGAAGCTCCCGGTATTTATTTATTAATAAATAAATATGATAAAATTAAACATGGGACTCGAGTATTGTTTAGCTGCATTGCACATTATTATAAAATATAATAGCTAGCGTAAACTGAATGCTGTCGGCGAAAGATTCGTTCGTTTAACCAATCGTCGTTGAAGAGTGTTTTCGGTGAACCGTTACATCGGCGAAGGATTCATTCGGACTACCAACCGTCGATGAATAATATTATCGACGAAACGTTTCATCGGCCAATTATTTTTTCGTTCAACTAACCGTCGGAGTAGAGTGTTATCGGAAAACCGTCCTTTCGGTGAGCGGTATTTCGGAATACCATACGTAGCTCGTGTAAGTGCGTGCGATATGGTCAGAACGTAGGCGGAGGCCTAGTTTAGTCTAAATCCGCTGAAAACAGCTTCAAAATCGCACGTCTAGAAGTGAAGATATCAACGCTCAGGTTAGGTTCGCTCAGGTTTTTTTTTTTTTTTGGCAGGAATGGGAAATCCCCGAGTACACCTTGACTATCTCACAGGACTTTCTCTTGTGAGACAGTCGAGGTAGTGCCGGACTCGAACCGGCTAAAAACCACTCCTGCCCCAGCCCTCTAACATGATTAGAGCCCTTGACATCTGTCTTTTTTGGTTTATCAACGTTTCTTGGTGGCCGGAGAGACCACATGATTTACATTTTGGTTTTGCGTGATAAATTTACCTATTATTTGAATACCCTAAACTTTCTCTAAATTTGTTTTCCTGTATGCTTTAATGAACTTTATATTTTGTTAACTTGTTTAAAACTATTTTACTTTATTGATGTTATTAAATTTATTACTATTGTTATATTTATATCTATTATTAACCCTTATATTTTTGCCCTTATTAAGATTTCTTGCTTCGTTTAATTTTGCTTCCTGTTTTTGATGTTAATTTATGTGATATCTAAGTTATATATTCACTATATAATTAAATATCGTTAATTTTTATAAGTTTAATTTTTCTAAATTTTCTACCTTCTTTGCAAGACTGGTTTATCTCTGAAACAGTATCACCAAGTTCGACCCAGCTTGACGTATCCACCAGCGCCGGCACCAGCTCCAGCATAAGTTGAGCCAGTTTCTCAAGAAACGGCCTCAATTTACATCTTTGCTTATTGCCAACGCTGGTGACCGTTTCAACTCGCCTGTATATCGGCTGGGCCGAATTGGTTTTACTCCCGCGCTTGGAAGTGGTCGCATCGCCAACTTTAGCAATATGCTATTGAAGCTCTTGCGAATGCGTCCCACTTCCTTCGCACGGGGCATTCGTTGCTGAAGGCGTTGTGCTCGGTGGCCCCTTGTTTTGCTCTGGTGCAGTTCACGCAAGCCGCTGCTTTGCCGATCTGTCTATCCGGCCAGTCTGCCCTGAGGTGTGCTCCACCGCAGTGGCTACACAGATCGGCTGGCTCCGTGCACAGGCGTTTCCCGTGCCCGTATGCCAAGCAGCGGGTGCACTGCACCAGAAGCGTCTGATCCTTGACGCGTACTCGCTGGAGGTCGATGCGGAGTTTTCCCACTTCGATCGCCCTCCTCCAGACCATAGGGGACACACCAAGCACAACGTGATTCGCGTGCGGGTTCCGGGTTTTTCTTCGGTATTTTATCACCACCCTCTGCGCTTCGTCGTCGAGCCCGTGAAATATCTCCCGGTTCTGATTCTTAAGGGCTCTCAGCACCTCCTCGTCACTGTGCATGACTAATACGTCCCTAAGAATCAGAAGCGGGTCCCGATTTTTCACGTCCTCGACAACGAGGTTCTCTCCGGCCTTCTCCAATCGCGCCTTTAATTTTCTCCTCTCCTCCGTCGTCGCGCACCCCATGATCACCTTTTGGTCCTTGGCCTTTCGGACTCTCTCGACGCGCACCCAGCCCTCCTTCGCGTCCACTGCCTTCCTCACTCTTTCGAGGATTTCGTCCCCCGCATCCATCTCCTGAGTTGAGGAGACAACCACAGAGTGCAGCGTCGTTCGCTCCAGGGCCTGAGCCCCGGTGTGGCTCTTACTGACAGCCGCTACACTCGCGTAGGTTGTCTCCTCCACCCCTTCCCTGCTGGCCAGACTGTCTCGAAGTCGGTCGAGTTTCTTAGAGTTTTCTCTTAACTCCGAGATGTGCTCCTTCAACGTGTGTAGGAGCTCAGTCTGGCCAGCAAGAACCTCGACGGAAATAGGATGGGGACTACGGTCGGCAGTGGGCGCGGGTTCTGGTACGGCAATGGGTGCGACTGGGGCCTTGTCTCGCTCCAACTCCTTGACCAACTCGTAAAGCCTGTTTATGGCTTCGAGCACCGCAGTCTTAATTTCGGCCTTGAGGTTGCGATAGTTGCCCAAGTTCAGCTTTGCCTTATTCAGGCAAGATCTCGCCTCCTCAGTGCGACAGCGGTTCCTCGCCTCAGGCTTCCCGAGCAGTGCCAAGAAATCGGAGCTTGGAGGAGCTCGGCGCGTCCCTGGAGTGGCAGGGCCCCCTCGTGACGCCGAAGGAGTCTCGTCTCCGAAGGAGATTCTCCTCCTCGCGTCAGGCGAAGGCCCCGCCATCTCCGCCGATCGCGGCGAGCCACTCGAGCCTTCGGCCCTCACGGTGCTGGATGGGGTGCGGAACATATTGAATTTATGAGCAGTGTTATCAAAACCGACTCCTGTAAAGAGGGAGTCAGAACGATATCTACTCGGGAGGAGAGAGAAGGGACACTGGTACTTCTGTGTCCCTGTAAAGGGGGAACACAGTAAGCTATCGAATAATAAAGTCAGTATAAATAAAAATAGAATAATAAAATTGAGAATTGCTGTCAAATTAGCCTTGTAGACACGGTCGATATAAGTTAAAATCTAAAATATCTCTACCAAAACACTCAAGAACCCTAACAAAGGTGAACCCAGACTAAATCACAAAACTTAAATTTCGCCAAAATCCCACGTCTACCTTCTTCTTATAGGCCAGAGGGCGGGTGGGAAGGCAAATTTTTTTTGGAGCTAGGATCACGGGCGAGGTGTCCAGAGACGCGTCTCCACGCGGGCTAGCTATATGTGGAATAAAAACGGGTAGGTGACGAACAAAAATTTTGAGTTTTGGTAAAAAAACCAGTTTTTGAACCAAAAAATTTCATCCCACAACCTGGAGACCGGGACACGGATCGCGAATCAGAATTCAGGGATGAAGGGTGAGTACTATTTATACTATAAACTGAAACTATTTTTCAAAAAATTTGGAAAAAACACAAAATTTTGAGAATTTACTTTGAAAAAGTCGAAAAATTCCTAAGTGTGGTAAGGGATGAAGTCCTGACGCACGTGTGTGCGTGCGATATGGTCAGTACGTAGGCGGAGGCCTAGTTAGGTCTACAAACGCTGAAAAAAGCTTCAAAATCGCACGTCTGGAAGTGAAGATATCAACGGTTCGCTCAGGTTAGGTTCGCTCAGGTTTTTTTTTTTTTTTTGTTTTGGCAGGAGTGGGAAATCCCCGCGGACACCTCGACTATCCCACAAGAATTTCTCTTCTGAGACAGTCGAGGTAGTGCCGGACTCGAACCGGCTAAAACCACACTCCTGCCCCACCAGTGTCCCTCTGACATGATCAGAGACCTTGTGTACAATATTTTTATACTTTTTTGGCGGCTGGTTTCTTGAGAGGCGAAGAGACCACGCTCTATGCGATTAATTTTGACAAAAAGTTATTTTAATACTGTTTACAACTGAGAATATGATTTTTACGATTTACTATCTTTATTTACTTTATTTTTGTTACTGTTTTATTACTAAATAATATGCTTTGTACCTAATTAACAACGAATATGTTTTTATGTATTTTATTATTTTAATTTTCGACAATTTTACTTCCAATTAAATCTTTCTAACCCTGATATTTATGCCCACATAATCTTATTTTATTTGGTTTTGTTTCGAATTTTTGTTTTTGGTTTAAATTTCTTGATATAGTCTCTATATACTTAATATATGCTTGTATATCAGTTTTCAAAACCAACCTTACGTTCGAATTCGACGACAAACACGATGGGGATAGATTTACGACCAATTTGACACAACTTAACGATTCCACTAGAGCTGACTCACAGTCCAGCATAATTCTAGCAACTTTCTCACGAAAGTGACTCCAATCAGCCCCCTCCATTAAGCCAGCCCTAGTGGTTCGTTTAATGCGACTGCAATCTGGTTGTGTCAAACTGGTCATCTCTTTGTACGTGGAAGTGGGCGCATTGACAACTTTTGCAATACGCTATGGTTGCACGCGCAAATGCGTCCCACTTCCTGCGTACCGGGCATTCTTTGTTGAACGCATTGTACGAGTGCTCCCCCAGGTTGGCTCTGGTGCAGTTCACGCAAGCCGCTGCTTCGCCAAGATCTTTGACTGGGCAGTCCACCCTAAGGTGTGCACCGCCGAAGTGGCTGCACAGGTCAACCGGTTCCGTGCAGAGACGCTTTCCGTGACCGTATGCTAAGCAGCGGGTGCACTGCACCAGAGGCGTCTGGTCTTCGACGCGCACTCGTTGGAGGTCAATGCGCAACTTGCCTCCCTCGAGTGCCCTCTTCCAGATAGCTGGGGAAACACTCAGCACAATGCTGTTCACATGGGGGTTACGTGATTTCTTCCTAAATTTGATAGAGACTCTCTGTTCCCCATCGCCGAGGCCGTCAAATAACTCCCGGTTCTGATTCCTAAGGGCTCGCAACACGTCCTCGTCACTGAATCAGAAGCGGGTCTCTGTTTTTGCCTTCCTCGACGACGAGGTTCTCTCCGGCCTTTTCCAAACGCGCTTTAAGTTTCTGTCTCTCCTCCTTTGTTGCACACCCCATGATGACTTTCTGGTCTTTTGCTTTTCTTACACTCTCTACTCGCATCCAGCCCTCCTTCGCGTCCACCGCTTTCCGCACTCTTTCGAGTATTTCGGCACCCGTGTCCATCTCCTGTGTTGAGGAGACGACCACGGAGTGCAGCGTCGTACGCTCCGGAACTGGTGCTCCAGTGTAGCACTTACTCCCAGACGCTGCACTCGCGTAAGTCTTCTCCCCAACACATTCCCCGCTAGCCAGACTGTGCTGGAGTTTTGCCAGTTTCTCGGAGTTTTCCTTTATCTCCGAGATGTGCTCCTTCAAGGTATTAAGAAGCTCAGTCTGGCCACCAAGAACCTCGTGGAAGATGGGTTGGGGACCGAAGTCAGCAGTGGGCGCGGGTTCCGGTACGGCAATGGGTGCGGCAGGGGCCTTGTCGCGTTCGGACTCCTTGACAAGCTCATAAAGCCTGTTTATGGCCTCGAGCACCGCAGTCTTGATGTCGGTCCTGAGGTTGCGAGAGTTGCCTAAATTTAGCTTAGCCTTGTTCAGGCAAGCTCTCGCCTCCTCAGTGCGACTGCGGTTCCTCGCCTCAGGCTTCCTGAGCAGTGCCAAGAAGTCCGCAGGAGCTCGGCGCGTCCCCGGAGTGGCAGGGTCTCCGCGTGACGCCGAAGGAGTCTCGTCCCCGAAGGAGATTCTCCTCCTCGCATCAGGCGAAGGCCCCGCCTTCTCCGCCGATCGCGGCGAGCCACTAGAGCCTGTGGCCCTCACAGTGCTAGATGGGGTGCGGAACATAATTTTGATAAATGAGCAGAGTAACTCAGAAGGACCCCTGTAAAGAGGGGGTCAAAACTAAATTTTCTGCTCGTATGGAGGGTTGCAGGTCAGCTGGACACTGGGTACTTCTGTTTCCCTGTAAAGGGGGGGAACAGTAAGCAAAAATGTAAATAAAAATCAAATAAACAAAGAGAAAAAAATAATATAAAATTTTTGTTGCCCACTTACAGACAACAGTCACAATAATTTTAATTCTAGATAAAATGTAAAAATAATTGCTAAAACATTAAAATTAAAATTTCCGTAATAAATAATTATTTAAAATTGGTCATGATGGTTAAAAAGAACGAAATTTTCCCTACAAACCCTAATTATAGGCCTAAAATATATAAAAGAAACTAAACATGAAAATTAAATTTTGCCGAAAATCCCACGTCTACCTTCCTATAGACCAGAGGGCGGGCGGGTGGGCAAATGTTTTCGCCTTTTAATTTCACCCCACAACCTGGAGACCGGGACACGGATCGCGAAACAGAATTCAGGGATGAAGGGTGACAACTATTGTAACTATAAGCTAACGTTAAATTTGGAAAAAAAATTGGAAAAACAACTAATTTTGAGGATTTACTGTGAAAAATCGAAAAATTCCCGAGTGTTAGTAGGGATAAAGTCCAGACGCGCGTGCAAGTGCGCGCTATACGGTCAGAACGTAGGCGGAGGTCTAGTTTAGTCTAAATACGCTGAAAACAGCTTCAAAATCGCACGTCTGGAAGAGAAGATATCGACGGTTCGCTCAGGTTAGGTTCGCTCAGGTTAGGTTCGCTCAGGTTAGGTTTTTTTTTTTTTTTTTTTTTTTTTTTTTTTTTTTTTTTTTTTTTTTTTTTTTTGTGCTTTTCCCCGTTCATGGGCAAACAGGATCTTAGAATTCTAGGTTTCTCATACATACCAGTTCTCGCATTTTTGCCTCTCGCACTTTTATGCTTCATACGGTTCTTTCTTTTATTCATCTCTTTCATTCTTAGCCGGGTGGGACTCCCGCTATTCTATCTAATATTTCTGTTATTTTTACTTTTCTTTATTTATATAAGGTATAACTCTTAAACACTTGTTTTTTATTTATCTTTTTACAAAAGTTCTTATTCTATACATGTTTGATACTTTTACAATTTTGTTTCAGTTTTTACTACTATCTTATATCTACTTATAATTTGAAACATTTTTCTTACATGTTTATTACTCTAGACATTTACATGACCAACAATTTTTTATCTTATTCTATACAGTTCAGTTTTTTAGGACAAGGGTTGGTTTTTTATACAATAATTTAACTTTAATTTAGCTTTTTTAACATTAATTTAACTTTTTTAACATTTAATACACTTAAAATATATTGAACATAACATTGACAGTACTTGTTTCTAAATTGGCAATAACTTTAAATTGGCGCTAAGTTTGACATTTTAAGTTCTTACAACTAGTCTTCTTACAGCTATATTTTCGTAGTTTTTCACCTTTTTATTTTCTATTTTAAATATCTATCATTTCTTACATACTAAGTTAGACATTCTATTTACCTATTCTATGTTTAAAAATAACAGGCTTATCTTATATCTTAACATCTTTTTCTCATACAATGTTTACTTAGTGATTTCTTAATTTTAAAGTGCTTACTTTCCAGTTTTAGGACGTGGGATTTAGGGTTGGGGTTTTGGGTTTAGGGTTTGGCCTATTTTCTTAGTCGCAATTTATTTATTCATTGAAGTTCATTAGTTTATGCTAAATTTAATACCAATAAAATATATATACATTTATGTTTATATGTTTATTGATGTTTCTAATGCAAATTATTTTTAAATAGGTGCTTTTGTTTGTTTTGGGGGTGTATTCTTTCGCCTTTTTGTTTTATTTATTTTCTTTTGGTAATGGCAATAATATAAACAATTAAGCTCAGCTTATGAGTATTTATTGTCGTTTCTTTATCTATGGTTTTGCTTTTTCAGCGTTTTTAGGGTCTGTTTTGGGTGTGTTTTTTATATTATTATACATAAATATATATTTAATATATACCTAATATATATAGGGGGCGGTTTAGGCGTACGCCGTCGTCGTCCGAGCCAGATAGTCCCATTTCTTTCGAACCGGGCACTCAGCGCTTAACGCGTTGTGCTCGGTCTTCTGAAGCTTTGAGTGCAGGCAGTTGCAGCACTGCGGTTCACTTCCCGCGACAAAGTCCACGCATTTTTCGCGCAGATGTGGTCCTCCGCAATGGCTGCACCTGTCCACACTCTCAGTACAAAATTTCCTACCGTGACCAAATGCCAAGCATTTGGTACATTGGATGAGCGGAGACTGGTCCTCCACCCTGACCCTTTGCAGGTCGAGGTAAAGGGCCCCAGCCTCCGTCATCCTCTGCCAAACTCTGGGTCTGACTTGGACGACGATGTGTGCCGTTTTGGGGTTCCTAGTCCTTTTTTTAAACTTTACTGTTATGTCCATCTCGTCTTCGTCCATGTCCCTAAAAATGTTTTCATTTTGGGAGTAGATCGCCTTTACCATCTCGTCGTCGTCACTGTCCAAAAAGACGTCTTTTAGGACGACGAGAGGGTTTTTATTCTTCATGGGCGCTACTTTTAGTCCCTCACCTCGGCTCTCGATCCTATCCCTCACTCTCTTAAGCTCCGCTTCCGTGTCGCATCCCAATATGACCGTCTGGTTTTTTGCTTTTCGGACCTTATTTATTTTTAGGCCAGTTTCCCTGGCATCGACCGCCTTCTTCACTCTGGCCAACACCTCGTCTGCAGTCTCCTGGCTGCCCTCGAGAGTGACCGCCATCGAGTGAAGTGCCGGCCGATACCCGGGCTTGGCTGCCGTGATGCTGGCGTATGACGGCCCATCGGTCCTGGGCTCGGATTCCACTTTTTTAAAAGCCTCCTTGACGTCCCTGGTGGCTTCGTCAATTCTGAGCTCGAGGACCCCCTGCCCCATCTCAACCTTGACACTGAGGTCCTCGATCTCATTGTTGACCTTTTTTATAATGTCGGCACCGCTTTCGTTGATCTCCACTTTGATATCCGTGGTGACCTTTGAGACCCTTTCCTCAAGTTGGTTGAGCCGCGTCTCTAGGTTCGACTCCACCCTTTCTAACCTTCCCAGAATGACCTCCGACAGTTCGGGTGAGGTGGGTTTGATGTTGGTTTTTGTGGGTGGGGCCGTTCCCGGCGCTGTTTCCAAGCACTTAAAACGCTTGCTCAACTCGAACAAGGTCCGCAGGCATTTGTCCGACTGAGTCTCCAGGAAGATCTTGATATCCTTCCTCATTTGAGGGTAAGCTTGGACTCTGGTCGGAATGTCCTCAAAAGTCTTCATGACCTCCTGGAGAAGTCTATCAGTGGACGATGCAGCGTAGATGTTTGTTTGCTGTGTATAAGCATCCATAATGTCTACGGACCTCCTCTTACGTTCTGGCCTCCTAATAAAAGTCTTAGCGGCGTCCAGCGCCTGTCCCGGTTGTCCTACCTGACTGGGGGTGGTGGTGGGAGCGACGGCACCAGAGGTCCCTGCCGACGACGACAATGGCGTTTTGGCAGTCGACGTGGTCCCCTGTGTTCCGCTGGCGCCGGCCCCCGTCCCTTTCCCTACTACTGGGGTGCGGATTCCAGACATCATTTTTGTTGTGGCTTGTGTGTAAAGAGCACAGCGAAAAGAACGGGGAAAGTTGTCTATATAGGTGTAAATAAAATGTAAATATAAATATAATAGCGCAATGGTCTGCACACAGTGTAAAGATGTGTGCAGTTCAGGTTAAAATAGGTAAACAAACACAAGTCAAAAATAGAAGCAAGATAGTTTAGAGTAGGTGGGTGTAAATACCTTGGGATATCAATATCCACAAGGGTCCAGCCTTCACTCAAAAGAGCGGGTCATAAGAAAAGTCTTAACACTACAAATAAAGAAAAATATGTAAAATGTACAAGTAAAAAGCAGCAACTACAAATAAATTGTTCTGTCCCCCTTTAAGTTTTAAAAATAATAAATAATAAAATAATAAATCAATAGTCAAAATAAAGTCAAACAAGTTAAGTCTAAGTCGGACAATGCAAATCCGCAATCGAAATTTTCCTATCACATGTAAGCTCCGAGATACAGGTGTTTTAGTTTGGGAGGGGTGGGGGAAGGTCCAAACAGGGGGGGGAGGGTACCTGATGTGCGGCTTTATCCGCGGTGTTAGACACCACGTGCCCGAATCTGAGGTCCAATCGGCTCTATCTCCTCCCGTTCCCGAGATATGGCTATTTGAAATATAAAGGGAAAAGGGTTCAGAAAGGGAAAAAAGTGGGGGGGATGGATTCTTCGCTATCTCCTCTCGTTACCAAGATATGGCACTTAATGCACATACAGGTGTAAACAAACCCTACTGGGTGTAAACGGACCTTACGTGGAAACGAGGGTTTAGGATATGGAGTGTTAGTTGGATGTTTTGGATGGTTATTTGGAATGGGATAAAGGAAAGTTTTTGGAGGGGAGCGGGGTGTGCTTTGAAGGGGGGGGGGGGTCCCGGATATATGGGCTGTGATGTCACAGTACGGCTGAGGGCCACTTGTCGGAAAGTTTATGGGATTTGGATGGGGAAGTGTTTTGGAAGGGAGGGGGAAGGGGTGGTTAGAAGGGGTTGGTATCCCGGAGATGTAAAAATAGTGTGGTTGTGTGGCTGAGGGCCTCTGTTTATCGTTATACTAGAATATTTGGTACTAAAAGAAATTTTTGCCTTTAGGCTCAGGTGTTACTTTTGGGGTTAAAAAGAAAAATAAAAGTTAGGGGTGGGGTTGTGTTAGGAATGGCCGGGGGGACTCGGCACAAATCCAATACTAGTAGATCGCTGTTAAAAATGGGCTATCTGGCTCCGTTACGGAGCTACGAGCGTTTTTTCGGTTTTACAAGTCCTGGGTTCGATTCCCGGTTGGTGAAGTAAATTAAAATTTTTAAATTTTTCCTAATATTTTGTCGCTTGCACGTGCTACGAGTGTCTAGTTTCGGGATGTCGAGTTTATGCTCCAGAAGTTTCCCGTTTTTTGGAGACAAACAATGAGGTGACCGTGGCTTAGTGACAAAGTTGACATAGTCGACAAAGTTAATTTTCGGTTGTTTGCCCGGCACTTCCTCCACTCCCGGAGCCTAAACTTACTTCCTGTATTAGGCGCGTGGGTTCTTGGGGTTTCTGCTGAGAGAGGGGGAGTTGCTCTTTTCTCCGACCTATAATTTGGATTTTTCGGACAAGGGGTTTGCTTGTGGGATGGCCGCAAAGGGGGTTGCTTATTGTTTCACAACCGCACAAGCTGTGGTTTCTTAACTTCCCCTGGACCGAGGAATACGAAATCCGGCTGAGAGGTAGGTCTACCCAGTGACTACGCACTCTCGAAACTTGGGTGTTAGCAACCCTCCCTTTATACCCCTAAATTTAAAATTTAAAAATCATACACCTGAATGTCACCACTAATTTAGAATTTTCACCATTCAGTGATGTCGCAAAAAATACAACTCTACGCTATTTACGTGGTAAGACCCTTAACCTAAGTTTAACAAATTTTTCCGAGGTTCTTGGGGTTGAAATTACCAACCCCCGATTTTTTGAAACTTTAAACGCTAAATATCTTAATAACTACTGATCTTAATTTTACGAAATTTAAAATATAACTAGAATACACATAACTTAATTTTTTGAGTCCATAAAAAACACACGTCGTCGATCCTGTTCTCCCGGAAAAAATTCTTGAAAATAACAAGGATTTTGCAACCTTGTTTTGAGGGTCTTCCACAAGGAATTTTCCTGATGTGTTTTGGTCTCCCGGCTCCTCGTCCGTGTCGTCTTCGAGTTTGGGTTCCAGATCCTGTTGGAACCCTCGGGAACTCCGACCACGTTCCACGTGGTATTGTTTTTTTCTTTGTTATCTCCGGAACCCCGAGTCGGAAAATTCCGAGAGAGGTATCCAGAGATAGGTCTTCTTGCCGCGCACCTGGCTGCGGCCTCAGATTTATTTGCGCCCACTCAAAATCGAGCAGCGTCGCGCTCCGAAGTTTTTTGAAGTGGTTTTTCGCGGTTTTCCGCCACAGTTTTTCACTTTTCACACCCGGATTTTCACTATCACGTGCGCCTTTGCAGCGCGCTTAAAATGGTGTATCACACTGGTACTTTTCCGCGAAAAAACCTATTTTTGCGATTTTTCGAGCGCGGAGCGACTTAAAAGTGATCTGATCGCGGCGGGGGGTGCCGTGAGACGGTTGGTTCAGGTTAGGTTCGCTCAGGTTAGGTTCGCTCAGGTTAGGTTCGCTCAGGTTAGGTTCGCTCAGGTTAGGTTCGCTCAGGTTAGGTTCGCTCAGGTTAGGTTCGCTCAGGTTAGGTTCGCTCAGGTTAGGTTCGCTCAGGTTAGGTTCGCTCAGGTTAGGTTCGCTCAGGTTAGGTTCGCTCAGGTTAGGTTCGCTCAGGTTAGGTTCGCTCAGGTTAGGTTCGCTCAGGTTAGGTTCGCTCAGGTTAGGTTCGCTCAGGTTAGGTTCGCTCAGGTTAGGTTCGCTCAGGTTAGGTTCGCTCAGGTTAGGTTCGCTCAGGTTAGGTTCGCTCAGGTTAGGTTCGCTCAGGTTAGGTTCGCTCAGGTTAGGTTCGCTCAGGTTAGGTTCGCTCAGGTTAGGTTCGCTCAGGTTAGGTTCGCTCAGGTTAGGTTCGCTCAGGTTAGGTTCGCTCAGGTTAGGTTAGGTTAGGTTAGGTTAGGTTAGGTTAGGTTAGGTTAGGTTAGGTTAGGTTAGGTTAGGTTAGGTTAGGTTAGGTTAGGTTAGGTTAGGTTAGGTTAGGTTAGGTTAGGTTAGGTTAGGTTAGGTTAGGTTAGGTTAGGTTAGGTTAGGTTAGGTTAGGTTAGGTTAGGTTAGGTTAGGTTAGGTTAGGTTAGGTTAGGTTAGGTTAGGTTAGGTTAGGTTAGGTTAGGTTAGGTTAGGTTAGGTTAGGTTAGGTTAGGTTAGGTTAGGTTAGGTTAGGTTAGGTTAGGTTAGGTTAGGTTAGGTTAGGTTAGGTTAGGTTAGGTTAGGTTAGGTTAGGTTAGGTTAGGTTAGGTTAGGTTAGGTTAGGTTAGGTTAGGTTAGGTTAGGTTAGGTTAGGTTAGGTTAGGTTAGGTTAGGTTAGGTTAGGTTAGGTTAGGTTAGGTTAGGTTAGGTTAGGTTAGGTTAGGTTAGGTTAGGTTAGGTTAGGTTAGGTTAGGTTAGGTTAGGTTAGGTTAGGTTAGGTTAGGTTAGGTTAGGTTAGGTTAGGTTAGGTTAGGTTAGGTTAGGTTAGGTTAGGTTAGGTTAGGTTAGGTTAGGTTAGGTTAGGTTAGGTTAGGTTAGGTTAGGTTAGGTTAGGTTAGGTTAGGTTAGGTTAGGTTAGGTTAGGTTAGGTTAGGTTAGGTTAGGTTAGGTTAGGTTAGGTTAGGTTAGGTTAGGTTAGGTTAGGTTAGGTTAGGTTAGGTTAGGTTAGGTTAGGTTAGGTTAGGTTAGGTTAGGTTAGGTTAGGTTAGGTTAGGTTAGGTTAGGTTAGGTTAGGTTTTTTTTTTTTTTTTTTTTTTTTTTTTTTTTGTTTTGGCAGGAGTGGGAAATCCCCGCGGACACCTCGACTATCCCACAGGATTGCTCTTGTGAGACAGTCGAGGTAGTGCCGGACTCGAACCGGCTAAAACCACACTCCTGCCCCGCCAGTGTCCCTCTGACATTATCAGAGCCCTTTCTTTCGGAGGTTTGCCTTTCTTATCCCTGAAGTTTAGGAGGCCGAATAGACCACGCTCTATTTATTGACATTTTGACTTTTTAAATTATTATCTATTCATGTACCTGTATTCATTTATCTTTATTGCTTATGTTTTACTTTTATTATTTACTGTTTATTCTACTATCAAATTTGTGTTCTGTGCATTTTAACTATTAATATATATACTAAAATCTATATGAATACAATATTGATCACAATCTAACCTATTTAATTTTAAAGTTTTGCCCTTTTATAACCAAGTTACTAATATAATTTTCTTTGATTTTTGTTAAGTATATTAAATTTTTTTATATTTTATTCTTTGATATCGGTACCATATACTTAATATATAGTTTAATATCATTATGTTTTTATTTGAGTAGTAATTTTAATTTGGATTTGATCAATTCATGGTTATCTCTGACACCAAATTCGGCACAACTTAACGATGCCACTAGGGCTGTCTTCGGTTCTCGTATAACTTGAGCCAGTTTCTCATGAAACTGACTCAAGTTGCAGTTTTTACTCTTGACAACCCCAGTGGTTCGATTTATGCGACTGCCATCTGGTTGTGCCGAATTGGTGATCACCTCGTGGTACGCGGAAGTGGGCGCATTGACAACTTTAGCAATAAGCTATTGATGCTCTGGCGAATGCGTCCCACTTCCTGCGTACCGGGCATTCACTACTAAACGCATTGTGCTGGCGTTCCCCCATCTCGGCCCTAGTGCAGTTCACGCACACCGCTGCCTCGCCACTGAGTTTGACTGGGCAGTCCACCCTTAAGTGTGGACCGCCGCAGTGGCTGCACAGGTCAACAGGCTCCGTGCAGAGACGCTTGCCGTGACCATATGCTAGGCAGCGGGTGCACTGCACCAGAGGCGACTGGTCCTCAACGCGCACTCTCTGGAGGTCAATGCGGAGCTTGCCTCCAGAGAGTGCCCGCCTCCAGACCGTGGGAGACACGCTCAGCACAATGCTATTGACGTGCGGGTTCCTCGACTTTCTCCTAAACTTCACGGACATTCTTTGTTCCTTGTCGTCGAGGTCGTGAAAAATCTCCCGGTTCTGGTTCCTAAGGGCCTTCAGTACTTCTTCATCGCTGTGCACTGACAGCACGTCCCTAAGAACCAGAAGCGGGTCGCGGTTCGTCACTTCCTCGACGACAAGGTTCCCTCCGGCCGCTTCCAATCGCTCCTTAATTTTTCTTCTCTCCTCTTTGGTGGCACAACCCATTATTATTTTCCTGTCCTTCCCCTTCCTCACTTTCTCCACCCGCACCCAGCCCTCCTTCGCGTCCACCGCTTTTCTGATTCTTTCCAGAATTTCGTCCCCCGTATCCATATCCTGTGTCGAGGAGACAACCACGGAGTGCAGCGTCGTTCGCTCCAGGGTTTGTGCCCCAGTGTGGCTCTTACTGACGGACGCTACACTCGCGTAAGTCTTCTCCCCAACACATTCCCTGCTAGCCAGACTGTCTCGCAGTTTAACCAACACGTCGGAGTTCTCCTTGATTAAGGTTATGTGCTCCTTCATAGTCCTGACGAGCTCAGTCTGGCTAACAAGGCTCTCAGGGTTGGACTGGGGAACGGGGTCAGCGGTGGGCGCGGGTGCCGGTACGGCTGCAGGTGCGAGAGGAGCCCTGTCTTTCTCAGACTCCTTCACCAGCTCAAAAAGTCTGTTTATGGCATCAAGTACTGCGGTTTTTATGTCAGTTTTGAGGTTACGAGAGTTGCCCAAATTAAGCTTAGCTTTGTTTAGGCAAGCTCTCGCCTCCTCAATACGACTGCGGTACCGCGCCTCAGACTTTTTGAGCGGTGCTGGAGCGTCCACAGGAGCTCGGCGAGTCCCCGGATAGGTACGGCCCCCCTGAGAGGCGGAAGGAGTGTCATCTCCAAAAGAGATTCTCCTCCTCGCGTCAGCAGGCGAAGGCCCCGCCTTCTCCGACGATCCCGCCGAGCCTCCGGAGCCTAAAGTCCTCAAGGTCGCGGATGGGGTTAGGAACATGTTTAAGTCTCGAGCAGCGCAGTGAAAGCGAACCCCTGTAAAGTGGGGGCCCGGTCAATAGTGTCCGCTCGGGAGGAGAGCTGTGTCAGATGAACACTGGATACTTCTGTGTCCCTGTAAAGGGGGGAAGCACAGTAAGTATTAGACTAGAAATCAGTAAAAATAAAACAATGTCGTATAATTATAGTCTCCTATTCACAGAAGACTGTCACAATAAAATTATTAAAAAGTTAAAAATAAAAATATTAATATCTTGGTCAGGATGGTTAAAAGCGAGCTATCCCTACACAACACCTATTTACAGGCCTAAAGTAGAAGCTAAATATGAAAAATAAAATTTTGGCGAAAATCCCACGTCTACCTTCCTATAGACCAGAGGGCGGGTGGGTGGGCAAAATTTTTTCGAGCTAGGGGCGCGGCCGAGGTGTCCAGAGACGCGTCTCCGCGCGGGCTAGCTATATGTGGAATAAAACAGGGAAGGTGCCGAACAAAAATTTTGAGTTTTGGTCAAAAAACCAGTCTTTGAACCAAAAAATTTTGATTTTCACCCCACAGCCTGGAGACCGGGACACGGATCGCGAACCAGAATTCAGGGATGAAGGGTGAGTACTATTTATACTATAAACTGATGCTATTTTTGCAAAAAATTTGGAAAAACACTAAATTTTGAGAATTTATTTTGAAAAAGTCGAAAAATTCCTAAGTGTGGTAAGGGATGAAGTCCTGACGCGCGTGTGTGCGTGCGATATGGTCAGTACGTAGGCGGAGGCCTAGTTTGGTCTAAAAACGCTGAAAAAAGCTTCAAAATCGCACGTCTGGAAGTGAAGATATCAACGTTTTTGTTTTTTACTCGATCCCTTAGGTAGATTTTGGTACCAGCAGCGAAGTATGAAAAATCACAATTTTGAAAAAATATGTATGTTCTATTCGGGCTAGGGGCGCGGTCAAGGGGTCCAGAGACGCGTCTCCGCGCGGGCTAGCTATATGTGGAATAAAACAGGGTAGGTGCCGAACAAAAATTTTGAGTTTTGGTCAAAAAACCAGTCTTTGAACCAAAAAATTTTGATTTTCACCCCACAGCCTGGAGACCGGGACACGGATCGCGAACCAGAATTCAGGGATGAAGGGTGAGTACTATTTATACTATAAACTGATGCTATTTTTGCAAAAAATTTGGAAAAACACTAAATTTTGAGAATTTATTTTGAAAAAGTCGAAAAATTCCTAAGTGTGGTAAGGGATGAAGTCCTGACGCGCGTGTGTGCGTGCGATATGGTCAGTACGTAGGCGGAGGCCTAGTTTGGTCTAAAAACGCTGAAAAAAGCTTCAAAATCGCACGTCTGGAAGTGAAGATATCAACGTTTTTGTTTTTTACTCGATCCCTTAGGTAGATTTTGGTACCAGCAGCGAAGTATGAAAAATCACAATTTTGAAAAAATATGTATGTTCTATTCGGGCTAGGGGCGCGGTCAAGGGGTCCAGAGACGCGTCTCCGCGCGGGCTAGCTATATGTGGAATAAAACAGGGTAGGTGCCGAACAAAAATTTTGAGTTTTGGTCAAAAAACCAGTCTTTGAACCAAAAAATTTTGATTTTCACCCCACAGCCTGGAGACCGGGACACGGATCGCGAACCAGAATTCAGGGATGAAGGGTGAGTACTATTTATACTATAAACTGATGCTATTTTTGCAAAAAATTTGGAAAAACACTAAATTTTGAGAATTTATTTTGAAAAAGTCGAAAAATTCCTAAGTGTGGTAAGGGATGAAGTCCTGACGCGCGTGTGTGCGTGCGATATGGTCAGTACGTAGGCGGAGGCCTAGTTTGGTCTAAAAACGCTGAAAAAAGCTTCAAAATCGCACGTCTGGAAGTGAAGATATCAACGTTTTTGTTTTTTACTCGATCCCTTAGGTAGATTTTGGTACCAGCAGCGAAGTATGAAAAATCACAATTTTGAAAAAATATGTATGTTCTATTCGGGCTAGGGGCGCGGTCAAGGGGTCCAGAGACGCGTCTCCGCGCGGGCTAGCTATATGTGGAATAAAACAGGGTAGGTGCCGAACAAAAATTTTGAGTTTTGGTCAAAAAACCAGTCTTTGAACCAAAAAATTTTGATTTTCACCCCACAGCCTGGAGACCGGGACACGGATCGCGAACCAGAATTCAGGGATGAAGGGTGAGTACTATTTATACTATAAACTGATGCTATTTTTGCAAAAAATTTGGAAAAACACTAAATTTTGAGAATTTATTTTGAAAAAGTCGAAAAATTCCTAAGTGTGGTAAGGGATGAAGTCCTGACGCGCGTGTGTGCGTGCGATATGGTCAGTACGTAGGCGGAGGCCTAGTTTGGTCTAAAAACGCTGAAAAAAGCTTCAAAATCGCACGTCTGGAAGTGAAGATATCAACGTTTTTGTACTCGATCCCTTAGGTAGATTTTGGTACCAGCAGCGAAGTATGAAAAATCACAATTTTGAAAAAATATGTATGTTCTATTCGGGCTAGGGGCGCGGTCAAGGGGTCCAGAGACGCGTCTCCGCGCGGGCTAGCTATATGTGGAATAAAACAGGGTAGGTGCCGAACAAAAATTTTGAGTTTTGGTCAAAAAACCAGTCTTTGAACCAAAAAATTTTGATTTTCACCCCACAGCCTGGAGACCGGGACACGGATCGCGAACCAGAATTCAGGGATGAAGGGTGAGTACTATTTATACTATAAACTGATGCTATTTTTGCAAAAAATTTGGAAAAACACTAAATTTTGAGAATTTATTTTGAAAAAGTCGAAAAATTCCTAAGTGTGGTAAGGGATGAAGTCCTGACGCGCGTGTGTGCGTGCGATATGGTCAGTACGTAGGCGGAGGCCTAGTTTGGTCTAAAAACGCTGAAAAAAGCTTCAAAATCGCACGTCTGGAAGTGAAGATATCAACGTTTTTGTTTTTTACTCGATCCCTTAGGTAGATTTTGGTACCAGCAGCGAAGTATGAAAAATCACAATTTTGAAAAAATATGTATGTTCTATTCGGGCTAGGGGCGCGGTCAAGGGGTCCAGAGACGCGTCTCCGCGCGGGCTAGCTATATGTGGAATAAAACAGGGAAGGTGCCGAACAAAAATTTTGAGTTTTGGTCAAAAAACCAGTCTTTGAACCAAAAAATTTTGATTTTCACCCCACAGCCTGGAGACCGGGACACGGATCGCGAACCAGAATTCAGGGATGAAGGGTGAGTACTATTTATACTATAAACTGATGCTATTTTTGCAAAAAATTTGGAAAAACACTAAATTTTGAGAATTTATTTTGAAAAAGTCGAAAAATTCCTAAGTGTGGTAAGGGATGAAGTCCTGACGCGCGTGTGTGCGTGCGATATGGTCAGTACGTAGGCGGAGGCCTAGTTTGGTCTAAAAACGCTGAAAAAAGCTTCAAAATCGCACGTCTGGAAGTGAAGATATCAACGTTTTTGTTTTTTACTCGATCCCTTAGGTAGATTTTGGTACCAGCAGCGAAGTATGAAAAATCACAATTTTGAAAAAATATGTATGTTCTATTCGGGCTAGGGGCGCGGTCAAGGGGTCCAGAGACGCGTCTCCGCGCGGGCTAGCTATATGTGGAATAAAACAGGGTAGGTGCCGAACAAAAATTTTGAGTTTTGGTCAAAAAACCAGTCTTTGAACCAAAAAATTTTGATTTTCACCCCACAGCCTGGAGACCGGGACACGGATCGCGAACCAGAATTCAGGGATGAAGGGTGAGTACTATTTATACTATAAACTGATGCTATTTTTGCAAAAAATTTGGAAAAACACTAAATTTTGAGAATTTATTTTGAAAAAGTCGAAAAATTCCTAAGTGTGGTAAGGGATGAAGTCCTGACGCGCGTGTGTGCGTGCGATATGGTCAGTACGTAGGCGGAGGCCTAGTTTGGTCTAAAAACGCTGAAAAAAGCTTCAAAATCGCACGTCTGGAAGTGAAGATATCAACGTTTTTGTTTTTTACTCGATCCCTTAGGTAGATTTTGGTACCAGCAGCGAAGTATGAAAAATCACAATTTTGAAAAAATATGTATGTTCTATTCGGGCTAGGGGCGCGGTCAAGGGGTCCAGAGACGCGTCTCCGCGCGGGCTAGCTATATGTGGAATAAAACAGGGAAGGTGCCGAACAAAAATTTTGAGTTTTGGTCAAAAAACCAGTCTTTGAACCAAAAAATTTTGATTTTCACCCCACAGCCTGGAGACCGGGACACGGATCGCGAACCAGAATTCAGGGATGAAGGGTGAGTACTATTTATACTATAAACTGATGCTATTTTTGCAAAAAATTTGGAAAAACACTAAATTTTGAGAATTTATTTTGAAAAAGTCGAAAAATTCCTAAGTGTGGTAAGGGATGAAGTCCTGACGCGCGTGTGTGCGTGCGATATGGTCAGTACGTAGGCGGAGGCCTAGTTTGGTCTAAAAACGCTGAAAAAAGCTTCAAAATCGCACGTCTGGAAGTGAAGATATCAACGTTTTTGTTTTTTACTCGATCCCTTAGGTAGATTTTGGTACCAGCAGCGAAGTATGAAAAATCACAATTTTGAAAAAATATGTATGTTCTATTCGGGCTAGGGGCGCGGTCAAGGGGTCCAGAGACGCGTCTCCGCGCGGGCTAGCTATATGTGGAATAAAACAGGGTAGGTGCCGAACAAAAATTTTGAGTTTTGGTCAAAAAACCAGTCTTTGAACCAAAAAATTTTGATTTTCACCCCACAGCCTGGAGACCGGGACACGGATCGCGAACCAGAATTCAGGGATGAAGGGTGAGTACTATTTATACTATAAACTGATGCTATTTTTGCAAAAAATTTGGAAAAACACTAAATTTTGAGAATTTATTTTGAAAAAGTCGAAAAATTCCTAAGTGTGGTAAGGGATGAAGTCCTGACGCGCGTGTGTGCGTGCGATATGGTCAGTACGTAGGCGGAGGCCTAGTTTGGTCTAAAAACGCTGAAAAAAGCTTCAAAATCGCACGTCTGGAAGTGAAGATATCAACGGTTAGGTTAGGTTAGGTTAGGTTAGGTTAGGTTAGGTTAGGTTAGGTTAGGTTAGGTTAGGTTAGGTTAGGTTAGGTTAGGTTAGGTTAGGTTAGGTTAGGTTAGGTTAGGTTAGGTTAGGTTAGGTTAGGTTAGGTTAGGTTAGGTTAGGTTAGGTTAGGTTAGGTTAGGTTAGGTTAGGTTAGGTTAGGTTAGGTTAGGTTAGGTTAGGTTAGGTTAGGTTAGGTTAGGTTAGGTTAGGTTAGGTTAGGTTAGGTTAGGTTAGGTTAGGTTAGGTTAGGTTAGGTTAGGTTAGGTTAGGTTAGGTTAGGTTAGGTTAGGTTAGGTTAGGTTAGGTTAGGTTAGGTTAGGTTAGGTTAGGTTAGGTTAGGTTAGGTTAGGTTAGGTTAGGTTTTTTTTTTTTTTTTTTTTTTTTTTTTTTTTTTTTTTTTTTTTTTTTTTTTTTTTTTATACTTCTACCTCCAACATAATCGGAGCCTATGCTAGGCTTAACATTCATACAAGTTCTCGCTATTATTCCTCTCGCACTTTCATTCTGCATACTTTGTCTTTCTTTCATTCCTTCTTCTTTCTGTCTCTAAGGGTAGGACGCCCTTCTACTTTCCCTATTCTGTACTCTACTCCATTTTCTTATTTTTATTTTGGGTGTAACGCATCAACACAACTGTTTTTATTATTCTTCTACAGTGGTTCTTACATTAATTTAATCTTACATTATATTTTGTTGTAGCTAGCGACAATCTTAATACTATTTTTATTTCTATTACATGTTTCTTAGGTCTACTTTTAGTTTCTATTCCTTATTACTATTACAATTAATGATTGTTTGCACCATTACAACTATACAATCAAATCAGTAACAATCTTACTACTACTTTTATTTCTATTACATGTTTCTTAGGTCTACTTTTATTTTCTATTCCTTATTACTATTACAAATAATGTTGTTTGCACCTTAACATCTATCTCACATTTCATTCTTACTTCTATTTACATGATCCTTATGACTACTTCTATTTCCTATTCCTTAAATACTAGTACATTATTTTGTGGGTTCAGATCATAAGCCTTCTCATTTCTATTACAGTTTATGCGACTACTGTCACTAGTTTTTCAGTATGGCAACATATTAATAATTATACATATTTATCCATTTCTTGGCGTTTCTGAACAGATTTTGTTACGTCTGTTTTTCAATGCTTGACCCTAATATTCTATACAATATTATGTAAGCATTTTTTCTTATGCAGTTTTGTTCCTTTTTATCACTCTTTCACATATTTTAACGCAATATTCCAGAAACAACTCTCTCTTTTTACCCTTCATAATCAGCCACACATTTTCGGCATCGAGTTTGGTGTCGAGTACATGCTCAGCCACAAGTCTTTCTTGGTCAAAAACGGGACAACTGAACAATACATGTGGCACCGTCTCATCTATTTCAGGATCACAGATGCACGATGGGCTCTCCTTGCACTTGAAGCGATTCAAGTATTCCGAGAACCCACCGTGCCCGGTCATGATCTGGGTTGTTACGTTGTTAATTTTGCACTTCCTGATTATCCTGTAGGCCGCCACCGCATCCGGGAAAAACAATTTGGTCACAGAAGCAGTTTCTCCGGAGCTGTATCTTTGGTTCCATACGTCAAGAGTTGCCGTACGAATGCATCGCTTGACGTAAGAAACCGGACACAAATCGTAATCAGGCTTTCGTTTGGAACCCTCAGCGGCTCTCTTGGCAAGTTCATCGGCCCTCTCATTTCCTTCCAACCCCGCGTGGGCTTTGATCCAAAACAAGGTAACAGCCTTGTTTTGGATTGACAGGGACCTGAGGTTGGCCCTTGCCTCTACTGCCAGGGGGTGGTGTCGATTATAATTCTGTATGGTTTGGAGGGCCGCCATAGAGTCACTGAAGATTCCGAACGATTGCGCACTGTGCTTTGTGATCTCCCTGGTTGCGACGCATATCGCCAGAAGCTCAGCCTGGTAAACGGTGGAGTAGTGTGGGAGAGCAAGCTTGAGAGCTTTGGTTTCGGCGTCACCAGTCCATACGGATAGTGCCGCTCCAACCTTGCCCCCAATCTTGCTCCCGTCCGTGAAGATACGAACTTCAAGTTCGTTCTGGGCATCTAGTTGCTCTTGGTTTACCAGGCTTACGAGCTCTAGCTCAGCGCGCTCTGCAGGGTGTGGAGCTTCCATTGCCGAGGCGGTCTGCTCGACGCTCCTGTCGCCAAGTGCTGGCTGAGGCACCCCTCTCCTGGCCTCGTAAAGCGATGCCGCTTCGCGGACTCGCAGGTCGAGAGGTAGTATCCCAGCCAGCACCAGCGCGGAGTTTAAGGAGACCGTCCGGTATCCTTTGCACAGCTTTTGCGCGATGCCCCGCTGGACTGCTCCCAACTGCTTTTTAATGCCTAGCTTCTCGACGGCCGGAGCCCATACGCTGGCGGCGTACAGGATGATTGGTTCGACGGTGGCCACATATATTACTCTGATGACCTCAGGGTGAAGCCCCCAGCTGGTCTTTGCTGCCCTGGTTAACTGCTTGTGGATGCCTATTGCCTTTCTGCATACATTTGCGACGTGTGCGTTGAAAGTCAGCTGTTTGTCGATGGTGACACCCAGGATTTTGATCTCGTTGGACATGGCAATGTCGATCCCGCCCATGCTCAGGCGCGGGGTGTCGTATTTGAGTTTGCGCGTTATGACCATTGCGTTGGTCTTCTGTGGGGCAAATTTTAGTTTGTTTTGTTCGCCCCACGCCTGAACATGTTCGAGAGCGGCATTGGCACGTCCCTCGATCTCCAACGCTGTGTCACCATCGAAAATCAGCACGACGTCGTCTGCAAAAGCCTGGCAATAGTCATCCCTATTTTCCAAGCTCTTCAACAGCGGGTCCAGCAACAGGTTCCAGAGTAATGGTCCCCCAATGGACCCCTGGACACAGCCCTTGCTTGTGGCCTTGCAGCACTCTTCACCTGCGTACCTGACCCTGACCCTTCGGTTTTTGAGATAGCTGTCGATGACCCTCCTCAAGCCGACTGGACACTGTTCCTCAGCCAGACGGACCCTTATGGCTGGCCACCATGCGCTGTCGAAGGCTCCCTCTATGTCTAATGATACTAGTACTACTATTTTCTTCTGTTGCAGCTTGCCGCGTATATGTTGCATCAGTGCATAGAGGGAGTCTTCGGTGCTCTTCTGGGGCATGAATCCATACTGGCGAGTACTCATCCTGGGAATCAGATGAAACTTGAGGCGGGCCACCAACATCTTTTCGTATATTTTTCCAAGAATTGGTAATAGGCCGATGGGTCTGTACGCCTTTGGGGTGCTGTAGTCTGTTTTACCAGGCTTCCTCAAAATGATCACAGTAGCTTCTTTCCAAATTTCGGGGAAGAGGTGGATTCTCAAGCAGCCATTCAGGAGAGCTAAAGCTACCTCTGGGGCACCTCTAATGGCCTGGCAACAGATGTCGGCGGTGAAACCGTCTGCTCCTGGCGCTTTTTTAGGGTTAAATGACTCGCACGCGGCCATTAGTTCAGCCATCGTGAATGGTGGCTCGCATGGTTCACCTTGCCCTCCGGCATTCACGATCTCGGCCTTTTTTCTTGTAAGACTGTGGCAGGTGCTGTCGTTACTTGAGTGATCCTCTGGGTAAAAAGTTTTCGCCAGCAGTTTTACCGAGCCTTTTGCATCCAGGACCTCCCCATCCTTCACTAGTGGCTGATCCTCTCCTCTTCCCTTGGTCCTACCTATCACCCGATAGATGCCTTCCCAAACCCCTTCTCTATCCTGCCTCGAGCAGAAGTTCTTCCAGCTCGCGATTTCGTCTTTGGCTGCTTCCGTCTCATACTCAACTTTCTTTTTCAGGTACTCTTCGACGACCTTCGCTCTTCGGACTGGCGCAGCACACCTGACTCTGCGCTTGCTGGTAGTGACCTCTTTTTTCATCCTCTCGAGTTTGTCGGACCACCACGGCAAAGTAAGCACTTCATTTGTTTTC
Source organism: Xestia rhomboidea (assembly GCA_963853795.1). Classification (NCBI taxonomy): domain Eukaryota; kingdom Metazoa; phylum Arthropoda; class Insecta; order Lepidoptera; family Noctuidae; genus Xestia; species Xestia rhomboidea. The sequence goes on from OY970756.1 coordinate 36,161,479, forward strand.
TTAATAGGCATTGTTGAAGTGCATGCGTCTTTTATTAATTTAGTATAAAGATTTGTGATTGAATTTAATTGCTCGGCCGTATTTAATTTATTAGTTTCAAGTTTGTTAATTTTGTTTGCTTGCAGTAATTGGCCGAGTTTCTCACGAAACTCAGGCCAATTCGCTTTTTTTGTATTGAATATCCTAGTTGTTCGGTTGACTTGAATGCCTTTTGACCTTTTTAGTTTAATGTTAAAAACAATGCCGTTGTGGTCCGAGCTCGTGAGGCCCTCGTCTACCCTCCAGTCGTCCACTAGGTCCAGGATGTCGGTTGAGCATACTGTGATGTCAACGTGACTGCAGTATCGTATCCCCCCTCTGGTCGTGTCGAAGGTCGGAATTTCCCCTCTGTTGAGTATGTTCAGGTCCAGCTCATCGAGGACTCCAGAAACTTCTTCGCCTCTGCGATCAATGGACAGGCTTCCCCACCAGGTACTTTTGGCGTTTGCATCTCCTCCAAGAATCAACCTCCCGGGACCCACCTCTTTCTCAATGCGTTTGAGGTGCTCGAGGTATGGTCCAATTGGCTGGTCCGGCTCAAAGTAAAAGGAGACTAGTGTGATCCTCCAGGCACTGGTTCGGATTCCCACCACGGTGATGTTGTTCGTGGTGAGTTTCGGGTACTGTTCGACGATGAGATCTCGATCAAAGACCGCTATTGCGGCCTTGACAGTCCCTTCTCCGGTGTCAGTGCTCTGAAAGATCCGAACGCCTCTATGACTCCTCATTACTTTAGCCCCGCCCACGTATGGTTCCTGGAGGAGAGCAATGGCGATCCGGCGATTGTTCGCTTCATTCAGAAGCTCGTTGGTCGCCAGCCTTTTCCGCTGGAGGTTGGCCTGTACCAGCCTGTAGGGGTTTGGGTTGGCGTGGGTGCCCTTAGCAATACGCTACTGTGGACCTGGCTATCTCATCCCATTTACCGCGTGTTGGACAATCTGAGCTAAAGGCGTTGTGGCCAACGTCCCCGAGCTTGGCCCCTGTGCAGTTCCGGCATTTGGGTGAGACACCCGTTAAGAAGTCGGCACACTCTGCTTTCATGTGTGGGCCGCCGCAGTGACTGCACAGGTCAGCCGGCTCTTTGCAGTATCTTTTGCCGTGCCCGTAGCCCAGACAGCGCGTGCACTGCACTAGTGGGGTCTGGTCTTCGACCCTTACGCGCTGGAGGTCCACGTGCAGGCATCCGAGCTCCGTAGCCCGTCTCCAGATGGTTGGTGAGACGCTGACCACAACGTGGCACGTGTGTGGGTTCCTGGTCCTCCTCCCACCACCCTGTCCTCCTCCTTGTCGAGGTTGTGAAAAACGTCTCGATTTTGATTCCTCAGAGCCTTGAGAACGTCCTCGTCTGAATTGACAGTTAGGACGCTCCTGAGGATCAACATGGGGTCTTTGTTTTTCACCTCCTCGACATGGAGATCCTGCCTATCTCTTGCTAATCTTTCCCTAAGTTTGTCCCTTTCTGCAGTTGTCTGAAAGCCCATAATAATTTTCCTATCTTTCGCTTTCCTCACCTTTTCGACCTTTATCCAGCCTTCCTTTGCGTCTGTTGCCTTGCGCACCTTCTCCATGACTTCGTCCCCAGACTCCGTCTCGTCTGTGGAGGTAACCACTATAGAGTGGAGCGTACTTCGCATCGGGTTCGCTTTTCCGCTGTGGGTTACACTCGCATAGGTGTTGATGGCGGTGCAACTTTGCAAAGTCTCTTTGTGCTGCTCGATTGCTGCCTTCAGCTCCTCCATCCCCTTGGAGTGGCTTTCCAGCAGCAATGAGTGGCTCCTTATTTGAGCCTCGATTTGGTGGTTTTTCGGGCTTGAGTCGACTAGGCTAGTGAAGGTGAGGTTGGCGGCAACGCCTTCGGACTGTGTATTGTCGCCCACTCTTTTTATCTTTGCCGATTTTTCGGCCTCCTTTACCAGCTGGAACATCCGGTCCAGCACCTCGGTAATGCCGGTTTTAATTTCTGTTTTAGTGTTCCTCGAGGTGCCGAGCAGGACTTTTGCTCTGGACAAGCAGGCCCTCGCCTCTGCCGACCGGTCCGCGTATTGTGGTTTCGGCGGCGAGTGCACCTGTACAAGCCTCGGTTGGGGAGGCTTCTGTGGAAGTTTCGCAGGGCCAGCCTGCACCGTCTTAGTGGCTAACGGGGGGGTTGCGTTCGCGCTGGAGGGCCCCGCGGCCTCCCATTCTCCGACGCTGCGTCTCACGTTCGGAGGCGATACCGACGGTTTCGGCGATTTTTCGCCCTCGGCTGGCTTCGCCTTGAGTGGGGTCCTAATTCCTATCATATCGTTGGAGGTTTGCGTCAGAGTGTAAAAAGGTAGAAAACGAAAATAATAAAAAGGTAAAGGTGTATAATAAAATAAAATAAAATATAAAAAGTTCAGATTGCAAAATCTTATCAAGTCTGAGGTCTATGTAGTGCAATTTTACGGTCAGTCTTTAGTTCTATGAACGGGTCAAGCACCGAAAGCAAGCGAGAAAACTCTCAAAAGTCAAAAAACTACAAAAAATATCACGACTCTTAAGGGACTCTATGTAGAGTCGTTTTGTCACGTTCAGTGGATAGCTCTCACTGAGCCCTCCCAGATGAACCCAAACTCGGTATGGTTACACCAAGGGGTTTCGGAGATATCCCAACTTAAAAAGTTTGGTTTTTTGCCAAAAATAAAACCAAAAGTGGTTACAGGAGGATATCTTCGGAACTACCGGTCCAAAAACCCCGGTGTTTGGGCTTTCCGAAATTGGCTCTGCGAGACCAATCCACCGGAACGGTTTTCAGGCTGAAAAATCTTAATGTCCTGAAAACGCCTGAAAAATGTCTAATGTTATACCCTAAGCCCTACTGATATGTCTAGCGAAGACCCCAGCCCTCTACGACTCTCCGTTGGGAAGCTATGGCCGTCTAAAGTTTTTACAAAATGGCCGCGGAGCTGTCAATGTCGTTCTTTGACCCCGGATAACTTCCCTCTGGAAAGCCGCAGACCCCTCGAGTTTGGGCTCTCCTAACTCGGCCTGAGCTCCGCTGTCCGCTGAAACCACTTTCAGGGTCCTGAAAATTTTCAGCCCCAAACCGCCTGAAAACGTGGGGTGAAAGGGACGGAAGGTCCCTGAGTGTAAAACCAAAAACCGCAATCACCCACGACCTCTGGTTCAAGAGTTATGGCGGTTTGAAACTAAACAAAATGGCCGCCGAGCTGTCAAATGTCTTATTAAAACGTCCGTAACTTCTAAACCCTACGTCACAGAAGGACGGGGTTTTGGACCTACAGCTTGGCGTCACTTCAGGTATGTCCCGAAAGCAGTTTCAGCGACAAAATTCTTTGAGGCCTGAAATGGCCTGAAAATTATCGACACGGAAAGTTGGTGGCGCGCCACTAGTTCGGGTGGAAATCCGGTGTCAATCGGACCAACAGTTCCCGAGCTATCACAATCTAAAGATTAAAACCCAAAAACCAATATGGCGCGTTTTTGTCAAAAAAGCCAAACGCAGTGTTATATGGCCCGTGTTTGGGCTTATGTGAGTCCAAACAAGGTATCTTAACACAATTAAAATATAAAAAAGTGGATTTTTCCAATTAATACAGAATTATTAGCAAAAAACATATAAAATTCGATAGCTTTTAAACCATTTGACAGAAAATTTTGGAAAAATATGTTAAAAATACCTTAATTAAAGAGCTATCAGGTACAGAAAATAAAAGTTTAAAAAACTGAAAACAAGCGTGAAAATTTTTGAAAATATTATTTTCCTGAAAAATTTCTAAAATCTTAAAAACTACTCGATCTAAAAATCTAAAACTTAAAGTCTCTATTGGTCTCGTAAGCGCGCAGCAGGCTGCAGTTAAAAATCTTGAATATGATGATGTAAGCCGGAGATACAAGGGTCTAAAGTTTACAACTTTAAACTGTCATATAAAATCTCCCAGCAGTCTTAAAATTCTAAAAATAGTTGCACTCGCCTTGTGTTGTAACAGTCCAGGTTGTGTTCAAATTTCGTGCCGCTGACTCAACTCCTTCAGCGTTTTCAGGACACGTGGTTTTTTGAATTTCCTGAATAACTCGCCAGGGCGCAATGTCAGGAAGGTTTTGAAGGGTCCAGATGATCCGGAACCACGATGTCCACCAATTTCCAATAAAAAAGGAGGGGGTCGTTGATCTCGTTCTGGCAGCGTTTGCGTTTTTGTAAAATGCAATTTTCACTTAACCTCTAAAAAGAGGTTTTTTCGCGAATAACTTTTCAGGCACTGCAGACCGGCACAATTTGGGAGCGGCACTTTATGCGGCACAGATTTCCGCATCCAAAGACACTTCACTCTTTTTAATCCGATCAGAAAAACCAATTAAAACGAATTTTTTCGTGCGGAGCGCATGGGGTTTTGCTGCTTCCAGCTCGACAGACCGAGTGCAACTGGTTAGGTTAGGTTAGGTTAGGTTAGGTTAGGTTAGGTTAGGTTAGGTTAGGTTAGGTTAGGTTAGGTTAGGTTAGGTTAGGTTAGGTTAGGTTAGGTTAGGTTAGGTTAGGTTAGGTTAGGTTAGGTTAGGTTAGGTTAGGTTAGGTTAGGTTAGGTTAGGTTAGGTTAGGTTAGGTTAGGTTAGGTTAGGTTAGGTTAGGTTAGGTTAGGTTAGGTTAGGTTAGGTTAGGTTAGGTTAGGTTAGGTTAGGTTAGGTTAGGTTAGGTTAGGTTAGGTTAGGTTAGGTTAGGTTAGGTTAGGTTAGGTTAGGTTAGGTTAGGTTAGGTTAGGTTAGGTTAGGTTAGGTTAGGTTAGGTTAGGTTAGGTTAGGTTAGGTTAGGTTAGGTTAGGTTAGGTTAGGTTAGGTTAGGTTAGGTTAGGTTAGGTTAGGTTAGGTTAGGTTAGGTTAGGTTAGGTTAGGTTAGGTTAGGTTAGGTTTTTTTTTTTTTTTTTTTTTTTTTTTTTTTTTTTTTTTTTTTTTTTTTTTTTTTTTTGTGCTTTTCCCCGTTCATGGGTAAACAGGATCTTAGTATTCTAAATTTCTTTCTCATGCATTCCAGTTCTATCATTTATTCCTCTCGCACTTTTATGCTTCATACGGTATCTTTCTTTCATTCATCTTTTTCATTCTTAGCCGGGTGGGACTCCCGCTATTGTAACTACTCTTTTTATTTTCCTTTATTTATTATGGGTATAACTCAGACTCAGTTTTTTATTTATCTTTACAGTAATTCTTATTCTATCTTATTTTCTAATGCTCTTTACTACTATTTGTTACAAGTTTTACTACTATCTTATATCTATTACAATTTTGAAACTTTCTAGCATACATTTTCATTTTCAATTATTATCATGATGGTGACCTTTGTTGTTTGTTACACAAGATTTCTGGTTCTTAATACTTTTAACAACTAATACATTTTAAAATAATTTTGAACATTACCTTAACATATTTGTTACCAAATTTGCAATACTTTAAAGTTGGCGCTAAGTTTGACATTTTAGGTACTTAGGACTAGACTTCTTACAGCTATAGTTTGTAGTTTTAAGACATTTTTATTTTCTAGTTTATATAATTATTTGCTAATTTCTTGCATACTTAGTTTTACATTTCTATTTACTTAAACTATGTTTTACGTACTAGGCTTATTTTAAACTTAAGTTATCTCTTTCCCATACTATGTATACTTTGTGAATACTTGATATTTGATTTATTACTTTCCGTTTTCAGGACGTGGGTTTTAGGGTTGGGGTTTAGTTTTCGGGTTGGACCTATTTTCTTAGTTGCAATTTATGTTCATTCATTTATGCTGAATTATTACCAATAAAAATATATATACATTTATATGTTTATATGTTTATTGATGTTTCTTGTGCAAGTTTTCTATATAGGTACTCTTGTTTGTTTGGGGGTGTAGTTCTTTCGCCTTTTGATTTATTTGTTTTCTTTAGGTTACGGCAATAATATAAACAATTAAGCTCAGCTTATGAGTATTTATTGTCTTTCTTTATCTACGTTTTGCTTTTTCAGCGTTTTTAGGGTCTGTTTTGGGTGTGTTTTTGATATTATTATACATAAATATATATTTAATATATACCTAATATATATAGGGGGCGGTTTAGGCGTACGCCGTCGTCGTCCGAGCCAGATAGTCCCATTTCTTTCGAACCGGGCACTCCGCGCTGAACGCGTTGTGCTCGGTCTTCTGAAGCTTTGAGTGCAGGCAGTTGCAGCACTGCGGTTCACTTCCCGCGACAAAGTCCACGCATTTTTCGCGCAGATGTGGTCCTCCGCAATGGCTGCACCTGTCCACACTCTCAGTACAAAATTTCCTACCGTGACCAAATGCCAAGCATTTGGTACATTGGATGAGCGGAGACTGGTCCTCCACCCTGACCCTTTGCAGGTCGAGGTAAAGGGCCCCAGCCTCCGTCATCCTCTGCCAAACTCTGGGTCTGACTTGGACGACGATGTGTGCCGTTTTGGGGTTCCTAGTCCTTTTTTTAAACTTTACTGTTATGTCCATCTCGTCTTCGTCCATGTCCCTAAAAATGTTTTCATTTTGGGAGTAGATCGCCTTTACCATCTCGTCGTCGTCACTGTCCAAAAAGACGTCTTTTAGGACGACGAGAGGGTTTTTATTCTTCATGGGCGCTACTTTCAGTCCCTCACCTCGGCTCTCGATCCTATCCCTCACTCTCTTAAGCTCCGCTTCCGTGTCGCATCCCAATATGACCGTCTGGTTTTTTGCTTTTCGGACCTTATTTATTTTTAGGCCAGTTTCCCTGGCATCGACCGCCTTCTTCACTCTGGCCAACACCTCGTCTGCAGTCTCCTGGCTGCCCTCGAGAGTGACCGCCATCGAGTGAAGTGCCGGCCGATACCCGGGCTTGGCTGCCGTGATGCTGGCGTATGACGGCCCATCGGTCCTGGGCTCGGATTCCACTTTTTTAAAAGCCTCCTTGACGTCCCTGGTGGCTTCGTCAATTCTGAGCTCGAGGACCCCCTGCCCCATCTCAACCTTGACACTGAGGTCCTCGATCTCATTGTTGACCTTTTCTATAATGTCGGCACCGCTTTCGTTGATCTCCACTTTGATATCCGTGGTGACCTTTGAGACCCTTTCCTCAAGTTGGTTGAGCCGCGTCTCTAGGTTCGACTCCACCCTTTCTAACCTTCCCAGAATGACCTCCGACAGTTCGGGTGAGGTGGGTTTGATGTTGGTTTTTGTGGGTGGGGCCGTTCCCGGCGCCGTTTCCAAGCACTTAAAACGCTTGCTCAACTCGAACAAGGTCCGCAGGCATTTGTCCGACTGAGTCTCCAGGAAGATCTTGATATCCTTCCTCATTTGAGGGTAAGCTTGGACTCTGGTCGGAATGTCCTCAAAAGTCTTCATGACCTCCTGGAGAAGTCTATCAGTGGACGATGCAGCGTAGATGTTTGTTTGCTGTGTATAAGCATCCATAATGTCTACGGACCTCCTCTTACGTTCTGGCCTCCTAATAAAAGTCTTAGCGGCGTCCAGCGCCTGTCCCGGTTGTCCTACCTGACTGGGGGTGGTGGTGGGACCGACGGCACCAGAGGTCCCTGCCGACGACGACAATGGCGTTTTGGCAGTCGACGTGGTCCCCTGTGTTCCGCTGGCGCCGGCCCCCGTCCCTTTCCCTACTACTGGGGTGCGGATTCCAGACATCATTTTTGTTGTGGCTTGTGTGTAAAGAGCACAGCGAAAGGAACGGGGAAAGTTGTCTATATAGGTGTAAATAAAATGTAAATATAAATATAATAGCGCAATGGTCTGCACACAGTGTAAAGATGTGTGCAGTTCAGGTTAAAATAGGTAAACAAACACAAGTCAAAAATAGAAGCAAGATAGTTTAGAGTAGGTGGGTGTAAATACCTTGGGATATCAATATCCACAAGGGTCCAGCCTTCACTCAAAAGAGCGGGTCATAAGAAAAGTCTTAACACTACAAATAAAGAAAAATATGTAAAATGTACAAGTAAAAAGCAGCAACTACAAATAAATTGTTCTGTCCCCCTTTAAGTTTTAAAAATAATAAATAATAAAATAATAAATCAATAGTCAAAATAAAGTCAAACAAGTTAAGTCTAAGTCGGACAATGCAAATCCGCAATCGAAATTTTCCTATCACATGTAAGCTCCGAGATACAGGTGTTTTAGTTTGGGAGGGGTGCGGGAGGGTCCAAACAGGGGGGGGAGGGTACCTGATGTGCGGCTTTATCCGCGGTGTCTAGACACCACGTGCCCGAATCTGAGGTCCAATCGGCTCTATCTCCTCCCGTTCCCGAGATATGACTATTTGAAATATAAAGGGAAAAGGGTTCAGAAAGGGAAAAAAGTGGGGGGGATGGATTCCTCGTGTGTGACTTTCACCGTGGTTTCTTCGAAACCACTCAGGCTGATTTTGAGGTCAGATCTTCGCTATCTCCTCTCGTTACCAAGATATGGCACTTAATGCATATACAGGTGTAAACAAACCCTACTGGGTGTAAACGGACCTTACGTGGAAACGAGGGTTTAGGATATGGAGTGTTAGTTGGATGTTTTGGATGGTTATTTGGAATGGGATAAAGGAAAGTTTTTGGAGGGGAGCGGGGTGTGCTTTGAAGGGGGGGGGGGGGTCCCGGATATATAGGCTGTGATGTCACAGTACGGCTGAGGGCCACTTGTCGGAAAGTTTATGGGATTTGGATGGGGAAGTGTTTTGGAAGGGAGGGGGAAGGGGTGGTTAGAAGGGGTTGGTATCCCGGAGATGTAAAAATAGTGTGGTTGTGTGGCTGAGGGCCTCTGTTTATCGTTATACTAGAATATTTGGTACTAAAAGAAATTTTTGCCTTTAGGCTCAGGTGTTACTTTTGGGGTTAAAAAGAAAAATAAAAGTTAGGGGTGGGGTTGTGTTAGGAATGGCCGGGGGGACTCGGCACAAATCCAATACTAGTAGATCGCTGTTAAAAATGGGCTATCTGGCTCCGTTACGGAGCTACGAGCGTTTTTTCGGTTTTACAAGTCCTGGGTTCGATTCCCGGTTGGTGAAGTAAATTAAAAATTTTAAATTTTTCCTAATATTTTGTCGCTTGCACGTGCTACGAGTGTCTAGTTTCGGTATGTCGAGTTTATGCTCCAGAAGTTTCCCGTTTTTTGGAGACAAACAATGAGGTGACCGTGGCTTAGTGACAAAGTTGACATAGTCGACAAAGTTAATTTTCGGTTGTTTGCCCGGCACTTCCTCCACTCCCGGAGCCTAAACTTACTTCCTGTATTAGGCGCGTGGGTTCTTGGGGTTTCTGCTGAGAGAGGGGGAGTTGCTCTTTTCTCCGACCTATAATTTGGATTTTTCGGACAAGGGGTTTGCTTGTGGGATGGCCGCAAAGGGGGTTGTTTATTGTTTCACAACCGCACAAGCTGTGGTTTCTTAACTTCCCCTGGACCGAGGAATACGAAATCCGGCTGAGAGGTAGGTCTACCCAGTGACTACGCACTCTCGAAACTTGGGTGTTAGCAACCCTCCCTTTATACCCCTAAATTTAAAATTTAAAAATCATACACCTGAATGTCACCACTAATTTAGAATTTTCACCATTCAGTGATGTCGCAAAAAATACAACTCTACGCTATTTACGTGGTAAGACCCTTAACCTAAGTTTAACAAATTTTTCCGAGGTTCTTGGGGTTGAAATTACCAACCCCCGATTTTTTGAAACTTTAAACGCTAAATATCTTAATAACTACTGATCTTAATTTTACGAAATTTAAAATATAACTAGAATACACATAACTTAATTTTTTGAGTCCATAAAAAACACACGTCGTCGATCCTGTTCTCCCGGAAAAAATTCTTGAAAATAACAAGGATTTTGCAACCTTGTTTTGAGGGTCTTCCACAAGGAATTTTCCTGATGTGTTTTGGTCTCCCGGCTCCTCGTCCGTGTCGTCTTCGAGTTTGGGTTCCAGATCCTGTTGGAACCCTCGGTAACTCCGACCACGTTCCACGTGGTATTGTTTTTTTTCTTTGTTATCTCCGGAACCCCGAGTCGGAAAATTCCGAGAGAGGTACCCAGAGATAGGTCTTCTTGCCGCGCACCTGGCTGCGGCCTCAGATTTATTTGCGCCCACTCAAAATCGAGCAGCGTCGCGCTCCGAAGTTTTTTGAAGTGGTTTTTCGCGGTTTTCCGCCACAGTTTTTCACTTTTCACACCCGGATTTTCACTATCACGTGCGCCTTTGCAGCGCGCTTAAAATGGTGTATCACACTGGTACTTTTCCGCGAAAAAACCTATTTTTGCGATTTTTCGAGCGCGGAGCGACTTAAAAGTGATCTGATCGCGGCGGGGGGTGCCGTGAGACGGGTTAGGTTAGGTTAGGTTTTTTTTTTTTTTTTTTTTTTTTTTTTTTTTTTTTTTTTAAATTGGCAGGAGTGGGAAATCCCCGCGGACACCTCGACTATCCCACAGGAATTTCTCTTGTGAGACAGTCGAGGTAGTGCCGGACTCGAACCGGCTAAAACCACACTCCTGCCCCGCCAGTGTCCCTCTGACATGATCAGAGACCTTTGTATCGGAGGTTTGCCTTACATGTCTGTGAAGTTTAGGAGGCCGAATAGACCACGCTCTATTTATTTAAATTTTGACTTTCTAATTTATTATCTATTTATGTACCTGTATTAATTTATCTTTATTGTTTATGTTTTTACTTTTATTGTTTACTGTTTATTCTACTTTATTCTACTACTTATCTATTTTATATTTTATGAATTTCGACTATTAATAATACTACAATCTATGTTAATACTTATATCCTTCATTTATTAATTACAATTTATAACTTATTGATATATATTATATATATCTTGATATCGGTGCCATATTCTCAGTATATAGTTTGATATCAAATTTTTAAGATAGAATGAAATTCAAATCTGATCAATTCGACACAACTTAACGAAGCCACTAGGGCTGTCTTCGGTTCTCGTATAACTTGAGCCAGTTTCTCATGAAACTGACTCAAGTTGCAGTTTTTACTCTTGACAGCCCCAGTGGTTCGATTTATGCGACTGCCATCTGGTTGTGCCGAATTGGTGATCACCTCGTGGTACGCGGAAGTGGGCGCATTGACAACTTTAGCAATAAGCTATTGATGCTCTGGCGAATGCGTCCCACTTCCTGCGTACCGGGCATTCACTACTAAACGCATTGTGCTGGCGTTCCCCCATCTCGGCCCTAGTGCAGTTCACGCACACCGCTGCCTCGCCACTGAGTTTGACTGGGCAGTCCACCCTTAAGTGTGGACCGCCGCAGTGGCTGCACAGGTCAACAGGCTCCGTGCAGAGACGCTTGCCGTGACCATATGCTAGGCAGCGGGTGCACTGCACCAGAGGCGACTGGTCCTCAACGCGCACTCTCTGGAGGTCAATGCGGAGCTTGCCTCCAGAGAGTGCCCGGTTCCAGACCGTGGGAGACACGCTCAGCACAACGCTGTTGACGTGCGGGTTCCTAGACTTTCTCCTAAACTTCACGGACATTCTTTGTTCCCTGTCGTCGAGGCCGTGAAAAATCTCCCGGTTCTGGTTCTTAAGGGCCTTCAGTACATCTTCATCGCTGTGCACTGACAGCACGTCCCTAAGAACCAGAAGCGGGTCGCGGTTCGTCACCTCCTCGACGACGAGGTTCTCTCCGGCCGCCTCCAATCGCGCCTTAAGCTTGCGCCTCTCCTCCTTTGTTTCGCACCCCATAATAACTTTCTGGTCCTTTGCCTTCCTCACCCTTTCTACACGCACCCAGCCCTCCTTCGCGTCCACTGCTTTTCGCACCCTTTCGAGGATTTCGGCCCCCGTATCCATCTCCTGTGTTGAGGAAACAACCACTGAGTGCAACGTCTTTCGCTCCAGGGCTGACGCCCCGGTGTGGCACTTTCCGACGGCCGCTACACTCGCATAGGTTGTCTCCCCCACACTTTCTCTGCTGGCCAGACTGTCTCGGAGTCCGACGAGTTTCTCGGAGTTGTCTTTTAACTCCGAGATGTGCTCCTTCAAGGTGGTAAGAAGCTCAGTCTGGCCAGCAAGAACCTCGTGGAAGATGGGTTGGGGACCGAAGTCAGCAGTGGGCGCGGGTTCCGGTACGGCGATGGGTGCGGCAGGGGCCCGGTCTTGCTCCGACTCCTTGACCAGCTCATAAAGCCTGTTTATGGCTTCCAGCACCGCAGTCTTTATCTCGGCCTTGAGGTTGCGAGAGTTGCCCAAGTTTAGCTTGGCCTTATTCAGGCAAGCTCTCGCCTCCTCAGTGCGACTGCGGTTCCTCGCCTCAGGCTTCCTGAGCAGTGCCAAGAAGTCGGAGCTCGGAGGAGCTCGCCGCGTCCCCGGAGTGGCAGGGCCCCCTCGTGACGCCGAAGGAGTCTCGTCTCCGAAGGAGATTCTCCTCCTCGCGTCAGGCGAAGGCCCCGCCCTCTCCGCCGATCGCGGCGAGCCACTCGAGCCTTGGGCCCTCACGGTGCTGGATGGGGTGCGGAACATTCTGGTTTAGCAGCAAAGATCAAGCGGACCCCTGTAAAGCGGGGGTCAGGTCGACTCTGTCTGCTTGGGAGGAGAGTTGTGTGTCAGATGGACACTGGATACTTCTGTGTCCCTGTAAAGGGGGGATGCACAGTAAGTAATAGACTAAAATCAATATAATCTAAATAAAAATAAAACAACGTAGTATAATTATAGTCTCCTATTTACAGAAGACTGTCACATAAATTACAAAAAGATTAAAAACGATAAATAAAAATATTAAAATCTTAGTCAGGGTGATTAAAAACGAGCTATCCCTACACAACACCTATTTACAGGCCTAAAGTAGAAGCTAACTATGACAAATAAAATTTTGCCGAAAATCCCACGTCTACCTTCCTATAGGCCAGAGGGCGGGTGGGTGGGCAAAATTTTTCCGAGCTAGGGGCGCGGGCGAGGTGTCCAGAGACGCGTCTCCGCGCGGGCTAGCTAAATATGGAATAAAACAGGGTAGGTGCCGAACAAAAATTTGGAGTTTTGGTCAAAAAACCAGTTCTTGAACCAAAAAATTTTGATTTTCACCCCACAGCCTGGAGACCGGGACACGGAACGCGAACCAGAATTCAGGGATGAAGGGTGAGTACTATTTATACTATAAACTGAAACTATTTTTGCAAAAAATTTGGAAAAAACACTAAATTTTGAGAATTTACTTTGAAAAAATCGAAAAATTCCTAAGTGTGGTAAGGGATGAAGTCCTGACGCGCGTGTGTGCGTGCGATATGGTCAGTACGTAGGCGGAGGCCTAGTTTAGTCTAAATCCGCTGAAAACAGCTTCAAAATCGCACGTCTAGAAATGAAGATATCGACAATTGTGTTTTTGACTCGATCCCTAAGGTGGTTTTTGGGTGCTAACAGAGATGTATGAAAAAGACTATTTTTTGGAAAAATCTATGTTTTATTCGAGCTAGGGGCGCGGGCGAGGTGTCCAGAGACGCGTCTCCGCGCGGGCTAGCTAAATATGGAATAAAACAGGGTAGGTGCCGAACAAAAATTTGGAGTTTTGGTCAAAAAACCAGTTCTTGAACCAAAAAATTTTGATTTTCACCCCACAGCCTGGAGACCGGGACACGGAACGCGAACCAGAATTCAGGGATGAAGGGTGAGTACTATTTATACTATAAACTGAAACTATTTTTGCAAAAAATTTGGAAAAAACACTAAATTTTGAGAATTTACTTTGAAAAAATCGAAAAATTCCTAAGTGTGGTAAGGGATGAAGTCCTGACGCGCGTGTGTGCGTGCGATATGGTCAGTACGTAGGCGGAGGCCTAGTTTGGTCTAAAAACGCTGAAAAAAGCTTCAAAATCGCACGTCTGGAAGTGAAGATATCAACGTTTTTGTTTTTTACTCGATCCCTTAGGTAGATTTTGGTACCAGCAGCGAAGTATGAAAAATCACAATTTTGAAAAAATATGTATGTTCTATTCGGGCTAGGGGCGCGGTCAAGGGGTCCAGAGACGCGTCTCCGCGCGGGCTAGCTATATGTGGAATAAAACAGGGTAGGTGCCGAACAAAAATTTTGAGTTTTGGTCAAAAAACCAGTCTTTGAACCAAAAAATTTTGATTTTCACCCCACAGCCTGGAGACCGGGACACGGATCGCGAACCAGAATTCAGGGATGAAGGGTGAGTACTATTTATACTATAAACTGATGCTATTTTTGCAAAAAATTTGGAAAAACACTAAATTTTGAGAATTTATTTTGAAAAAGTCGAAAAATTCCTAAGTGTGGTAAGGGATGAAGTCCTGACGCGCGTGTGTGCGTGCGATATGGTCAGTACGTAGGCGGAGGCCTAGTTTGGTCTAAAAACGCTGAAAAAAGCTTCAAAATCGCACGTCTGGAAGTGAAGATATCAACGTTTTTGTTTTTTACTCGATCCCTTAGGTAGATTTTGGTACCAGCAGCGAAGTATGAAAAATCACAATTTTGAAAAAATATGTATGTTCTATTCGGGCTAGGGGCGCGGTCAAGGGGTCCAGAGACGCGTCTCCGCGCGGGCTAGCTATATGTGGAATAAAACAGGGTAGGTGCCGAACAAAAATTTTGAGTTTTGGTCAAAAAACCAGTCTTTGAACCAAAAAATTTTGATTTTCACCCCACAGCCTGGAGACCGGGACACGGATCGCGAACCAGAATTCAGGGATGAAGGGTGAGTACTATTTATACTATAAACTGATGCTATTTTTGCAAAAAATTTGGAAAAACACTAAATTTTGAGAATTTATTTTGAAAAAGTCGAAAAATTCCTAAGTGTGGTAAGGGATGAAGTCCTGACGCGCGTGTGTGCGTGCGATATGGTCAGTACGTAGGCGGAGGCCTAGTTTGGTCTAAAAACGCTGAAAAAAGCTTCAAAATCGCACGTCTGGAAGTGAAGATATCAACGTTTTTGTTTTTTACTCGATCCCTTAGGTAGATTTTGGTACCAGCAGCGAAGTATGAAAAATCACAATTTTGAAAAAATATGTATGTTCTATTCGGGCTAGGGGCGCGGTCAAGGGGTCCAGAGACGCGTCTCCGCGCGGGCTAGCTATATGTGGAATAAAACAGGGAAGGTGCCGAACAAAAATTTTGAGTTTTGGTCAAAAAACCAGTCTTTGAACCAAAAAATTTTGATTTTCACCCCACAGCCTGGAGACCGGGACACGGATCGCGAACCAGAATTCAGGGATGAAGGGTGAGTACTATTTATACTATAAACTGATGCTATTTTTGCAAAAAATTTGGAAAAACACTAAATTTTGAGAATTTATTTTGAAAAAGTCGAAAAATTCCTAAGTGTGGTAAGGGATGAAGTCCTGACGCGCGTGTGTGCGTGCGATATGGTCAGTACGTAGGCGGAGGCCTAGTTTGGTCTAAAAACGCTGAAAAAAGCTTCAAAATCGCACGTCTGGAAGTGAAGATATCAACGTTTTTGTTTTTTACTCGATCCCTTAGGTAGATTTTGGTACCAGCAGCGAAGTATGAAAAATCACAATTTTGAAAAAATATGTATGTTCTATTCGGGCTAGGGGCGCGGTCAAGGGGTCCAGAGACGCGTCTCCGCGCGGGCTAGCTATATGTGGAATAAAACAGGGTAGGTGCCGAACAAAAATTTTGAGTTTTGGTCAAAAAACCAGTCTTTGAACCAAAAAATTTTGATTTTCACCCCACAGCCTGGAGACCGGGACACGGATCGCGAACCAGAATTCAGGGATGAAGGGTGAGTACTATTTATACTATAAACTGATGCTATTTTTGCAAAAAATTTGGAAAAACACTAAATTTTGAGAATTTATTTTGAAAAAGTCGAAAAATTCCTAAGTGTGGTAAGGGATGAAGTCCTGACGCGCGTGTGTGCGTGCGATATGGTCAGTACGTAGGCGGAGGCCTAGTTTGGTCTAAAAACGCTGAAAAAAGCTTCAAAATCGCACGTCTGGAAGTGAAGATATCAACGTTTTTGTTTTTTACTCGATCCCTTAGGTAGATTTTGGTACCAGCAGCGAAGTATGAAAAATCACAATTTTGAAAAAATATGTATGTTCTATTCGGGCTAGGGGCGCGGTCAAGGGGTCCAGAGACGCGTCTCCGCGCGGGCTAGCTATATGTGGAATAAAACAGGGAAGGTGCCGAACAAAAATTTTGAGTTTTGGTCAAAAAACCAGTCTTTGAACCAAAAAATTTTGATTTTCACCCCACAGCCTGGAGACCGGGACACGGATCGCGAACCAGAATTCAGGGATGAAGGGTGAGTACTATTTATACTATAAACTGATGCTATTTTTGCAAAAAATTTGGAAAAACACTAAATTTTGAGAATTTATTTTGAAAAAGTCGAAAAATTCCTAAGTGTGGTAAGGGATGAAGTCCTGACGCGCGTGTGTGCGTGCGATATGGTCAGTACGTAGGCGGAGGCCTAGTTTGGTCTAAAAACGCTGAAAAAAGCTTCAAAATCGCACGTCTGGAAGTGAAGATATCAACGTTTTTGTTTTTTACTCGATCCCTTAGGTAGATTTTGGTACCAGCAGCGAAGTATGAAAAATCACAATTTTGAAAAAATATGTATGTTCTATTCGGGCTAGGGGCGCGGTCAAGGGGTCCAGAGACGCGTCTCCGCGCGGGCTAGCTATATGTGGAATAAAACAGGGTAGGTGCCGAACAAAAATTTTGAGTTTTGGTCAAAAAACCAGTCTTTGAACCAAAAAATTTTGATTTTCACCCCACAGCCTGGAGACCGGGACACGGATCGCGAACCAGAATTCAGGGATGAAGGGTGAGTACTATTTATACTATAAACTGATGCTATTTTTGCAAAAAATTTGGAAAAACACTAAATTTTGAGAATTTATTTTGAAAAAGTCGAAAAATTCCTAAGTGTGGTAAGGGATGAAGTCCTGACGCGCGTGTGTGCGTGCGATATGGTCAGTACGTAGGCGGAGGCCTAGTTTGGTCTAAAAACGCTGAAAAAAGCTTCAAAATCGCACGTCTGGAAGTGAAGATATCAACGTTTTTGTTTTTTACTCGATCCCTTAGGTAGATTTTGGTACCAGCAGCGAAGTATGAAAAATCACAATTTTGAAAAAATATGTATGTTCTATTCGGGCTAGGGGCGCGGTCAAGGGGTCCAGAGACGCGTCTCCGCGCGGGCTAGCTATATGTGGAATAAAACAGGGTAGGTGCCGAACAAAAATTTTGAGTTTTGGTCAAAAAACCAGTCTTTGAACCAAAAAATTTTGATTTTCACCCCACAGCCTGGAGACCGGGACACGGATCGCGAACCAGAATTCAGGGATGAAGGGTGAGTACTATTTATACTATAAACTGATGCTATTTTTGCAAAAAATTTGGAAAAACACTAAATTTTGAGAATTTATTTTGAAAAAGTCGAAAAATTCCTAAGTGTGGTAAGGGATGAAGTCCTGACGCGCGTGTGTGCGTGCGATATGGTCAGTACGTAGGCGGAGGCCTAGTTTGGTCTAAAAACGCTGAAAAAAGCTTCAAAATCGCACGTCTGGAAGTGAAGATATCAACGTTTTTGTTTTTTACTCGATCCCTTAGGTAGATTTTGGTACCAGCAGCGAAGTATGAAAAATCACAATTTTGAAAAAATATGTATGTTCTATTCGGGCTAGGGGCGCGGTCAAGGGGTCCAGAGACGCGTCTCCGCGCGGGCTAGCTATATGTGGAATAAAACAGGGTAGGTGCCGAACAAAAATTTTGAGTTTTGGTCAAAAAACCAGTCTTTGAACCAAAAAATTTTGATTTTCACCCCACAGCCTGGAGACCGGGACACGGATCGCGAACCAGAATTCAGGGATGAAGGGTGAGTACTATTTATACTATAAACTGATGCTATTTTTGCAAAAAATTTGGAAAAACACTAAATTTTGAGAATTTATTTTGAAAAAGTCGAAAAATTCCTAAGTGTGGTAAGGGATGAAGTCCTGACGCGCGTGTGTGCGTGCGATATGGTCAGTACGTAGGCGGAGGCCTAGTTTGGTCTAAAAACGCTGAAAAAAGCTTCAAAATCGCACGTCTGGAAGTGAAGATATCAACGTTTTTGTTTTTTACTCGATCCCTTAGGTAGATTTTGGTACCAGCAGCGAAGTATGAAAAATCACAATTTTGAAAAAATATGTATGTTCTATTCGGGCTAGGGGCGCGGTCAAGGGGTCCAGAGACGCGTCTCCGCGCGGGCTAGCTATATGTGGAATAAAACAGGGTAGGTGCCGAACAAAAATTTTGAGTTTTGGTCAAAAAACCAGTCTTTGAACCAAAAAATTTTGATTTTCACCCCACAGCCTGGAGACCGGGACACGGATCGCGAACCAGAATTCAGGGATGAAGGGTGAGTACTATTTATACTATAAACTGATGCTATTTTTGCAAAAAATTTGGAAAAACACTAAATTTTGAGAATTTATTTTGAAAAAGTCGAAAAATTCCTAAGTGTGGTAAGGGATGAAGTCCTGACGCGCGTGTGTGCGTGCGATATGGTCAGTACGTAGGCGGAGGCCTAGTTTGGTCTAAAAACGCTGAAAAAAGCTTCAAAATCGCACGTCTGGAAGTGAAGATATCAACGTTTTTGTTTTTTACTCGATCCCTTAGGTAGATTTTGGTACCAGCAGCGAAGTATGAAAAATCACAATTTTGAAAAAATATGTATGTTCTATTCGGGCTAGGGGCGCGGTCAAGGGGTCCAGAGACGCGTCTCCGCGCGGGCTAGCTATATGTGGAATAAAACAGGGAAGGTGCC